>OX276375.1:16993330-18340115 GCA_946251855.1 Alsophila aescularia | reverse complement strand
TGTTAGTGGTTGAGGGTAAGGGTTGTAGAGATGCGAAATTCACATTTTCACACAAATATAGTAAAGGGCTCATTCAAAAACGACTTACGAGTCAGAGCGAAACGAAACATTTCAGAGAAAATATCCATATGTTTTTTCTTTTTCATTTTGTACTCTAAAAAACCAGCAAACTAAATAAAACCGTTTAAAAATACGTTTCACGTCTATTTCACCTACTTTTAGTTTAGTACTGAAAACTAAAATATGCTCTCAGTTAGTACCTAAATGTATGACTTTGTTTGGAAACGCTTTTATTTAACTTGCCCTGTTTGTTGTTGTAGTTTTTGTTTGTTTGTTTCGGTGAAATTTAGTAATTTAAATTTTACACCCTACCTGTTGACCGATATTGATCTAAAATTTGGTACACACCTTCAGTACTGATGACAAAGGCTTGACAATTAGAACACAGTACATTTTATAAATGACTAAATATAAAACAGACATCTAAAAATAATAATAATAATAGATTTTATATGTACGTACTGAAAGCTAAAAAATAAAATGAAATTCGACTCGCCACACGATTTTATTTAATTTTTTACATTTTCTTTTTACTTATTTTATTAAATATCGAAAATTTATGTTAAATATAGCCCATACCAACATAAAATTTGATTTCGATCTGAATCTTCACTTTTTAATACGAGCTTAGTACTTTCGTATTTCACCAGTAATAAACTGCCCTAAGCCTGTTTGAAAAGGGGCTGTTTGTTGTTTGCAGTGCACAAAGCGCGGCCTGCCAGACTATGTGGACATTGGCGGCGCGGGCGGCCTCGATCACACCAAAATGGAGGTCCTGGAGAACATGTGTGGACTCGACTCTAATGAAGGTAATAATTTCTTTAAAACAGCACATTTTTCTCTTAATCGAATATTTATCAACCTGCTTCATATGAGATTTGTTTTTTAATAGAATTTTACACTTGATTATGGGAAAAAAACTACTTAATACTGAAACAATAAATTCATTTATTTTAACGACCTGCTAAAGCGGGCGCAATATATTTAAAAGCTGTGTTTTTTGTATTAAACGTCTTTAAGACACTGCTGCTTATATTCTTTGTGAGAATTTAAGCTTTGTTGGTAAGGTAGGCAATTATTTCTCTTCTGTTTTCGGCAAAATTCTAAAGACCGCGTGTAAGTCCTCCACATTAATAAAGAAATAATTTCCGTTCCTACTTATTTGAATTGGCTGAACTTATCTCATAGATAACCTTATCATGGTAATTTCGTACTGAAGTTATTCCAATTTCTGGCTCATAAATTACATCCTTATCACAAAATATTTTTCCTCAAAATATCGTGGGTGCTCTTGACTTCTATTCGATCGAAATCTCAATTATAATTTTGACCATAAACCCAACTTAATTCAACCAGCTTTCATCGTTATGCTAAAGGTTGTACATTTCCCTAAGATTAAACGGTAAGTGGTTTCCGTCCCCAATGACCCGAGTAAGGCACTTGCTATTTCCGACCCGTCCAAAAGTGGACATTACGGTTTCTCAGTAGGTTCTTTGCGTGGGACAAGCAAATTATACTCCACTGTTCAGTCACAGTCCGATAGACGCAGACTTTTTGTATATAGTCATAACGTAGGAATAAGTTATAACTCTAGGGACAAATAAATACAAGGCACTCAAAATGGTTGATTTTATACGTGCGAAACGGTTTTTTCCTGATGCACGGTTTAATAAACTGTATGTTTGTTTGTTTGTTTGTAAGTCCTATAGCCTAAACAGCTTGATGGATTTTGATAAATGAGGAATCATTGGATTTGTCTTGATCACGAAAGTACTAAAGGATATATGAAGTGTCAAGAAAATTAATATGGCGGCTTACAGCTGCCATATTGTATTTCCGACGAAACAAATAAACATCAAAACCTGTCGAGCGAGTGAGGCATCAAAATGAAGGTCTTTAAAAAACCATTACAAAAATATATAATTCTTGTAACTAACCAGTAGCAATTGTTTTTTAATATTCTTACAACATTTTCAATTTAAAATTGTTCAAGTTAATGTAAATACTATATTCTAATGTTGTACAACTATTAAAGTAAAGTAATACAATGTAAGTAAATAATAAACATGAAATACTACTAGCTGTGCTCCGTGGCTTCACCCACGTCCCTCAGGAACCGTGCATTTTTCCGGGATAAAAAGTAGCCTATGTCTGTGCCTATGTGTTAATCCAGGGTATAAGCTACCACCTTACCTAATTTCATCTAAATCTTTTCTACTGTTTAAGCGTGAAGAAGTATAACAAACATACACCCACAAACACACACGCACGCACACACACACACACACACACACACACACACGCACACACACACACACACACACACACGCACCCTTTGCATACATACAAACTTTCGCCTTGATAGTATTAGTGTGATTATTTTTGCGGTCAGCTTGTATTTAATAATTTTGTTCGCAGTCTTTTTTTTTTTAATTTATCTAATAATTTTAATAATTTAATTGTTTTGTTCACTACTTTTGTATCACTCCAGCTGCAATCCATAACTGCAAGAATTGAATTAGAAATTTCGGCTCTCTTTTAGTTTTGGACGGTGCCGGCTGCATCCATTTTTTTTCAACATTTTCCAATACACTTGTGTAACCCAACTTTCTGATTTTATTTATCTGTGGCAAAAACATTCGTAGAGACCATTTGAGTGCCGCCTACGGAAACGAAGTGTGAGGTACCGTTTTAGCCGGGAGGTAGCGAAGGCATGATTTAATAATGATATAAAATATGAATTGAATGAACGTGTTACGACTGACACAGGTGCTTTTAAAAGCAGGAGAAGTAAAATTATCTGTGTAAACATACGTACTCGTAATATCTAAAAGAAAGGACACCTACTTTCAGCTTTTAGAGACTTCCGGGATGCAAGTATCGGAGTTTTTTTTCGAATTTTGCAATATCAAACTAATACTATACTAGTGGCTCTGTGAGCTGTAGACCTCGCGCGTACAAACTTTTTTGCA
Source organism: Alsophila aescularia (assembly GCA_946251855.1). Lineage (NCBI taxonomy): Eukaryota > Metazoa > Arthropoda > Insecta > Lepidoptera > Geometridae > Alsophila > Alsophila aescularia. Next base: position 18,337,083 of record OX276375.1, on the reverse strand, counting down.
GTCTTGCGGTGCACAGTAGCGCCATCTAGTTACCTTAATGTAAAACTTACATTAATAACCAAGGTGCTCCATCAATCCCTACCTAGTAGGTAAAGGGCTGATTCCACTGGTAGAAACCTTAAAGTAGGAAATTTACTGAATTTCGAGGAGCTATTCTGCTCATCACGCCGAAGATCCTCCTAAGATCTTAACGACTTTTTATGAGAACAATTTAAATTTACTACCTTTCATATAAAAAAAGAACCATCGAAATCGGATCTAAAAAGGCGGAGTTATTCAGTAGCCCCCTTTTTGCCCCGTTTTGGGGAATTACCCCCCAATCAAAAATTCCGATGACTAAGAAATTCTAAAAATTCGTTTAACCTGTATACCAAGTTTCATCTAGATCGGTTGAGAAATGCGACCTGTAGAGGAGAACAGAGATCTGGACTGACATCCGGACACACGAAAGCATTTTTGCCCTAGCTGAAACGGAGACGCTTCGCTCGCGTTTCGCGCTCGCTCGGTCAATAAGTAATAAATATAAAAATCAAATTAAAAAAATACTGTTATTTTTAACTTTTTTAATATTATGTACTAGTAATCGAATTGTGAGCTAACCTGAAAGTTTCAGCCAGATTGCTAACAAGGAAGTGCTCGATATTTGAGTTGCAAGATTCCAAGACCGACACAAATACATAGAAAGATAGATAGATACATACATACATACAAGTGAAGTTAAAAAAAGGCTTTTAAAAAAATGCGAAAGTGCACATACTTCGGATACATTCGTTATGAGTCCCAGATGTTTTTGATTAATAGCAGTCGTTAAGCCACTCGGGCGGCCTGACAAACTCTGACACCAGATGACAGAACTACCTCATACGACAAAACAAAAAATCCGAAAATTTGTGTCTGTGTGTATACGTACAGTTTAAGCAATCTCGAAGCATGTAGTTAATTAACATTTTAGCAATAAAATATGATTCTGGATTATCACTATTTGAAGGTAGGTTAGCTTTGATCAAAGCTTATATTTTACCTGACTACAGCAATGCAAGAGAAGGGTAATCAGCTTAACAGTATATGTATGTATCTATCTATCTATCTATCTATCTATCTATCTATCTATCTATCTATCTATCTATGTGGGCATGTGGAGGTTCCACCATAGGCTTGCCCCTATTAGCTTGATTTTGACAGGCGAAATGTCAATCGATTCGTCTTCAGGGGCCCGACCACAGAACTTGGCTTCAATCAGATTGTCACTTTTTTCATAACAAAATCGACTTTATCGCAAGGCACTAATGAATTTGACGGCTTGAAACCGATATGATCAACATTACGTAATCGCACTGCTGATATAGTGTCATAGGCTATTGTTATTTACCCGACTACGGCAAGGCAAAGTAAGGGTTATGTGTTCAAAGTAAAAACTTGGTCCGATTTTGACAAGCGAGGTATCAATCGATTCGTCTTCACTTAAAGAGGCTATTTTTTTACCCGAAGCGAAGGAAGGGCTATGTCCAAACTAAAAACTTGGTCCGATTTTGACAAGCGAGGTATCAATCGATTCGTTTCATCGCAAGAGTGTCTTATGCTATTTTTTATCCGACCGTAGTTGGGTTTTAGTTTTTGTACTTATGTCATGTTTTAGCCTGGGTTCTATGTGTAATGTTTTACGATACTAAATTGGCGTCCTAAATAAATTATATTCTTACCTTACCATTGACGTCGTGTAGGCGGTACGCCTGTTTTTTAACATTTCTAAAGACAGAACTCTTTTCATGCTAAATCCTGTGGTAGTTGATATCTTCTTCGATAATATGAAAGCGTTCGTGGTGTAGAGTTGCGAGTTCGATTCCCACGTAAGAACGAAAAAGTCTGTACAAAGAAGATAATTAAAAAAAAATGGTCTACGGTAGGTACTTAAAATAAGCAACTGAACAAGTTTTTTTTTTTTAAATTCGTGTCTGTATGTTTGTTTGTCTGTATGTTTGCTCGTGCATCACGTAAAAACTATTAAACCGATTGCGATGCGTTTTTCACTGCTGTATAGTTTATGGTTTGACTTAAAAACTGGTGTACTTGGTATCTGAATCCGATGAGTAGAAGCCGAGCAATCGATAAAAACTTTTTGACGGAAGGAATTTTGATCAAATGTTTTGATATTGCGTGCGAAGCCGCGGGTACAGGTAGTACTTATAATAAAGCAGTTAGGTAGTTAACAAAAAGTTAACGAAGAATATAAAAATAATAAACTAGAGTTGCTACTTAAAATAAGCTACAATACAAAAAAAATACTATGTTGTCTGTCTGTATGTTTGTTCGCGCGTCATGTATAATTTTCTCGACCGATTGCGACCCAGGTTTCACTGTTATATAAGTTTTGGCTTTCAAACTGCCGAACTTAGTGTCTCAATCTGATGAGTACTTTATAGGACTTTTGGACCTGGAATAACACATAGATCACTTTTGAACCAGAAAAATTACCACGCGAGCAAAACAGCGGGCTCTGATATTAAATATATATGACGCAAGGTAAATATGTGTGTGAACGACAGCTACCTTTACGACATAATATATTTCTTAACTGCATATGTCGCGAAGCGAGTCATATACACGTAATTATGATAATGATGCGACCCTTCATGGACCCAGTTGGCTGGGTGACCAATTCCACGGTCCTTGATTTTTTTTTCCATATACAGACCGAGTTCATAAAGGAATCTCTATGGCAACGATAACCATTAGGGATTGGAAGATTTTTCTTAGAAATCTGTGTAGTTTTATTCAAATTAAAACTGCATTTGCTAACGAAAAATAAATAAGTGAACATTATACTATTAGCTGTGCCGTGGTCATATTTCTGGGATCAAAAAAAGTATCTATGAATGAGGTACAGAAAACCAAATTTCGTTCATCCGTCTAATCGATTTTTAACTATTGCTCGCATTCTACCAATCGGGTTGAGATACAAAGTAAACCAGCAGCCCGATTCCATAACTTGGCTTCAATCGAATTCTCAGTATCGCAGCCACTAATGCCTTGCGATAGAGTCAAATTTGCTATGAAAAAAGTGATAATCCGATTGTAGCCAAGTTATGGAATTGGGCCACTGTTTTTATCAGTACCAGTCGCAATCAGTTCTTGTTTTTACGTGATGCGCAAACAAAAAGACAAACAGATAGACAGACACCATTTTTTTTTTCAGTATCTTATTTAAGTAAGGGTTATGTGTTCAAACTAAAATCTTGGTCTGGTTTTGACAAGCAAGGTATCAATCGAGCTGTCTGTATAGTGTCATAGGATATTTTTTTACCCGACTACGGCAATGCACAGGAAAGGTTATGTGTTCAGACTAAAAACCAGGTCCGATTTTGACAAGCGAAGTATCAATCGATTCGTCTTCATCACAAGAGTGTCATAGGCTATTTTTTACCTGTCTGCATTCGGGGTTTAAAAAAAAATAAGAAAAAGTTTTTGAAGTGCATGCGCTTAAACGTTATATCCTTGTTCAGTAGCTTAATTTACGTACACAAAACTGTTACGTTTTGTATTATAATCTTTTTTACAGACTTTTTGTTATTGGTTTATTATTCGTATAGATTACTTACTTCTTTATTATAAGTATAGATGAGCAATGGTAGCCTAACGGTTCAATAGTGCAACTTAGAATCCACGATACCGGGTTCAGTTCTAGGCTCCGCACCAAAGACTTTACTAAAGTTATGAGCGGTTTTTCATCGCTCCGTGCTTTGAAGCTGTGTGTTATTGATAAATAGCAGTCATTAAGCCATATCACAAGCCCTCGGGCGGCCTGACTAACTCTAACACCAGAGGCCAGCATTACCTCATACGACAAACAAACAAAAGTATAGATAGATAGCTAATTAGCCCTAGGACAGCTATTAGGAAAGTGTGTACTAGGGAAACAATATTATTTGAGTGATATTTATTGAGCCCATTTTTATTTGTGTAATTTCAGCTCGTCGGCCCCTTCTGATCGCGTGTGAAGACACCGTGGTGCGACTAGTCTCCAGTGGTCGCTTCCACAACTCTGTGACCCTCGCCTTCACTCCTCTGCCTCTCGATGACCTGGAACACGCGGACCTGATGTGCGGCCTCAACGATCTGTAAGTCCGATAATTCAAATGCAATACACCCTTGGTTTGTAAGAAGTTTGATAAGGATGCTACAAGTGGAAGGTTTCAGTCTCAACTGATACCGAGTTTGAATCATCTTACTACATTATTACAACTATGTGCATTCGGAGTTGTTTTCCTTTTCCATATCAACTATTGTATCTATATTCGCTTTCTTCTTTCTGTCACATGTCTTCTTACCTCAATCCTTATTTACCTACTTCTTTATTATAATATCATAATAAAAATATAACATTTCTGATATTATAATTGAAGTGGTATCATTTTTTTGTCACATGGCTCCCAAGGCTCCCACGGCGAGACACTGAGTAGATATTTATGTGAAGTTTACCGTTGATTCAATATTTTAGACTATCGACTTACAGTTGAATAACCCAGGAAGAGAACAACAAGTCTATGAAAGGGTTTTGTATGTCTTTCTGTCTCAGTACCAACAAAATATGTAAATAAGGCATAAGCCTTCTTCTTCTTCGTGTCACTGTTTTAATCGTTGTGCCTCGTGATGAAGGGATTAGCCTTTCTGGACGTTTTCAAAATGACAAGGTCTTGCACGTGAGGCTTCTGTAAATATTTCCACAAATTACGTTGATAGACGCAAAATGCCTATAAGTGCATAATTATGCAAAGATATTTTTTGGAGCTTAGTGTTATGTTATTGTGTTATATCTATCTATATCGTACAAATATTTTTAACCATGATGAACGATACGGTTTATTAAAGAGTTCCAATAAATAATCTTTCTGAATCTATGTTACTTATTTCATTAAATTGGTATTGATGGCTATCACTTTATCCTGTACTTACCTTTTATCACGGCACTATCAAGCTACACTACCAGCCATATGGGTGTATAGTCTATTGAACTTGATGGACTAAGATGGTGAATCTGGCTGTAATCAATTGGATAATGTATTTAGAACTAGAATTAAGCTAGAAATTTGGATTGTATGCATTATTATTATATATGTTGTCATCTCTGTTCTTCAAAATATTTGTTCTGTATTACATACCTACCTACTTAAAGCTTCTAATTTAATACTTACGTAGCCAGATAGGTTTGTATTCGAAATCTGAATGCTACATTTTGAATGTACAATTAATTATCTATAGCAGATCAACTTTCATTAGAAGAGATTTATTTGTTAGAATATAAAATACTAAAAAAAGTAATGTTTGTTTCAAAATTACATGTCGTTAGATATTAACACAATCTAATAATGGTAAAAAATGTAACATAAGTGAGTAGATTTCATATCCCTTTCCTTTACTAACACACAGATTCATAAATTAGGTAATTTTGTATTATCAATTAAGATAATTTATTGTTTCAACAAATATATTAGACTTTTTTCATTGTTATTCAAGTCAGAATAATAATCTGGATACCAATAGTAAATTATATTTTACTCAATCTCAAACAAATCCAATGTAATTGAAAATTATTTTATTTCATATTTTTTTTGAGTATGGATTAAAAGTAACCCTTTACTATATACTTGATAGCCCTAGAACATTTTCATACTCTGGAAATAACTCCTTAAGTGTAAAATCCCATTTATCTAGTCAAATATTCCTACTTTAAAACTAGTAAAACGTTTTAATGACTGTTTTAAATAGTGAACTATGTATTTGTCGAATTAAATGAATGTGTCCATAATTACAAGTACCTACCGATGGTTTTATTTCTTCACGTCATCTTGAAAATAATATCCAAAACCTTTCACCAACATTTCTCATTCAGTATGTCATAATTTTAACTGTAGATAACATGAGTAGATAAAAGTAATGTAAACGACAAGATTAAAAAAACCGATTTAAACTAAATTTTATTGAGTTATTTTATTACAGATAATAATTGCAAATATTTAAAAGCAAATAATTACTTCTATTGTTATATATAGTCTTCAGGTAGTTAAAATATTTCATGAATAAGATGAAATAAACCGTGCAACTGTACAAACGAATTTACATGACAAAACTCTAAAACACCTAACATATGACATTTTATATTATAAAACATTAAAATTTACCTGGCAAGTATGAAAAATTCTCCAGCTCAGAATGAAATGCGTAGCATTATCAAAGCTTACTTATACCACAGAATAAATAGTAGATCAAATATATACAAATACAAAATACAAAATGTTTATTTAACCAAAATAAAATTACAAATAAATAAAATTGCCAGTGGTCCCCGCACTAAGTCAAGCCTGTGTCGCGGGAGGCCGATAAAAATTACCAAATCAGATTTAAAAAAAATATACTCCTTTTATATAAGCTGTGGAGAAAACTGTCTGTCGACGAATGTCTTTCGACGAAAAGATCATTCTGAGAGAGACCCACGAAATTCATATACTTTGTTGGTTTTATACTGCAGAAGTAAGCTTTTTTGAGTCTGAGAATTTTTCATTCCCACTTAGTTTAAAATAGGCTAAACTAAATAAGAATAGTTTTAAACACTATTCACGTACGTGAATCAGAATTAGATCTGTCTCTGTAAAATTGTGAGAACCATCACAATATTAAATGGCCGTTTTGTTTTGTAAAATTGTGAGAACCAAAAACAAACGCGTTTGTACAATTAAATTTGTGAAATTGTACAAACGAGTATTTCGATAATTTACAATCTATCCATCTCTACGCGTAACATTCTAAATGCACATGCACTATTGACTACTATCAACTAATCAGTGCAGTGCAGTTTTGAAATATATCGTATTTTTCTGTTATTCTATCGCTGCCGTTAAATATTGAAACTGCATCTAATTGGTCGGTGTTGTCGGTGGTCTCGTGTGTTTGTGCTCACACGCTTTGTTACTGCAAAAACCGGTTCAGCCAAGCATCTTTATGGTTCATTACATTCCGACCTGAGATAAGTGTAAGTTTCTTTGACGTGAATTTCAGGTCGAAAGATAAATTAACTTATCAAACCTCAATCATGAATCGCGCTATCTGAGTTCAAGATACTTTTTATACCGCCCATACATTTAACTTTGTTAGATTTCTGCTTTATGAAATTATGTCATTAAAATATATTTTTTGTGTACGTGAACGCAGTCTCTAAATTAACGAATTGTGCAATCTCTGTTTACAATCTCGCAGTTCTTTTTTTGCAATTCGACGGTTCTTACAATTGTACGGTCACAGATATATTATTTATAGTAATACATTCCTATAAACGCATTATGAGCACAACTGCCTGTGGAAATTTAAAATATATAACATATATTGTCGACGTCATCCGCATTTTAGTTGTTATTCAGTAGTAAAAAATGAATAAGTGCACACTTATTATATTTATACGTACATTTAAAATTAGCACCTAATTTTAAGCAGTTCCTACTAACAGATTATAAGCTTCATTATATAAATTACATTAACATTTATATTATTGGCCTAACAGTGAATATCAGTAATAAAAATATTTCTATTATTTCTAATTGCTACAGATTGATGATTGTATGATAGATTTTGTATATTTAGGTACTTTCACTTTACTAATTTTGAACAAATATTACACTTTAACATTTTTTCATTTTTATTTCTCGGAAGGCTGTATGATGAACAAATCACTTTCTGAATGCGATTTAGGATTCTTTGACAATACATATAGCACATTAACTTATGTAATATAATTTTAATGTAATGATATGTTTTTTCGTAATCCTAAAAGTACAAAGCTCTAAATTTTACAGAGGTTGAAAATTTGAGTTCTATAAAACTCTTTTATATTTGTATTAATGGCTATCACATTCAATCTAAATATCGTTACTTATTTTAAACATATTATAATTGTAGGTACTGAGTAACTTGTGAAGGGCATAGTCGTGTTATAGTTGTGATACAAAATATCAGAAAATTTAATAATATATATGTAATTTTGCTGAATGTTTAACCATACCAAAAGATTTTTACTGTAATAGTATTTAGTATTACCATTATTTAAAATGTATATAATTCATCTACTTTAATTAGTTTCCAAATATGTTGTGTAGGTACACATTTATAGATGGTTAAAGATTTAAATTTCGCTACGATATGAGCTTTTACTTATATTTAATATTTCGGTTTGACAATTAGGCAATTTCATGATATTGATATGACTCATTTTGTTTTTAAGTGCATGTAGTACTCAAACATCTTCATTGTTTACGTCGTAATTTTATGGAATGTTTTAATTAGGTATAGTTCGTTAAAAAGTAGTTGCTTAGTCAATTTTATTTGCCTCACAGAATAAGAACGCTATTAGATATATGTATATGAATACTTAATGTATCACTTAACTTATAATTGATCTACCTAGTTAAAGCTATCCCATACAACTTTTCAAATCGTGCTTAATTTGAGAAGAAATCAAAGAGTTGTGCGGATTTTCGACAACTATTAAGACATCTAAATTATATACATACAAATTTTCGAGGAAGGTGTCAAATTTTTTTGACTACTTTTGTATTCATGAAGAAACAATACAAAAATAGTCTTTTTAGATGTAAAAAAACAAGCTGCTGAGTTCTATATTCTTTCACTAGTAGGTACAACATAATTTCATTTTACTTCATGTTAATTAAATAATACGTACCCGCATCTTCTTTGGTTTTATAATTTATAAAAACGTGCTGCATTTCATTTGCTCTATAGTACCAAAATAATAATAGCTGCAAAACATCGACATCTAAGTTTTATAATAAATCTAACATTGCATTGTAAATATATGGCATCCCACTATGATCCCACTGCTTTCGAAACTCGCCCAAGGATAGTAATTGACAATCGCAAAGACATTAATTCATTAACACTAACATTTCATTAGTAGGTATAAATATCATGATAAAAGTATAAAAATTTTACTAAGTTCATAAGACAATTTTCACTTAAAGCATCATTAAGCTACAAATTACTTCACTGCTATTGTAAAATGGGACAAAATATTTTGTCAGATGTTCTTAGTTGTGCTCTTAATTACTTTTTAATAGAAATTAATGTAAGCACTGTCAAAATGGGATAAAATGTTTTGTCAGCTATTCATAGACGTGTTCGTAATTATTTTTCTAGTAGAAATAAAGGTAAACACTGGTATATTCAAGTGAACTATTAACCAAAGTACATAGACAGGTACTACCGATAAACTTACTATTATTGCAACGTGTGCTATTCATAAATGTTATTATCTTATCTAGTTTCATTACTACGTAGGTATGTAAGTCTATTCAGTGATCAGAATACCGCAATCGATTCTTAAGAAAGGATTATTTACAAAATATTTTATTATCTGTTTCGAAGTCATAAGAATTTGGAGTTCATAAGATTCTCAAGTGGTACGAATTCAATAGCATCCTAATACAATAGTTAGTAAATATATGGATAAAAATTTATCTTATAGTATACGCGACTTTAATACTTAAAATAATTCCTTTACCAATATAAAATCATCAAATTTTGCTATATTAAAGATATGTATGATTTTGCTATTCAAGCAGAGGCACACGTTGATATGTATAGTGATAATACAACAGCTGTGTGAAAGCATCGCTTCAACAATCAAAGCCGACGTATAAACATTTTTCTAATTTTAACATCTTACACACACGAATTTTCTAAAAACATCAGATTTAATCTTTAAATAATAGCATTTGCATACATACACAACTTATGTTGAAAACATTTAACACAATTGTGATTGAACTAGTTACAGGAACATCGTAAAAATTATATTACTTATAAAATATGACATTTAACATTTTGCTACAACCATTATTATACAAAACTTAAACAAATTTTTATCATCCTTAACCAGTGTGTATTTTATTTTTTCATTTGTATCCTTCAAGATACATTATCAACTCATCCATTCTGTAGCCAAAGTATTATTATAATCATACCAATTCACTTTAAATTCATGCCGCATCCGTGCCGTTCTATGTTTTTTTGTTTTCTCATACATCTCTTTCACTTTATTTCAGTATAAATTCTCAATCCAAAGTCTAATCATCGATAGAAAATTATACAAATATTTTATCTTATATAAAATAATAATAATCTAAATATATTAATCTCTAAAATATTCTTAAAATTTATAATACTTCTACGTTTGAAAATCTAGGTATATAAATAATAATCACTTTAAGCTTTTTGTTAGTCAATGTCTTTACCAGTGTAGATTCACTATGAAGGTTATACCAGGTAACCGTTTAAAGGGCAACAGTGATAGCTAGTGTCGTGAGTAATACTATTGGTAAGGTAGTGCCGGCTACACTGCTATATGGACCTGTAACTGCCCCATCACAAGGTACATGCTCCAATTCTGAAAAATAAACAATAATGTTAGACTATTTTGATGGCGTTGTTGTAGACTCATCAATCCCAGAAGCACGAATACCTAATAATATATTGAACAAATCTAGCGTAGGGCGCCATCTAGTTAACCGCTTAAATCTTACTTGGGTCATCTAAAAATTACCTTCTATAGTACTTGGATATAAGTCGGGAGGGCGCTAGTGGTTTATCTACTGTAAAACCAATCTTTTAAAACACAAATTGTCATTTTTTTAAATAATTTTAACGAGACTTGTAAACCAAGAAAGGATTTTAAATAAAACCATCATTGTTGATTCTGTTATCTTTGAGAAAAAAAAGTATCTCAACCGCTGTTTGCAATTGCACTTTTTAAGTAAGTGTTTGAAGCTTACCATTCAGTTTGTTCAAGAAGTCATTCCAGAAAGCACAGGCCGAAGCCCTGGGCCCACGAGGACCAGCTGGTCCGCTCGTACCATCTGCCGTATATACGTAGTAGTGCGGTGACGTTCTTGAGTATAGCGGCCATTTCTCATCAGGCTTATGCGGCTTTCTGAAACCGTGCATTTCTTCAATTAAACTTGAGATACTAGATTATAAAATCTTAGGCCCTTAAAAGCAAATATTAGATACTACGAGTAGCTGCGCCCGCAGTTTTGCCCACGTGCAAACTTTGCTTTCACTAAGGTATGGCATTTCAAAAACCAAGGATTCTCAAGGAATATTTCCTCCGAATTTCAAATCTCTATGTCCAGCGGCTTAGGTTGTGCATTGTCTGTCAGTCAGTCAGTAGGTGTGTCAAAGTACTGTTTTAGGCTTAGATACGGGATTGCTTTCGTATCATTTTGATCGACGACATGTCACGAACGTAGACCAAGGGACATAATATGTGTCTTCGTGCTTTCTACATCCTATCCATAAGATCGTCCTAAGTCGACGGTCATTATATCGTTAGGTCTTAACCTGTTCGTTGAGGTGGCTTCCGTAGCGCTGGTGACTGGTTTATATGTACTCTACAATATCCTACCAACTGTGTTAATTTATACTTCCTCCTAATTTAGATACTTAGGACTTCTTTCACGAACTACACGTAAAGCGTTGATTATTTACTTCCAAATTATCGTTGCTTGGCAAGTACAGTACGGCCGATAAGTCATGGCTACTCTGAATTTCGTGCAAATGGCTGCGCAAGGAACATTTTATATACCAGAATGCTGGAATGAGGTGCATCTCTAGCCTAGACCACAGCCCCGTGCACTTCGCCTCATACAGCCATTCGATTTCTAAAAATGTTCACTGCGCAGCCATTTGCACTACGTACAGAGTGGCCACGACTTATCGGCCGTACTGTAATAGTAACGAGTATCTTTTAGCTGTTTCACGAACAAAAACAAAGTTCCGATTAACAACTCGATTTAACGGAAATATATTGAGAAAATCGTTGTTGCCGAGAAGTAAAATCAAATGTCAATTATTGAGAGACTTCAGTCGCAATCAAAATAATAATTTGCTTTCTTTCTTTTCGAATGTTCATTGTTAATTTACGTGGGATTAATTTTAAATATTTATTTAAATCGTGAATAAATATTAAAAAGGACGAAGTGTTTAATCTAGTTTGCAATAATAGGATACTTTTACATTGTATGTGCAAAAACATCAAATTATTGTAGGTATATTGATTTTATTTTAATATGACAATGGTCGATTTTGCACAATTTCACTGCTTGCTACCTTTTTTGACTAGCGAAAACTGGCAAAAATTTTCAATACACACACAGCATGCACATAATTAACCAACGGCGAGGGCTGTCATCAACCATTATCTTAACGAGATCCATGATGCTGACCCCATTGCTCGTAATTCTATTTATGAGTTATTATAATCACGCATAATGATGGTATAACTTTGTGAATATGCAGCGAACAATATACGAATTCTTCGACTTAAGTATCGATCAAAACAAACCATATGAATTAGCAACAGTTTTTGATAAACAAACGGTTTTACCTAATAAAAAACAGCTCTGCTCATCAATTAAATATGCTCACCGACGGGTAAGTAACGAGTAAATTACAGGCAAGTTTAATTCTTGGTTAGTATTGTTACGCCGGTCGATTCTTAGAAAAACAGTAGGTACTAAAATGTTCGGGGAGCCGCGGTTGGATGACGCAATACCTACATCTATAGGAACTATCTGGAACAAACCAGTACATACCTACAAAAGTTTCGAGAGCGCGTGGTAGGTAGGTACATACGGACGCGGCACGACAACATCAAAGGCGCCGCCGGTCTTGAAAGTTCAAATACCTACGGACTACCGCTAGTACATACGAGTACATACGAGTACCTTCTGGAAACTCCCGTCGCGGTATAAATAGGGCGTGCATGTGCTGCCTGGGACAGTATTGACTTGGCATTCGGAAAGAAACGATCAAAGTGATTCGAAGCGAGTATTCAGTGATAATTGATAAGAGTGTACAGTTGAGTTAAAGACTGTTTGAGTGTTATTTGTAGGATTAATTTCTTTTTGTGGTTTTTTAAATAAAGGTGTTCATTTTTTGTGTAATTGGCGTACATTAATTTCATCCGAACCCCAGCTTGTAACAATATTGATAAATTAAAGTTAAATTCATACGTACAGTTACTGGTGACTTTAAATGGCTATCAGCCTACTTAAAGCATTACTTGTGGATCGTGAAATAGGCCCTTAGTTTATTTATAGGCCATGTACAATATTTGCACGAGCAAGGCAATCTTCTATAAAGTATTTATACAGTGACCTACCCAGTAAGGGCAAATCTAGTGAAGGACTGCATGATATGCGCAGCCAGGTCTCGTTCCCTCGTATGGTACTGCAGGGACATATTTAGCGGGTGGCCGAAGACATAATCCATCTCGTCGCCGTGCATGACGCCCATCCATTCGCCCCAGAGACTTGTGCTTGTGCGCTGAAATTAAAAAAAGTAATTTACATGTCAATTTTTTATCCCAAAAGTCAACTATTAACTTTATTCTTTTTTTATAAATATTACGGTATATAGTCATAACGTCGATTTATATCTCGATTTTAGAACGTTACTGATTATGAATGTCATACTTTAAACTTGCGAAAATAATACCAGACATATGATTTCAAACCATTTAATAAAATAGCTTTATCGACATTTTAAAATGGTCATGTGTATTTTTTCCGATATCGTTTTTAACATGGACGAATTCGTATTTAATATTTTGTATCATTTATTGCTTTTAATGAGCACTTTTCGAGGATACCTTTTGAATGTTTTTTTTAATTAACTAGTTTTCCCGCCCGCGATTTCGTACGCGCGGACTACTGTTTATCGTGAAAAAAAGCATTCTATTTTCTTCTAGGATATTAAAAACCAATGCAAAAGTAGGTATAGCTTGATGTTTTTTGACAGACTTGTTATTTTGTTTCCATGGCAACCGCAGACCATTCTGTGATGGCAACCGTTCCTTACAGTGAGTAATCAACATTTTCCAGATTTCCCGTGGAAACTTTCAATTTTCAGGGATCAAAAGTATCCTATGTTTTATTCCAGGGTATAAGCTATCTCCATTCTAAGTTTCATCAAAATCCGTCCAGCTGTTATCGCGTAAAAGCTCCCCAAACAAACAGATAACGTTCCATTTTTATGTAATGGTATGGATGGATGGATACATATTCCACCTACTACAATAATAATATTACAAATTTGCTCTAGACCTCATGACGTGAACAAATTTGTAATTATTATTATTCCTGTATTCTAATAAAGTTCAAAGTATATGTAGGGTAAAAGTGTTAACCAGTAACAGACAGCAGATAGCTCAAACTAAACACCCCCATAATGCTTCGTCGAAGTTTAATTTAAATTTTCCCGAGATAATCTAGCTGCCAATTTAATTAAAATTACTTTATACAACCTATTCAACAGAAGTTTCTATCCAGTCGATCATCGGGTGGTGATATATCTAACATTGCGTACTACCACGCGCATACTGCGTGTAACTGCAGCCGACATTTCCAGATAAGCGATAGATAGCGGATACAGAATCCGTATTAATTGATAGTGTGTGTACTGTTGTTAACTGAATTGTAGCTTCACTATATTTTTATATCTAAACAGCAATTATTTCTTTCTTACCAGCGCATGTTTTTATTTTCTTACGTCAACAAAATGTTCGCAAAGTTGATTATGTAAATAACTTCTTTCAAATACTTTCTATTCCTTGCGTGTTTTCTTGTTTCCCCTTAAGTTCAATTGAATTACTTTAGCTCTACCTTACAAAGTTATTCGCCTCCAGAATCATCGCCTACATGATAAATTAACTTTCGCTTATTTACTTTGGACTAAGTATAGACTAAGTATAACACACTTACTCCTAAATTCGTTATTATGGGTCAGTAAGCTCATTAAAACTTCATGCGACAAGGGGTAATTTTCATCTTGGTGATAGTACCGCTTTATATTTTAAAAGGTAGGTACATACCGTAAAAAAAAATTGTGTCAACATCTGTGCTCTAACTACACTGAGTTGTTTGTGTGTCACAGGAACTAATAAAATTTAATATTATTGAAATGTCAAAGAGGTGAAATAGTAATTAACTGATGTGTTCGAATCTCGAGAGTTTCTAACTTATTTCGTAAATGTAATTATAAGTTAAACATGAGCGGTAGCTCTGGTTACCGTTACACTATACAAAAAACTGGCTCTGCACGAGCGCTTCCCTTGAGCGTTTAAGATCAAACAAACATAATATATGATCAAACTTCAGCTCGATCTATATAATATGAGTGGTTTCATATTCGATGTAAAATTAACAGGCAGGAGGTCCTTTGACCTACAAGACAACACTCACACGCTTTAGAAGTAGTCAATTTTATAATAAATTTGAAAAAACCCGTTTATAAAATACCGATTTCCCCTCCCTACACTAAGCAGTCATCCTCAACCCTAGTAATCTCATGCTTTGAGTTTCATGTCTTCTTGTGTTAGTACAAAAGTGGGTGTAGGGAGGGGGAGATTTATAATATTAATGGTTTCATTTTCGATATAAAATTATCAGGTTCAGAAATAAGGTTTTGTGACTATTTGTTGTGTGTTCTATAATTAGATGCATTACAAATGAAACACGAGAAATAAGTAGAACTGTTTTTAATCATTCACCAATAGGTATATATATTTTGCGAAGTTTCATTCTTCTAAGATAGGTCGATGATAATAGCAAAAGTCTGGGAGGACGCAGTCCAGCCAGTGGTCTTTCGGACCTGACCGACGCTGAGGCAGGCTTCACGTGCTGCCAATGTCGCCGAGTGACGGGCAGAATGTGCGCCGCACACCGCCACGTCGACACCACGCGTACAAAACACTTTATAGTCTGTGCTGTCTGTGCGCTTGTGAGGACGCTTCACAGTCATTAAAATGTGATCCGTCCTCGAAAGTCGTTATACACATGTAATCTACAAGCGTTTAAGCCGGACGAATCGAAAGATTTTTATGGAAATATGTCAAAAACAGAACTGGCTGATCCCATCCTATCCTTGAAATTTTAATCATATCTGTTAGAATAAATTCGATTCCGATTGTATTAATTTCTATCTTATTAATTTTAATCAATTAAAATGTCTGCACCGCCAAAGTAAGACATATTATGTTACCAGTTTTTTTAGTAAGCTTTTCTGACGTGAGTTGACTATTAGGAACCCATTGGCAAATATTAAAGGGTCCCAGGTACTTGATTATTTGGGTAAAGATGGTCTCAACTTAAACACTCCTTTGAGAATTCGTTTGACACAGTCATCGTAAGCTACATTGTTTCCAAGAAGCAAAGATAGGGCTGAACGACGACTGTAAGCATACCGTAAGACCACCTTTCTCACATTGTTCCGTAGTAAGTAATGTTACAACTTGTGAATTGGAGCCCTCGAAAAAATCATATCTACGAGTAAGGACAGCTGTATTGCTGTAAGGTGCTACTGGACAATAAAGACGCAGGGAGGCGGGTACGTAACTTGGGGCTACATAGGGAAAACAAGTTGCTTTATCTTGGACAATATTTTGAATGCAGTTTAATAACAAAGAAAAAGGTGGAATGGCATAAAACAATATTTGATTCCAGCTTAGTGTAAATGCATCCAAACTTATAGCATCCGGGACCTGTTTCCAGGACACTTAGCAATGCAAATATATCAATCTCCAGTTGACCCACATTTTTAACGATGATATTAAATGCATTATCTTATAATTTCCACCCCACGTCAAGATTAACCCTGTGTGATTCTTTTGCAGCTTCTACGTTGTCATTCAGTTTTCTCATATCGAGCCACTGCCAAATGTCACGAGAAAGTGTATTTAAATGTGGAAACTGTATACCACCCATGCGGCTTATATAACTTGTAGTCGTGGCGTAGCAAGATAGCATATTCAGATTTATCCTGATCAAAACATTTGATGGCCAAAAACACAGATAGTAACTCCAAATAGTTTATATGAAAATCATATCCTTCCATGAACCGTTTACCCGTGATTCGTCACAAAATTCTCACCAGATGATGCGTAACTTGGGGTTTTTACTAGATTATTTACGTTATAAATATTCTCGTTCCACCAGTTTAAGTCATCTGATATAATAGTTTAACATAATGACTCATGCTGCTGTAAACATAAATACTTTTGTTGCTCCAATATTTTGGTATAAAGCCATCCGTAACGCGTCGCTAGACATGCTGATACCAGAACTCCTATAAACTGGGAAAAATCTCTGATTGTAACAGTGTCGAAAAGTTTTGTACAAAATGGGCTTTATCTACGTCTTTAGCTACGTTTATCTTAAGGTAACAATATAATGAATCCTAAAAAATTGCAAGCCGCCGCTATTGTCTTTTCTCGAAATTAATTATAAAACCCTAAACATTCCAATAAGGTTCCGTGAGGGTCGTAGCTCTCAAACGAATGGACCGATTTTGAAGCGGTTTTTTATCTTTGAAAGCTCATGTAAACGAGATGGTTTCTTAGGGGAGGGATAAGGGAGGGTGGGGTTGAGAAAAAGGGGGTGATAATCGTTGAGTTCCAAACGAATGGACTGACTTTTTATTTATTTGTGCTTGTTAGGTATGAAACGAGTTAGAGATTTTAAATTTAGAATTAATCTTTTACCGCCATAGACTTTGGAACTAAAAACGCACTGGATATAAACTGGTCACAACTTAGCTTAACCTTTAATATAGCTCCCAACTCAAGTGGGCTTTCAACCGCAGATGAAGTGTCACTCTGTTCACTTGACAACCATTTCATCGGATTTTTTTGAAGTACGACAGATTCAAACGGTTTAGCGATTTTGGTAAGCGGAATGGACGACGGATTATATGTATTAGATTTTACATATAATCCGTCCGATTATATATATATATAAAGTAATCTAATTATATATATATATATATATATATATATATATATATATTGTATGTTGTATTCTTATAAATATTTGAAATTTTATTAAATCCTATTTTTTTATTTTTTTTGCACGCCTACAACCTCTCTCTCATTGCATTGTTTGGTTGACTGGTAGATAATGCTTTTAGTATTAAGTCCGCCATTTGTACACTTTTAATTGTGCAATAAAGTATAAATAAATAAATAAATTATAGACACTCCGCTCAGTACCCAGTTAAGAATACTAGAATTGTTTGTAATATGAAGCCAAGTAACAGTTACAGAAGAACTGAACCCAGCCAGAATGTACCTGTATTAAGTTCATGTTGAGGAACGTGATTGCCTCTGGTTCGTTCTGGATTACCCCCCTGTTGCTCTGACCTCCCCGCCCCCCTCTGCTAATCGGATAACAAGGAGGTCCAGCCCAGTTTCCCGGGAACTGCTCACGGACTGGCATGACGGCGTCCTGAGCTACGGCTGGATTAGATTATGCCGGTTGAACAGTCTTTTAATTTGCAGGCCCTGCTTCTCTATAGTGTTAGAAGCTTTTATTTTTTTCGGCAAACTGGCACCGAATAATGTTTCGTCACGCTTGTAGTCCTGAATAAAATAACAACCTGGCGTAATCATTTTTATTCTGGCCTGTGATTCGGTATGATGCATAATATCACATAATATGCAACAGCTGTCACTGAGGTTCCT
Source organism: Alsophila aescularia (assembly GCA_946251855.1). NCBI lineage: Eukaryota > Metazoa > Arthropoda > Insecta > Lepidoptera > Geometridae > Alsophila > Alsophila aescularia. Next base: position 18,318,506 of record OX276375.1, on the reverse strand, counting down.
AGTCGCTTCAACCTTATTGTCACTTGTTATTAACGTCATTGCCGTACTTATAGTTATGACCAAGCTGCTGTTTAGCAGTATCTAGGTCAGTTCTTGTCACGCAATCTTACCAGTTCAACAATTCCCGCTAAATTCTCGACGCTTTGGGGCTTGCAATAACATAAACTTACCTTGTCTTTAGTTTCCTTGGTCATACCCTTTTTAAGTAATGGCTGCCATAGTTGGGTTATTATGAATCTCTTGACCCCATGTTAGTCCTTGATCAGTCGCCTCACCGAGAGCTGATAGTATATGTGTGTCTAGTGATAAAAAGATCGAGTTTTCCGATACTGGGACTTGCTCGAGCTACCCCAGTGAAGCCGATGGAGGTTGCGTCAGAAGCGGAGGCGGAGGCGGTAGCGGTGGCGCAGCAGTGGATTGTTCGGTTGGGAACACAAGCAAAATTTCAACATGAGGTTCATCGGAGCCGGGCAGTGGCACCGATTCATCGGGGCTGGACAGACACATTTTAGGACGTGATGTGATGTTTTTGTAACGTAAATCAGTACGTGAATCAGTAATGGTTCTGAATTGGAATCCATGACATTAAAAACCTAACGGTTCATACTCTTAGGAATATATGGCTGGTAACTAGATATTATTTGCCGCGTTTTAAAAACAAATGCCTCGTTTTCATAAGAATCTATGGCAAGTAGGTAATATTTGCAGCGATCAAATGTGAATCTATGGCAAATTACCGTAACAAGACTTATAGTACTGGTTCGGTAGGTATAGGGACTAAAAAACGAAAGTATACTATCTTTAGCTGTTATTTACTTGGTTATCCTGATCTTAGGATGAAAGGGAATCTTCTCGGCGTCATTTTTAATCCCCGAAACGAGAGGGGTGTTATGTATCACTGTATCGGTGTGTAACTGTATCTTCCATAAAAAGGAACTATTTTGAAGCGGTTTTTTATCTTTGAAAGCTGACGTGATCGAGGTGGTTCTTAGCTATAGCGGTTTTTTCTGTTTAAAAGCTTCTTTGCAATAATGGAGGGAGGGAAAGGAGCGGAATGGGTGTTAGAATCATAGCTTCTATGCGAATGGACCGATTTAGCTGCGGCTTTTTATGTTTCTAAGCTGAGGTAAACAAGATGATTCTTAGCTATAATGGGGGGGGGGGGGGGAATAGGGGATCGTAGCTCCCATACGAATGGACCAATTTTGATGCGTTTTTTTTGTTTGAAAGCTGATGTGATCGAGATGCTTCTTAGCTATAATAGAGGCGCGGATGGGGGTAGAGAGTTTTTTTTTTTAGTTTGAGCTTGTTTACAACGGTGTAATTCCCTTAATTTTCATGTTACTCGTATAATGATTTTGAGAAGAGGACATCACAAGCTGGGATGATAATCGTCAAGTATACATAACTCCACAAATTCCCAGTATTTTTTTAATTTACCAAGTTTTCTAAAATCTTATCAAAATCCAACATAGAAGCACCGAATTTGATCAAAACTTACCCGCAAAACACAGAAAATATGAGAAAATTTTACTGATTTAAAACCCAGTATTAAGTATTTATAATATTTACATAGTTTGACTAAGAACAAAAATCCATCGGATTCACCGGATAAGAATTATCCATTCCCCTTTCTCCCGCAAGCCTGCGCATGTATTCTATAGTTTATCTGTGAACATTTTCTGAAAGATCCGTTTGATAAAATGACATTTTGTGAAATAGACATTTGGAAAAATAAGGACATATTATTGAGAAAAGTCATTTTGAGAAAACGATATCAAGAGCTGGGACGATCGCTTCTTCCACTGCTCAACCATCTTCCTATGTAATAATCAATTTTTTCTTCGTAAGATCTTTTAAGCATCTTAAACTTGAAAAACCATTCTTAGGTAACGATCGAAGGGAGGAACGCATGCACTCCACGTGCGTGCACGAAAAATAATGAGATTACTAGAGATGGCTGCTTAGTGTAGAACAAACTGTATTTATGAATCGAGTTTAAAAAAAACGCCTGTTCTAAAGCGTGCGAGTGTTGCCTGTAGTTCAAAAAACTACTTGTTAGTTTTATATCGAAAATGAATCCACGAAATATTATCAATATCCTAAAAAACTAATGAGTATCGCTCTCAAAATTCTATAGCCATGACATTTGTCCTATTTCGTCGTGGCGGTCAAGGGTCAAAGTTCACAGCCCTGTACACTGAAATGTTTAGCGTTTAAGCTGAAACCTTGAAAAGAATTCCCGTGCGGTTAGTGAAATTTTTTGAGGTGAGCATTAAATTAAAAGCACCCGTTTGTACGGAGGCCCTTTAATAATGCAGGCGACCGACGAGCTGGCAATGTATGCGTTGTCATGCATGAACTAAGGTACAAAGTAACTGCCTATACGTAAAAAGTAGCTATAGATATCGCGTCTGAAAAGGTCAACTCGAATATAACGTATCATCCCTTATGTAACGTACTGAACCGTCTAAATATATTCTCTTACTCGTAAGTCAGTACCCGGAATGGCCAGTTTGGGTGTGGTTATTTTAAACATTTAGGTAAAAAAGTGTCGTAGACCGTCTGACTGGATTGAAATGGTACTTTTTTATTTAGGTGTCTGTATTTATTTAGACAGCAGTCTCGCTTTACGATTCTAATTATTTTAAAGCTTAGAGAGACTGATGCTACCACTTTGGGTAGGTATAACTTAGAAGTGTGGAATGCGGGAAAATGCCTGGAGGAGCTATTGGTCCATTAAGGAAAAACTTATAAACCAAAGAGGAAGCTCATACGTTCATTGTTTATAGGTAGCCTTCCCATCTTACAGCGCCCAAACTTAATATATGACAAACATCGAGAAGTCTGAAAAAAATGAAATGATAAATATTTATTACCGATATACATAACACATAATAAAACAAACTAACTTAACACCTAACAATATAAATTAACTAAACATACGGCAAAAGGTGTACATTCAGCTCGTCTGGTTGGCAAGTGGGTGATGGAGCGCAGCATTTTCGGTGTTAATGGGCTGGTCACGTCATCTGGATGCCCGAGGAGCTCTGGGCTAAAGTAACGACCAAATAGTGTCCCAGCACGGCGAAATGACGACACGGCAGACCAAGCAAGAGATGGCGGGAAGAGCTTGACACCATTTACACAAACTGGCAAACATTAGCACAAAATCTCGAACAGGGGGAGGTTTTTGCCCAGCATTGGGATAATACAGGCTAACAATGGGTTAATTGACTTGCGTTTAGTAACATGTCACTTGATTGAAACAAAAAATGGGATCTAAGGTGGAAAGCATGAGATACTTATTATATACTACACTTAAAAAGACTCATATCAGATATACCAATTTTAATTGAAACAGAGACCCTGGAAAAGCGTTCTGGGAGCGTTTTTGGGATGATAAAGGAGTCGGAAAAACCGGCTATTCCCGCTATCCGGAATAGACGTACTATTATGTACTTAGACAACTGTAGGGTAAGTAAAAATATTAAGTTATAAACGACACTGACTTTCTTTACATATTTAAAGAAAGCGTGGCAATCTGAATTTGCATTTAGCTAAAAGTCGTAATCGTAATTCTGTTCAAAGAAAATACAAACGTATCTGGGTTAAGGTTAACGAACATTTAATTGGCAATTTATTGATGTGTGGTGCTGCAAGGTCTTTTTTGCTAATAAAACACGGTTAAATAATTAAATTCAAATTCAATCCCACGTTTACCTCTTAGTACAAAATTTTATATGGGCGGGTGAAAATCATGAAATTGTATTCAATGGTAGTACTCTTTGGAAGAGTTCCTTTACTTTCACAGAACATTTTGGAAGAGTGTAACAAGTGTTTTTTTTTATCTTAGGTACCTACTTCAGCTTCTACGCTTCAGCTTTTACATGGCACCTACTTTGAATGTTTTTGAACGATACTGCGTAAACTCTAATTACTTTGATTCATTAATTATTTTCAAATTGTAGAATTAGTGTTAAGTAAATTTATACATTATTTCGGTAACTAAAAAATTTATAATTATATACCGAAACTATTTCCTCTGAGCTCCACCGAACAAATTTATACCTAAATTTGCTCAGAGGAAATAGTAGATTGTATTATTAGGGAGCAAAATTATATTTTGCCGGCGAGGGCGCTATTTTGAATCCAGAGTGGAGTGAAGGATTCTTTAGTAGAATCCTGAACGTAGCAAGGGATTCAAAGTACGTCGCCTGAGCCAAAAATATAAGTTGCGCCCGAGTGATACACTCTACTTTTCATCACCCACTATGAGAAAATAAAAGGCGCCTCATATTTTATTGTAATATTATTATTTAATAAAACATAGAGTAACAACTAAATTGAAATTAAATAGTATCTAATATTGACGGACAGGTTGGTCTGGTGGCTAGAGACCCTAGGAACGAAACCAAACGGTCGCGGGTTCGAATCCTGCAAGGTGCAATCATATGTGTGATGAGCAGAAATGTTTGTTTCCGAGTCATGGATGTGATATTCGTATTTATGTATGTTTATCCGTTATCTAGTGCCCATATTACAGGGTATCCTAGTTGGGGGCTAGGTAATTGGTGTGGATTTGTCCCAAATAAACAATTGTGCAGACAGTGGCGGGAGCAAAAATGGAACAGCGAGGGTCAACCCGAAATAGAGCGTTGTTAATCCGTGACCTTTGTCGGCCAGTCCTAACCCATGGGCCATGCCTAATTTATTTAAGGTGGCCACATTTGTTATGCTTCTCGGATAGTTCAGGGGCAGTTTTATTCTAATCTCTGTTTGACTTTGGATGAATAGATTAGGGTAGCGAGGATGAGGTTTACCCTAAATACGGAGTTTCGTAAAATTTTGTATTCTATTCGTGTAGATGGAATTTATTTAGTATAAGATGAACAAATTGGGCTATAAACTTGTACACACATATTGTAACTATATTGTTATATGTGTACTGTACTTATACCATCATGGGCGAAATTAAAATAAGGATAATGAAGGAGAAGTTTCTTGTGACATAAATCATTTTGTAATGCGGAAGTTTTTTTTTTCTTTTATATTATAATAAACACACTCTTCTTGAAATGAAGCCTGGTTTAAGAATAATTTAAACATCTTGTTTAATGACTTAGTTATTAAAGTTTTGCTGTAGCCGAAAGCAAAACTACTCGCGGGGTTGTGACGTCACAACTCTCGTTGGCATCATGAGGTCATCGCATGTACTAGGACAAAATTATACTTTGTATATGTACGCTACGTATGTGTGTTTATATACTATGGAAAAATCTGTATTCCGTTTCACGCTCATAAACTACTAAAGCATTATTTTTTATTTTATGCATTCCCAGGTAATGATCGAGGTAAGGAATGTGAGCCTATGAATTTCGGTTCCTAGTTAAAGTAGAGACATGGACATTGTATCCTCCAATATTTGCTTAAGATATGTATATATAAGCTTAAGACCTGATCAACCACCAGTTGCTTACACTTCTCTTCATCCAAAGGTTGTCTGGGAGAGATCGCTTTTAGCGATAAGACTATCAACTGTGCCTGTTTTTAAAATGATTTCTTGTTTTTTTTTCCTTAATTCTGGTGCAATAAAGTGTTTATTTATTTATGTAATACTTTTTGCACAAAGACAGTGTACAGAGGAGGACTTAATGCTAAGACAGCATTTTTTGCCAGTCATCCTGGTTGTGCAAGAAAGATGTGTATAGGCGTGCACTCGAGATATGGACAGTAAAATGAAAATAAAGATAAATTAATTGAAATGAATACTACAATATAAAACTTTGTAAAATATGTATATACAATTATTATAATATATATAAACCTTTCTTTAGTTTGACACTTTCTAATGTCAATTGGAAGTGAGTTCCAGAGACGGACTGCTGAAACCTGGAAGGAGTGATCAAGGAAAGAAGTGGTATGAATAGGAGTGGCTAATATAAGAGTGTTTGAAGAGCGAAGTTGCTTGTCATGAGTGTGTTATAGGAAGTTAAATTTACATTTTAAGTTACGGTAATTTAGGACGGAAAACAAAAGACAAAGAATTCTAAGATTTCATCGCTCACGGATAGAGAGCCATTTCAGTTTGGATCTGTACTCAGACACGTGATCATACTTTCTGAGTTCATAGATCAAACGGATACAGTTATTAAAAAGGCGGTCAAGTTCGTTAAGAAGGTCTTCAGTTAGGTCTAAGGAACATACCTCGGCATAATCTAGAATCGGAAGGAGAAGCGAGTTTACTAATGTAATTTTGGTATTATTATTAGTTTATTATTATTATTACTTCTTCCCTCACTCAGGTTTTAGTTTTTGAACTTATGTCTTGTTATTTGTGCATACCTACAGATCACGCGCGAGATCGAGTCTAGTATTTCCAATAAAGTTAAGCAAGCTATCGTAAAAGTGTCTGGAAGCGTAACGTTAAATCATCAAACATTTACCAAAAGTTATTCGTCGCTCGCAAGTAACTAACCACGAAGGTAATAAAATGTAATAAATGTTACCTTAAAATCTAGCGCTTCTATTTTATTCAGAGGCTGGGAAGATAAATAGCGTGAGCCGTCGACGACTCAAGTCAACGTTGTTTTGGTGACTCGTGAGCTCGTGACCCATAAAATACTCCGGCGTCGTCTGTCAAATGGTTATTTCGACGACAAATCGCCTGCCGCCGTCGCTAACTTCCTGATTTATTGTCGGCCATTTATCCATTTTTCGCGCATTGAGGTCGTTATGATTTGGGGGGGGAGAGGGAGGTAAATCTTTATTATACCTACAGAAAGACACGTCCGCTTTTACCCAAATACAGCAAATCAAGGAAAGGTTAATGAGTTTAACAGTCTATGTATGTATGTATGTATGTATGTATGTATGTATGTATGTATGTATGTATGTATGTATGTATGTATGTATGTATGTATGTATGTATGTGTGGTTATGTGGATGTTCCACTATAGGTCGCCCTATTGATCCGATTTTGACAAACGAGGTGTCAATAAATTCGTCTTCAGGTATAGAGGCCTAGTTTTTACCCGAATACGGCAAAGCAAAGTTAGGGTTCTGTGTTCAAACTAAAAACTTGGTCCGATTTTGACAAGCGAGGTATCAATCGATTCGTCTTCATTGCGAGAGTATAATAACTAAACCTAATATAATAAACAATTAGATTAGGTTTTAGTTTTTGAATTGATGTCTTGTTTATTATTTTAGCAGTAACGCCTGCTAAGCGAAAGTGAAAAGGAAACGCACGGATGGTGCAGGTTCGAGTCCCGTCCATAATACAAATTACTCTTTTAGAAAAATTAAAAGGTTAGGTTAGGTTTTACTGCCAATATTATACAAAAACAGTACATTTGGGATGCGTTATCGATACGAAAAGAAGTTAATTCTAATATAGACTTGTTGGTTGATTAATTCAGCTTTGATTCAATAGATCGGTACTGTTATAGACTTAGTTAAAGAGGGAAGATACGGCACACTTTAATATCACGTAAACAAAACTAGACTTGATATAACTACAGGCAAACACACCCACACAGCTACATTCCCACCATATCGAAGCTTTGTGCTTCATTCTTTGCATCCACAACAAAGATATACGCAGACTGTAGCGCGAATGAGAGTACAACAAAAACGACACTCCAATTGTGTCTAAGCCCAATTGTGTTCAATTGCACCTAATGTATGCTTTCCACGCGCGAGGAATTGGTACCTTATCTTCCCACTTAATTAGAGTTATGGCTACCGCCTACAGCCCACATAACGTATAAAAGAAACTGAAAGAAGAGTTTGGAGAGCGGTGTAGTCGTAAATGTGCCGCGAAGAGTCACTTTTTTTTTATTACTGACTAGGCAATCGTTTGACCACGATCTCACCTGATGGAAAGCGATGATGTGGTCGAAGGTGTAGCACGCTTTCCTAGTAGATACCTATTCACTCTTGACTTGAACACACCGGGGTTATAATTTACCGGAGGGCAGGGCATTCCACTCCTTTGCAGTTCTTATAATAAATAAAGAAGCGTAACGCTCTTGTGCGAGGTATTTAAACCATGAAAGGGTGGCGCTTTGCTGATCGTCTAGTCGTACGGTGATGGAAAGGTAATGGGGGAATCAGATTGTGAAGTTCTTGTGCACACTCTCCACAGTGCAATCTGTAGAATACCGCCAGGCTTGCTACCTCACGTCGAGCATGGTGCGTCGTCGTCGTGCATGGTGTGAGTTTGAGACCCGTCCGTAATACAAATGATTCTTTAAACACAAGACATAATCGAAAGTGCTAAAAACCCGACTACAAAACAAAACACGTAGGAGGTAAAAAAAAGTGAGAAGGATTGCTAACCAACTTTAAATCGTTATAGATCCCAAATGATCTTTTGAAATTAAAAATGATAAGAGACCTAAAGATGATTTTCAAACTGTCCCCATATTAAAATTTGATTACTGTCTTTCTTTAGTGACATTCGCAAGATTAAGAAAAGTCGATTGACGTAAGGATCATCAAAATCGGCCTACGCGTTTGATCTCTAGAACGCCCCAGAGTCACAAACATACATAGGCTTATAAACACCTCCTCCGAGCAGTCGGGTAGTAAAAATATAGGTACGTCAGTATTTGGCTTGTTAACAGTTATCAAAGAGAGTACTGGTCTGTACCAAAAAAATCTATCATGCGTGCATCAATTGCATCTGGTGATGTCACTGAATGTTAATTGTATTGTCCATTCACACTATTTATTAATTTAACGGGCAATTAATAATAAGCCAACTATTACAATAGAGCGATGGGAGCCTAAAAGTTCAATAGTGCAACTTAGAATCCAACGATACTGGGTTCGGTACTAGGCTTTTCAAAGTTATGTGCGGTCTTCCTTCGTTCCGTGCTTCGGAGGGCAAGTTAAGCTGTCAGTCACGGCTGTTATTGATTAATAGCAGTCGTTAAGCCATGTCAGAGGCTCGGGCGCTCTGACAAACTCTGGCGCCAGAGGCCAGCACTACCTCATATGACAAACAAACATTACAATATTTGACGTTAAATTCCTTACAATACAAAATATAGTGTGTGTGGGTAGAATCTGTAATTACAGCCCTGAGAAAACAACGCCTTGTATCTTAATTGCGGTAGAGAGTCCAATGCCATTCAACCTAATACAATATTAATGAATATGGAATTAGGGCCATGATAACAAAATAGGTACCAACACGTATTAAGGAAAAATCGTTTGTACGCCACTTTTTACCCGAGTACGGCGAAGCAAGGGAAGGGTGATAAGTTCAACAGTCTATGTATGATTATATGGGGGTATGTGGATGTTCCATGTCGCCTCTATTGGACCGATTTTGACAAGTGAGGTATCAATCGAGTTGTCTTCAGGTAAAGGTTATATGTTCAAACTAAAAACATGGTGCGATTTTGAAACGCGAAGTATATCCATCGATTTGTCTTCATCGCAAGAGTGTTATTTGCAATTTGAATTTGGCTATTTTTTTGCCTGACCGTTATCGGGTTTTAGTTTTTGAACTTAAATCTTGTCACGCCTACAAGAAGCGTCCTGTTGGAACCCAATAACAATTGCCGGCGACAACTTTGCATAGATCAAAGTCACGTTAAATATATTAAATGAACGAATAAATGTCACTTATTTATTTCTGTTTCTGGGTCAGTTCTGTCTATGAGCGAAATATCACATGCCTACACTCCTCGTTGTTTAGCCATGTTAAAAAATTCATATCCAGGCGTAAAAAAAGTCTTAGAAGTTCGTATAATACAGGACATAAGAAATTAATGTTGTCGTGGTCAGAAGCTATGACAAAAAACTTAAACGCTACGAAATGCTAAATTGAAGCAATTCAAAGAAAGACTGAATGCCGACAGATCAATATAACCTCAAACATAAAATACCCAGCGGCTTCGTGATAAAATGCAAAGTACTATACCCAGCGGATAGACGTCCTCAAAATTTATTCTGCAGCGTCCCGCGAGGCATGATTTCAATAAGAGCAAACATGAGGATCGTCAAGACTCACACACAATGGAAACACTTGAGTGATTCAGAAGAATTGAATGACAAAAGGAGAAAAAGTTAAGTTTTCACTCACTATTGTGCACTATCCGAGGGCAGTGCACAATAGTGAGCGATGCAATTGGATGACGCACTTGCTATGCTATCCACGTGCCTATGAAATATTAACGCCCCTTTTATACTTCCCTCGGCTTCGCTTTCTCATGGCATAGTCTAGTCTGTAATTATGTAAGCTCTGCCCTTCAGCAGTTCGTGGCCGTGAGAATTTATAAGAGGGAGAATTTGTAAGCAGGCCAGGGTTTCAGGTCGTCCGTTTGAACTTTAGCATTTTATATAAATAGGAAACGGATTGCTACAATATTACGTGAAATTATAATAATGATCGTTTGTGCTATGATTAATTACCTATTTAATAATTAATTTACTTACTCTTTATTTTTTAAAGGTATAAGGTTCAACAATTGGAATGTATATTTACCAACCTACAAAGTAACAAACTATTAGTTTCTTCGGTATTATAGATATTATAGTTAAGATAGATAAACTCTGTATTGGAAACCAAAAGTCGTCGTCTCACATGGAGTCCATTTTTAATTTCTGGATTTTTGCATAACGTTGTAGTATTAAAATCTACTAGCTGTACCTGCACCTTTGCACGCATGGTCATTTCTCTAGGTTAAAAGTACTCTATGTACTATCCCAAGACCTAAAATACCAATATCCCAACATTTGATCAAAATTCCTTCAGCCGTTAAAAAGTTTTTACCGATTGCTCGGCTTTTACTCATCGTATTGAAATACCATGTACCCCAATTTTTAGGTCGAACCCTAAGCTGGCCAACAGTGAAATCTGAATTGCAATTGGTTCAGTAGTTTTTACTTGATGCGCAAAAAAACAAACAAACAGATGGACATGATATTTTAAAATGTTATGTTCTTGTTCAGTAGCTTATTTTAAGAACCTAGACCATTTTAAAAAAATATTTTCTTTGTACTGACTTCTTAGTACATATTGTTTTATTATAAGTACCTATAGATAGATTCTGTAGCATTAGGCAGTTGAGTATTCTACCCTTACATTAGAACGAGCAAGCCTGAGCATCCGATTAGTTCAGATTTTATAAATTTAAGAATAAAAGGATTTAAAAATCAAGATAACCCTAAAAACCCTTCACATTCAGCAAATCTCAATATTCCAGCCGTTAAGTACATACCTAAACATTCCCGCGCGGACACGAACATGAAATCTCTTTGAATTCCGTTGCAGCTCTAAAGCAAAAAGCGAATGCGGCCTTTCTTTAAGGGCCCTCGCTTCTGGTTCGTTACCCAAATTAACGTGTTTGCCTTGTTGGTACTGACACAGGTAGAAACAGTATTCGAACTCCATACACAAACAAACAACGCAGTACAAATCCGCGATACGATAATGTCAAGCGCGGTCACCTTACTGGCAACAAAAACTGCATGACTTTAACACACGAAAAAAAACGCTCTATCTTCACCGCTGTTAGATTGATATCTAACAGCGTGAAAATAAAGCGGTTTTTTTTCGTGTGTTACTTGCGGCGAAGCACAGGTTGCGTTATGTGTTTAAACTAAAAACTTGGTCCGAATTTGACAAGCGTGGTATCAATCCATTTGTCTTCATCGCAAGAGCTAGCTTTTATTTGCTATTTGTTTTTGGCTATTTTTTGCCGTTAGCGGGTTTTAGTTTTTGAACTTATGTCTTGTAATGCCTGCAATAAGCGTCCTGTTGGATCCCAATAACAATTGCCAGCGACAACTTTGCATCGATCAAAATCATATATTAATTGAAATAAAATCGTATATGAAAAAACGCTTTATCTTCACCTGTGTTAGATATTAACTAGGACCTATCTACTAGCAAAGCTTTCGACTCATTACGCTGTGGTTACGGTCGACCAAGGCTAGTTGGAGTGAGATCTGCGTAAAGAGGGTGGCAGAAATTGCATGCAGCGAGCTGAAGACCGAGCTCAGTAGACTGCATTAGGAGAGGCCTACGTCAGCAGTGGACAAGTATAGGCTGATGTTGATGATAAAAGGCCGACCTCCAGACCCAGCACGAGCTTTGATACTTTACCTCTACAATCTACATTAATCATTCTGTGTCCGGTTTGCAGTGTCAAGTGCGTCTTCCTCACAGGCATTCCTTTGGAACGTCAGCCACGGAACGGTGTGTCAACCTGTCTGCTCTCTCCACTGCGTGTTCCGTGCTACAATCGTTTTGGCGCAGAATTTCATTTAGATAAAAGGAAAATATTATTTGATAAGCTACTAAATGGAGAGGAGAGACTCAAAATAATTCTTTTATTTTTTTAAGATTATTTTGTTCACTTTTTACGTCTTGAGTGTTCAAGAATAAATGTTGTTAAAAACCAAACAGAATTTTTATAACGCTTAAAACGGCTCTCTTTCTGGTAACTAGCTAAGTATTTTTTGTAAAAAAAAATATACTTATCTTCCCTTTGCAAAGCAATCTGTCTCATATTTTCAGACTTTCTTTTGAGCAGTTGTCATTTGACATGCCAGGTATGCATCCATTGATGTATCCTGTTTCTGTTGGAACTCTAGGTTTTTAGGTCTTCGGGTATTCTTCGTTTTAGCCTTCTTAGAGGCCTTTTAGTCATTAGTGTCTTTGCCATTTCATTTGGGTGACGCTGCAGTCATTTTTGGTACCTTCTGGTGGTGTTTGTTATGTTCTTCCTCCACTGTGGGCACTTCCAGGTTCTTATGCAGTTTTTTTTTGTAACATACTAGGGGGCTTTGGTTATCAAGCGTAGAACCTTAGACCGGGACCGTTGCAAGAGCATAGATTGGATTTAGATGCTGTTTCCCAGAGCTGATTCCGTACATCCACACTGGCTTTAAGATGGCCTTATAAATCAGCAGTTTATTTTATATTTTTTGTTTTGAGTCCCTATCATCCGTCCCTATATCACATTCTGAGTTTTAGACTGGGCTGTTTGCTTTTAGAAAATATATGTTTACGTCATGTTAGCCGTCTGTCAATGAATACCAAGGTACTTCGTATCATCAACTTGTGGTATTTGCTTTCCATTCATTTCCACTGGTGGACATGTTTTTTGACGCAACGTAGACGTGACTTGGGCTGATTTGGTCTCATTGACATGCGCCATGTTTTGTGCCAGTTCCATGACATCATCATTTTTTATACATGTTTTTTTTTTATTTATTGCATAAATATTTTAGGAATTACTTACGTGGGTGAAGTAGTAGTAATAAACATCAACTCCAGAGTCTGCAAGCACTTCTGCGAAGTAGTTCGTGGGGCAAACGAAGAAGTAGTCGCCCACAACGTCTGCTATCATCTTCTGGTTCAAATAGCCGTCGGTCAGCTCTTCCCAGTCAGTATACTAGAACAATAAACAACAGTATGAATTCGATGATATAAGAAAATTAGAGTCTATCTATCTATACCTACTTATAACTAGCTGCTCTGCTCTACGGCTCCGCTCGTAGTACTCCCGTTAAAAGAAAAAAAAACATAAAGAAGTCTAAAGTAAAAAGTGAAAAAGCTATGTCCATCTGCTATGTCGTATCTTTCTTTAAGTGAAATATTTTTTAATATACTTTTTAGTTTATCCGTTACAAACAAACAAATATATTAAAAATCAAACTTTTCTCATTATAATATTAGTATTAGATAAAGCAGTTAGTAACAACTAAACTGTACAATGAACATAATTGAAAAAATGTGGTTAAGGGGACTTAAAATAAGCTAACTGAACAAGATATATAAAACATTTTTTTAAATGGTGTCTGTCTGTTTGTTCACGCATCATGTAAAAGTTAGTAGACCGATTTCGATGCTGTTTTATCAATGGATAGATAGTTTAGGATTTGACTTAAAAACTGGTACTTGGTATTTTAATCCGCGTTGAAGCAGAGCAATCAATAAAAAACTATTTGATGGCTGAACGAAATTTGGTATATTGTAGGTACTTTTGGTCTTTGAATTAAATATGGGATACTTTTATCCCAGAAAAATTACAACGCGGGCAGAGCCACGGGGCACAGCTAGTTCATAATGTATGTTGTGGGTATACCCACAACATACATTATATAATCACATTGAAATTTCATTTATAATCACATTGAATACCAGGCATAGAAACAAAGAAAGAAAACAATCAAGAAGAACAATTCAATGTTTCGCAAAGTCAGGAATTTAGATACCTTCACAGAAAACCCAGATTGTTATCGAAGGAAATTCTAAACAACATGGAGTTAAACAAGCAAAACGAAAATTTTGTAAATTCAATAAAAATTATAAACATTTCCGCGTTGTCTTCATTTCGCCAAAATACACAAATACTAACAAACATTTGGTAGCATGTGGAATTATCATACATAGTTGAAGACTAATACGGGTCTTTATTTGCGCAAAAAATATATCAATATATCACTTTGAGTTAGTCAAAATAATAAATTGATATTAATTTGTTTATTTAAACCCCTTTTACTCTGATAAAAAACGGTGGAATTTGCAAACAAATAGTCATCAAAAAATGGGTCAATTCAATACCCTAGGTTTTACTTTACAGTCTTATGTCTTATTTAAAATTATATAATTTATCAATAAAATATCACGATCTTTTATTAAACTCTTATTGCCAATGTCATTGCGTCCTTTATTGGTAAATTGGACAACAAGCGATCAAAACGGAGATACAATTTCCCATTAATGATGGTAATTCGAGATACCAAGGACATCCTCATTACTGTTTTCTAGATCTTATTAGTCTCACTTGTGTTAACTGGATTGTACTGGAAACTTTCTCAAAAACATTTTCTTTATCAACACACATACATACTGCTTCCTTTGAAATTATTAATATCATAATATAATTATTAATGAAAGTATTCAATTTTTGTTACAGCATTCGAATGGAATGTTGCTTTGTGATCTTCGTTTTCCTTTCCAATATTCAACTTGACAATTCGAATACACATACATAATCAGCAATATACAAAAGTTGTATCATAAAGGTCTTAATGAGGGTCAGAGCCTCCTAACAACCACACACTGTTTATTTTAACACAAGATATTCCAGTGACCGTTTCAAAGATACCTTATCAACGTGTTTTTGTTTATTATTATCACTTTTGTTTTCGAAGAATACAAGTTTTAAGAGCTTAGGACAAATTTGACACAATGTAATTATTACACAATGACATTTTACTATAGCAACGTAATGAAATGTTTAGTATAGGTACCTACAGTTAAGTACAAGCTGTTAGTCTTGAGAAGACTAAAAATGAAACAAGAAGAGAAACAAAGATGCTTTGAAGACTGTCAAATGTTAAATTGTACTAGCTTCAACTTCAAAGCATTTAAGTAGGTACCTATTGTAAGTAAAATGATGAAAAAAAGATGTTAATTCATTCTATATTGCGAGTAAAATATTGAAATATCTCATAAAAAAACAATCAGGGAGAAAAATAATAATCTTAGAATATAATAATTAAAAAAAAAAAAAAAAAAAAAAAAAAAACTATAACAGGTATGCTCAGAGTTTTAAATAAAGAATTAAAACTCTGAGCATACCTGTTATACCTGAGCATTTTATGTGTTGATGCATCGGTGAATCTAGCACAGACAAATAAACACTTTTCTGAATCTACTACAGCTTTGGAAAAATGCCAGTTAGAAGAGCACCAATAAACTCAACGGACATGTATTTTTCAAATTTCCAGACCAGTCTCCACAAGCAGCACCCGTTCATGAGTATGATGACTTCTGTACAAGCGATCAAGATACATAATGTTGTACTATACTATATCTTGTTGACACGATGTAAGGTGTGTAATTCTCCAATCAGATATTGTTTAGACTTACGAGTATAAATATACCCGCCAGTTTACAATTCATTGTAAACTAAACTTACTTGGAACACAATGGCTTCTCTCTTGATTTTGGAGAAATCCTTGAAAATCGTGTCGACGATCTCCAGAAATTTATCCCTCTGAAGGAAGCTGGGGCCATCCTTTTCGAAGTAGTCAAGGAAATCGTACAGTAAGAAATATGTGCCTGAAATGATAAAAAGTTAAGAATTTTTATTTAAATTTGTTGATGTATGAAAAAAGAAGTATCAAAAAAGAGGTACATACACACATCATCCTACTATTTTGCTAATAATATTATAAACTTGCTGTGCCCGCGGCTTCGCCCGCGTAATCATTTCATTTAAAAGTAACCCATACGTGTTATTCCAGGACGAGAAGTACCTATAAAGTACGATATACTACATTTCTTCAAAATTCGTTCAGCCGTCAAAAATATTTTTATCGATTGCTCGGCTTCTACTCATCTGATTAAGATACCAAGTACTGCAGTTTTTAAGTCAAAATCTAAGCTATATAATAAATCTAAGCTATCTATATGTAAAAAACGCATCGCAGTTGGTCCTGTAGTTTTTACGTGATGCGTGATTTAAAAAAAAAAAAACTTGTTCAGTATTTTATTTTAAGTACTCTAGACCATTTTTTTTTTTACTTACTATTTTGGTCTTATTGCTTTGTTATAAGTATAGATAAGAAAGTTTGTGTGTGTGTTTATGCATCGCAGGTAATATATAAAACCTGTTTGATTACAAACGGTTATGTCTCAGGCAATTTGTAAAAACTGGTCCGTTTATAAACGCCGTTGACTGTTTACAAAAACTCGTCTGTTGGCAAAATGCCGAAGGCAAATTATAAAACGCCTCACTGTCACAGGCAATTTGTATATATCGTCGGTTTACAAGCGGCGTCGTCAAATAGAAGTAGGTTACAATCTTTTGGATTTAAATGGCCTAGTTTTTTAGGCGCATGCGTTTTCTAGGCGCAATTCAATCAAACATAGTATTTTGCAAACAGAGGAATAATTTACAAATTACATACCACATATGTATATATGGTCTTCACGCTGAAACGGCTCAACGGATTGTAATGAATTTTTGTATGTACGTACTTTAGGTCCTGGAATAATACTTAGGATACTTTTCAGTATAGTCATCATCATCCACGCGGGCGCAGTTAGTAAATCAGATATTATAATATACAAGATGACATGCGGACCTACATTAATAATATTAGGTAAGTCAAACTCTTAAAATCTAAACCAATAAAACGCACTACAACGTCTCTTTTAATTTTAATTTCTAAAACGTTTTACTTACAAGTTATAATTTGCAAGTACCCTGCCTGATTTCATAATTATTTTACCTTCCTATTGTACAACCTTCATCAAAGCTAAGAACAACAATAACACAAGGGAGTGTTCTTGGCGCCATATTGTTTATAATCCATACCAATATTATAAAAGTGAAACGTTGTTTGTTTGTTTGTTTGTTTATTTGTTTGGGGTGTTTTAACGTGATAACTGTTGGACGGAATTTGATGAAATTTGGACTGGAGATAGCTTTTGGAATATCTAAACCAAACCTACTATTACTTTTACTAGAAAATAATAATAGAATACTTTTTATCCCGGAAAATTGTAAGTTTCCACGGGAAAACTGGAAAATGTAGATTACTCGCTGTAGGTAACGGTTGCCATGGAAACGAAATAATAATGTCTGTCAAAAAACATAAAGAGCATTAGTGCTCTACTTTTGCATTGGTTTTTAATAGCTTAGAAGAACAGGATGCTTTTTTCGCGATAATCTGTAGTCTGCGCGGACGAAGTCGCGGGCGGGAAAGCTAGTAAAATATTTATTTAAATTAACTGCCTAACTCAACAGATCAATACTCCATATTATTAGCAGACGATTCTACCATCTTAACTAAAGAGAGGACTATGGAAAATGCAACCAGTGCTACAAATAAAGCACTGAGTGATATAATTGACTGCCTAGATGCAAATAATTTGAAAATAAACACAAGTAAGACTACATTTATGAGCTATCTTACATACCAAAGTAATAGAGACAAAATGATTTTGCCTATAAAATATAATAAAGATGATATTGCGGAAGTATTAGAAAATATTTTTTTAGGAATATAATATATTGATATTGTAATTGGAAAGTTTAAGTTGGTAATGTGTGTAAGGAAATAAATAAGTTCGTCTTTGCACTTCGAAAAATAAAAAATCTGATAAACAGCAGAACAGCAATTGTAGTTTACCATAGCCATGGTGTGATCTATACTAAGGTATGGAATAATTATATGGGGAAATTTAACAGATGCCCAGAGAGTATTCATTGCCCAAAAAAATATGTTTAAGGGCAATTTTTGATCTCAGATGGACAGATTCTTGTAGACCTATATTTAAGAATGAAAAGTTGCTTACACTTCCATCTTTATACATTTTGAAATGTGCAAGTTTGTTAAATATAACTACTCACTCTTTGAAATTGATGAAAAGACCCATTTAAAAAAAAAGGTACAGAAACCTCTAATGATGCCACGAAACCAACTTACAATGTGTGATAAAAACTGCTACAACATGGCAGTTAAAGTCCACACCAATATATAAAAGTGAAACGTTGTCTGTTTGTTTCTTTGTTTAGAGGCTTTCACGCCAAAACGGCTAATCCGATTTTGATGAAACTTTGTAAAAAGGTACTGTCAAATGTTGAGACCCACATAGGATACTTTTTATCCCTGAAAATCGTAAGTTGACAAGGAAAAACTGGAAAATGACGATTACTCGCTGTAAGGAACGGAATGATATTAAAAGTTGCCGTAGAAACAAAATAATAACAATTCTGTCAAAAATCATCAAGAGTGCAAGCTAGTATATAATAAAATACCAAAATATTTTCAAGAAATGAGAGATTCAATAAGAAACTTTTTAATTGGCTTTGTGACAGATGTTTCTACTCGTATTGTAATGACGAACAATAAAAATAAAAATATATTTTTTGTAATGACATTTAATTTAATTGTACATTTTTGACATTAATAATAATTTAATTTTGATATTTTTGTAATTTTCGATTTAACTTTGTATATTTTGACCATTTGGTGCCCGTTGTCCAACCGCGTATTCTACTAGTAGGACCACGGGCAATTTCTGTTGCCCGTGGTTTTACCAGGCAGTTGGTCATTAAAAGCTATCCATATTTTATTGCCGGTGTACCTACTGGTCAGGTTGTACCACGTATGATATTTTTGCTAATAGTACTACTCACAGCAAAAAAGAATGCTGCACATAGATTTTGTATTTTTTATAGGTATATATGGTCCATTTATTTAGCTTTAACTTCTCAGTAACATTAAATTAATTACACATGGTACTTGAAACTAACGTAATTTTTTTGATCTAGATAAATCCATTATTACATGTTGAATGTAGTGTTTTATAAGAATAAGACAAAGCTTAAAAAATATTTATTGCCGAAAAACTTAAACAAAACAAAATCACAGTTTTTATTTCTAACCGGCATCAAATGGTAAAATTTACAACAACAAAAACCCCATTTTCTTGCATAGGTAACTTTAAAAAAAAAAAGATCTTTATGTTTTTTTAAACCCGTTTTTAACGTAATTTAGTTAATGCTAATTCTAAACTTATTTAGGAGCTCCTAAATAACTATATAGTGTAGTCACTATACGAATATAGTCATCGTTTTCAAAAATAGCCTTCATCCTTTTTGTTAGCGTTATTTTACGAATTTGTTTTGTTATTGCTCGAGATTAATATATTTAATAAACGGAGCAATGTAACGGTAGGTACACCGGCAATAAAATGTGGATAGCTTTTAATAACCAACTGCCTGGTAGAACCACGTGCAACCGTGGTCCTACTAGTAGAACTACGCGGTTGGACAACGGGCACCAAACGCTATATTCCAACAAATAAAGATTTCATTTCATTTCAATTCTGTTTTTATTATTTTATATTAGCTATTGACACATAAAACGAAGAATAAAAACGAAGATTTTATTATAAAAGGAGTGTAATAGTTGCGAACTAAAAATGTTCAACCAGATATAATAATAAAGAGTAGGCCCGGGTAGGCGGGGCGATTTGGATCACTTATAATTTATAAAATACAATTTTTATATTTAATTACAATGTTCTATTTAAAAAAGAATAGACCATGTCTATTACAGAACAAATTAAAAACGTTAACCGACTCTCTATCGTTATGCTTAAAATATAATGTCGTAATTTAGTGTGGCATAATTTAACTTATCCTAATAATGTGCAAGCATAATAATATTTACGCATTAATGTTAAGGCATAATCTTGTTTACCATATCTAAAGTTAGCATAGTGATAGACAAGAATATTATTTAGTAGCATAAAAAAATAATTATTCACCATGAGTGAAATAAATTTAAACTAGATTATTTTACGTACCTACTTATGTAAAACAAACATGTTTACGGATTACGGGTGGCCCAAGGGCCACCCCACTGCACCTTACACTACTGTCACAGTATAGTATCTACATTATATTTTATGTGACTCCATAATAGTACAAAATAATATAGCCCAAAATATAATTTTGCCTACTTTAACAGTATGCCAAATACTGTTTGTTTAAAATTAATATTATGTAATTAAAACTCATTATGCCAAAGTGAATTAGTGGTAAAAAATGTACGCGAAGAAAGGGGTACTCATAACCATGAATCAGACAAAAAATAATAATTTTAAAATAATAAAAAAAAAAAAAAAAACGATTCGCCCCATATCTATTTAGACGAATGCAATCAAATAAATACGTATGATAAAAATTAATATTGTCGTCAATAACAAGCTTAAAATTATAATGTAAAGCAGATTATGAAAGAATGGTTGCCATGGAACTGAAATAATAACAAGTATGACAAAAAACATCAAGAGCGTTGGTGCTATACTTGTTTAAAATATCCTTGCATTGTTTTTAAATATCCTAGAAGAACTTAGGATGCTTTTCTTTGCGATAAACTATAGACCGCGCGGACCAAGTCGCGGGCGAATTTCTGAAATTCTTATGGGTCATCCGATTCACCCACTGATCCGATTCACCTCGGTCTACCTTATCTGTTGTTCTTTTCATTGTTTGTAACCCTGATTCTAATAAAAGGTCTGTACAAAAGGGCATTGTTCTGGTAGTTCTGAACAAACGAGTACGATCTCATACACACGAGATGAAGGAAGCATAATAAATACGTAGGCATTTTCATCCTATTTTGATGTCCACTAAGGACTCAATATAATAAAAGTCGTACACGCACGTTCTATTTATTATTTACGTGTTGCGGCGCAATTCAGTACGTATATCAAAGAGCTACTGCCGTAATAGGGTTTATTTCATTAAAAATGGATTTGTACAATATCCCCGGGCGTACCCCGGCGTAGCCGAGCTTAGCAAGATCCGCGAACGCTGACAACATGATAATTGCTGTTATTTACCTTGTTTTGTTTTCATGTTACGGTGCCTGTCACGGCTCTCGAGTGCTTTCTCAAGTTTGTCGTATAATTATACTGAATTTTTCAAATGTACCTTCGTTTAGATTGAGTGAGACTATCATATTATTCTGTTTTGTTGTTCCAGTATGCAAATATTTATAGATCGGTAGATTGGAAGAAATATTTACGTTTGATTTTATATTGAATTTTGAATTTGGCCCCAACGTGCAAAACCTTGAAGTTTGTTGTTGAAAAACAATGATAAAGAAAAAAAGATATGTTCTTGTGTTAACCAGTTGCTTGCTGCGACGCGCACGCACAGTATGCACGTGGTAGTGCGCAATGTTAGATATATCGCCACCCGATGATCGATTGGAATACAAGATATATGTAGGTACATCACAGACTTCTACTTCTAATTAGAAGTCTGTGAGGCACATAGGTAGCAGAAAGTATATTTTTTGTATTTTTGCAATTAATTGTAAAGAGTAGGTAATTCCTTGTATTCACCTCTCAACACCCAATTGAATAATGAACACGTGCCTAGTACACGTTCCTTCGCTACTGTGAAAATAGATACATTAGAAATTGTAGAGCTGTCTACAACGTACTTCGTGTGGAAGCAAAATCACAAACGGCAACTGGTTACGAAACACATTTGCGATTGTGAATAATAGGTACTGCTGCCGGGCTGCAACGTGCTTATGTTACTCCGCTTATCCCAATTTCCTCTCGATTTCTTGATGCGATAAAAAAACAGACTCAATAATTTCTGTTGAGACGTTTGCTCTATCAAAGTCTGAAAGTTTCTTGAATATTCCTTAGACTGGTCATTTGCGAAAGGGTATTCCGGTACTTTACGTATCAGGTCATTTGCTGATGAAAATATGGTCGTTTGCGTGCATGGTGCGTTTCTGGTACACTATATATTATGTACTGTGCTGGTACTATGCGTCGAAAGGAGCCAGTCGTTGGGTTAAATATGAGTCTTTGCCCTACAAAAGAAACAAAAGAAACAGACAGGTAGAAAAGTTTTTGATTTGTATTGCTTACGTATGAAGTCTTTATGAAAAATCCAAATTTTCAACCTCAATGGTCCGGTGCGTAAGCCGCCATCTTGAATTGAATGTGCCAAAATTGGATTTCTTTTAATATTTCCTTAATATTTGTCTTACGAACTTATCCAGTTGCTTGCCACGCGCGCACGCGCATGTATGTAAAGTGTCTCTAAGAAGTATGAAGAAAACTTTTTGTGTGCGTATTTATTCTGTAAATCTTATAGGTGAAAAGATACAGGTCACCAGGTCACCAGGTCACCAGGGCCTGCAGGTCACAAAGTCCGATTATAACGATATTTGGTCGTCTCTACCTAATATCTATGTCAATTATGATCAATGTCAGTACATATACCGATGACAGTCAATAGCTTTTGACAATAACTGTCAAAGATAATGATTGTCATCGGTATATGTACCGATTTTGGCAATCTCTATCGATATCGAGACTGCAGGCCCTGATCGAACTACCTCTTTGGCCTTCGAGCCGAGTTTGTTTTCCCTCCACCTTTCCTGTCTCTATGAGTCGTTTTCACGCTGTGTCCAAAACATTAGAGAATCTGACATGTAGATACATGGTTCTACTTCATAGCGCATTCGTGGTGATGTCACTAATAAGACGGTCAATAGGTATTTGTCAGGATGCTTTGCGAGTCTTGTGCGTCTGACTTTGGTGCGATTAGGTCATTGTCACGTATCGGGCATTGTTAATTGGAGATGTGACAACGCATAGCCTAAACCGGTGGACCTAGAGAATTGAAATTTTGAGGTAATATTTCTTGAGTACCCTAGGGGTGAACAAAGGCGAGTTTTTTTTGAGTTCCTTGCCTAAGAGGGTAAACGGATTGAGACACGCGTTTTTTTTCAACATTCGATAGAAATTTGCCTACTGATTGGAAAATTTTGTATGGAATAACAACAAACATGATAATTATATCAACAATTTTTTCTATGTGCCGGATCAGTAGGTTCATTACACAAAGTTTTTCACAGAGAGAGATAAATACCTACTTCAACGAACGTATATCCGGCTATGTCCCGCTAAAACACTAACAAGCACTGTTTCCGGTTTGTTGACCCAATCAGGAGTATATTGCGTCAACTTTAGTTCGTTAGAGCTAAACAGTATCAACTGAGCGTGTAGTTGTTGCATCAGTAACCTTTAGTTGGAAAAGTGTGTGTTATTGAGCCAAATATCTATTTTTTCTTCTTCTAAAAGGGGGTTTCTGTTACAAGCATTTATATTATTTTTAGAAATATCTCTTTAAATTTTAAATCAAAAGTCAAAAGAAAAGCACTTCACTTTCTATACAATATTATTAAAAACATATGGTACTCTACATAAACACGAAAACAACAGGACAAATTTGGTACAATCCTGCTTGGTGATATAATATTGATACATTAATTTTTGAAGTACGTTCAGCCATAAAAGATCTATGGTTACCCTTATGCAGTCATTAAGGACCCTAATAGAGATCTTCTTTGCCGACTGCCGCATTGGAAACCAGCCAAAACCTCGGAAAACATTATTTTATGCCTAAAGAGATAATAAACTAGCTTAAAAGCTAAAAGAACACGCTTGCCCTGCCAAAAAAGAACTAATGCCAATAAATTATAAACTGTTGGAATATGCTTATCAAGGACTTCAATTTGATATCCATATTGTAAAATTTGAAGTTTTTTGCGCCTTTTATTTGGAGCAATACTGCTGCCACATAGAACATTTTCAAAAAAAATTATAGCCTATGTTACTCGGGGGTATGTAAGGATTCTAACGATTCCCCATACGTCTAAATCTGTTCAGGCATTTAAAAGTTATGGTGAAATAAAGAAACTCACATACAAACATGCAAACATACAAACATACATGAATGCTAAAAACATAACACTTATTTTTGGGCAGTCGTGTAAAAATAAGGTTTGGCTAATAGAGTGCTCTCAAAGTTTAAAAAACATCCGTTTATTGGTTGGTGGCGGAGCTTAAAAGATATAAAATAATAATAATGAACTTGGCCAGGAGTTATGAACGAGCTCTACATTACCATGGGTTTGTATTGGGTTCGTATTTACCTATACATACAACAAAATCAATTAAACGTGACTTAATGCTACATACTTCTACAATGAACGTTACAATATTTACCTAATAATAAGTACGAACGGTAGAAAGAGATAATCAAGTCTATTCACTGGTCACAATATGCTTTCATTTCGTTCGAGTTACTAAATGAAACTTCACGTTGAAATAAGGTAGGTAATTTTTTACCTTCATACCGGTATTTTAACTTTAATTAGGCTAACCCGGAAATCTTTTGGAAGTTTACAGGGCTGTTGTATTATTGCAGAGATAAATTACTTTTGTTTTGTTTTGTTCTCATAAAGAAACATCAAATGAAAAACTAATTTGTTTTGCTTCGAGAATATAACAAGACAGCTTAAAGTGAGAAATTATTGTAATCAAATTATTTTTAGATGAGCATCCATAAATTCTCGCAGATATACGAGGCTCCCACAATGAAGCTCCATTGTGCAGATCCACCTGCGGAAGGTCAAGGTGAAGTGCCCAGCGACGATGGAAACGTGGCTAGAACAACCGTCCTGTATTGCAACATGGTTTCTGTGTCGGTAATCGAGTTGTAGAAATAGGTAGGTATAAAAAATATATATTGTAAAAAGTAAAATCTATACTTGTAATAAAGCAATAGGAACGAAATAGTCGGTACAAAGAAGATAATTTAAAAAAACATAGTCTAGGGTATTTAAAATAAGCTAATGAATAAGGATAGAACATTTTGTTTAATCGTATCTGTCTGTTTGTTTGTTAGTTTGTTTGTCTGTATGTTTGTTCACGCATCACGTAAAAACTACAGGCCAGATTGCGATGCGATTTTCACTGTTGGATAGCTTAAGGTTTGAATTAAAAGCTGGGGTAATTGGTATCTCAACCCGATGAGTAGAAGACAAGATTTCAATAAAAATATTATTGACGGCTGAAGGAATTTTGATCAAAATATGTTGGTATATTGGTTAGGTCCTGGAATAGCACATAGAGTACTTTCAACATAGAGAATAGACCACGCGTGCGAAGCCGCGGGCATTAGCTAGTTCTTATAATAAAGCAATAGAAACGAAATAGTCTATAAAAACAAGATAATTTAAAAAAAAAGTTCTTGTGTACTTAAAATAAGCTACTAAACTAGAATAGAACATTTTTTTAAATCGTGTCTCTCTGTTTGTTTGTTTGTTCGTCTGTATGTTTGTTCACGCATTACGTAAAAACTACTGTACATATTGCAATGCGGGTTTCACTGTTGGATAGCTTAGGGTTTGACTTAAAAACTGGGGTAATTTTTATCTCAATCCGATGAGTAGAAACCTAGATATAAATAAAAATATTTTTGACGGCTGATAGAATTTGGATCAAATGTTGGTATATTAGTATTTTAGGTCCTGGAATAGCACAAACAGTACTTTTAGCCTGAAGAAATGACCAAGCGTGCGAAAACGCGGGCATTAGCTAGTTATTATATACATACAAAAAATCCGACTGCGAAAAAAAAATTGCTTACGAGCTGACCGCCCGCAAAAATAATCACACTAATATAAAAAGCCGAAAGTTTGTATGGACTTATGTTAGGGTGTGTGTGTGTGTGTGTGTATGTTTGTTACTTCTTTACGCTCAAACGGCTCAACGGATTTGGATAAAATTTGGTATGGAAGTAGCTCATACCCTTGATTAACAAATAGACTTTTTATCCCAAAATATGCACAGTTATTGAGGGTCTCGGGTGAAACCACGAGGCGCAGCTAGTATGTATATACATTTTTATGTTATTTTTTACTTACATATTTTACTTTACTTTATTGCAAAAATTGTGTAGGCACAAATTGATCTTACTGATAGCATACTATAATGTAGTATCAACAATTTATCCATAACGGACAAACAATAATAATAATAATTTAATGGTTGCAATAGCAATATAAGAATCCATACCAATATATAAAAGTGAAATTTGTCTGTTTGTTTGTTTGAGGAGCTTTCACGCGATATCGGCATGATGGATTTTGATGAAATTTGGAATGGAGATAGCCCTGGAATATAACATGGGATACTTTTTATTCCGGAAAATGGTAATTTTTCACGGGAAACGGGTAATTGTTGATAACACGCTGTAAGGAACGGTTGCCATGGAAACGAAATAAAAAGTCTGTCAAAAAAGTCAAGAGCTTTGGTGCTATACCTATTTTGGCATTGATTTTTAATATCCTAGAAAAATGTAGGATGTTTTTTTTTCGCGTTAAATTGAAGTCCGCGCGTACGAAGTCGCTGACGAGAAATCTAGTATAGTATATTAAATTAAAAAGAATAATCTAAAATTATATAATTTTGTATGAAGCTTTAAAGACAATTGCTACTGTTTACTATTAAAAAAAATAATTTTGAAATGGTGTTTTAAAGACCTTCATTTTGATGCTCTACTCGATAGGTTTTTTATTTTTTTGTTCAGTTGCAAATACAATATAGCATCTGTAAGACGCATATTAGTTTTTTGACACTTCATAATATCCTATAACACTCTCGTGATCAAGACAAATCCAATGATACCTCATTTATCAAAATCCATCAAGCCGTTTATGCTGTAGGACGCGCCTAAGAAACTTACAAACAAACAAACAAACATACATACAACCCAAAAACATAACCCTCCGTGCAGTCGGGTAGAAATAGAAAGATGACTTATAGCGTAGTTCATCACTAGGATAAATAAATAAACGCTTATTGTGAGTTATGTCCAAGATATGCCCAAGAAGCACCCAAGATATGCCGATCCGCTCGTACGCACAAGCCTCACGTACACACATACACCATATTATGCCGATCGACCGCCTTATCGCAGAAAGATCTCTACCTTATTAATAGTGCTAATTATGTTAAGTTCTCACGAAAACTCAAAAACAATGCAGTCTTTTGTGATGAAATTGTGTATCATACACAAACACAAATTATCCAATTACGCACACTTAGGCATTCGCTATTTGCTATGCTCAGTCGTTTGTTTGGCTGGTCACCGTCTTTTGACCCGACTTCGGTGAAGCAAGGGAAGGGTAATGAGTTCAACAGTCTATGCATGTATGTATGTATGTATGTATGTATGTATGTATGTATGTATGTGTTGTGTCGGAGGGTAGGGTGAAGTGACAACAAGCTGGTTCAATGCACACTGATTTATTATGGATGCAGCTGCTACTTATAAGGCGGTGCAACCGCCACTACTCATACATGTCTTTTACATCTAGGTACATATACAACATCTTTCCCCTCAAAAAAACTTCCTATAATCTACTCTTTGCCCTTTTCTGCGGTTTGAGACCCGTAACGGCATATGTGAGTCATCAGGCGGCTCCGGAGTTCTAAATTCAGGACTTGACAAAATTTGCTTTGATGAGTGAAGCGGTGACTGGAGATGGACGTTATCTTCCGCGTCCGTACTGGGTAATGGCTGGCTACTTTGATCCCTTGCAGGAGTGGCGCTCACATCAGATGACTCAGCGATGGACTCCTGTGATGTGGTTATCTCCATACCAGCTGTACGTGATCTAACGTCCGACTCAGCAGAGTATACTTCACTAGAACTTGCCTCTTCCTGTGGCAAAGTTACGTCCCACGTTTTAGCCGTACTGCCATGATTATCAGTAACTAGTACGTTGGTTCTGTTCGCGTAAACTTGATTTTTATGTCTAATAATATCTTTATTGCTGCTTAGCAATTTAATTTTATATAAGACTTTGCCAATTTTCTCAACAATCACTCCTTTTATCCAGTTAAATTTGTTTTTGTTTACATATTGCTTCACAGTAACGTTATCGCCTGGTTTAAAAACTACGTAATTTTTTCCACCATAATTCTTAACCTGTAAGCACTGTTTCCGATCGACGAGCTTAGATAAGTCTGTAGGTAAGGGATTATCGACGTGAGTGAGCAAATCCAACCTTGAACGGAGTTTATGACCGAATACTAACTGAGCTGGAGATGTTTCTGTGGTGGTGTTGTTGAAGTTGCGATAATCGAATAGAAACTTAGAAAGTCGATTCTGTATATTATCTACTTGACAGCCCGATAAAAGAAATGTTTTAATACCTCTTTTAATAATTTTTACGAATGACTCCGCCTGACCATTGCTCATTGGATGGTACACAGGTGAATATAAATGCGATATGTTGTTTAAATTGCAAAAGTTTTCAAATTCTTGAGAGGTAAATGAAGTCGCGTTGTCAGTTACCACATAATTCATTATTCCAAACCTGGACATAAAATCACACAGCTTCGTGATGACGGCCTTTGTTGTAATGTTATTGTTCATAATGTAACATTCAACCCATTTTGAATACGCGTCCACTATCACAAGAAACATTTTATTACAAATCGGACCTAAAAAATCAAGATGAATCCTGTGAAACGCTGCCGGTGGGTGTGGCCACGGTGCAAGCTGAGCGCGGGGCGGTGACGGCCGTAACTGAGCGCATATATGACACGCTAGGACTAACCTTTCTAAAGCTGCGTCTATACCTGGAAACCAGACACGAGAACGAGCTTCTGCCTTCATTTTAACTATGCCAAAATGCGAAGTGTGCAGCTCATTAAGAATTTTCTGCTGTAACTTCGCCGGAATTATAACTTTGTGACCTCTCAATAAAATACCATTTTCCATTGAAATTTGTATGCGACACAAAAAATATGGTTTTACTTCTGGATCTGATATTTTACGTGGCCACCCGTTTCTAACATACTTCATCACTCTTTTTAAAACCGAATCACTTGCGGTTTCAGTTTGCAATTCTCGCGTGGTGACGGGCAAGCAGCCTTCTACAGCGAAATTAATGTAGGCTGCTACCTCGCCCTGTTCATCGGTAGCGGCATGACCCGCGCCGCGCTTACCTGCATTCCCAACCGGTATTGCGCGCGATAAGAAATCAGCTGTGTTAGAAATGCTACTGATGAATTCTATTGTATAATTGTAGGCACTTAAAAATATTGCGTAACGCTGTAAACGGTTAGCTGACACTTCTGGAATACCACGATTTTTACCAAAAATTGCTGTCAGTGGTTTATGATCTGTACGTAATATAAAGGGTTCTGCCCTTCCGTACAGATATTGGTGGAACTTCCTAACACCGTAGATGATAGCAGTTGCTTCTTTCTGTATCTGTGAATACTGTTTCTCAGCCGGAATAAGTGAACGGGAAGCGTACGACACTGGCTGCTCAATACCATCAATACCTACTTGCGATAAAATTGCGCCCAGCCCTACGGAAGATGCGTCAACTGTTAAAATAAGTTTCGCGTTGTTATCAAAATGCGCGAGAGTATTATCGGACGCTAAACATTTTTTTACTGAATTAAATGCACTGATTTGCTCTGAGTTCCAGTGCCATTTAACACCCTTTTGTAACAGAGCATGTAATGGATTTAAAATTGCCGCTGCGCTAGGTATAAAAGTTCTATAGTAGTTTAGAAGGCCCAAGAACGACTGCAACTCACTGACATTTTTGGGTATGGGCGCACGCAGAATAGCTTCAACTTTTTGTGAATTTTTCCTTATGCCATTTTTATCGATTATAAATCCGAGATAAGAAACCTCGTTTTGATAAAATGAACATTTATCTTTGCGTAGCGTTAACCCAGCATCTTGTAAACGGCACAATACTTCTTTCAGTCGATTATTATGCTGGGTTAAATTGCCAGTAATTAATAAATCATCCTGAAATATTAATACTCCTTCCATACTTCCTACAATAGACTCAATAACACGTTGAAAAATAGCCGGTGCGCTAGATAAACCGAAGACTAGTCGCGTATAGTTAAACAGACCACGCGGTGTGTTGATGCAGGTGATGCTTTGAAAGTTTTCATGGATTTTCAGCTGGTTATAGGCCATAGATAAATCAAGCTTACTAAATACTTCTCCACCATGTAATTTAGAAAACAGCTCCTTTGCAGTTGGCAACGGATATTTTTCTATTTGAAGTTGCTTGTTTATTGAAACCGAATAGTCAGCACAAATACGAAGACTCCCATCGCGTTTCAACACAGGCACTATAGGCGAAGCGTACTCAGAATAAGTAACAGGTTTTAGAATACCTAGCTTTACTAATCTATCGAGCTCAGCGTCAACTTTATCTCTCAAGGCAAAGGGCACCGGACGAGACTTAAAAAAAACCGATTTAGCGTCTGACTTTAGAGGCAATTTAACTTCAAATTTATTAAAGCATCCTAAATCGTCAGAAAATACTTTAGGGAAGAGTTTCGTGAGATCCTCTTGAATACTATGTACACGCGACTCTGAATGTTCGAGCAATGACATAAGGCGTAAATTAAATGCTCGCATAAAATCTCTTCCTAGCAACGGAGGGCCGCCATCACGAATTACATACACACGTAGTTTCACAGAATGACTTAAATACTCAACATTAAGCATCATAAAACCAATTACTTCCATTTTGGTGCTGGTATATGTTAATAATTTTGTGGTAGGTGGTGACAACGGTACCTCATAAAATGTAGATTTATATAATTTTTCAGATATTACTGACACAGGAGAACCACTATCAATCTCACACAAAATTTGTTTACCCTCCAACCTCACAGTATCATTCATCGGTACTTCATTTAAACGGTTAATATGACAAGGAAACTCACCGTCATCTCCCTCATCATCAGAATTACCTTGCTCAACATAATTAACTTTTTTATTTGGACACACTCTGCGTAGGTGACCTTTACGATTACAAATCTTGCACTTGTAATTAGAAAAACGACATGCGGCCATTCGGTGACCTTTATAACCGCACACCGAACACTTTTCACTGTATTCCTGTGACCCCTTAGGGTCTCCTCCTTGGTTGATCTTGAACACGGCGTCCTGGCCGGCGTCGGCGAGCCCCGGTGCCGGTGCCGGTGCGGTAGCAGCGCCCGCGCGCGCACATCGCACGCTTTCTGCTAGGTCCACAGCTTTGCCCAGCGTCAAGTCCTTGATGTCTTGAGCGAAAAGCTTATCTCGTTCATGCCCCGGCAACAATCCCATGACAAACTTATCCAACAGCGAATCTTCTAAGTTCTTGAAAGCACAATGAGCGGCGAGCCCGCGCAGCCGCGCGGCCCACTGCAAATGCGTTTCGCCGGCTTGCTCAGTCGCTGTATAGAATTTATGCCTCTCTGCGAATCCGCAGCGCTTTGTTGTGAAATGTTCGTTTAGGATTTTTAGAATACTTTCGTAGTTACAAGTATCCAAATCCGCCGGTAGGGCGAGATTGCAAGCTAGCTGGTACGTGTTCTCCGTGAGTGCGCTCAACAATATAGCTTTCCTCTTCACTCCAGGCTTGTCCGTCTCTTCATTGATGTCGTTGGCGATAAACCATTGAGACAACCTGCTCCTGTAGATTTTCCAATCTTGATTATGATGATCAAAATTGGTAATTGCTCCCAACGACGAAGTTGTGCCGAACATTTTTCGAAATGTGGGTAATCGTTGGCCTCGTCGCCACTGTTGTGTCGGAGGGTAGGGTGAAGTGACAACAAGCTGGTTCAATGCACACTGATTTATTATGGATGCAGCTGCTACTTATAAGGCGGTGCAACCGCCACTACTCATACATGTCTTTTACATCTAGGTACATATACAACATCTGTATGTATGTATGTATGTATATATGTATGTATGTGGGTATGTGGATGTTCCACCATAGCGTCGCCCCAATTGTTCCGATTTTCACAAGCAAGGTGTCAATCGATTACTCTTCAGGTAGACAGTGTCATAGGCTATATTTTTACCCGACTAAAAGAAGGGTTATGTGTTCCAACTAAAAACTTGGTCCGATTTTAACAAGCCACGTATCAGTCGATTAGTCTTGATCACAAGAGTGTTGTAGGCTATTTTTTACACGACCGTGGTCGGGTTTTAGTTTTTCAACTTATGTCATGTTTTAAACCTTCTTGTGCGAGACATGGGTATTAATGTCAAATGTAGTTATGTCAAAACTAAAAGTAGCTTATAGAGCGATGGGAAGGTCGATGCTCTGAATATTCTAATAGATTGTACGGGTCTTAAATTGTACCAAATAAACAATTGTTGATACAGATCAACAACCTTCATCTGTGGCGATAAAATGATTTGATTTGATCCCTGCTAGACCAGGAACAAGGAAATCCGAAGAAGGATTGGTGTCACCAAGACGTCGGGAACAGAATCTTTCAGTTCAAATGGCAATGGGCAGGACACCCAATTGTCCATTGCCATTTGAACTGAAATTATCCTGCCCATTGCCATTTTAACTGAAATATTCTGTTCTCTCGATGTTCTGATAGCCGATTCAACAACAACAAACAACAACAATTCAGAACAATTTCGATCGGGAAGCATATGAGGATTTAGCATTTGGTAAACTTCGTCAAGTTTTCTCGTTGTCTATGCCACAGTGCCTATAGACGAAAGTCTTCAATGCGTGCGTCCTACGCGTCATTACAAACGGAGCCGAAAAGTGGACACAACTGGTGAGAGTGGTTCATAACATTAAAGTGCGTGCTATGGAGAGAGCTATGCTTGATGTTTCTACTATGGACAAGATTTGTAACGAAGTGATCCGACAGAGAACCAAAGTAACCGACATAGCTCAAAGAATTAGCAAGCTGAAGTGGCTTTGGTCTGGTCACATCTCTCGAAGAACCGACTACCGTTGGTGTAGACGAGTTCTGAAGTGGAGACCGCATTTAGACAAACGTAGTGTAGGACGCTCGCCGGCCAGGTGGAGAGACGACTTGCGAAAAATAGCTGGCAGGAACTGAATGAGGAGAACCGAAGATTGGGCTCAGTGGCGTTTACTAGGAGAGGCCTACGTCAAGCAGTGGACGAGCATAGGCTAATGGTGATGATGATAGCCGATGGAGCTGCGGGGTGACAGAGTGGAGACCAAGAACAGGTTGCCGAAGACTTGGCCATCCAAAGGCAAGATGGTCCGATGGCGTGTAGTGGCAGGTAAGCAGTGGGTTCGATTGACCACCAGTAGAACGAAATGGAAGGAGTTAGGGGAAGCATATGTCCAATATTGGACAAAAAGTTGCTGATTATGATCATACTTTAGTCACTTTTGGTAATGAAACAGTAACAGATAGGTACGTAGTTCTGAAATGAATATTTAAATGACAGGTTAGGCGCAATGTATTGCTTTTATTTTCAAGATGGCGGATTCCAACTGGCGGCCGGATGTTAATATGTTTCGATCGTGTTGAAAAACAATGTCTGGCGGTTACAAGAGTATCTCAGCAAGAACCTGGCGAGCTACTCCTCAAAGCTCCGACAGCATCTTATATTTCAAAATCAAGAATCTAAAGCTTGCTTGCCTCTTTCTTACCCAACTGAGCGGAGGGTATTGTGTTTATCAGCCTATAACGAATGAATGAATATATGAATGAATGTATGAATGTATGTATGTTCTTTTGTGGCACTATACAGGTGAATTTTTCAAGTGAGCGTGGTTGGCTAAATCAGAAACTATGAGGAATAGCGAAAAGTACTCAAAGGAGTCTCGGGCCCGATTTTGATGAAAACTAAAACTGCATATTTGGATTTTTGAAAAAATTAATATTCCTAGGCAGGAATCGAACACGTTGATTTTGGAAAAAAAAAACACATACTGTATTATTACACCATTCGATAGTGTCGCTAATAAGGATTGAATTCTGGGAAGAAATTACATACGGCAAACTTAAGGAAAGAGCTCATTTTTAAAGAAAATAGTTAAACCATAACTGATTAATTGTTCAAAATGATGACCATTGTTTTCAATACATCCAACCCAGCTAGGATTCGACGACTCAATGATTGTACTGCATTCAGTATTAAAATATTATTGATTCCGCTTAGAATATTTTCCAAAGTTCGTTTCAAGTCATCAATTGCATTATACGTGTCTTTGTAGATATCATTTTTTACATACCCCCAGAGAAAATAATCTAAGGGGGTAAGATCCAGTGATCTCGCTGGCCACGGCACAGGACCATAAATTGCGATAAAATGCTGAATCAACATCTCTTTTACTATACGACTATTAAAACGAAACAGTACGCAAACAGTTAGTAATAATGAACGAAACGTGGAACAAAATCTAAATTATTGGCGCCAATTTACTCTACGTTCTAATTTCAATTGTTTACATTTTTTCTTTTACTGTGGCCTTTAACCGCGAAGACATAATAAAAATTTGAAATTAGAACATAATGTTTTGAAGATGACCGCGCTGCGGGTCTGTGTTGAGAAAAATATTGAGCATCATTTCGGACAAGGAACAGGTAATGGAGGTATGAATTAAAACAGTACTTTAAAATATGAATCAGTTTATTAAAATACAACATTTTCCTTAAGTTTGCCGTACGTCATTTCTTCCCAGAATTCAATCCTTATTAGCGACACTATCGAATGGTGTAATAATACAGTGTGTGTGTTTTTTTTTTCAAAATCAACGTGTTCGATTCCTGCCTATGATTTTTTTTTTTTTCAAAAATCAAAAGATGCAGTTTTAGTTTTCATCAAAATCGGGCCCGAGACTCCTTTGAGTACTTTTCGCTATTCCTCATAGTTTCTGATTTAGCCATCCACGCCCACTTGAAAAATTCAGCCTGTATAGACCAAAAGCGTGGATCGATTTTGATGATTCTTATGTCAATCGATTTGTCTTAATCTTGCGAGTGCTACGAGTACTTAGACATGACATAAATCGAAATTCAATATGGCGACCACCAGAAGCCATAACTAAGTTAAGTGGGGTATCATTAAATAGATATTTGAAAATCATACGCACTTATTTAGTCACTTCTCATTGTTGTCCTGAGAAACACTTATTGATATCTTTACAATTTATCTAAAGTACGCAGTTTCCTAGAAAGTAAAAAAAAAAACTTTTTTTTTAGAAATGTTTTTGTAAGCCATCTTTTACTTTATTGGTACCTATGTGAACGAATAAGAAGAAACACTGAGCACCGATTTAGACAGTATTATAAAAAGTTAAGAAGCCCTAATAAAAACTGCGACTAGGTACTATCGTTCTTATAATCATTCAGATGTGGGCAATCCACTCAAACACAAATCTGTCAAGATAAAAAAACATCTACGCAATCAAGGCATCTATGCTTAATTAAGTACAATTATCACTATTATTTATTGTGTGAAGTAGCTTATAAACTTTCCGTAAACAAGTAATAGGAATAAAAAAATTATGTACCTAGCAGGCATGTGCATGTAAATCTCAAAACTGTCAAAAATGGTGTTACAGAAGTAACACAGGAAAACCTAGGTTGCAAACGATCGCCTCACGTGTTTCGCTATGTCTAGGCAAGTTCATTGCCACAGATAAATCAAAACATTGTCGTTTATTAAATTGCTACGTAACGCCACGCTAGGTAGGCAAAAAGTAAGAAGGATAATTACGTAGACATCTCGTATTTATTATCTCGTAATATTATCTCGTAATATTCCTTTGTAAAATGAAGCCTAGAGCACTTTTAATTTTTCAGAATGTTGTTTTCTACTGTAGCTAGCGATGTCTCGGGAGAGGGGGTGCGTAGCAACTAATCTACAAAGGGAGGGGTGGATAGTCGGGAGGTTCTGGGAGCGCCGAGCTACGTGTGGGCGAGTCTGTAGTACCTGGTAGTAAGGCTAAAGCCCACAGCGTGTTATTGTTGAGTCTACATAGATTTGCGCAGGCGCGTGCCCGCCGCGCGCCGGCCACAGCTAAAGGCGGGCGGGCAGAGCAGAGCGACCTCCGAGTCCTCGAACTTGTACCGATAAGCTGCATTAGAAAGTCTGCTCGCTAGTTCGACTTTCAAAAGTTATCTTACTTTTTTATCACGTGTTATTGTATAAGTTTAATGCATGTGCCTCCTCACTTTACCGTTTTAACTCACTATCAAGTTACGCACTTAACAAACAACAACAAGCATATACGCAATTTCTGCACGTAGTATTTTGTTGGGCAGTTTACTGAGAATATCTACGAGTGCTCTACTATTTATACGTGGTGTTTGGTTGTTTTGCTACTCTGTTGTTTAACACGAAGTAGTTTTTTTTTTCAAAACTAATGAGATCTAACTGCTATTATTTAAACTTAAAAGACAAGATATGACAGACAAATAGTAATAAAAACAGTAGTATAACCTTATTACCCTAGTCTTTTTGAATAATACAAAAGAGGATTACAGTGCAACCAACTTATCTGTGAAGTGGCAAAAAAGGATACAGTCGCCACGAATGAGGTTCTCATTTTCTGTATTTTTCTGGTTCTTGATTGGTCTACTTATCGATTGACTGGAATACTGGAATACTCACGGCAGCATTCTGTTCACAGATAAATTGCTGGCACTGTACTTACGTATAAATCAGAACGTTTCAACGACATCGGGTTTTCTCATGGGAGACTTGTGTGGCAAGGTGAGATGTGTCCGCAAGAGTTCCGCTGTCACTTCGAATAAGACCACCTGATGTAGTTAGAACTACGATCTATAGTTGGAACGATCAATTTTTACAGGTTACGTGACGTGTTTTGTTCCTGTTTGTGATATTCCATGTTTATCAAAGCCATACCCAACTAATCTTTGAAGATTTAACTTACAATCAATCCAGAATACTGTTTTTTTATAGATGGATTTAGTTTTCTTAGCAAACAAACCCACCTTTTATCCTAAATGTATCTTCCCATTCTAGACATAATTAAGTTATTTATCCAAAGAGATATTGTATTAGAAACTTACCTTCGTCTTGATTGCTTCCCAAGAGCACTTCTGAATTATGAAACTTGCCCTCTTTCATCATCGTGTCAGGGTCTTTGGGTAAAAATACTCCATCAACAGTCGGAGCTGACGGGAACCCTAAAATACCAGTATATGAATTCCATTGCTGCACTGATATTGTCTTTGCATCCACCCCTCGCATACAATCCATCACTAAGCTCGGATCAGCAGCCAGAAGGCTACTATTACAATTACAATCATCAATCAAAACTTTTCCAATGTCTTGTGCTCTCTCTCCTGTCATCCAGCTCCAAGGAGCGTTTAAAGTTCCAGATTGTAATATCCCCCTCTTAAACAACCCTTTCATCTCTGGAGATAGCATGTGGAGGCTTACACTACCTCCACCTGCCGACTCTCCGAATAGCGTGATCAACTCAGGGTCTCCACCAAACGCTCGTGCGTTATCTTTAATCCAGCGAATAGCGAGTTGTTGATCCCAAAGACCCATATTCCCCGGTGCTTCTTCACTTCCCGGTGAAAAATATTTATTCAAATATAAAAATCCGAATGCTCCAACCCTATACTGCATAGAAGCTACTATTACATCACTCGAAGAAGCCATTATATCCGCCTTATATAGGTCGAGTGTAGCTGTGCCACTCATATAGCCTCCGCCGTAAATCCAAACCAGTATTGGCACTTTCGGCCTCTCAGTAAGAGGCTTATCTTGATGGTGGCGGACTCTCAAGTGCTGAGGCACCCAAATATTTAGGTACAGACAATCCTCGGAAATGTTCGTGTTTGGATTCCACATTTCTTCTCCTTCAAATCCGGGAAAGTATTCATACCTTTCCTGGTAACAGCTATTTGGCATTGCTATGGCTTCGAGAACTCCATGCCACGGTTCTATAGGTACCGGCTTGCGGAATCTTAATGGACCCAGCGGTGGTTTCGCGAATGGTATGCCAGTGAAGATGTGAACCTCGCGACCCATTACTGTTTTTGCATAGCCCCTAACAAGACCGCTCTTGGTCTCGACAATAAGTGGATCATTATGAAAGTTTTTCGGCGCAGGGCTAGTAGTTGGAGTGGTTTGCGTCGTAGATGTTGTGGTGTCATGGTGATTCGCCCACGACCGGCCCCATGCTCCAGTTACGAAAAAACATAGTAACAGCTTGGTGAAAACGATCTTCCTGTTGCTAATCATCTCGGATTCTGTCATCTGACGCTTTGTTTAATGAGACGTATCAGAATTTAATCGGAAGTAATCCGCCAGCTTGATGAGGAATTTGTTGAAACACATTTCTCTCAGAACTCGTGGGCTTTAACGATTTTATCGTACCTGAAACAAGAAAATGTTTACCGTTACAAAGCAAAACTATGATTAGGTACTAACGAAATGAGCTTGTGTACTATTCTCCTCGATATATAATGCAAATGTCTAACTTAATTTGGTAATGCAGCTGACAATAATAAAAGGCTAGTGCCAAGGCCTTAGCGTTTTGCTGAGTCGGGACATGTTTGTGACAACACACATCATTTAATTTTTATTTATCTATTTCATTGTTTTATTTTGTTTGTCTTTAAGTATAATGTTGTGTGTTGTTATAAATAAATGTATTTTCTTTCTTTTTTCTTTCAACTCGTTAATACTTTTACGTACACATTTAATAAATATACATTTTAAAATATTTATAATACAGCGTTACAGTTAGATCTGTTATGAACAAATCTACTTTAGAATGATGAGTGGAAACTGTAGTTATTATGTTAAAAGCTGGTTAATGTATAAATAGAGCAAAATAATTTCATCCAGGTGACCCATTTGTGGTAACAGGTTGGATATTTAACACAACTTTGTTTGCTTTAAACCTGCAGCCTGTTTGTGTGGAAATAACATCCATTTATTTGTAAATACTAGTATAACGATGTTTGCATTGTTTACCTCTGATTGTATATTCTGCTTGTTTAACTTGTCGTCAAGTGTTTTTAAATGCAATTGTGGGTTTGTTCCTTCTCAATAATAATGTACTGTAACTGTTATTGTCAGATGGTCAGTTCATGTTAATGTTACGAAGAATTTGGCTCACCACAGGCTGATAAGATGCTTTGTTATATGAAGAAAAACAATAAAACTACTACAAAAATAACAATATTAGTTTACTAAATGTACCGGTTTTCTATGATAAAATCAGGGAGTACGAGTATTTGGGGAGTAGCAGATATTATTGATCTATTTTTCAAGTAACTTTAGATATAGCTTCGTTTTTCATTCACTTAATTGCTGTAGAGTAGATGATAGATATTGCCAAGCGAAGTAATGTACCTATAATATTTGAATCCAAAAAAGAGCCGCAGTTCATATCAGCACAGAACGGCAAACGCGAGAAAAGTCGAAGAGCGTAAGAATATTTTTTGCTGACTTATTTTACTATATGTTGCCACAGAATTAAAGAACGTTACTTTTAAAATGCATTGCTTTACTCTCCTACGAAAGTACAACCAACGAAATGTTGTTTCATCTGTATCCTGAAGAACAAAAAAGTTAATGAATATCCATACCAATATATAAAAGTGAAACGTTGTCTGTTTGTTTGTTTATTTATGTGTTTGTTTGGGGAGCTGTCACGCAAATAAAACAAAGGATACTTTTCATCCCGGAAAATTGTAAGTTTCCACGGGAAAACTGAAAAATGTGGATTTTTCGCTGAAAGGAACGGTTGTCATGGAAACGGAATAACAAGTCTGTCTGTTCCTAATGACATTAAATCGCTAAACACGAATTTATTCAAATTAAAATTACATAAAATTTTGATGATTAAATGTTACTACTGTGAAAATGAATTTTTGACTGATGGAAATGTAAACTTACAACTAACCAAAGGCACTTTATGGGTAATTTTGACAATATTATTATTAAATTAGATTGTAATTATGACTTAAATATTGAATTTTGACATGAGAATAATAAATATAACCATGTGTATAATATTTGCATGCTGACAAAGCATAAAACATGCTGTACTAATTATAATATTGCCATCTTATGTTTTATAAACAAACCATGTTTTTACGAATAAATGTTTTGATTTGATTTGATTTGTCAAAAACATCACGAGCATTTACCATCTTAGAAAACATAGGATACTTTTTAGCGATAAACAGTTGTACGCGCGTACGAAGTCGCGGGCTGGAAAGCTAGTAATAATATAATAATGTTATTCAACCTCAATCAAAAAGACGCCAAGCAAGTTGATCATATTGATTGATCAATGAGCAATGAGATGGTTCATTTATATAGCATAGGTATACAGAACACATTAAACATATAGATAAGTTTTCATTCTGTTTTGTTTTTTTTACTATGCCACCGTCGTGGAAATGGTAAATCAATCACAATCAAATCGTTGGAGTGTGAGGGTTTGGTCGAGGTAATGATGCCATCGAGTAGATACGCCGCGATAGGGATGTCTCGCCGCTAAATATTATATGAGTGCTCAACTTTGACGAGTTTTTGTTAGACTATGTATAATTTATGTGCTTCTTTTACGAAGAGCATTCAAGGTACCTATCAGTTGGAATACTTTTGACCTACTTATGAAAATATGTATAGATATTTCTTGAGCTCTTATTGCTCGTTCTATGATGGAGCTAAGCTCGGAGTTTCTCTGATGGACATATAAACCGCAAAGAGGTGCTATGCGAGAGAATTAAGGTAACCAAAACAGCTCAAAGAAATAGTAATCTGAAGTGCATTGGGGCCGGTTACGTATCTCGAAGAACCGACAACCGTTATGGTAGATGAGTTCTAGTGTGAAGACCACATCGTAGTAAAAAATATTAGAAGCAAACGTGGTGTGGCAGGCCCATCCGTCGCCAGCACCGCTCGTTGGCCAGGTGGAGTGACGACTTGTTGACCAGGCGAAATACAGCTGGCAACGACTGGATGAGGAGAGCCGAAGGTTGGGCTCTGTAGTGTTCACAAGGCGAGGCCCACCCCAGCAATGGATGAATACGGGCTAATGATCATGATATATTTCAAATTATAGATATTATAGATACATTTCCTCAAACTCCAAGGTGTTAAATTGGTAAATATTGTTTGTCCTGGTTACATTTTAGCCATACATAAAATGACCGAACTGCATTATTAGACAATTGATGTGTATCAAAACTGAATTTTAAGCATTAATTAAGTATCAACATGTAAGCAATCAACGCACATGCACACACAAACACACCCTCGCATTCACCGTTAATCTGACAAAACAAAAAAATTATTATAGGTATTGTTAATGTTTTTGGCTTTTGCGCCTGTGATATCTAAAAAATACACGATTTCAGCTCACACACTCAATGTGGATAGTTAATTTCGTTACCGATGACTCTTCAGCCAAAGACGTGCAGAGCTATTAAAAATTTACTACCAACAGCAGAAATCAATAATAAATCACCATTTCTTTAAAAGAGTGTCACTTTCCAATAAATGGGAGCAAACGTAACGTATTATGGCCGCATAACCAATTTCACCGTACATTCAACAGATAGTCGATAGGAGGTTATCATCAATTTACGGCTGAATCGGTCGGGGTTCGAGCCTTTCCAGACCGATCGGACCCGATCGGGTGATCATTATTTCATCGAAAGTCAGGATCGGTCGCAAGGGACGCATAACACTACGTTTCGGGTACACAGGGTACGCGGACTGAGAAAATAGTGGATATTACTTCCCTATTTTAGTTTATTGAAAATTGTTATGGTGCGGTCGAAATAATAAAAAAGTTAAACCAACTTTGTGCAACTATTGTCATGAGTACATTACCAATGGCGACAGGGGTGGAAAATAAAATAACTTTTAAAAGAAATATTTGACAGCGCCATAGATATTTTTAGCTTTTATTTAAACACGTCGAAAAAAGAGGAAGATAGTTAAAAAAATCGTGCATAATAAATTAGAATAACGTTTTTTTTTGTGTAAGTGTGTTTTTTTGTGTGTTTTTTTAAGTCGATAATAATACAACACATGTATGTAGTATTTACTAGCAGTACCCGCGGCTTCGCATGCGTGGTTATTTCTTTAGGTTAAAAGTCTCTATGTACTATTCCAAGACCTAAAGTACCAATATACCAAAATATGATCAAAATTCCTTCAGCCCTCAAAATTATTTTTATCGATTGCTCGGCTTCTACACATCGAATTGAGATACCAACACCAGTTTTTAAGTCAAACCCTAAGCTATCCAACAGTGAAAACCGCATCTCAATCGGTCCAGTAGTTTTTACGGTGATACGCGAACAAACATACAGACAAACAGACCAACAGAAAGACACGAATTTTAAAAATGTAATATTCTTGGTCAGTTGCTTATTTTAAGTAACCTAGATAATTTTTTTGAAATGTTGTTCTTTGTACAGACTATTTCATTCCTATTGCTTTATTATAAGTACTAGCTGTACCCACGGCTTCGCATGGCCATTTCTGCAGCTTTTTTAACCTAAAGAAATGGCGAGTTGAGAAATGAGAGTTCTTTTGAACTCTATTACTATCCCAAGACATAAAATATCAATGTACCAACATTTAAACAAATTCCTTCAGCCGTCAAAAAGTGTTATTGGATTGCTCGGCTTCTACTCATCGGATTGAGATAATAATCACACCCGTTTTTAAGTCAAATCCTAAGCTATCCATACGCGGTCGAGTAGTTTTTACGTGGTGCGTGAACAGACTAACAGACAAACAGACAGACACAAATTAAAAAAAAACGTGTACAGTGCCTTATTTTTAGTACCCTAGTTATTGATTACATATATTTCTTTTACAGTTTTTTTTTTGGTACTTACTGCTCTATTATAAGTAAAGATGCACTTAACTTTTGGGCAGAATAATAAAAGTATGTGTTTATTAGATTATTTTAATCATGCAAAACAGTACCGTGACATATCTACTGACTGACTGACTGACTGACTGACTGACAGACAACGCCCAGCCTAAACCAGTGGACCTAGGTATTTGAAATTTGAAGAAATATTCCTTGAGTATCCTAGAGGTGAAATACGGGAGTAACTATAA
This sequence comes from Alsophila aescularia, assembly GCA_946251855.1. Classification (NCBI taxonomy): domain Eukaryota; kingdom Metazoa; phylum Arthropoda; class Insecta; order Lepidoptera; family Geometridae; genus Alsophila; species Alsophila aescularia. Next base: position 18,275,202 of record OX276375.1, on the reverse strand, counting down.
ACCGTAAAACATGAATACAACTTCAAATAAAATACCCCTATCCTGTGGGAACCCTTAAATTTACCGGTATGAAAAGTATCCAATGTTCTACCTTGTAGTATGAACTCAAAACATGCTAAGTTTCATTTGAATTTATTCAGTAGTTTCGGTGTGATGCGACTCCAAAATACAGACAGACAGACAGAGAGACAACATTAAAAAAAAAGTTTTGGCTTCAGGACAAATAGAGATCAGCCTCCAAAAAAATTTACAAAATATCTTTAATGTACAGAATTTGGACCCCTATCCCGCAGGAACACGTTATTTTTTCGGGATTTAAAGTATTCTCAATTTTTACCCATCATATAAACTATGACTGTGCTAAGATGCATCAAAGTCCAGTAGTTTCAGAGTGGTAAGTATTTTTTTAAATAACTTTTAACCCCTATCCTGCGGGAACCGTTTTATTTTTCGGGATGAAAAGTATCCTATGTCCTACCTCGTAGTATGAACTCCAATCATACCAAGTTTCAGTAGTTCAGTACTCATTCAGTAGTGTCTAGCCAAGATACAGACAGACAGACAGACAGACAGAAAGGTAAAAATGAAAATAACAACAGTTTTAGTATCAGTATAGAATACAGAACAGCCTCCGTATTTTTTTTTACAAAGTATCTTCGATGTACAGAATTGGACCTGTTACAGTTTTATTATAAGTTAGAAGATAGAATAGATTCTGTGGTATTATTATTATCCCCTTTTTGAAAGAAGAGTACTGCCAAACTCCTGCTCCACGCCCCTGATGTTCTCCCACTGTTAAAAACGGTGCTGATAACCTCTGAAGCTCCCGAAGCGCGGGTTCCTCCCTGTTTTCAAGAGCTCCGAAGTTATACCATCCTCACCGGGAGCCTTTCCATTCTTAAGTTGTTTGAGCGTCATCTCAATCTCATCTAGGCTGACGCTCAGCGAGCTATGGAGAGAGCTATGTTTGGAGTTTCTCAGAAACAAGATTCGTAATGAAAATATCCGATGGAGAATCAAGGTAACCGACATAGCTCAAAGTATAAGCAAGCTAAAGGCTGGTCACATGAAGAACCGATAACCGTTTGGGTAGACAGTTCTCGAATGGAGACCACGTTTAGGCAAACGTAGGACGGCCCGTGGCCAGGTAGAGTGACGCCTTGCGAAAGGCTGCCGTAAGAGAAAGGGTGAAGGGAGCTGAAGATCGAGCTCAGTGGCGTGAATTAGGAGTGGCCTACGTCTAGCAGTGGACAGATATAGGCTGATGTTGATGATGATCATTATTATTATTATTATTGTTAATTTATTGTAATCTGTTCGAGGGAGAACTGTGCTCATTCATGTACTTGGTTATTTTAAAGCATCGTTTCTATGTAATTAGAGCTATGGAGAAACAAGGTAACCGACATAGCTCAAAGGATAAGCAACCTGAAGTGGCAGTGTGCTGGTCACATTTCCCGAAGAACTGATAACCGTTGGGGTAGACGAGTTCTCGAGTGGAGACCACGTTTAGGCAAACTTAGTGTAGGACGCCCTGTGGCCAGGTGGAGTGACGACCTGCGAAAAGCGGCTGGAAGAAAATGGATGAGGAGAGCTGAAGACCGCGCTCAGTGGCGTGCATTAGGAGAGGCCTTCGTCCAGCAGTGGACAGATATAGGCTGATGACGAGAGCTATGGTATGAGTTATTAACCCTTCATCCACTTGGATTTTCATTGGATGTATTTAGAGCTACGGTATGAGTTAACGCTATTATTTTCCCCAAAGTCCCCCAGTGGTGGACAACAAATGGGGGACAACGGGAATAGACGGTTATTAACAGTGCACAATTTATTCGAAAGCTGGGAAGAACTGTGCTCACCCATGTACATGTTTTTTTTAAAGCATCGTTTCTATGTAATTAGAGCTATGGTATGAGTTCTTAACAGTGCACAATTTATTCTAAAGCTGGGGAGAACTGTGCTCATCCATGTACATGGTTTTTTAAAGCATCGTTTCTATGTAATTAGAGCTATGGTATGAGTTCTTAACAGTGCACAATTTATTCTAAAGTTGAGGAGAACTGTGCTTATCCATGTACATGGTTTTTTAAAGCATCGTTTCTATGTAATTAGAGCTCCCCATTGTCCCCCAGTTTTCGGATTTTACCCTTTACTTGTGCTATATGACATTGCTTCTTGCCAAATTTCATGATTGTAGGTCAATGGGAAGTACCCTAGTTTTTGATTCCCTTGCCAGTGTCGAAATGTCGCAATATGCGCCATATCTTTTGATTGCGTTGAGTTAGATAGAAGATTGTTTTCTTCACAGCTCCGAGGAGCTCGAGCCGATTGAGGGATTGCATACCTGAGTATTTGATATTAATTTGAACTTGGTATCTCTACGCGTTCTTAAGAAAAAAAGTCTTGACAGACAGATAGACGGACGGACTAACGGAAAACAAAGTGATCCTATAAGGGTTCCCTTTTTCCTTCTGAGGTATGGAACCCTAAAAATACAATAAATTTTAAGCTACGAGCACCTATGAAGTCTATTTGACTTACATTCAAAAAAGAAGAATTGAATGATTCAAAGACCATAGAAATCAATCATCATCAGCCGAAGACGTCCACTGCTGAACATAGCCTAGACTTCTCCCATTTAGGGTCTTTTTTTTTCAAAATATGAATCTATACTAGCTAAAGACACGAACAAGAAGCATGTCTGTGAAGATGTACAGGTTACAATAAAATGCGCATTTTAAAACACTATGGTTATACTTCACCATAAACATAGTTACTTACTTTTACGGCAAGAAAGACTTTGTCCGGAATAATCATTGAGGAAAGTCTGCACGTTTTTGACTGAGAACACTTTGGATTTTTTAGGTTTAAATCCATTTGACATCCTCTTCAGATACGCTATTGATTTATTTTAAATTGATTATATGGCATACTAGCACAGATTAAATGAACTAGTGACTCGCCCGGCTTCGCACGGGTAGCGCTCGCACCGAGGCATTTTTCTTACTTTTAGCATTTTTATACCCATCATAACTTCTAAACAAATAATACGCTAGTAAGCGTAATTCAAAATCATTAGCAGCAAGAATCTTTACGACCATAGACACTTGCATTATTACACAAGTACTTGACAGACTTCTTATTATTTCGATTCCATGGAAACATATAGCATCGTTGTAATTAGTTATTTCATTCATATCCATTCCTTACAAATTTTTTAAACATCTAACCCCACGGGTTGAGTTCAAAGTCAAAGTCAAAGTATTTTATTGTAAACTAGCTTACCCGCCCACGACAACGTCCGCGCGGACTACCGTTTATCGCGAAAAAATCATCCTACGTTCTTCTAGGATATTAAAAACCAATGCAAAAGTAGACTCAGACTTCTTGGTTATGGCCTCTGTGGCTTGTTGTTGATATAGCATCAACTACTTAATCTGTGGCACCAACGCTCTTGATGATTTTTGACAGACTTGTTATTTCGTTTCCATGGCAACCGTTCCTTACAGCGAGTATTCAACATGTACCAGTTTTCCCGTGGAAACTTCCACGGAATTAGTGCAATTTTCCGGGATAAAAAGTCCTATGTTTTATTCTGGGGTATAAGCTATCTCCATTCCAAATTTGATCAAAATCCGTCCAGCGGTTATCGCGTGAAAGCTCCTTAAACTTTTATATATTGGTATGGATAGGCAAAATAATAGAACTTTTACGAGTCAAAATTAACATCTCATGAACAAGGAGAAATACATAAAATATTATGAAAAGATCAAATCAATAAAAATTAAGGTAAACTAAGTATTCATTGAGTTGTATTTTTAAAGGTATCAAAAATTTGCAAAACTGTAAGGAATGGAATGAAATGTTTCGTGGAAACGATATAATAACAAGTCTGCATTAATTAAATTAATGCAACCCAAGGGGTTGGGTTGTATTTTTAAAGTTTATCCATTACAAACAAAAATACATACATACAAAAATACAACAAATGAAATCTTTCCTTTTTATAATATTAGTGTAGATCTGTGGCCAGCGTTTAATGAACTTATTTATTGGAAATACGTTTCTATTCCGTGGGACATACGTTAGGTGAATATATGAAAATTGTTGAGAACTAGCTACATTTTTAAATTAAGTACTTTTACCATAATAAGTAGATTACTAGCATCTCTTTCACTTATAGTACTTTTATGAGTAAAATATTAATAGAGAGTACCTTTTTAGATGATATTATTTAAAGAAGGTTCAAAGCTACTTTCCAATAAATATGCAAAAAAATAGTAATCCAGTACAATCCTATCCATTAGTATTTGCATGATGTTAATATAATAAGAGATTTAGTTGAAATATAGGTTTTAAACATCGTCAAAGAGCCAAAAGGTCAAACATTGCATGACAAAGCCAACGCCACGCTGCAAAGATTCAGTAATACCTATTCATAAATAATGTTGAGGGTCGTATAATCGCCTCAAAGGGTTTCAGGTCTTCTTTAGTCTCGAGAGCTTTTCAGCAACAGATTAAATAATGCCAGCTTATAATGTAATATTATTTTTAAACAACATTTGCATTGGTCAAAACGGTAACATAATCGTAAAGAAACCAGCGCGGCGTCACAGAATAAGTAATAGTACTTCATGTACTTAGAACTTAAAATTTCAAGGAAACAAGAAATTAGTTAAAAAACTAAAACCCGTAAAAAATAGCCTATGACACTCTTGCGATGAAGCTGAATCGACTGATACCTCGCTTGACAAAATGGGACCAAGATTTTAGTTTGAACACAAAACCCTTCTTTGCTTCGCCGTAGTCGAGTAGAAAAATAATAAACCTGTGACACTCTATACCTGAAGACGAATCGATTGATACCTCGCTTGTAAAAATCGTACTAGTAAGGGCGACGCTATGGTGTAATATCCACATACGCACATACGAGTATACATACATACATAAATACATACATAGACTGTTAAACTCATTACCCTTCCCTTGCTTCGCCGTAGTCGGTTAAAAAAGATGTATCTCCAACGCCCAATAGCAACAGTGTATAAAATTACAAACCCTTTGAAGCTTTTAATGTTTTACGAACTGGAAACATATACATTAATGACAATGATGTGATAAAATTCATGTGTCAACAAAAAATAAAACATTTTCACACTATTTTTAGCCAACTACGGCGAAGAAAGTTAAGGATAATAAAGTTAACAGTCTCTGTATGTATGTATCTCCGATGTTTGTGGAAATTACACCATAGCGTCGCTATTATTGGTCCGATTTTGGCAAGCGAGGTATCAATCGATTCGTCTTTAGGTATAGTGTCATAGGCTATATATTTTTACCGACTACGGCAAGGCAAAGGAAGGGTTATGTATTCAAACTAAAAACTTGGTCCTATTTTGACAAGCGAGGTATCAGTCGATTCGTCTTCATGTATAGATCGCCATACTTATATATATGCTATTATTTATCCGACTGTAGTCGGGTTATAGTTTTTGAATTTATTTCATATTGGAGAACAATGAGTGGAAACATGCTTTCTTTAGGTCAAATTCAAATTCAAATTCAAATTGTTTATTGCATTCCATAATGTACAAATAAGGTGGTAAACATAACTAATAAAGTAACAGATCATTATGGACCCTGTTGGGCACAGCAACCAGAACAGAGCAGGAGTTACAAACCTACATTAGTTACGTACATTATTAAGACTAAGTTAATAAGCTCGACATCAACAATTTAATCGCATTCCATAATATATGGAATCAAAAGTATGAAGTTGATCAATCGACAACAGTCGATGGAGATAATACATAATAGTTTATTTGATTGTTTTCGTTCAAGGCCTATGAAACGTAATAGGCATTTATAAAAAAAAACAACATTGGATGACAACTCATCTACGTAAAACTTTCTATTTGTTCCATTTTGCTATAATGAAGAATAATCGAGGTAGGAAAACTCTCATACGTGTCTAGAACCAATAAGTCCGCGTCTACAGAATTATCGATCCTCCGAATACTCTACAGTCAAACCCAACTTGATGAAGCCAATTCCGAGGCAAATTGCTCTCAAAGTCAAACTCTGGCGGTATTAATCGCTGCGATAAATAAATTCTGACTGTGTGGCGAGGGTAGTACTGCATATCAAAGTACGCTTCTCGGGATCAGCGGCATCCCGGGAGAGATATATTCGCTCTAAATTAACTTAGGGTTACTATGTATGCAGACTGTCGTAACGTCTAACGAGGTCCAAGACCCTAAGGTACCCCTACAATATAAGTTTACGTAACATTACCAAAACTTGCAAAAGCGGTTAAAATTTTCAACCAGGGTAGAATGTATTTTCAGGTGACTATCTGAATAATAAGGGGTGGGAACAAAAAAAAACGTTCAAGTGTGAGTCGGCCTCGCGCAATGAGTCGCAGTAGGTCGTCCATCACGGGAATCGCGACAAGAAGTTTTTTTTTGTTGTACCCATAAATGTCGGTTTTCGGATTTTTCCCTTTACTTGTGCTATAAGACATTGCTTCTTGCCAAACTTCATGATTGTAGGTCAATGGGAAGTACCCTAGTTTTTGATTCCCTTGCCAGTGTCGAAAATGTCGCAATATGCGGCATAAACGGCCATATCTTTTGATTGCGTTGAGTTAGATAGAAGGTTGTTTTCTTCATAGCTCCAATTCAGAATCAGGATTGCATACCTGAGTATTTGATATTAACTTATATATATATAGGTATATATTTTTTTTTATAAATAATATATATAATAATTAGTTTTGTTCGTAGAGGTACCCCTCTACGCGTTCTTAAGAAAAAAGTCTTGACAGACAGACAGACGGACGTACTAACGGAAAACAAAGTAATTCTATAAGGGTTCTCTTTTTCCTTTTGAGGTATGGAACCCTATAAATACAATAAATTTTAAGCTACGAGCACCTATGATGTCTGTTTGACTTACATACAAAAGAGAAGAATTGAATGATTCAAAGACCATAGAAATCAATCATCATCAGCCGAAGACGTCCACTGCTGAACATAGCCTAGACCGGGGAGGTCTAGGCTATGTTCAGCAGTGGACGTGGAATTTAGGGGGTTTTCCCAAGATATGAATCAATACTAGCTAAAGACACGAACAAGAAGCATGTCTGTGGAAATAACTTGATAAAATCACCAGGAAATAATTCCTTACATTAATATTGATTCAAGTCGTTTTCTAGAACAAGTTGCTCAAGTTACAGACGATACTTATATATTTTTTTAACGTTAAAAATGAAGGTGCTGAATTGCTGATTATTCAGTTGCTGCTTTTTTTTCATAGATGTTCACGTAATCCGTTTTGAGAGGATATCTTTTGCGTCGTTTTATTAGATCTCGCACATCTATTACTTTTCTTTTTCCCTCTGTGAAACATATATTTCATTACCTACCTACCCAAAAAATCTTTTAGCGAGAGTGTTTTGTATGTAGGTATCACTCGGGCACCCTTTTACCCGTGCGTAACAAGGCATGTCATATCGTTTTAAAAATTCAGCACACTTCGCTACACCCCAATAGAAAGGACTCAGGCTCAAACGGACAGTTTGACATAGTTTTAAAAAAACTATTTCAAAATAGATTACCAAACTTTCTGCTTTTGCCCTTGGGATTTTATTACTTTCTTTGAAAGGTACGAGTAACTTCTGACGATTAACGTCAATCTCCAATGAAGCGTAAAAAGAAAACAAGTCAAGTTAGACAGAAGAACTTAGAGCATTTCTTTCTTTTATGTTAGCAGGGTTACAAATCACTTTGATTGAAGATAGTGATTTTACTTCTAAATTATCCTATAACCATAGTATCATTCTCCCCCATCCCCACTTACGGATGTCACACTTGGTCCCTGACGAAACATTAAAAGTCCAAGCTAGGAGTTTGCCAACGAGCTATGGTACGAAGTATCTTGGGAGTTATGACTTACAGATCACGTTCCAAATACGGTAGGTACTGCGTTCCAAAACGCGAAACATAGACGATTGGTGAAAAATCTGCCAGCTTGAAGTGGAACTGGGCAGGACATATATGCCGCATGTCTGACGATCTGTGGGCTAGAATGACCACAGAGTGGACCCCATAAAATCGCAAAAGGCGTCGCGGCAGGCCCAGAAGGAGGTGGCGGAACGAACTCAATGACTTTTGTAAAGACTGGCCCTCCAAAGCACAAAATTGTGAAAAATTTAAAGAAGTAAGGTAGGCCTTTGCCCTGCAGTGGGACAGTAATGGCTGAAAATTATAAAATAAAAAAACAGCACAAATTATGACCAATGTAATTCAATGACCTAGCATGGCCCGAATGGCTGTCGTTACGATAAGACACACCTTGACTATAGAGAACTCCATAACAGCGGGCAAGAACCCTTAACCTTCAAGGTTGTCTTACCATCTGTAGTGATATTCAAGTCGCTGGCGCTTGTGTTCTAAGTCCGCCGCCTCTCAGTCGGGAAAAGAGACGGGAGGGCGCGGGAGGTGAGCAGGAGGTCGGCGCGCGCCGCTCGATAAATCGATGTGGATATTACAATGTTATGCGGCGGTCGGCCTTGATACTTGCAGCCTGCAAGACACACCCCCGCTTGGCCAAGTTCATTGCCAACACTTCTTTATATCCTTCCGAGCAAAATATGACAGGTGACCCAATTCGATCAACGTGAGATAACTCAATTCGACAATTTAGCATGACTACCCTTCGCCTGTTATGTAAACGTAACCATCGACTTTTCAAAGTCGTTAGCAGTAATTTTCAAAGGCTCTAATGTAACTAGTTTATTATGTGCCAAATTACCGTCGAAACGGTTGATAATTAGCGTTTATAAAATTAAGTTCGTGCATAGGGAAATGTTTATAGGTCGGGTTTGTTTTACATTAATTTGACTGTTTTGAACGCTTTTTCTTTCGGAACTTAATTTTAAAATTATTTCGTTTGCTAGGCCATAAATAATTTATACTTTATACTGAGTTTTTTAACTAGCTTATCATGCAATGTTTAGTCTATGCCTGTACTAAATGGTAATATGCACGAATAGGTATAGATATTTGTTTAAGATTAGCACTTTTACTTAAGAAAGTCAGGTCGAAGTTCAAGGGTGTATAATTTAAATTTCATATCGCAGACATCAGCTTAACGATTGCAAGAAGCTTGTCATATCGATCGATGGTCTATTGTCACGAAATAGGCATGAAGCGAATTGCTAACTTTCTGCAATTTGCGATTAGTTTATGTATTTACTTTTGCATGTTTTGCTGGGAATAATGAACTTTTAACGAACTTCTGGTTTTTGTTAAATTGAAAGAGTATTTAGCAGTATAAAATCCCACATAACCAACATGGATGTTGCCCAGAATCTCTTTTAGATGTTATTGAATAAAAATACACTTCAAGTTCAATTAAAAAATAAGTCTAATGTATACTAATTCAAAGCCCTTGCATATTGTATCATCGTATGTAAATATGAAATGACTTGGTATTACTCATATTTGCTTACTCAATATGATCTTATTTGATATGATTCTCTTTGTATCACTTTATTTTTATCTTATTTTCATGTAAGCGACACCTCGTAGGCGGAACAAAATAATGACGAGATGAGGTCTGAAGAGGATGATATTACTAAAGACAAAAGTGTCAAATGCATGTTGGATGTAGGCGTGATTAAAATAGGCCTTTCACATCATATCCGGTCTATTTTATTTGTGGAAAGTTTATTGGTTGGTTTAATATGGTGTATATTCGTACATGCGTTTCAAATAAGAATAGGACTGGATTCGTGTCGTGTGAATACTAAGTAAAAGTAGCGATGGTACAAATACTAAACAATAATAAAATTATGTTTCTTTAATATTATTGAAAATCATTGGTTCAATTTTATATTTTTAGCAGATTACGCCTGCTTAGCATATATTTCTAATAACTTGCTAAAGGAAAAATTTGGATCACGGACAGGATTCGGATCCGCATACATCTAAGTCTCTGCGCGACACAAGCCTCTAACCAATTCGGCAACCTTGACCACTGCATCAACACTGCTAAAATCATAAGAATTAGATTTGGGAGGCGTTATCTTTCCGACACGTAATTAATCAATATTAGTAGTGTTCGGTTGGTCAGTTCAGAATACTACCAATAGATGGCGTCACTGTCCCCGTAACACGGGTTGAGAAAACTAACGGACAAATTTGGATTATGATGTAGTGGTCACGGTAGCCGAATTGGTTGGAGGCATGTGCTGCGCAGAGGCATGGATGCGTATGAAAACTATTAGATCATTGGTAAAAAGATAAGTGATTTATTGAAGTACGTACGTACTAACATATATTTCTTAATGTTTCACACCATTAATCAATTCTGGTAATAGATTACGTCGTCAAGTTGATTCAGGTAACTAACACTGGAGGCACCATTTTATGCCGTGTTTTTGAAGTGTGCTTCCGGCAATGCTTCTGAGTACAATACACGCGAAAGATATTGTGGTGACTCCGCAATCAACTTTATTAGTGTTGCCAACCTCCGTTGTGTTTGTAGATAAGTATTATGTCAATCTGATGCCAATACTGATGCGTCACGTGTTTGAAAACGTGACGCATCAGTCTTGGCTTAGAGATTTTTTGGCTCCCACTAATTTAGGGAACCGCTGTAGGTATTCAAGGTTGAAGGTACGCGTCCGTACCTAAACTTCAAAGTGAGTCCGGACGCGGACCTGACATGGCGGATGTTTGACGGACGACGTCATATATATTGTGTGATGTAATATTCTTAAATGGTGCCTCTAATGTTGTGTTAAAAAGAGATCCCGATATGTTTCAGACAGACTAATCGAAAAACATCATACCTATATGTATAAGTAAACCTATGTGTACATTTCAGTTCAATTAGTTTGTAAATCTATAGGAAGAAGTGGAATTGATAAAATGTGTATTTTTTTTTGTTATTTCTACTTTGAATGTTTTGCACATTGTACTAAAAAAACGTAAGTTGTTGCCCAGCGAGGTTCAAGACTGCGGATTTTCAATCCTATTCTTATTTGAAAAGCATTGCAGCTATACCACCGTAAATTCGGTTTCTAATGCATTTTTTCGGTGGATATTGATGTTGCAGTACTTGTTTTTTTTGTTGGCCATATAGTGTATGTAATAAGTACATGTATGAAATCCGTAAGAAGCAATTAACTTAAAAAGGGTACAAAAAATTCAAAAGTGTTCATAGCTCGAAAACAATGAAGGTTCAAGTCGGTTAATACCATTTGGTTGTACAATTTAAACCGAGCCGGCTGTTTTCGATAACCCAGTTCTATGCGATCGATTTGACCTCTATTCATGGGATGGCGTCGAACTTGCTGTCGGATGACAACAACTAATATAGGGAAAATTCGATATTGACCGTCAATTCTTAACCGACTACCGGGAGAATCATCATCATTTCAGCCTTTAAAAGTCCACTGCTGAACATTGGCCTCCCCCAAAGAGCGCCTTGACGAGGGATCTTGTGACATTTCCATCCACCGACTTCCTGCGATGGCTACAATGTCGTCGGGCCATCGTGTGGTCTCCCTACTTTTCGCTTGCTTGTTCGTGGTCGTCATTCGAGAAACTTTATTCCCCAGCGGTTGTTGGTTCTGCGAACTATATGGCCTGCCCATTGCCACTTCAACTTGCAAACTCTGAGAGCTAAGTCGGTAACCTTGGTTCTTCTACGGATTTCCTCACGTAGTGAAACACCGAGCATAGCTCTCTCCATTGCACGCTGTGCAACTCTGAGCTTGTGTATGAGACCAATAGTTAGTGACCACGTTTCAGTGCTGTATGTCATCACTGGCAACACACACTGATTATAAACTTTCGTCTTGAGACTCAGCGGGATCGGCAACGAGAAGATATGGCGTAATGTCCCGAACGCTGCCCATCCGAGTTGGATTCGTCGATTGACCTCTTTTTCGAAGTTGAATCGTTGGATCGTCTGACCCAAGTAGACATAGGATCAACAGCTTCGATACTATCGTTCCCAACATAGACCGGCATGGGTACAACATGGGCATTTGACTTGATGTTCGACTTCCCCATGTTCATTTTAAGACCCACCTGTTGGGAAACAATATTGGATTCATTAAGCATTGTGCTAAGGTCTTCCAGGGTTTCTACCATGATGACATCTATCATCAGCAAATCGAAGGTGTGAAGTCATGAATTCGCCATTGATGTTAACTCCATATCCGTTCGAATTCAGAAGCATGAATATCTCTTCCAGTGCAGTGGTGAACAGTTTCGGAGAAATAACGTCTCCGTGTCTCACCTTTTTTTGCACCTGGATAAAATTCGTCCTCTGATCCTGAAGACGGACTGTCATAGTGGCTTTGCTGTATAAATACTTCAACACTTCGATGTACCGGTAGTCAATCTGGCACCGCTGTAATGACTGTAGTACTGCCCAGGTCTCGACTGAATCAAAGGCTTTCTCGTAGTCCACAAACGCTAGACATAGTGGCCGATTATACTCTTCGATCTTCTGTATAAGCTGCCGGAGCGTATGGATGTGGTCTACAGCTTGTTCGGGAGGCTGAAAGTCGTCAAACCTACGAGCGAGACGTAACAGAAAAACAGCTTATAGACGTGGCTCAGCAGTGAAATGGGCCTATAATTCTACAAGAGGGTGTTATCTCCTTTCATAAAGAACAAAACCACTACGCACCTGTGCCACGCCTCTGGCGTAGTACCCTCGAGAATGACGGAGATCTGTTGCTCTTAAACTGTTTGAGAGCCATTCTGATCTCGTATAGGCGGGGGAAGGGTGGTTAAAAAAATAAAGTCTCGAAATACTAACTCGGCTGACTCTGCACACCAAGTTGGTAGAAAATATATTTAAGAATAGTAGAATGAAGTAGAAGGACTGAAAAGTCATGCTTTGCAACTCTTTTTAGGGTTCCGTACGAATGAAACAAAAACGGAACCCGTATATAGGACTACTCGTGTGTCTGTCTTGTTGTGCGTCTCATCATCAGCCTATATCTGTCCACTGCTAGATATAGGCCTCTCCTAATGCACGCCACTGAGCTCGGTCTTCAGCTCCGCTCATCCATTCTCTTTCGGCCGCTTTTCGCAGATCACTCCACCTGGACACAGGGCGTCCTACACTACGATTGCCGAAACGTGGTCTCCACTCGAGACACTCGTCTACACCGTTTCTTCGGGAAATGTGACCAGCCCACTGCCACTTAAGCTTGCTTATCCTTTGAGTTAGGTCGATTACCTTGGTTCTCCCTCGGATATCTTCATTACAAATCTTGTCCTTCAGAGAACAAAAGCATAGATCTCTCCATAGCTCGCTGAGCGACCTTAAATTTGTGGACTAGTTTGAACGTCAGTGTCTAAGTTTCGGCAGGACGCACTGATTACAGAATTTTGTCTCAGGCACTGTGGTATGAGTGTGATGACGACAAGACTTGACGAAGCTTGCCGAATGCTGCCCAAACCAGCTGAATTCTTCTGTTGGCTTCCGTCTCAAAGCTGGTCCTACCTGATAGCATTATTTGCCCAAGGTAAACATATTGTTGGACAACTTCAAGAGGTACACCATTGACTGCAATCGGTTCAGGGAAAACAAGATCGTTAAACATGATGTTGGTATTATCTATGTTCATTTTGAGACCGATGCGTCAAGAAGCATCATCTAGATTGTTCAGCATACTTTGCAAGTCTTGCAGCGACTCTGCCATTAGGACGATATCATCGGCAAATAGTAAGTGTGAGATGATCTTGCCATTGATATTAATGCCCATTCTTTTCCAATCCAGCGTCTTAAATATATCTTCCAAGGCATTAGTGAAAAGTTTCGGGGCTATAATATCGCCCTGTCTCACTCCCCTGCGCTGTTGGATATGCGTAGACTGCTGAAAAATAAAATAGTAACAGTTTTGCAAACTGTACCGTGTGACATATCAAATGAAAGGGCTTGTTGTGACGATCTAATTTTTTTTGTTTTTAATTTTGAAACTAATAGTTTTGACGTTATTTACGAAAATATAAAAAAAATACCATTCGCCCGCCGTATCTTGAAACTATTGTGCCTAAAATTTGGAAAAAAAATTAGAGAAGATAGTTCTTTACTTATAGATTACAGGAAAACCTATAAATAAAATAAAAGTCTATGATTTAAAAAAAAACAAGGAATTCTCGCAATATTGTGAGTTAATATATTCATCGTACGGTACCCTCTCCACGCGAGTTCTAATCGCACTTATCTGGTATTTTATGATTTTGTTTTACTAGTGAATAATTCACGTGATTGCACAGCGGTTGCTTTGTGGTTGTGTTGCGATGTCATGGCGTAAGTAAGAGGTAGATGCGTTTGAATAGTCTGATAATTCTACATACTATTACACTCACAAGCAATCGGGTCAAAACGACACACAACCTAAAAGCAAAACCGTGTTTTTTTTATTCTAAAAGTACATCTTACGAAACAAACAATCATTATATAGCCAAGCTTAAAATTACACCTTTAAAATGGCATTATTAATCTGAAAAACAGCTCAGTAATTTTTTAGATAGGATTGAATGAAATTATATACACGTACGATATTTTGTAGATATCGATAAGAAGCTACGGGAAACACTGTTCCGGAGTTTTGCCGGAAATTTGCCTGTAACACAATGATTTCAAAATTATATCTAAATCTAGTTATGTAATTTCAGTAATATACGTCAGTACTACACATATTATTTTGTGGTAATGTGTCGTTGAATTAAACAATAATAAACACTAAAAACTATTTATTCCCGGAAAACTACTGAACTAGTTTTGATAAAATTTATATGGGACCACCTGGAGAGTATACCCTTTAAAAAAATCGGTCCGCAATTGGCGGAGCTATCGACCGACATACATAAAAAAACATATAACCGTCTCCTTTTCCGAATATGATTAAAAAATGAACGCCTCTGATTGCGCGCATAAACAGCTGATGCTCGTTATAATTATTATATTATATTATTATATCAGCCTGAATTGTCCCACTGCTGGGCAAAGGCCTCCCTTCCCTCTTTCCATGATTTTTTGTTTAATGCTTTTAATGGCCAGTCCTTATCGTACGAGTCTAGTTCGTCTCGCCACCTTCGTCGGGGACGGCCGCGCTGACGTTTTGCTCCAGATGGGGCCCAATCAGTTGTGATTTTTGCCCACAACTGGTCTGGCATACGACAAACGTGTCCGTCCCAGTCCCATTTCAGCTGTGTAGCTTTTCGGGTAACGTCTGCGATTTTAGTTTTGGAGCGCAGTATCGTATTCCTAATGCGGTCAGTTAGTTTGACGCCCAAGATACTACGCTCCATTGAGCATTGGCAGACCTCGAGCGTGGACCTTTGCTGAACAGTCAAAGACCAAGTCTGTGCACCGTAAGTGAGGATGGGGAGAATGCACATGTCCACGAGCCTGCGCTTCAGGCATAGAGGAAGGTTGCCCTTCATCAAATCCTTCATAGCCCAATAGCCCTTCCAGGCGTTTTCGATGCGTTTCGCAACTTCTCTTTCTTGTCTCGCCTGGAAGGAGACTACTTGGCCAAGATACACATACTCGTGAACATACTCAATCTCCTCACCCTCTATGTGTATTCTGCGTTGGATGCTGTTGGTCATGATCTTGGTCTTCGACATGTTCATTCTTAGTCCGACCTCTAGGCTTACTTTGCTTAGGTCCTCAAGCATATTTCCCAGTTCTCATGCTGAGGAAGTGAATAATACAATGTCGTCGGCGAAACGAAGGTTAGTCAACCTTTTTTCGCCGACGTCAATGCCTCCTTCTTCCCATCTTGCTGCCAGCTTTTTAAAAACTTCTTCAAGAGTGGCAGTAAAAAGTTTCGGGGATAGAGGGTCGCCCTGTTTGACTCCTCTTGTAATTCGAAAGAATGGTCCGATCGTGTTTACTTTTATTGCAGCCGTGCTATTTTGATAGATTTTGCGGAGGAGGTTGATGTATGTGGTGTTTATACCCTGATTAGTGAGTGCATGGAAGAGTGAAGAGTGAGATATACTATCGAATGCTTTCGAGTAGTCAACAAACGCTAGGTATATTGGGCGTTTGAATTCGTGGTGTTTTTCGATCATTTGATTTAGGGAGTGCAAGTGGTCAGTCATAGATAAGCCACGACGAAATCCTGCTTATTCAGGAGGTTGGTGCAAGTCTAAGGTTCCTGAAATCCGGTTTTCGATTATTTTAATAAAGGCTTTATAAAGGTGTGAGACAAGGCTGATAGGTCGGTAGTTACCTATATCAGCCTTGTCGCCTTTCTTGTGAAGTAAAATTATGGTGGAGTGGCAAAAGTTTAAAGGGAAGTTACCAGTTTGTAGAATTGAGTTGAACAGGTTACCAATATGAGGGAGAAGAGCAGGTTCCCTAATTTTTAGGGCTTCGCTAGTAATGCCATCTTTACCGGGAGTTTTACTGTGCTTCATGCCACATAGTGAACCTCATATCCTGTGATAGGCTCGACATCTTCTGCGCATGAGTATTCCTCTGGGGTTTCTTGGGGAACTGCAGTTCTAGAATAGAGGGCTTTGTAAAACTCTGTGCAAATGTTTAAAATTTTTCTTCGATCAGTTTGCTTTACACCATTTTCGTCTCTAAGGCTAGTAATAGTTGATTTTCCTGTCTCCATTCCCTGTTTAGCTTTTCTAAGTGATCTGTTAGATTCCATTGCTGTTTGAACAAGATTAACGTTGTGATTTCTAATATCGTTTCGAATGTTCCTCTTAACTAATCTGTCTATTTTTGTGTACTCTGATGATGGGTAAGGCGTTTTTTGTCTGTTTTCAATAAGTGTTTTCGTGTGACTGCAGAGTTTTTCAAGTTTCTTCTTTGCTGGTTTAACTTTGCGACTGGCTTTAGATATGCTATTTTTTATATCGTTATACTGGATGTTGACGTCTTTGGTATCTCGGGTGTTTAACAAATTGAAGCTGTTCGTTAATTCAATCACAAGCTGATTTTGATTTGCAATGAGTGTAGGCCTATAATAGTCGTGTTTATATTAAACACAAGATTTCGAAAATAAAACAAGAATATCCCGAAATGATTTGAGTAAAACAATTAAACCTATTCTACCTACTGATAAAACTGGCTAATTTTCATATTTCAATTGCGCAGTAACTATGCATTTCACTGAAACCGCCTGGTTGACGCCTGGTATTGAATATTGTGAAAATAATCTCATTTGCATTTGCATTTCGATAAGATATTTTGAGCTAAAACGTCCTTCGATATTTTGTGACAGAATAAATAATAGTACTCAGATTTTGTTTAGAAATAGATGCAAGGCCGGTTGGCTCAGCGAGGCCGGTATTCCATTTATAATTGACCTAATAATATTTCTCCTTGCAGCAAAGCTTACTAATACTTTAATAACTAACTAAGTAGCTTTTGTTTTGCGTGGACTATAATTTTTTACTTCATTTGATTTGAAACTGAAAACTTTCATTTTCAAATTAGTCGTTAATTGAGTAGTTATTGCTTTCCAAATGCTAAAGAAATAACGTAGCGTGTACATTTTAGCAAACATTGCTGTACAACTCTGCAACGTCGTCAGTACATACCTAGTTGGATCATTTTTTTAACTTAAAACCAAAGCTACCAGTCTCTGAAACTTCAAAACTCCAAATTTTTTTTCACTAAAAACAAATAATTTAACTTTTAAAAGTGATCCCAGTATATTTCAAAATTCTCCAAACCATGGCTTGGTTACAGTTTTGTAAGGAAGAGTAGCCCCCCGTCCCTATTACCTCCGTTATTCCTTTCCGTGCACGGTTGTCTGGAAGAGAACGCTCTGAGCGATAAGACCGCCCATTGTGACACTTTATTATTAATTTTGTTAGTTGTAAGATTTTTATTTGTGTGGTTCAATAAAGAGTTATCTATCTATCTATAGTTATCTATCTATTTATCTATTTATCTATCTATATATCTATCTATCTATCTATATTATCTATCTATCTATATATATATATATTATCTATTTATCTATCTATCTAGTAGGCATGAAATAATTTAAATGTGGCGTAGAAAAAATAATTACCTCACAGCATGGAGACTACTAGGCCGATTAAGACATACCTTGGGACAGCTTAGGTAATATCAAGATTAAATAAATCCAGCTAACTCTTTCTTTTGCCAATCTTGGTTTCTATGTTTTCAAGTTGCTTGCCACGCGCGCACGCGCATGTATGCGCTCAGTACTGCGCAATGTTAGAAATAGCGCCACCCGATAATCATGTACTTATGTAATAGATAAAATAAAAATACCATTTGTTCGTATGGAACCTTATCTACACCCACGAAAATTTAAACTTTACACGCCTTTCAAATATCGATAGTTTGGTACCAGGACAGCCTGCATAATAATTGACTGAGCAAGCGCGAAGCGCGAGCGAAGCGTCTCCGTTTCAGATTGGGCAACAAGCACAAATTAAAAATTTATATAACCCCCTACTTCCCACTCCCCAATATAGCTAGGAAGCATCACAGTTTTCAAACATAAAAATCGTTTCCACCCGTTTGAGAGCTACGGTCGTCACCTCCATAATATAGCTAAGGACCATCTCGTTTACCTCAGCATTGAAAAATGAAAAACCGCAGCTAAATTGGTCCTATCGTTTGGAAAATACAATTCTCACCCCTTTTATCCACTCCCTCCCCCCCCCATAAAGCCAAGAACCATCTCGATCACATCAGTTTTCAAACATAAAAAAACTGCATCAAAATCGGACCATTCATTTGGGAGCTAGGATCCCCCTCCCCCCCAATATAGCTAAGAACCATCTTGATTACCTCAGCTTTAAAATATAAAAACCACCCCCACCACTCCATCCCCGATTTATAGCCATGAACCATCTCGTTTACCCTAGCTTTCCAACAGAAAAACCGCATCAAAATCGGTCCATTCTTTCGAAAGCTACAATTCTCACCCCCCCCCCCCTTTAGGCTCCCCTTTCCCCCTTCCCCCATTATAGCTAAGAATCATCTTGATCACATCAGCTTTCAAACAGAAAAAATACAAATCGAAATCGGTCCATTACTTTGGGAGCTTCGATGCCACAGAAAGACACACACACACGCACACACAGTGACACAGTGATACAAACGCATAAACATAAAGGGGTCGGGGGTGTGAGGGGGTGGAAAATAATGGAAAAAACGCAAACGCTCCGCGAGGTAAGCTTCCTTCCCACACGAATTACTTTGCATTTGTAGAAGGAAAATACAAGTTCCACTCACGAACGAACTCCAAAAGATATTGGTTCATCTAAACACCAATATAATCTAAACATTAATCTTAAGAAACCTTTTTTCGTAAATACAATAAAAAATAATGTGAAAATCTAACTACTCTAGATTGTTTGATTGCTTTTGAGCAGTCGATTTAAGTGTTTCTTCGAAATATTTATCGTGATTTTATGAATTTACGGTATACGTTGAAATATAATCAAAACTTTTGAAGTGGTTTAAATTTTAAAGTGCGAATCTTGCTCGCATAGATGGGGTTTCTGTTCCCAATTTAAAATGTTTTAACTACCTAGCAAGTATTGGAAACAAAGAAGGGTGCTATGCTTATAAAATGTAGTTTGTGTGTTTGTGTTTATTCGTTGCCCCTAACTCCTGTTCAACAGTTTTTTAAAAGCTTTTATTTAACTTCACTTTTATCTATCTATGTATGTTCAAATTTCGAGCACTTCCCGATTAGCTATCTGGCTGAAACTTTGAGGGTAGCTCACAAACCGATAACAATGCAATAAAAAAAAAGAAAAGCAAAAAAAGAAAAAGAAAAGAAAGAAAAAAAAGGAAAATAAAATCCTTAAAAAAATGTTATAAGAAAAAAGGAAAAAAACTTAAAAGCGTAAAAGTTACAAAGCAACAAAAAAGGAACCCGTAAAAGCTTTTTTTTCTTATTTTTTTTTTAAATTTATACTTATATTATTTTATAGTTATAAGGCTATAATTAGTACCCATATTACGTTTATTGAGTTCTGATGATATTTTCATCAAGTAACAGGGGATAATGTTACGAAAACTTAGAAATCTAAATCTTCTGTCACATACAAAACATGACAAGGCTTTTATAACTAGTTTAAATGTTCTAACAAGTGGTTATTCCAGTACAAGTTACGATGCTTTGGCGCGTCTTATGCTCAGGTGGTTATATGCAAAGTATCAAAAGCGAAATGATAAAGAATATCCAGTAGTGTCCTAGGAAGCTGGAAATAATGTATGGGACTTAGTCTAAAGATGAAGGGAAAAAGTGAGAATTTCTATTCTTCTACTTATATACCATCTGTATCTACTAGCGGTATTGTAAAGTTAACTTTTTAGAATTTTTGAAGAATTTAGTTGGACCCACAGATTAGCATTAAGAATCTAAGCAAGCACTGGAAAGCTGTATTGGTTCTTTGTACAGATCAAACGACTAAACCGATCCCAAAAAATATATTATTTTTTTATTAAAGCTACATTTTTACAAATGTATAATATATAGGCAGTTAAATTTTAAAAAGTTAATGTTCTGTGTGATTTGTAATGAACAATCTAAGCTTAGTCGAAATTCGGCGCTGGACGTGTTTTTTTAAAGTCTGTCTCATGTACCTAATATTTCTATATAGGTATTATACCAATATAGGTATAAATTTTATGTACTAATAATTTTATTCAAGATAGGTTGGTTGATTAGGAAGGTTCCTTCAGTGAAAATGTAAGATTTAAATAGGTTTTATAACATTTATCAAATAGCACAAATAATTATCGAAATGATTAAGTTTTCCGTTTGTTACGACTCTACGAAGTGACATGCTACATTAGGAATGTGGTGAGAATGAGCGCTGACACCCAGTCACGCTACGGGGTACCTAGTTACGTAATAATTTCGGCTGTTCGGTACAAATGGTTATTCACGGGGTGACAGATACATAATGTCGTGTGTAGACTACACATTATTTATTCTCTCTATTCATTAAACTCGTTTAGAAAAATAACTTTTATTATTAACTGGGTTATTGCGCATTTTTAATGTCGGCAAGACAATAAGGATTTTGAAACGTTGAGCACTGAATGCTGCTAAAAGTGAAAGACCGGGCACAAAATACAGACTACACGAACAGCTACGCAGCTGGGCCACGAGCTTGCAGCTTCTACGAGGCGTGGTAGCGTTAGAACAGAGAGTAAAGTTTTCGTTATAATTTTTTACCCTCAATCTACTCTTCTAAATATCTACGAAACATTAACAAATTATGACCAGGTGCTACATCAAAATGTTAATTTTATAATCAGGTAAGGTTTTTGCCCACGGGAATACAATTAATTGACCAAGCGAGTGCAAAGCGCGAGCGAAGCGTCTCCGTTTCAACTTGGGCAAAAATCTTTCGTATATCAGTCTGCGCGCTGTCCGGATCTCCGGCTGTTCTCCTATACAGGTCGCATTTCTCAACCGATCTAGACGAAACTTGGTATACAGGTTAAACGAATTCTTAGAATTGTTTATTCGTCGTGTATTTTTGATTTGGGGGGGCGGGGGGTACTCCCTCCGATAAAGGGGCAAAAAGGGGGCTACTGAATATATCCGTCTTATTAGATCAAATTTCAACAGTATTTTTTTTATTTGAAAGATATTCATCTTTACGTTGGACTCATAAAAATTTGATGAAGATCTGATGAGGATCTTTGGCATGATGAGCTCCTCAAAATGCAGTAAATTGCTCACCTTTAGGTTTCTTCCCGTGGAATCAGATTTTTACCTGCTAGGTAGGGATTTATGGAGCCTTGGTTATTAATGTTAGTTTTACAATAAGGTTACTAGATGGCGCTACTGTGCACCACTAGATTGTTTGCAAAACAGTTTGTGCTTTCGTAGTCTACAGCTCAGAAAGCTGCTAGTTTATATTGTTTGGCAACCTATCATAATCGGCAAGGTAAATAATCGCTTTCACTTTCCGTCTCTTGCCTGGAGTTTATAGTACCTACCACGTTATTTCGCTTATTATTCGTAATTTGGAAAATAATCTGTAAACATATATATTTGATTGAGGCTGAGGATGATGATGATTTATAATTATTGCTGTGACTACTATATCACTGCAACAATACTCCGTGTGCTTTAGTTAAGTCTTCTGTCAAAGTATATGCTGCTAGAGAGTATATCCTGGGTGATACAAAGAAAATAGAGAAATCTTCGAGGTTTTGTGCTACGTTAGTTTGTAAAGTCGCGTGCCCATTATTAAGTACTAGCTGCGAGCCGCAGCTTCGTCCGCATGCATACCACCCCCGTCACCCCTTTAGAAAGTAAATTTCAAAAACTACCTCCTTATTGCACCCCTAGGGTAGACACCTGTCACTTTGACTTTTGTCACTTTTACACCTGTCACTTTGACATCGAAGTGGCAATTCCCATAAAAAAGCTAATACTTTTCCCCCTAAATCGTGGTCAAATGTAGCATATGTGTTAATCCAGGATATAATATATCCTGGTACCAAATTACATCTAAATTCTTTCAGCCGTTTGAGCGTGAAGGAGTAACAATCATACACACACAAATATATACTAACTTTCGCCTTTATAATATTTGTGTGATTAAACTATGAACCCGAGGTTGAACTTGAGATCCGTAATAAATAACTTAAGTTCTGCGAGTTTCTGCGATGGAAAGCAATAATTTTCACTTTAGTACTAACGATTACTCATTTAGGGCACGCTCCGGAGTCACTGAGATTGACGGCTTGCTTGATGCCATGCCATGCCATCTGTGTTTACGCTTTGAGGAATAGTTTTGTGCGTACGGTACTTGTGAAGCAACCTGTGTGCAAGTGTGTGTTTAGATTGGCGGCGGGCGGGACTCGGCACCCCTTTTGGCTATTTGATTCTTTTTCTTAGTTTTACTTCCTACCATACTCTTCGCAAAGTGTGAACTAAACTATAGCATGCCTGGACATAGTTATGTATGTTTAATTGGAACAGTTAGGTTATTTTGAGACCATTCGCAAGGGGATCGATTTCAGTTGTTATTATTTAAAAAAGCCGAACTACAAAAAGTAATAGTATTTTTTATGTGTAAGCATCTAATGGCGCGGTACGAGGGTAACGCCGAGTGTTGGCGCCACAATCGAGCGGCCTGGCGACGCGGAGAGGCGAGATGGGGAGGGGAGAAGGGGTGGTCCTTATTAGTATGCTGGCCACCACACTGCTCATAACGATTATTATCTAATGAGACAGTTTTAAAATATACTTTTAAAATAATTCGATAAATAATTTAAGTAGGATTTGAAGTCCGGTATTTCATACAGGCGTCTGAGCGGTCTCCCGCTAAGCCAACGAGACTTACGCTACTATGACAAAAAGTAAGTATAAATCAGATGAAGAGTTGCTGATTCACAGTTGACCAATGAGAGCGCGCGGTGCAAAACGTTGCTTGTTGTTTTATTTTCATCTTTCTTATTATTATAAAGCTGAATGAATTTCTACTCTATTAGATGTTTACACATCTGACAGGTGTCCCGCGCCTTTGATTTGCTTTGCTATTTTTTTTTACTATTATCGATTTAAATGACTAAGAAAATAATACATTTATTTTTTAAAAGCTTTCATTTAACTTCACTTGTATGTATTTCTGTCTGTCCTGGAATCTTGCAATTCAAATTTCGAGCACTTCCCGATTAGCTATCTGGCTGAAACTTTTAGGGTAGCTCACAAATCGATGACAAAGCGTTTAAAAAAAACAATTTTACAATAAATAAAATAAAATAAAAACTCATAAAAGCTTGTTATTAATTTATTTTTTAAATTATACTTATTCACAGTAAATTTGAGCCGTTGAGCGTAACTATTATAACTGTACATAGCAAACAACATTTATGTTTGTAAAAGACGCCAAAGCCAAAGTTACTGCTAGCTATGTATAAAATCAAATTACTCAATAAATAAAGCTCCTTTTCCAAGATAAAATTTTGCTGTACCTACTTAACTAAAATTTCCGACATTATGCAGAACAGAAGCAATACGAGACTAGCCATCGTAAACTAGGCACATGCAAATAAGCAGGACAAGACACCAGTCTCACGAATCTCGTAAATCACACTTAAACCCCCACCCCTCGCTCCTCGGTCCGTGGGCTGAATTCATATTGCGTTATGCTGAAAAATATATGTCATCGAAATAATGCGAAAAGAATCCTGTCAGCGAACCGACTCGTACAGCCGTGATGGATGGGTATTTAAATGGAACATGCTGGGATGTTCATGATTCTGGGAAGGAGCGTTGCTTTGTGACAATAAGTGGATTTGCGAATTCAAAATTGTTTATTTTCATTGTCATGATTTTCAAATTTCTGCTAATCTGAGGATTCATCAAGAAATGACTGAATTGTAGTCAGAAATTTGGAAAGTGGTGTGCAATGTAGTAGGTATGGTTTCTCATCAATCACGTGTTATCATCAGCCGGTATACTCCATTGCTGAACAACAGCCTTCCCCATACAAAGCTAGTTTAAAAAAATGAGCGAGACTTACAGTATATGCATAATTATGAAGTGTAATATCTGACATCTCATCTTGGTACTGACCAATCTGATCTTACTTTTCAGATAGCTCCGCCGGGAACCATTCGGCTGATAGTCTGAAGTACCTGAATTCTATTCCCGACTGAAGTGTTTATTTTGCACAATATACAATTTATGTGATAGCTTCTAGCTTGCTATCAAGCGATGCTCTCACCGCGCGCGCTCATTGTCAAATACAATACAAAATACAAATCAAACAGCGCGCGCTTCTCCGGCTTTTTATAACACTTCCAGTTACACATTGTCTAACACTTTTCACGAAATCACTCCCATAGATATCAGGAAAGCGAGCGGAAAGATATTACACATCAAAAATGACATGCTAGTTTAAAACAAATGGCAACCGTGGTACTCCATAAAGTAATGTAAACATGAAAAGGTAGGTTTATTTTAAGTTATATGGCATATTAAAGTCTCACGAGCAAAACATGGAGATTTCATGAAGAATATTAAAAAAAATATGATGCAAACAAGTAGCTGGAGCTCTTCGTCTTTCCCAGTTTTAATTAACGGCGAGATCAGTAGCACTTAATTAAATTGACTGTGAAATCTCGCTGCTTGAAAAAGTTGGCCTGACGGCAACACGTGCCTTTTGAGATAATTTCATGAAACTTGCTTTAATATTTTTCAAACGTTGTTGTTATAACCTGCGTGCTGGAGGCGCCCTCGGCTTTGCCCTCGTGGTCTATTTACTGGTATAAAATAATACTATGTGCTCAAATAGTTGACCAAGCGGGTGGAGCGCCTCTGGTTCAAGTTCAATCAATTTGCTTTCATCTATAAAAGATTAAAATAAAAGTATAAGTACTTTATAAGTTTGTTGGTACTCTTCTACAGGTCGTATTTTACAACCGATCCAGACGAAACTAGGTTTACAGGTTATACTTAATATAGTTTTTTTCTCGTCAGGGATTTTTGGTTAGGTACTACTGAATATCTCAACCTTTTGAGATCAAATTTTTATGGTTGTATTTATTTATTTGAAAAATAATAACTTTATATTGGTAAAATTTGGTGATGATCTGATGAGGATCTTCGGCGTGATAAGCAGAATAGCTCTATCCGTGGAATCGGCCCTTTACTAGATAGGGGATTGATGGAGCACCTGCCTAATAAGTGTTAGTTTTACAATAAGGTCACTAGATGGCGCTACTAAATTCATGCAAAAAAAAGTTTGTGCGTGCGAGGTCTACCAGAGCTAATATTTATTATTTTATCAATTGATTGGCTTCGAATAATATGCAAAGTACCTACATCAGATTTCAAGTCAAATCCTAATTTATCCAACAGTGGAAACCGCATTTCAATCCGATCAGTAATGTTTACGTAATGTGAGAACAAATACAGTCAGAGAGACTTCATTTTTTATGTATTATATTCTTGTCCAGTAGCTTAGTTTTAAATCCTCTAGTTATTTTTTTTTCATGATCTTCTTTAAACAAACTCTGTGCTACTTTCTGCTTCATTATACTTTAAACATTTTAGGCTAAAGCTTTTTTTCGAAGTAGGTACGAGTACGTACTTCTAATAAGTATCCATTGATTATTCTGAATGTTCTATTCCAAATTCATGAGAATGCAACGCTCTCAGGAGAGGTTTTTTTTATTTTCTGGTCAGCTTTTTAATTATTTTTTAAAAATACCTATTTTACGAAGAATCTCTACTTCTAGGGTATCTAATTCATAACCTATGGTTACCAAACGGTATATTTAAGTGCGTTAGAGTAGCCGAGTTAATTCGAGTAGCCGTTGTAAAGAAAAGGGGCAGAAAAACTCGGATACCAGAGACCAGCACTAGCTCATTAAACAAGCAAGTAATCAGTATACATATACGTAATTAGAGTGTAAGTAATTTATAGCAAAGATATTATACATTTTAGCTTTCGTGGGCTTTAATTCTGAAATTCCTTTGTCTGAAGTTGATAATAGTGAAAGAAAAAGTCAAAAGAAAGTTCATAACCTCACTAAACTCCGTCACAATACCCGCCTACCGTTACATTTTCTTTCACACTTCTCGCTCACATAAAAATGCAATAAAACCTAAGGCCAATAAGCGCCTAGGTATAATAACAGTTACCTACCCCTATTCCTTACATTGCCTCGTTCATGGCCTTACCCCAGTTTTGTGTGGTTATGCAAAATAAGAAATGCGTTAGTTTCTTTGCTTTGTGACGTAGTTAGTCTGTAGGATTGTAATATTTGAGAAGGCACTGTTTGCTCTCTTATTTTTGTCTTGCTCTTCCAGTGTCCAGATTGAGCAGGAGAGACCATGCAGCTCGGGAGCTGATTTTATATAAATTCATTGATTTTGAACGAAATACGGGATATTTTAATAATTCTTTAGAGCAGTTATCGCCTGCTTAGCGTAAATATATATAATAATTTTCTAATGGAAAAATTTGGATCACGGATGAGATTCGAGCTCGCATACTGTGCCTCAGCGTGGCACATTTTTACCAATTCGGCCACCAAGACCTATGCGTCGTCATCCACATCTTTCCACTTAGAAAATTATTATATATATTTACGCTAAGCAGGCGTTAACTGCTATAAAAAATCATGAAAATATAGATTTGGGAGGCGTTATCTTTCCGACACGAAGTTAATCAATATTAGCCGTGTTTGGTTAGTAGTTCGTAATACTACCAATAGATAGCGTTACCG
This sequence comes from Alsophila aescularia, assembly GCA_946251855.1. Lineage (NCBI taxonomy): Eukaryota > Metazoa > Arthropoda > Insecta > Lepidoptera > Geometridae > Alsophila > Alsophila aescularia. Next base: position 18,247,935 of record OX276375.1, on the reverse strand, counting down.
TCCCCATAAGACGGGTTCAAAGAAGCAAGTGGAAAGATTTGGATGACGACGCATAGGTCTCGGTGGCCGAATTGGTAAAAATGTGCCGCGCTGAGGCACAGTATGCTAGTTCGAATCTCATCCGTGATAATTATTATAGACATACGGGATGTATAGAAAAATCGCTTCGCAAGAATCTAGATCCAGGTCGATATTCTTAATAGTTTTATGATATTTCGCTTAAGGCGCTATGGTAGCCAAAATTTTTGTCCTGCTCTTCAAGGTAGCAGAACAGGGGATGCATCTCAGGAGCCGATTTTAGTTAATATTTTCAATATAATTTTGCTTATATTTAATTTCACTGATGTACCTATTTGAATGTTTATTGGGATTACACACTTTTTTTGTAAAATTATCTTTGATAGATACTGAATGAAGTTGATTCCTTCCATCGACGGGAACGTCGAAACGGGTGTTTTTAGTAAACTACGTTTTTTTTCTATCGAGCCCAATTTAATTAATCGTGTTTTTTGACCACATCCGGATAAAATATTTTGTGAACATTTATTACACATAAAAATTTTAAGTCAATTAAACGTTTTCAAAGGTCTAGTTTTCAATATTCGTGAGGACGAATTGACAAATTTGGAGCCCATTTCGCCTTAATGTCCGAAAAGGAGGAAAGTTTCAAAATATATTTCGATCGAGACAGTCATTATAGCGAAATCATGTTTTCTGCGGTGAAAATCTAGTAAAATGACTAGAAATATACATATAAAAATATTAGCGTTGTGACTTGATGTATTACATGTTTCATTCCAAAAATAGGGCCTTTACTGCTCACAGCGCCTTTATCGGTTTAGAGAACGCATATTATACAGTATCTGTATATATTATTATACAGCGATGGTAGTCTAACGGATCAATAGTGCAACTTAGAATCTAACGATGTCGGGTTCGTTCCTAGGCTCCGCACCAATGACTTTTCGAAGTAATGTGCGGATTTCCATCGCTCTGTGCTTCGGAGGGTACGATCCCGGCTGTTATTGATTAATAGCAGTCGTTAAGCCATATCACAGGCCCTCGGAGGGCCTGACAAACTCCAGAAGCCAGCACTACCTCAAACGACAAACAAAAAAAGCAAGCATATGTATGTATTTAGCGTATATTATAAATTGGAGATAATCTCGCTAAAATCGCCATATTATTTACTACTGACTCGCCCCTGCTTACCACGGCTCACACCGCGGCATTATTCTTATTTTTAGCATTTTTATACCCGTAGTAAGTTCTCAATAAAAAAATACGCCGTAAGCGTAATTAAAAATGTTTGGCAGCAACGATCGTGGTGTTTTTTGACCACTGACAACTACATTATTACTCACGTACTTGACAGACTTGACTTATTATTTCGTTTGCATGGCCACATGTCATTCCGTTCCTTACAGCGAGTACCTAATCTTCATATTTGAAAATTTTTGAAACTTTCGTAGAGATGTCAATTTTTTTGAAAAATAAATTTCAGTTAGGTCATTCGCTGATAATGAGGCTTTTTTAAAGAGTATTTTAAGTTGGTTCAGTATTTTTTGAGTTTATCCATTACAAACAAACACACAAAACAACAAAAAATCTAATCTTTCCTCTTTATAATATTAGTTTAGATGTAGAAGTGTAGATAGACGAGTAAGTGAGTAAGTGACTAAGTCTCGATTTTGTTTTAGAAGTTATCATTGCTTATGTTAGTAGTTAAGTGAATTGATAGTGATCAAAGGCTAGCCTGGTTCATGCAATTAAAACAATTAATCCTATTATATTTTAACTCTTGGGACCCTTCTCCAAGAGAGGGTTTAGGCCACAGGTAAATGATCACACTCCGCTGCGGCGCTAATCCAGTAACGACACCGACACGGTTAAAATAACAAAACAATGTTGCTTTTCTACATTTCGAAGAAAATTGGCCTTGCCTAGTTTTGCATTTGAGTATCTTCTAGTCGCAGGCAAAGTGAAATAGCCACCATCAATGGCAAACTTTTAAGTAAGTATTTAATCTGTGTTTATACACATGTTATAGAATAAACCAAAGGGTTCTGTTTCTCCATATCCGTCTGTCTGACTTATAACACAGCCATTTTATTCCATTACAAGGTTGTTGTAAATGTACCTATAGATATCCTAGTGCACAATACAAGTGTACTAAAATTATTAGTATTATTATATGACCGCCCAAGTTACCGCATATCAAACCACGTTAACTGTGAACAAATTCCAAAGTGAGAGATAGAATCCAACCGAAAAGTTTGACTACTGGACCGATTGCAATGCAGTTTTCATTGTTGGCATTTGTTGTTACTATGGTAGGTACTTCTTTTCCCATACTCGACAGCCTAAAATCATAAGTACTTTTTTCTTTTATAAGTAAAAAAGTTTTTATAGAAGGAATTTAAAACATACGGTTTAAAAATATGAACGGGTAATTAGAGCGTAATAAATCACTCGATTTGAGGTGCGATGAAGGCTTACATGACGCAATTTGCATTTTAATCAAACGAGTTAATCGCCCGCTTGAGGGACGGTTAAAATGTTGTTGGGAAAATATTTGCCAGTTTTTTTACACCTTTATCAATCGTTTTAAGGTATAAAAACCGTTGATTATATTGAATACACAGTAATTAACAGAAAATATCGAAATGAAAAATATGTTGTTTAGATATACTTTTTTGGCTTGAGTTACTCTACAATAAGGCAAAACTTTCGTGCCTGTAAACTTTTGATTGACACATATACTTGTAAGGTTAGAATTAAATATGACATGTTCCTTACTACATTAGTGGCTCTGTGAGCTGTAGACCTCGCGCGTACAAACTTTTTTGCAAACAATCTAGCGGTGCACAGTAGCGCCATCTAGTTACCTTATTGTACAACTAACATTAATAACCAAGGTGCTCCATCAGTCCCTATCTAGTAGGTAAAGGGCTGATTACACTGGTAGAAACCTAATAGTGAGAAATTTACTGCATTTTGAGGAGATTCATCATGCCGAAGACCCGCATCAGATCTTCACCAATTTTTAATGAGACTAACGTAAAATTAGTACCTTTCAAATAAAAAAAGAACCATCGAAATATGATTTAATATGGCGGAGATATTCAGTAGCCCCCTTTATGCCCTTTTTTGAGGGAAGGAATCAATAATCCCCGACGTTTAAAAAATTCAAAAAATTCGTTTAGCCGGTATACCGAGTTTCGTCTAGATTGGTTGAGAAATGCAAACTGTAGAGGAGAACAGAGATCCGGACTGACATCCGGCCTTACTGACATCCGGACATACGAAAGCATTTTTGTCCAAGCTGAAACGGAGACGCTGCGATCAAACTTCGTGCTCGCTCGGTCAAAAAGAAAACTGGGGGTCTACTTGACACAGATAGTGCATGTTGACTTTATCTGTCCTTTTGTATGGTTTAGAACAATAATTTAAACAAAATAATAAATGTAAAGTATGTAATGTAATGTATTTTGACAAACCAATTCTGAAATAAACGTGTAAGTAAATAAATAAAAGATTAATACATATGGCAGTGTTACTATGATTTTGAAATTTGCACAAAACGAGTACATTTTAAATACGTTTACCAAAAGCCTACCAAACCCCTAAAACATATTTTTTAACGTGCTCAAACATAGTTGTAAAAAAATAGGCACCTCACAACCATCACCATCATCTTCAATGACAAAATCATCTCATTATCAGGTACATTTAAAAACAAATAAAAATACTAGATAATAATCCACAAATCGATGTATTTCGTAGGAACCTACGTACTCTATTATAGCTTATGCAAAAAACGAATAGTTGAGAAAAGTCATTTTAAGTTATAAAATAGTTGAACAACATGAGCCAAGGAACATAAATAAATTATATATTCAACTTAGTTCACAAAATCTTTGTGTGGTTTAGACTGTCTAACATTCACTCAAAGTAAGTTAGTTGCTTTTCCATCTGTTTGGTTTAGCTAAACTAAAACTCGTGCAAGACGAGTGCGGTGAGGCATCTCCTTGCCTCGTGTTCTAGACGAGGTAGTTACGCGACTTAATTGCATTAGTAACCTCATCAATTATTTCTAAGAAGATGAGTGTTTGATGAGTTTTATCATGTTCTCACATATAAAAACCACAACACACATTAGTAAAAGTTTATTGTATTCATTTATGTCATTAGAGGCATTAAACACACACTTAGGTACGTGAAACATACAACAGAAATATAAGTAGGTACAACGAGGTACAAAATGTTTCAATACATTGTAGATTGATATGTTATTTTTTCTGTTTTTAATTAGGGGCAGTAAATTCTGTTCTTGGCAGGGCACGTTAAGCCGTCTCAGTCCCGGTTGTTAATTGATAGAGGAGGCCCTTGGGCGGCCTGGCAAACTTTCACACCAAGGTTAGCACTTCCTCATTCGACATAACAACATTAAACATACAACGATATGCCAAAATAAATAATAATAAAAATAAACATTTGTCTGTTACTCCACGAATTTATTCTGAAGATTATCTAAGATCGTGATAGATTCCTTTAGATAATTCCCTCTGCGAACATTTATATTACCGGACAACCTGGAAAAGGTTGACATTTGAAATAGCTTCTTGTAGTTTAGAAACAAAGGAAACTCTAGGGACGGAAGTAAGGAAAAACGGTTCAAGTTCCGGTTACGTCTTTTTTATCTCCTTATTACACATGAAGCTGTGTCCTGGTCTAACCAAATTCTATTGACAAGTTAGTACTTAGTAAGTACCTAACACGCTAGTAACATTTTAATACATAATTGAGATACAATTGATACTATCAATACCTAGCTTAAACGCTAAAAAAAACACGCCTGCCCTGCCAAAAATGAACTTATGCCAATAAATTATATACTATTGAAATGTGCATAACAAGGCCTTCAATTCGATACTCATATAGTAAAACTCGAAGTTTTTCTTTTGCAATTGATTGACCCATACTGCCGCAATCATGATTTTCTTCAATAAAAATATAGCATATGTTACTCCGGCGATGTAAAGACCTAACCCCATACCTCTAAATCTGTTCAGGCATTTCAAAGTTATGCTGGTATAAAGAAATTCACATACATACAAACATACATGAATGCTAAAAACAAACACTCCTTTTTTGGGCAGTCGTGTAATAACAGTCATATTTGTATCTTAGTTTCAACTTGGAATAAATTATGTATTGCTCTATTGACAAGAATTTATCAGGTTTCGATTATTCTTTTTTACAGTATTTTCTGTTGCAAAGCACATCTAGTGACGATTCTTTCCGTTTTTCTGCATCTATTTTACCACATTTTTATTAAGTCACTTTCTTGTTTGTCTGCCTGTCATTTCGGGAGGAATCTTGCAACTCAAATTTTGAGCTCTTTTCTATTAGCTTCCCGGCTGAAACTTTCAGGGTAGCTTTCAACTCGATGACAATGCATTCTAAAAAACGTGGTTTATAGATTCGTCTATTAAACTACATTTGCTGCTAGTTTTTCATTTAGTTGATATTTTACTCTTGGCATGGACTCGTTAGGTGACCAAAATGTATATTGATTATTTCAAATTAACCGCTCCTTAAACTTTTAAACTCGTCAGTACTTAAGATTTCATATTTGGTAACCTAAAACTGTTATGGCGCCCGAGGGAACGATAATTTGCTCCAGCAGTGTTCATTACCTCAATATTATTCCCTCATGCATAATAAACTAATCAGTCAACACGTATTTAACACCTTCATAACGTGATAGAGTAATGTTTTAGGATTTTAGACGTAAGTTATTAAGTTTGATTAGGTAGGTACATCCAGGAACAACTGTACCTTATAATAAATTGTGTGACCTAGGTATCGAAATTACACTAAGGAGTCCCAGATTTTGGGGAAACGTTAGTCGATAGAAAAATACGTATTTCCTCCTTTTTCCCACAAATGTAATTGACCGAACAAAGATAACTAAAAAAACTTTGCATTTCGAACCCATTGAATGTTTTCATTAGGTTAGGTCTTTAGCTATTCAAACTTAAGCTGTATACTACATTACTGTGTTCTGTTTTAAGGGACACTATTTCAAGCGAAATCACAGGGCATATGGGATATACGAGTACAACTATTGTCTCGGGATATAACATGACCAACACAAATAAAACCCACCTGATCATTTTATCTCTGTAATATCCTAAATATTTGGAATTAAACACTCAAACACTGTTCTGAAACGGTTAAAGTTTCATTATTTATTAATCTTTGGAAAATCAACAATTCCGAAGGTAATAAGTTTATTAGGTTTTTATTTTCAACTTTTCTTTGAGAACATACGATCTCAATAAGGCCATGGTGTATGCCCTATTGGGACAAGAAATGTAAGGCCACAAATTAAAAATATATTATCTTTTAAACATGAAAGACACGTAACAATTCCTACTCTCTTTTTACAGTGTTTATGGGTGTTTCTTCCACGTTGTTACTGAAAATGAGGACAAAAAAGGTTTTATTACATTTTACCTAATAAAGTCTAAAGCAATTTTTTTTGGGACTTATTGAGAAAAGAGTATCTTCACTTATAACATTTGTCACATAATAAACTAAACTGCTACAGGGGTTTCTTTGCCGTTTTAGCTCGGGTAAATAGCTATATTAACTTTATGCACAAGAAAACATACGATAAAAGAGTAATACACCTACTGTACAGCAAACCTTACATTTTAACCACCAACATTTAGTAAAATTGTCTGCGTCGTCACTCACTATCACAACACAATTTTTCAACTACAAATCGTAGTCGCGACACGTGCGCTGCAGACCGTTGACTTGTTTGGTGCTTCGCTGTGATTGGTAGAGACGCATACATTGATATTTGAGGGGTTTGAATCGAATATGTTCACACATAATTTTTGTAAAGTGGGCCTTATTAGGGTACCTTCTGTGTAAATTTATACGCGTGTGGGCCCAGCTTAATAATACACTGGCCTTCAAAACTTAGTACCACACTTTTAATGTCTGTCTGTTCGCCCATCACGCTAAAACTACTGGACCGATAACGATGCAAATTTCACCGTGATCCAGGCTTAGACTTAAAAACTGGTGTACTTGGTATCTCAATCCGATGAGTAGGAGCCAAGCAAATTAATAAAAAATGAAAACTAAGTTTTGAAGGCCAGTGTAGGTCCACCTAGTATAATCCCCTCCTGTTATGGTAAGACCCATATTCAGCAGTGGGTTTTTTCAGGCTGATAATAATGATGATGATTGTGCAAATTGTGTAATGAATACTCTCGGGGTGAGGCCATGAGGTGACGAGGAACGCAATGCTGTACCTATCTACGCAAGATTATGCAATTCAGTTATTTTGTTGTGTGCATGTGCAGGGCTGACTTACCTCCTAACCTACCTCCTATCAAGTGAAATACTATGTCAATAAGTATTGTAAGCGTCCTTGTATTCAAAGGAGCAAACAAAAAATGTTACTATAACGAAATTGATAACAAAATCATCCAATCCGCAAGATACAATAAAAACAAATTTTGAAGATGATGAAGTTGAAATGATGAAGCTATAAATAATGTATCTCAAGTTTACGAATACACGTATAATATTGTTTATGCATACAATTAGATTGGTATTTATGTACCTATGCTTTCAAGCGATCATGCATTTCAGTCAACACCAACCGGGCGGGTTCTGTAGACATAGAAGCTTAGTGAAGAGATATAGTCGATGTTATAACAGATACATATATTACACAATAACAAATAAGAATAATATAAAAAAAAAAGCGTTAACGGGTTTTTTTTTAATGAATGTCACTTTATATTTTTTTGTTGCTTTGTAACTTTTTACGTTTATAAGCTATTTCTTATTTTATCTTTTCTTTTTTTTCTTTTTTTATTGCTTTGTCATCTTTGTGAGCTACCTTGAATGTTTCAGCCAGGTAGCTAATCAGAAAGTGCTCGAAGTTTGAATTGGAAGATCCCAAGATTGACAAAATACATAGTTACATACATACATACAAGTGAAGTTAAATAAAAGCTTTTAAAATGATTGTTTTTATTTAATTCTTAAATTTAAATTCAAATTATTTATATGCTAGAGTGTAGGTATTACATATTATGATGGTAAAAAATAAGACATACGAACCGGGTACATTCTACCATAACAAATTGTGTGCAAATATAATAATATAAAATAATCTAGTTACAAAATAAGAATGATTGAAATAATTGACCGCTAAACAAAATACATTTATAATAATCTTAATGTACTGTTACGGGGTGGGTCAGGAATCGAGTTTTAAAAAACAAATTAAGATGGCTAGAATGAAATGTATTGAAATAAAAGAAATAGAAAAAACATAAAAGTAATATTAACGACTAGCCGCGCCCGGAATTCAAGTCTGAATGCCTAAGAATATCTAATTACTAAATAGTCGCCGTTAGGCGGAAACACCGACAATGCCAAAAGTGCGAGCATCAGCATTTCCACCCTCATGCGCTTGCTATGTATGGGGCATCGTAACAACCCCCCCGATAAGATGCATCATCACGGACAAGTGATGAGGAATCGAGAGCAACTGACTTGAATTTCGTTACGGATCTGGAATTAAACAAAACTTAAATTAGAACTTGAATTTAACATGACATAGTATTATGAGCTGGAATGAAATAGCAAAACTTAAATAACAACTTGGAATAACGTGACATAGTAACAAGAGCTGGAATGAAATAGGATATTAAACATCAAACGAAGCAGCGAGTTATAAGAGTTAGAAATACCTATAATTATTTATTGCGAATGTAATAACTAAACTTTCAAAGGATTTAGAACGATATAGTATAGAATGATACAGAGTTAAGAGTTCTACATTAATACTAAGATCAAGTACCTAAAATACTACATACAATAAGATTACAGCGTCTCATGGAGCTTCACAATGTTGCGTCTACTCTTGCTGATCGTACTGTAATTACCGTCGGCTTCCTCATCATCGGATATTTTCGGGTCCCGTGTCGGTATTTGTACATTTATGGTTTGGTTTGGACTTTTGTTTGTTTTTGAATTAGAATGGCATTGGTTATAAATTTTTATGCAACACTGTGAAGCACCTGTATTACATAATAATTTCTTACCTTTAAATAATAAATATAACAGAGTAATAATCGATATGATATAACCTACAGACATGTAGTGAATACTATATGTTTGGAAATGTGTGGGACTTTCAATTTTATTTAACTCCTTTTCAAAATCGTCAAGGGACACGCTTGCGTGTAACAGTGAGTGAAAGTCCCCTACATGGTTTAACCTTACGAACGGGAGACTTGTGAGAGTTTTATTTCTTAAAACTCTGTCACAACAATCATCTTCGACTAACTTGAAGTTCGAAATAGAGTTCACACTGGTGTTGGTCGTAAAAACATCACTTGGCGTAAATTGTAGAGTTTTGAAAAACGCCTTACACTTTTTAGGAAGAGTCAATATGCCGGTGCCGAATAGAATTTCGTCATGAGTGTCACTTTCACATGCTATATGGCATTTTCCCGGTTCCGACTGAGCATAAATCCATTGGTTATTACTAATCTTATGAAACGCGTCTACGTTTCCTTTAAATAACTTAACCTCACACTGAATTGGTAGTTTCGGCACTGCTTCTGTAAGTAGAATTGTTTCGCACGTGGGACTAGCTATAGTTGACAACACGTTTGCACTAGAAAGTTCACACACATAGCATTTCCCAACCATAATTTTGCAGTTATCGACAGTATCAAGCAGTGAATAGAACAAATTATCAACCGTTATAGTCACATAGGGTCGATTGGGAGCGATTAGGGCATATGTATCTGGTTTCACTATATTATAGGGAACTGGCATAGGAATGACATGGTAGAGTTTGTAAGTCTGGGGAAGGACGAGTGGGATTCTAACAATGATTACAATTTTCTGATTATGATAATAACATATGAGTTTAGAAATATCTATTAGTTGGTGCACATTGTGTAATGATAGCGCTATAGGTAGATCGCAGTGCCTAGGTAAGCTATTTCTGTGCAACTCGAGCTCGTTGTATATTTGTTGTGGGCTAAGTACAGTCGGGTGTAAAATATTTAATTTACTAAACAGAATAGCATTGTTGATGTCTTCAATATTAAAGGATATGGAAATAATGATACTCTCTAATGAATTTAGTAAAAGGTTTAACTGCGATCTTATTTCTATTTTATCATTTAAATTCGAAAGTTGTACGAAAGAGTCGCTGATCAGTTCCAAGTTTTTGTTAAGAAGCTTTTCATTATCTTCGACTTTAGAAATAGATTTATTGAAAGTTGAAATAGTAAACTTTATGATATGAATGTTGTCTTTCATCAGGTGAACCAACTGTTTTTCATCTGACTGTACTTTATCAATGGCTTCTGAGTATTTTAAAGCATCGTCACTATCTAGCGTTCCGAACAGCGTTTTAAGTAAAGAACCACCAGCATCGATTAAACCTCGTTTGAATCGTGTAGGCTGATCGCCAAAGATTAAGTATGAAACAGAGGAGAACTTTTTCAGATTATTAACATGTTGATTTTCTAAGGACAACAGAGAGTTAGTACATTCTACCTGAATTTTTGAGGACGTAGACTTGCAGAAATTTTCGATTGTACTTAATAAATTTTCTACTGCATTTAAATGAGGTTGTATGTTTCGGATATCAACGTAGGTCACAACGTCCCAATTATCGTTAGTGAACTTAACATCGAGTAACTTATCGTAATATAAGCCAGAATTGTCTACTATCGAAGCTGTGAAGGGATGACCCGAACTTGTAGGGAGAAGATTTTGCCTGGAAAAGAAGAAGGGTCATTGTGATGGATTGTCAGCAGCTAGCTTAATTTCATTGTAATGATGACGCACATGGCGCCTATTTATGAGCAGAGTAACTGTGTGATTTCCATTTATTTTAATTATTTTGAAAGGGCCTTTCCAAACTGGTAAAAAGGACTTATTTTGTTTATGATGACATTTCAGGTAAATCATATCACCAACATTATACGTCTTTGGCTTTGTATGTGAATCATAGTACTTTTTCGACCTTTCTTTTGAGTTCTGTATGTTTTGGATCGCTTTCTGCCTACTATAAAATAATCTATGATTTAACGCACGAATATAGTCGGTGTAAGTATTGTTCTCGATTACATCGATGGACTTTGGGACATAAGGTTTAAAACCGAATAATAACTCAAACGGAGTGAAGCCAGTGGTAGAATGAACATTTGTATTGTATGCTAACATAGCAGTATTTAGGTATAAATCCCATGCATTAGGACTTTCATTTACGAAGGGACGTAAATATTCTTTGAGAGTGGAATGGCTTCTCTCGAGAGCTCCGCTTGTTTGTGGATGGTAAGGACTTGCAAAAATATGTTTGATCCCGAAAAGACGTTCCAACTGTCGGAAGACCTCTGAACAGAAGTTTGTACCCTGGTCACTTACAATGAATTTTGGTATGCCTACGTGGGAGATGAAGTGTACGAATTTCTTAGCGGTTTCTTCGGCGGAACAGGTTTGCAGAGGGTAGGCTTGGGAGTACTTTGTCAGGTCGTCTTGAAGAGTGAGAATAAACTTATAAGCGAACTCATAGGTTTCTGGAAGAGGACCGACAATGTCAAGATATACTTTTTCCGTGGGTCTGGTTGCAGTGGATGTAATTATCATGGGTGCACGGTTTGTTTGACGCAAAGGTTTGTTGACTTGGCAGGATTTGCACGCTTTAACATAATCCTCTATATCGGTACGCATATTCTTCCACCAGTACATTGACTTGATGCGTTCAAACATTCGTGCAGTACCAGGGTGACCCGCGGAAGGTGAGTCATGGTTTTCTTTAAGGATGTTTTTAATTTCGTCTGGCGTTGGGAATAGTATATTGTTGTGATAAATGTGGACTTTGATGTTTGTATCATGGAAAATTAATGCGACGATATTGTAAATTTTCGTGACAGATAACTTAGTAAATGGATTGGAAAAATCTGAGATAGCAACTTCCTTCTCTTCTGACCACCAATATTTAATCATATCTCGATAGTCGCGTAACAGGTTAAATATGTCCTTGTATGAGATTTCATCGTAGTGATGTACTGAAAGGAAAAGATGAGTAAACACGTGCTTATCGTTGGACGTGTTATAAAATGTTTGGAGCTCGCGTTCAATATTACGGATGTTAGGTTCACTTGTAGATAAGGATATTACCTCAGAACAATAGGGGGTAGAATCGTCTAAGTCGATGGAGGTAGGATATGCAATCATTTTACATTTGGTTTTCAAAAGAGACTCATTATGTTCTTCGATTGCAGTGTTATAGGACGCAGTGGAGGAGTCACGGCATATCTGTAAGTATTTTTCATAGGTTTCTGAGGAAGAAGGTGAATTCGGTGGATTATTGTCATCGATCGCTAAAACTGGTAGGTTTCTGGAAAGAGAATCAGCGTTACTGTTGAGTATTCCTCTCTTAAATACGATTTCATAGTCGAATTCCTCTAGCCTAAGTCGCCAGCGAATAAGTTTCGAGCTAGGGTCTTTGCAACTGAAAAGCCATTGTAACGGCTTATGGTCAGTGACGATTTTGAATTTATGACCAAAAAGGTAAGGACGAAACACTTTCGTTCCGAATATAATTGCTAAACATTCTTTTTCAGTTGTTGAATAGTTACCTTCAGCTTTATTGAGCGTTCTTGATGCAAACGCGATGGGTAAGTCTTTCCCTACTTCACCCTGAGATAGAATTGCAGAAACAGCGAAATTAGAGGCGTCAGTGGTAAGAATAAATGGCTTGGTAAAGTTTGGATATTGTAATATAGGAGCAGTGGTTATTTTTATTTTTAGAAGGTCGAAAGCTTTCTGTTGTTCTGGGGTCCAGAAGAACTTAGCATCCTTTTTTAGGAGACTGGTCAACGGTTTTGAAATATTAGAGAAATCTTGTATGAAGCGTCTGTAATAGCCGATTAAACCGAGGAAGGATTTTATATCCTTAGGATTTTTCGGAATTGGAAATAGTTTGACACATTCTATTTTCTTTGGGTCAGGTTTCACACTTTGGTCGGAGATGATGTGTCCCAAGTACTGAACCTCTTTTCGTAGGAATTCGCTTTTATCGGGCTGAAGTTTGAGATTGTGTTCTCGTAGTCTTTTAAATACGAGCTCTAGGCTTTCTACATGTAGTTTTAACGTAGAATTATGAATTATGACGTCATCCATGTACGTATAACAGTGGAGACCTTGAAGACCAGTCAGCACAACATTCATAAGCCTTTGGAAGGTGGACGGCGCGTTACGAAGTCCGAAAGGCATTCGAGTAAATTCATAGTGCCCGGACGGGACACTGAAAGCAGTTTTTTCGGTGTCCTTGACACAGATTTGATGGAAGCTAGAGGCAAGGGCAAGCGCCGTAAAATCTTTACTATGACCTAGCTGGTCTAGGATGTCGGTTATATTTGGAATGGGATAAGCATCGCCAATTGATATTTCATTTAACCTTCGATAATCGATGACAATGCGCCACTTCATTTTTCCTGACGCGTCTGGTTTTTTAGGGACAACCCAAATCGGAGCGGACCAAGGAGAACTAGAAGGACGAATTATCTTTTGGTCAAGCATCTCTTCAATTTGTCTGTTCACTTCCTGTTTATGACATTCAGGGAATCTATAACTCTTTACATTAATTGGAGTTTCAGAAGTAGTACGGATCTCATGTTGAATAGAACTAGTATGACTTAATGGATCGCCTTCAAGATGAAAAATATCTGAATATCTAGAACATAGATCACGTAGCAAAGTTTCTTCTTCCGCATTCATGTGATCGCAGCGGAGTGAACTTTGAACCTTTAAGTCGCGTTGAGAGTGTGATACAGTGAGGACGCGAGGAATCTGTGATGGATGTTCAGAGAGATCTTCGTCATTTGATTTCAGAGATGAATCTAAGATTTCTAGTACTTTAGTGACAGGTTCTAAAGTGAACTTAAGATCTTGTAAGGGAACATTTTTTTCGGACGTGTTTAATACAGAGATTACGACTTTGTCTCTAGAGTTTACATTTACGAGACATCTGGCGAAATATCTGGATACTGTGGTAAGGTATTTTTTAAGATCAGCCCCTCTTTAACCTCAGGATTTGTGACAAGACATTCAATAAACATTTCGCTTCGCGCTGGGACATTGTAAACTGTTTTGGTCATTTTGATATTGAAATATTTGTTCGGGTTATCGGATATTTCTAACCTTGATTTGGCATATCGAACGTTTGCATTGTAAGCTTTCATGAAACTTGTACCAATAATTCCATCATAATCTAAATTTATATCTCTACCTACGACATGTAAATAAAAGGGTAAGGAATCAGTTTTGTTACGTTTTAGATATAGAACAAACTTTTCTTTTGTTTCAGCGTAGGAGTTTACATCGTTAATCCCTTTAAACTTCACTGTATGTTTTTCTAGTACTGGCATTGGTGAGAGACTGGATTCTCTAATGAGACAAATAGAACTTCCGGAATCGATCAAGAGACGAAGAGGAGTACTAGAATGTGAGGTATGAACTTCTATATATGGAAGAGAAGATTTATCTGCCAGGATATCATATACTATGATTTCTTCGTCTAACTTAATTCTTGAACTTTGATCGTTATTATAACTTTTAAATGGCGTAGTACTTCTGGACTCAGGGGTCTGTATATATTCTTTGATTTTATTTTGTCCGTTGTCTTTTAAAGATTTGGAAGTGGTGCTTACAGGGACAGCGAGGGAAGAATCAGTGGGCTTTTCTGACGTAGAAAGACTTGTAGATTCCTTAATAAAATGTTCGTTTATGTTCATAGGAGTTGTGGGACTACGGGAAACAGTGTGTGTCGACTTAGAAGGACAACGACCAATAGAAACTGAGGGATCATAGGGTGCAGAGGATGTTGATTTAGCATGTTGAGGGTCGGCTGAACCAGAGGGACCATACGAAACAGTGGATGTTGATTTAGCATATTGACGGTCAGCAGGAACAGAGGGACCATAAGAAACAGAGGATGTCGATTTAGAATATTGACGGTCAGCAGAAACAGAGGGACCATACGAAACAGAGGATGTCGATTTAGCATATTGACGGTCAGCAGGAACAGAGGGACCATACGAAACAGAGGATGTCGATTTAGCATATTGACGGCCAGCAGAAACAGAGGGACCATACGAAACAGAGGATGTCAATTTAGCATGTCGACGGTCGGTAGAAACAGAGGGACCATACGAAACAGAGGATGTCGATTTAGCATGTTGTCGGTCGGTAGAAACAGAGAGACCATACGAAACAGAGGATGTCGATTTAGCATGTTGACGGTCGGTAGAAACAGGGGGACCATACGGAACAGAGGATGTCAATTTAGCATGTTGACGGTCGGTAGAAACAGAGGGACCATACGGAACAGAGGATGTCAATTTAGCCTGTTGACGGTCGGTAGAAACAGAGGGACCATACAAAACAGAGGACTTCGATTTAGTATAATAACAGTCGGCAGACACAGAGGGACCATGCGGAACAGAGGGCAGAGTTACAGGACGTCCTGCTACAGCGTCACTATATCGCCTCCTGCAGGAGACGGGGTCGATTTTTACATTAAAATTATTAATTAATTCATCAAGATTAGTAATTACAGGTGTGCCTGTCTTGGTATCAGGTACGCGACGGCACGTATTCGATACCTGATACTTTAGTTTAAATCCTCGTCATTGTTTTCAAAGAACGGCGGCGACTCTAAAGAAACATGATTCTGTTGCGGAAAATTACGTTGAAACATACCTTGTTTCGAGTTATTAACTCTTCGTTTTATACATTGTGAAATATCATGTCCAACATTTTTACAATACCTACACACCGGTTGTGCGGGAGCCCTCTGGGCCTGGTACTGTTGCATAGGAGAACTCTGGGCCTGGTATTGCTGCATGGGAGGCCTCTGAGACTGATTTGGAACCAGGGATAGCCTTTTTATACGACAGTCTCGTTCGAAATGTCCTGTTTTGTGACAAAACCGACAAGTCATAGGACTTGTGAACGACGTACTGTTTGTACTACTTTTAGAAAGTACATTTTGAATTTTCTCTTCACTGATAGCAATATTTATTGCAGCATTCAGAGTTTTGACATCTCGTGCACGGACAATAGCACTAATTCGTGGGTTAAGACCTAAACAGAAAGTGTGCAAGCCTAGGTCTTCGGTCATTGCGATCCTTCCTGACAGATCCTTTTTGAATGTATTTGAGTTATGGATTTCTGTCTGGAGGTCGGTCAAATAGGTTTCGACCTTAAGGGCGAACTGAGCTACCGTTTCATTCGGTGACTGTTTACAGGACTGCAGCTCCAATAATAAGTGAGAGTAGTGTTTCCTTTCGCCAAAATTTTGTTGGAGGAAGGCTTTCAATTCTTCAAAATTTTCGAAAAGTTTGGTGGCACATGCTACTTGGGCTTTGCCTTCTAACTTTGAAATGATGTACTTAAACAGCAGTTCTTTTTGATTTTGTGAAGCTAACTCTAATGCATTTTTACAATTTGTCAAGAATGCTTGTAAAGTTTCTCTGTCTCCTTTGTAGG
This sequence comes from Alsophila aescularia, assembly GCA_946251855.1. Lineage (NCBI taxonomy): Eukaryota > Metazoa > Arthropoda > Insecta > Lepidoptera > Geometridae > Alsophila > Alsophila aescularia. The sequence continues at coordinate 18,231,312 of OX276375.1, read as the reverse complement.
TGTTTATAAAATTACATAAAACACTAATCGGAAATTCACTAGGTGGTAGATTTGGTACACTTGGAACTGATAATGTTTCATTAGATTTCACACGAGGAGATGATTCGTTTGGAAGAGACATGATGGAAAGTTTTTGAGGTAGAAAAGAAATAGTTATCTATATATATTAAAACAATTCAATATGAATAGGAAATCGAAGGATTTAGGATATATATACGAGTATTAACTTAAACAGTGGATTGTGACAACAACAGATCTAAATAATAAGTTCTACTCACAGAATAACTACAACTTGGAGTATAGTGATGAACATCTTGCGTTGCGAATACTTGGGCGAATACAGGGTAGCACGGCGTCTGTGGAGGTGGAGACTTCAAGTAAGTACCGGTCTCAGGTACTCAGGAGCAGTGGCGAAGAGAAGCAGAGGATGATGACTACAGGCTCACACAGCCTGTGATGGTGGCAGGATACAGTGATTTGGCGATGTCTACGCGGCTTACAGCCAGCGCAGATGAGGTTCAGGCTCGGTGATAGATTCAGGGTCTACGCGGTTCAAAACCTGCGCAGATGAGATGCGGACACGGCGGTAGATTCAGAGCCCACGCGACTCAAAGTCAGCGCAGAGACACGGCGTCGATGGCGGAGAAACGTGAGCGGTGACACAACTTCACAGGATATTGCACCATATGGAGCAAATCCCTTATTATTTTATTGACCCGTATGAAATAGTTAGCTCTATTTTGCCAACTATCCCACTTCTGACACCACTGTTACGGGGTGGGTCAGGAATCGAGTTTTAATAAAACAAATTAAGATGGCTAGAATGAAATGTATTGAAATAAAAGAAATAGAAAAAACATAAAAGTAATATTAACGACTAGCCGCGCCCGGAATTCAAGTCTGAATGCCTTAGAATATCTAATTACTAAAAAGTCGCCGTTAGGCGGAAACACCGACAATGCCAAAAGTGCGAGCATCAGCATTTCCACCCTCATGCGCTTGCTATGTATGGGGCATCGTAACAGTACCCAAGCAAACGTATTATGTATTATTTTTCGTATACAATATAGAAATGTATCTTAAACTTTTTCACATCAGGCTAATGAAAATGCAAAACACTCAAATGTGGTTGAAGATAATCTTCAGAACTACTTCACCATTTTCAAAGGCAACAATTTTTAAGTTTCTACGGGCATACAGATACGTAATAGGTGGAATGGAACCCCCGCCGCATCCAAAAAACCCGTATTAAGTAGGCACTTTACCCCTCAGACCAGAAACTACCGGCTTAAGTCTTTTGAAGATCCTAAGTAAATAAAGACGAGTATAACAACCCTTGGATTAGGGGCACCGTAAAATTTTACCCTGAGGGCCAGTAGTGATTTCACTTCGTAGTCCCTGTACAGATAATTGAATAGCCCACAATACGTGACGCTTGAGATTCTATATTTCTATTCTTTTGGTTATTTAGATATAAATTACGTTATTGTATGAAACGATTCATCATCAATCTAACATTTGAAAAAAAATGCAACATGTACCTCACAATAAAGTTTTATAGATATAAGACCATATAATAATTAAAAAATCCATCAAATAATGTAATGAAAAATCAAAACGTCCTAATTAGTGTGCAACATACATAGTACATGTCAAAAACTGAATGTCTTATATGACTAAGAAAAAAACATGATTAATATATATAGCAATTTTTTTTTTATTACTTTGTATGAAGAGAAATGCTCTGAATGTTCGCCTTATGGTAAGCGTCACGCCTGTCCATAACAGTTGCAGTGCCACCCAGAACTTCAGTTGCAAAGTCTTGCGCGTCACTGCACTGCGCACTGTTAAGTCTCATTGCCCAGTAATTTCGCTGGAAACATTGCCCTTCAAACCGAAACACAGAAATGTTTACACACTACTGCTTGGCGGTTGAATATCTGACAAAGGTGTAGTACTTCCCCATGCGGACTTGCGTAAGAGGCCTACCACTACAAATAAATGATGTACAATAACTATACTTTGAGTTTGAATAGGAAATTAATAAAACTACTAACTAAATTACTTTGAAATACTAAACCAATCGTTTTCAATATCTAAACCACGCGCTTTTAATGTAACCAATTTATCAAATCCAGGAAAATATTGTGAGGATACCTGAACAAGAACTCTTGAAAGAGGAATCCTTTTAAGCCGAGTAGCTCAACATTCCATTAGGAAATTGCTTTGTAATTCAACGCTAGGACAGTTCGATGTATAGAATAGAGACGATGAGATCCTTGAAGGGACATTGAAGGGAAATTACTTAGAGTTGAAGGAAGCCCATTGTGGAATGATGTTTGGAAGAACAACATATTTGTAATACTGAATAATACGTAGACGTTGTAAATATACTGACTAGATATTATTTAGGCCGCAATGACAGCGGGTCGGTAACAAAAAACCTCAATAACTTCCAAAATATTGGAAGTAGCTTTTTGAAATAAAGACTGTAACAACAACACAATTTACACAACAACAACAATTCTACAACAAACAACTATCGACAAACGATTCTAATCAAACAAAACAAGAATCAAACAATCAAATTCAGCTATTAAAATCCGACAATTTTATAGTGCTAATAAAAGTCACTAAAGTTCAAGATTATGAAGTTCGTTTTGAAGAACACAACAACACAACAACAACAACAACAAAAAAAACACTAGATTTCGAAAAAAGTGCCTAAATGTGCATTTTTTTAGTATTTTGTATTGATTGTCACCGCAAGCTGTTAACACATCTGTTATTCGGTTTGCCATGCTTTCCACCAGATCTCTGAGCCGATGCTAAATTATAACTAGTGGCTCTGTGAGCTGTAGACCTCGCGCGTACAAACGTACAAACAACAATCTAGGGGTGCACAGTAGCGCCATCTAGTTACCTTATTGTAAAACTAACATTAATAACCAAGGTTCTCCATCAATCCCTACCTAGTAGGTAAAGGGCTGATTCCACTGGTAGAAACCTAAAAGTGAGAATACTGCATTTTGAGAAGCTATTATGCTCATTACGCCGAAGATCCTCATCAGATCTTCTCCTCTTTTTAAGAGACACTTAAATGTTACTACCTTTCAAATAAAAGGTGATCTACGACGACTAGAAAGTTCTTAAATTTCGTTTAACCTGGATACAAGTTTCGTCTAGATCAGTTGAGAAATGAGTCCCAATTGTCACTGGTGATCGTCTGTAGACATTGTAGTTAGGTGTTTGTCTTTTTTTTTTTAATTGAAGGCCCCATCATTTACAAAAGTGGTATAAGATTGATAGTGATGGATCCCAAATAGAAAATTGACGGACGACGGTTAACCTGTAATTTTTTTTGTTCAATTTCATAAATATCAGAACGTAGCGTTGAGAATTACTTATATTTGGATTGAAAACTAATGGTAGAAAAATGTTTTAAGTTGTTTAAGTAGAAATATCTGTTCCAAACATTTTATTACGAATTAGTTAAAGTATTTTATTGTGAAGGGCAACGCAGTATAACACTTTACAAAGTCAAAAGCTTTGTGAACAAGATGAAAAAATCAAAACTTAAAATATTTCAAATATCAAGAACAAAACAATAAAATATGTGAACTTAAAAATTTGGGTTCAAAAAGGAACTTTCTTGATCATGTGCCGGCTCAGATTTGAACTTGTCATAGGAAATGAAATGCCTTCGTGACTTTATACTGGTGCTTCGGAAATACGTCCGTCATAGAAAACAGCGCAAAGTAACTCAACGGGATATAATTTTTTAATTTTTTGTCTTTTTTGACACAATACTTAATAAATTATTGTTATAAGTATACAAAATTGAAACAATTATTTATTATTATTGGTATGACTGCTTTTAGATAAATCCTACTTCATCGAATTACTTACCTATATCTTTAATAGTAAGTAAAATTTCTCTGTGTACTTACCCGGCTTAAAGTTCCATTTAATTATAAAGTTTATCACTAAACACACACATGGCTATATCATGGTTATATTTTTGCAAAGAGTCACTAGTAGGTATCCGTAAACTTATTTAGATCAAACATGCTATATTGACGTTTAAAAACTTTTTATAAATATCGGCCAGTCGCCGCATCCCTATTCGATTTGCAGCTGTGAAGCGGACTGTCCTCAGTTCAGCGTGAGGTTTAATTGAATTATATAAGTGAATCCAACGCTTCCGCTGCCAGCGATGAACGCGTTCGGTTATGCAGGATATACCAATTGCTACTACTATATGTATTTCTGTCTGTTTATACAGCAAGATCAATATATTTAGTTTGTATCGCCTTACACGTACTACACTGACCTTCAAACTTAGTACCACACTTTTAAAATTAATTAATTGCTTTTATTAAATTGCTTGGCTCTTGCTCATCGGATTGAGATACCAAGTACACCAGTTTTTAAGTCAAACTCTACGCTATCTAATAGTGAAAATCGCATCGGAATCGGTCCAGTAGTGCGGTATATTCAAAACTTAGTAATACTCATCGGATTGAGATACCAAGTACACCAGTTTTAAGTCAAAACCTAAGCTTTCTAACAGTGAAAATAGCATCGCAATTTGTTTTGTTTTTGTTGTGAATAAATGTCTTTTCTTTCTTTCTTTTCTTTCTTTCATTAAAAGTGTGTTACTAAGTTTTGAAAGCCGTTTAGATAGCGCTTAGTGACGTTGTTTTGTTTCTTGTTACTTGACAGCGTCGGATAAACAGTCTCATGAGTGTCATACTTCCTAGCAGGGACATGAATTTGTACCAACTCCAAATTAAACTAAAAAAAGCGCCGGAATTTGTATTTTTTTGCCCCTAAGGAATTCGAATAACCAGCAATTTCTATAGTCCATGCTCCCTGGCAGGGTCTACCGTTTTTTACGAAATTATGAATGAAAATGTCGAAATGTTTCTATATGTTATTTGATTTGCAATAAAGTTATATTTTGTACGTTCATAAAAACCGAAGGTTTTTTTAGAAAAATGCGAGGGCAAAGTATAATTAACAATATTTGAAAATTTCTATTCGAATTACAAATCTGGGATACAAATTTACTTTTTGTAAGACAAAAAATACAAATTCCAGCGCTCTTTTTGAGACTATTTTGGAGTTGGTACAAATTCAAGTCCCTGCTAGGGAGTATGACACGTCTCATGCGGCTTACGGCTCTTATTAACGCCACTGATCCCGATAATCAAGTGTTAGTACTCGTATCAGGTTCTGACATCTCCGTAAGTCGTTGCTCCACTTTCTTGATGTCAGGAAGGTTAAGGCCGCTCTGTTCTGGCTCTGATCTGGCGTAAGGCCAATTCTGTTTGCCATTATTTTCTTAAGTGGTGTCGACTTAACAAACGAATGTGAATGAGGTTCAGCAAGGTACATTAATTAAAAAAAAACATTAAAAGAAAAGATTTTATGCAGTAGCCAAGTAATTGTGAAACTTAAAACGGGCTATCACAAATAAATGCGTATATAACATCTCGTGTCTGTGCTGTTAACCAGTGAGGAGTTCCCTAGTTAGGACCCAGCACTTTGTGCAGCAACCATGTCTTGGTAAAACTTAAAACTGGCTATCATAACGACATTTCGTGTCTGTGCTGTTGAACGTTGATGAGTTCTTTTATCTGGAGCTAATATTGAATGTCGATTCAGATCATGTTACCATAAAAATTAATTGTCATCGGAACTGAACCAACATGTCAAAATTATAAAAAAAAAACACTAACATAAGTTAGTTTGTTTTTTGGTCAAATCTTGCAAGCTCATGACTTCCTCTTATCCTACGGAGTTGAAGAGATCGAAAAGAAGAAATAAAAAGAAAAGAACTGAAAGAGATGGCTCTTAGCGATAAGACCGCCCATTGTAGGCACTTATTTATTCAAGTTTTTTTTATATGTAATAATATATTTTCAGGTGCAATAAAGTATTTGGTACCTATCTATATATATATATATATATATATATTTATATAACTAGTCATAGGAATAGCTATAAGATAAACATGTATAGAATCGTAACATTCAAAGAGCGCAACTGAACCTACAGGAAATAGGCACATAGGTAGGCAATAAATAACAACACATGTTGTTAGGCTTGAATGTTATGTACATTACGCACCAATCGGCATAATGATAGGCCGACGCATTAGCGAGAGATAATATATTAGTCGAGGCTTCGGAAAAGGCGAACGTAGTTTGAAATCTGCGTGCCATCCCGTATGACCACTATAGCATACGGGATGGCCACGTAACGTTGTAGGATAACGTAAAAAAGGGCATGCAGCCACAGAGGGACTGAAGTTCTCTGTGGTTGCATGGTCAGGTACAGGTTGGCTCAGGAACAGCCCCGCTTTGTAAGGGTACTAATTTACAACGCGGGGCGAACCTGAGCTGACCTAAAATGGTAATCTGCATCGGTAAATCATTAATGCTAACTAGAACTATAGGCAGTGGGAGTGAGAAGAGGCTAAATAGAAGAAGCTCCTCTAAAACGGTCAAGCTTGTTGACTCGTGATTAATCATACATTGGAATGTTATGATTTGGGACAACAATTAGTTAGCTGCCTAAAGTTAGGGTACCGTCTCTGGACGGGTGCGAGGAGTTCGTAAGATAGGAAGTTCTCCTCACACCCGTTGCAAAGCCATAAAACTTAGGCTGACTTTACGGTACTGATTCGAGGTACTACCGTAACCTATTTCAGGGACAATTTTTTGTGCCTGTTTTCGAGCGTGGGAAAGTTCTTGCTTAGAACAAAGGCTACGCACCTACGTAATGGAAAAATTGGAATAAGACGCCCAATGGATGAGCTTCGAACAATTTTGAGTTTAGTATAAATACCAATACCTGGTAAAATCGGTGTGCATTATTCTATCGTCGTTCGAGATCGCTGTAGCAGTCGAAGCAAGAAGTTCTTCCATAAGTGTCCAAAGTTATTGTAAAGCACAAATCAGTATCCGGCTCCGTAGCCAACGTTTATAATCGGTTACAAAACTAATATTCTGTACCATCCTTGTTTCTTGTGACAATATACAAACTAAACTGTGAATAAGTGCGTTTCCGTTTCGTCCACCTATCCTGAGCTCATTGAAGTATGATTTCTCTGCAACTGGGACCCCGCACCTACGTGAGAGTCCGCAACAAAAGCAGATAAAGTATACTTATTCCTCTACAGTCACTATTAGTTTTCTGTAACAGTGAGCAATATTAATTACTGAATTGGCAATTAGCCAACTAATTGACAAATTAAGCGATGGAACAGGTCAATTACCGCTGCCAATTACAAGTGCATTATCGCTCCAATGACAGTAGAAATTGGTACTATTAAAAGAAAATATTTTATACTCGGTTTAAATCTACTTATATTACAATTTTGAAAAAGAAGTACCTACTTAAAATGTTATTTTCCTCTGCTGATTTCAAAATTAATCTAGAACAATTGAAAAGGGAACTTTCTGCCAGTGCTTCAGATGTAGGTAGTGTAGGCACGTGCCCATTAGAGGAGCTCAGAAGTCTAAAGTGAAATGCCCGAGAACGACAAATTAGCACTCCGGAGTTCGGATAGTCAGTGATGTCTGCCAATTATAAACTACTGGGTAGGTACTCACTAGGTACTTTACTACACTAGGCACTGACCTATATAGCGTTCGTTAACCTGAATATTATAAATCTGTTGCTCCTTCTAGACTGCTGAATTTACTGCCCTACAGATCAACTGCAGCAATGATTTTGTTTCTGTCAGGGAACATCGTAAAAAACATACATTGCATAATGTAAAATCGTTATTTAAGTGCAAATCCTATTACGTCGATATGACTGGATGTTTTTATTAAATCTTGCCCCTAACTTTAATGACGGCTTGGAATGAAATAAGTAATACGAGTTTTTGTTGAGGCTCTGTTGACGATACCTGGCCGATGCGTCGTAAATTTTATAAGCAAAAAAGCAAAGGAAGCATTCGTTAATACTCGTAACTTAGGTGTGCAGTTTGGTCTCGAATGGTAAATATTTATACTTGAAGATCAGGGAGTAGCGTGTGTATTTAACTTTACGTGCTGCAATTCCTGGTTACTGAGTTTAAATGTTTGTTCTTTTGTCACGCTTTAATGTCGGAACGGCTTTTATTGCTTTAACTAGATAATTGACTGAGCGAGAGCGAAGCGCGAGCGAAGCGCGAGCGAAGCGTCTCCGGTTTAGCTTGAGCAAAAATGTTTTCGTATGTCTGGTTCTCTGTTCTCTTCTACAGCTTCCCCCAAAAAGGAGCAAAAAGGGATGAACTGAATATCTCCGCCTTATTAACTCCAATTTGGTTCTTTTTTTATTTGAAAGTTAGTAACTTTACATTTGTCCCATAAAAAATTGGTGAAAATCTGATGAGAATCTTCGGCATGATGAGCAGAAAACTTTAAATTTGTCTCATATAAATTTGGTGAAGATCTGATGAGGATCTTCGGCGTGATGAGCAGAATAGCTCCTCAAAATGCAGTTAATTTCTCACTTTTAAGTTTCTATCAGTGGAATCAGCCCTTTAACTACTAGGTAGGGATTGATGGAGCACCTTGATTATTAATGTTAGTTTTACAATAAGGTAACTAGATGGCGCTACTGTGCACCGCTAGATTGTTAGCAAAAAAGTTTATACGCGCGAGGTATACTGCTCACAGAGCCACTAGTATTTTTAGATACGCTTTATTCGGCCATTTATTTATTTATTTTTATTTTTTATTATGGACTAGTCAATCATTTGATCACAATCTCACCTGATGGAAAGCGGTGATGTGGTCGAAGGTGTAGCACGCTTGCCTAGTAGATACCTATTCACTCTTGACTTGAACACACCTGGGTTATAATTTATCGGAAACATTGACGAGGGCAGGGCATTCCACTCCTTTGCAGTTCTTATAATAAATGAAGAAGCGTAACGTTCCGTTCTTGTGCGAGGTATTTCAACCATAAAAGGGTGGCGCTTTGCCGATCGTCTAGTCGTACGGTGATGGAAAGGTGATGGGGGAATCAGATTGTGCAGTTTTAGTGCACACTCTCCATAGTGCAATCTGTAGAATACAGACAGGCTTGCTACCTCACGTCGTTGCGCCAGACATTGAAGCTTACTCTTGTATAATATACTCGCATATTTTGTTTATTTATTCAATGTGTTTGGACACAAGCCTCGGAGACTTGAACAGTGTGTTTAACGCTTAAGTAAATCGATGAAAAAAAATAAAAGAGAGGGTGCAACTCCAGCTATTTTACTTTTTTTTAATTCTCTGCCTTTAATCTGTACATATTATATAGCCGTGAGTACCAAAAAGTCCGTACAAGAAAGATAATAAAAATAACGTCTAGTCTACGAATAATAAGGTCTAGTAGACTTAAAATAAGCGATTGAACAAGCATTTAACGTTTTTAAAATGTTTGTGTCTTTTTGTCTGTTTGCGCATCACGTTAAAACTACTAAACCAATTGTGATACAGTTTTCATTGTAGAATAGACTTATACTTAAAAACTTGTGTACTATCTATCTCAATCCGATAAGTAGGAGCCGAGCAATCGATAAAAATCTATTTGACTGCTGAAGTAATTTTTAGTATTGGTATTTTTGGTCCTGGAATAGCAGCACATAGGGTAATCATAAACCCAATAAAAGACTGGTCAATGCCGCGAGAAAATAATATAAATATATACCTCGAACCTCTACTATACAAAAACTCACTTCACTCTTAAAATAAAAGTATATTTTATCAATCATTCATTCATTCATTTATAACTTCTCATTTGTATATCTATAAGGCACTACTTCCGTTGATATTAATTACTTAAGGCAATCGAGTAAATAAAACATATCATCATCATCATCATCATCATCATCAACCACCACTATGTAGGACATTGGCCTCTCCCAAGGCGCGCCACTGAGCCCGATCTTCGGCTCTTCTCTTCCAATGACTGCCAGCTACATTGCGCAGATCGTGACTCCATCTAGCCGGAGGGCGTCCTACACTACGTTTGCCGATTTGCGGTCTCCACTCTAGAACTCGTCTACCCCAACGGTTATCGGTTCTACGACAAATGTGACCAGCCCATTGCCACTTCAGCTTGCTTATTCTTTGTACTATGTCAGTTACCTTAATTCTCTGCCGAATCACCTCATTTCGGATTCGATCACTCAGAGAAACTCCGAACATATATGATATAGATATGGCTCAGAAGATGGGTCTATAATTTTTAAGCAAGTTTTTATCACCTTTCTTGAAAAAACAGTACCACCACACTCCTGAGCCATGCCTCGGGTGTTCTCCCACAGTTGACAACAGAGTTAAATAGAACCTGAAGCTCCTTGAGAATAAGTTTACCATCCGCCTTTAAGAGCTCGGATGTAACTCCGTCTTCACAGGCGGCTTTTCCATTTATCAATTGTCGCAGTGCCATCTCCATCTCTTCCAAGCTGACGTCTGGCAGCTCATCAGTATAGTGGCGAATCAACGTGCCTCTTGAATCCTCACAAACAGTCTCTGGCCGAGGAGCATGCGAAGCGTATAAGTGTCTGTAAAAATCCTCGATCTCGGCAAGAATCTCCGTTTTTGACACGACGTTTCAGTTCAGTTGTTTGAGCTTTGCCAGGTGACTCTTACCAAGATCCTGAACGAAAACTTTAGACCCTCGGTTTTGCACTATTGCCTTTTGTATTAGGCGTGCGTTGGAGAACCAAAGGTCACGCCGTGTCAGTTTCTTAATCTTTTTGTTAAGAGACACCTGTTCTGACAAAGGAACTTACTTGCGTACTTTCTCGTCTTTGTGTGATGAGCCGGAGAGTCTCATCTGAGAGCTTGGTTTTATTACCAAAAAAAATCCTTTTTTATAAGACATGTAAAAAAGTAAAATAGCTGACATTAATAAGAGCGGGGTCGGACCCACAATATTTTTGTAATATGTAGAATAACTGGGGCGTCTAAGCAATGTATGAACAATTATGAATATTACAAAGGATTACTACAATTCCAAAGGATTGTATAGAGTACCTGCTGGTCCACCGGCAATGAGTAAAATAAATAGATTTTGGCTTGTATTTATCAATGTTATGTTAGTAGGTACCAGGTAGGTATAAAATGATGAGGTTAGGTTAGGATTCACTAACGAAACTGAACCTCAGTTTTCGTCCCCCCCCCCCGTAAACTCCCCCCGTAACCCCCCCGTAAACTCCCCCCATACCCCCCCCCCATAAACTCGCCCGTACCCCCCCCATAAACTCCCCCCCCCCCTTTCCCTGTTATCGTCTTTTACACACATTGAACGCTGCGCATTCGGTATTGTATACAGTACCTAGGCAAAGTATAACATGAATAACATTTCGTACATTACCTCAACGTTTTAGGTATTCTATACATTGCCTAGGTATTATATAGAATATCAGATTATACAGATTGCCGATAACAAATATAGGAATTATATTAATTATACAATTATGGTATCTATTTGATAAGCTTTGACATACTCGTATTTCCCGGATTTCGACAGCATCTCAATTAATTTGATTACGCCTGTATCGGTTGGTGCTGACCTGACATCTGTGACCCTTTTAAGTATAAATTATGCAACAACATCGGAATGTGTCCATACTTTGTAATATATGGATCGCCAATGGCTACAATGTTGGAAGTAAATCAGATATTCAACTGTGGTCGATGCATGTCTATTTTCGAAATGGCACTATGAAAATCTACTACAAGTTTACTGTAATCGTGCACTCTATGTGGAATTATCTATTAGTGACCTTATCCACTGCAGTGAATGTAACCAGATTAATCTGGTTACCAGGTACATGTACATCGCATCATAAGTCCTTGATTTTTATCAGATTGAGTCACGAGACGAGTTAGTCACTCGCCTGATAGTAAGCGTCCCGGCTGCCCCTATCATTTACAGTGCCACCCAGAACTTAGGTTGCAAAATCTTTCGAGTCACTGCACTGCGCTCGTCACCCTGAGACATTGGTTTTTAAGACTCATTGGCCAGCAATTACGCTGATTGATTTGATCATCATCAGTTGAGTCAGTCTACTGCTCGACATAGGCCTCTCCCAAAGCACGCCACTGAGTCCGATCTTCGGCTCTTGTTTTCCCGTATAAAGTCGCTACACTTAGCCGGAGGGCGCCCTACACTACGTTTGCCGAGAATGCCGAGTCAGTTTGGTACTGTCAGCGATTACCGCAGAACATACCTATCCCAACGTTATGAATTAAAAATCTAAATTGTTTTTTAGGACAATACAGTCATGTTCAGCGAAATTTGTCGCCGACCGTACTATTTGACTTGATTTGAGAGCCTATTAGTGTTAGTACGAGAGGTAAATTTAGTGAAACATGTCGCACGTGCTCACCGTGTTGCATCATTTAATGTTGGTAGCTAATTTTACGGGTTAGCTGTTAATTCGCCAGATTAGCAGCTCTTTGTGCCATACAGACATCGAGCGTAACGTTATTGTAATAACGTTCATATCCAGGGTGTGCTACAACGTGGCTGTTATGATATGAGCAAGCCGCGGCGCTTTAGCCGATTTCAAACTTTTAAATAACTGTGATAAAACTATTGTTATTATCGAAATAAGGCTCAATATCATTAGGTACCTAAATAAAAAATACCTTTAATTATGTACAACATTTATAGAAATCAATGTAGTAGGTAATTAATTATCGAATACAACGCAAAAAACAAAGAAATTTGAACTTATCGTGTGTCGAGTATGATAGAATCTTACGGATTTATTAAAATAAAACTGTGTATTTAAAATTGGTTTAAAAAGACACAAATGTGGAACTACCCACCCGCTTCAATTTTGACGATTCGTCCTCACGAATATTTAAAACTATACATTTATAAACGGTTAATTGTCTTTATTTTTTTATGTGTAATAAATGTTCACAAAATACTTTATCCGGATGTGTTTACTACTGTTTACTGATACACGATTAAATAAATTTGGCTCGGAATAAAAACGTAAAGTTTCCCAATAAAACACCCGTGTTGACGTTCCCGTCGATGGAATGAATCAACTTCATTCAGTTACTATTAAAGATTTTTTTTTCAAAAGAAAATGTGTTCCAACAAACATTCAAATTCTTCTGTGAACACAGATTTTTCAAAAATCGTAATGTTATAAAAAATTTAAAAATATATTGAAAATATTAACTAGAATCGGCTCCTGAGATGCATCTCCTGCTTAACCTGCACCTTGACGAGCAGGACAACAATTTTAGAGCGTAACGTGCAATCTTGTTGTAGAGGCAACAAAAAAATGATCCTGCAGGAGACATTCAAAACATTGTCCCAAGTAGTCGCGCAACATAAGAACGCAACATGACACGCGATACCTATATGTATACGTATAATAAACAATGCAAGGTTCAATCGCGTAGTTCGATCAAGCGAACCACGAGATTGTTTAGGTCCTTACGGTTCGATTGAATGATCCGAGCTGTGCAGATTTTGTTATTTTATGTCTACACGGTTTGATTGAGTGAACTACGAGGAATATGGAAATAAATAGACATTTCATGTTAGTAATTACTTTTACGGTGCAGATAATGTCAGTTAGTTATTTGTTCACGCTTTCCAAATAAATACAAATCTATTAATTTCGTATTGGTCACTTATTACGAGTAACTTATAACTCATGTACCTATTTCATATTTTTATTACTCATTAAAATTCCTTTAAATATGTGATGATCCTGTATTTAATGAAAATTACAGAGATTTCGCAAAATCAGTAACTATGAACTAACTACAGTATAAAAGATTATAATTATATAATGATTATTATATTAACTACTAAACGAGGTTATAATATTACGTAAAGATCGATTTAATCATCGGCCTACGAGGAATTGCAAATCCTTGTAGTTCGAACGACCAGGACCTATCAATCCTCGTGGTTCGCTTGATTTCAATGATCGAACTACGAGGAATTACAAATCCTCGTAGTTCGATCGATTGATCACTGAATTGACTGAAGTCACCGATTGTTCATTCACCGGACCTAAAAATCCTCGTGGTTCGCTTGATCGAAGTCGCGGCCAGAGCGATAATAAAGCAATAAGTAAAAAACCTGTATAAAGAAGATAAATAAAAAAAAAACCTCAATGATACTTAGAATAAGCTACAGAACAAGAATATGATACTTTAAATAATCACGCATCACGTAAAAACTACTGGACAAATTGCGATGCGGTTTCACTGTTGGATAGCTTATTGGTTTGACTTAAAATCTGGTGTACTTGGTATATCCAATGAGTAGAAGCCGAGTAATCGATAAAAGCTTATTGACGGATGAAGGAATTTTGATCAAATGTTGGTATTTTATGTGTTGGAATAGTACACAGAGTACCTACTTTTAACCTAGAGAAATGACGACACATGCGAAGCCAAGGGTACAGCTAGTGTCAACATAAAACTACAGATAACTAAACCTGAAAATATAGCTTCCATGAGAAAATCTAGAAAATTCTGCAGCTCAAGCATTCAACAAAATTAAAATTGAGAACTCGGGAAAAGATTATTTGCAAAACTAGGACCTATAACCCTAATATTGAATTCGAGAAAACTCTAAACCTCAAGTACCTATCCAACAAAAGATTAGGGACTTTGGGGAAGGGACATTTTGAACCTAAAAGGAAAAACTATGACATACTACTAGCTTGTATTAAAATTAAAAACCTAAATAAACGTATAACCTAAATATTGAAAGGATTTACCCAATAACAGAATTATCAGTTTTGCAGCTTAGTGAATAGAGAAGTGAATTCAAGATTGTAGGAAAATAGACGATTATTTCCAGTCTAGCTGTACCCTCGGCTTCGCACGCGTGGTTATTTATCCATGTTAAAAGTACTCTATGTACTATTCCAAGACCTAAAATACAAATATACCAACACTTGATCAAAACTACTTTAGCCGTCAAAAAGTATTTATCGATTGTTCGGCTTCTACTGATCGGATTGAGACATCAAGTACACCGGTTTTTAAGTCAAACCCTAAGGCTAACAGTGAAAACCGCATTGCATTCGGTCCAGTAGTTTTTACGTGATGCGTGAACAAACATACAGAGAAACTAACAAACAAACAAACAGACAGACACGAATTTTAAAAATGTTCTATTCTGGTTCAGTAGCTTATTTTAAGTAGACCCTAGACCATTTTTTTCTTATCTTCATTGTACAGACTTTTTCGTTCTTATTGCTTTAACATAAGTATAGATTCGCATCCAGTAATATTTCTTCGAATTCCAGTACACGTCGTTCTAACTTTTCGCCTTGTGATTTTGGTTGTGGGGTAGGATTACAGTAGGTACCTACCTATCTACCTGTTTGTTTTATCTATATATATTACGCAAAGGTTGCTCAATCTAAATTCTAGAAGCTTCCTCGGCAACGTAAGTTTGTAATATTAATTCATGAAATATTTTTTCTTGAAATCTATACTTATAATAAAGCAGTAAGTACTAAAAAAAACTGTACAATGAAGATAATAATAAAAAATGGTCTAGGGTACTTATAGGAACCAGAATATAACATATTTTTAAATCGTGTCTGTCTGTTTATCTGTATGTATGTTCACGCATCTGATTAGGATGCCGTTATCACTGTTGGATAGCTTAGGAATTGACTTAAAAACTGGGGTACTTGGTAACTAAATCCGATGATTAGATGCCAAGCAATCCATAAAAAACTATTTGACCGCTGAAGGAATTTTGAAGAAACGTAGTATGTATATTGTACTTTTTCAGGTAAAAATCTCGCGGGCAAAGTCGTGAGCTCTGCTAGTAAATGAATAAATATCATCATAGTCAATAACTACCGACTTGCATGCTACTTACGTACGATGATAACTTAATAGCTAAGTATAAGGTTACATACGTACATATAGTATACAAACACAACAGGTGTCAAATTGCTGAGCGATGACCTTGAGTGGACCGTCCGCGCCAGGGGGGAAGGGGGGATAAAGTAGTCACTAAGTTCGTACGGTTCACGCACACTCACTCGCACTAATAGTGTGTGGTGGAGTAACTTGTGGAGGATCCGGCGCACGATGTGCTCCCGACGGCGACACGGACCAGACTGAGCGGTATCGGCCGGCGCCTTGAGGGTTGCAAGGTCGGGATACAGTTTCTCCGATTTGAGGTACAGAGTAGTTAGGGTTTTTCTTTCTGTCTTTCTTTAATAATCTGAAGAAGATGTACAATAAGATTAACAAGTGATGACGAGTAGATGTGTGTGTAATACTTCCTGATAATATATGAAGAAATCGCAAGAAATAATCTTCTAAGCATCATTACGTAATCAAAAAAACTATGTCCATGTGTTGTATGAAAATTATTCGTGTTATTTTTTTACAAGTTAATGATTAGAACTAGAATTATGGACTTAAAATTACTAATACTAACTTTTACTCGGCAAATAAGAACGATGCTCTATGCAGTACTATCATTTATTGAGTGGCTCTATTTAAGTATTTCCCTGACTTGTGGGAGATTTTCCTTAGCTGAGCACATTCACCGTGGATGATCACTCTTCCCTACCGGTATCGTGCCCGGGGCACCCCATACGATGACCTCTTACCACGACGACGCTCATTAATGACAAGATCGCTGTTTTGTTTGTACATCTCTGGCCCAAAAGCGAATCAAGAAAGACTTTATTAACGAAACAGCGATGTGTAGTGGTAGATTCGAATCAAACACTGGAGTTCCCTGATACGCTTATGAATCCACAGTTTCCGTGGAGCAACACCTCGAAAACGATTAAATAATTGCAGATTCGCGGTTGTGGCTCGGCTCTTTCGTGAATTTTCGAGTAAATTGGGGCATTCAGTGGGAACTTTCTTGATTACATTGAACCTAATGAATAAATAATAGGGAGGTTTTGTCGAAGGCTCTGCTTTCGGGGTTGTTACTTCAATATTTAGCTAGGCCGTTTCGTTTAAGTATGTAGGCCTATTAATGTCCCGAGGTTACGTAAGGTTCTTTATCTCCTTTTGTCGGGAGTAGGAAAAGAAAGAGATTTTGTTACTTATTAGGATGACTTTGCCGCGGATTTTTGCTAAAGAAAATGCATTATTAGGCATACTTTACCTTCTACGAGCTACGAGACTGCTACGAGATGGTTAATTCTTTTTAATATTATTATAAACGCATGTAGTCGTGATTCGTCATCATGACAAAGTAGTCACAGCACAGTTAAGAACAATTAATTGCATAATTTGCCAGCTAACCTAAGACTAGTCTACTTATCCACCTAATTTTGAAGAACCCGCCAACCTCTCACCTTAATTCTCTTCAGAAATTAGCACGCTATCCATACAAATTTATAAAAGGAAGCGTTGTATGTTTGTTTATTTGGGGAGTTTGAGTTGAGGGTTTTAACTCAATAACGGCTGGACGGATTTTTATGAAATTTAGAATGGAGATAGCTTTACCCTGGAATAACACATAGGATAATTTTAATCATCATCATACTTCACTCTCAAACGGCTGAACGAATTTTGATGAAATTTGGAATGGAGATAGCTTTGGAATAACACAGAAACCGCGGGCCGCAGCTAGTAGCTTATAAAAAATGTCCTTAATGCTTTTCTAATACTTATATAGATGCTTTAAGACTGGTATTTCCTAAGCACTATTGTCGGAACTATAAGACGTACGGAGAGGACCGTCTCGTTGGCCCGCTTAAATAATGTGTTGGTTGATCCAAACTGCATTGTGTATTATAATGACACACAATGGAGATGCTAAGAAGTTAAGTAAGTAAATGCTCATGCTCCGACATCTGTACGTATTATAATCCGATGAATACCTACCAATAGCCTACTGAAACTATATCATAACATTAAGGAGATAGCTAGGACGTAGTTGGGTGCTGTGGTCTGATCTTCAAATAGGCTAGTAGGCTTAGTTCTTATATATTTTAATATGCTAAGTTCATGCTCCGACATCTGTACGTATTATAATCCGATGAATACCTACCAACAGCGTACTGAAACTATATCATAACATTAAGGAGATAGCTAGGACGTAGTTGGGTGCTGTGGTCTGATCTTCAAATAGGGTAGTAGGCTTAGTTCTTATATATTTTAATATGCTAAGTTCATGCTCCGACATCTGTACGTATTATAATCCGATGAATACCTACCAACAGCCTACTGAAACTATATCATAACATTAAGGAGATAGCTAGGACGTAGTTGGGTGCTGTGGTCTGATCTTCAAATAGGCTAGTAGGCTTAGTTCTTATATATTTTAATATGCTAAGTTCATGCTCCTACATCTGTACGTATTATAATCCGATGAATACCTACCAATAGCCTACTGAAACTATATCATAACATTAAGGAGATAGCTAGGACGTAGTTGGGTGCTGTGGTCTGATCTTCAAATAGGCTAGTAGGCTTAGTTCTTATATATTTTAATATGCTAAGTTCATGCTCCTACATCTGTACGTATTATAATCCGATGAATACCTACCAATAGCCTACTGAAACTATATCATAACATTAAGGAGATAGCTAGGACGTAGTTGGGTGCTGTGGTCTGATCTTCAAATAGGGTAGTAGGCTTAGTTCTTATATATTTTAATATGCTAAGTTCATGCTCCGACATCTGTACGTATTATAATCCGATGAACACCTACCAACAGCCTACTGAAACTATATCATAACATTAAGGAGATAGCTAGGACGTAGTTGGGTGCTGTGGTCTGATCTTCAAATAGGCTAGTAGGCTTAGTTCTTATATATTTTAATATGCTAAGTTCATGCTCCGACATCTGTACGTATTATAATCCGATGAATACCTACCAACAGCGTACTGAAACTATATCATAACATTAAGGAGATAGCTAGGACGTAGTTGGGTGCTGTGGTCTGATCTTCAAATAGGTATCTATATTTTTTTACGTTATGGTTCCTGATAAAAAGAAAACTATACCTAGCAAGCATTTCAGCTCAAATGGGGTCGTTGGCAGGTCCTTGCTACCAATCAATATTGACTATTTAGCACTTATCATCGTTTTTTTCGGGCATTGGACAGTTAAGAAACATGGGTCGGACTCTATATAATTTATTTAACATGAGAATATTTTCGCTCTTCCGATTTCTTTGAGCGCCAAAAATATACTTCAAAACTGATTAAACCGGTTAAAAGCAAGTTACTAGTTAAGAGCAAGATTTTTTTTTTTTTTATTTGGTTATCCAATACCGATGATTTAATTTTCAACATAATCCACAGTTGATAACAATAAATTGGCAAGGAAATAAAAAAGATGCGAGCAATTTGAAAGCATTTAGCCATGAAGATATATTATGCGATAAATAATGTAGAGTTCCTACTTAATGTGTTGTTTTGTCTAATTATAGATATATCAATATTACTAGATCTCTTTTCCCAATTTCATCTTTACAATTAGTTAAAGACGCTCATTCATCATTAAGACTATGTTGGATGAGTTTGCTATATCACAAATATGTTGGATGAGTTTGCTACATTACGACTATGTTCGATGAGTTGCTACATTACGACTATGTTGGATGAGTTTGCTACATTACGACTATGTTAGATGAGTTTACTACATTACGACTATGTTAGATGAGTTTACTACATTACGACAATTTTGGATGAGTTTGCTACATTACGACTATGTTGGATGAGTTTGCTATATTACGACTTTGTTAGATGAGTTTACTACATTACGACTATGTTGGATGAGTTGCTACATTACGACTATGTTAGATGAGTTTGCTACACTACCTACTATTATTGGGTGACAATAATATTCACAAATCGTATGCTAATGGTAACATCATTTTAATGACTGTCTTTGCATTCCACTAAGATGCTAGTAACGCCTATTTTACATGAAAAGTCTAAGTGCAGATTTAGCAAACTATCAGAATTGCCGAAATAATAATAAAATTCCTCTCTTATGAATCTCTTCTTAGTTTTTTTTCTTTCAAATTATCCACAAGGCAAAAATGTGTGCGCGACTTAGTGGAATGCAAGACAATAAGTATTTTAATTAATATTTCTAAGTAATTTAGTAGAATGGGCATTAATATCAATGGCGAGAATATCTCACACTTTTTTTTATCACGATCTAGGCAACCGTTTGACCACGATCTCACCTGATGGAAAGCTATGTTATGGTCGAAGGTGTAGCACGCCTGCCTAGTAGATACCTATTCACTCTTGACTTGAACACACCTGGGTTATATTTTACCGGAAACACTGACGAGAGCAGGGCATTCCACTCCTTAGAAGTTCTTATAATAAATGAAGAAGCGTAACGCTTTGTTCTTGTGCGAGGTATTTCAACCATAAAAGGATGGCGCTTTGCCGATCGTCTAGTCTTACGGTAATGGAAAGGTGATGAGGGAATCAGATTGTGCAGTTCTTGTGCACACTCTCCGTAGTGCAATCTGTAGAATACCGACAGGCTTGCGACCTCACACCGATGCGCCAGACTTTGAAGCTTACTCTTTACCAGAGTGTCATCCCCAATGAGCCTGATAGCACGTCTCTCAATTGAATCCAAAGTCTCGAGCTGATACTTGGCAGAACAGTCCCAGAGGTGACAGCAGCACTCCATACAAGATCGGACCTGTGCTTGGTAAAGAATTAAAAGCTGTCCCAGCGTGAAGTACCGCCTAACATTAGACAAAATACCAAGTTTCTTTGCAGCTACCTTGGCTTTGGATTCAATGTAAGACCCAAAATACAGGTTCGATGTGAGTTTGACACCCAAAAGCTGCAGATGGTCGCCTAATGGTAATATTACACTACGGAAAGACGGAGATTTGCCGATGATAACGTCCTAATGGCGGAGTCACTGCAAGACTTGCAAAGTATGATGACCAACTTAGATGATGCTTCTCAACGCATCGGTCTCGTAATTAACATAGATAAGACCAAGATCATGTTTAACTATCTTATTGACCTGGAGCCGATTGCAGTCAATGGTGTACCTCTTGAAGTTGTCCAACAATATGTTTACCTTGGGCAAATATTGCAATTGGGTAAGAACAATTTTGAGATGGAAGCCAACAGAAGAATTCAGTTGGGGTGGGCAGCATTCGGTAAGCTTCGTCAAGTCTTCTCGTCGTCCATACCACAGTGCCTGATCACAAAAGTCTTCAATCAGTGCGCCCTACCAGTCATGAGCTACGGTGCAGAAACGTGGACACTCACGGTCAAACTAGTCTACAAATTTAAGGTCGCAAAGCTCGCTGAAGTACTAGGTTTATTCTGTTAAGAATGGCATTGTATGTAATAGAACTGTAAAAATTTATTACCATAAATTTTATCAAAAAAATGTATGTAATGTTATTACTTACATACATTATTTATAATACATCATTAATTGTTTATTCTGTTACAACATCGAAGTCATATCATATCACAGAATAATTAATGATCAAACGAACTTACCTGTACGTGAAGTTTGATCATAATTATATGATCAGCTGCATTCTTAGCGATTTGTTTACATATTGTAGTCAGGTCCCCACGTCTCAGCCTTCGCACGGTTTGTTGAAAGAGTATTTTTCTTAGGCCCGTCCCTGCCAATCTCAGGTACGGCCATCTTGTTCTCATTTTGTATAAAGATGTAAAACATAAAAAATAAATTTTCCATATTTGGGTCGGGAGTATAGCTAGCTATAATAAATTTTGGAGGGTTAGTATAAATCGCTAAGAATGAAGCTGATCATATAATTATGATCGAACGTACAGGTAAGTTCGTATGATCATTAATTATATTTCACAGCTTAATTCTTAGCGATTTGTTTACATATTATAGGATGTTTAGAGAAATATAATGTGAAGTTTATCCTCATTATTTGTTTTTTGTATCCTCATAATTTGTAATAATTATTATTTTTATAAATTATAATAATGTGTTTATATAATGTTTTGTTTTTCTATACTTAGGTATTACTTAACTAGTCAGTGTCTACCTTTACGCAGAAAGAATTTTTATTCTTGAGAGTTGTGTTGAATTACTATTATATGAGTTATTAGTTATAAAGTCATGACGAAAACAGAATATTCATCCTGCGGTTGCAATATTCACACCGGGTGGGTGTGATTACAGACAATACAGTACAGAATACAGAGGCCCTTTCGAGCTGCAGACGTAGATGATGTCGACTAATATTCCGCAGCTTCTTATTAGCGTGAATTATAATGTATATGTACCAATAAGAACACATGTTGTATTTTTCTTTAATAAAAAAAATGCATTTTAATATGAAGTGTTAATTATATTGTCTATATATATACATAAATAAGAAATCTTGATATTTTGAGCGTGACAAGCTTGTTTTATAAGTGTCAGAGCTCGTGCAAGTGGCTACAGTACGCATTAAATCTATAAGTCTAAGTCTGGAATCTGAATAACACAATTTGATTGAAGGTTTTTTTGTCGATTTTGATTGTATTCTGTGTTTGATTGTACTAATGATACCAAAAAAAATATTATTGTACAAATTATTATTATTATTTTTGTTTATTTTTTAATCCTCCAGTGTTCTCTGGTTCCCAGGTAGAATAATACTTTAGTTTTTATTCTAGTATTTATTCGGGAACCAAGGTTATGTGAGACTAGTGTGTAGTTCCACCACTATACCTTTCACTTTATCTTGAGACATTTTCAAAATCAGTGTAAATGCTGTAAAAGCGTTAAATTTACATAAATGACCACGAAACTGCAAACACATCTAAAGCCCCATTACAACAGTGGTCAACTGGTCACGGTGGCTGAACTGGTGCAACGCAGAGAAACGGACGATGCGTGCGGGCTCGAAAAGCTCGAGCACAAACCGAGATTATAAATTAAAAACCTGCGAAAAAGTATCAGATAATTCTCACTATTCAACTAAAATAAACTTGGTATTTAGTCATGAGCTCAGTTCCATTCAAATGAACACAACTTGATTTGGTTGCATGGTTTAAGATAATATGGCAACATTTTTGAAGAGATGGTACCTTGATCACTACTTTGGATGTAATTTCTATAAAAGTATTGTTGTTTTTTTATGTATAGCTTTTCTAAAATTGAAGTTTATTTCTATATATTTTTTATCTAAGTTTGAAAATGTGATCATCGAAATTAAAACTTCCAAACTAAAGAACAGTAATAATTAAATGAATAAATTACTGGTCACATGTTTGCATTTTCATGTTTTATTTAAAATGGTATAATGGATTGTACATATTGTTTATGTGCTGTTCCTTAACTAAGACATTAATTTTAATATTTCAGAAGTGCCTATGTATCTAAATAAAATACTCGTATGTTAAGTTTGAATAAATGTAATTCAAGTTCCTTTTCTAAAAATATAGTTCACAGCTTATTTTTGCTACACTTATTTTTACTATTACTTATTTTTGAGGTATATTTCGGTCAATATCTACCATCTAAGGTAGCAATAATGCCCCGGATTTTTATTATTTGTTAAGTTTAATCCGTTATATTATAATTATATTTATATTTATGTCCTGAAACTATGCAATATGCATTTTTCATACCGATTGAGGCAATAGGCCTATAATATAACAATAATTATTTTTCTGTTACGAATTAGCACCTTTTTACATTTAAGAAAATGGGGTTTAAAGGGCGTCACAGACTATTAAGATACTATAATATTTGGTGTTAAGATATCTGCATATAAAATATTATAGCATCTTAGGGTATCACACACTGTTAAGATACGATAATATATTGAAATTATTCATTCGATCGCAGACCGTCCGAGGTGCCACACGTATTTCTTCACCGCTTTCTATATACATAATGATAAAATATGAGTAATAATTTATCATACTGTTAAATTTAGAAAAAGCCGCGGTCAATTTAATCTTCACGCAGATCTTTCTACAAACAAAAAACAAACTTATTTTAAGAAGTCGAAGGAAACTTTTCTCGAAATTCATAATTTGATTAAGGAAGATATAGTGAAACAAAATACGAACATGCGGGAGAGCATTTGTACAGAACAACAACTTGCAGTATGCTAAGAACCATCTCGTTTACCTCCGCTTTCAAATATAAAAAACCACAGCTTAATCGGTCCATCCGTTCGAAAGCTACGATTCGCACCCCCCTTTTCTTTCTCACTTCCCCCTCCTCGCTCCCTCTCCCCATCTCCCATATCTAAGAACCATCTTCCCATATCTAAAAACCACCTCGATCATATCAGCATTCGAACAGAACAAACCGCATCAAAATCGGTCCATTCGTTTCGGAGCTACGATGCCACACACACACACACCTTCGAACACACACACACAGTGATACACACCCTAAACTTATAACACCCGTCTCTTTGCTCAGGGGTTAAAAAAACCGTCACGATGTAAAACAGAGCAACCTGTAGAGCATATTACGATATATTTTGTATCTTAAGATAGTATATTAATATATATTTTACGATATATTTCGTATCTTAAGATGACATCTTTTCAAAAATTCCATATCGCTCGATATCTTAAGATACTGTAAGATGCAAATATATATTATCTTCGCCGTTTGTGATGGTTCATATAAATTGTATGGCGAGCGATATTTTATCTTAAGATAAAATATTATAGTATCGTAGTCGTCTGTGACGCGCTTAAAGACTCATTTGGAATCTCAATATTTTGTTTTGGGGATGGCATTAGTTTTATACGAAAAAAGAAGTAACTTTAGCAGCGAATGTATGTAATATTATGGTATCTTTGAATTCGATTCAATTTTCTGCGTGCCGTAGTTTAGTTAGTTGGATTCCACCATGAAGGGACGGACAAATCCAAAAACTTTGAAAGACTATTTCAAAAATTATAACACATGTGGCTACAATGTATGATGATAATAGATGATGATAGACATTTAAGATAACAGAGATGCAATGATTCACTAAAATCTGTGTGTGTTCCTGTGAAATAAATGGAACTTTATAAGCTTGTAAACCACTAAGATGATAGGGTCATTTTTTGCCAACTTCGAATGAAGAGACGAAGACCGGAATATTGTACCTCTAAATCTCCTGTGGGACCTCAGACCATAACTGGTGCTTGTCCCACTGTTGATTGGTGGCCGCTGCGCTGGACGAGGCTTCCCAGCATCGGCTTGGTCGTCGTTTTCTGAGACTGGAATTTTCAGTAAACATTTCTCATTCCTGTTGTTTTCAATAAAATAGATTTTATAACATACCTCAAACTTTTCATTTCTAATTTATTTTAGGTAGGTACCTAAAACATTACCAGCTTATTTTGGTGTACTTTGTTGATTTTAGCTTCTCAGATAATAAAATTAAATCGTCACAGAATAAAAGAGATAATAGTTATTTGTTATGCAAGGCTGCAAAGTGATTTTTTGGCGAGAGTACTTGTATTGAGTACGAGACGCCAAATAACTTTGCTGCCGTGCGCAACACAAAACTTTTCACCTCACTACAGTGAGGAAAATGCTAAGTGCAATAGAGTAGAATAGAGTAGATGAGAGTAGAATAGAGTAGAACATAGTAGAACACAGTAGAACACAGTATAACAGAGTAGAACAGAGTAGAACAGAGTAGAACAGAGTAGAACAGAGTATAACAGAGTAGAACAGAGTAGAACAGAGTAGAACAGAGTATAACAGAGTAGAACAGAGTAGAATACAGTAGAACACAGAGGAATACAGTAGAACAGAGTAGAACAAAGTAGAACAGAGTAGAATTGAGTAAATACAGTAGAATATAGTAGAACAGAGTAGAATAGAGTAGAACAGAGTAGAATAGAGTAGAATATAGTAGAACACAGTAGAACAGAGTAGAATAGAGTAGAACAGAGCAGAACAGAGTAGAATACAGTAGAATACAGTAGAATACAGTAGAAAATAGTAGAACAGAGTAGAATAGAGTAGATTAGAGTAGAACAGAGTAGAATAGAGTAGATTAGAGGAGAACAGAGTAGAATAGAATCGAAAATGAAAAGAGACGAATAGAGTCGAGTAGAGTGGAGTAGAGTCGAGTAGAGTCGAGTGTAGAGTCGCGTAGAGTCGAGTAGAGTCGAATAGAGTCGATTAGAGTCGATTATAGTCGAGTAGTAGAGTAGAGCCGATTAGAGTCGAGTAAAGTCGATTAGAGTCGAGTAGAGTTGATTAGAGTCGAGTAGAGTCGAGTAGTGTAGAGTAGAGTCGAGTAGAGTTAAAAAGAGGTGAATAGAGACGAATAGAGTCAAGTAGCGTAGAATCGAATCGGATAATAATATAATATAAATTAGTAATAAATTTTTTTCAGTGAATTGTCGGTTTAGAAAATTATTGAATAGAAATGTTCGAATTTTAAAAACTCTTTCCACGCTAGCGGGTAAAATGCAATTTTGCACTCAGATTTCGAATGACAAACAAAGTCTTTCCGAGCTTGTGAGGTGAAAAAAAATGTTTTTCTTTTCTTTAACAAGAACGTGTCTTAAATCAGCATTGATTAATTAACTATAAAGCCTCGTCGTGTCCTCGTCTCGCAATGGCTGTTATACATAAACACACATGCGTTACTTATGGGTCTCTGTTCATATTAGTTCAACTGCCACCAAAATTTAATAATAATTAAGTATTTCAGTTTATTTGGCTACACCCCGTAAAACTATGGCGATGATAGAAGCTAAATCTTTATGTATTGCTTTTTCGAACAACATTTTTGTCTTTTGTTTTTCCGGCTCTGGGGTTGGAGGCTAGGCTTAGAGGGCAGGCGAGAGAGACGGTATTGGGCGGTGCTACATCTACTGGATTCGGCTATGACTCAAATTTTTCGCAACAGAGATAACCCAGATGGAATCACTTTTTGGACATAATTTTTATGAAGAGATTATAATATCTTGACGGTAGTAACCCTTCATGCATTCACTTCATTCACGCATCACACACTTTTTCTTTGCGTGACAGAGATAACCAATGGTGTCTTGCAGTATTTTTATAGCAGTTTTTTTTATGCATTAAATATATCGTGACAGCAGTAATATTTAATAGTAATATCACATTATGAAAATTCCTTTATGAAGAAATATAGTGACAGTAGTAACCCTTCACGGTAGTAAGCATTACCTTTCTTGTTTAAATGACAGAGAGCCCTGCTGGCGTCTCGCATCACTTTTTGAACATTCCTTTATGAAGAAATATAGTGACAGTAGGAACCTTTTTACGCATCACATTTTTTCTTTACGTGACAGATAGCTCCTCTGGCGTCTCGCATAACGTTATGAACATTCTTTTACGACGAAATGTAGTGACAGTAGATCCCCTTCATGGTAGTACGCATCAAATTTCTTCTTTACGTGAAAGAGATTGCCCCGCTGGCGTCTCGCATCACATTTAGAACATTCTTTTTTTATGAAGAAGCAGCAGTGACTCTTCTTGGTAAAATGCATCACTTTTTTCTTTACAAGACAGAAATAGCCGACTGGCGTCTCGCATCGCTATTTGAACATTCTTTGATGAAGAAATATAGTGACAGTAGGTCCCCTTAATGGTAGTACGCATCACATGTCTTCTTTATTTGACAAATATAGCCCCGCTGGCGTCTCGCATCACTTTTTGAACATTATTTTATGAAAGAGCAGTAACTCTTCATGGTAGTACGCATCACATTTCTTCTTTGCGTAGAACTATGTAGATAGGAACATAGAACAGTAAGAAAAAATATAATTATTTGAATACTAGCCTTCTGTTTCACTTTTCGTGGAATATAATTCAACGATGGCATCAAACAACGGCATCGTTTTGCTTTCGAATGCAACTTTTTTATTGTAGAACGAATATATTATTCCTTTTCACCTGTAAGTACTGTACTCGTCTTCTTACTAGCCATAATTGAAGGTAGGCAATTTGTTGTTTTTTGTATGTAGACTGACTAAGCGCGAGCGAAGGCTATGAGCACGGAAACATGAATGAGAACAAGATGGCGGAACCTGAGATTGGCAGGGACGGGTGGCCATGCCATAAGAAAAATACTCTTTAAACAAACCGTGCGAGGGCTGAGACGTGGGGACCTGACTACAATATGTAAACAAATCGCTGAGAATTAAACTGTGATATATAATAAGTACCTAGTCATATCTTAATATAATCCTACCGAGCGAAAAAGTGACAGAGCGATTCTGATACGGTTATAGCAATGGAAGCTCTCGCGCGTAGTGGTATGATACATTCTAGCCTACACGCGATGGGCGAGCGCCTTGTCTACACTTACATTATAAAGAGGAAAGATTTGATTGTTCGTTTTATTTTTGGTTTGTTTGTTTGGAGGAGAATCGTAGATTCCAAACGAATGGTCTGATTTTGATGCGGTTTTTTATGATTGAAAACTAATGTGATCGAAATGGTGCTCAGCTATTATGGGGAAGGTGGTTGAGGAAAGGGGGCGGGGGTGAGAATCGTAGCTTCAAAACGAATGGAACGGTTTTTATGTTTTAAAGCTGAGGTAAACAGGACGGTTCTTAGCTATAATGGGAAAGGGTTGGGAGGAGGGGGGGGGGTGAGGATCGTAGCTTCCAAACGAATGACCTATTTTCATGCGGTTTTTATGTTTGGAAACTGATGTAATTGAGATGGTTCTTAGCTATATGCGGGGGAGTTAAGAAAAGGGGGGTGAGAATTGTAGCTCCTAAACGAATGGACCGATAATGATGCGTTTTTTTCGGTTTGAAAGCTGATGTGATCGAGAAGCTTCTAAGCTATGATGGGGGGGCCCCACCCCCCACACCCCATATAGAATTTCCCAGGGGTTATATAAAATTTTCATCATCATCGTCATCATCATCATCATCATCATCATCGTCATCATACTTCACGTTCAAGCAGCGGAATGGATTTTGATTAAAATTTGGAATTGTGATAGCTTATGCCTACTTATCATCATCATCATCATCATACTTCACTCTCAAACGGCTGAACGG
Organism: Alsophila aescularia; assembly: GCA_946251855.1. Lineage (NCBI taxonomy): Eukaryota > Metazoa > Arthropoda > Insecta > Lepidoptera > Geometridae > Alsophila > Alsophila aescularia. The sequence goes on along the minus strand of OX276375.1, from coordinate 18,202,332 downwards.
CTTTTGATGAAATTTGGAATGGAGATAGCTTATACCCTGGAATAACACATAGGATATTTTTCATCATCATCATCATTCTTCACTCTCAAACGGCTGAACGGATTTTGATAAAATTTGGAATGGAGATAGCTTATACCATCGAATAATACACATGATACCTTTCATCATCATCATCATCATCATCAATCACGCGGGTGAAGCCGCGGGGTGCAGCTAGTAGGTAAATATAATGAAAAGCTCGCAGCGCTGCGCGAGTTAAATTGCACTTTATTGCGTTGTAGCAAGATTCGCAATGTATTTAATTAACTTCACTCAGATATTCTTCTGTACTTGTACTATTATTTATTCTGTGCCTTGAACAAATATTGCATTTAGGTAAGAACAACTTTGAGAAGGAAGCCAACAGAAGAATTCAGCTAGGTTGGGCAGCATTCGGCAGGCTTCGTCAATTCTTCTCGTCGTCCATACCACAGTGCCTGAAGACAAAAGTCTTCAATCAGTGCGTCCTACCAGTCATAACCTACGGAGCCGAAACGTGGAACATATGGTAACCGTAAGGGTTAAACTAGTCCAAAAATTTAAGGTCGCTCAGTGAGAGCTATGCTTGGAGTTTCTCTGAAGGACAAGATTCGTAATGAAGATATCCCACGGAGAACCAAGGTGACTGACAGAGCTCTAAGGATAAGCAAGCTAAAGTGGCAGTGGGCTGGTCAAATTTCCAGAAAAATGGTTATCATCTACCCCAACGGCGGGAGACGAGTTCTCGAGTGGAGACCACGTTTAGGCAAACGTAGTATAGGACGCCCTATTCCCAGTTGGAGTGACGACCTTCGAAAAGCGTCTGACAAAAAATGGATGTGTATAGCTGAAGACCAAGCTCAGTGGCGTGCTTTAGGAGAGGCCTACGTCCAGCAGTGGACAGATATAGGCTGATGATGAAGTAATTATTATATTTTTAAGTTCATAGCTCAAAGATTTCCGCCACAGACGCTAAATCAATGGTCAAAGAATATCTAGGTAGATACCTATAGATTTAAAATCTTTTTTTTTTATATTCATTTTTATTAGTTTACATTATTAGATAAAACCCAATAAAATGTTCCTTATATTGACCAGAGTCAATCATAACCAAGGAACAAACGTTATTGTTTTAGGGAGTTCGATTGAGCCCATTTTCCCAGTGTTTGTTTAAGTGGATATCTAAGTACCTAAAACTTTACTTTAGGTGGAGGAAGAATTCTACTTAAAAAAATGTCCAGATTAAACTAAATATAAGTTATACTGGGAAACTGTTGTTAATTTTAATCGCTATTTGCATTTTCGACTCGTCTGCTCGTGTACAACATAGAATACCTGGGTACTACGTGACTTTAAAGCTAGCATTACACATAATCATGTTTTATACGAGTATGCATGCGGGACAGAAGAGTGAGTCTTACGGAAGAAGTAGATAAAGTTGTTGGAAAGTCCTGACCTTGTCTGGCCATGATGAAAACATCACAAAGCTTGCTGGGGAACAGATGGGTAGCGATCTTCCAGATTACTACCATTTTTATCTATCTGCTATAAGATGGATGCACTGGTTAATAGATAAAAATGGTAGTGATCTGAAAGATCGCTACCCATATGTTCCTTTAGTACTCTATCAGTTTTAACAAACAAAAAGATGCATGGTTCTCCATGAGTTTTATTTTTAGTATGCTTGGAATTAACTGTAGGTTTATATATTGGAGGCATGTTGGCGGCGAGATTATCATCACACTAACATAAGGACCATCCCAATTAAACGACGCTTTAACAAAACAAATCGCATTGAAATCGGCTCATCCATTTGGGAGTTACGATGACAGAGCTGACAGACAAAAGCAAAAGTACATATATTACCGAAGCTAGTTTCTTTTAACCCCCGATTCAAAAATATGGTTGCTTCGGGAGTCCAAAAATAACTTTGGTATGTGACATATCAAGTAGTTACCCAAATAAAAGTATAATTTGGCATAAAAATTGGCCATAACTGCCTTAGTATCTATTTTATACTTATAATAAAACAGTAAGTAAGAAAAAGTCTGTCAATGAAGGTAATTAAAATAAAATTGGTAGAACGGGGCTCAAAATAAGCTAAGAAAAAGTATTTTCATTCCTCTCTATCAGTTTATTTGTTTGCGCATCACAGAAAAAAACTACTTGACCGATTGCGATGCAGTTTTGACTCTTAGATACATTAGGGTTTGGCTTATAAACTGGTGTACTTGGTATATCAATCCCATGAGTCGAAGTCGATCAATCGATAAAAACTTTTTGACGGATGAAGGAATTTTGATCAAATGTTGATATATTGGTATTTTAGGTCTTGGAATAGTAGGTACATAGAGTACTTTTAACCTAGATAAATAACCACGCGTGTGAAGCCGCGTATACAGCTTATCATAAATAATGTTCTGATAAAAGTTCCTGGCAGATATTATAAATAGATTCTAAAGGCTATAGTGCCCTGCATTGACCCAGAAACGGGTTGAAAATAGGTTATGCTATAGGTATACAATACTTGTCATTCATCTCCGCTGACGTCATAGTGACGTGTAACAAGCGTGGAAGATATAATATATAGGGCACCCACGCGGCTACTACAGGTTTTGCCTTACATTTTCAGTGAAATTTGTGTTTTGGGAGAAAAAGTTTTTTTAATCACAAACTGTGTTGGTTTAGTATGGTAGAAACGTTTTCTCCTAGGAACCATCTCGTTTACCTCAGCTTTCAAACATAAAAAAAACTCATCTAAATTGGTCCATTTGTTTGGGAGCTGCGATGCCACAGAGAGACACATGGATACAGTGAACAGATTGTGAACATTATGCAGACCATTGAAAAATGATACGAATTTAATACACCTACGATAATGTGTTTCGCCGACTACCAGAAAGCTTTTAACTGCTTGAGATGGCAACAACTGTGGGGCGTACTGTATGATGCAGGAAAACTCGAACATATCGTGACTCTAGTGTCTCTAGTCTAGGAATCTTTACGAATCCGGTTACGGGACCGTAAAGCTGGGAAACACCACATCAAGCTATATCAAATTTCAGAAGGGAGTTTGGCAGGGCTGTGTCATCTCCCCAATTTTTTGTAACATCTACGGGGAACATATCATGCGCAAAGCGTTAGATGGCTGTGATGGTGGTGTTAAAATTGGTGGAGTTAAAATCTCCAATCTCCGTAATGCTGATTACACGACTCTGTTTCTTTCGTTGGAAGCAGAAAAGGCAAACCTTTTGGATCGTCTTGAACGTGTCAGCAAAGAACTGGGTCTATCCATAAATACAAAAAAGACCAAGATCATGGTAGTCGACCGTTTCGCTTCGATTCAGTGCTCAAATGTATTAAAACAGTATTAAACTTTAGAGGATTTTACTTACCTTGGTTCCAAATTAAAAATACCTACATACTGACTTTTTATTACGTAGGTATCCATTTCTTTTTCATTCATTATTAAGCATGGAATTCAGACAGGCACTTTTTATTCATCAATACCTATTAAGTTATAATCAAATAATGAGGTACTAGGTCTATTCTGATAAGAATGTCATTATATGTAGTTAATAGAACTATCAACATTTATAATACTTAATAACTAAAAAAATATACATTATTACATAATTGTTTATTCTGTTACAATATTTAAATCATATCATATCACAGAATAATTACTAGTGCAAGTACCTAGTTATATTATTATCTTGATACAACCCTGCCGAGCGAAAAAGTGACAGAGCGATTCTGAAACGATTAGAGCAATGGAAGATCTCGCGCGTTGTGAATTGTGATACGGTACATTCTAGCCTGCACGCAGTGGGTGAGCGCCTTCTAGGTAAATATAATTGAAAGATCGCAGCGCTGTGCGAGTGAAATTGCACTTTATTGCGTTGTAGCGAGAGTTGCTATGTATTTAAATGACTTTACTCAGTTATCCTTCTGTGCTGTACTATTATTTATTCTGTGGTTATACTAAAATACACATTGTCCGCACGCTTGTCCTTTCCATCTTTATTTATGACTCAAAAGCTTGGACCTTAAAAGCTGCTAACAGGCAAAGTATTGATGCGTTTTAAATGTAGTGCAGGCGACGTCTGCTGAAAGTTCCTAGGACAGCTCATAGAACCAATATTTCGACCCTAAATAACGACTGTATAGTTAAACTGCCTGCACCGAGTACTTCAATATTTCGGTCACATAGCCCGTAGAAACACGGACAACCTGGAAAGGTGAAAGACAAGATCGAAGGCAAAAGTCAAGAGGCTGAAGCCCAAAACGTTGGTCTGACCAGGTGTCACAACATTTAGACATGTCATTCAATATTGCACTCTATAAAGCCGAAGATCGGAGCAGGTGGAGGAAGATTCTAGACGAATTTGGAAGAAGTCACGATCCTCAACAATGGGGGAATGACTAAGGAAGAAGGAAGACATTATTTTAAAGGGCCTATCTTTATACTACTTACATAAAAACCACAACGTTTCTAGCTTTAGTTTGGTCACAATAACTAAATTTCTGATTAAATCTGGAGTTGGACTAAAAAACCAAAATATCCCGAAACTCCTATACTATTCCAAATCACTGAACATAACACAAAACTCTAATCCTACAAATCCTACTACCCTCTAGCGAAAATATGTACAATATGTACCTACTTGTCCCATAGATCTATATTTTGTAATTTCATATTATATTTTTAAACTCCCAAACTAAAAATTGCATATTTTTTTGTATAATCTCTATGTACTTAGGTACCTACTGCTATCACTCGCGTTAAAAATTTAATTAATGTGCTCCGCAGTGCGATTCCGTATCTTGGTTTCAATCAGATTGTCACTTTTCAGCACAGCAATTTCGACTCTATCGCATCTCATTAGTGATAGCGATAATGAAAATCTGATTGAAACCATTATACGGAATCGCACTGCTTTACTCAGTTACGGCCTCTGGATAACAGTGTGTATTCAATCCATAGATAACTGCATACATAGGCAACTGCATATTACTCCGTACCCAATCTCATTGCCTACAGCATTAGATTTCTATCTGAATCGTAGTTTATTATTTGTGTATTTGGAGAAAGAGGTAAGTTACTGGCTCGAAAACTGCTCTAGATTTTGTACAGGCCTCGTGTACGGCGAATATGAAAACTGTGATCTGATTTATTCATATCCAAAACGATCTCTACATTTCAAGTAAAATCACAAACCGACCAATTGCGAGTCGAGACTCGAACATTACAGGTAACTAAACGTAGTGATTATATTCTCTTTGCAGCATATTTATCGAAAAAAACCCTTAAAAAGCAGAGCCTGGTCTTAAGCGTTCAGGTATTAATATTAAGGTACAACTGAGGATATGATTATAAATGCTGCATTTTCGTGCGGTGGCATCACAAGCGCACTGAGCAGCTTATAACGTGACATTGGCTGTTTATTAGGTAGTATGAATTGCAATTTAGGTGAATGAATTATATATGTGGGTATTTAAGATATTTTTTTGTGAAAATAAGTAAGTAATAATAATACCTATCTAGTTAACTAGTCTTCTTAATAAATCATTCCGTAGATTATCAAAAACTCCAACAAAAAGCCCTGGGAGCCGTCAGGTGTTGGAGCGGTAATCCACTTCTTAACGGATCGTTTTCCCCTCCGGCCGCAAAGATCACTGTGTCAGGAAGTTTTTGACATTGAATAATATTAGGGGGCTGGGGCTCAATCAATAACCCCGCTTGTGTATACGTGTGAAGTTGGTAGGTAGAGCACAGTTGTTCTTTAAATACAAACTGTGAAATAGGATGCCTTAAGGTTTTGATCTCTGTATTTATTTAGACAACAAATAGGTAAGGGTAGTAGGTAGGTAGGTCATTGATGTAAGTTAGTAGGCCATCCGCCTATCACTGGAAACACTTTTATAATTAGGTACTGTACCTAATTTGTTTTTTTTTTTATTATGTTATTGAAGGCAAACAATAGTAACTATAATAATAAACCTATAATCCGTGGTACAAGAAAATAAATTTTTGAGCCTTGGACAATAATTCGTCTTACTACAGTTAATATACCTATTTTTCATAAGTTTTGTGCGGTCATGGTAGAGCCGTTATACCATCGTTCAAAAAGCCCGTCTCGCGTGAAAACTTGTTTCACGTTTCAACATCAAGGACCACAAAAATAACTATATGTGGTATTCATCAACATCAGCATGAACAATCAATAGGCCTAATACCTAATAATACCTACTTACTGCTTTTTCACATCTTAACTATCTTCTATGTTTGAGATGGACAATAATATACAGGTAGGTAGGTAGGTAAGCTTACCTATTTATGTACCCAGTTGGTATTTTATAGAAGCCCGATACGTCCTCACATCGACTTATTACGGCATCATTATCTTTCAATTAAAGCACCGGACGTACCAAGTCCCCGTGGAATACCTCATTGTAAGTTATTAAATATTGATGAGGTTGCTATGATTTCATTCCCATTTAGATGTTTCTTGTCGGTTCGTGGCTCGCACGTGACAGTACTGGACTACCGCCTTGAATACTAATGGTTTAGAAGCAGGCACGGGGCGAGGGCCCCAGCCCTCGTGCCCTATGCTCGTGACCAGATTGTGCTAGATTGGAGTGGCCTTTTAACGAATAAAGCTGCTGGAAGTTTTTGGTTTCGTTGAGGGGTAGTTTTTTTTTATTTATTTAACCTAGTTAACGAGCTGTGAGAAATAAACCTGTTCCCTTAAAATAAATATCTAGTATAAGTATTTACGTAGGTATTTTCAAGAAAGTGGCTGTCATTTTGTAAACTGGCCAGGTGCTTGGTGGACATCCGTCGCTTCGCAAGCGATGGATTTGTCTGCAACAAATTATTTAATAATGAAATCAATTCTTGTTATGAATTAATTAGGTACTTATAGGGATGAGCATTCTGCATTACATACCTAACCCAGTATAATTTAATTTATAGTTTGGTAACATGACAAGAGATAGGCAGTTATATTATTGTACCTATCTAATAAGAAGCTATAGATAAATAAGCTTCGATCTTAAATGCTTTGCAAGTAGGAATGTAAATATTATTTAAGCAAGAATGCGAGCAAGCAAGTTAAATGCAAAATCATATGAGGTCACTAGGTACCTATTGGAAGAAGAAATATTCAGTAAGTTAATTTTATGTATGTATCTATGAGGAAGATGATAAATATTTTTTCGGCCCTCTTTAGCTGTTTACCCACTTCCTAACTACCGCCTTGTGTTGAGGTGTATCTTAGGGGAATAAGTTGCCTGGAAGCTGACAAGAAGCGAATAAACTGACAACATAAATCGCGAAAAGATTTTCAAGTCATCTTTTTCTGCGAATGCGTAGGATTTAACTTGTTAAAAGAGTATCATTAGGTAGATATCTAAGTAAATGAACAAACGTTATTGAGATGATATGTGGGATGGATTTAAATGATTGATGGCTATTTAACGTTACGTTGATTCTTAGTAGGTACAGCCAAGAGCAATGTAAATAATGTAGATACCTACCACATTAAACATTATAAATGGGTTAGTTTAGGTAGGTACTTAACTCGAAGTAAGCATAATTGAAATAAGTATAATTAAAAAAAAAAATGCATTGTAACTTTTACTTTTTTAAGTTTATTTTTCTGTTTTTTCTTTCTTTTTCTTATCTCTGTTAACTAATTTTAGTTTTTCTTAAGGTTTTTTTTTCATTTTTTCTTTTTAACCTTTTTATGTTTTTCTCATATATTTTTTTCTCTGTTTTTGTTGCATTTTCCTCGGTTTGTGAGCTACCCTGAAAGTTTCAGCCAGATAGCTAATCGGGAAGTGCTCGAAATTTAAATTGCAAGATTCCAGGACAGACAAAATACATACATAGATGGACAGGTACAAGTGAAGTTAAATAAAAGCTTTTAAAAAATACATATATGCTCAGAGCTGTTCAAAATATACCTATAGGTATTACTAGTTTTCCCGCCCGCGACATCGCACGCGCGCTACTGTTTATCGCGAAAAAAAACATCCTATTTTTTTCTAGGATATTAAAAACCAATACAAAAGTAGGTATATTACCAATACTCTTCATGTTTTTTGACAGACTTGTTATTTCGTTTCCATGGCAACCACAGACCATTATGTGATGGCAACCGTTCCTTACAGAGATTAATAACCTACAGATTGCTGAGCCCCGGGGCTACAAATCAGGCGAGGCCGGCCACCGCGCGCCTGCATTCAGACGCTTACCGTGTCGCTTGTTTGAACTTTCGCTAGTAATGGCGAAACGTAACAATAATAACAATTGTTGTGTTTTTTTTGTTATTGTTGTTTTAATTGTTTTGTTAAGGGATGCCTTAGTAGGAAAATTGACTCAAAGTTTCTTTGTGTACAATAAAGTTATCACAGATCTGTCGATACTGAATGACTAAACGGTTAAAAAATATGTATAGTAAGTACATATTTATAGGTGTGTTATGTTTTGCCCGTGACTTCGCAAGCCTACCTAGATAGGTACCTACATTGTATTTTTTTGTTTGGCGTTTGACTAGAATGTAAATATGAAGTGGTGGAAATTGTTCCATATAACCGATGTATATTTCAACAGTCTATGTGCGTGCTAACAAAAAACAACATACATACATACATGCATATTTTTTTGCTAACAGTTAGCAAAAAAATATGCATGTATGCTACGAATAAATAAGTATGCTACCCGAAAAACTTAAAATTCGCTGCAATTGCAAGACTTCTAATCGCAGACAATAATCAAAACTTGTAAATTAAATTAAAAAAAGACTACTTAGGTTCTTAAAAAACTTATTTTTATTTCAATGAGTCATGTCACACACATTTTTGCGTTGTATTGCAGAACTACTTACTTAAGTATTTTAGATTATCGTGTTGTTAACAAATAAAATATAATTCAATTTTTATTGAATTAAACCCAGTTTAAAATAAATTTAACGTTTAACGTTTGATAAGATAGTTTTTTAAAAGAATTGTTACGCGTTTCACATACATGTTGGATAATTACGAGAGCAACTTGAAAATGTGATTTTTTGTCTGTTAAGATATCTTAACGATTTTGATTTTGATTTTGTTTGAAAGGTCTACGTTCTAAAACCATTTTATCCGTTTGAATCATGTAAATCGGTTCACGTGTTTAGGAGATAATTCAGAATTAGTATAGTGAAAATGTAAACAACCAGTTTTTTTACACGACTGCCCAAAAAATGGAGTGTTATTCATGTTTTTGTTCTACGAACTTTTTAATTAGTGCAAAATAGGAAAATATTATTATTGTAAGTTAATGAGGAAAGTTAAACAAACAAACCAAATACAACCAACAATAATTCTTAAACCGTAAACAAAGAGAGATACCTCTTAGCTAAGGTAGCCTAAAGATTGAAGGTTTATTTTCATTTGTCAATTACAAAAGACGGACTTTAATATTCATTTTCTATCTACCTAATTGACCGTGTCATCATACGCATCAAACGTAAGATAGATTACGTGGTCAAGTAGGTAGATAGACGATGAATATTTACTGATTAAACGAACTTACCTGTAAGTGAAGTTCTATCATAATTATAGGAGGAGGATTAATTATTGTGAGATTATATATACATATGTATAGATAATTATACGTACTGTTAAGATTATCAAAACCTAAGTTTTGTAATGTTAGCCTTCGGTTGGTTAGGTTTGTCGAATAGGAAATAAAACTTATCTGCACCTAACAATAAAGCAAGTTGCTTTATCCTATAGCTGGTATCTATAGTGCGTAGCAGCTACAGCTACAGAATAAATAACCTAAGGAATATTTAATAAAAGCTTGAAAATTACTGAGCAGTTTAGTACCTACCTAATGTGTACTAAAAAGGGTATAATCTAAGGATTATTCATAGAAACAAGGAAATAGAATTGTTATATTTTTTATTGATTCTACCACCAGATTCGGAAGAACTGGCCACCATAGAAGAACTGGCAAGAAACTGCGGGGCGAATGTATTTTTTCATCATCAGTTTTACAATTATCATTAACATAGGTATCATACACTAAATACCTAACATACTAACAACCTCTATGTGATACTAGGTCATAATGACACTTTATTATCGTTTTACAATCACCATAGTTACACCAGGCACAAAATAAAATCATTTTACATGAACAAAGTGATCCTAATCATTTCTAACACAGTCACATTGGTTATGATAACCAATATGGGAAAAACCATAGAACCGACAATATCTATTTGCAAAATACACAGTTATACACATTGAATATGGGACAAAGAAACAGAGTAGCAGAATAACACTGTAGGTAATATTAATGTACTTAACTTTTGGTGTCTTGTTGATGCAACGACGACAGAAAACGAACAGAGAGCTGCTCAGCCCAGAGGCTGCTTTTTATAGAGATTCTACCCGCCAAAGTCACGTAGTCATTGCAACAGCAGGAATGAGCCTGCAGATGGCGCCGAAGTGACGGAAATGTACATATTTTATTACATTGAAACTATTTAATAATTGTTAACTCGGTATTGTTTACACATTGTTAATCATTTAAATAATTAAGACGTTTATATACATATTTTTCAGAATGTTAACAAATATTGAAAGTCAGAACAGTATTCTTATATGATTCTCATAAATTACAATTTTTAGCGGGAGAAGTTGTATTTTTACTACAATTATAGGTTTAAATGTACAGAGCTGATTAAGTAATAATACATTAATATTAATCGGGTAAGTACTTAGTTTTAAGCATTTCTATCAATATCATAAGTTTACATGATTTTAAATCATTCTAATTTGAACGGAAATATAAATACAGATGTTTCAGAGTTATAATACAATGACTCAGTACTTAAAATTAAAGGATAATTGTACTAAGCATTTTAAACACCATTATATAAATCTATAATTATCAATTGTAAACTATTACTTAATAAGTTGTGGAACAGATTCCAGATCAGTTTTTCTTCATAAACAATTTGTTATTATCACAGATTATAAACTCGCCACAGATCTAAGAAATTACATAATTATTTACAAAAAGATTCAATCGGTAGTCACTTTTGTCTTGAAGTGCAATATTTTATAAATACATTATAATATAGTCAGTGGTGAGGTAATTCAGTGAGAATATTCATTACATTGTTAAATACGTAAAACGTAAGTACCAAGTTGTATTATCTCGTCCAGTACCACAACTAAATATCGTCAGCTCTTACATTGTTATAAAAATGACTGGTACTAGATAGATTACACATATCAATAAGTTATAACCTAACACGGCCATACTGACTGTGCTTCGTCCTCGAAGTACTTTATCGTTTTGTCATTAGATATAGATTTCATAGCCTTTCCATGAATATTGTAGATTAACTCATTAAGAATACATTTCATTGGCTTTTTTATAAATATTGTAAATACAGTTAACTTTTCTTTTTCTTTTTTCCACTATATCATTTGTTATAGTTTTTATTTAATAATTTTGTCAATATAATGTCATAGTTGTAAATTTATTGTGTCTCTTTTCAGCAGTAAATTTAGTATAAAATTGTTTTTTTTTTAATTAACTGTCACTCTATTGCTACTTGCATAGACATGGAAGTTCATCAACCGCTGCTATTGACTTTTGAACTTGCACCAAACAAGTAACCGACCAGCGGATAGAGATTAATAAAATATTTAATTTTTTCCTCTATTGCTACTTGCATAGACATAAGTCCGTCAACCGCTGCTACTAACTTTGAACTTACACCAAACAAGTAACCGACCAGCGGATAGAGATACTCTATTGCTACTTGCATAGACATGTTGGTTGTTTCAACCGCTGCAATTGACCTTAGACCAACACCAAACAAGTAACCGTCCAGCGGATAGAGTTTCTACTTGCATAGACATGTTGGTAGCTTCAACCGCTGTAATTGACCTTAGACCAACACCAAACAAGTAAGCGCCCAGCGTATCAAAATTGTCATAGTCACTGACACAGTCACAAGTCATAGTCATTCATTGAGTTTGGTATCCAGGTCAAATTAAGCCTTGTAAATAATAATAATTTCTATTACAATAACTTCTATTACATATTTTTAACTTAAAATACCAAACCTCTTAGAGCATAGCGATAACGAGGGTTCTTTAAATGTTTTTACGAGTAAACTACTGCTTAAATCGAAGAAAGCGTTTTATCATTATATTTTGAAGTTTCAAACAATAGTTTAGATATGATTAATTCTAATTATCAAACGTTGCAAGATTTTATTAAACATTGGTGTAACCGACTTTAACCCGCTTGGCCAATCTTGACATTTTACATATAATACTTGGATCAACTATTGTAATAATTGTGTATCTCAGTTAATTTACCGAGTAATTAATGGTATTTTACGACATGGAAAATTCACCGATAAACAATTTAGAATTTATTTAACATAAAATCATTCAAAGATCTTTGTATATATTTATCAATCACAAGAAGGATTTAACTAATACTGCTTAAGGCCCAAATGTCCCTTTTGTCTTTAATCATAAAAGGTTATCTAATGAAAAGGTCCACCAATTGACTCTTTTAGATTCATTATTTTATTAGAAGTACTTATATTATTTTATGATCAATTTATTGTTATTAAGACCTTCAATAATCCTATATCAAATAAAATCATAATTAATAATGATATAGGAAAGAGCAAAAATATCATTGGGAAGAAACAAAGTTAAATTCATAATTCTTTAAGGGCGTTAAAAACAATGGCCTATATATCCAACTCAAAAATAATTATTTATCTTCAACAAAGACCTCTAACAAGCAAAATAAATTGAAAACGTTATTAATATTATAGACCGCCAAATTAAGTAATGTAATGACTTTACATGATCGATAATTTCATAAAAGTACGTATCCATTTATTTTTGGATGATTATCACAAAGATAAATAAAAGCTTGCTTGTTGTTTAGAAGTTTTCACCAGCTGAATGAGTATTTAGCTAACTAGTTTCATAGCAATTTATTTTAACTGAAAGGATATTTTTTTGACACTATATTTTCATCTACTTAGGTTACTGTACGCCTGAAATGAGCAAAACCGCCTACACTACTACTACTACCATAATTATAAATAATACCTTACATACACAATGTACATATGTACGTTGTTCGTAGTTGTGTACATCACGTACAAAATCTACTCGTATACTAACATTATACCATCTATTTACCATCTTTTTTCATTATCTATTTTACCATGTTTCTAGCAAATCATTTTCATTTTCATTTTCATTTATACAGAGGCAATGTATTTTTATTGCTGTATGTTTGTTTGTTACGATTAACAGGAAGCTGTACAAGTTTTCGTGTGGTAACGAGAAAACTCAGGGCGGAGCCACAGGGCAGAGCCGTTAGTAAATAATAATGCAGATTTAGATTTCAATACCAGGTAAGCTAAGTGCCAACATTTGCTCGAAGTATGTACTGAGCTTTTATATACAAGGTAAGGTGTATTCTAGATTTCAAAACCAGGAAAGCTAGAAGCTATCATATGTTTGAAATATGTAGCTTTTATCTACAGGCCAAGGTATTAATGCATTTCATTTTCTCAAATAAAATAAAAACGCCGAAACGAACCATAACCGAAATAGGGTTATATTTTCGTATTTTCTAAAAATATAAATATTTTAGAGTATTCACTTCACTAGTACAGTTTATCTTTGCTAATTTACTCACTTTAATTTTCATGAACACTAATATTTTATAGAAGAAGATTTGATTTCTTGTATGTTTGTATTTTTGTATGTTTGTTATGGATAATCTCAAAAAATACTGTATCATTTTCTAAAATTCTTTCACCTATAGAAACATACATTATCAGCGACTAACATGAGCAGAATATTATTTTTCAAAAATTGAGGTCCTTTATTCGCTTTAAGTAACGAAATTACGTTTAATAACAAGTCTGAAAAGTACGTGAGTCAGTTGTCTATGGTCAAAAAGCATCACGAAAGTTGCTGCCAAATATTTTGAATCTCGCTTACTTATGATTGTTTTTTTTTTAAGACGTTACTACGGGTATAAAAATGCTAAAAGTAAGAAAAATTTCGCGGTGTGAGCGATACCCGCGTGAAACCGGGGCGAGGCACTAGTGATGGCAATAAAATAAGTCAATTACAAGTTAACTTAACCTTTCACCAGAATCATTAGCGAGTAATACTTTAAAGGAGGCAAAACTTGCAAGTGTCTCAGTGAGTTATTTAGTTGAATGAGCAGAATTATTTTTATATCTAACGTTCTTCATGAGATTATGTTTTACGTTCGAAACTATACGCTTGGCAATTCAGTCTAAGTTTATTAGCATATTTGAACTTTACTCGTCAATCGCTGTGCTCCAAGGATCAAATTTATGATTACATGAGTCAGTCTATTTGGATTGGACGTAGGTACATAACATAGCTTGGAAAAGTATCTTTCACTATAATAGAACACAAATTTTCAGGTGTTTACTATAGAAACGCAGACCCTTTCAGGGACTTTACCTGCCGTAGTGAAAGTTGTGACACTGTTCCTGGAACATCTTCCGTGAGGATCTCCAGGTTGGTGTAACACAATGCGCCACCATTGTTGATACACCGAGATGTCAGCATTTAGCCGCTTACGCCATTTGTCGCTGGTAACAGTGCGATGTCAGCATTTCCCGCCATCGTGAAACTTCGTGAATGACCTCGAGGCGTGGAGCAGCCGGATAAACGGAAAAAGACATCGTATTAGAATCTATTTTCACGTGGAAACGATCCCACTTCTGATGTGAGATTATATATACATATGTATAGATAATTATACGTACTGTTAAGATTATCAAAACCTAAGTTTTGTAATGTTAGCCTTCGGTTGGTTAGGTTTGTCGAATAGGAAATAAAACTTATCTGCACCTAACAATAAAGCAAGTTGCTTTATCCTATAGCTGGTATCTATAGTGCGTAGCAGCTACAGCTACAGAATAAATAACCTAAGGAATATTTAATAAAAGCTTGAAAATTACTGAGCAGTTTAGTACCTACCTAATGTGTACTAAAAAGGGTATAATCTAAGGATTATTCATAGAAACAAGGAAATAGAATTGTTATATTTTTTATTGATTCTACCACCAGATTCGGAAGAACTGGCCACCATAGAAGAACTGGCAAGAAACTGCGGGGCGAATGTATTTTTTCATCATCAGTTTTACAATTATCATTAACATAGGTATCATACACTAAATACCTAACATACTAACAACCTCTATGTGATACTAGGTCATAATGACACTTTATTATCGTTTTACAATCACCATAGTTACACCAGGCACAAAATAAAATCATTTTACATGAACAAAGTGATCCTAATCATTTCTAACACAGTCACATTGGTTATGATAACCAATATGGGAAAAACCATAGAACCGACAATATCTATTTGCAAAATACACAGTTATACACATTGAATATGGGACAAAGAAACAGAGTAGCAGAATAACACTGTAGGTAATATTAATGTACTTAACTTTTGGTGTCTTGTTGATGCAACGACGACAGAAAACGAACAGAGAGCTGCTCAGCCCAGAGGCTGCTTTTTATAGAGATTCTACCCGCCAAAGTCACGTAGTCATTGCAACAGCAGGAATGAGCCTGCAGATGGCGCCGAAGTGACGGAAATGTACATATTTTATTACATTGAAACTATTTAATAATTGTTAACTCGGTATTGTTTACACATTGTTAATCATTTAAATAATTAAGACGTTTATATACATATTTTTCAGAATGTTAACAAATATTGAAAGTCAGAACAGTATTCTTATATGATTCTCATAAATTACAATTTTTAGCGGGAGAAGTTGTATTTTTACTACAATTATAGGTTTAAATGTACAGAGCTGATTAAGTAATAATACATTAATATTAATCGGGTAAGTACTTAGTTTTAAGCATTTCTATCAATATCATAAGTTTACATGATTTTAAATCATTCTAATTTGAACGGAAATATAAATACAGATGTTTCAGAGTTATAATACAATGACTCAGTACTTAAAATTAAAGGATAATTGTACTAAGCATTTTAAACACCATTATATAAATCTATAATTATCAATTGTAAACTATTACTTAATAAGTTGTGGAACAGATTCCAGATCAGTTTTTCTTCATAAACAATTTGTTATTATCACAGATTATAAACTCGCCACAGATCTAAGAAATTACATAATTATTTACAAAAAGATTCAATCGGTAGTCACTTTTGTCTTGAAGTGCAATATTTTATAAATACATTATAATATAGTCAGTGGTGAGGTAATTCAGTGAGAATATTCATTACATTGTTAAATACGTAAAACGTAAGTACCAAGTTGTATTATCTCGTCCAGTACCACAACTAAATATCGTCAGCTCTTACATTGTTATAAAAATGACTGGTACTAGATAGATTACACATATCAATAAGTTATAACCTAACAAGCGCCTAGTCCGAAGAGATTGATATATAAACACATGTAGTATCGCCACCTGGTCTCACCATTTTATGCACAAGTTGAGAGTAAAAAGTTGAAGAAAACCTCCATTAAAACCATCAATGCAGAAGTTTGTACCTTCACAGTACATTTTTATCACTAATTAATTTGTGATAACGTTAATGAACAATTAACCTTAGAACTCTGTCTACTAATATAACATATTGAGACCAATAACCGATATTCTTGAGATTGTGTCAACATTATCGTTTTAATTCTTAAATTTACTTCTTTATTTATTTATTTTTATTTAAATCTCGCTCTCAACCAGATTGCTTTTAATTAAGCAATTAAATGTTTGCACAACTACCAGTTTGCGAGGCTTATTAATACATATAAAATAGATCTTCAGACTTCCATTAAAAAACGATGAACAATACAACAATGTAAGAGCTTTTCAGCTGAGCGTATTGACGAAAAATAATAATAATAATAAAATATCTAACTTTAACACACGCTTATCTATGTGTGAAATATTATATCTACCATATACATATCTAAGATTTCATCGTGATAAGGTAAGTCAATATATCAACATTATCAATTTTTATAGACAAACTTAAAAAATGATCGGAAGCTATCATTATATAATTATAATCATCGGCAGAGCTAAACATATCAAACAGCTTCATTCAA
Source organism: Alsophila aescularia (assembly GCA_946251855.1). Taxonomy (NCBI): domain Eukaryota; kingdom Metazoa; phylum Arthropoda; class Insecta; order Lepidoptera; family Geometridae; genus Alsophila; species Alsophila aescularia. Next base: position 18,185,110 of record OX276375.1, on the reverse strand, counting down.
AAGTGTAGCTTAGACAAAAAAACTCCTAATTAGAAATTATCATTGAAATTATCCAAAACAAAGTTAATATCCCATGTGCTACTATAAGCTTCGAACGAAGTAATAATTTAAAAAATACTGTTACGTATCATTGGCAACCTGAAGGCATTGAATTAAGGTCCTTTAATTGTTTCTTCTATTCCATATATTAGAAGTCATAATCAAACTAAAGAGTTAAAAAAATAAATAACTGTCGATTTTGAATTCTACTACTACTTGACAGTCTTCTAATAAAAGTTCCACCATCTCACAGTATATACAGTATCAAGATTATAATGTCTATTATAATATCAAGATGCGACCCGGAATAGCTTCTCTTTGACAATAATACGAATACAAAAAGAAGAAAAAAGTTGGGTCACAGTACGCGAAACAGGAGTCTTCAATCAGTATTGTAAAAAAACAAAGGTGGAATGGCTTAAATACCTGAATAAAATAACATCTTATTAGTGTAATCGAATCAACGGCTAAAACGTCCGGGTCACTATACGATATGAAGACTAGGCACCGAGTATCCGTTGAGTTTTCAACGTATATATCTAAATCACCGAGAGGTAATATATGGTCAATTGTCTCCAAGCGATAATTATGTGGCAAACAGCCCCATACTTAAGTCGCCACACTGACGAAACGTCACCTCACGACGAATATCGGTGCGAATGTCTACGCGCGTGCATACGGGTATGATACATACGGTGCATCACTAGACATTTCAGTGGTTTTGATCTCAGTTGTACCCATCATTCCTTATTTGACGTCAGGTCAGGAGGAAATGACTCACGGGTAATAATCATCCCAATTATATTCCTTGTGTGTCTATCAGCCGTTATTAAAAAACATTAAAATTCTGATTTAATTCGTGATCTCTGTCTGGCGGTAAGATGAATATTAACTCTATGAATATTCCCAAAAAAATAAAATTATACACATATAATATACACAGTTTTTCAATATATTTTTTGTATGGTTCAATATGTACTGATAATAGAACAAATTGAAGGAAGTGTTACACAAAAGCTACCAGCTGCGACGTAATATTATTTAAATGAACAAAAACCAGGCACCATAATATGGTATTAATAAATCAGGCCCGCAGGTCATACTAAATTAGCAATTAGGTGACATCAAAATAAATAAAAAATAAGATCAAAATTGAGACTGAGTTGTTGAAGCTATTTTATAGATTCCGTATCTCTTTATGGTACATTAACAGATATAGGCAATTATATTAAAGGGGAAGTAGATAATATAATGAAGAGGTTAAGAGGTAGAAGTTTAGGTTTGCCCTAAACGCGCTGTAATGTGCTCGTAAAAAATTACTCAAAATATGTTTTACTTCTTTAAGCACTCAGTCAGCGCAAGGCAATCTAACGTCACGGTACAATATCTTCGTGAAACCGTTCGGTGATTGCCGCAATGACGTCATACGCCATCCGCAAGAAATCTCGCGCGGCACAGAGTACGAGCTCCCAGGAGATCTTCAATTCAGGCAACGGACTGCAGCATGATCGAATTTGAAACGTCATCTTGTATGATTTGGTCTATAATAGATGTCATGGAATATAGGTATGATCTTGGAATTGTAATAAACCAAGGCACTAGTCAGGAATTGGTCAATAGAAAAAAAACGCGTCTGAAGTTCAATTAAAGTCGAAACACCGAGAGTGAGCCGTTTCTCCGCGAGGTGGACACTGTCGACAACTGGTGTGAGGACCCTAAATTGTTTGTGTACGCCAGCGACAACAGTGAAAATGGTGCGTGCGTAAGTGAGTCTTCATCTAAGTGTCTTCATCTGGGCTGAGGCTCCCCCGCCTGCAGCACCCTCGCCGCCAGCGCCACTGACGTAATGAAAGACACGTGCGGTGATCCGCAGTTCACGTCACGCCCTCGCTGCGCAAACTCCCGAGGATGGACGTCTTTAACGTCCGAACACCGGTCGAATTGAAGTCGTAAGATATCTTTCAAGTCAAAACAGTTTTACAATTCACAAATTCTAGTGATGTGTCTAAATTAAATTCAAAATGATAGATTATTTTTGATAAACATGATTATTTTTATGAATTTTATAGCAGTTAGCGCCTGCTTAGCGTAAATATATATTATAATTTTCTAATGGAAAAATTTGGGTCACGGACGAGATGGTTATTATAATATTTAATTAAAAGGAGTCGAAGTTTACTGCAGATACTTTTCAGCCCAAGAAAAATAAGTGAAATAAGTTACTTATATGTAAACTCCGATATAGCACCCACTTGTATAGGTTATTAAGGACTTTTTAGAATTGTCATAATAAATCATAGCTCATCAGCTGAGTTGGAAAGTTTTTACATCAAACTACGATGTTCAGTTATTGAAGCTGCAAACTGGATCTTAGACCCATAAATGCAAAATAAAAACAGAATAACGACCAGAGTACTTAGCTGTGTCTTTGACTCCGCGCCGGAGAGTTTGCAAAAGGAAACCTCGTGCGCGCTGCTACTCGCTAGTGGCTCCAGAATGCACCATCCAACTACACACCTGGGGCGAAGCTCGAAGGTTTTGGTACACTCGTTAATAATAACCCCATTTGTTTAAATCGGTGTCCGGCCGCCCGATCTGTCTACTGTTTTAGCAGACTTCAGTATAAAGTCTAAAGACTTCGAAGTAAGCTCCTATATATTGGAGTTAATGTTAGAACTGTTTTAGATGATGCATCAAATAGTTTTCTAGTTTGCAACATAATTATAATTTTCTTAAGACAATTTATCTTTCAATTTAACAGCATGTTAACGAGATTTCCAAGCTATTGCGCTGGACTCAATGATGTTATATATTCTCATTGGCTGGACCTATTATAAATCACGTATCATTATAATATTAGTAATATTTCTTTACATCCAAACATAGCTTTTAGCGATAAGTCTGTCCATTGTATAGTTATAAGATTCTTTCCCAGTTCTGAATATATTCTTGTATACTGGTCCCTGGCTCCAGGCAGGTATCTTCAAGTATAATATTTGAACGTATTCCTTTCTAGGCATTTTATAAGGCTATGTACCTTACAAGCGGTCTACAAGAACTTTGCGTGGCCTGGATGCTGGAAAGATCCACTTTGCAGCTTATCGGATATACATCTTAAAATGAGAGAACTGCTGGATCTAGATCTGTTAAAAAACACAAGGTCCTTGGTGAGGCTCCTTGACTTTATCCTCGGTTATCTCGGTAATCTCGTTTGAACTCAGTGCCACGTAAATACTTCATGTGTTATTCTATGACTAAATAGTCAAACATGGAATTAAATCGTAATTATTTACAAATATTACCATGATGACAATTCAATGTAATACAACATATTTCGGTAAGTCGTTTACCAGTGTCACGTAAGTACTTCATATGTTATGTTCTATGACTGAAGTCAAACATGTAATTTACCTAAATAGGTAAAAGTTAACGATTGTAACTACAGAGCAAGAACCGCTTGTGATATTTCTATGGCAAGATTAATTTCCCAATGAAAAGAACGCAAGCCAAGATAATAATATCAGATTAGATATTCTTCCCGGAGCGGAAGTAACTCCAATCTTTTATCGATGCAGCAAACAAGTCCTAGACTGGTCAGTCCGGACAGGTCAGATTGCATTCTTATCGTAGCGTAAATACGCTTTTTCAAGATGTGAAAACATCAAAAAACTGGAACTTCATCCAATGAATAATACCTGGCTATAATGTACTGCAGAAGGAAATAGTCATCATATTTACAGGCGCACACCGCCTGTTTTCTTGATATCCCAATATATATATTTTGGAACGTTTATTTTACACTTTTATACATATTTGCCTATTTAACTTCGTAGAAACACCAAACAATAATACTTAATAAAATATTTTTATTTCGTGTGCAAATGTGAGCACAGGTTATGCGAATGACATAACTAGAAATAGGAAAATACGGGAAGGTTTTTTGGAGCAAGGAGGTTTTCTTCAACTTTTTACTCTCAACTTGTGCATAAAATGGCGAGACCGGGTGGCGATACTACATGTGTTTATATATCAATCTAGAGGACTGGGCGCGAAATAATATTTAGTAGCAACGGCAAGTCGACAACCATAGCGCCACAGCTAGCGCGTCACTCCGCGCCAGACAGCGACAGTTACGCGTTAGAAGAAAGCGGCAACGTTTAGGTGAATATCGCGTTAGGCACTGACCGCTTATACGAGCTGAATTGCACTTTGTTGCTTAGTAGCAAGAGTCGCTATTTCTATTAATGGTTGCGTGAAGTGCAACTTCTGCTATTATTTATTCTGTGTCCAAACGCTGTTAAACAGCGTGATAAAAACCTGTTTTAATTACGTTATTATAAGCGGTACAGCTTACATTGACGTAAGTTTAGAATAGATGCCAGGGGCAAAAATACCTTGTTACCATAGATAAGGTTTAAATTTAAAGAAATTTAGTCCAGTTTAGTTTAAAGAGTAAAATGACCAAATTGCTGCCAGTACCTAAGCGTAATATTCATCCACTTTGGTATTTAACCATATCATGTGACGTTACCTAGCTGTCACAAAAATGAATTAATTTTTTAGCACTGCTATCCAGTAGGTCTACAAGTAGATACCTACTCTACTTACCTACCTACATAATGCATATACGCTAATATACCTATTTCTACTAAAATTGATTACAAGGAAAAAATAAAAGAACATCTTTAATTTAATGAAACAAATATATTTCATCGTGAAATTAATTTACCAACAAATCCATTTTAACGTTTCAAACCATTTTCAATTATCATAGGGAAGTGTGCCTTTTTTTAAAGTGCCAAATATTTAATATGCCATCGAAAACATAGTGACTGCTCATACGAGTATCATGAGATCATCATTGTAATTCTAATGAACAATAGTTTATACATTATTCGTTTATCAACAGTAACCATGTCTTCAAAGCTAAAAATTTTACGCCTAATTGTAACACTACAACACACATATTTATTGCACATTTAGAAATTTCGTAAAGTATTTTTGTCTTTTTTTCTTATATTTTTAGAGATCCAAGACGTTTACTATAATTTTGCACATCGATATTTTAATGAAATAATATACACAATAGCATTTAAATTTATATCATGGTTTAATACACATCCAAAATATGGAACTATACCTAAGTTAGTTTGGACAATGGACAATATATTAAAACTTAAATGGACTTTTTGTTGACGAATCATATAAATATTATAAACAAAAATAAAACTTCAAAAAACAAGTAATAGTTAATAATGTTAAATATAAAACAGGACTATCTGTTTAACAATAATAGTTATCTGAAATATACATGTAAAAAATATATATTATGTAACAGTATGTACTATCAACTAGAGTTTGAAAGACTGACCCGAAGCATTCAACTTTAAATTAATATCAATAAATACGCATACAGACGTAGGTACCTACTTACATTATTTCCATTATCTACTACTGATCGGAGGATTAACGCTACGAATTTTGAAAAAATATACAAGTTATGTATTGGTAAATTAAACTAAATCTTATGACTGAAATACAGAAGGCATCTGCCACTTTATAGATGATGATGACACTTACTCAATTTATAAACTTTATGGTTAGTACCTAAGGCCATAAATAAATAATTTCAAATGTATATCAGTTGTTGGTATTATGGAAACTAACCTGATTATAGGTATTTTGAAGATAACAAAACGGGAATTAATCTCGTACAAAAGTCGGATCGTTCGAACTATAGTTTCAACCACAATCGGTGGTCTTTTTCAAGGTGAGTGTGAAACTCTCGCGGATGCTTCTCATCCTGTGGACTTTCTCAAGCTGAGTGTGAAACGCTCGCGGACGCTTCTCATACTGTTTTTTTGTTTAAACCAAAAGCAGAACGTTCGCAGACGCATCTTATTTCGCAAAAGTCCGCGAGCGTTCCGCACGCACCTTGCAAAAGCCCACCGGATATGGTTGAAATGAAACTGTTGGAACGTTCCGACTTACATATACATTATACCCATTTGTTCCATTCAAAAGGCATCAGTATTGTTTAATCGGTTGAATACCTATTAATTAATTTATCTATCAAGCGCTGGTTGCATTAGACATACCTACAATTATCTCGCGTTAACAGTCACGGCAAAAATACTTGGACGTATTATTTTCCAGAAATAATAAAAAATCTAATTTAAAAATCACACCACCACTTGATGGTATTTGGTCGACTTAAATCTCGTAGAAATAAATAAGTCGTGAAACAGACAATATAAACACCGCGGAATGGTTATACCACCAAAGTCTTACAAGTAAACTCCTTACATTATTGGATACTTTGGTTTCTAGAGACACATTCGACCAACCACATGACCATTAAAAATACTGGAAAAAATAATTCCTTATGTAAAATTACCTAAACCAAATTATTGCTGTCGTCGGTATTACCATAGTGTAATGTGACTATATTTTATTATCTATGGAAGCATCAATAAATAAAATGTCTCTGAAGTACAGTTTCTATCACATTTCTTTACACTTTGTAGCACCACACGGTTAATAGACCCATCTACGACTACACTTACCTCTATTCATTGTTGTATAAAATGGAGATGTATAAAAAACAATACATCTGAAAAATAATTTACGGTCCATATATAAAACATTCTGTACATTTATGTGTAAAAATTAAATAAACTCTCTTACTGTTTTATGAAGTAGAACTATTGAGACTGTGTTTTGGCTTTCAATAACTTTTAAATGAATACTAATTTATCTTTTATTTAATATATTACTTATTGACTGCGAACCTGTGGCCTACTTTGCCTCTACCCGAAAATCAGTCTATCTACATCGGCCGTCGATGGTTATCTTGTGGAGAGACTTCGTACGTACTTTTCGATGCCCACGACTTAAAATAATATCACATTCTTTCAACGTCACCCCATTACTACCTCATTTAACTCTAGTTTCAATATCTCTGGTCGCTTAGATACTTTCTTTTAAATATCTGAGCGACTGGAAACACATGGATTGCAATTTCGAAAATCACCCAACTTATACGTAGCCAGTCACTTAAAACTCTAATAAAGATGTTGTCTGGAGGTTTATTCAGCAAATAATGCGGCACGTTGCTAACAGAAAACGGAACAATCAGTATTTACTGCACAGTCTTTGTTGCTCAATTCAAAACAGATGGTGCTCTAACAAACTAAGCCCAAAGGATCGTGGCTTAGTTTCCTCTTCCTGATTTGCGCAATGTCACATTTCTCGCTGAGTACTTTATCCAGATACTTTATTATCGAGATATCGTTGTGCAAAGATATGACGAATCAGCCTCCTCATTGGCTCTCAACATTTCGATGTTACACAACACTTATAACGGTTACTTAGCGCCGTTCCATAGGCCGACAGCGAAACTTAAAAACACAAATATCCCTGCATACAACACAGAGACATCTGTGCTTAAAACATAATAGTCTACAAAAAAATATGACCAGTTTCAACTAGTGCTGTTCCTATATCAAATGCGTTAATTAGACAATTAGGGGCATCCTTCAAAATATAATTGTAATATCTGCAAAGGTTCAAATGAATCGGAATTTTTAGTTTTCTTAATCAATTTTGATTGATCAAAGTCTTGAAACAAATAATTCCACAAGAATAATGTCTTTACTTAAGTTGACGATTCAATGCTGGACATCTTACAGTCAGTGATTCCACCGTGAAATCATACACACAATATTAAATGGACGGACATAATTATAAAACACTTCGTAAAATGTTAAAATTGTGCGTCGTTGTAACATTACACGTCTTTTTCAATGAGCAGACCAAAGTCGTCTCCTTTAAGGTTTATTTTAGAATTGACAGTAACAAGTGTAAAATAATGCCTGCTGGCTCACAGTCGACGGTAAGTATTAGTGGAATATAATATAAGTGGGCGTACGGCTAATTGAAGAATACACTTTATTCCAGCAGGAATAGATAGAGTTTGCTTCAACCATACGATTGGCCGTACAGCCACATAAATAGTCAAATCATCAAAATGTCACATAGATAAAACAATAAGATATGTCACTCCAACTAATTAATATCCAAACAGTATATTCCCACGAATTTTCAGAAATTAAATTAACAAACCGAAATCACTTAATAACTAATGTATCACATTTGACCTGGTTAGCACACGCATATTTACAAAACGTCCGTTGTGCTCCTTTAAAATTTTAAATCTGATTTAAAATTAAATTATATTTAATATTAGAGTTTAAAATGTATGTTACATGAACAGATATAAAGAATACCACACCAATTTTTACGCTAAGAGAATTTCAAATAATGAACCACTCAAAGTGACTGAAACATATTTGGGATATTAAAAGTGCGTTATTTTAAAACTGGCCACAATTTTCAGTATCTAATGTCTGAACATTAGAACACTTTGAGTGGTTTAAAACCTTAACTCTATAAGACACTAAATTACACCACAACATCAAGTAACTACCGGATATAATTATAAAAAACAGTCAACATCAATTTTGAATAATATTTTATATTATAAATTTGACGTAATGGCAAAATATCTACATTATACACAATGTGAATGCGTTCATACATTGTTTACTTCGATAGTATAATATAAAATTATCCAGAGCAAATACTATAACTGTCGAACTTGTTAAGACACCCTTACAATTCTTTTTAAGAGCTTGAAATTAAAACGAATAAAATAGTTTTATCATCAGTTAAAGTATTTGCACTGGTTGAAGTATAAAGAGTATTTCAGTAGTAAAAATAAAAATTCAGAGTATTGCTTCTCGTTTATACTAAAAGTTTTCGACTATCTACCTAATTTATATCCCTCTGGCAATGTCATTATTTTTATTTTCTATTACATATAAGTTCAACTGTTACATGCACGATCAGAGAAAAAAAAACTAGCGAGCCTTACGTAGTCGCGTGTGTAACATCTAACATCTCCCCTTGGTAATAAGCAATGCCCTATGCCCTCCCCCGATTTCCCCACCCTCCCCTCACTTTTATTATCTTCCCCCATCTTTCCCTCACTTCCCCTAACCCATCCCTGACTTAACCCAACCTCTTTTAAAATTTGCCCAACCTACCCCCTACTTCCCCCCACCCTCCCCTATTTTTTTCGAGACTTACCCCACTCTCCCCTGACATTTTCTACCTTCTCCCACTCTCCCCTCAGTTCCCCAATCCTGTCCCATCCTCCTGTTGCACTGTTTAACACATTGTTAACTTTTCATTAAATCACTCCCATATATTTCCGACTGTCCCCACCAGTGAGGATTTCGCAACATTAACATACTCTAGCATCGCGAAATCAAACAGCGCGCGCTTCCCCGGCTTCCTGTTACACTATTTACCACATTGTTAACTTTTCACGAAATCACTCCCACAATAGCGCGCGCTTCCCCGGCCGAGATATTCCCATAGATTTTAGGAAAGCGAGAGGATATACGAGTATGTTACACATCAGTAAGTGCCACTCTTGTATTGATGCTTCACTGTGGTTTGAAATGAATTAGAACTTAGGATTTTCTTCCTCAAAAATCTGTCCTAGCAGAAGGCCACTCAAAGACTGGCACAAAAAAGAAAGTTCCGAAGCACCACAACGCAAATGATGTCGACGTAAGATCGCGTATCTACACCGCGTTTTTACGTGGGGTTAAGTTGCAAACTCGTATTATCGCGTAACAGCAGTCTCGTTACGCGAAAACCAAAAGCCCCCCGAGGCGAGGAAGAGTGGAGTGAGTGTGTGCGAGCGTCCAAGCACGATGCGCGTGGCGTTAAACGTAACCGTTTTTTCTTCTGCAAGATCGCGTTAAGTTTCGTTAGATACGCGATACGAGTTTTCATGAAATCCTTCGCTTTAGGTGAATATACGATTTCCTTCGACACATGCACCTATGAAAGTTACGCTCTGATTCCTCTGATAGTACTTTATGTAAAACAATAAAAAATTAATGACACATTAAAGTTAGAGTTCTCAGTTTAAAACCGGTATTTTAGTACTAACTAAATCATTAGACTATAATAAAAATATTCGTTAACATTACCTGTACCGGATTTCCTCCTTCGTTGCATTGACTATTTCTTTAAAATGGCATAAAAATATTATCTCTTTGTAGCAGTTCTTGTAAATACTTGCCCGAAACCGAAAATAGAATTTAAGAACAAATCTTTCATTTTTAAACTTGTTTCAAAGAAATAAGAACGAAATTTAAAAAAAGTTGCCCATCTAGAAATCTTTTTAAATACTTATAATAAGTTTCACTTATCCTATAGCTACATAATTGACAGTACGTTAGTCTGTAAATATGGTAAAATATGGGAGGTTGTACGTTTCTTTAACAAAAACCGAAACTATTGTTTGAGCAATTCTTCGGATGTAGTATTAAGTGACCATAATGTACTGTATAAAAACTAGAAATTTAAATCTCAACTTATTATCTTCAACTATTTTGAATTATTATTATTTTACAGTCCTCTTATGTATAAAATTAATTATCACAATGTCGGCAGTTCATATTATTTATTCTTAGAACAGTAAAATGGCTGCAGAATTTCTAAATGGGTACTACTAACTTAGCTTTCGGGCAAGTATTTTCATTAAAACTTCAAAAGCACCAATAACATAGGTACGGTCAAGTTTTGTTTGAAGAGTTACATATTTATTTACAATTCTATGGAGTTCGTTATATAGCTCGGTTTATAAGTTTAATAAAACCTTGTTGTTGTCAGGCTCAGTAACTGAAATCAGACAAAGAAAATAACAAACAGATAATAAATGTTTCAAAAGTAGGCGATTAAATCCTCTGTCCAATATTTGAGTATAATATTATTGACCCAAATAGATCTTATGAGTTTTTAATCGTACTTAACTTAAAGGGAAGTTGTAAATATGTGCCACCAAAATTATGTCTCACTGAATGAACGATTTCAATCATTGAGCCCGACATTATCATATCAAAATCTAAAATAAGATGTGCACAAAAATCATCGATAAAATAATTTATCTACTTCAATGTTTATTTTTATGAGGTACGTATTTTGGCACAGAGAGATTTCTTACAGCTATATTAAGTTACACGTGTATATATCTAAGTAATTGTTTAATAATATTAATTTAAATTAGATAAACATTTATCTTCGATGTTCTAAAACTTGTATGACTGGTCTTATATCGTACAAATCACAGTTTTGCATTCATCTACTTATCTACCGTCACGGCTACCGTTTTCCTAGTTCCTCTTCAGTGGAATGAGTTTAAATAAGACAAAACATAATATAGCAAAGTAAATATTATATGCATGACAATAATGCAAACTTTGGTATTATTTCAATGCCCATAATATAAAATCTAAGTACGTTCTCGGTTTAGTCATAAAAGATTGTGTTTGGTCCCTCATCTAAGATTGAAATGCATTTATTTTAACATAATCCTTGCCTCTGAAGGACTGGTGACACGCCCATTAATTTGATGAGAGACTAGCTTTTCCAACATTAATAATAAGTTTTAAAACTCTTAACCAAACGAAGAAATATGGGAATCACCGCAAACGTTACTAGCGAAACTACTGAACAATTTAATTTATTAACAAGTAGTGAGAGTTTAAAGATATTTCATATCTTGTATATACTCGCTTAGCAACAAACGTTCTTATTTTACTGTTAAGAATCAATATAGAAAATTATTTATTAAATATACGTAAACCACTCCAAAAAGAAACCTGCGTGTAAATCTCTAATTAAACCTGCTTATATTATGTTTGTAAATTTATAAAAATGTTTTAAAAAATATTCCGATTTACTGTTTATGCGTCGGTTTATACGTCTCAGCGTACAGCGTAGACGGGAACTGGGACGGGGGGAGCCGGGATCAGCGAGCGTTGTGCACGTGCGTCGTGAGGTGTTTGGAGAGATAGTCGGCGCGGGCGAAGCACTTGCCGCACGCCTCGCAGTGGTAGGGGCGCTCGCCCGTGTGGATGCGCAGATGCCGCGTCAGGTCGCTCTTGCCGCCGAACGCGCGCCCGCAGAACAGACACACGAACGGCCGCTCGCCCGTGTGCTTCCGCACGTGGAGCTTCAGGTTCTCCTTTGAGCGCACGCACTTTCCGCAGAACGGACACGCGAATCTCCTCTCTCTGTCCCGCTGCCGCTCGTCGTTCTGCATGAAGCTGAGGATGCCCGAGTTGGAGCTGGAGCTCTCGAGCTTGCCGCTGTCGGCACGCGACTCGTTCTCGGAGCTGTCCGCCATCGAGCTGATGCTGGCGAAGGATACGGGCGCGCGCCGCCGCTCCACCGGGTCCTCGTCGCGCTTGCTCTCGCTCTCGGCGCCCGAGGTCCGGCACTCTACCGAATCGTCGACCGTCACTATCGAGTCGGTGGGACCATTCGAGTCGACCGTGCTGTCCTGCTCGGCGTCCCCGACCAGATCGATCGGCGGAGTCCGGGTCTCGTCCCGCTTCTTCTTCATCGAGAGGTCCATCTCGCCGCCTTGGCCGATGAGAGCCTCGTCGGTGCTCGAGACCTGGTCGATGCCCTCGGGAGGGTCGGTGTTCTTCGTGTGCAGTCGCTCCAGTGTGTGGTTCAGCCGATGCTTCTTGAAAGACTTGAGGTAGCGGAACTGCATTCCGCAGACGTCGCAGGTGAAGAGTTTGTCGGCGGGGAGGCGCGCGCGGTGGTTCTGCTCGCGGTGCTTGACATAGGCGGAGCGGTAGCGGTAGGACTGGCCGCACTGTTCACACACGAAGGGTTTGTCGTCGCAGCTGGCCTGCGAGGCGTGCTGGAGCGCGGCGTGCCGCTCGAGCAGCCACGCGGAAGGGAAGGAGGCGAGGCACACGCCGCAGCGGCGCCGCTCCGTGTGCAGCAGGTGCCGCCCGGGATACGTCATGCAGTCGTCGCTGAGATAGCGTCGCAAGCGGCACGCCTGCAGCGCCAACAGCGGCGACCACAGCGGCAGCGCCTTCGGACTGCGAGGCGGAATCGGACTGGGCACGCTCGGCGACCCACACATGTCCAGGCGCATCTGAAATGTGGCCAATACAATTGTTACCTGTGGTTTTCTTCGTGCGTTGTCTAAGGTTATTTTTCAGCCGAAACAAAAGGCGGTGTACTTGTTGAAATTATCACATGCAAATAATTTAGGTGTTCCCATTGCCTGTGCATTGTTTCGGCGGAAATACAACCTTAGAATATCTAGTATACACCTACGTAATGTTACTTACCTGATAAGAAATCGGTGAGGATGGGTACAATAAAAGAATAGTTCTGTAATGATTGTAGAGCTTTTATTTGTCAAAATTGTATTTTTACAGCTATGATATGCTTATATTTGTTTCGAAAGTTACAATGATTAACAGCGATGGGTCTGTTTTCAGGTTGTTGCTCAATTGACAAATAGTAACACCGTTCGGTCCTCTGTTAGACTGTAAATCATTTTTCAACAAAACTGTACTGCTCTTTGTTACATTATGAACTATTATTAATAATAAACGTTAAGGCAAAACAGACTTTCCACTAATCTAAAATGTCAACAATGAATGTTAAATAAAACAGCTTAAGAAGAACATAACCATTGATTTCTTGTAATGAAACGAACGATTATCAAGCTCTATAAATAAACTGGACCTACGTTATTTGAACTTGTGCTGAAAATAATTTTTATTGGCGTAATACAAGAACCAACACTCAATCCTCAGACCACATCATCGGCCCTATATTATGCCAATATAAAATATTAGTCACGAATAACTACACCTAAATAATTTATAATAAAACACATTATGATATTAAAACAAATTGTACCAATATACAGTAATTAATACACCTACAGGAACTTAGAAAAATTGCAATATAAGTTCTATATTTAGGTATGCCACTTAATAAAATGGTAAGTTAGTTTCGAACCTAACCAGTTCACGATTTTGCGGCCTACATCGATCGCTTCGGACGTCACTTACATTACTAACACTATACAAAATAAATCTATTGTTATATTGGTCGAGAAAATAACTTTTGCACTGGTTGTTAATCGTACTATAACATCACAAGATTGGAATGCGCTAACTACGGAGGTGCTCTCTCTATTTTCTGCGCTGCTTAGAAATCAAACCTCAGGAGAATATCGACAAGTTACATATCATAACGCAACTTACAATTTTCACCATAAAATTCGTTTTTTTTTCTCTATCCGCTACATATACTATGTATATTCCGTGATTTGCAGCCTTTATAATAAGTCTTGTATAGGCAAGAGGCACTCTAAATATAAAACTGTGGTCACAATTGAAGTTACAAAAATGAATCTACATTGCATCTATTTCAACTCGATGGAATATTCGTGCTAGTGTTTTCTTAAAAGTATTTTTGCTCAGTAGGAACGAAAAACAAATACCTAATTAAAAATTGAAATACATATTATTTTAATTTGTTAGATTATATTTGTGCTAACGGCGTGTGAACTTTGCAGGGACGTGGAAACAACTGCAAATGTTAAAATTTGAATAACTGCACTCATATAATAACTTTTACACTTTTATGTCATAAGTATATAACAACATTTGCCACTCATAACTGCATATATATCTACACTTCAATACATATTTATATATATGTATATACTTCTTTAATATTATTAGATTATTTAGTTAATAAATATTACTCTGAAAGTTAGGAAACAAAATATTATAACTGCAATATGTAATTTAATATATAATTAATTATAGTATTGTAATTTATAGTAAATCATCAAAAACTTGTACAAACGTGTTACGTGCATTTAATCTTTATATATTGCTATTTATTCTGTATACTGTAAATATTTAATCTTTCTTAAAACAAGAAGAGGAACGTTAATGAATATTGAAATGTATATTCAATATTGCTACAATATTTGGTAACACTCAACTCTGAGAAAATAAAATGGTGCAGCTTTTCAAATAGCAACATACTTGTGTTATTTTTTTGTATTTTTTTGGTGATTTTTAAGTCATTTCCAAAATCTAGCTCCGGGAAGTAGCGCATCTACCAATCTATCATCTAAATTGCAATAATTTAATGTATGTGTGACTTTTAACAATAGACCAACATTACTTTTCTTGCTTTCCTGAATTAACATCGCGACATAATTATACGATAGAACTCTGTACAGAAATATAAAAAATATGATATACTCAAACAATAATTTTGTTCGTAGAGTAGACATTTAAATTTACTTTAAGCGAATACAAGATGCTAGAAGTATACATATATTATATTCTTTGGGTTGCCATGTTTTAATTTTATATTATGTTTTTTTTATTACAAATTTGGATTACGGACGGGACTCGATCCCGCAATATGTGTACCACATGCTAATTGCCAATCAAGCCACCGGAACCGTAAGCACTCTATTCCAAATTCTTCCTTTAGTTCTTTTATCCGTCTTCTGGGGACGCCATCTATGTTTAACTTTAGTAAATTTAAATCTCTATCGATTTATGGAATGTACGTGTCGTTAGCTGTTTTTACAAGTGATGCAACTGGTATAAACTTTCTCTTTCGCTAACGAAATTAGTAACTCATGAAAACAAACTGATTGAGACATCTTAATTTACAAAGTGCGATTGGAAGATGTTCCTAAGGACACTACAACATTAATTCAATACTTATTCGTAACATTCCATTCAAACAAAACAAACGATACATTTGATACATTCTGATACGCTCCGGTGCTGACGGATTTCATGTTTTAAATTTTACAATTAAACGATTAAATAATTTTATAAATATTACCTAAACAGTATCGGTGGCATTTGATATTAAAATTACTTTGAAATTGGAATAACATCGGAATGTTAGGCGTTTGCGAGTAAAAAATAAGTACTCTAGTAAAATAACTGACAAACAATTTTGAAAATATTATTTACTCGTAATTTAACAGTGTGGAATCTTAATTTCTACATGACGCCTAAAAACTTAAAATAGATTGAGATCTGATATATGTTTAATCGACTTCTAAAAGGAGGTTCTCAAATAGTTTTTTTTTATTCATTATATTGGGTTTATAATTGAAATCTTGATAAGAGTTTCCATCGTAAATTTTACCGTCCAAAATCAAACTAGCAATCAATGAATATTCTTGTCTTATGGTGTCAATGGTCAAATGCAAAATTTTGTTTCGTAAGAAAATGAGAAATATTTAATTGATTTTAATGTCTCATTTATCAATCGATTTGTCTCAAGTTTCCTAAATACGCCCACTAAAGCTCTATGCTTAATTAAATTTGGATATATAAATGCTTTCGAATAAAAAGGGTCCTTATCTACGCGTCTTACGCATTCAATTAATAATTTCTATAAATAAAACAATAAAAATTGAGATAATTTCGACCAACATGCCTAAAAATTCTAAAAATTTAAATTCTATCTGAGATCTATTTACGTTAACTCCCAGATGTTGCACGCTTACTTTTATATATCACAGATGTTTTCCTATAATACCATAATACTTTTCGTTTTTTGATAAAGTCCCATTTTTATATCAACACTACAATTAAACGCCTAAATCCAAACCAAACCCCGATATTTTTAACATAATCATTTAAAATATTTCTTTTAAATATATTTAAAATAATTTAACAATTTCGCTTGAGACACATTTTTGTTATAAAATGATATGTTTCCGTGACCAAAAGATTTATGAGATGGTAAGATAGTTATATCGACTAGCATAGCATAAAATCATTAGAATATTTACGATAATGATATTTATTTACTCTTATACGATATTTATATGTCCGAAAGTTCCAACCGAAGAGTACCGTGAGCATATCAGAATGAGATAGTGAACATTTTCTCCAATGATACTTATTATCTAAAGTGAGCCAACGTCTAATCAGTACCAAATCAAAGCTTTAGATGTTACTTGACATGTTGAATAATGACAGTCTGATAACGAATACATTCTTTAAACAGGGCCTAAGCAAAGGCTATGTTTAAAGCCTGCATTACAAACAAAGGTATGATGTTATTGTAAATTAACAATTTTTACATTTCATAAAATATCCCTGTATTTGACTCTGTTGAATGTATTGAACACAGTGGTCGATTTGAGAAGTTTCAGATGATGTAATACAATAAGAATAGCGGAATATGTTGAAATAATACACACTAACTTGTGAATATACACATCCACAAAGTTACTCAAAAAACCAAGAGTAATATATAAATGTGTGTACATGCCTCAACTGTATAGATATGTGTTTATATCAGGTAGTTGATCAACATTCATATTTAATTAACGCAGCATTTGAAACTTCCAAAACGAACGTAAAATAATATGGTTCTGTAGTATGAAAATAGATATAATATTTAATATATATCAATATAGATGTGCCATGCCTCTAAGTCCATACTTGTACAATTCGTACCTATAAAATCTCGTATAAATGTTATTTATTGACAATATTATTGCTATTTGTTTTATTTATTTATCTACATTGAAATTCATAGAATTTGTAGAATAAATTAGGCTCAGTGGTAACTAAAAGGCATGGCTTACGGACAGAAATGAAATACCGCTTAAAGCTTTGATTCCTATGATCACATCAACTGCCTCCCGCTATTCAACCAAATACGGAGCTACCGAAGCATTTACACACTATTAATTTCCTAAAAATCCAATATTACCAAACTATATTGTTATTTACACTTTTATATGTCGTAATATTGCTTTGATTTACCTCAGGTGCGTCGTTACTCGAAAGACATAAAATAAGTAAAAATCTCAAATTCCTATGTTTTAAATCTTTACTTACTATTTTAAGTGCGTACGTATGGTCTCTAATATTTTTTATTAAAGCACTCGGATATCTTTAATTTCGTTCAAAATCAACTCTGATGTGACGCTACACCGATAAATAAGTATCTAAATATTATCAGCTCTAACATAACGACATATTTATTCGTTTAAATTTCCGTTAAGCTTTGAAATGGCAACCAAACATGAGAGCTTTCTATACTTCACAAGTTGTCTAAATATGCACAAAAATTAATCGAAAATGGAAGCGATATAATTGAAACAAAGCAGTTTTATTTATTTTTGCAAGAAACAATATTAAATAAAAGAAGTTTAACTTCTCTAGCTAACTTTGGCTATGCCGTCTACGATGCTCGTCCCACAACGAGCTCCATTTTATATCTAAGCATAAGGAAAGCACCTAAAGATCGAAACGTTTACGAAAATAAGCAACACAAAAAAAGTAGAAACTAAGAGAGTTCAATCACCAAACATCTAAGAATTAACAACTTCTGTGTCAATTTATCTATAAGTGAAATATCAAATATTATTTCATATCATTCAGATCACAGTTGCGGCGTTTAAATCACATTCTTAACTAATTACATATTGTCCTCCCTTTGTTCATTCGACTATCACTTCTCGCGAACCGTCTAATTCTAGCGGAGTTATTTGCTAATATAATTATTATCATTGAAGAATTGTAGGCTAGGGATGAGCGCACTCATTGATGAGGGCTTTCCTCCTCAGTGTCGACGGGACTAGGCGATAAAAATTTGCGTGCGTATTTTGGATAGTGAGTCTTTTCGTGCGCTTTTAGAATAGTTGACCGCGAGAAAGTTTTTCCACACAAACCACAACGGAATGGCCGTTCACCTGAAATGTTTCAAAACATAAGTTATCAAGTCAAACGAGTGCAATATTTCTAGTCATTTCATTGTAATTTTCTTACTATTGTTAAAGAGTTTAAACAACAATTGGCAATAGGGTTGATTAAGAAGCAAATAGATGTACCTTACCTGTATGAACTCTACAATGGTCCTTCATATGATGCCTCAGTTTAAACGCCTTCCCACAGAACTCACACTTGAAAGGCCTATCTCCCGTGTGCACCGGCAGATGCGCTATTAGGGATGACACGTCCGGAAAGCTCTTGCCACAAAACTTGCACAGCACTACATTTCCTGGCTCCACAGGCCCTATGTCCAGGTCGATCGGAGATTCTTCTGCGTGCATGGCCAGGTATGGCTCACTGAACTGGTTTATCATCGGCAGCCCTATAGGCCTTCCCAGTAACGCTTCGCGGTACTTCAAAGTATCTAGCGTATGAGTCGTCAGTATGTGCCGCGTCAGTTTGCTCTGGTGTGGAAACGCCGCGCCGCAGTGTATGCACGGGTACCCCCTCTCCCCTTCCTCATTACGCCCCCTACCGGACCCATCGTACTCCTGCAACCACAAAAAAGAACATCAACTTCTTTTTGTCTTTGTTCCATTTTAACACGGACCAAACTGTGTGCAATATCTCTACCACTACGTTCTAAATTGAGATGCAGTCTCGTTTATTAACTTTCAATTTTCCACTATCTAATTAAGAAGTTGACGCTCATTTTTGCCCATAAAATGTGCAGGAGTGACCCGGGTAGCCAGCTACGCGTAATGCCTTGTTCTTAAGCAACCGCGTCTCTACTGAATCACTGATTCGTATTGTGACGTGTGTGTGGCCACCAAGTTAAATAGGTACAAAAAAACTGCCCAAAATATATATGAAACGACATGGATGGATATAAAAATGATGGCCAACAAAATGAAGGTCAACTTCTTGACAGCAAGGCATAGTACTCGATGTTCAAAATAGCGCAGCATATCAAGAAAGCATGCATGTTACAAATCAACTCTCACAAACACCGACTACTGAACAGAATATGTTACAAATCAATTTTCACAAACACCGACTACTGAACAGAATGTGTTACAAATCAACTTTCACAAACACCGACTACTGAACAGAATGTGTTACAAATCAACTCTCACAAACACCGACTACTGAACAGAATATGTTACAAATCAACTCTCACAAACACCAACTACTGAACAGAATAACTCAAGATTGCAAACTCTACAGTGTTAGCATTTACTATAGTACTGCCATCAATTTCCATTGGCGTAAACTAGTTTGTGGGCAGATCAAATTTTAATACCTATCCATTGTATCCACAAAATTCATTTAGACATAGATTTTTGACTTTAATTCTTGGATAACAAATTGATGGAAAAAAATATTAAGTTAAGAAAGTAATAAAAATAAGTTATTTTAAAATTATTTAATTTAATTTCTTGATTTGACAACATGAACTGAATTTATTACTATGTATAAATAAATGACTTTTTTATGTTTTAAGATATTAATCATGTCTTCTTATCATAACATTGAGTGACCCATTGAGTCCAATACTTTAACCA
This sequence comes from Alsophila aescularia, assembly GCA_946251855.1. Classification (NCBI taxonomy): domain Eukaryota; kingdom Metazoa; phylum Arthropoda; class Insecta; order Lepidoptera; family Geometridae; genus Alsophila; species Alsophila aescularia. Next base: position 18,164,820 of record OX276375.1, on the reverse strand, counting down.
AACCAATTTAGTTAATGTTATAAATAAGACTTAAACTGCATGCAACACCAAATCCAACATGAACGTCATATTAATAGAAATTGAGCCACAACTAATTTATAATAATTGATTAGTCAACATTATACCAACTTAAATAAAAAAATATGATAAAAAGTGGCTTAATTTTTATTACTACAACATTTCTGTGTTCATATAAAATAACCACTATCTTAATATCCATAGCAATCATGGAATACATATACTATTGTGTGCTATCACAGAATACTGAATGTTATACTTTACAGGGTGGTAATTTTATATGGGGCCGGGCAAGAAATGTTATTCAAGATTTTGAAAATATGGTACAACCAGCATTCAATGATCAAAATACTCTACGGAACTAACTAAGATTAGACTAATGAAATAGTAGAAATCATTAAAAAAACACTTCAAAATACAGGGTCATTCTCATGAGAACTTCAAGTACTTATTCTTACTGCCTTATCTCTAATTACCACCATGTATATGACACTAAAGCACAATTAGACTTGGCTAATGAAAAAAACAGAAAAAAGAATGTGATTATTTAGAATACAACAATACTACAACATCCATTAAAATACAGACATTGAGAGGTACATAAACAAACACATACCGATTCGTGCTGCAATCTGTAGTCTGTAGAAGGCTCGCCTTTGTCCTCTGGCCGGTCCCAGTCTATCTCCTTCTTCAGAGACTGCAATATGAGAAATTAGAAAATGTAAATAGAGTACATATATTGGGTCTTACAACGGATGGATAAAAAACGGGGCGAGCTAGATTTCCCCCAGGCTTATGAATTTAACGCCTATGTATGTTCAGCAATTTTCAATAGTTTTTTTCGTGATGGTAGTCTAATACTAATCATAGGCCTGTTTAAATACATTATTTTTACTATTTTATTTTAATTTAATATCATTATCATCATCATCATGTCAGCCCTTAGAAGTCCACAGCTGAACATAGGCATACCCCAAAGAGCGCCATGACGTGCGATCTTGTGCCACTTCCATCCACCGACTTCCTGCGATGGCTACAAAGTCGTCGGTCCATCGTGTGGGGGGTCTCCCTACACTTCGCTTGCTTGTTCGTGGTCGCCATTCGAGAATATTCCCCGCGGTTGTCGGTTCTGCGAACTAGGTATATGGTTTGCCCATAGCCACTTCAACTTGCAAACTCTGAGAGCTATGTAGGTAACCTTGGTTTTTCTATGGATTTCTTCGTTTTGGATTCTATCACGTAGTGAAACAACGAGCATAGCTATCTCCATTGCACGCTGCGCAACTCTGAGCTTGTGTATGAGACCAATAGTTAGCGACCACGTCTCAGTGCCGTATGTCATCACTGGCAACACGCACTGATTATACTCTTTCGTCTTGAAGCTCTGCGGTATCTGCGACGAGAAGATATGGCGTAATTTCCCGAACGCTGCCCATCCAAGTTGGATTCGTCAGTTGACCTTTTTGTCGAAGTTGGATCTACCCAGTTTCAGTATTTAATATTCCATTATATTATTATTAGTATATTTTATACAGGTTGTATTTTTGAGATGGGGTTTTAGCTACAGGAATACGTACTAAGGACAACGTCTTTAAGTTTTGGAGATGTTATGACCTGAGTTCACAGATTTTGTATAAAATGTACAGTCATCGAGAAAATGGGTAATATGCACAAAAAATGTTTGATGCCAATCGATCCTGTTTCATATAAGGATCAAAGTCTGTATCGGACCAACTGAACCTCAGTTGGTCCAATCAGGCGGTTTAGGCTGTAGGACGCGCCAAAGGAACATGCTTTCGACTGCTTCTTAAATTTCAAAATCAAGAATCTAAAGCAAAGCTTGTTTGCCTCTTTATGGTTTTGTTAGCAGTCGAGTTTATTTAAAATGTAATTAGTTATTTTTTGGGCTGTATATATGTGGGTATGTTTGTATGTTACTTTGGTGCTTCCTACAGCCTAAATGACTTGATGGATTTTTATAAATGAAGTTTCATTGGATACGCTTTAATCATGACTGTTGATATATGTGTGTGAAAACTAATATGGCGGCTTACAGCTGCCATATCGTATTTCCGACGAAATCAAAAAAATACCAAAACCTATCCTATTATAATTAAGGTGTTTAAAAGACCATTCCAAAAATATAAAAAATATTAAGCTGCCTTGACCCTAAAAATCATTTAGCCCAACAATTCGTTTGCAGGGAATAAAAATATTAAGATAAAAATTTATTATTTAAAAATAAATACTATAATTTTTAAAATCGGTCCGCAACTGACGGAGATATCGACCGACATACATACATATAAAAAAAAACATACTTATGCCGAACATATAACCATCTCCTTTTGTGAAGGCGATTAAAAAGAGGCAAAGAAGCTTTAGATTCTTGATTTTGAAATATAAGATGCATTTGGAGGCTTCATGCAGTTCATTTCTCTTTTGACGGGATTCCCCGAGTGCATCTTATATATTTCAAAATCAAGACTAAAGTTTGTTTGCCTCTTTTTAGTTCTGTTTGCAGTAGTTTTTTTATTTGCTCACAACTTTTTCGGAAGAAGTGAAACAAAATCTAAACATTGAATTGCAAATAATAAATATCGCAAAGCGAATTAAATCATACTACGAACATTTTCACGAGTTAAATCCATGGTGATGTATACACGCAATTTTTGAAATGACACCACAATATAAAAACAAGCGAATCCTATCTTGATTCATATGTTGGATATTCTCGCTTCCCTAAATATTTCATCCTTTACTTCATCCAATCAATGAATTCATGATTTGTATGTGTTGATCGTACATCTTGAGTGAGCCGAAAACTAAATATTAAGTGGTGAAAAGTGTAGCTGATTAATTAAAATTAATAATATCTACACGCATACTTTACACGTGTAAATCAGCCTTAAGTCACAAATATACTTAATTAAAAGGTAAGGTAACAAGCTACCTCAAATGAGGAATTGTCTGCTTAAATGATGCTTGTACGAGTAGTGCTAAGCTCCCCAGATCCTAAGATATGAACCCCATTTTACTACCCGACTGTGCGGAGGGTATTGTGTTTATCAGCCTATGTTTGTATATTTGTTCCTTTTTGGTACTATATAGACCAAACGACATTTATGAAGAACCGAAAGACCGATTTTGATGATGCATAAGCATACCACCACGCAAACAACAACACGGTAATATAAGTCAATCGATTTATCTTAATCTTGCGAGTGCTACTAAAGACATGACATTAAGTATCCACAATTTTAACCCATCATATCTGTCACCTGTCACTTTGACACCTATCACTTTGACATCTGTCACTTTGAAATGTGTCACTTTAACATCTGTCACTTTAAAATGTCTTACTACCTAATTATAATACATGTTATTTTTTTTCTTCATAAATGTCGATTATTTCTTTATTAGTTTCCAACTCTAGTGCAGTGGGTGGAGGGGTAAATGTGAATTACCCGTACACCCACTAGTGGGTGAAGCCAGTGGGTGGAAGGGTCATTGCCCATATAAACTACTACTGTGTCAAGTTGCATCATAATCCGTCCTGTAGTTTCAGCATAATATGTGTTCTTTTAAATTACTTTCAACCAATATCCTTCTTTTATTCAATACCCTTTAATTTTTGTGTATGAAAGGTATCTAATGTCCTACTTCATAGTTTGAACTCAAATCATACCAAGTTTCAGTTGAATTAATTCAGTAGTTTTGGTGTGATGCGCAGTCAAGATACAGACAGACAGACAGACAAAAATAAAAAATAAAGTTTTGGCTTTAGTATCAAACATAGAAAAGCCTCCAATATTTTTTTTACTAAATATCTTCAATGTACAGAATTTGGACCCATATCCCGCAGGAACCCTTTTATGTTTACGTGAAAAAAATATCCTTAATTTTAATCTATCATATAAACTATGAATATGCCAAGTTTCATCAAAATCCGTCCAGTTGTTTTAGGTCCAGGTGAAACATGTTCTTTTAAATAACTTTTCCTACCTCGTAGTATGAACTCAAATCATGTCAAGTTTAATTTGAATTCATTCAGTAGTTTCGGCGTGATGCGCGGCCAAGATACAGTCAGACAGACGAAAATGAAAAAAAAAACAGATTCAAGTGCAGATTTCAATTGAACTGTGCTTCAGAGGTCACATTAAGCTATTAATAGGCAGCTTGACATACTGTGATACTAGAGGCCAGGTATTATTAATTATTACAAAACATTCAAAGCTAACTCTCAACATACCAGAGGTACTTGCTGTACTGGAGGCAATCCAGACGGGCCTGCAATGGGCTCACTACGAGGGCTTGGCAGGGATGCGTGAGACGGGTGCGGCATCCCTGGATGCCCCAACGTGTTCAGCATACTGAGCCGGTCCACAGGCGAGTACCTCGTTCCCAGTATACTACTACTGTGACTGTTGATTGTCATGTTTAAGCCTGGAAACAAAGGTATAGAAGTCAGATATAATATTTTATACAAGCACCTGAATCTGAAATTATTTAAAACACATTGTTAATGATTTTTTATTTAGATATTATTCATATGCATGATAGTTTATGAAATTACATATAATTTCTTGCAGATTAATCTATTTTAAGAGAAATCATCAAATTAATATGACAATTAATAATTAATAACAACTGTAAGCTAATCTTATCTACTAACTATGAAGAGAGACTCAAATGATTTTAATTGTCTTATGAAGATCATCATAAATATTATGTGACAAATAGGACAATATAGCCACTAAATCAATAAAATCCGAAAAGTTATAGTTTTAAGTTTGGGTTTGCCACAACTAAACTTTTGCGACTTTGCTGGTCAGACTTTAAGTCACAGGGCTAAAATGTTGCAAAGAGGACATGACATTATTTTCCCTTTTTATATTCTGATGAAAATATTTACCTAAGTTTGTTATCAAATGTAAATAACGTTACATGATATTGTTCATCTTTAGACAACAGATTTAATGATATAAACTAACCTAAAACAGTAGATAATGTGTCTCAAACCCTCTAATAGAAATAGAAAACTTAATACCGTGTAAGTCTACAAAACACCATCTGTTTGTCTCGAAAGTAATAGACAACTAGGTTTTTTAAAAAAGGTGGTTGGTGAACGTAAAGAATGGTGATGACATTTCAAAAACTAAAATACGTAAATTTTCAAATGGCAGTTTTAGCCGAGACAAAGGCGACATGTTCGGTCGGAACCACTATTCAAGTTTTTTTTTTAGAAATCAAATTGTATTTATATTAGCATAATACTTCAATTATAAACTACCGGCGACGATAGGCGAGTTGAGTATTTCAGTATTTCAGTTTTAGTATTTCAAACGAATACTAAAACTCATGCTTCCTTATCACAAAAAAGTTTTCAGAATCACTTTCAACATCGAGGAATTTGAGTGACACACCAAAAACAGACGCCTTGGTGTTAAAAATTGACATTATTTAAATTACGAAAAGTAATAATAAAAGGACAAGCCAAAAACTGACGCCTTGAGTGTTAAAAATTTACATTATTTATATTACGAAAAGTATTAGTGAAATTATTGTTTAATTTTAATTATTTTAGAGTTTAATGCTAAACTTCTTATTAGACGTCAAACACAGGCGACAGCCGAAAAGCGGGATGTACAATATATTTTGAAAACGCTCACCTCCTGAAATATGCAAGTTTATTTCAAACAGAGATTTTGAAAGGAAGCAAAGACTTTAGCAGAGAACAACTATTCATTTATTTAGATCTTACACAATACACAAATGATTCTAATGGAAAATACTATTATGTTACAATATATTAAAGGATTTTACCCCGATTCAAGTTATGCTGCCGGTTATTACAAATATGAACCACTTTTTCCTCGTAGGATTTTTCTTCCTCCGAAAGGTTTCCATCATAAATCGTGGAAAGAGTTTGAATGATTCAAACATTACGTTTAATTATTTTGTTGTACAACTTGTGGAAATAACTAAGTAACTTAAAACTTTTAATTACAATTTTACACAGAAAATCAAGAGCAAAAAGTAAACAAATCCCGGCCAAGCCAATGCCAATATCCCATAGCCACTATCCATACTTGTACATATTACTTTATAATTTGTGTATCTCAGCTGACATTGGCATTAGCCATTTTTGACATCGACATTCAAATTTATACCCTGCGTTCGAGATGATGAGATGGCGTTATGTACATCTTTAAGAAGCCATTCGATTTAACATTTCAACAGTTTGCCCTTTTTGCAACTTTTGACACTATGATCCTTCCCAAACCAAACGAAAAACGACCTTATAGTTGGAAAAATAAAGTAGATTTTCTTATGTAATCTAAACATGCAAAATGAACGGTGATCGAAAACGTTCAGAAAGATAATTTGGCCCACAAATGTCCAAGGTGAACGCCAAAATATATGTGATAATATTTAGCGTTTTATACAGCTATTTTCACCATTTACTTCAAAACGAACGGCCCCATAGTCGACGCAGACGGCCGTTCGTTTTGATGCAACATTATTGAAAATAACAGTTAAAAACGCTAAATATGTTTCGATCAGCGTTCGCTTTGGACATAACAGTAAAATTTGACATCGGAAAAGCCACTTTATTCCCTGGGTTTTAGAGCGATGGTGGCCTAACGGTTCTATAGTGCAATTTAGTATCCAACGATACCAGCCCCCCGATTCAGAACTCTTCTATAACGAACCGAATCGATTCGATTCGAGTATATCGAATTGAATCGATTCGGTTCGGAATCAAACATGTATTGAATTGAACGATTTGAAACCAGAATAAAAAATAACATATCGATCGACAACTTAGTTATCGAAAGGTTCTGAATCGGGGGGCAGGTTAAAAACCTAGGCTCTGAATCTGGGGCAGGTTCAAAACCTAGGCTCCGCACCAAACGCGCTCCGTGTTTCGGAGGGCACGTTAAGCTGTCGGTCCCGGCTGTTATTGATTAATAGCAGTCGTTAAGCCATGTCAGAGGCCCTTGGGCGGCTCGACAAACTCTGACATCAGAGGCCAGCACTACCTCATACGACAAACAAACAAACAGGGTCATTTTTCGTTCGGTTTGGAAAGGATCATTACTTTTAAAAATGGCTATCGAAACAGCCCATAACGCCACTTCCTCATTAAAATTATATCGGAAATGTATTTTATACGGTAGGGTCTTTTGTCGTTTGGTTTAGAATGGATCGTTAGTAGCGATGTCGTTTGGTTTATGAAGGATCGTTAGTGGCAAAAATTGTAAAATTGTTGAAATCCGAACGGCTTGAAATTTACATTTTCAAAACTGCCACATACGCCCTCAACTCAATCCGAACACGGAGTAAATTCGTAAAAGTGGTAGGCGCATACGTAATTTTTATTTTTATTTATTTTCTTTTTTATTATTTTTGACCTGAGAGAAAAGAAGTAGGCGGGAGTTTTGGCGGGAAAGTATAAATGTTACGTTATTTAATGAACATGTTCAGTTCTTCGCAAAGATTAGATATTAATTATTAGGTATTTTATAGGGGCCGTTCGTTTTGTAGCAAATGACGAAAATAACTGTTAAAAACGCTAAATATGATCACATTTGGCGTTCTCTTTGGACATTTGTGGGCGAAATCGCATACCTAAATGTGCCATTTCGAGTTCTCGACTAAACTCCGTAGGCTTCAGCCTACCATCAGTAAAGTAAAGCGTCCACAACGTAGATTGAGTATTTATGTGAACTATATTTAGCTAGCTACATATCTCTAATCTGTGACTATATTGGAGTTTTTTGAAAGTAAGTAGCTGTCATGTTAGTAATATTTTTTCCTCATGTTTTTACTATGTGTTTGCTAACGTGCACATGCAAAGGATAAAAATTCAAAAGACATGACACTTTGTGAAGTTTACAAAACTCTCCGGTAAGTTTCAGTAAAACGTCCACCAATTTCTGACAAAAAAAGTTGTTTATTTTTGTCAATTTTATTGACAAAGAAATATGAGATGTGACAATACTTATTTTAAACCAAACTTGAACATTGGCGAAATTGCTAATAGGCCAGTGCCTCCGCAGAAACCATCCTAATAAAAAAGAAGAAGACTATTTAATGAAAAAACATTCTTATTTTAGTATATATAGAGAACAGTAATGTGCAGTTGTCTATGTAGACTTGACACTGGCTAAACGCACTAGTGTGCAAAACAAAACAATAAAAAAGAATGGCCAAGTGCGTGTTGGACTCGCATATAGGCACATAGAGTTCCGTAGCCAGGATCACTCCCCAACTATGAAAATTAAATTCAAAATCAAGTTTTTTTTATTTTTATTTTTTGCGCCCTGTTTAGAAGCTAAGATTTGGCTACTTACAGCAAACAGGTACGTTATCTCCCATTCTTATACGAAACAAGCAACAAACTACTACTGAATCAAACAAGCTGCGTTAATTATTACGTAACTTGAAGATTCAGCAGTAGGTTTTAATTAACAAATTATTGAAATATAAATAAGAGCTACATACCCATATTATCGTTTTGAGCTCCATTTGATCTTAATGATACCGAGTCATCTTCTGGTGATGACGCTCGTATTATATCGTCAGGTGGTTCATCTTTCGGGATAGGCGGATGCGTCGGCGTCGGCGTTTCAGTCGAAGTTTCGGTCCTAAATCGCCGAACTGAGAGTAAGGGAGATATCCGAGGGGGAGTCGCTTCGGGAACCTCTCTAGGCTCCCGAACCTCTCGTTCCCGCATTTCTCTGGGATCACGAACCTCGCGCAAATCGCGTGGCTCACGAACTTCTCTAGACTCCCTCGGCTCTCTGTGTTCCCGTAGTTCCCGAGGCTCTCGTAAGTCTCGGTCTCTTTCCCTCATTTCTCGGAGATCTCGAGGTTCTCTCATATTACGGGCCTCCCTATGCTCTCTGTCCCTTGGTTCCCGTGGTTCCCTCGACTCCCGAGATTCTCGCGTGTGACTTTCTTTTACGTCGCGGTTGTCTTTGCCATCTCTGTCGCGGAACTCCCTTGCTTCCTTTCCTTCGCGCCTTTCTTCTTTCTCTCGGCTTTCCCTGATGTCCAGCCTCTCGTGTGCCTCTGGACACTCCCTCGTGTCTGGGGGTTGGCACTCTTCCATTGGTTCCGGAACGCTTCTCGTATCTATGCCAGCTGCGCTTAGCGTCGTCATTTCTGCTAGTCCTTTGATCTGTAAGGTATTTAAATTGGCGTTTTATACCAGTATTTGAGCAAGTGACCATTGGCGTCTCTATTGACGTAGTAATTAACTGCTTAAAATAACCGAGTACACGGATGAGCAATAACTCCTAACTAGGTTAACCTGTGTTTAGGATGTCAGTTCTCCCCAGCTTTCGTTAGCATAAATTGTGCACTGTTAAATTAAAGGCTAAACACGTGCGGTTGCTGTGGTATCCAAAACTCAGCACAAGAACGGTTTATGCGCGCGCGCACGTGTAAGATATATTTCTAGTTATATTTTGCTGCTAAATAGTATTAAGTAAATACTACGCGATCTCCGTGTTTCGGAGGGCACGTTAAACTGCCTCGCTGTTATAGATTGACAGTCGTTCTGCCACATCAGAGGCTTTCAGGCAGCCTGACAAACTCTGACACCAGAGGCCAGCACTATCTCATACGACAAGAAGATGACTACGCGATGTTTATAATTTATTTTACGAGTAGGTAGGTAGGTATGGATAGAAGTGGTAATCTTTAGGTTCTTCAATGTTAAATATTTATAAAACAAAGTTAAGAACATGACCGGTCGGGTGTGCTAAGGAACCGCTGGAAGGAGGTTTTTTTGCGCCTACCTACAATCTGGGAGCTTTGGATGTACATTGCGCTGGCATCAGGAATCAGGATAGAGAATAGCTGCATTGCTGTATTTAATCGACTTCACAAAAGGAGACGGCTATATTATGATCGTCTGTATGTGTATGTATATTTGTTATGCATGTATACCGATTTCTCCGTCAATTGCGGACCGAGTTTGAAAATTATCTTTTTGTTTGAAAGGGTATATATATTATCTTCAGGAGGTATAAATTGTATCAAAGTTTATTCAGTAGTTTTCAGAGAATAATTTGTTTTTTTTAATATCTATTTGAATTGTGTTTATATTGCCTCAAATCTCTAGGATTTCTAAACTGATTTGGATGGTTGTTGTTTTGTTCAAAGGGGTAGATTTTCAGTGTAGTCCCATATAAACTTCATCAAAATTGGTAAAATCTATTTGTTTTATAGTTTATGTTCTCTAATTTCTTAGGATTTCTGAATCGAATTAGATGATTATTCGGATTTGAGAAAACAGACGTTAAAATTTCATCAAAATTTGTTTAGTAGCTTTTATACAAAACCACCGTTTTATACATTTCACCGATTTCTCCGTCAATTGTGATACGAGAGAAAACGAGTAAAACCATGGATATATGGTTTTAATACGATAAAATTTGTAGTACAATATTTACACTATGACAGTTGTCATTTAGCACAATCACCATAGATCTGTACACATACGAAAGAGTATTGTACAGGATAGAAAAGAGTTTTGTAGCAACACCACAAATTGCAAATAGTTTTTTTTTAATTTGAAATAGTTAACCACTAGGTTGGTTCCATATAAATTGTATCAGTAGTTTTTAAACCATATTTCCTGGATTTACTTAGTTACTAGTTAATCCATTGAAGTCGATTTTAAGTACCATGCTATTTTGTATAGATCTTGTTAATCAATTTCCAAATTTCGACCGTCTCTTTTTTGTGCCTTTTCACTCATTATTTTCTCGGAATTCTTAACGGTATGGCAGCCGTTAGCCGTTAGCTGACCAAGATTTTCTTTCAGCAGCAGCAATACCTAGGTACTGATAGGTGAGTAACATTCAAATCTGAATCTCTTGTCTTACCTGAAGGCTCTCAGCGGTTTTGAGGAGAGCAGGCAGTTGACAATACTGGACGTTGACCTCTCCCTTGTACATGAAGTCGACAAGGGTCCTCAGTTCTTCAAGGCCCACGTCTTTGAGGATCACTATGGGGTGGCGCGACGGGTGGTCTATGAATAGAGATCGGAAGTACGATGAACACGCTGACAGCACTACCTGGAACCACGAAATATACTGTGAGTAACGAGAAAAGTATAAAGCGCTTTCATTATGAAAAATTACATGGTTGAACTGGTCCAACTCATACTTAGTTCTTTATCAAGTTCAGAAGAAAAGTTTGTTATCTTAGACAACAGATTAATTCTAATGCTGTCTTTTTCTGGCACTAAACAAATGATAAAGACAGCAATAGATTAAATCTGCTGTCAAAGTTAACAAACGTTTCAGAAACCCGAGGTTAGTCACTTGTTGCTGTATATAATGGCTCAGGCCTCATATTATATACCGTGGGCAAACGAACAATACAAGCGTGGACACGTGCCGCATTTATTTACTTAGGTACCTAATATTTATACATGTAAATTATTACAATATTTAATCATAATATTTACGTAAAATTTACAGAAAAACCGAAATGAGGTTTCACGTTACCACATCATAGGCCGGTAACAAACGTCCAATGCGGAATTTTGGCTTTCCCCATATTATATAGGTAACGCCCCAGCGAGCGATCGCTCGCTGTTCTAAGGGAGGTTATGCCCAAGCCACCAGGCCTGACAGACGTATTGGTAGTAGCAGTTGGTGATAATACACAGAAACTTACTGATGCCGATTTTCTGGATTCCCTTGGCAGATTCTCACAACACCCGCGAGATAAGTGGGTGGTCCTATGCATCGTCATGCTGGGGTGATCTGGCAGTAGTTTCAGTCAATCCCATTTTAAGCTTAGTGTTTTAGGTACCATATTCGATAGCACATACCATCTTCACCATACCCACCAGCAGAGATAGGGTCAAGTAGTCCTCCACCTAACCAATAAAATAAAATAAGTAAAAATGTTATATAAGTTAAACGATTTTATGTACATATTAAAAGCTAAAAAGTATAATAAAATCGTGGGCCGTAGCGTAACCTGAGTAATAGAAATTCAACTTGCCCTACGATTTTATTTTATTTTTTAGCTATTAGTACGTAAAACCGTTTAACTTAAATATTTTATTTACCTATTTTATTTTCAAGTAGGTATTTAGTTATTTCTAAAGTGTAATGTGTTCTCAAGCCCTTTTAATTGATACCCAAATTGAGAAGGTTGAAAAAATATATGTAATTTGTCAGTGTCATTATAAATACAAGATGGCCGCCGACCCAAAATGGCGTGCCATTTTGGGGCGGCGGCCATCTTGGCTTTACAATGATATTGAATATACATGATTGTATTGGCATCAGAACTAAAGGTGTGTACAATAATTCAGATCAATCGGTCAACAGGAAGGAGGTAAAATTTCAGTAACCAGATTTGACCCAAACAAACAAACAGGGCAACCTAAATAAAACCGTTGAAAAAACTTAGCCAGTACGGTGAAGGCTACCTTGTGAGCCCTAATGGAGGCACCTTCTGAGCAGGCAAGCGTGACGTCCACCAGGCTCTCGTCGTGCAGCAACTGGCTGAATACGCCCAGCAGGTTGCTCTGATGATTGTTCCACCTTAGGCAATAGTGCTCACTTCCCATGTCTGAGCTAGCTCCCGCCGCTGTAGAAAAAAAAAACAATTAGTTAAATAGGCATAGCAGGTCACAAGAACGAAGCGTTACGCTTCTTCATTTATTATAAGAACTGCAAAGGAGTGGAATGCTCTGCCTTTGTCAGTGTTTCCGGTAAAATATAACCCAGGTGTGTTAAAGTCAAGAATGAATAGGTATCTATTAAGCAAGCGTGCTACACCTTCACTTTCCATCAGGTGAGATTGTGGACAAACGATTGCCTAGTCCGTAATAAAAAAAAAAGTCAATAATAATTGTAAGTAGGTACATTATAGTTATTATAGTTTATAGTCGAGTGCGGGAAAAGAAGCACTTGCAGATCGAGTGTGGCGAGGCCTTCTATACTTATGTAATAGAAGACTAACTGAACAGGGATAAAAGCAAGTTTCCCACATATTTTTCTAGAAATCTAAGAAACATTTCCAAGACTTATTTTCATAATTTACTCGTTAATAACTTAACTAAGCTTCGGAAAGATAATGTGTCCACCTTTGCTGGTTTTATACTGTGCCGTAGTCACAGCAATTTTGCTTGGACTTTTGAAATGGAATGATATTATGGAAAATTAATTATATGTAGGTCTATTTAATTAGTTATGTAGATAGCATACTGAAGTAGTAACTTATTCTTTTGTTTTTTTTTTGGGTTGATAAACTAGGTAGGTAAGGTATAATTAAGTAGGTGAATAAGTAATTGATATAATTGCGTCAACATAGTACCTTTTTTGTTTTATTTATGAAACACTAACCTCAAATCTTGGGTCCTAGACACACCTAATTAAAAAATTAAACGAAATAAAAATTCCTGTGATCTACTATTTTGTCAACAATAGAGAATTTGAAATTATGTCTTAAATATTAAGCCTTAGAGCAATCGTTGGTTACCTACCTACCTTTTCAAAGACAAGACAATCGAAAGTGCTAAAAAATCCCGGCTGCAAACAAAACTAAAATGAGGCAAAAAATTATGTGAGAATGATTTCTAACCAACTTTAAATCGTTAGGTATAAATCCTAAATGGTCATTTGTAATGAAAAATGATAAGAGAAACGTAAAGATGATTTTCAAATACCTATTCAATGATACCCCCTCTTAACATAGTTCGTCGACTCTCATTTTTTTCATTTTCACAATATGGCGTCTGTTTGTCGCCATATTGAATTTTGATTATGTCTGTCATGTAATACTCGCAAGATTAAGACAAATCGACAGACGCAAGAATCATCACAATCGGTAAACGCGTTTGGTCTAAGTATAAAGTGCCATAAAGGACCAAAGATACTACTTAGGCTGATAAAAACATTACCTTCCGCGCAGTCGGGTAAAAATAGCGATGGCGGCGCGCTTTACAACCCAACGGCGTCGATTAAAATCCTCAGCTTTGCACCTTTGACATAATATAAGATATTTTGTGGGGTTTACGATGTATCGTTCAAAACAGGATGTGAACGGTGAACTGCAGCCTTAAAGTTCAAGGTCATGTGACTCTTCCAACACGCACTGGGCCAGCAAGCTCTCACTCTCTGCTCTCGGAGAGTGCCTCACTGCTGGACAGTGGGAAAGTAAAAGGTTGATGTCGAGCCCTACAACTCCATCATAAGACATCTTTGTAGCCATCTAAGCTTTATTTATTAGAGAGTTACAAGTTCAGTAGAATACGACTATTTTAAGACCGTCGCGTGCTTTCTGTAGGTATTTTCGAACTCTCTTTCATTGTCACGGCCAAAACTCGCAATTCGATAACAATATCGCTATAATAACAATCAACATCCGTGAGCTCGTCTAGTTTTCGTAAACATAAGGCGAAGTACACCAGTAGGTAGGTGGAGGGCATAGTTTGTTTTTGTAGGTGCTCTAAAGTCTAGATAAAGACCGATTACTAATAATTAATAACTTTAAAATAACATAAGTTTTAACATGATCGTTGGGACTCGGCTGTGTATTAAAATTAATAAGTAGGTACAGATATCTCGTGGATAGAGGCACACAAGCAAAATATTAAATAATAGTTGGCAGGTACAGCCTTGTGAGTTACAGAAATGTATGCAACATGTAAGCTCACGTAATAAAGCACTTCAGGCATAGATCTAATTAAAAGTGAGAAGATTAGGTACCCGCTCTTTGAGCTTTGAACGAATAAATTAGGTGCAACACACACACAATTTGCCTTCTTTGACTTTAATCATAATCGTGGCGTTTGTGTGCGGTGACTTTCATTCGCGCTACAGTCTGCGTATGTCTCTCTATCTTTGTTGTTGATGCACATGAAGCACGGGTGGTAGGGAAAGTAGCTGTGTGGGTGTGTTTACCTCTAATTGTATCTAGTCCAAGGTTTTGTTTACGTGATATTAATGCGTGCAGTATCTTCCCCTTTACCTAACTACATCTATGATATAGTTATATATTAAGGTTAGTTAGTTTTAGTTTATTTAGATCTAAAAGAATGGCAAAATTTAGTCAATCTGTGATAAGTCGTAAGGTTCAATCTAGATTAGAACAATACGTTAATAAAGCCAATTTCTAGGCATTGCAAGAGTCAATAGTATACATACCCAATGGTTGTGTATTTTTTCATTGCCAATGGTAGGTACACTTAATTTCACCATATATGGGATCATCCTTGACCGATAAAAAAAATATGACTTTTCCTGCATGCAACAAGGTTACACCACATCTTATTTCATATAAAACTCTTATCTGCGAGTAAGAATACATATAGTAAACGTATACACTATTCCGTATTGTCACGTAACGATTTTGAGGGGCGTGGTAGGTTCCCTCGCGAAAGCCTATGGAAAAGCTACGCGCGTTAGAAATAAAGTAAAAGAGTTGAAGGCAGTTACTCTCTTAGTAGTATTTTACTTGAAAAACTTTATAAATATACTGGCTGACACTACCAGTTCCAACAATAAAATCTCAACTTTATGATTGTAGCTTAGATACAGTGACAATAAATTAAGTAGTAGTACTACTTACGACCATTTAGTGATGTTAATGTTGCTGACCAATCTCCTTCATACGATACATGTTGCATTGTATTTTAGTAATAAAATACAATGCAAATATAGCAGTAAGTAACAAAAAGTTTGTACAAAGAAGATACAATTTTATCATAATCTGTTCTACTGTCACCGAGTTCATTTGCAAATCCGTCAGATACCTACATACTCGTATCTTTAACACATGTGAATTAAATGGACACATTCCACACAAGGATGATGTCCTTGACACTTTGTTTGTAATCTGCTAGATTTGGATATTTTGTTGTTATTTAGTGACGGTAAAAGCAGGTCGCTCGCCTGAAGGTAAGCGTCACGCCTGCCCACAAAAATTGGAATTCCACCCAGAACTTTGGTTGCAAAATCTTGCGCGTCACTGCACTGCGCTTGGCACCCTAAGACATTAGTTTTTATGTCTCATTTCCCAGTAATTTCGCTGGAAAAATGCCCTGCACACCGAAACACATATATTTTACACGCTGCTTGGCGGCTGAATATCTGACAAAGGTGTGGTACTTTCCCAGGCGGGCTCTCGCGTAAGAGGCCTACCACTACAAAAGGATCTGCGATGATTTAGAATTTACAGCGTTCCAAGGAGAAAGTTTTAACATTTCCTAATATTTTGGTAGTTTCTCCTATCCTTTTAAGGGTGAACGGGGAAAAGTATGCACGTGGATTGGGCAGCTAGGTAGATATTATTAATATAAATATTTGGACAACAGCCACCAGGCGCAGAAATTGTTTCACGACCGCAACGCCATCATTAGGTATATCATGATTCATTATGAAACTGCAAGCACTGTCGACACGTGAGAATGACGTATAAATACATACCTACCTGCAGTGGCATGTGTGTATTGGTTATCAGAAGCCTAGTTTAACTAAACTTCTCATTAGATTGATTAGGAATCGCTGTGACCACGATATATATTTAATAGTTAACACTGTTGTACAAAATGTGTATGATCTTATGAACATAATTTTTGATCTCACGGTTTATACGATTGGCGTCTCTGTTTTGGGTCTTTCACGATATTTTAGAACACTAGGACGATTCGTTCATTTATCTTTTATTATACCTATTAAATAGCACCGTGACATACTGATTGATTGACAGACACCGCACAGCCTAAGCCGCTTTACCTAGAAATATAAACATGAGTGCCCTAAGGTGCAATAAAGAGGGATGTTTTGAAGTTCCATCCATATAAGGGGTGTCAAATTTTGCAATCGGGGTAAAGCTAGTATGCTTAATAACGATCTAAGTAGTGTGTAAGTATCAGCACATTGCACAAGGAAGTTATTACATAATCTAATTTACTACATGAGTAACTCAGCATAATATTTATTCACAGTGCACAGCTCTTACTATCTGATTAATTTTATGGGCTCTCATATCCTCAGGCCATGAATAAAAACAAAAGAAAGACGTAAACAACATAGTCTCTAGTACATACATCATAGCATATTTTTAAGATTCGTGGACTAAAATTTCACTAAATAAAATCTGAGAATAAATGGGAATCATTCTTTTCTCGACCAATAATGTGGTAATTATTTCGACAACCTTCTTTGGTCAAAGTCGACCTTGTCGGGCTACTTGAATAAGCTCCAGCAAATTTGTATGGAATTTCATTATTGTCGTGTTTTGCGGCCAGCAATTTCCTTTGAAAATCCATTATTGTCGTCTATTGTCGTAGTACTATTATTTATTCTGTGGGTTTGTTAACCCCAAAAGGGAAAAGAGAGGCTTCGTAGCTCCCAGACGAATGGACCGATTTTGATGTATTTTTTTCTGTTTTTGAAAGCTGATGGGATCGAGACTGTTGTTATTGTTGTTGTTGTTTCTGTTTCTTTCTGTTTCGGTTTCGGTTTCAGTTTCTGTTACTGTTGTTGTGGTCGTTGTCGTTGTCGTTGTCGTTGGCGTTGTAGTTGTTGATGTCGTTGTTGTTGCATTATTTGAGTAAAGCACTATACAAGCCTTGGTCCGCAATGACAACCCTGCTGGCCACACTAAGATAGCCTCGAGCTTTGCTTAGCTAAGCTCTCGCCCATCACCATCGCTGCCAGCAACGCAGTCATTACAGACCGCGGCAGTAATGTACTATTAATTTCCTCCTACCATACCTATGTACCTACCTAGGTACCTCTGTTCATTCACAACATCCATAATCATTGTTTACTTGATTACGTGGTGATTACTTAGCAAGTATTCCTGGCAATACCTACCTACCTAAAAGATTTATCAAGTTATTAACAGTTACAATTATTACTTAGGTATTTATGTGGTATATATAATTATAAGCTTAGTTATAAATAGCAACATCCTACTAAGTTTAACCTACATTTAACGGGATATTTGCCTATGTTCGCTAAAGTTCCCAATCTAATAAAACCAGGGCTTAACCCGACGGGTAAAACCTAAATTACGTATATACTACAAGGATTTTAATACAGTAATTACGTCGTTTATTTTTAAGCTGACAAGAGCTAACCTTGTTAGCGATGAAAGGCTCAGAATAAGCATCTTTATGTTTTCTATAAATGGTCTGATTACTTCAAACTGTAATAGGTGTTTTTTCGTTTATGTTTTTTTGGAAAGATATTTTAAACGAGAATAAAATTAGGAGAATCAAGTACCCATGTATAGAAACTTGCTCATATAATTACTTATTATTAATGTAATGACTGAACAGACTAACAAGCTAATAATACCTTTAAAGGTTTTCATTTGTTACAACTCAAAATAAGTGCAAATAATTATAAAGTCACATAGCTATATTTAGCCCTAGTCATATCCGCTAACAGCATAAGTAGAACACCTATACTATATGCGATACTATACGCGATGTACATACTATAATACATAGTATAGGCACAGAATAAATAATAGTACAAGGTATAGGTACATCGCCCATCTGACATACCTAAGAGTAAACGTTTCTATAATCTATACAATACTAATTTTCCCGCCCGCGACTTCGTACGCGCGGACTACTGTTTATCGCGAAAAAAAGCATCCTATTTTTTTCAAGGATATTAAAAACCAATGCAAAAGTAGGTATAGAACCTTGAATCCAATCTTCTTGATGTTTTTGACAGACTTGTTATTTCGTTTCCATGGCAACCACAGACCATTCTGTGATGGCAATCGTTCCTTACAGCGAGTAATCAACATTTTCCATATTTCCCGTGGAAACTTATAATTTTCCGGGATAAAAAGTATCCTATGTTTTATTCCAGGGTATAAGCTATCTCCATTCTAAATTTCATCAAAATCCTTCCAGCCGTTATCGCGTGAAAGCTCCCCAAACAAACAGACAACGTTTCACTTTTATAATATATGGATTGATTGCCTATACGGTACAGGATGTCGCCTTGCCTAACAGTTGTAAAGTAAATGTACAATGTTTTTGTTTGTTTATTTATAGGTATATAATATGGGAAAAAAGAAATCGTGGGTGTAAATTTGTATAGCTTAGGTTTTTATTTAAAAACTGGGGTACTTGGTATCTTAATCCGATTGTTAGAAGCCGAACAATCTATAAAAAACTATCTGTCGGCTGAACAAAATTTGTTATTTTGTACTTTATAGTACTTTATTGTACTTTATTTTACTTTATTGTACTTTATTGTACTTTATTGTACTTCATTGTACTTTATTGTACTTTATTGTACTTTATTGTACTTTATTGTACTTTATTGTACTTTATTGTACTTTATTGTACTTTATTGTACTTTATTGTACTTTATTGTACTTTATTGTACTTTATTGTACTTTATTGTACTTTATTGTACTTTATAGTACTTTTGGTCGTAGAATAACACAGCATATAGGTTATTTTAAACCCAGAGATGACCACGCGGGCTAATCTGCGGGCACTGCTAGTTAATAAATAATTGGACATTACCAAAATAATTTAATTTAAATACATTGTTTTGTTTTTATTGTTATTAAAATGCGCGGAATGCGAGGGGTTAATCTAACCTTAGGGTGTTCCTGACTACGTGTAACCTTAGGTTGATAAATACTTAGACTGGTATACATAGAGGTAGGTGTGCTGCCTACGGCCTACCTAATATAATAAAAGTAGGTATGTACGTGTGTTAGGATTCTATAGTGATATAAATGTGTTTTAGTTGGTACGTTTTTATAATAGGTTTGATCATAAAGCAAAACACTGGAATCCCCAGTTTCTAAAGCAAAACAATGGTCAAGATGAACTTCTACTCGCGCTGACATAATAGTCAATTATACCTAGAGCCTAGCTAGAGGCCGAAGGTACATTATCTCAAGAACATTTTTTTTTTGTATGTATGTACCTATTATCTATCTATAAATCAGTAAGTACCAAACAGTCTGTAAAATGAAGATAATAATAATTAAAAAAAAAGACAAGAGCACTCACAACAAGAATTGAACAAGACTATAACGTTTATAAAAATTGTTTCCGTCTGTTTTTCTGTGCGCAGATTACGTAAAGCTACTGAACCGATTGTTATGTGAACTTCACTGTTGGATAGATTGGGTTTAGATTTAATAAGTGGTGTTTTTGATATCATAATCCGGTGATTAGAAGCCGAGCAATCTACAAAACAACTATCTGACGACTGAATGAAATTTGGTATTTTGTACTTTATAGGCACTTTTGGCCCTGAAGTAACATGTAAAAATACTGAGAAATGACAACGCGGGCAAAGCCACGGGGGCAAAGCTAGTTAATAATAAAATTATATTCTATTCATACCTATATAGGTACGTATTGCACGGTCTACAAAAGAGTAAAATACTTAATTATTAGAGATAATACCAATATCTTTCACTGGAGAAAACGTTAAAAGAAAACTTCGATCAAACTGCGCTGGTACCTTTATCATAGTATGAATCTGATTTAGGTAGTAAACGCACCCAAGCTGCTAATCGACTTTACCCACATCACGTTCATCATCCGGAACCATATTTTTTACTTTTAGTTTCGCTAATGAGTACAAAACACTCCCGCCGTATAATAAAATACTGTCTTTGATAACCGTTTTGCGCCTACATGCGCGCAGATAAATATAGGTGGCTAGTTTAAACGTAGGTGTTC
This sequence comes from Alsophila aescularia, assembly GCA_946251855.1. Taxonomy (NCBI): domain Eukaryota; kingdom Metazoa; phylum Arthropoda; class Insecta; order Lepidoptera; family Geometridae; genus Alsophila; species Alsophila aescularia. The sequence continues at coordinate 18,144,074 of OX276375.1, read as the reverse complement.
GCGCACGCATCGGCCGCGACGCAGTCAAGATCAAGGGCGCGTGATTGCGCAAGAGTTGGCGCGGTCGCACCGCACTGCAAGTGTGATGTCATCGGGCGTCTGCTTCCCCCCCACTTCGCTCTAAAGGCCGCGGACGCGGAACGTTCTATTTTTAATTTTCGACCTTAGGTACTAACGTATAGCTTTGGGCACAGAATAAACAATAGTGCAAGTCTTTGGGATGTATCTGCGCCTGAATCCACTTATCAATTCCCGTTTTACTAACGGCCATTGTGTGGTCGCGATAACGGATAATCCCCTTTTATTTTAGATTAGTTCTTTATTATTTTACTAGCTGTGACCGCGGTTTTGCCCGCGTTATCATTTTACTGGGTTAAAAGTAACCTTTGTGTAACCAAAACAAATTACACCAGGACCAAAACAAATTACAATTATACCTACTACATTACATTAAAACTTCTTATGCCGTCATTTTTTTTTATCGGTAGCTCGGATTCTAATCATCGGATTAAGATACTAGATATACCAGTTATCAAGACAAACCCTAAACTATCCAACAATGACAACCGCATTGCAATCGGTCCAGTAGTTTTTAAGTAATGTGCGAACAGCCAGACATACACTATTTAGAACTAGTTCAGTATCTTATTTTAGGTACCCTATGCTTTTTTTTTGTTAACTTGATTGTTATATATTTGTGTTACCTTACGTACTGCTATATTATAAGTACCTATAGATGGTTGCTACATGATGGCGGATCCTGCGCCAACATTTAGATAGAAAGATAACAATCTTATCTTACATTTGACATTTCGGACGCTACGACCTTGGGGCTAGACATTGAGGTAGGCAGACTATTAAATTGCTGTAGGTAATTTGTTAGGACCTAGTAAAAAGTTTAACTGTTGTCAAGTTGTAGGCTGTACCTACTGACGTACGACGACCGCCTTAATTGACGTTTCCCACATTTTTTTCTGTTTGAAATGAAAGACGTCACTCTGTTTTGTAGTTGTACCACAGAAAACCTATAATACTAGTTGTACCCAAGGAAGTTGTAAACTAATGTTAGTATACAACTTCCTTGGTTGTACCTAAGTATCTATTTTTTTTGTAGGGGTTTGTCTCACTTAAATTTTATTATAAATGAAAAAGGAGAACAAAAATCCTACAAGGGGCTCACGTTATAATTATTATTTTCAAGATTATTAGTTTAGTTTCATTTTTAAATAAAAAGGTAAAAAAATTGAATGAGTAATTACCAATTGTACTTGGCGCGTTTGGATTTTAAGATTACTAAATGCGCAATGGAAAAATATAATAATTCTAGCACATGACCATTTTTTTTTTGCAGTTGATAAAACTGCAATAGATTGTCTTTATCTCTGTCAGTGACGAGATAAACTTATCAGCGTATGCGCGCTGTAATCTGTGTCATGCAATTCAAAGTTTCAGCGGCGAATTACATAATGACAAGTTTTTAATGCCCACATAAGGAACCGTTATAGCCATTGTGTTTTATTCGGTCTGTTATTTACTAGATTATGTACCCGTCGCATCGGTCAATTTTCTTCTTTTTCCTGGAAAACGAGATCAAACGCTTAGGTATGAGTCCATCCATACAATCAATTCTGCATCTTTAGTGGTGCCACTAGTGCCAAATCACCCGTTCTCACGAGATCCTTATGTTTCTTCCTGCCCTCAGTAGATACCCTGTTTACTTTCAGTTCACTGCCATGGCAGTGAGCAGGAAAGTAGGTAGGGAATAGGGTAGAACGAGTATGTTAAGACGATACTTCTCATGCAGCTGCCACTGCTACACGCGCTGCCCGGCACTCGCCAAATGAGCGGTTTTTGTGCGGAAGTCAAAGGACGGGCAGCGCAAGCGGCAGTGCGCCTGCGCGTTTACATTCACACATTCAGCTCAGTCGCTCACTTCTCGCCGCGCACCTGGACGAATCGGACGTGCGTGTCGCTTTGTTTTTTACGATCTGCCAAAATGCTCTTCGAGTGGTGTAATGAAAAAACTATAAATTTTTTAGAACTGGCTGGAAAGCGTTTTTTTTAATTTGTTTTTTTTTTTAAATAATGAACGGTATTATGTATTGCAAGAAGATAGTGTGGACGCTGTAATTATTTCAACGTCTGCCGTTGCCAAAAGTCAGTAGCAAAGTAAGTGGTAGGGCAGTATGTCTCTCGTTCCTGCTACGGCAGCGTTTAGGGAATTATAGTCGGCAGCGCGAGGATTAGCGGCAGAGGCAGAATGTAAATGAGTGAATTCTTGGTCGTATTTCCAACTAAACATTATTATTTATAAAGAGCTACAGATAAACTAAACGTTTATCAGAAATACATTGTGTTTTCTAAGAAACTACGCATTACACAGCCAGTCCGTAATCCCACAGGCTCCCTACCTCGAAACGGGCACTAATTTATGAAGTCTAGGTATTTGCACAAACACTAAAACTGTTGTGTCGTGACGGTCAATGTGACCATGTGCGGCCTTCAGCTCACAATGCCATAAAATACATATCTGTACCTACAGCTATAGTTAGACGTAAAGGCGTGGACAGAGCTCTAGACGTAGCGAGTTGAAATGCTTTTGTCTAGTTTAATATTTCGTACTTTTCATTTATAAAATCTAATTTGAGTAAAGTAACATACATTTAGAAGAAAATCTTTTCACCTTTATTGTTATACTGTGCCCGCGGTTTCGCACGCGTAGTCATAGCACTCTGTGCTATTCCAAGACCTAAAATACCAATATACCAACATTTGATCAAAATTCCTTCAGCCTATAAAGTTTTGACTTCAAGTACACCAGTTTTTAAGTCTAACCCTAAGCTATCCAACAGTGAAAACCACATCGCAATTGGTCCAGTTTTTACGTGATGCGTGAACAAACATACAAACAGACAAACACGATAAAAAAAATATTATTCAGTAGCTTATTTTAAGTACCCTAGACCATTTTTTTTAATTATCTTCTTTTTACAGACTTTTTCGTTCTTATTGCTTTATTATAAGTATAGATATAGATAGATAATAATGACTTTTCTAAAAAAACACTGCAAGTCTACTCTCAGAGAGGAAGTATAGTTTGATTCAAGTTGGCAAAGCTCACACGCACACGTATTTGAATTTCGAGGTTCCTGAATATGCCAGTTTTATTGCGATATTTTCCCCCATTTTCGCAGATGGTCGTATGTTCTGGTAATAATTGTCCTTTGACACCACAATGTACTATCTGCAGTTTCTGTTTACGTGTTCTACGCTCTACCATTTCTAACATCTCTCTATAAACGCAATATTTCTAATTCCTCGTCGCATGAGTCAACCGAAAACTAGTTTTACGACTGCTTTGTAGATTGTAACAGGTGCAGCAACAAATTATTTACACCACTAATAAAATGATTATAGTTTTAAAGATTAATCTTAACCTAAAAAAATATTGAAACAAATTGATGTTGATATTTACAAGTAGTATTTACTGTAAATTCAAAAGTATCGTGTAGAGATACTTTTGAATTTACAGGTAGATTTACCTACGTAAAATTTACAAAATGGAATGAACCAAAGAATTTTCTAGAGTGGAATGGAACAAAAGAGGCTCAAGTACGGTAGGAGAGCTCTCTAACATAATGTAATGTGCAATATTCACTTCATTAAATCTCTCTATCAAGTCCAGTACAAGTTGTAAAAAATACATTTTTTTGGCTTCCATTAAATGTTTAAGTTTTATGTATAAGGTTTGTATTTGTTTTTATTGTATTTTTTTTTAAATTAAAATAATAAAATCAAAATTTAGTGCATTATCATTTTCAAAATAGGCAATGGTTACACTATGTTATAATTGTAGCTCTTGTGTCACCAACTACAATGTAATATTATCATTTATATTATCGTCGAATGCGTAGGTAAACATCATAAAGTGGCGGCCACGCACGAGGGGAGATTATGTTACTAACAATTGTAAAATCCCGGGCTCCTTGTCGTTTGACCATGCGCTTTTTTGGGGAGGTCAAAATACAGAAGTAAACAATAAATAGCGTGCCAGGAAAACAATTAAATAGGTGCGTATCAAGCTTAACAAAAATACACTGTCCTTTGAAACTTAGTATCACAGTTTTAATATTAATAGAGTTTTTATTAAATTGTTTGGCTCCTACTCTTTGCATTGATATACCAAGTACGCCAGTTTTTAAGTCAAAACATAAGCTATCCAACAGTGAAAATTGCATCGCAATCGGTTCAGTAGTTGTAACATGATGCGCGAACACAGTTTTTTTTTATTCACAATACTTATCTAATCGACACGCTCACATAATACGTAAAACTTGAACAAAAAAAAAGCATAACAGTTTCCTTCGTACTCACCCTAATCGTGCACTACGTTACGTAGCACGTACCTACGCATGAGCCATGGTAATTTATAGCATCTTGCGTTGTACAAGACTCAACAGTTAAGTATGCAGTAGAACAATGTGTGTACGTGTATAGACAGAGCTCATATATAGACAGAGTCATAGAATATAATATGATATCCACACCAATATATAAATGTAAAACGTTGTCTGTTTTTTTGTTTGTTTGTTTGAGGAGCTTTCACGGCTGATCCAATTTTGATGAAACGTTGTAAATAGATACTGTACAATATAGAGACCAACATAGGATACTTTTTATCCCGGAAAATGGTAAGTTGCCACGGGAAAACTGGAAAATGTCGATTACTAGCGAGTACACAGCGGTAAGGAACGGTTGCCGTTGAAACGAAATAACAACAAGTCTGTCAAAAGGCATCAATAGCGTTGGTGCTATACTTTTGCAATGGTTTTTAATATTTTTTATGAATACATGAGTTATTTTTCGCGATAAACTGTAGTCCGCGCGGACGAAGTCGCGGGTGAAAGTTAGTAGGTCATAATTATAAGTACAGTCAGCTACAAGACATTCCGGGTATGTACCTTAATGTCTAAAATTAAAATGAAATTCATTAATATAAAAAAATATTCAGACTGTCACAGGAATTCGAAAGGGTTCGAATCCTGCAAGGTGCAATCATTTCTGTGAAGAGCATAAATGTTTGTTTCCGAGTCATGGATGTAATATTCTTATCTATGTATGTTTATCCATTATCTAGTGCCCATAGTACAGGGTATCCTAGTTTGAGGCTAGGTAATTGGCGTGGAAAGTCCCGAATATATTATTATTATTAATTTATTGCAACAAAAATATATACACCCAAAAATTATCTTATCGTTATAAAACAATATTAAAACTTCATTGCTAGGGGCAACAGGCCCAGCGCTTTCAGCAATGCCAGTAATAATTGTACGACTTGGGCACTCGTGTAATTTTTATAGATCAGGTCTTCTGTCAAAGCGACTGACCGACAGAAATACGTATCGTGACCAAAATGCTGATTAGGTATCAGCATGCAGCTTTTGGAAATATATATATCAATAGTGTATTATCTATTTATATTTTCTCATAAACTGCCATATTTTCACTAAAAACACAATTACATTTAATAAAATAAAAATAATGTACAGATAATATGAAAGTTTTATTTTCGATTCGACTTATTATAATAAATTGGAGATCGTATTGAGGTTAATTTAAAATATTGAAAGACGCGTCGTATTATCTGATTGGTAAAACAGCATCAATGGTTTTATTTAAAATATTTAAGGTCATATGTATGTATTATTTGCCCGCGTGCAAACTTGGCCACCCCCGTTCCATAGAGATAGAATTTGCAAAAAATCATTAATTCACCTCTAGGATACTCAAAGAATATTCCCTCCAAATTTCAAGCCTTTATATCCACCTGTATAGGCTTTGCCTTGTCTGTCAGTCAGTAGGTAAGTTACAGTACTGTTTTATAGGTGTCTATAGATTGAAGTTTTAAGCCAGTTTTTATGTGGAACCTAAAATATCTCGGTCTGCTGACCAAAATGAGCCCATGTTTGGTACACATCCACACCCTTCCAGCTTCCTTGTTTCCTAAGAGCTTTAATCTCGGTGTTTTCAAGTCAAAAGTGAAAAGGTATCATCAAACAGAGAAATAAAAAATGGCCGCTTCGTAGTTGATATTTTCCTTTAACGTAGATTCACGCCTAGCATGCATAATCCTGGTAATAAAAAATCAGGTTTTAATATTGTAGATATCTAAAATGTGCAAGTGACCTTACTTACTGTATACACGTGCCAGCGATACCTGAAGATCAAGGCCGTGCTACGTAAATCACCAGCCAATTTCGCATAATAAGCTTGGCTTACTTTGTTTTATATGCTTCAATAGTTGTAATATTTTGCAAAACATTGTGGAGCTAGTTCAGATAACAGGTTGTATTCGTCACGGATGCAAGCCGTGGAGATCGAATGCGTGATGCCTATTTTCAGAAACAAATTATTAACGGATTCAGCATACAACTCAAATTCGTGCGTAATCGGGAATTGCGTACGTTGAATTGGAATCAATGCATGGAAAAAAGCTGTTTTAAGACGGATGTAATAACTATAACTTTGCTGATTATGCTATCTTCTTTACACGTATATAAATACATAATATTAGCAGATACTACTATTTTATTAATTTAGTTTTCGTTGAAAAGGTAAAACAAATAACTCACATTTGGTCCCGTGGGAATTTGTCATCGAGCTCGAAATTAATTGTTATTAATTATTCTGAACGAAATAATTAAAATGCGCCTGAAACATGTGTAATGGCCTTACACTACACGCGCGGTCTGCGCACTGCGTGGGGATCAAGGTCGAGCAACGCATAGCGTCTGCACGGCCGCGTTTTAGACGCCGTCGCATCCATGTGACTATCATTATCAGGTCAAATCCAAGACTATTTAAATGTAAAAAATAAAGCAGGCGCTTATTAGTCAATCCAGTTAGTCATTCCAAATAATAAGAATAATTTTAAGAAATAAAATTAAAAAAAAGCTTTTGTGGGTTTTTTAATGAATATCACTTTTAAAGTTTTTTTTTTATTGCATTTTCAATTTTTATATTTTTTGTGTCCTTTTCACTTTTTTCACTTTGTCATCGAAATACCCCGATTGATTCAGCCGGATATCTAATCGGGAAGTGCTTTAAATTTGAATTGCAAGATTCAAGGACAGATAAAATATATAGGTGCGAGTAGATACATAGATGCATCGATACATCGATACATACATACAAGTGAAGTTAATTAAAAACTCCAAATTGTTATTTGAAATACATCCAAAACCTATAGAATTAGGTAGGTACTTCTACATAGCGAGTCCGCCGCGGTCTGCGCAGTGCGTCAGTTCAAGGTCAGACAACGCGTACTGCAGGACGGCTGCGTTCCGCACGCCATCTTCACCATGTGACTGTGTCCCTATTACGGACGGACGCACGCAGCCTATTGTCGAGAAGAACCATAGAGTAAATTGGAATGTGCGAGCGAAGCGCTAGTTATGCGCTTGGCCTTAGCACTTAGCTTGTTTGTTATCATAAAAAATGCGTTCGATAAAACTTCAGGTGATGAAAATGCGCCTTATCCGATTTTACATTTGTGAAATGCCACTCTGGTTAACAAGTTTGACAACTGAGCAAACTCAATCCCCTATCCTCTGATTAGTTTCGAACGCGACCATTCCTACAGTGTAGGTACTGTGCAAACTATGACAGGCAGCTGGGCATCCGGTCGCGCCTAAATCTATATTGTTGATATGCAGCGTACATTTGGCGGACACACTATAGATAGGTACTTTGATAGTCTACAACTAGATTTGCGTCTATATTTGAACCAAGTCGACGGTATAAAGAGCTGTGATAGTGGCAAAGATCTCTTTCGTAGAGATTGATCATGTTATTATTTTCGTTGAAGAATGGAACTAAGCGTAGGTATTGATTTTGTAAATTGGATTAGCAGATTTTCAACATGGTGTTTTACGATCATACTTAATGCAGCTAATTGACATTTATTTTTCGAATAAGTATTAATTCCCTGTGAATTTTGTCGTTGGAAACAACCAAATGTCTGGCTTTTATTCAAATTACCTATTGTAATTGAAAATGTAGATAAGTTTTAATTGAAATTGTATACTAGCACTGACACACAATAGAAACTAAAAATGGCCAAGCCTAGAAAAATTTGCATTCAAAAAAAAATACCTACCTGTCAAATGTTTCGGTAATTTTAAATATACCTACTTGCGTTAACGTTATTTGGTAACTAAACTACCGAATTGTACACGCCAGAACCGCAGAATATGTAATTTAGCGTGTGTACAACATAATATGCTTTTAGGTGTCAAAATAGGTTGCAGATCATAATTCGCGAAGAAGTGTAATTTTTGCCAGATTCCGTATTTCCCGGTAGTTGAAACCTGGGTCTATCAAGTCATGAGTGAATATATTACTATAAGGGCTTAGGGTAAGCTTGCACCATCGACACCATCAGGTGATATAGATGTCAAATGCAATATATAGGTATATATATATATATATATATATATATATATATATATATATATATATTGGAAATTTATATATTATTATACACTATTTCTTACTAAGTAGTATTTTTATATCATAATGCACCCCGTCCCTCACAACTATAACAAATCCTCTCCATCCAAAGGTTGCCTGGAAGAGATCGCTTTTAGCGATAAGGCCGCCCATTGTACACTTCTTCTGCTATTTTTCCTTTATTTTTTGTTGATTTTGTTTGTGGTGTGTGCAATAAAGAATTTATCTATCTATCTATCTATATATACCTATATATTGCATATATAATATTATTATTATATATTTAATTAACCAACCTCAAAAAAAGGAGGTTAGTAAGTTACACGTTATATGTTATATTGTTGAACGCGTAATATCCATAACATGTGAATATTTATGGGTATCAAAACAAATGTACCATATTTCGTAAATGTAGGATGTATATATATTAGTTATTCTATTTAATTTACATGACACGAACTAAACTCATTTATTACGTTTATTACCTAATACCGTAACATTCAAAAAATATTTTTTATATTACAGTGGGAAGTAATATATACAGAGCGTTTCAGAAATCTTGCCCTAATAATACGGAATGGAGTTGATGACTTTTAAAATAGTTATTAAAGTGACGAATAGGAGAATTATATATATTAATGCAATTTCTACGTCAACTAAGACAATATATCGTTCGAATAAGCAACAGGTGACTCTAGGTTTCATACAAAATTTGTTTCGCAGCTTTTCGATCCTTTCCCACTTCGATGGGTAGAATATATTATAATACAAGCAGTGTAGTCCAGTATGTTCCTAGTCAAAGGGTGTTGACAGAGAGCATGCGTGGGCGTAGCACATGTAGCTCCTACGCAGCGTTTTGCACAAAACGCCTATCACCGCTGTCTGCGCTCTACTTCGTAGCAATAAATCATTTATGAGTGAAGAAATGTCACGATCGACTATTAAGCTAGTCAATAGGTACTTTTGCCCTACAAAATACCTGCGAGACTTACAGAATAAATCTGCATACAAAAATGTTGGAAAAAATGTCTTCTTTGTACTTCTCATAGACACTTTTGGCATTCTACTGCTGAGCAATTATTAAGAGGAAAACAAATTTTGCCGCATACAATTAAAGATGGCTTGCTAACGCATCGGACCTTCGATGTTGAAAAGTTTTTTCTTTTTCATAAAGACATAGTTAAGTATAAATCAAAAACTGTTCTACTCCACCTTTTGTAGGGCAAAGACACTTTTTCCCCTGGTGACTGGTCTACATATTATGTATTAATTTATTACATGTCAATGTTTCTCATGACATTATGGTTTCCATGTTGCGAGTAACATGTCACTTTATAATTGTCTCGTAGTAAATACTAGAACACGAAAAATATAAAATAATGTACAATGGAATGTAATGCGCAATGTTAGATATATCGCCACCCGATGATCGACTGAATAGTCTATTGTAAGTTAACAAGATATACTCGAAAGTGCTAAAAAACCTGACTGCGAAAAAAACAAAAAAGAGGCAAAAATGACAATTCTAAATCATTCTCACGAAAAATTATAAGTTTATACCTATTAAATGATACTTCACTTAACGTTTCGTCGACTTAAATGTGAAAGTATTTCACAATATGGCGTCTGGTTGTCGCCAAATTGAATTTAGGTTAATGATATTAATCAATATGGAGACTACCAGACGCCATATTGTTCTTTAGTAGTTTTTTAGTAGCACTCGCAAGACAAATCAATTGAAGTAAGAATCATCAAAATCAGTCTACGCGTTTGGTCTGTATAGTGCCACAAAGGAACAAACATACATAGGCTGATTAACATTATTACCCTAGTGGGGTACAAAATAGCTACAAAAATATCATTGGAATATTTTCCACATAACTTGTTTTATATATAAGACTAGATTTGGCTGCAGGTCCATAAAAAAAGTTAATTTATAGTGATCAGACCCATTTGAAAAATAGCACCAACTTTTTTTTTTACTTCACTTGTATGTATGTATCTATGTATTTCTGTTTGTCCTGGAATCTTGCAATTCAAATTTAGAGCACTTCCCGATTAGCTATGCTGCTGAAACTTTCAGGGTAGCTTACAAAACGATGATAAAAAAAAGAAAAGCTAAAAAATATAAAAAGAGACGATGCAATAAAAAAATTTAAAAAAGGTGTCAAAAATATAATAAGTGACAATATAATAAAAAAATATTATACCCATATAAAAAATGACAAAGCATTAAAAAAACTTACAGAAGCAACCTTTTTTTAAAATATTCATATTAATAATGATTTTAGCATTATTTTCTAATATAATGGTTGTTTTTTGTTTCTATGACTCTGCCTTCTCAAAACACGTGTTATTTGTACACAGTCTTTCCGATAAAAGTATTTCACACCTATCTCAGTATAAATGTAAAGAGATAGATTTTATTATGATTATGTTGTAATGTAATTGACACGCATAGTAAAATGATTCCCGTGAGATATAAATACCAATAAAAACATATATTAAATAAACGTTTTAAAATATTAAATATAGTTCAAACATTATTTAATGTCTGTATAATATAAATATTCTTCTGCACTCCAGTGATTTAATACCTCATCAAATATTTATATTAAAGATAATTTTATCACCTTGTCTGGATCTCGTATTAATTATATTCCAATAGCCGTTTTAAGTAATGCAGCATAAAGCTGAGACATTAATTACAAAAGTATTTTCTGCCAAGTTAAATTTCGAAAATAGTTTAATTATGTATATATTGCCAAATAAGTTTTGATGATCTTTAAAAAAAACGCGATAATAAGATATTTTTAATATTGTGTCGCGATAAAAACTTTGATTTTATATAAAAATATGTGGTAATAAATCACGTCCCTGATAAGAAAAAAAAAAGGAAACATGTCCTACATTTAAGATGCATCTAATACAGACGTCTGGTTACCCTACTCGCTAGCTGCCGACATTCGGGCAGGTGATGTTTTTTCTAGCTGTCTGGCGCTTAAACCTGTCTAGCCGGTTACAATTTAAACTTTGGCTGTTTTAATCTGTTAGGTACATTCAAAATGCATCAAACTCTAATTAGAAAAGTTCAAATAACTCACCTATAACGCTACTAGAATTAAACGACTTTTAACACTAAGACGTAAGAATAATAAAAATACACATTACAAGCACTTTGTGGTCGTTGAGTGATTATGAAGTGGTGGCTATTATTATAGAATTATAGATCGGCCTCACCGGGATTTCCAAAGCGCAAGACTGATAAAAAATAAAGATCGCAAAACACGAGGTCGACGTTCCGAAAACCGTAGGAAACATACAAAGGTGTAATCAGACGCGCGCTAGTTAGTGCGTGAAGAAACAGACGCTTTTAACATTAAAAGGATCTACTGACGTTATCTAGCCTACAGTGGCCTTCATAAATGCCTATTTAAATTTAAATACGTCAAAAATTTCAAATGTACAGGCGTACAGTGCCTACATTGTGTGCGGTTTCCGGGATTTTCGCAATCAATGTTACGAGCGCCGGCGAAACGCGCGATAACAAAATGATAACACTAACACACGCAGAGCGGTTTAGTTACCCTAAAAATTCGCTAATAATACTAGTCTGCTCCGAACGTCTGGCCACAAGACGGCAGGTTTCTGCATACAATTATGTAACTGTTGTCCATGTGTGCGTCCAGCAAGAAAAATACAAGCTCGTGACTCACGCACACATGAAGCTAGCCGTAATGGCGTTGTTATAGAGATGCGAATAGGCGCTCTTGGAAATAACAGTCATGGCTTTTTTATTAGTTACGTATAGATAGGCTAGTAGTAGAAATTAGAAGGGGGAGCACAAAGTACCGGGAATTTTATAGGTTTGCCGGTTAATTTCAGCTTTTTGCTTTATTGCAATTATGCGTCGTGTGGAATTTACAACGCGGCTATTCCAGAACTAAATGACACGTTCATGGGTTAATTTAATAGGAAAACGTTCGTTGCAATATTTATACGAGCATTTGTAAGTATCGATTAGTATAATTTTCTTACGCATTATCGACGTTTTTTACCCTGGTGTGGAAAGGTCCTTAGCTGTTTGAGTAGTTTCTAAGTGTAAATGAAAGTTCAATAGTTGCTTAGTCTGAAACGTGATAGTTCGAACTGCGTAATGCAATTATTTGTATGTGTAGGTGAGGCTTAATAATATTTGTGAGAATCTCTTGTATTGCAGACAATGTGGAGTGAAACTGTCGTTTACAAACATATCGAAGTAACGTATTAAAATTAGTACTAAATTTAAATAAAAGTAATGACTAAGCAGTTTCTATGATTCTGAAACCAGAACACAAAGTCCACACAATTTCATTAAATAATTTCCGTGACTGTTTACAGTACTAACATCATTTTGGTCTGCATTAGGTTAATTTTTAATTGTATTTTTCCTGTTACCAAACCATAAATAGCACATAAATCTATAAACACGGTGTAACAATCTATTTTGGGCGTGTCTATAAACTCATCAAACAAAATGACTGAAATGATGAAAGTCCTTCCTCTGAGATACAAAAGAGTTCGTTATGCAAAGAGTACAAACGGAACACTTATTGTTGTGGCATCGCCATGCCCATCTCAAGGGATTGTAGCAACTAGAGGATATAAGATAAAAACTTGAAATTTACTCAACATTCTGTAGTTTCATGGCCCTTTAAGGAAAGTCGAATTGAAAATTATAAAATCTATCAACATCATCATCATCATCATCATATTTGTCCACAGCTGGACGTAGGCCTCTCTTAATGCACGCAACAAGCTCGGTTTTCATAAAATCTATGCGTGTGAGGTACCATTAAAAATAATTGTTTAAGATAATCGCAAAAACACATTTCATTTATTTTTACAGTAACAGATGCGAGCTCCTGTCAAAGTCTGCTTCTTTTGACGAATTTTTAGCAACGGCTCTACCAGAAACGGTTTTACTTTTAAACTTGAAACTTATTTTCAGAACTAATCATCTCTATAGGTACATTATTAACACAACAACTTCTACAAACTTTTAAGACAAATTTTCTTAAGATTATTTTTCTTTTATTTTACCAAGCATTAATGTTGATAAAATCTTTCGATAGAAATACCTAAGTCTGTAGAAATAAAAGATTTGAATTACGGAACCCTGAATGTGTGAGGAACGACTCTCACTTGTGCAGTTACTACTAATACCTGAGAAAGTTAAACGAAGCGCGTGCCGCGATGGCTGACCATTTCATCGGCCGCTACGAAAGCTACGACAAAGGGACAAAAAGCCCTTCAATAGACTTCAACGCGTGCTAACAATAATTAATTTGCTGTAGTACACATTTTATGTAATAATTATTTCGTGTTCACTCATAAATCGTGCGTATGTAAACTTTTTTAGTCCATTTTATTTAAATTTCAAACAAAACTGTAGAAGCCTTGGCATAAGCTTACGAACAACCCGTTCATTATCTTTGCATTTGCATAATTATAAGTGTAATAATTATTTCGTGTTAACTTTTATTAGGTACATGCGTAAATATTTTTTTAATTAATTTTATTTGAATTTGGAACAACACTTTAGAAGCCCTGGCCTAATCTGACGCACAACCATTCATTATCTTTGCATTAATAACACACTTTAATTGTAGGTAAAAAATATTTTACTGTGCGTTGCATTTTTTCTTATAGTTGATATAAATGAATACATAAATTAATTATTCACTTGCCTGTACTAAAACATTGCCAAATACAAATGTTATATAAATACACATCACATTTTTTATAACTAATGACCGAATAACTGAAATGTAGAGCAACAATATTAATGTATAACACGCAGGAAAATTCTTTACTAAGTAATTCTGCGGTTTTAGGTTTTCCATAGTGATAAACGTATTACGGATAAATTTTAATGTTATAATTAAGAAATATTGCTACAATATATTACATATTAGGTATTTTCTTATTACTCATTATACCTAATAGCGATATCATTACACATAATACGTAGAGCTACTAAAATGGACACGCAGATTGGAGATGTCTGAAATGTTAATGATTCTATGCTTACCGAACTCTTTGAACCTCTAAGCATAGAGATATTGGATCACTATGTATGTATCTTCTACGGGGGAGTGTTCTGAAGAACAGCTGCTGGATCCCTTACCGGCGAGGCGGCGCGATTTTATCATCTCACGCCTCGTCAACGCAAGCCCTATATATAATTGTGTCATGGAAATCACGGTGTTCCTAGATGTTGTTCAGGCGTATGTCTATCTCGAGCAGTGTGCTATTAGGTAGAAACAATTTCGAGAGGGAAACCGATAGGAGGATTCAACTGGGCTGTCTTCTCATCGTCCATATCACAATGCCTACAGTCTTCAATGCGTGCGTCTTAGACCAAGACCTAGCAGTCAAGACCTAGGGAGCTAAAACGTGGGCGATTCCGGTGAGATTGGTTCAAAAGTTTAAGGTTGCTCAGCGAGCTATGGAGAGAGCAAGCATCGCTGAACCAAAGCTACTAACATAGCTCAAAGAATTATCATGCTGAAGAGACCATAGGCTGGTCACATCTCTCGAAGAACCTACAACCGTTGGAGTAAACGAGTTCTAAAATAGAGACCACATTTAAACAAACCGTGGTGTAGGACGATCGCCAGCCAGGTGGAGTGACTACTTGCGAAAACGGCTGGCAGGAACTGGATGAGGAGAGCCGAAGATTAGGCTCAGTGGCATTCACTAGGAGACGCCTACGCCCAGCAGCGGATGAATATTGGCTGATGATGATAACTAAATTCGATTTATCCGATATTTATACCTGTAAAATATGGAATGAATTTCCTGCAGCGTTCTTTCCGGAAAGCTAAAACCTGGAGTCCTTAAAAACAAAGTGTAGTCTTGAAAAGAAGGCAAAGTATCGGATTAATAAATTAATAAATTATTCATACAAACAACAAATTAGTTTTCTATTTATGCGCAGTATAATTTTATAACGTCAACCAACCTTTAATGTCATACTCTTATCTACCTATAATAAATTCAATTTGAATCTTTATCTATCTTAGGAAATCGTCCCAAGTTTGGTAAAGTTATAGCTCCAACTATCTTTTGGAATTTACGTTATCCATGTCAGATCTCTATGCAAATCACCTTCAAATATATTTCCAGAATATTATGTAAAGTATATCAATTCGAGTATTTTGTCAGTGGTGGAAAGACTTCTACGTAATGTCATTAGTGTCATTACGTTTCCAAAGCTGTGATTCCGTTATTGTGTCATTACGTTTCCATAGATGAGATTCGGTTATTGTTTCAGAGAAAATATGGACCAGCCACCACCGAGGAGGGTGATTCTCACGAAGTGATATAAATATCACAGTAGATAAATGTCGAAAAATCCATACATATCTATTGTAATATTTATATCACTTCGTGAGCATTGTCCCCCTGAACCTTCGAGCAAACAATACCAACTCCGTTGCTTTCTCGAACAATGGACCAATAAACGTTAGTTGATGGGCCCCAATTCTATTAACTATTGAAACACGATAACTAAGTCGATCGCATACATTTTTTTTTTTGCGAAATTTTCTCTTTTACCTCTTAGGTGTTTTTTTTTTTTTTTTTTTTTTTTAATTTCCCTTTAAGTGATAAAAAAAACGCAATTTTCATGCAATCAACTTGCTTTATCGCGGTTCAATAGCTAACAGAATTGGGAACTTTGGAGATTAATGTTTTCCTATGAGAGAAGAAAAATCTGTGGATTAAGTTGGGATCAAATCAATCACGGTGTTTGAGATTTGTTTTGTCATCCTAGCTGTGCCCCGCGGCTTTGCCCGCGTGCAAACTTTATCACCCTCGTTAACCCCCTTAAGGATGGAAATAAAATCATCCTTAGT
Source organism: Alsophila aescularia (assembly GCA_946251855.1). Lineage (NCBI taxonomy): Eukaryota > Metazoa > Arthropoda > Insecta > Lepidoptera > Geometridae > Alsophila > Alsophila aescularia. The sequence continues at coordinate 18,127,662 of OX276375.1, read as the reverse complement.
CCTCCCCTGGAGTAACCAAGGTTTTTTTATATATATTATATTTAAATTAATTAATTTATTATAACATAGTGCACCACCGTCTTTGCCGTATATTAATTCGTCTCCATCCAAAGGTTGTCTGGTAGAGATCGCTTTTTAGCGATAAGACCGCCCAATTAACAACAAATTTTGTATAAATGTTTAAGTTATTTATGTATAATTGTTCTATGTGGTCTGCAATAAAGAGTTATCTATCTATTTCCGCCATCTATGTCCACCGGCTTAGGCTGTGCGACTGTTGGTATGTATTTCACGGTACTGTTTAGGCCCTGCTAGCCTAAACAGTACCGTGAAATACATATCCGCTTTTTACTGAAAAATCTTGTTGACAAAAAAACAAGATCTAGATTATGCAATTCAAATTCGAAACTAAGTTTAAAACATTAGCCTTGTATATATGTATAAATAAAACATCAGCAAGTCTTTCAAGTTGTTTTTTTTTTATAGACATGTTAAATATGTTTATTTTTAGACTCAATTAACCTCTAACTTGTCCCGTCGTAGCTCAGATATTTGTTGTCCAAGGCCTAGACAGGTTTTAAACCGAGAAACGGAAACGCCTAATGCGCAGTCAAAAATCACAATCCATAGTTATAACGGATGCGATGGTAGCCTAGCGGTTCTATAGTGCAAATTAGAATCCAACGATACTGGGTTCGATCCTAGGCTCCGCACCAATGAATTTTCTAAGTTATGTGTGGTTATCCATCGCTCGTGTACGTTAAGCTGTCTGTCCCGGCTGTTATTGATTAATAGCCCTCGGGCGGCTTGACAAACTCTGACACCAGAGGCCAGCACTACCTCATACGACAAACAAACTACGGACGCAGGTCCACGTATATAGTGTTATTACCGTAAGGATCAAAAATGTTTAGTAAATAATAATAATACATGTTATTTTATTGAGGGGCATTAAAATGCCTAATACTTTTTTCCCCGATGAAAAATTATTGTTATGAAAGAAAAACTGCAATGTTACAATGGATCCCTAAACTAAAGAGCATAGTTTCTCTTCAATTTAGTTTAATATTCAGTCCAATTTAAAACTAAAAACCTCTGATTATTAATGAAAGTAAACCTGCAATGTGACAACGGATCCTTAAACTAAAGAGCATAGTTTCTCTTCAATTTAGTTTAATATTTAGTCCAATTTAAAAATAAAAACCTCTGATTATTAATAAATAATAAATTCTGATTTTATGTTTGGCGTATCGTGACATATTATGTTACAATTTTGAGCAGATTTACTATAGTAGATTTCAATGTTAATTATATCTACAACCATTAAATTTGCTGGCAAAATGTGAGCAAAATTAACCAATCATAAATGAAATATAACCACTACTTCGGTTTAAGCACTAGCATAACAATGAAAATAAATTATGCCAAACACTATTTGTTTGGCATTAAGTAGCTTGTTTAATTTATTCCTATATGTGTGTCTACTAAAATTGAAGTCAGTCAATGTTTGCGTTCTGGCAACTATGCGTATAATATTTGAAACTACCAAATATAGTAGGCACTAAACCTATATTAGTCCATACCTATATATAAAAGTGAAACGTTGTCTGTTTGTTTGTTTGGGGAGCTTTCACGCCATAACGGCCGGATGGATTTAAATGAAATTTGGAATGTGATAGCATATACCCTGGAATAAAACATAGGATACTTTTATCCCGGAAAATTGTAAGTTTCCACGGGAAAACTGTTTTTATTTTATTTCTTGTTGTAAGGAACGGTTGCCATGGAAACTAAATAACGAGTCTGTCAATAAACATCACGAGCATTGGTGCTTAATATCCTAGAATAACATACGAGTATGATGCTTTTTTTCGCGATAAACAGTAGTCCGCGCGGACGTAGTCGCGGGCGGGATAACTAGTTTTATTATAAAAACACACAAACGAATATGTTTGTCTATGCAGCAGGATCTCAGAAACAACTGAACCTTTTTTCCGGTTTTTACCAATGCGTAGATTGAATTTTGACGACGATTGTAAAATATGTATTTTGTGTAAAGACAATCTACAACGATAAAATGAAAGGATGTTGAAAAACTTTACCGCCTCGGAACTGTTTTAGCCAAGATTGTTTTCCTTAAAAAGATTTACGGAATAGGTCGCGACACTATAATTTTATGTGAAAACTAGCTGCGGTTTTACCCGCATGGTGATGGATGACGATGATGAAAAGTAGCCCACATGTTAATCCAGGTTATAGGCTATCCTGATACAAATATCATCCAAATCCGTTCAGCCGGTTGAACGTGAAGGAGTTACAAATATACACACACACACACACTTCTAAAGATAGATGACGCTAATCGATTTATAAGCATTTTATGACGTTTTTTATGGACTGTCAGTTCTAAATGTATGGAATTCTGCATCGCGCATACGAAGTGTTCCGCTCGATAAAAGTGTATTTATTTTTAAACGACAGTGGCTATACTTTTCTGATCTATACTAAACTTATGATTAAGCAAAATGTATGAAAAAGACTGTATAAAGAAGTTAACTTAAAAAAAATGGTATAGGGTACTTAAAATAAGCCACTGAATAAGTTTTTTTTTTAAATCATGTCTGTCTGTTCGTCTGTATGTTTTGATCACGCATCACATAAAAACTATTGGATGTATGGCGATGCGGTTTTCACTGTTGAATACCTTAAGGGTTGACTTAAAAACTAGGGTACTTGGTACTCAATCCGATTAGTAGATGCCGAGAGCAATCGATAAAAATCTTTTTGACAGCTAAAGAAATTTGATCGAATGTTATTATTTTAGGTCTTGGAATAGCACATAGACTACTTTTAACTCAGCGAATTAACCACGCGTGCGAAGCCACGGGCACAGCTATTTTATAATATTAGTCTGATATTTAGCCTAAAAACAACTATGATTAAAAGAAAATACTTCGGCTAGTACTAACTAAATGTAAAAGTTCGTTGTTTGTTTGTTTGTCTTATGATGTAGTGCTGGCCTCTGATATCAGAGTTTGCGAAGCCGCCCGAGGGCCCCTGACGTGGCTTAACGACTGCCATTAATCAATAGCAGCCGGGACCGACCGCTTAATGTGCCCTACGAAGCACAGAGCGATGGAAAACCGCACATAACTTAGAAAAGTCATTGGTGCGGAGCCTAGGTTTTGAGCCCGGTATTATTGGATTCTAAATTGCACTATAGAACCGTTAAGCCACCATCGCTCTAAAAATTCGTGAGTTTGGACGATTGATCTGGAACGGATTTAGAGTAAAAACAAATGAATTTAATGAGCCTAACTGAACCTACGTATTCAAACAAAAATAAATAAAGTTCGTAGCACGCAGCCGGTCACGTAGAAGAGCTCTACGTAGCAAGTATATCTTGAAATACAAATGCAGTAAACATAGATGTGTGCATAAAGGAAGCAAAGGCTTCCTCCATATTTGCACTTTATTCCCCTAACATTCCAAAAATAGCATAAAATTGAAAATTTTCCATAACCAACTTTATTGTGCACTTATTGACCTACCTTGTCGTATCGCACAAAGAGCTGAAACCTGTGTACGGATTATTCAGGTTATCACGTTTTTATCAATGCACCAATTTGGCGTGGAAATTATCTAGCGTTTCGCATGCGTTCAAGGGTAAAGTCTGAGCGCACACATGCACGTCCGGTACATGTCTGCGTGTAGACTCATGTGAGCGCTACATGCCTAGGCCTATTGTGGGCCGAGTGCATGTGTGGCGGAGCGCGCCTGTGTGAGTGCGGCGGCAACGGCTGACTTTTTCGATTGCAAATATAGTTGCCATGCCCGAAATATAACACGGATGAATTTCGCGTCAATGCTAATTGCTAGGCATCTGAGCGTCGTCGGCGCCGACGGCTGCGACTGTGCCACAGACGCGCCGCTTGCATCGCCCGCGCATTCAAATAAATTCCGCAGTTACGTACGTAATTCATGTTCCTTTTTGCTAGAGTTTTTACTAGCACAAATCTGCTCTTTAGGATTTGACTGTGATGATTTTACGTAGATATTATTAGGTTGCGATTATTCCGGCTTGATCGCTAAGCCGCCCAGACGCCCGGACTGACTATATAAAATACTATAGCTTTTCCGCCCGCGACTTCCTCCGCGCGGACTACTGTTTATCGCGAAAAAAGCATCCTAAGTTCTTCTAGGATATTAAAAACCAATGAAAAAGTCGGTATAGCAACAATGCTCTTGATGTTTTTTGACAGAATTATTATTTCGTTTCCATGGCAACCACACACTCATTTCACATTCTGTGATGGCAATCGTTCCTTACAGTAAGAAAACAAACATTTTCCAGTTTTCCCGTGGAAACTTACAATTTTCCGGGATAAACAGTATCCTATGTTTTATTCCAGGGTATAAGCTATCTCTATTCTAAATTTCAACAAAATCTGTCCAGCCGTTATCGCGTGAAAGCTCCCTAAACAAACAAACAGACAACGTTTCAATTTATATATTGGTATGGATGGTATGATATGCCTTTTTGGTTATGATCGGTAATGTCCGTTGTTATTTATATGCATAGTTTTTAGGTTGTTTTATTCATTAATTATATACCTATGTGTAGGTAAGTATAAAAAACACAGTCGTTGTAGAACTTGTTTATGTGTCTTTTTTATAATTTGGTTTATTTTATACATTGCTCAAATGGTACGAAAAATAACGAACACGTACGTGAAAGAAGAATTTTCAGGTCGAGTAAGTAATTGTTAGAAGGCTGAGCCTTCAGACCTTCTATAAATACGAGCCTGGAATTATCTTTCTCCAATCAAGCGCGCAGGTATTATGCTTTTCTCAAAAAATGTGCGAGGAAATTAGCAGAATAACCACTAATTATTTCGTTCATTTTTCCGGAATTTCAATTTAATTTTTATTTTAGGGACAATTATAGATCTAGTTAATTAATTAGATCTACGGAAAAAACATTCCAAATAATAAATTTATTTTTATATGTTTCATGTAATAATATGTAATTATCATACTTAATTATTATCAAAAATAATACAACAAAATATTCTACGCCACGACGTATAAGTATTTTGCTTTGTTTTACAGAAATAGCATTAAAATTAATCGTTTTAATTTTAATAAATTAGATTAACTAGATTTTGAATCACATCCGAACCAGAACTACTTAATTCAAGGTCAACTCGATGGTTGCTAACCATCCACAATATTTTGCAAACAAGTCGCTGAAAAATAAATGGCTTACATGGCTTACGTAAGGCTAAACCTTAAGAGATACATAAAAATGATGTACTACAGAATTGTAGTTCTTCTAAAATCCTAAAGAAAATTTTGCTATGAAATATCTCTATCTGTTACAGTTAACTCACAGTAACCAATTCTTTCATTAAAACTTTAATCAAAAATTGAGTTAGTTGCGGCGTTATTTTCTAGAGCTCTTTGTGCTAAACTGTATTAATCCTTATCAAATTTAACATCACACTAATCTTCTTCATTTCATGTAGATACATTTTGCATATAACACCATAATTTTTTGACGAGTAGTTTCAGTGTTATGACGATGTATTTGATAAGCGGATTCTTCGAATTCTGAAGCGAATAGCGTAATGGAGGCCGTTGGCATGTGTGTAGGCTGCGGGCATGTGTGGTCATTGTAATATTTTGAACAAATAAAGGGAGACTCTTAGCTACCCGTGCGAAGCCAGGGCGGGTCACTAGTAAAATATATAAAACAAAGCCGGGTTCGTCACACCATTTATAACTCAAGAACTAGTGGACCAATTTTTATTGTTTGACGTGTTCGGTTTTTTCCATCCCGAATAGCAGAATAAAAAAATTTATGAAGAAAATTCATTTCTCATTCATTTTGTATGGCAATTTTGATGACATGTCGAAAAATTAATGGAAGGGGGTTTGTGGGTGGGGTCAGGGGTTGTTGTTAGGGATTTTAAAGGGGACGGGGTGGAGAGAAGGGGAAGGAGAGAGTGAGTTGGAGGGGGACAGGTGGAGAGGAATAGGCCAGAATTTGTTCGCGTGCAAAGCCTCGGGGCACAGCTAGTGTTATAATATCATCATCATTAACCAATAGAAGATGTCAGACTGCTGAACTGAGGCCTCCCCATAGAACGCCGTAACGAACGGTGGCTCACCTTCAAAAGGGAGGGTTTGCCTCACTCACCGCGCGAGGCCGCTGGTCTTTGAGACCGCAGTATCTGGTGGCAAGAAATACAAAGTATAATGCTGCCCGCCCAGTTCCTCAGTTCCCTCGAGAGGCGGAGTGGTGCTATTATTATTCCGAGCACCACCCGGCTAATTTTCTAATTTGATATCTTCTTTGCACAATGAAGATAATTTAAAACAGGTAACAAATTGACATTAAAAATCTAATCTAAAAGTTTTTTTTTAGAATTCTTTGTCATCTAGTTGTGAGCTACCCTGAAAATTTCAGCCGGGTAGTTAATCGGGAAGTGCTCGAAATTTGAATTGCAAGATTCCACCCGGAACGACAGACAGACAGACAAACAAGAAAGTGGCTAAATAAAAACATAAAAATGGTCTAAGGGGCTTAAAATAACTACTGAAAAATAAAATAAAATAAAATTGACTCATTCTGTTTGTTTGTTCACGCAACGCGTAAAATCTTCTGGACCGATAGCGACGTAGTTTTCACTGATAGATAGTTAAGGGGTCGATTTAAAAACTGATGTACATGGTATCTCAATCCGATCAGTAGAAGCCGAACAATTGATAAAAAACTATTTGATGGCTGAACGAAATATACTCATTATACTTATGGTCCTGGAATAACATATAGGATAGTTTTACCCCAGAAAAAAGACCACGCGGGCAAAGCCGTGGGCACAGCTATTGTTGAAATAACATTGGACTGTTGTTCTATGATTCAGTTATTTTATTTTAACCTTTTTAGGTAAGAACAACTTCAGATGGGTTGGGCAGCATTCCTCAAGCTTCGTCCAGTCTTCTTGTCGTCCATACCACAGTGCCTGAAGACAAAAGTCTTCAATCACTGCGTCCTACCAGTCATAACCTACGGTGCCGAAACGTGGACACTCACGGTCAAACTAGTCCACAAATTTAAGGTCGCTCAGCAAGCTATGGAAAGAGCTATGCTTGTAGTTTCTCTGAAGGACAAGATTCGTAATGAAGATATCCGACGGAGAACCAAGGTAACCGACATAGCTCAAAGGATAAGCAAACTGAAGTGGCAGTGGGCTGGTCACATTTCCCGAAGAACTGATAACCGTTGAGGTAGACGAGTTCTCGAGTGGAGACCACGTTTAGGCAAATGTAGTGTAGGATGCCCTGTGGCCAGGTAGTGACCACCTGCGGAAAGGATGAGGAAAGCTGAAGACCGAGCTCAGTGGCATGCATTAGGAGTCTACGTCCATCAGTGGACAAATATAGGCTGATGATGATGATGGTTTTAACCTTAATAAAGAAACATTTTGAAGTCCTGTTAACAATGGTTTCAGTTGAGCGAAGATTTGATTGGCCTTCCAAAAAACAGTCTACTGAATAATATTTAGTTAACTTCACCTCTATTATTTCTATAGGCGGACGTAGTGCTGTGCACAATTCATGAAACATGTTTGTTTTATCGCACACCTTTCCTTTCCCACGATGCGATGTTATGGCATAAGTAATAATATGTATTCAATAATATATTCGGGACAATTCTACGCCAATTATCTAGTCCCAAACTAGGATACCCTGTACTATGGGCACTAGATAACGGATAAACATACATAGATACGAATATTACATCCATGACTCGGAACCAAACATTTCTACTCATCGCACAAATGATTGTTCCTTGCAGGATTCGAACCCGCAACTGTTCGATTTCGTACCTATGGTCTCTAGCAACTAGACCAACCGGCCGTCCAAATAATATATGTATCTATATATGTCCATTTTCAGCTCAATTTTGCTTAACCAACCTATCTATTTTTTTTATTAATAGTTCACTAAGTAATAGAAATCAAGGTAAAATATTGTTGAGTTTAACCAAAACTGCTGTTTAGACAATTTTAGAAATAACTTCGTTAATTGTACAGTTTTTCTCGACATGCTTGTAGCATTGAGAAAAAAATTAAAACAACAAGTGCTGTACAAAATACGATGGTACAAAATATCGGCTTCAAATGGATTTACAGCTAATTTAAAAAACTACTGAACCAATTTTGATGAACTTTATTGGGAGTATCTACACTGAAAGTCAACCCTTTTTAATATAACAACAACCATCCAAATCGGTTGAGAAATTTAGAGATTTGTGGCAATATAAACACAAAATCAAATGGACTTATTAAAAAACTATTTGTAGGTGCTCGAAAAACTACTGAACTAATTTTGATACAATTTATATGAGACGAACTGGAGAGTATAAACGTTCAAACAAAAAAAAAATAGCGGTCCGCAATTGTCAGAGAAACCATATTTTTTTAAAAAAAACATACATACTGTCGAACATTATAACCCTCTCCTTCTGTGAAGTCGATTAAAAATAGGTTTCTTATGAGTATAATCCGATAATAGATAGATAGATAGATAGATAACTCTTTATTGTACACCACATAGAACAAAAAATACAATAATAACTAAAACATTTATACAAAATAAATGGGACAATGGGCGGATAATAGGCACTAAAACATTATTTTTTTGTGAGAATCAGCATTTTGTTCAAAACATATCTAACAACATAATATTTATTTTGGGTACATAAGAAACATAAGCAATCGGAATTCAGGAAATGGGCAGCTTTATTTTTCCTGTAAAGTCTCAACATACTACTGCGATCTCCAAGTCGCAAGCCTAAGCGTGGCGATCATGGCATGACGCATGCCGTGCGTGGCGATAATGGCAAGACGCATGCCAAGCGTGGCGATAATGGCGAGACGCATGCCAAGCGTGGCGGTCATGGCAAGACGCATGCCGTGCGTGGCGAACATGGCAAGAAGCGCGCCAGCCGTGACGATCATGGCAAGACCTTCTCCCCATTATGGGAAAGGCCTATGTTCAGCAGTGCACGTGATGGTGCTGATGATGTGAGGGTTTATACCCGCAGCGTCGAGTCTCTTTGCGTCGACTTTGTCCTATTGTTATGCTAATTTCATTGTATGCTTCATGTGATGTGAAATGATTTTTGTCACATTCGAACCATATGAAAACGAAAGGGATAGCTGTCAAATTAATTTTAGTTTAGTATGCTTTAAAAAAAAACTATTAGTAATCTTTCAAAATATTGTGGATATTCAATGTCAAGTTCAATGTTTTTATGTATGTAAATCTTACGGGGTAACAATAATTATTTTTCTTTAAAGATTTGTATGTTCTAAATAGACAAGTACCTACAGCAAACTGAAGCAAAGGAATAAAAAGATCAATAGTACAAAACGGCTTTTAATCTATATCTACCTATATCTATACATATGTATGATAAAGCTGTACCCAAAGTCAAATCTGTACATGGAAGAGAATTTAGAAAAAACATTTTATTTGAGTATATGAAAGTACTAGAATAAAAAAAAGAAGTTTTTAGAATATTTGTCTCTCTGTCACACACGCAAAAACCAGTGGATGGATTTGATGCCGTTTGCTGAACTTCTTGGAGGTATTTATCGTTCAAAATCAGTTCATCCAAAAAGGAGTTACAGACATTTTTATATATAGTTGCGCCAAAGCATAATGAATATGTTAACTACATATTCATTATGCTTTGGCGCAACTACGTAGTAAGACAGTAAGTAAATTAAAGAATTATATTCTATTTAACACAGTAAATAAAAACATATTAATAAGCTTTTAAATTGTAATTTCGCCATATCTACGAGTACTTATTTGGCTTTTAGTATCCCAAAATGAAACTAGATAGCGTTGGCGATCCATAAAATACGCAAGCTTTTGTCGCACGAGTTATCTAAATAAAGAAAAGAAAATCAGAACACAAGAAAGGCTGGACCGATTTTTATGATCTTTGATTTGCTGGATCTGTCATCATCCCGAATAACAGAAAAAAATCTGAACTAAATTCATTTCCTCCTACATTTTGAAAGCTGTTATTTAACTTGCAATTTATGTATGTATGTTTGTTTATGTCAAATCTTGCAAGTTGAATTAGAACCACTTCCTCTTAACCTACGGAGTTGAATTTTTACATGTTGTTTCAGTTCTGATGACATTGCATTATTATGGTAAGCATAACCTGAGTCGACATCCTGGATTAGGTCGATATAAAGGAACTCTTCAACGGTTAACAGCACAGACACGAAATTTCGTGTACGCATTTTATTTTGATAGCCATTTTGAGATTTTACCCTGATTTGGTCTCCAGATAAAGGAACTCTTCAACAGTCTACAGCACAAACACGACATGTTGTATACGCATTTAATTGTGATAGCTCATTCTAAGTTTTACCACGACATGGCTACTGCATAAAAGCTTTTTTAAATGATTTTTAATTAACGTATTTGAAGATATCTCGAGAACGGATTGACTGATTTCGATGGGTTTTTTTTGTTCATCTCGGTCTCAAGAAGGTTCTTCGCGCATTGGAAAAGTGAGCAAATCACAAAAAAAATGGAGAGGGGCTTTGTTGGGCGGGATCGAGGGTTGTTGGTAGAGGTTTTAGAGGGGAAGGGAGGAGGTGTAGGGGAAGGGGGAGGGAGACGGGACGGGGAAGAAGGGGAGAGGGCAAAATTTGTACACGTGGAAAGCCGCGGGGCGAACCTAGTAAAATAATAATAAAAATCTTCATTCGGTACATATTGCAAAACATTCAATGAACTTTTAAATTGAGCAACAAACAGGAACTACATCATATTATCAGACGTCTACAGCTGTACATGCGCCTCCCCCATATAAGGGGGATTATAACGCGCTTGGCAGCCGTCATGGTTATAATAGTAGTTGGACATAATACACAGGAAAATTTTGCTGCAATTATCCCAAATTTCCTTTGCTGGTTCTCACATCACGCGCGGGATGTTAAGGGGATGTCTTATTAATATGCTGGGCACTGCACACGGCTAGAACTACATTTACCTGCTGATATACCATTTCAATAATTAAAAGGTACTTTTAGGTAATTATCGCGAAGTATTATTTTGATCGATTTTAATTTCCTTTATTTTACTAATTCCGGTTGCACAAAACGAGAGATAGTTTTGGTTGCATTGCATAAAATGATCTAGGGAATACACTGTATTGTAAATATAGAAGAGATCGTCTTGTTAAAAATTATGCCATCAACATCAACAAAGCTCAATCGACCGAACAGTACCTATTAAAATACCAGTTTTTATTCCACAAATGCCTATTAATTATGTGATAACTCGTTTGCATATCCATAAATGCATAAACACATTTTGATCATAAATAGATAACCATAAGAGCATGTAAATGCAAACGCTTCTTCGAACGGCTTAGTATTTGGTCTATTGACCAAGGATCCCCCATAGCGTGATCGCGTGCGATTGCTGCAAATGAAAAGAAATAGTTTTTTATACCAATGTTCTGCATGAACAAGCAGTACTAAGTTTTATCAACGTCCGAGGGGCATTAGAAGCGGGCAAGGCAACTTGAATAATTATTTAATTGCTAATTTACCATGTATTTATGTAAGTAGAATTTATTGAACACATAATTTTCAATGAGCGAAACTAGATGCGTCCTAATCATCTTTGGTTGGGAAGAGTTTTGTAGAAAACAAATTTTAATGAAAAAGGGATTTCACGAAAGAACTTCTTGTAACTACGTTCACATACATATATCAAATAATAATATCTAATAATAATAATATCTTATATCGTAATAGAAGAGGTTATTTCGCCGCTACCCACACGCGTGGTATTCTTAATAGTTAGCGCTACCCTTACGCAATTTTGTCGACACTTTCTTCGTCAGTTTTTTGACACCATTCAGAGACTACATTATTTCATTCCTTTGTCGTTGCTATATCTTAAATATACTTTTTATTTATTTATTTATCTATATTTATTTAAATAACTTATATGTAATTATTATTATAATAAATGAAATACACATATATATATATATATAAATGTATTCATATTTTTTTATTTTTTTTAATATTCTTGTTTGTTTATTTTTTTCGCTCCCTCTGGGCTTTAGCTGAAAACCAGCGCTGCGTGCCTTCGGCAAACAGCCTAATGCTGAGTTAAGGCCCATTCATCACCACTTTAACTATCTACTGTTACTTTTTCTTTGTTTTCCTTTTCTATTGTACCTACTTAATTATTCAAATTTTTGTATCTTTTATTATTGTGTGTGTTGAATAAATGTATTTTCTTTGTTTCTTTCTTTTTAAATAAGTTAATTAAAAACTTTAAAAAAATAAAGCTTTTATGCAGTATACCATGCCATATTACCATGTCATGATGAAACTTAGAACGGGCTATCACAATTAGATGCGTAAGTATACAACATTTCGTGTCTTGCTGTTAACCGTTGAGGAGTTTCCTAGTCAGAACCCAACTCTGAGTGCAGCAACCATGTCATGGTAAAACTTAAAACTGGCTATCATAATAAAATAAGTACACGAAATTTCGTGTCTGTGCTGTTAATCGTTGAAGAGTTCCTTTATCTGAAGCTAATCCTGGATGTCGATTCAGGTCTTGCTTACCATAAAAAATTCAACATCGTAGGATAAGAGGAAGTGGTTCTAGTTCTTGCAAATTTGACTTAAAGTACCTAAACAAACAAACATATATACATACAAACATTGCAAGTTAAATAAAAGCTTTTAAAATGCTACGAATTACATAGACACATTAAGAAACATATTTATAGAACTATCGCAAAATAGTAATATTTTCATTGTAAGCGTATTTCCGTAATTATTGCTGAATTTAAGATGTCTTCAAACTTTAAACACTTGATTGTTACAAAATGTGCAATTTGAAAATTTGGTTATCAGGTATATTTGGGGCCCGATACTATCAGTATTACTATTATAAAATAATAAAAATAACATTGCTTGCTAAATGCTAAAACGCTTCCGGGTGTTTGATTGCTGTGATTTTCCGTAGCGCCCCCACCAATACCTCTTAAAGATCCGGTTATAGAACCGAGATCAAATAATGTTTCCTGGATATGTTAAGCCATAACTATGATTTATTTCTAGTCTAACTTTTTTTTTAAATTCCTGCACTATGAACTAAATTATCGTGCGAAAAACTCTTTAATTGCTCCAAACCTACCGGGCCTAATCCATGAATAAATTAATGCTCTGTGGTAATAACATCGGTTCTTTTTTTTACTGCATGATCTCATCTTCAGTGTCTATTTCAAAAATGCAACCGTTATCGAATGGCTACATAATTATGTTGCTATTCGATTAAAGGATATTTGGCAAGTGAATTATAGCAATTTTAATGGTTATTTAAATAGCTACGTTGGTTCTGGATATAAATACATATCTAAACAATAGGTTTGGATTTCAACAGAGGCTAAGTAAAGATAGACAATGTTTTATGCTTGCCAAGATGATAACTTTCCATTGGCTTATTGATCGTATAAATGCACAATCAAAACGCAAAAACAGTCCGTCGATTTTACAACAACATAGGTCGTGTAAAACTGGTAAAACCACACAACAACAGTTTTTTTTGTAAACTTTAGTTAAAGCAGGTTTTTATTTAGAGTTCTTCTTCTGAGTTTCAGTTTACAGTGTCATTTGTTTGAAATGTTCTCTTGTAGACTCTCGCGCATCGAGCAAAATAGTTTTATAAATTAAATTAGAATTGATCGTCGTGAACAAAATGATTGAAAACCTTATGCATTTTCCACATCATTTAACTCAATATAGCTTATCTAAGAACATTACAATAGTAAAGAAAGGTATGTCTTGATTTCTGTAAAACTGTAAGGGCTTGGCTAATTGACATAGGTCTGTCTGTCCATTGATTTAAAAAGCTTGAACAAATATCCCTTTAAAGTTTGGCATAGTTCCGATCTAACTTGAAAACTCCTGAGAAAAATCTTCCTGAAGCCTGTAGATGCGAAAGATTATTATTATTAACTAAGCAATCATATAAATAAGTTAAAGTTCCACTTGTATCATCAATTCTTAATTTCATATCTATGAATGTTTTTATCCTTTGCATGACTCTGGCATGTGAAGCGCGTGACAAAGTATCTTAATGCAAGAACGTTTTTCTTGGGACTTTCAAATTTCAACTTAAGTGTTGAATTAACTGGAAATTAAACTGATTAAAAATAATGCAGCGATATTGACCGCATGCTGGGTCGTACGTACCTACTATTAATACAGAACATCACAAAATAGACACAATTGGCACGATAAAAGAAATGCCTTTAATTAATTATCTAGCAGTGGGTTGATAAAACCTGATGATAATGACGATGATGATGATGAACTTAATAAGATATTTCAGATAAAGTATGTTCTACTAGATAACTATAAGAATGTCAAACAAAGTGCAGGCTTCTCTGAAAATTCCGCCCGCCGCGCCGCGTGTCGTGTGGTCACGGCTGACTCATAAATTAATCTTGAAGACCAAATAAACTAGCTATCGTAAAAACTCTAGTTGCAAACTGAAGTGTTCAATGAAAATTATGAATCTTCAAAGAATAAGTTTTCGAATAACAACAATTATACCACAAGTTTGAAGGCGGGAAAATTTAAAATTCAAAGTATTCGCACGAAAATTCGTTACAAATTTGGTTTGAAATACCGTATAAATATTAGCAAAGTTATAGATATATACCTAGTGCATTTTGGAAGCATTAGTATTAAAGCGATCAGATTTTCATGAAAATTACTGAGTGCGCGTGCTGTATCGGAAATTTATGTGAGTCACAGGCGAGTTCCCTTACGTGTTTCGGACCTACCTATAGCGAGTGCGTGCAGTTCGGGACGGCAGCACAGCTCGGCGCGGCAGGCGCTCGGCCGTCGGCTGCGGCGGGCACTATCACTCACTACCAAATATTCGTCTAACCTTGATGCGAATCGGCGCACTCCGGGTTCCATCCGACGACAGTCGTCGCTACAGACGGGCTGAAGGGCTCGCTTCAGGCGTAACAGTGGAAAAGTCACAGGTGAGTTTGGGCGCGCGTGTGTCGCGGCGCGAGCGCGGGCGCTGCGTCGGCTGCGGGCCGGGCGGCAGGCGCATCGGCGCGCCGCCACCGGCGGTGTGATCGCGGGGCTGCGGCGCGGCGGCCGCACTACATGTCACTGTGCGGCGAGCGCGCTCCTCGCGCCTTGGTCACCGACTCTCAGTGGCGTCGCCGTCCTACTGTCTGCCCGTGGCCGGGACGGCGGCGCGCGTTGCACCGCCCCGCTGCACTCCGCCTGCCCCCCTGTCGCCGATGCGCCCCCCACCTCCAGCCGCGCGCACCCGCCCCGCCCCGAAGAATTTTCCGCATCGGGCGGGAAAAATCGATTGTGCAGCGAGCCCCGAATAATTTCGGCAAGACGCACGGCGCCCTTGCGTCCCCTCGCCGCTGCCGGAGCCGCGACGGTCAAGCGCGCTGCCTTTCACTCCGGCACTCGCGACTGCCGTCGAGTTGGTCGAGTTGCGCTGAAGCTGCCTGTGCTGTCGCTTACTTTGCACACATGCACACATTAGCAAGCTCATTAACGTGTGAGGCTTTTAAAAATCGAGTTATATTCTAGAGAAACACTTTATACAATGGATAATCATAATCATGATACCTTAACATCACCATTTACTGTGTATACTAGAACACTAATTTCTCACTATCAAGTACATTGTTTTCTCAGAGAATCTCCTCTAATTTACATGAAATTTCTTTTAGAACAATGCTATCAACTTTGCTCTGTATTTCGCTGCGCCCAGTCAAATTAAAATAATTCAAAGAAATACTTCGTGCATGAAATGCAAGTCAATGTAGCGACATACATCTGAAGGGTTTCCTCAATAAAATTCCGATTAGTTTTTATTTTATTCCGATTAGTTTTTTTTGCCCACAGCTGGGCAAAGGTCTCCTCATTGTCTTCCACACGTCTTTATCCAGAGCTAAATCCAGCCAATTGTGTTGGTAGACGATTATGTAACCACACTTTTTTTAAGAGCTTCAAAAATGTAATAATTTAGTACCTACCTAGTCTACAAATCACACCAAGCTGCCATGTTCTTACTTATAAATTACACAAAGACAAGGAAGTATTAAATAAATATAATGTATAATATTTATGCACAAGACGGCAAAAAATATATTAAATTCGTCGTTTTTTAGAAGATTTCTGTAGAGATCTCAAGATATGCACGTTAATTTTGAAACTAAACAGTGGCGACCAACCAACTTTACGGTGCATAGTACCACATAAATATATATTCTATATGTTATTAAGCTTTTTCTAACCGTCTTATTGAAATAAAATCTGTTTGAATTTAAGCAGTTAGTGTTTCCTAATTATTAGTTAGGGTTTCGCAGTGGAGATTGGCCAAGTGCATAACGAGCCCGAAAATTGCGCGGCTGTTGTCGCATCTACTCAGTTTCTTAACTAGCGAAAGAAACAAACAAAAAACAAAGTTTAATTAGTGTTACCCAATTGTTAGTAAAATTAAATAGGCGGATAATTTAATGAGATATTGAGACTTGGCACTTTTCCATTATGTACGTTTGGTTGAATTAAATTGATTCAATATAATTTGATACTAAGTAATTTACTACAGTCAGGGATCACTAACATCGTTGTTGATAACATCATTGCTTAGTATAGATAGAATTAAATAATACTTATAACACAAATACTTTTGAGGCGAGTAGCTTTGTAGTAATAACCGCACAAAAATGCTCGCAGTTTTTTTTAATTTTAGTAGTTTTGACATTGTTTATATGCACGTACATATTCATACCAATCATGATAAACACGCCCACGCTGTATACACACATAGATCCTGGCCTTTATAGGATAGGATTCATTCTTTGTAGGAAACTAGCTGTGCTAGTGTGTGTAATGTAAAAATGGCATGTGTAAATATGACAGGTGTCAAATTGACAGGCGTCTCCATTTTTTTATTTTATTGCTATCTTAAAAAGTGTCAGGACGTAACGTATCTGTCTGGCTATAAAAACCGATACCTAGCAAGAATTTGAAAAAAAAGATGGACAACCGAACCAAAATTGAAGCACCCAAGATATGCCGATCCGTTCGTACGCACAAGCCTCATCGCACATACACCATGTTATGCCGTTCGGCCGCCACATCGCAGCAAGATCTCGACCTTGTTTGTCGTTTTAATTCTGTTAAGTTCTTACGGAAAATTAAAAAAATGCTAACTTTTGTAATGAAATTGTGTATCAACCACAAAACACCACAAATTATCCAGTCACGCACACATACGCAGCCACCATTTACTATGCTTCACTCGTTTGTTTGGCGGTGTGGTTTCTGTTTTTTTTTTTTAATCTTCTTGTACAAGTATTTAGGATGTTAGTGATCAACGATTACAGATAATGAAGTCAAATTTACAATATACCATTTTCAGGATGGATAAGATACTTTTCACCATAATTATCCATCATCATCATCAACATCCATCATTATTATCCATCAAACGTTTAATACTGCTGAGTGCAGCTAGAAAACAATGTTTCAATAGTTTCAAGTTATATAAAGAGGAACAAAAAAAACTTATATATATATTATTTATTTAATTTATTTTATAAATTTTGTACAGAAAGGTAACTATTAAAAAAACAAATTTGAAATAATTGAAATATTTTCGTCCAATAAGTTTAACTGGTAGAACTTATAGTTGAACTTTGGAATAGGTCGTTTGGGAACTAAGATGACAGACTAAAGATTTCAAAACTTATAACACCCTTCTTTTGCTTCTTGTTTGACTAACCCCCTTCTTTGGGGGTTAGTCAAACTTCTTTGAGCAAAAATACGATGGATATGGAAGTTTCGAACTCACAATTAGAAATACCGTTGCAACTTTCTAGCGACGTGGCTTACGTTGGTCTCAAACTAACTTCAAAATTTAAATTATGATTGGACTCACCAACTTTTTTCCCAAGCTTCTAATTTATTGACTGGCCGCATTCACCACTAAACTAAATGTAGGCTTCAGTAACATAGTACTATACTTTACTTTCTAATATGACAACTTAGTGCTTGTACTAACACTGAACTACATAAAATACCTGGACATTCTGCGACTTAAAGTCGTAATAGTTAGTTGATACCTCATACAAGCAATTTCTAATTCTGAGAATGTTTCAACAGTCGTTTCTCTGGGTGTTGTGTTACTCCATTTACGTGTAAGTGATGTGGTATTTAACATATTTAGGACTTTTATTTATCGAAGACGATCCTTTGGAATGACGTGACGTCACCTTCATTCATGATATTTAATTCAATGATGGGAGCAGAATGTTTTATAAAATGTACTTTCGTATGTACATATAACATTTACGGTTTGCAGACACTGATGGTGTCCCATCGAATAATTCCAGTGTGACTCAATGGAAAAAACCTTCTAGGGTTACACTGCGATACGTTGAAATTTATTTTTCCTGTGAATTGCCATACGTGTAGCCGATGGGAAAACCTCCTAAGAGTAAGTCAGTAAATTCAAAGTTATATGTTGTTGTGGAAAACTTATGTGAACTACTCGTATATATACTACATAAAATATATAAAAGTGAAACGTTGTGTGTTTGTTTGTTTGTTTGTTTGTTTGGGGAGCTTTCATGTGATAACGGCTGGACGGATTTTGATGAAATTTAGAATGGAGACAGTTTATACCTTAGAATAAAACATAAGATACTTTTTATCTCGGAAAATTTAAAGTTTCTGCGGGAAAACTAGAAAATATTGATTAATCACTGTAAAGAACGGTCGCCATCACAGAATGGTCAGTGGTTGCCATGGAAACGAAATAAAAAGTCTGTCAAAAACATCAAGAGCATTGGGGATACCTACTTTTGCATTGGTTTATAATATCCTAGAAGAAAATAGGATGCTTTTTTCGCGATAAACAGTAGTCCGATCGTACGAAGTCGCGTGCGGGAAAACTAGTACTACATAAAATAAGAAGCATTTATTAATCTAACTTGCTTAACACTAGAGTGCACGTGTGGACTACATTATGTAGCCCAGGGTGTATACATAGTAGTTATTTTTTCTATTTCTCGCGCCTGAACGCTGTCGTCTCGCGAATGCCTCGAGGTAGCGTGGCGGTATTACTATAGTAGCGTACCCCAAAGCACACAGATATCGGTATAAATCCTCAATGAAGTAGGCGGGCTACACCTGTGTGTTTAAAAAAAAATAAAAAAAATAGTAGATTGTATTACTAGGGAGCAAAATTATGTTTTGCCGGCGAGGGCGCTATTTTGAATCCAGAGCGGAGTGAAGTATTCTAGAGTAGAATCCCTCGCGTAGAATCCTGAACGTAGCGAGGGATTCAAAACACGTCGCCTGAGCCAAAAATATATTTTGCGCCCGAGTGATACACTCTACTTTTCATCACCCATTATGAGAAAATTAAAGCCACCTGTAACAAAACCGAATGTGAATAAGACAAGTATCTATCGAAGTACAGGTTACAATAAAATGCGCATTTTAAAACACTATGGCTATACTTTACTAACCCACCATGTAAATAGTTACTTACTTTTACGGCAAGAAAGACTTTATCGCGTGCCTCATTAAGGAAAGTCTCCACGTTTTTGACTGAGAACACTTTGGATTTTTTAGGTTTAAATCCATCAGACATCCTCTTCAGATACGCTATTAATTTAGAATATGTGTCCAGTTTTACGTCGTCATTAGAACTGACTGTTGATTTTAGCATTGAGTAGGTACTCCAAACAGTGGAAGGTTGTTTAGTTTTGGCTAACTACTGGAAGTTGGCCAAAGACACAGATTTCTGAAAAACTCTTGGTGCCTCTTGCATTTCTCCATTCAATAAAATTACCATAGGCTTTCATATATTTCTCCCGGGATTTTGCAGGTAATAGATTATCCATCACATTTCTTGCGTCAGTTCTAATACTTTCAGGAGTTAATTGTATACTTTCACTGTCACTTGAAGAACTGTTTTTTCAAAACAAAACCATCTAATTTCTAACAATCCGTGAAAATTGACGAAAACGCGGGCTGTAGTTCGCGCGTTTTTAAATTGATTTCTTTTCTTTTTATTCAGCCGGCGGCGCGACTATGGGCCGTCGTACCAGCTAGTCTTTATTCAAACAATATTTGCGTTCGATTTTTTTGGCACTGAACACTAAGACGTTCCAAATTCAAAAAGTGCGCGGCAAAGATAATTGCGGCGCACTTATAAAGAGGATTAAAAACTCATTACTGCCCGCTATAAGATTCTTATAGTAAACACCACCTTTGGGTGCACTTAAAGGCGATCCAAGTCGTCCTTTTCGAACAGGTGGGATAAAAAGGAAGTTTTTGTGCTAAGGGTTAAATACCTATAAGGAAAATCTGCAAATTATATTAATAGCGGTATTTTATTAATAATAATAATAGTGTTAAACACTTTGATAAATATTTCAATACGATGGTAAGAAAGTAAATAGTTACGAGATATCTTGCTTTCCGCATGAAAAAATATATGAAAAATTTCATGCCCGCAAATCAATGCCGCAAATAAAGTTGTTTTTTTGAAAATTAATGTTTTTGTTTCCAAATACATGTAGTTTATAAGGTAAATTTGGTTCGTCTCATTTCTTATATTGATAAAAATAATGATTGTTATTAATTATATATCAACTGTACTAGCTGCACCCCGCAGCTTTTCCCGCGTTTAATCTTTGATCCACCCTCCCCCCAACCTCTCCCACCCCTCCCACTTACTTCTCTCTAGCTTCGAATATACACAATAGAATTTTGACATCGAAGTAGTTTTTTCGGTAATATTTTTTTCTAAATCGGGATGATATTGTACCCTATGTCTCTTTCTGAAACCCTGACAACGTGTTTGCAAATTTTCATGATTATCGGTCGAGTAAGGCGTGAGCGTATCAAACAAACGCCTTTCGCAATTATAATATTAATAGAATTTTAGAAGCAAATAGTATATAAGCAAATATAAGCAATATAAGTGGTCTACACATGTAGTCCGCGCGTGCACTCATGCGTAGTATTTTAGGCGCGTGCACTCTATAGTCAACATTAGAAAAGGGATATTTACCATGAATATATTTTGTTTTGAGTTTCTGATATTGTTGCGAGCGCCTGTAAATGCAGGTGGTTGTTTTTTTGTTAAAAACGAGTACGTAAGAGGGTAGACCGTTTTGTCTGCTCGTAGAAAAATATAATGTACATGGTTAAGACTTTAGTGCTAATGACCATGTGAGATAAAATTCTGTTATATACAAACAATCTCAGTCAAGGAAAAATATTATACGTAATGTATTGATAAGTACCTACTACATAAAATAACCTAAGTTACCTCCACTCACACGAGTTTTCTGCCATAACAAATAGTTGAGGATCCCGTATTTGAAGTATCCTTCCAACACAAATGCACAATCGCAATGAACAAGAAAGCGTACGTAAGCAAAATAATAACTAGGTATTGGGAAATAAACGCCTTCAAGGTTTTGTATCGGGAAATAAGTTAGTGAGAGACAATGTAAATACATTGGCCATTCCAGAAAGGACGTACTTAGAACCGAATAAGCGATGTACATATTTTGAATAAAATTAGCAGCAAAAGTAGATTAAAAAACTATTTTTTTTAATGCTTTGTCATTTAGTTGTGAGCTAACCAGAAAGTTAGCTAATTACGTATAAAATTGATTTACCGATACACACAAACTTTGCATTTATAATATCTATTTATTAGATTAGATATTACTATTATAGGATAGGTATTTTTTTAACTACATTGGATTTATAACCTATTCATTTATTTAACACTCATAGTCAGACATTGTGACTTTGGGCGGTAAACCACAGATTCCGTAATAGTAATACGACTAAAGCGTTTAGAAATCACTTGATTAATATGAAATTGGTTATGGTAAACAATAATTCATTTTATGTTACAAATTCGATAAATCTTGGAACTAACATCTCAGTTGCTAAGAGTTACGAAACCAAGCAGTGGGTGGTTTCGTCAAACCTTTTCACCAAAGCATACCAAAGAGTGGATCTAAACGCAGAGTCAGCACGGTTCCAAGAAGTCTCTACGTGAGACATGCCCGCGAGACATGGATTCTGGTAACTGTGATTATACGATTCAATGATTTTAAATGTTTGATTGACTGTTATTAAGTACAGGGTACAAACAGAAGAACTAAAAAACTTTGTTGAGGCTAATATCCACATTTATAAGTTGTGTCAACATTCCATGGAATCCTGTTAGAATCCAACAATATAATAGTAAGTAAGTAAGTAGGGTAAGGTTGCTCGAGTCGTACCACAGTAATATCTCAGCTAACAATCATAACAAGTTCTAAAGTAAAATACGGTAAAACTACGGTCGGGTAAAAATTAGCTTATGACATTCTTGCGATGAAGACAATTCGATTGATACCTCGCTTGTCAAAATTGGACCAAGTTTTTATTTTGAACTCATAACCCTTCTTTTGCCTTGTCGTAGTAGTAAGGGAAGTAGTATGACACTCTATACCTGAAGACGAATTAACATCTCATTTGTCAAAATCGAACAAATAGGGGAGACGCTATGGTGGAACATCCACATAACCACATACATAGATACATACGTACATACATAGACAGTTAAACTCATTATTACCCTACTTTAACTTTTAGGTAGTCGGGTAAAAAGTAACATCTAGTAGTGTAATTCTGAACTCTTATGTCAAACAAAAACAAAAAGAAGCGGCTCTGCCAGACAAAAATAATTAACTATTAAGTTTTTTCCATAGACCCTATTAAATAAAGGAGGACTAGAGACCAAATACTCAGCATGGACCGCGTATATTAGGTGCAACGCACACAATTGGCCTCAGTCATAATCGGAGTTGCGTTGGTGTAACATGTGCGTGTACTTTACCACTTTATTCGGAATTCGCAGCAAAAATGCCTTCCTGTTCTTTTATAAGGTGCACAAATAGCTCAAGATCCAAAAATAAGTTGCACTGCATTACTTTTCACTCGTAAGTAGGTACTATAAATCATGTTTTTTTTTAAATTCTACTGATTGATATTGTTTGAAAATCGCCATTTGCAGAAAGGGACAGAAATATACGATTCGTAAGAGAGCGACAAGACAAACGGCGTATAAAAGTTTGATCAAGGCCCTATTTCATAAAACTATAGTAGGTACACTGACAAATGTCAATCAAACCGACAATTGTCAGTCAAACTATAGAAATGTCGCACATTTTTGTTATATGAAACGCAGGTTTTGGGTATTCGACTGACATTTGTAGGTTTATTATGATTTGTCGCTTTATGAAATAGGGCCCAGAGCTATTTGTACCATCAGGAAGAAAAAAATACATAGATTTTAGAATTGATTTTTTTCACTTAAAAATTGCATATTTTATTTTAATCTACCTACCTTTAGGTATTTGCCCCTTGTTTATATTAGAAACGTCAACATAATAGATACTTTCTAACATGTTCCTGATATTTCTTCACATGTTTATTTTGTCTACTCTATACCCACTGATATGTTAATTGTTATTAATAGGTTTCCTAGAGATGAACTGTGGAAACATAAGTGGCTACAAGTTGTCAGAAGACAGAGCGAAGAGCACTGATCTCTATGGATAGGCTCTGCCGTACTTTCATTTGTGCTGATTCAAAGCTCACCACTGAGCGTACAATAGTATAAAAAAAGTAAATACTTTAACTACTTACGTACGTAGTAAATACATTAGTTCCGTGGACGTTCACGACTGCCAAAGTACTGCTATCAGCGCCAAAAGAGCCAAAGTGGCGATAATCAAATGAGCTAATTGCGACGTCCGTCAGTCTGTCTAGAGTACTAGTAATATGCAGTTGTCTAAGGAGAAGAGCCAGATTGGCTACCCAACAATAACAGTTGATTATATTCATACACTTCAAATCAGAACATATGTGTACAACTCACAAAGGATATAGGAAGATATTAAAAAGCGCAGGTCCATATTTTTGGGTAGGTTATATGTACTTACCTATATCACAGAATAAATAATAGTACAACCTATATTAAAGAGCATATTACCTTATTGGCATACCTAAACAGCAGCGAATTTGAAAAAAAATGGCGATTTCTTGGCCATTAATGAGTTCGTGTCAATCGACTGGAAAAAATATAATAATCATAAAGTGTATTAATAAACTGCCTAAATAATATATTTTCTGAAATATTAGGGTATAAAAATATTTTTTCGTCTTTTACATGCGGTAGGAACATAAAGTTGCAATATTGATTTTCAGTCTTGGTCAGGAAGGGAGATCTGATGAAATTAATGTCACAAACAACTAATCTAACATGTGCCATCCCATAATTGCACGACATATTAATATTGCCGTGAAGTTGTATGAAAAATAAACCCAAATATGTCTTAAAGTATATCACGATTTTTTCATAGAACACTTTTTGTTTCTTATAATTTTCCCTATCTATTGACACTAGTTTCATTTATGGCCAAGAAATCGTATTTTTTTTCAAATGTTCGTCATAGTCTTAACAGCAGTCCGAGCGTGATTGTGTAACATAAAAACAAAGTTTCATAAATGGTATTATTGGACGATAAAATGTTCAAATATTGTTACTCAAGAACACACTAACACCGCTGTTTTAAGTACCTACTACAAAAAAATACTAACTTAACAAAAAAAATTTTACATTGGTGATCAAAACCGCGGTAGAAGCTAATATTATTTTATTTCATTGAAATTTATTTGTTGACGGTTCCATAGATTACTTTTTGTTTACGGACTAAGATTAACTTACCCGATACCCGAGTCGTATTTGGTTCGAGAATTAATGTTGTTATCTCTTTTGCGCTTCTTTTTTTTTATTTTTTATTACTGACTAGGCAATCGTTTGACCACGATCTCACCTGATGGAAAGCGATGATGTGGTCAAAGGTGTAATACGCTTGCCTAGTAGATACCTATTCACTCTTGACTTGAACACACCTAGGTTATAATTTACCGGAAACACTGACGAGGGCAGGGCATTCCACTCCTTTGCAGTTCTTATAATAAATGAAGAAGCGAAACGCTTCGTTCTTGTGCGAGGTATTTCAACCATAAAAGGGTGGCGCTTTGCTGATCGTCTTGTCGTACGGTGATGGAAAGGTGATGGGGGAATCAGGTTGTGCAGTTCTTGTGCACACTCTCCATAGTGCAATCTGTAGAATACTGCCAGGCTTGCTACCTCACGTCGTTGCGCCAGACTTTGAAGCTTACTCTTTACCAGAGTGTCATCCCCAATGAGCCTGATAGCACGTCTCTCAATTGAATCCAAAGACTCGAGCTGATACAAGTCCGGTGTACGTACTTTGCAACTCAGTGCAAAGAATAGAAGATAACAGATATTTATTGGCTGAACTAATTTTAATGAAATTTAATAGTAACTGGAATAACACATAGGATACTTTTATCCCAGAAACAAAACACGCGGGCAAAGCCGGAACTAGGTACCTAGTTAGTAATATTTTGTTGTCGTCAAAAAGTTAAAATCTGTCAATTTACTCTAGGTAGTGTTATAGTATATTAGATAATTGTTTTTAACCATAGGTGCCTAATGATTAAAATTTATATAAAACGTCATAAAAGTGAAGTTTATTTTTCATTTCACTTATTCATACGGCAGTACGGTGCGGCTGGCGCTCGTGGATTGGAATCCTAGCGCTGCAGCCGTCTATGTCTGAATCATTTTTTGTGGCGCGTCTACTTTTTATGGCTTAAAAAGCGTGTTGGGCAAAGTTTTTTCAACAAGCCCGGCGCGTTCGTGACCTCGGCTGACATTAGAAATATTTACGCTTAGCTTAGTGCACATTTGCTAAACTTTTAGACCGAATTCATAATAATTGGATCAATAAAGAGCGGCATAATTTTGTTTTTACGGATATGAGCTACATTTTTATACAACGACCTTTTTGTAGAGGAATGTGCGGCAAGTCGTATGTAGCCCGACTCTATAACTTTTACAACGACTTTATTTTTAACATCTTAAAAACAGTTATAATGTTACATGTAACATCGGTCCTGTAAGGTAAGGTGATCTATAAAAATATTAAGCAGGTGAATAAGGTTGACGCATTGAGAGCAAGATAGCTTGACAGTGCAATAATAACGACATACTTAGTGGTATTAAATTTAGATACCTATTGCATCCTTACTTGTTCCTTGTAAGCACATTCAATCACCAACTTGAAAGATTGAAAAAAATGGGATCTATATTAACCATAATGGACATATTATGGTCAAAACTGATCCCATTTTTTTAAAGATAAAAAAAAAGGGATCTATATTAACCATAATATGTCCCAAAGCACCGAGGGCAGATCAAACAAATAAGATAATTTATTAAAATAAGCAAAAAAAAAAACTTAACATAGACAGCAAGCTTTTTTTTAATATGCCTTGTCGGCCTTGCTTTTTAAATTAATGAAATACTGACCTACGACTATTTATAACTTGAAGCTTGATTTTATTTGAAAACTATTTGTAGTTAAACTGCTAACTAGGTCAAAATACGATGCCAGTAGATCATCTTCGCAAGCCTGCGGACTAAACTGGCGTGAGAACAGTTAGTTAGGCCCCTGAATAAACCAAACTAGAAGTCAATGACATATTGAGGAAATTCTCTGATGCTACACTATAAAAACCATTAAATAGACGTGACGGTTCTAATGATTTGCACTATGCTTTCAATTGCTTTTGTATGAATCATTTTATTTGGGGTAACTGCCTACTCACTCTAAGTGTCTTTAAGCCGCCGTAGACGCCGAAGAACAGCGGAACGTGTTTAGAAGTTTACAGTCGTTACGAAATAATTGTCTAGTTAAAAAATATCATTATGAAAGGCGAGCCTTGCAGACGCATGCACACAGACAAGGCCAGACTGTCTTCGGTGGTCAACGAACTTCTATTTTGATGTCTACGAGGCAGACGTCTAGTAAAAAAGAGTTCAAAAGCTGGAGTTAAGAGCCTAAACAGGACCTACAATTTTCCATCGCTGAGCTATTTTTTTTGTATCTAATTTACAATGTAAGTGTTTATTGTAATGGCTATATTAATAAAGATTATACTTATTATTAAAAAAAACATGTGGTAATAACATTTAGTAAGGATTTATCTTAATTAACTTACCTAAATTTAAGTATACAGACAAAAAGACTTTGAAACTGAAAAAATGGATTAAAATCACATTATTTTCCATTTTTATGAATATTTTTAGAAACAGATACTAAATAATAATTAAACATGTCACAGGTGCATCTGAATATACCTAATGCATAAAATATGAGGTTATTAGCTTCCGCTTTACTATAAAAGTCAAGAGATCTTAACGGTTGAAACCTGTAAATACAATAATTTATTGCAATTTAGTTCATTTAAAATTTCAATAGTTATTTTAATAAATTATTTATATATATATAGAGACGCATTTTAATTATTCAGACTTAGATCTAATTAAATAATATTCAAGTTTAGAAATCTGCTTTTTAATTTATAAATACGGGTTTGTGAATGCACCGCTATCGATGAGTTCAGTATTCGGCTTAGTATATTATTAAATAATTTGAGAAGTAGTAGGTAGACTAACGACACAGTTGAAAATCTACACAGTACGTAAACTAGCGCCATAGAAAGATAATATTACAAGATAATGATGTATTATCTCGTGGCGATACCATAGAATTGATCATTTCATGAAATAATTGGCCAAATCATGATACTTATATTTCATGAAATTATCTTTGAATGGAATGGTTTGGCCGGAAGAATGGCTGATCAGCGTTTGACGATATGAACAGCTAAACGCACGGCTACTTAATGATATGGTCGAACATTAATGATCATGTCGTAAAATACTCTTGGCCGTGATAGGTTAGAAGGCTAAGGCAGGAGTGAAGCGTAGCGAGCTCCCGCCATCATCTTAGTGTTTTTTAGCCTTGAATTTCTATCTGTTTTGACACCTTTGGTATAATGAAAACCCTACATTAATGATATTTAACGATATGGTCAGTTTTAGCAAGCCAGTTCATGAAATTATTGACCATTTCATGAAATAATCAATTGTACGATATGGCCACGACATAAGCATGGAGATGCATGGGTAAAATATAGCTACGCTTACACGCAGCATGTCGACGCATAGAAGTGCGTGTTTGCCACGCGACCATATTTCAGTGCAGCCCGCCGCGCGCGCCTCGTCGGTGGGGTTATTTTCTCACACGTAACATCAACAACTACCTAAAGTTGCTAATGCTGTAAAAAAACTATACGTTACACAGTCTACTTCATAAGATAAACAAACAAAATTAAATAAATATCAGCTGTCATCCAGCCTACAGGATACAAGGAAGTTATATGTACTTACGTTTTACGTAAGTACTTATAACTTCCTTGACAGGATACTACTATCTGACAGTACTATCCTGATACTGTCAGTCAGTCCAAAGGTTTACGAAATATAACAGATTCATGACCCAAAGATGTTGAATTTTCTTTTGTTTCTATATGGGAGTCTACACACCAAAGTCGCCGTACGTAGAACCTATCACATTATTTACAGATAGTATTATTCTATACAAAATAAAAAATCTTGAACTTTATTAACCCACTTATAAGATTACTAGCTGATACCCGCGGCTTCGTACGCGTTGTCATTTCTTTAGGTTAAAAGTACTCTATGTGCTATTCCAAGACCATTGACCAGAGACATTTGATCAAAATTCCTTCAGCAATCAAAAAGATTTTTATCGATTGCTCGGCTTCTGCTCTTCGAATTGAAATACCAAGTACCCCAATTTTTAAGTCAAACCCTAAGCTATCCAATAGTAAACCGCATCGCAATCGGTCCAATAGTTTTTACGTGATGCGTGAACAACATACAGACAAACATACAGACAAACTAACAAACAGACAAATAGAGAGACACGATTTTGTTTCGAAAATGTTATATTCTTGTTCAGTAGCTTATTTTAAGTACCCTTTTTTAAATTATCTTCTTTGTACGGACTATTTCGTTCCTATAGCTCTATTATAAGTATAGATGTTGTCAAGTGTACATAATTATTTTGAATTTTAAAGATAAAATTCTCAAAAAACCCATATAAATAATGCGCTGATTGGTCCATATTGCATAAGCTAACGAATAGCGTGTCCGTTCACAATTTGACGGATTCATATTGTTATATCAATGTGGGACTATAAATGAAGGTTTTTTTTAATTCTGTGATTCATACAATTTGTGACGAAAGAGTCGTGGACTCGTGGGATGAAACACTGAACTAGACAAATAAATACGATTAAACAATATTAATTCTTTGAATTATAATCGCAAAAACCTAAGAAATGGCTAGACTAAAGCCAATTTTGCATAATTGTAAAACAAAATAGTGCAAGTTGTTTTGTTAATTATGTTATGTTGCTCGACATAAAAGTACTGAGCTACCATACTGCTTTTGCAGTGTGCCTGTATGCCGCCTTCAATGTATTCAAGTGGGTCGCCAGACGCATTAGCGTGAATTCCTAAAACCGACCAGTCTGGTTACTTCTTTTGTTAGGTTTCGGTCTAGACCTCGTGAGCCTAGCTCTATTAATAATAGTGGCAGACGCATCCGTGTTTTGTATAATTTTGACTTTAACGAATTGTTTTGGAAGTTAAGTCACAGAATAAATAATAGTACTACGGTTAAGATCAAGCACTAGGTGTGGCAAGTGTGGTTTGAATGGTCTGACGAAAATCTAAGCTCATAATAAATTAATAGTACTACGATTATGTTCAAGCACTAGGTGTGGCAAGTGTGGTTTGAATGGTCTGACGAAAATCTAAGCTCATAATAAATTAATAGTACTACGATTATGTTCAAGCACTAGGTGTGGCAAGTGTGGTTTGAATTGTCTGACGAAAATCTAAGCTCATAATAAATTAATAGTACTACGGTTATGTTCAAGCACTAGGTGTGGCAAGTGTGGTTTGAATTGTCTGACGAAAATCTAAGCTCATAATAAATTAATAGTACTACGGTTATGTTCAAGCACTAGGTGTGGCAAGTGTGGTTTGAATTGTCTGACGAAAATCTAAGCTCATAATAAATTAATAGTACTACGGTTATGTTCAAGCACTAGGTGTGGCAAGTGTGGTTTGAATTGGCTGGCGAAAATCTAAGCTCATAATAAATAATAGGACTACGTCCAGTTTCTATGCATAATATTAGATTATGCACCAAGGGGACGAAGCAGTGTCTTACGTCACGGGCGGCATATTGGACCCCGAGCGTAACGGGGGACTCAGAGTTAACTCCCGAGCAAAGCGAGCGTGGGGTCCAATATGCCGCCCGTGACAAAAGACAGGCTTTATCCCCGAGGTGAATACTCTACTTTTCATACTCTCTGCGAGATAATAAAAACTTGACTTTCGAGTTGATGCTATGTGTTGGAAATAAACTAAAAGAACAGATTCGGATACAGCCTTGACTCTTTTTGTTGTTCTCCATTGATTAAAATCGTTAAAGTAAGCTTTTTCATATTTATCTTTTAAAAACGGAGGGGATTTTTCCGGTAGTAGATTATTAATAATCCCTAAAGTATCTGATTTAAACTCCGGAGTCAAATCACTAGCTCTCGACGTCATTTTTGTTTCAACTTGAAAATGATAATATACGAAACTGTTAACATAACACCAAACACTAACACTTTTTATTAAATACTATAACTTAATTTAATATTATTTTTGTTTTACACATCTAACTTCTAAGTTGTGCCAAATAAAAACAGCACTCATCTCTATAATTATAACACCGTTATTTTTATTTATCACCTGTCAAAATGCAGTAAATTTATTGTCTTTTTTTAGGTTGGCGGATGGAACCTAATCTTCTTTTTATTTTCTCTTTCATGTTTTTTAATTTGGATTTCAGTAAAGTAACGCCTATCAACTAGATGGAAGTTTCAAATCGCAAAAAAGGAACTTTACAAAATAAATATCAAATCAAATGATTGAAAAAAATTATTGCAGAAATTGTGTGATAATAGATCTTCATTAATAGCATTAGGTTATAGTGTAGTATCAACAATTTGTCCATGACAGACGTACAATGATTATTTATATGTTCAATATGATCTTGTTCTATTGAATATTTATTTAGTTTCGTTGAAGGTGCTCCTCTCATCATCTCATATTATACTGTGGTCTGTCGCGTCGCGTCTTGGGACCTAACATTCTACTTGGTGGCTAGTAGATCTCATAACTTCTCAAGCATGCAGCCAACGTGACCTCTCAATGCCAGTTCAATTTTAAAATAAACTCACAAGCTTACAATTATTGTAGTTTATGTTTTGAAAGTTCAAGCACGAACTGCTTATGTCAAACTAAAAATGCTTCATTGCTACCTGCTACTTAAGGCTTTTATCATGAGTGATCCCTTTGTACAAGTCGACATTACTATCATTGCAAACGTTCTTTGTCCATTAAACACTTACTTTTTTTTTGTTGCTCTTTCACCTATTAGGTTTCTAATTGTAATCTTAGCGGTTTCGGGGCAGTGGTCCAATTGGTCTGTACAACTAGTTGGACTATGGGCCTTTACTAGGGGTTGTGGTACAACTATTTTTGTTGTAGGACAATGGCCCCATAACTAGACTCGTGGTCTAATTGATTTATTGTACATAATTGTAATCATTTAAAAACCATTGGTTTGAAAGGCTGACTATAGTTTTGCTGCAAAATATAATTGATTTTTATTCACAAAGTGATTTTTCTCCTTGTAGTGTCCACTATTAGTGCGTTTACTTTAATTTATCGAGAGCATGCCCGGCAGATATTTCACCAGTTATTACTACTAACTGTATCTTCCTGATGTTGTCATCATTTTCAATTTGGCGATTCTGTCTGTAGGCTTTTATTTTTAAATTTCCTTCTATTTTCGTCATAGTAAATTTTTCTAACACAGTTTTGCAGTTTTCAGTTGGACCACGGGTCTAGTTATGAGGCCAAGGTCTAACTACAAAAATAGTTGGACCACTATTTTCAAAGCCCGTAGTCCTACTAGTGGGACAGACCAGTTGGACCACTGCCTCGAAACGGATTTTATGAACATGAGACATCCTGCGTCAACCTATAGTAAAGTATGGAAGGACACGATGGTGTCGTCGATTCTTAAGTAAAGAAGGGAAGACTAGGTACGATTGGAATAGGGTACGGTTGAAACAAAGTGATGACCGTTAGCAGTAAGATGAGGGATGCAAGGGGAAAAAATCGGGTAATAGGTCCAGACATGACTGCCAGTGATGCGTATCTCGCTGAGCACTATAAACGGACTCAGATAGAATTCTCATACGATTTTGTAAACCAAAAGTAACTATGTTTGATCGATTTATTCTTTAAACTAGCAACTCGCCCCGACGATGTACGGGTAGCGCTCACACTGCGGCATTATTCTTAATTTTAGCATTTTATACCCGTCGTAAATTCTAAAAGAAAGCTCCAATTACCATGTACTTAATCATTATCAGTATGAATTTATTTGGTTGGATAACGATTAATGTCATGATACGAAGTTTGCCATGTTTCGCTTCGACCCTTGTTTCGATTGACTATTTTGTACAAAAAACTGTAATTGTTTCTTACGTATATTAATTAGACTTGTTACTTTTTTTGTAAGTAATGATGAGTAGTCTAAAAATCTAGTACATTATTTTATCAATATTTCCGCAGCGCACACCAAATAGTGACTTTGATGAGCAAATTTTTTATAACCTGGGTTACATTATTGCAATTTTCGTAAGGATCTCTATTTTTTTCAATAATGTATGATATATTATGTTACTTGTGGATATTTTAGCATTATATGAATGAAAGATTTTTTTAAATCGGGTTAGTATTTTTAGAGTTTATCCATTACAAACAAACAAACATACAAAAATAAACTTTTCTCATTATAATATTAATGTAGAAGTAGATTACTCGGTTTAACTTCATATGAAAACGTATGGAGCGTTTGTATTTTAAATGTGTCGTTAGATTAGTTCAGTGGAATTAGTTTTAGTGTAAGACAGTTTCCTTCATCACAATAATCAAATTTTGGTTCCAAACGGTTTTAACATTTTTAGTGGGTAAGATAGAAATACGTTTTTTTTATTTTATTCATATTGAATTTTTTAATTTAATTACGCTTTAAGGTTGTATTGCGCTTAGTCTGGAATATAAACCGTCTCTCAAGTGTTTTGTTTTGTTCTATGTTCAATTAATTAAAAAAAAATACGTAGGTACTTTTTTATAATATAGTTTTTAGCAGAAGTAACAAGAACATATGTATGTTGTCTTGTATAAAATATATTTATAAAGTTTTGTTTCTATGTAACAGTAACTAATAATTTAAATATTTCATTTTATTACAAAGACTGATTCAACAGATAACAAATAAAAGTGTTAAAAATGGTGCCATAATTTAGACTGAAGTACATAGTAGGTATTAATTCGTAAAAAAAAACTGTGATTTTTAAGTAGGTAAACTAATTAAAATACTTATAATTTGTATTAATTTTCTACGTGTAATTTCCTCCTATATCTTAGGCATGTCACCTGAACATCGAATTCTAATTTTAATATGTAAACAACACTCCACCCTTTCATTTAAAATGATTTGTTCGTAGTTTAGTTCCATAATGACCGCGCTACGGGCAATCATAGCAAATTTTTTACAAACGTACCCAGCCTCCCCAAACTTCTGCTTGAATTAAATCTTATACTAATTATTATTATGCTAATCTTACACCAAAGAAACATTAATTACAGCACAGTAGCCCATACATAATAGGCCTAACACGTGTTAAGATAACACACACATACAAACTACAATATGTAGTTGTTTATTAGCCGTGACTGGTGACGCGCGACGCGGCGCGCGGCAGACCTTCCTAAACGCCACTTTCTGCAACAATACTGCTTGTTCAACCTTGTAACTCCAGTTGATGAATAGCCGTAATGCATACTTACATTTGTATTTTTTCTCACTTTTGCCACAGTGCTTTGCTAACTTACTGCTTTGTCTGAATACCACGTAATGTAATATCCTAGCATCATTAAAGCCAAAGCTTAGCTATTATTCTAATGACTAATTTAGGAGGATAAGGTTATAATCAGCATAAACCGTTCTTTGGGGACTTATCATAGTCTTCTTCTAGTGAACTTTAAGCTTGTTTTTCAGTGTTGTTCCTCTAACTTAATTTACAAGCCATGATTCTCCTGGCCGGAAGGTATCCTCGACACGATAGCCAAAATACAGTCTTCTGTAAGAAAACAAACTGCTATTGATGGTTCTAGAGTTGGCGTTTAGCGCACTGACATACTTCAGATCGCAATTTTATTGAGCTACATTGATTCTTTTGGTTCTCTGATTTGCCCTAATATGATTATAGACTAGCCTTCGCCCGCGACTTCATCCTCGTGGACTACAGTTTATCGCGAAAAAAAGCATCCTATCTAAGATATTAAAAACCAACGCAAAAGTATAGCACCAACGCTCTTGATGTTTTTTGATCGGGATAAAAAGTATCCTATGTTGGTCTTTGTATTGTACAGTACCTGTTTACAAAGTGTCATAAAAATCGGGTCAGGCGTTTTGGTGTGAAAGCTCCCCAGAAAAGCAGACAACGTTTCACTTTTATACTATGGTGTGGATTTTACAAAACAGGTAGCTTCGGTCCTTTACAGCGGTGTCAGGAAGTTATAGCAACTCCGCTGCTGATTCAATAAGCTTCTTTGAGAGCTAGCTGGTAAGACGTCCGCTGTAAATTGATTTAGAGAATCTATCTCAGCTGACATCCTTTAGTTAAAAGATATCTGGACATCTCAGCTATCCACTTATATAGTGCGCGGTGAGAACAACGAGGCAACTTTATTATTTTAACTTCTTCGACGTCAAAGTTGAAGCTTTATGTGAAGGTTCTGGAATCATTGCATGATACTGACTTTAGGATCATAAAGATGAGTTATTTATGTACATCTTCAAACGTGGAGAGAGTAATACTCTCTCTACGTCTTCAAAGTAAAAGAAAAAACACGACTGCCCTGCCAAAAAAGAAGTAAAAAGTTTTTATGCCAATAAATTATATATTACTAGCTGTGCCCGCTTCGCACGCGTGGTCATTTCTCTAGGTTAATGGTACTCTATGTGCTATTCCAAGACCTAACATATTTTTTCAGCCGTCGAAATGATTATCAACTGCTTGGCTTCTCATCGGATTGAGATACCAATTACACCAGTTTTTAATTGAAACCCCAAGCTATCAAATAGTGAAGAATCGCATTGCAATCGGTCCAGTAGTTTTTACGTGATGCGCCAACAAACAAACATACAGATAACAAAAAATGATATATTCTTGTTCAGTGGCTTATTTTAAGGTTCCTTAACCATTTTACTTTTATAATCTTCTTTGTACAGACTTTTTCGTACGTAGGTATGTATTGCTTTATTTTTATCTTTTTTATTGTTTCGGGATAAAAAGTATCCTCAATTTTAACCCATCATATAAACTATGACAAACAGACAAAAAAAGACAGGTACCCTCCAAATTTTTATTTATAACTTCAAAATTATACATTTTTGGACCCATATTTTGGAACTATTTATTTTTGAGTTAAATAGTTTCCTTAATTTTAACCCATCATACAAACTATGACTGTGCCAAGTTACGCCCAGTAGTTCCAGCGTGGTACGTGTTCTTTTAATTAACTTTCAATCCCTATCCTGCAGGAACGCTTTATTTTTTCGGGATAAAAAGTATCCTTTGTCCTACCTCATTGTATAAACTCAAATCATACCAAGTTTCATTTGAATTCATTCAGTAGATTCGGCGTGATGCGCGACCAAGCTACAGACGGACAGACAGACAGACAGACAAAAATGAAAAAAATAACAGTTGTGGAAGATATCGAATATAGAGAAACCTCTAAACTAAATATCTTCAATGTACAGAATTGAGCCTGTTACAGTTTTATTGTAAGTAGAGATAGATGTAGATAGATTGGTACGTGCACGTCAATGCTTTCAATTTGTTACTCATATTGTTAACTTTTTTTAAAAATTAAATATAATATGTATAAATAAAAGAAATGCCGCCAAATCGAATTAAAACAAATTACCTATGTTACTTGGGGGTGTAAGGATTCTAACGATACTCCAAAAAGTTATGATGGAATAAAGAAAATCACAATCACATACATTAACCCTGAAAAAAATAACTCCTTTTTTGGGCAATCGTGCAAAAAGAAATCGAATCTTAAAGTAGAATCTTAGTACTGTGTTTAACACAGTACTAAGATTCTACTATGGTTTAAGCAAGAAAAATTGCTGACTCCTAGTACTAAAAGCTAGTACTAGGTAACAACTGTGTGTAATTTTAGCCAATACATTTATGCAACAGTAGTCTGTAGATACGTGCGTTATCTACCGCGCAAGCTGTCACTCACTACAGTAGCCCGTCCGATAAGAGTGACACCTGCGTTCGAGAAATTACCTATAGAATCGTGTTTAAAGTCAGCAGGCCGGGGAAGCCCACTGCTGAGCATGTGCCTCCCATAAAAGGGTTTGCTTTCTTACCACGCATACTTACCACGCTTGGCAGGCGGCATCACAGTAAAATTCTGCTGTGTACAATTTAAAAAGTGTACACTGCACCATCAGTACAGGAACAAGAGCCGCAGCTGTGTAAGGATGCAGATTTAGCCTTGTGTATGTTGCATACTTGAATACTAAAGCCCTGGTTTCACTAGGGGACAAATGGAGCAACATGCCGCGGGACTTTACTTGCAACATCTACGTCCTGAATGTCCTTTGCGGGTTCTCATAGCAGCCGCGGGATCAGTTCTGATTTCTGTGGTGTGGACCTGTTATTAACCGGGCACACGGCGAAAGCTAACGACAAGAGGCCTAATCTAACAGTAAGTATGTAGGTACCAATTAATAAAAAAACCCGGACAAGTGCAATTTGAACTCGCGTGGACTAGGTTCCGTAAGATGAATATTTTATATAACAGTATTGAGAGATTTACCATGTTATTTTAAGATAAAGACGGTTTTCCTATAATCTATAGGTAAAGATTTTTAATTATTTTTTCTTTTGCGTGGAGAATGGAATTTAAAACAATATCATTTTAAAATAATAATAATTATTACGTATATTTGAGACCCTCACAACAAGCTCTTTAAGATAGGACGGACACACAGAACAGATTGCAACACTTTTTTTAATATTCATTTTGGCCCCCCAAGACGAGTAACATAAATAAATGAATTTTGAATTATAGGGGTAGGGGTGTTTGGGTCACAGAAGTTAATATATTCATATTTATACCAAATTTCAATTTAATCAGTCCAGTAGATTTGAAGCAAATTGATTGTGACAGACAGACATACACACGAGTGATTCTATATGGATTCCTTTTTTTTTTTCATTCGAACGTTCGACTAAAGGTAGGTACTACTTGTAAATTTGACATTGGAAATCCATCCAGATTAACCTAAAAGCAACTACCGGTGGCGGTTGCTCTCATAAGGTTTTATTCCAAATTTAGAAGGGTCACCCTAATGTTGTTTTTCACCTTTTTTTTGGGTCCCATGTGAATAACTTTTACTTATATTTTTACTTTTGGCGTTGAATTTTACAACCTATGAACCAGCGTCAAAAAGATTTTGCTGTAAACAAGATATAAGTTAAAAAACTAAAACCCGGCTACGGTCGGGTAAAAAATAGCTTGACGCTCTTGCGATTAAGACGAATCGATTGACACCTCGCTTGTCAAAATTGGACAAAGTTTTTAGTTTGAAGACATAACCCTTCCTATGTTTCGCGGTAGTCAGGTAAAAAAATAACCTATGACACTATAAATGAATACAAATCGATTGACACCTCGATTGTCAAAATCGGACCAAGTTTTTAGTTTTTTACACATAACCCTTACTTTGCTTTGACGTAGTTGGATAAGCATAATAATTATAGTATGACACTCTGTTCCTGAAGACAAATTGATTGACATCTCGCTTGTCAAAATCGTACCAATAAGAGCGACGCTATAGTGGAATATCCACATAACCACATACATATATTGTTAACCCTTGCTTTGCTGTAGTTGGGTAAATTGGGTAAGGGGCCTGTGGCCTGCATTTCCTAGGAGCCTCTACAATCTAAATTTTACCCTGAATTCATCGATCGATGATTTTAGGAATTTTGAGTTGGCCTGAACTTTATTTCAATAAATTGGTTTATATTAAAAAATACTACAACTTGTTTTATTATAATTTTTAGTGAAACATTGTAGGTCGTCATGATTTAAACAGGTGTTTTAAAAATCGGTGACACAGTAGTACCGATCGTAATATATAGGTTCTTAAAAATTACTCATCTATTTGTAAGTACTTTAAATACCTAGACAATTGTGAATATACATTTTATTTTTTTATTACGTCGTCCTTTAGTCGTGTTTCTCATACTGCCTGAGGGTCATTACCTTCATCTTTCCATCATCCTACTCGTCACGATGTTTCGCCATCTTCCTCTGTTCTCGGCTATATGTAATGCATCGTAAAGCTATATCGAGAATGCTACGGATCTGATCAGATACTCGTATATTACTTAATCAACTAAAAAGTGTACACTGAACTACACTGAGGGACACTATGCCACACGAAATTTCTTGCCGAAAACGTGTGACGTCTTTATGACAATTGCCGAACTACTGGACGGATTTTGATGCAACTTGGCACAGTTATAGTTTATATGATGGGTGAAAATTGAGGATACTTCTTATCTCGAAAAAATAAAGGGTTCCTGCGGGATTGCGGTCCAAATTCTGAACATTGAAGATATTTACAAAAAAATTTAGAGGCTGTTCTATATTCGTACTGAAGCTAACTAAAACTGTTTATTTTTTCATTTTTGTTTTTTGTCTGTCTATCTGTCTATTTGTATCTTGGACACGCATCACGCCGAAACTACTGAATGGATTCAAATGAAACTTGGCATGATTTGAGTGCATACTACGAGGTAGGACATTGGATACTTTTTATACCGGTAAATTAAAGGGTCCCCGCAGGACAGCGGTATTTTATTTGGAGTTGGTATTCATGTTTTACGGTTTATAGTTACTTCCGTAGGTCACCTCTAGGATACTCAAGGAATATTCTTCCAAATTTCAAATACCTAGGTCCACTGGTTTAGGCTGGGCGTTTTCTGTCAGTCAGTCAGTCAGTCAGTAGGTATATCACGGTACTGTTTTATATATTCTGCCCAAAAGTGAAGGGCATCTATACTTATAATAAAGCAGTAGGTACCAAACATTCTGTAAAAGGAAGATATTAAAAAAATAGGGTTCTAAAAATAAGCTACTGATAAAGAATAAAACATTTTTTAAATTCGTGTCTGTCTGTTAGTCTGTTAACGCATCACGTAAACTACTGGACTGATTGCGATTTGCGATCTCAATCCGATGAATAGTAGCCGAGCAATCGATAGAAACGTTTTGACGGCTGAAAGATTTTTGTTTAAATATTGGTAGATTGGTATTCTAAGTCTTGGAATAGTAATAGAGTTATTTTAACCTAGAGAAATGGCCACGCGTGCGAAGCTGCAGGTAAAGCTAGTTAGGATATACATTTTCTTGTTACTAGCTCTCCTGCACTCCACTACCGGTCTGCATTGCGTGTTGGGTAACCAGAACGAAATTGACCAACTTATATGTAGCTGAAGGTATGTCCTTGCGACAATGTTGCCGCTGTCGTGTGGATGATCGTGATCGTGACCACAGCCTCGCAACCTCGCCGCGATAGCAGCATGCGTTTGGTTGTAACCGTTCAACATCGATATTTTGTAAAAATATGTGTATCCTTGGTATTTGAAAATCATTTCTTTGCTAATTTAACTCCTTGGTTTCTTGAAGAGCAGAACGTGAATTAAGTGCGTTTGATACCTTACGTTTTTCGGCACGGAGCAATAAAAGACACATTATTATGTCATCAACATGTACATGTTTTGTTTAATACTGTCGTTATTTAGTTTTCATTCCAATTTTCTGCGGTCTCATAGTTGAAAATGTAATATCAACACACAAATTAAAATAATATTGTCACGGGACTAGTAGTTTTTACCACGTTTTTATTAAGTAAGTCGCTTGTTTGACAGTCTGGAGTTCCGGATAAACCTTGCAACTCAAATTTCGTGCACTTCCCGATTAACTATTTGGCTGGAACTTTCAGGGTAGCTCACAAATCGATTAAAAGGCAATCTAAAAAAAAACTTGGGTTTTAGGTTATTTTCTTAATCTATATTTGCTACTTGTTCTCACCTATTCTTATAAGAAGAACAAGAAGAAATACAATACAAAACAACATCTTAAAAGCTAATGTCCTGAGAGTTAGTAAACACTTCTAATCTAGGATTTGTTTAGAGCGGTGGTATCCGAGCGGTATACTAGTGTTCTTGTGCGCGTTAGAATCCATTGATACCGGGTTCAGTACTCAACTTAAGATTATCTTTTCTAACTTATGTGCGGATTTCCATCGCTCCTTACTGTTATTGATTGATAGCAGTCGTTAGTGTTACAGGCCCTCGAGCGACCTAACAAACTTTGACATCAGAGGCCAGCACTACGTAATTACAGAAATAATATTACATGTAAAAATGGAAGAGACTAAATCTCACTGCACAGGTTATCCTAGAGAGAGATTCAGAGATCACAACCATTTTACAAATGTACTGCATCGTGTCTACAAGTATTTTGATCAAAATAAACAAATAAAAATTGAACCTGATAATCTTTTCATCTTCTGAGATCTAAAACGTTTTATTAGACGTTTACACATTTGCACATTCTTCAACAAACGACAGCAATATTGTTGTAAAGCTCATGAATTGTATGACGTCACGTGGTATGACGTCACAGTGGAAAAGGGGAAACAAAATGCAAAGCCGAGCATGTGAGCGGCTCGTATGGAAAACGAAAGTCTTTACGCGAGTTTCATTCAGACAAAGTTGGCTGGCTCGCCTCGTGGCTGCTGGGAAGCTCAAATGTTGGAAGTGGGAGAGCGATCTACGTAGGAGGAGGTATCTACATCCATACATAATTAATAATACTTCAGTAATGCTTAATTTTTTTTATATAATTAAGCATTACATAAGTACTAATAAGTATGTATAGATATAGATACCTCCTCCTTGATTGATTGATTGCTTATTAATAATATTAATATGCGTAATTATATTATAATTATATTATTTATTTATTTATTTTTATTAGGAAAACTAACGACTTAAATGCGAATAGTTACACAAATAGGTAGTATAAAAGTCAATTACAAGTCAATTATAACTAAGCATTACTTAAGTATCGTTAACCATGTATGGATATAAATAGGTACCTCCTCCTAGATTGATCGCACTCCCATTTCCAACATTTGAGCTTCCTAGCAGCCACGAGGTGAGCCAGCGAAAGGTGCTTTAAGCAGTCGGTCCTGGCTGTTATTGATTAGTAGCATTT
The DNA here is from genome assembly GCA_946251855.1 of Alsophila aescularia. Taxonomy (NCBI): domain Eukaryota; kingdom Metazoa; phylum Arthropoda; class Insecta; order Lepidoptera; family Geometridae; genus Alsophila; species Alsophila aescularia. The sequence continues at coordinate 18,085,962 of OX276375.1, read as the reverse complement.
GTTAAGCCAAGTCAGAGGTCGTCGGGTGGCCTAACAAACTGACACCAGAGGCCAGCACTACCTCATACGACAAACAAACAAACAAACAGTAGCTAAAATTCAACGTTAAATATAGTTGAAAGGAAAATGATCTTCCCTAGATCATTTTCTTTTCAACTACTTACTTGACAACTTTTTACTTAAAATAAACTGCTGCATAAAAATAGTATGATATTTGAAAAATTTAGTAACAATGTCTGCCTATTTTTTTATCGTCACATTCAAACGAATGGACTCATTGAAATGCGGTTTTCACTATTGACTAGTTAACGAACACACTGCAATGCGTATTTGACGCACAGAACATGCCTGTTGTGTACCAGAACCTTAAACGCGTATAATTTACACGTCCGCTGTAATAAATGTGCAAACTCCACGATTACTCTAAAACTGTGTTGATTCAAAGACATGCATTTATGACGTTGAGTTTACTGCTGAAAACATGGAGACAAGTTATGCGAAGAGCAAGCTACTATCAAAATAACATTATTTGATTAAGGAGCTTTTTCCCGTTGTACATATATCTATTGACTTGAAATACTTAAATGTACTTACCTTTTAACTTAACCTCTTCTTTAAAGCCTATTCTTTTAAATTGTAATACTAATTAATACCTTTATTGCCAACTACAACAAAATGTTACTTGCTAACTACTACACGAAACAGTTGGACAACACACATGCTTATATGTAGGCCAAGCGTATAAACCTGAAACGTTACGTAACAAGTGGTGGACAAAATGTGGAGGACAACTTATATATAACATCATTGAGGACAACGGGAATTATGGATGGGTAATATGGTGTACTATATAATTTCCTGGTCACTTACGTACCTATTTTTAGTAGTGGACTGGCTGAAGCATATCTAAGCAATATTTAGAGGCATTTATTTATCCTTAATGTATCGACGGATATAATATAGTAATTGAAAAGGCCTTTAGAGTAAATATAATAACTTGGAACCAAGTTTTTATTAAGCAGACCAGTAACTTAAACACCTATTCAGGGTTAAAGGTTAAAACTAGCAATGAGACGTCTCTCAGAGACGATGTAATTATATGGTGACCTGCTCTCAGTCTAAAATAAACTACAATTAGCAAGATAGATTTAGAAGTACGTTCACGTCACGTCATTGTTTTCATTGTCCATTTTATAGCTTACTCCCGGACTTTTGACGAGAATTAGATTTATTGATTTGTATAGTTTCAAGAAATGTTATTGTCAATTTGTTCTATTTTGAACCTTTTAATCCTGTTAAAAACTTTATTGCTGAATTTGTCTGAACAATAGTAGATTTGATGACGCTTTTTGTTCCGCTTAGATATATTGGAGGCACTAAATGTTAAATGCGTCTTCCGCATGAGCTGAAATCATAAGCTTGCAATATGCGCCATTCAAAAATTCTCCATACCAATGTTAACCTTATTCACAACGTATAAGTTGTTCTTTTCTATCTAAGTTCACTACTTACTATTCAAAGTTGTTAGACTGTAATTTTGAGGTAGCTTCTCTTGGTAAACTATGATCATAAAAAAAACGGACGTCCATCGGTGTTTACGCTTTCACTGCTCTCAGTTGAAGATGAATAGGCGACGTTTACCAGCGTTTGCGGTTTTGTGGCTCAGAATACAAGGAAAACCAATGATTTATTTGCAAAAAAATTATCGGTGGTTTATTTTAAAGTACCTGCGCCGTAATGAATTGGAAACCAAAATTAATGGTATGAGCAACCAATAGATTATTAAACTTTTTATTAAGGGCTCAAGGGGCTATATTTGCCAAAGATTGACGATTTGTTAGCGCAAAAATATATTGAAGATGAATACGAGGTTCACGTTAGAATACTAATTAGCAAAAAAATACTTTCTTTAACAAGATTTGTGTGTCATTGTTAATGACAGCCAGTTAATAGAAATGAATTCTAAAAAATTTCAAAAGTTTTTTTTATATTCTGGTGGGATACTTAATTACGAATAGAGTGCGGTTTGGTCAGAATGTGGTGTTCAACCACTGATTTACTCAAAATTCTATACTATCTACTTACTAGTGCAAATGATGACTGTCAAATCCATGCGAAATGTATCAGATTCGTGATCAGAATGACTGTGATCGGGCCAATCAATATCCACTAGCTATCAAAGATAAACAAGTATATTTTTTTTTTTATGAAAATCGGTAACGGGTTCTTTTTTTTTGTTGCTTTGTAACTTTTACGTTTTTATGTATTCTTTTTTTTCATATTTTTTTAATGGACACTTTTAACATTTTTTAGTTTTTTTTTCGTTTTTTTTATTGCACAGACAAAATACATACATAGATACATACATAGATAGATACAAGTGAAGTTAAATAAAAGCTTTTGAAAAAAACTGATGAAAAAAATACCGCTCTGTCCTTTTCGTGCATCCTTGTTATATAACTTTGCCAGACTAAAGTTGCTGCTTAATAACTCCAACAAATTATAGCCACACCGAGAATGCTTCAGTCCTTACTGCCCTACTGCTCTACTTCAAACTGTTAGTAGAGTTCTGTAAAGAAAACGGAAAAATAAGTTATACTTATGTACATTTGTTATAGAAGTTGTATTTTGAAAATGACCTGTGCCTATTTTGATTGTACTCCTGTGGAAGAGTCAGTAAACTTTCATGTGAGCCTTCTTGGGACTAAGTTCAGATCCGTTTTTTTTGCACTGTTTCGTTTTTCATGAAATACAAAAATCATTTCTATGGTTTTTAATAGACTTCTAAAAGAGGACGTTCCTAAGTCATCTTTGTTATTCTATTTTTGTTGTTTGTTACCTCATCTCTATTCCTAAAACTTCTGAAACGATCAGTTTTTTTTTTAAATTTGATTTTTATCACGGCAATTAGGTCCCATTTAAAAAAAACATTCATTAGTTTATTATTTTATTAAGTCCATTTGCAACATGTATATTTGTTTAGGTCAAATCTTGCATGCTGAATTAGGACCACTTTCTCTTAGTTCAATTTTTACATGTTTTTTCAGTTTCGATGACAATGTTTTTTTATGGTAAGCATGACCTGAATCGACATCCAAGTTTAGTTCCAGATAAAGGATCTCTTCAACGGTTAACAGCACACACACGAAATTTTGTATATGCAATTTATAATGATAGCCAGTTTTAAAATTTTCCATGACATGGTTACTGCATTCAGTGTTGGGTCCCAACTAGGGAACTCCTCAACAGTTAACAGGACAGACACGAAATGTTTTATACGCATTTTATTGTGACAGCCTGTTCTAATTTTCACCCTGACATGGCTACTGCATGAAAGCTTCTTTTTAAATTAAGGCGGTCTCAGTCCCGAAATCAGCAAAAAGACGAATAGCAAAACATCGAGTACGACGTAATGAACAGTATACTATCTAAACTAAGCAAATAAACGAACAGTACTTTCAGAAATGGCTTGGATTGTTTGAAAAAAAAACACAAACTACCGCATGAAAATAACTTGTCGCATCGATGTTCTTGTTATTTTCAACGAAAGGAACTTTTTTTAAATAATTATTTAGCTACCCCATTAAACTAAACAAATAACCGAACACTTTTTTAATTGAGTTTTATATATTGAGATATCGATAGAAAAACACATAGTTTATCTAAAATCGACTCCCAAGCTGCATTACTTCTCCCGCTCACACTGCACCGGGACAAGCAAAACAAACATTTGAGAACGTACCCCGTTTTAAAATGACCTACCTACTTATTTGTACCTAAATTTTTGTTTATATAGTCGTATGAGGTAGTGCTGGCCTCTGGTGTTAGAGTTTGTCAGGCTGCCCGAGGGCCTCTGACATGGCTTAACGAATGCTATTAATCAATAACTGCCGGAACCAACGGCTTAAACATAAGGCTTAACCCTCCAAAGCACGTAGCAATGGAAAACCACACGTAACTTATAAAAGTCATTGGTGCGGAGCCTAGGTCCAAAGCCGGTATCTTTGGATTCTAAGTTGCACTATTGAACCGTTAGACTTCCATCGCTTTTTGTACCTAAGTGATTGATACCTACGATGTAGTTTAAGCCTTTAAGTGTACATGGGATTTAAGGAAGTAATCATAAGACCAATTTTTTTTATTTTTTTTATTATTATTATTATATCAATACACGCAGCTATACCCAAATAGCTGCGTGTATTGCGCAGCAATACGCACTAAAATATAGTATAAATTATATTCTACGGATATGAAAGAGGACATCATTAATTGGTTAGATTAAGATTAAGGAAAATTTCAGAAGCGCTTCTGTACGGTAGGTACAAACTTTTCATGAAATGCATCATGCACAGATTAAAATTTTGTTACTTACTTCTATTTTGGAACTTATTCATGCACTTAATGCAACCATAGATCATGATTAAAGTTATCTACAATTAAATTCCCTGATAACGTGAAGGTCGTGAGCTCACAAAGACATCCTATAAATGCCTAATAATGGATCGAGTGTTGACAAGGTTAATGATTGGGCAATTATGTCCAGAAATACAACAGTCATGGCGTAATCATAAATTAGTAGGCTCGAGTACTTTTATAGTGTTTGATGCCACAACTCGCCCACAGATGGCATGTCGGTAGTTTCAATGGATAGGTACCTAACATTGATAAATGATCAGTGTAAAACGACCGCCGGCCCTCAGAAGTAGGAACGAAGATCGTAAAGAGTTAGGCACATAATGATGCCATGTATCTACGTAATTTATGCTAATCCTTTAAAGGTATAGGCTTAATATTCAAATAATATTATTTCATAATATCTAACCTCATTTATAATACAGTTAATCACAACGTCTGTTTTGGGCTCGGTGGGCTCTGCCTACCCAAAATATAATTTTAATGTAAATGAGTAGATAACGATCTGAAATATATACTGATTATAAAAAAATATTACTCTCGGTTTCATTTGACAAACTAGCTATTTGCAGCGACTCTAACGGAGTTATTTTTTACCAACTTAAAATATTAGAGGTTCTCATTTACTATGTTTTTCGTGCGTGAATGTATGTTTCGAATATATCACATGTCCGGGATTTCTGTTTTTTTTTAAATGGTAGTCTAATAGAATGGTATACATTTTTAGTGAATCCTTTTAAAGTCTGTAATTCAAGGAATGATTTTAATTATAATATAATTTTGTTTAACTATAAGATTTCCGTTTGTGGTAATTAAGTGTAGTTTATTTTTTATCTATAAATATATAGTTATAAAAGCTAGAAAAATATAAAATAAAAATAAAAATAATAATAAAAAAACATTGTAATGACTAAATAAATAATAGGTGTTATTATTATTATTATATTATTATCGTCGTAATTTATTTACTTCTATATCTATATATATTAGATACCTACACTATCAGCTCTAAGCTGATGCATTTATTTTGTTTCAGTGCAATTTTAGTTTATTATACAGTTTATTTTTGGAATAAGTGTTAAAAGTGCTAGCGTTTTGAAGAATATCTTGGAGATATAAAATATATAATTCTGTATTGTATATATTTTTACTAAACAAACATTTGTTTTTTTTTTACATTAATTATGATATACTACGACGGATACTACGCTGATCTTACTTCAAGTATAGAAACAAACATTTCGATGTACAGACACACACACTAACATATTTTCATGTCGATAATACACCATACATAATGTTATTTACCATACTTACCCATGTCGTTAGTTATGTGATATGTTTAATTCAATGGTATAACTGGTCCGAAGCGGATATCAGTCCTCAAGGCCCTTTTTACCCGACTACAGACTACAGTAAAGGAACGGTAATGAGATTAACAGTCTATGTATGTATCATGTATATGGTTATGTGGATGTTTCCCCATAGCGGCGTCCCTATTGGTTCGATTTTGACAAGCGAGGTGTCAATCGATTCGTCTTCAGGTATAGAGTGTAATCGGCAAATTGTTACCCAACCAAATTCGGGTATTAGTTTTGAACTTATGTCTTGTTTAAAATTAAAGATTTAAATTATTCATAATGTAATAGAAATCTAATGTTTCGTTATCTTAATCTTACGAATTTTGGCCTTAAGTATCATTATGTAAATTGGCATTAATTTTAATTCCCAATATTTAACACGTGGAAGATTTATTTGAATAAAATATGCGAAGTCGTTACTAATTCTGACCTCCAAGCTGAAACGCGTCATTATCGACTCGCAAGTAATATAAGTGACACCGGAGCAGAGGCTAATACACACGCATTCACGCTAGGCAATAGGGGTGACACTAATATTTTCAATGTCATGGATTGGGGTCTACCCTTGCACTATATACATAAGTTATATAAGGATACATAGTAGGATACATAGAACTATTTCTATGAGCGCACCCCACCGATTGTAATCTCGACGAGGGGCGAGCGTTTGAGGCGGACGGACCAATCGCTGTGCTCCCGTGACCAGAAAAGGGGGTGGAGTTTCGCACCCCTAGTTTTCTAGGGGTTAGTGTGCTTCCGCGGCCAACCTAGTTTGCCGTTACCCCGCACGTCGCGCTCCCCTCACCCACTAATTTAGGGTTGATCAATCGGCCGCGCGCCGGTCTAACATAACGCGCCTAACAGACATCGGACGAATTTTGCCGGCGTGAGACGCGCCCGCACTCTACCAGCTCTTACTTGTCTGAATAGACGCAATCGATTCAAAGGATGCGGTAGAGGTCTCTAGCATAGTAGCTGTATCTACTATGTCTCTAACTTACCAACGAATACAAATACAGGCCGTTGTGTTTGGGTTCCGTACCTCAAAAGAAAAAAAGGGACACTTATAGGATCATTTCGTTGTCCGTATATCTGTCAAGACACTTTTTCTCAGGAACGCGTAGAGGTATCAAGTTGAAATTAATATCAAATACTCAAGTCTGCAATTCGTTAGAGCTGTGAAAAAAAAACAAATTTCTAAGCCAACGCAATTAAAACATACGGCTGTTTATGCCGTATAGTATGACACTCCAAGGGAATCAAAACTTCCCGTTGACCTAAAATTATAAAATTTGGCAAGAAGCAATCTCTGACATCACAAGTAAAGGGAAAAATCCAAAAACCGTAAATTTTGAAGTTACATATTTTACCTGACCGCGATCTATGTCCATGAATCGGGACAGTTTTCCAACGACGAAGTTAAGTTTATACGGTACCCTCGGTGCGCGAGTCCGACTCGCTCTTGGCCGGTTTCTTTTTTTTAAGAGTAAAATTTTGACAATGTAACGTACCTTTACTGGTTTAGTGCAACTAATTAAGACACCACTGTGGCGCAGTTGGTAAAACCTCTCTCTGCTAAGCTTAGGGTTCGAATCTTGGCCGAGGGCATACATTTGTGTGCATTCTGCATACATGTTTGTTCTCGGGTGTTGGACGTTTGTCTTGTGTAGATGTCTGTCCATATTACTCGCGACACGGAATCCTACTGTGATAGCATGAGCGTGTAACCTTACGTTACATTAAATAAACAAGTAAAAACTAAATACCAACCTGGATGTTGAACTCTGCAAGAACTATCTTACGGAAAGAGTCAAAATATTTTTATTCAATTTTGACTTCAAAGGCAATGTGTCTACTAGGTATCTATTTCATTTATTTGGAGTGAAGACACGCAAAAAGTAACCTTACTGAAACCACAACGTGACAGGGATCTTCCCACGTTCGTCCTATAAAAACTTGCTTTTCGCAAACAAGCTACGACACAGTTTTCTTGTTAATGTCTAAAAGACACAATTTTAGTGTGACAAATTAAGATAGATATTTGACTTTCGTAAGTTTACAATGCGGGTAATTTTATTTTTTTGTGTCGCTCCGCTATTTTCTGCAGTCTGCAGATCGCTGCTTTTTGCGACGTGAATAGTGAATGAAATGTCTCTCGGACTTTTTGTAAGTTTTCGGGATAACTACTTATTTATATTTTTTACAATAAACTGGTTGTCAATTCAAGGACATTTTCCTAGAGAAAACAAGTTATAAGAATTTGTGTATATGTGGGTATACATGGTGGAGTTTAGAGACGGGACAGTAAGGGCAGGTACCTTAACCGTTATAGTTACAGGAAAGCGTTCCTAGGAGACCTTTTATAACTTGGAGATATTCTGTACCTGTATTATGAGTTCAATCAAACGCTCAAATCTGTACTCGCTATCGAGTATCGTAACATTTTTGTATGAAATCCAGAGCAGCGCAACTAGCGGAACTATTTGACACTATTAATCTATAGCTCTATTAAGAGTTCGGCTAACTCTACTTCAATAGAAATAGACAATACGTGAAGAACTGTAGATTTTACGCCGTCATGCTGGCGCCTTCTTAGCATTTGTCTTTTTCTAAATATATGAAAAAGACAGAGAAAAAACAGCGGCTAGCAAACGCATTGTCATTTTGGTTCACCCGAATCCAGCTAGATGGCGTTGTAAGAGCCTTCATCGAGCAAGCGATTGTGTTTTTACTTTTAGAGTAAACAGTTTTTTTTTTTGGGTTGTTTGAATATTTGTTTAAAACAAAAAATCAGATCTGTTTAGATAAAGTAAAATACGATTATAGTTACAAAAATATAATGGTTTAACTCAAAAAATATTGAACCGATTTTAAACATTATTTCACATATATAAAGCTACATTATCAACTAGTAACATGGGTGTATATATTTTATTTTACAAAATATTATCAATCCCTACGAAAATTGTAATAATGTAACCCAGCTCCACTCACTCACGATGATAAATGCCAGTGAGTGACATAACTACTGCAGCAGCGTTAACTGACGATAGCCATTGTAGAAATAGTGACCCATAATACCAAAAACATGTAAACTGACAATCCGTCTCACGAAAGAAGTAGCGGCGATAAGAGTAACTAACGTTGAACGCTTAAACATTTTTCGCTTTTACAAGGAAACTAGCGCCGCGTCTGTGAGACTTTTTTCTTAAGTCGGACTCTAACCACTGTATTGTCTTACCGGTCAGTCACGTAGATACTTTTGCTTGAGTTGTAACGTCAAGAGCGTTTACTACTGCAGCTCGTAATAGTGGTACTGAACTGCATTCACAGATTTTGGAAAAAAAATACAGTCAGCAAGATAATGTTTAATAATTACACAAACACTTTTTTTAATGCCAATCGATCCTGTTTCGCATAATGATCAAAAGTCCGACTGAGGTTTGAGTACTACAAATGTCAGAAATTGCGAAAAACTTTTCCCATACATTTTGTATGAAAACTACAGGAAAACGACCTTAGGAGACAGTCCTTATCTTTTAGAGATATTTTGACCTACATTAATATATATTGAAAATAAAAACAGAAAAGAAAATGGGCATTTCACACAAAATATAACTGATGCCATTCGATCCTGTTTCTTATAAGGATCAAAAGTCTCTATCGGACCAACTGAGGTTAGAGCCGCCAGTATTTTTAAATAGTTTGTATTCGAACGATGATGTTTGATATTTATTTCATTCTGTCCGTACAAAATGTATGGAAAAAGGTTTTTGCTATTTCTGACTTTTCTGGTACTCTAACCTTAGTTGGTCCGATAGAGACATTTGATCTTTTTAAGAAAGGATCGATTGGAATCCAAAAAAGTTTTTGTGTAAATTGCCTATTTTCTCGACGACTGTAATTTTTTTAACAAAATCTGTAAATGTAAGTCAAAATATCTCAAAAAGTTATCGAAGGAACCCTTTCCTGTAACTATAACAGTTCAGGTACCTGCCCTTACTGTCCCGTCTAAAAAACCCATTCTGTATAATATAGAATATAGAATACATGTTTTCGTGCGTTTTTTCCTCAGATTTAGCTTATTTACATCATGCTTTTAAATTTCTAACTAGGCGCATTGCCAGGTTATAATTAAGTTCAATTACGATCATTTTATTGCTCTAGCATAGATTAGTTATGAGCTTCTAGTGTTATTAATTACTTCTATAAAAAACCTGTTTAAAAAAAAAACAATCTATCTTCTATCTCTACTTATAATAAAACAGTATAAGTAACAAAAAATCAGAACAACGAAGATAATTGAAAAAATCTGGGTGCACTTTTAAAAAGAAAATAATATAAAAAAAATGTCTATCTGTCCGTCCGTATGTACACGCACCACGTAAGAAATACTGGACCGATTGTAATGCCATTTTCACTGTTGGATATCTTAGAATTTGACTTAAAATCTGGTGTACTTTGTATCTCAATCCAATAGGCAGCCGTGCAATCGATAAAACTATTTGACGTCTGAACGCATTTTGAATAAATAAATGTAGGTACTTTTGGTACTGGAATAACACACAGGTTACTTTAACTCAGAGAAATGACCACGCGGGCAAAGTCGTGGTATAGTCGTTGCAACGGGCTACGAATTCTAGTGACTCCTTGTAACTAGTTGTTACTACTAGTTGTACTTAGTTAGTAGCTAGTTGTAGTAACATAATTATAGATGTTTATAATTATATAAGAATAATTTATTACATTGTCACATATGTTTTTTTTTGTTACGGACTTGTCAATCTTTTGACCGCAATTTCACCTGGTGGAAAGCGATGATGTGGTTGAAGGTGTAGCACGCTTGTCTAGTAGATACTTATTCACTCTTCACTTGATCACACCTGGATTTTATTTTACAGGAAACACTGACGAGGGCAGGGCATTCCACTTAGAAGTTCTTATAATAAATGAAGAAGCGTAACGCTTCGTTCTTGTGCGAGGTATTTCAATCATAAAAGGGTGGCACTTTGCCGATCGTCTAGTCGTGCGTTGATGGAAAGAATCAGATCAAATCAGATTGGAATCAGATTATGCAGTTCTTGTGCACACTCTCCATAGTGCAATCTGTAGAATACCGAAAGTCTCACGTCAATGCGCCAGAGATTGAAGCTTACTCTTTCCCAGAGTTTCATCCCCAATGAGCCTCATAGCACCTCATATCTCAATTGAATCCAAAGCCTCAAGCTGATACTTGGCACTCTTGGCAGACCCATCCCATAGGTGGCAGCAGTACTCCATACAAGATTGGACCTGTGCTTGATAAAGATTTAAAAGCTGTCCCGGCGTGAAGTACCGCCTAACTTTAGACAAAATACCAAGATTTGGAGCTACCTTGGCTTTTGATTCAAAGTAAGACCCAAAATTCAGAACTCAAAATTCAAATGTATTTTGTACCTACAGTATAAATAAGCGAACAAAGGGCCAGAAATGCATAAAATTAAAAGAGATTGATTGATTGGGATCGGTGCAAACAACAGAAGATCTTAAAAACTATATCAAACCAGTCAGACTAAATACAAAATTCCCTAAATGCGAAATTTGGGTAAACCCAAAGAACATTAAACAATAGTGTCACTTTTTATTTGAGTACTCAGGCTCACGTAAAACCCAGTAGGCCTGTACGTTTACCACAGCGTGTTAAATTAGGGTTTCGGTCACCTACACGGTGACGTACCCTAATTTAACTCGCATTACGAAGACTGACTGTGGCAGAAGCGACACACATATTTAGCTCGCAAGATTTTAGGGTTCCGTGGTGAATGCGATGAGAAGAAACCGTGTACACGAAACTATCCCTCAAAGGAGAATAGGCAAGATTGTATGGGGGGTTGCCCCACTCCTCCAATAACAATACATTATTTACCAATTGAAAGATCTCTTTTCATGAATAACTTTTGTTACTATGACGACTCATCTCAATTGTTAGTCCCTTCAGAGTTATACCATACTAAATGTGATTAATTACATGACAGCCATATTGTAATGATTATTATCCCAAAAAAAAGTTATTTCCTTGTAATAAATAATAATAAAAATAAATAGTTATTATCAATTAATCTCACATACATTATTCTTAGTATAAAAAAAAAACAAAAAAAAAATAATAGTTATTATTATTATTTACAAATAAATAACAATAACTATTATTTGTGTTAATAATCATTGCAATATGGCCGTCCAATGGCCAATGGCCATCATGTAGGTAGTCACATTTAAGATGGTGTAACTCTAAACCGACTAACAATTGAGATGAGTCGTTGTAATATCAAATGTTCTCCATGAAAAGATCTTTCATTTGGTACATAATTTATTGTTATTGGAAGAGTAGGGCATATTTTTTTGGTTTGAGTAATATTCCAGTTACAATTTGTAATAGACAGACATGTTATTTCGTTTCCATGGCAACCATTCCTTACAGCGAATAATCAACATTTTCCAGTTTTCCCGTGGAAACTTAAAATTTCCTGGTATAAAAAGTATCCTATGTTTTATTCCAGAGTATAAGCTACCTCCATTCCAAATTTCATCAAAATCCGTCAAGCCTTTATTGCGTGAAAGCTCCCCAAACAAACAAACAAACAGACAACGTTTCACTTTTATATATTGGTATGGAATCACTATACACGTCTTTTCAGTCGTGCAAATATTTAAATTGTTATTTTTATTAATTGAAAACATAATTAAATTTTCAATAACAAACTAAAATACATTAAATTACTTTTAAATATTTTTGTCAATTTAAAATATTCATCAACAGAATAGAAACATTTATCGCATAGCCTAATTCTACATCTCTCATTTTTTGACAATCTTTTAGTATTTTTACATATACTTTTTTTTATTACTTTGAGTGACGAGACGGGCAGGTCGCTCGCCAGACGGTAAGCGTCACGCCTGCCCATAACCGTTGCAGTGCCACCCAGAACTATGGTTGCGAATGTTGTGCGTCACTGCACTTCGCTCGTCACCCTGTGACATTGGTTGTTAAGTCGTACCATTTTATGTGTTTGGGATTTTGCGTTTTCGTATATTGCGTCGAAAGAGTCTCATTGCCCAGTAATTTCGCTGGAAACATTGCCCTTCAAATCGAAACACAGAAATGTTTACACACTACTGCTTGGCGGTTGAATATCTGACAAAGGACTGGTACTCCCCCAGGCGGCTTGCGTAAAAGGCCTACCACTACAAAACCTATTATGTTATGTAGCAGTTGTTACTGTTGTATGTATGTAGATGATAGTTAATAATTTGTATTTTCGCAAAAAAACTTTTAGTCTTGTCACGAGGCGTTCCAAGGGTTTCTAGTATTGTTATTATCACCGACTTTTCGTGCTTCATCAATATGGATCAAAACAACCTCTAACGAAGGTATTATCATATATATTTAAAAGACTCCAGTTGTATTAAACTTATTTAGGTATTTTATAACATATTATTTCGTAAAATTCTAGTTTTGCTAATCCAAAGACAATATGGGAATGACAGGTTATTTGAATTTAGAATTAATAATGACAAACTATCAAATGGAATGAAATGGATTATGAAAGAATTAAGAATTATGAAAGAGGCTTCACATCGTCACAGTCTTATTGAAGCTATTTATTCAGACTATTATCTGCTACCCAAGATTTCGTACTCGTGGACTGACTTCGTATATTTTCTTGTCAAAATAGTCTACACTGTAAATCTTCCATCTATCTATACTCTATATTTATAATAAAGCAGTAAGTATCAAAAAGTCTGTACAATGAAGATAATTAGCAAATCTATAGTACTACAATATCTAGGGTACTTAAAATAAGCTACTGAACAAGAACTTTTTTTAAATTGTTTCTGTATATTTGTCTGTTTGTTCCTGAATCACGTAAAACTACTGGACCAATTGCTATACGGTTTTCACTTTTGGATAGCTTAGGTTTTGACTTAAAAAATGGAGTACTCGGTATCTCAATCTATAATGAGTAGAAGTCAAGCCAAGATATACGATATTTGACGGCTGAATGAAATTTGGTATTTTATACTTTATAGGTACATTTGGTCCAACACATAGATAACCTGTAATCCAGAGAAATAACCACCCGGGCAAAGCTGCGGGCACAGTTAGTGTTTTTATTATATGATAACTAGCTTAAAAGCAAAAAAAAATAGTTTAAAAAAACTAAAAAACACGCTTTATATAGAAAACCAAACTAAAAAATAGAAAAAAATAATTAATAGTGTAAATCAGAAAAAATGTTTCATTTCAAAAAAATCGTGGGGTGCATGGGTCAATAGTTATAAATATTTAATTGACAGATATGAGAAGAAGGATTATCATTTCGATAATATCTTAAAAAGCACCCTACGCTTTTTTTTTAAATAAATCATTTTTTTCATATATACACTATTAAAATTTATTATCTATTTTTAGTTTGGTTTTCTATATAAAGCGTGTTTTTTAGTTTTTTTAAACTATTATTTATTTTCTACTTTTTAGTTTTTTTTTTCTTTTTTTTTTCTTTTTTCGAATTTTTGCATTGTCATCGGTCTTTGACAGGTGTGCAAAATTTGAATGAAATCTGACCGTTTAAAGTGGGTCAAAATAGCGTCCACAGGACTCGGTTACAAACATACAAACATACAACATACAAACATACAAACATACAAACATACAAACATACAAACATACAAAAATACAAACATACAAACATACAAACATACGAACATACAAACATACAAACATACAAAAATACAAACATACAAACATACAAGTGAAGCTAATATAAAGCGTATAAAAATACGCCTGTCCTGCCAAAAAAGAGTTTTTACGAATAAATTATATACTGTTAAAATGTGCTTATCAAAGGCCTTCAATTTGATACCCATATTGTAAAATTAGAAGAAAAGTAATACTTTTCGAATTTGGAAATGAAGCCATACTGCCGCCATATTGAATGTTTTCAAAAAAAACTTCGTTAAAGAAGTAATCCATCAAAGAAAAAAACATGACAGCGTTGCCAAAACAATAATATTAAAAATAAATTTGCCAATGTCACTCGGGATGATGTAAGGATTCTAACGATACACCATACGTCTAAATCTGTTCAGGCATTTAATAGTTATGGTGGAATAAAGGAACTCACATACATACAAACATACATGAACGCTAAAAACAACACACTCCTTTTTTGGGCAGTCGTGTAATAAAAAAGTAAATATTAGTTTGTTTGTTTGTAGGAGGGAGTACTGGTACTACGAATTCGATTCTGTAAATTATTTCAAAGATAGCTACGCTATTCCAGATTGATATAGGCTATTTTTCCCCGGGAATATACAAAAGTTCCATGGGATAACGGAAAAATATGGTCGGGCCAAAAGCCTAAAGAACTCTATTCAAAATTTGGACTAGCACTTGATTACTTTCGGCTTTTTACTGAGCACAGTTCCGCACGGTTGGCTTAGGATTTCCCCCGATCATGATCTAGAACTTAGGTCAATGACTGTCTACCATAAACTTAAACAGTCGACGCAGTATACTGTTTGCAACAGTGATGAATGTTGTTACAATCGCAACAGTGCGATCCGATCTAAGCATGCACACGACGAGTATTGTCAGAAGCAGACTAGCCCGTTTCTTGAAATTATGATTTAGTTAAAATAGCTAATAATAAAACTTATATATACCCCTCATTATTTATTAACTAAAACAAACTAAAAAAGCTAGTACTCTATATAGATAGATAGATAGATAGATAGATAGAAAGATAGATAAATTCTTTATTGTACACACTACAACCAAAAATAACAAAATTAAAGAAACAATAGTAGAAGAAGTGTTACAATGGGCGGCGTTATCGCTAAAAGCGAGCTAGTACTCTACTCGTATATGGACATTACTAGCTTTTTCTCGTGACTTCGTCTGCGCATATTACAGTTAATCGCGAAAAACACATACTTTAGCACCAACGCTCTTGATGCTTTTTGACAGACTTATTATTATTTCGTTTCCATGGCAACGGCATGTCATTCCGTTCCTTACAGCGAATAATCGACATTTTCCAGTTTTCCCGTGACAACTTACCATTTTCCGGGATAAAAAGTATCCTTTGTTGGTCTTTGTACAGTACCTATTTACAAAGTTTCATCAAAATCGGATGAGCCGTTTTTGCGTGAAAGCTCCCCAGACAAACAAACAGCGTTTCACTTTTATATATTGGTGTGGTTAGAGCCTCGAAAGCGATTGTCCAAGTTTCAATAGTTTTTGAGAATTGAATATTGCACCGGCAAAATGACACATTATAATTTTATTCATTTAGCGGGATTTAAATAATTAAATGTTAAGGTATACTAGTGGCTCTGTGAGCTGTAGACCTCACGCGTACAAATTTTTTTGCAAACAATTTAGCGGTGCACAGTAGCGCTATCTAGTTACCTGATGGAAAAACTAACATCAATAACCAAGGTGCTCCATCAATCCCTACCTAATAGGTAAAGGGGTGATTCCACTGGTAGACACCTAAAAGTAAGAAATTTACTGCATTTTGAGGAGCTATTCTGGTCATCACGCCGAAGGTCCTCATCAGATCTTCACCAATTTTTTATAGACTAACTTAAAGTGACTATCTTTCAAATGAAAAATAACCCATCGTAATCGGATTTACAACGACTAAAAAATTCAAAAAATTCGCTTAGCCTGTATACCAAGTTTCGTCTAGATCGTTTGAGAAATGCGACCTGTAGAGGAGAACAGACATCCGGAAGGACATACGAAAGCATTTTTTTCCCAAGCTGAAACGAAGATGCTTCGCTCGTGCTTCGCACTCGCTCGGTCAATTAAATTCTAAATCGCGCACTCGTAAGTCTGTGTAAACTACGTGATTCAGACTATTCGTTTCGAACTCAGTCACTGCCCAGACCTCAACAGCAAAACTGTTTAGACGCATATAAGATTAAGCTTATTTTCTTTCATCTTGCACCGGTATTAACATCGGCCTTATCTTCTATCTGTGGGGATAAGATTATATATTAACACACTTTACTTACTGTACCTACATACAATATTTAAAAATCTATAAACACAAGTTTCTGTATTTCTTTAAAGTGTAATAGTTATTGTTAGCATATAATAAATAATAGTACGAATTATTAATTACTATTAAGAACTATTAATAAATAGTCCAGACAGCTTCCGTGGTAGATAGTGGCTGATCATTGTAGTGATGAGACATCTAATGCAACAGCCTGCTAGTTCAAAATTTATTATGTGATGTGATTGTTAGGTATAATGTCAAATACTGCATATTTTGTAAACAATAATTGGACAAATAAAAATTATGTATCGACTAGGAAGAGAAAGTAGCGAAAAAAAATATGCTTTTAAAAAGTAATGACTTAATTAACGTAGTGTAGGACGCCCACCGGCCAGGTGGAATGACGACCTGCGGAAGGCGGCCGGCAGAAACTGGATGAGAGGAGCCGAAGATCGGGCTCTGTGGTGTTCATTGGGAGAGGCCTATGTCCAGCAGTGGACGAGCACGGGCTGATGATGATGTTGATGGCTGATTTTAATGGCTGAGAAAGCGCTGGCGCGACGATCTGGATGCATACCAGGACTGTTGGTCGGATCTGGCGGGTGATTGAGATACATGGAAGAAAATGGGGGAGACCTTGCCCAGGAGTGGGACAGTACAGTTATGAAAAAAAAAGTAATGACTTCATCGACTTCCAAATGGAGGAGGCTTTCGAGTCGACTGTATGTTTTCTCTTGTTTATTTTATTCAGAGAGTTCATGAGATTTCTTAAAAGTAATTAAGTATATGTAAATTTCATCCAACTTAATTGAGTAGTTTTGTTTTAAATGATTCGAAGTAAATATTTTGTTCAAAGATTAATTTATATGTGATAATTTATTGCTCTATCAATACATTTTTATCGCAAAGCTAAACCGATAATTTTCATTTAAATTACCTACGAGATATATCTATTAATCTTGTAGTCATGCAGTAGCAATGCAACTTTATCAGTGCAATTTATTGTATTGAGGAAGGCACGGACTCTTATCGATAATAATGTGCTGTGATAAGCCTAAATCCATATGTGTAAGGTCACCCTTTTAAATCCATTTTGAAACAAGTATCGTTTTTTTTTTAACACAGCAGGTCATAAATATAAAGTTTAGTAACCTAGCTATAACAATATGTACGGGCAGCCATTTCCTGTGTAAGTATCAAAATTTACTGCGATTAGGCCAAAACCCCTCTATTATGGAGAAGATCCATGTACAGTGGACTTCTTAGGGCTGATGATGATGATGATTACAATGTGTACTCACGCACATAAGTACGATTAACAAAATAACTGTAATTACAATGTGTACCCATGCACCAAGTACGATTAACAATATAACTGTAAATACAATGTTTACCCATGCACTCAAGTACGATTAACAAAATAACTGTAATTACAATGTTTACCCATGCATTCAAGTACGATTAACAAAATAACTGTAATTATAGCGTGTAACCATGCACTCAAGTACGATTAACAAAATAACTGTAATTACAATATGTACCCATGCACCAAGTACGATTAAAAATGTAACTGTAATTACAATGTTTACCCATGCACTCAAGTACGATTAACAAACTAACTGTAATTAGAATGTGTAACCATGCATTCAAGTACGATTAAGAAAATAACTGTAATTACAACGTGTACCGATGCACTCAAGTACGATTAACAAAATAACTGTAATTACAATATGTACCCATGCACCAAGTACGATTAACAATATAACTGTAAATACAATGTTTACCCATGCACTCAAGTACGATTAGCAACATAACTGTAATTACAATATGTACCCATGCACCAAGTACGATTAACAATATAACTGTAATTATAATGTTTACCCATGCATTCAAGTACGATTAACAAAATAACTGTAATTACAGCGTGTAACCATGCACTTAAGTACGATTAACAAAATAACTGTAATTACAATATGTACCCATGCACCAAGTACGATTAACAATATAACTGTAATTACAATGTTTACCCATGCACTCAAGTACGATTAACAAACTAACTGTAATTACAATATGTACCATGCACCAAGTACGATTAACAATATAACTTTATTTACAATGTTTACCCATGCACTCAAGTACGATTAACAATATAACTGTAATTACAATGTTTACCCATGCACTCAAGTACGATTAACAAACTAACTGTAATTACAATGTGTACCCATGCAGTCAAATATGATTAACGGACTAACTGTAATTACGACGTATAACCTTGCACTCAAGTGCGATTAACAAAATAACTATAATTACAATGTGTTCCCATGCACTCAAGTACGATTAACAACCTAACTGTAATTACAATATGTTCCCCTTGCACCAAGTACGATTAACAATATAACTGTAATTACAATGTTTACCCATGCACTCTAGTACGATTAACAATATAACTGTAATTACAATAGACCGCCCATTGTCCCATATATTTTGTATAAATGTTTTAGTTATTATTGTATTTTTGTTCTATGTGGTGTACAAGAAAGAGTTATTTATCTATCTATCTATCTATCTATCTATCTATCTATCTATCTATCTATCTACAATGTTTACCCATGCACTCAAGTACGATTAACAAACTAACTGTAATTAGTTCCCCCCCCCCCCCCCGCCCCACCCTCTCTGCACTCAACTCTCTCTTGGATGCTAGTCCTAAGACTTATGTGTTTGCGGATGGATGGATGGAAATACAGTCAGTGTGTCTGAGGTTTTGTGAGAAGGATGGATGAATGTCTGATTATTATTATTATTATATAATTGGTAGTATTTAATTGGGTCTATTGTTTCTAATTTTAATTTAATTTTGTGTTTGACATTTGTGATTAATTATAGTTATTCTAGTAAGTAAGTTCTATGCGTCTTCTTCGTTTTAATATCACCGAAGAAGTATTCAGAAATGGTAACTGGTTTCCAAAGAGTAAAAAGCCATAAATAAAAAAGTAAAAAACACGCATACCCTGTCAAAAAAAGTTATGGCATAAAATTATATATTATTGGAATGTGCTCATCAAGGCCTTCAATTTGATACCCATATTGTAAAATTCGAAGCTTTTTTTGCATTTGAATTTAGAGCTATATAGACACAACACAGTTTTTTTCAATATGATTTGTCTTTGTTGCTTGGGATGATGGAAAAACATACAGGAAACCTGAAAACATTACACTCCCTTTTTGGACAGTCATGTTAAATGAATAAACTGTAAATACGTACCCCTATAATTTCTTATATTTATTGGGACTTATCTACCAAGAAGCTAAACATCTCCGTACCCTCTATTGTTAAGATTGTGTTCATTTTTTTTTTCAAAGAGTGAAAAGGAATACAGAAATACGTCGCATTAATTGTGTTATGATGCCCTAAAGTCGATCAAGTTATTTTTAGCTTGAAAACCAAATCATACTGCAGCTTAAGTGCAGCAATTTCAAAACTTACAGAATAATTAAGTATCGATAATGTTATAATTATTTAGATTCCTAAACCATAAATAGCTTGGGTAGGTATACATATAATGAAATGAGACACATAAATCCGTTGCTAATGGAAAAACCTGTCAGATATCTACTTTTAAATAAAATAATCGGGCTATTAAAATAATCTAGCCTTGCCTAAAATGTCGCCCGCAGATATTTGTACCCAAAAGCAGATTTTAAAAAACTTTTATTTAATTTGCAATGTACGTTTGTATGTTTGTTCAGGTCAAATCTTGCGAGCTGAATTAGAAGACCAATTACCTAGCCCCAAACGGATAAACATAAATACATAAAAATATTACATCCATGACTCGGAAACAAACATTTCTGCTCATCACACAAATGATTGCACCTTGCAGGATTCGAACCCGCGACCGTTTAATTTCGTACTTAGTATTATACCGCTGGGAGCCGCTTCAGGGGAGCTGAAGACCGGGCTCAGTGGCGTGCATTAGAAGAGGCTTACGTCCAGCAGTGTACAGATACAGGCTGATGATGATGATGATATACCGCTGCAGCTACAATGTCCGGTTCCAGTTCAAGTAAGTCGATTTACGCTGATCCTTATTGGGGCAAAGCTCACTAGGCGTCGCTGTATGTGTGGCGGGGTTCTATTTAATACTTATAGACCTTATAGTCTCAATATCGGCATCGGAAGATAGCGGAGATCGTGACGCGGCGACTGCGACGCGCCTTATCGCCGCATCGGCTTCGTGGCCGTCGTAAATAATGTGCAAGTTTTCCCGCCACGCCCCTCCTGTGCGGACAAGAAAGACGTGAAGCCGCCGTCATACAAATGTTCTCCCTATTAATTAAAACATCAGGAGATAGTTTAGTCGGCGGCTGTGAAGTTGGCGCGAAGCGCTGCGCAGTAGCAAATATTAGGCATGCGCGGGCGTTGGAGGGGTGAAGGGATGCACACTTCACAGCCGCCAATAAGTTTGGTTCGTACTATATCTATGTCAAGTATGCATTCTGGCACAATAAACAATAGTCCTACGGGTCTGGAGCTGTCACGTAGGTTGAAAGGTAAGCCCAATTTCTGTCCAGGAATTCAGACCAATCGTTGACAAATTTGAGTTGATTCAAGTTTAGTTCAGCCAGAAATTATCTATTTATACCTACTTTCTGTTTTATAAATATCTTTTAAAAGTTTCTATCACATCGATTTAACTGATTGTCAAATAATATAACGAACTATTATTTTCTAACAATTACAGAGAACAACTTGTAAAATGCAACAGTCGTAAAAATGCATAAGCATAAAGATTTAATTTGTAAACCTATAAATAATTATGCATGGGTGTAGAATTTTTATTTGAGAACATTTGAATGTTTGATAAAAAAAACTGGTATTTTAAAATTCAAATGGCTGGTGCACAGGAAACTAACAAATTTTAGCGGTTTATTGCATAAGCCCAACTGCTAAAATATTTTCAATTTTATTTATTTACGATAAACATCTAAAGTCGTAACTCAAATCCCGTTAACACAAATAATCGTAAAAACATTTTTGACCTTTTGTTAATCAACATTATGTTATGAATTTTCAATTAATTATGGTTTTATCCTTTAAGGTCAGGTCTTTCTTAGTACATTTTAAGCGTATTTTTTTATTAAGTATTCAATTTGTTTAATGTGCACAAACGACCGTGATAAGCTTTGCAGTTATTTATTTACTAGCTTTCCCGCCCGCGACTTCATCCGCGCGGACTTAAGTTTATCGCGAAAATAGCATCCTATGTTCTTCTAGGATATTAAAAACCAATGCAATTGTAGGTGTAGCACTAAAGCTCTTAATGTTTATTAAAAGACTTGTTATTTCGTTTCCATAGAAACCGTTCCTTACAGCTTGTAATCAACATTACCAAATTTTGCCGTGGAAACTAGTTTTTTTCCGAGATAAAAAGTGTCCTATGTTTTATTCTAGGGTATAAGCTATCTCCATTCCAAATTAAAGTCCGTCAAGCCGTTATCGTGCGAATGCTCCCCAAACAAACAAACAAACAAACAGACAACGTTTCACTTTTATATATTGGTATGGATGGATTTATTTAATACTTTATGTACAAAAACAGTGTACAGAGGAGGACTTAATGCTATGACAGCATTTTCTGCCAGCCATCCTGGTTGTGCAAAAAAGATGTGTATAGGTAAAGATGTGCACTCGAGATATCGACAGTAAAATGTAAATAAAGAGAAATTATTATTATCTAAGTTAGGTCTACAGAACTTATTTTAAAGTTGTCGAATAATATATTCATTAGCCTAGGATCATTTAGACAAATGGCGATAAGAATTTAGTTTCAACACATTTGTAGGACTACCAGGAAATAAGGCATTTCTAGGCTTCCGCCTACAAGAACGTGTACTTCAACATTATCCCACGTTCCTTTCAGTTTCGGGTATCGACCCTATTATGGTTTCGGGACTTAAAATCCCTAAGAAGGACCTCCACACTCCCCTTTACCCAAGCCGCCACAGGCCTGGCACTTCAAGCTCGTTTCATTCGAATTACATTCTGTACCATTTCATTCCAAGTTATTTTTTTTTATATGCCTTATTCCCTGATTTCCCTATTCTGTCTAGACATAGGTTTATTACAAGTATTTGGGGGGTTTCTAGTCAATAATACTTCTGTACAGCCATCCGCGTGCCTCCGAGAATGTTGGTTGGCTTACGCTATTATTTTAATAGTATGGAACAGACTCACCAAATTCACCGATGGTTCCTTCCTCGACCCTCACCACACCTGGTAGGGATCTCACACCAGCCTTCTCTTCCGTAAGTTTTCTGTGGCAAAGGTTATTTCTCCTTGGCATCTTTGTTAGTTCCTTCACTATCCTTCCTTCCTATTGACGGCATTTACACTCCGCATACAGTCATATTTCACTAGTTTACACTTTTAAACCCTTTGCGGTGTAAATTCTATATTCCCGGTCACAACTGCTCGGCAATCAGCGCCGCTAAAAACACTTATTTTCGGTTTTTCCGCGCTTTCTATCCTGTCGACGGCCACGAGGCAAATCTGTCATGCCTCTTTTTTCTCAGGAAGTCAAATCATGTTCTTTTTGTGGGTACTTTTCATTTTTCGTTCGGAAAGGTCAGAATGTTGTCAGCATAGAAACTGATTCCAGAAACGATTCAATAATTTTACGTTCTAAAATCGCATTTAGCGATTCCAGAAGAAAACCCATAGCAAATTCAATAATCTTACGTTATACAGACTAATTTCGCGACAAAATTACTAAAAAAGTTGTAATATCGCTAATTATGTTGGTAAAAAGACCGTATGTAATAAATAGTACGAGTATTGCAGGCTTATTTTACAAACTCGTACTGTTTTGTTTAGGTACCACCACCAGAATGAATCCTAGCCAGATAAATAGGTGAGATTCTCCACAGTTTCTTAGGCCCGCACACCTAGGCGATGCAGCGGTCGCCAAACCGCGGCAACACTATCGCAGTCGTGGCCGCAGCGTTGTTTTTGACTGAAAACGGTGCACGCGCGCTTCATACCTCACAGAAGGCCATGAAAATTACGGATAGCGAGCCTTTAATACAATTTGAAGCATCACTCGGGGATGATATCGTGTAGATGGTCTGTTTTTCCAGTCAGACTCCCTGCCATACTTGCACGAGAGAATTTAGTTTTTCGAAGATTTATTAAAACTTAACTATTTTAGAGGCTCTATGAGCTGTAGACCTCTCGAGTCTGTCTTTGAATAGCTTAAAACTGAATAAATGTTTACCGCGTATATAATTATCTTAAAAGGACCGGTAGGCCGAATGGTTAGTGACCTGGTTTGAAGCCGACAGTCGCGGGTTCGAATTCCATGCTATGCCGAGTGCATTTTTTTTCTTGTTGTGAAATTGACTTTTTGCTGTTTTTCCTCCTAGTCATGTAAGGAATATAAATATATTTTTTAAATATATTTTTTGGTCAACATTTGGTGAAAATAACATTTTGAAAAATTTCTAAAATCTGTATCGACAAAAAAAAAAACATAATTATCGAACATGCTCACAAAATTTCACGAGAATCGGTTGTAAAAATGCGACCTGTAGCCAATGCTTTCATATGCACTGCCGGACATACGTAAGCATTTTTGCCCAACGGCGATGCTCGCGTTTCGCGCTCGCTCGGTCAATTATCTAGTATAGAACCACCCAGCACATAATTGAGGAAAAAGTGTTGATCATGAAAATCTGCTACTAGCTGTGCCCTCGGTTACGCATGCGTGGTTATTTCTCCAGGTTAAAGTACTCTATGTGCTATTCCAAGACCTAAAATACCAATACATTTGTTCAAAATTTCTTCAGCCATCAAAATTATTGTTATCTATTACTTGGCTTCTATATAAATGGCTTGAGATACCAATTATACCAGTTTTTTTAAGTTAAACTCTAAGCTATCATCATCATCATCATCATCATCATGTCAGTCTTTTAGAAGTCCACTGCTGAACATAGGCCTCCCCCAAAGAGCGCCATGACGAGCGATCTTGTGCCACCTCCATCCACCGACTTCCTGCGATGGCTACAATGTCGTCGGTCCATCGTGTGGGGGGTCTCCGCACAATTCGCTTGCTTGTTCGTGGTCGTCATTCGAGAACCTTTATTCCCCAGCGGTTCTGCGAACTGAATGGCCTGCCCATTGCCACTTCAACTTGCAAACTCTGAGAGCTATATCGGTAATCTTCCTTCTTCTACGGATTTCCTCATTTCTGATTCTATCACGTAGTGAAACACCGAGCATAGGTCTCTCCATTGCACGCTGCGCAACTCTGAGCTTTTGTATGAGACCAATAGTTAGCGACCACGTCTCAGTGCCGTATGTCATCACTGGCAACACGCACTGATTATAAACTTTCGTCTTGAGGTATCTGCGACGAGAAGATATGGCGTAATTTCGCGAATGCTGCCCATCCGAGTTGGATTCCTCGGTTGACCTCTATGTCGAAGTTGGATCTACCCAGTTGACCCTAAGCTATACAACAGTGAAAACTGCATCCAATCGGTCCAGTAAATTTCACGTGATGTGCGAACAAATAAAAATACAGACAGACAGACATGTTTTAAATAAATGTTATATTCTTGTTCACTTATCTTGTCTTATTCCTAGACCACTTTTTTATCTTTTTTGTACAGACATATTTAATGATTTATTTTAAGGATATATACTTATTATATCGAAATTAACATAACTTTGAACCCCTATCCCGCAGGAACCCTTTATTTCTTCGGGAATATATTTATCCTTAGTTTTAAGCCATCATACAAACTATGACTGTGTCAAGTTGAATCAAAATTCTTCTAGTAGTTTCAGCGTGATACGTGTTGTTAATATAATTTTCAACCAATATCCTGCGAACTTTATTTTTTCGGGTTGAAAAGTATCCTATGTCCTACCTCGTAGTATAAACTCAAATCATACCAAGTTTCAGTTGTATTCATTCAGTAATTTCGGCGTGATGCACGGTCAAGATACAGACAGACAGACAGATTGTCAAAAATGAAACAATAAAAGTTTTGGCTTCAGTACCAAATATAGAGTACTTTCCAAAAATATTAATTATTACTTCAAAATTATTTTAGTTTTGGGCCCCTATCCCGGAAGAATCCTTTATTTTTTCGAGATAATAAGTATCTAGACGCCTACCAAGAGGGCTGGTACGAGGCGGCTCAGGAAATATAATATTCCCCCTATCCGCAGGAATACTTTATTTTTCCAGGATAAAAAGTATCCTCAATTTTCCCTCATCATATAAACTACGATGACTGTGCCAAGTTGCGTCAAAATCAATCCAGTAGTTACGGCGTGATACGTGTTCGTTTAAATAACTTTCAACCTCTATCCCGCGGGAACCCATTAATTTTCGGGTTGAAAAGTATCCTATGTCCTACCTCGTAGTATGAACTCAAATCAAGCCAAGTTTCATTTGATTTCATTCAGTGGTTTCAGCGTGATTCCAATTTTTTTACAAAATATCTTCAATGTACAGAATTGGACATGTTACAGTTTTGTTATACTCGTAGGTATAGATTTAGCTATAATTGATATGAATTGTTAGATAAGGTATGCAGGATGGCATGGTTTTATCATACACAGAATTCCTCCAGTGAGTTCCTCCAGTTTTGTGATGTCCCACCAAAGCAGTAAGCTCGACTAAAAGGGTCCAATTTCAAGAATATATTCAGTTATTGTATTAGAATTGGAGTTCCTCCAGTGTGGTGGCTCCACCGTAATCCTACAGCTACCCGCGCGGCGCTCGAATGAACGCGCCGTGTTTACACGAGGTCCCGACCACTAGCCCGCGGCCACGGGCTAACTCCTACGCGGATATTAAATTTATATCGACCACCGTATGTATTTTGGTAGTGGAAAGCTTCTTCTGCGAGAGTCCGCCTGGGGAAGTACCACACCTTTGTCAGATATTCAACCGCCAAGCAGTAATGTGCAAACATAATTGTGTTCCGGTTTGAAGGGCAATGTTTCCATCGAAATTTTTGGGCATGGTGGCCTAACGGTTCTATAGTGCAATCCAACGATACCGGGTTCAAAACCTAGGCTCCGCACCAATGACTTTTCTGAGTTATGTGCGGTTTTCCATCGCTCCGTGCTTCGGAAGGCACGTTAAGCAGTCGGTCCTAGCTATTATTGATTAATAGCAGTCGTTAAGCCATTTCAGAGGCCCTCGGGCGGCTTGACAAACTCTGACATCAGAGGCCAGCACTACCTCATACGACAAACAAACAAACATTGGGCATGAGACTTAAAATAAAATTTCTCAGGGTGACGAGAGATATATTAATATAAAGTACTGGGTGCTGGCACTGCAATTGTTATAGGCAGGCGTGACGCTTACCATCAGGCTAGCGACGAACTGCTCGACTCGTCATTAAACCAAATAAAAAAATATTTCCCGTCGCGAGACACCTAGCTGGCAGATATGTAAACATAAAAAAAGAAAACAACGAGCAACGTTTTGCACCGCGCGCTCTCATTGGTCAGCTGTGAATCAGCAACTCTTCATCTGATCTTTTTCTTCTTCTTATTAATTTTTTATGTGATGGCTTATAACTTGAATATGGCTGAGCTGAGGCGGAAAGAGCCGACGAGCCACGCCAACAGTTGGCGTTACCCCCTTACAGCGCCATTAGAAGTTTACTCATCAAAAAATATGCAAGGAAACTATATGCGGCCCAAAACCGCAAAAACCTTGAGAGATTTTTCGTGTTTCTTTAGCCCAGGAATAATCATTTTTTGTTTTTTGAGTGACCAAAAAACAATAATTAACTATTCTTTTCCTCCTATGACTTAAAAATATCTTTAGGCATCCGTGGTCAGATCACTTTTTTAGATTGATATGACCACACTGACACTCACTGGACACTGTTTAGTGTCCCTGGTCAGACTAGTTAAATTACAGTGTCCGTAGTCAGAGTCGTTAGGTATCCGTGGTCAGATCACTTTTTTAGATTGATCTGACCACACCGACACTCACTGGATACTGTTTAGTGTCCCTGGTCAGACTAGTTAAATTGCAGTGTCCGTAGTCAGAATCGTTAGGTATCCGTGGTCAGATCGCTTTCATAGATTGATCTGACCACTCAAAAGGTTTCCGTGGTTAAATAGATAGCTCAAGTACAATCTGCTCTATAATCACAACCAAGCTAAATATGCATTTATACTAGCTACACCTCGCGGTTTCTCCTGAAAGGTGTCAAAATTTTAAGTTTTTTTTAAAATTCATGTAGAAAAGACAAAAAGTCTACTAAAAGATCATCAAGCTACCAGGGTGTCCATAATGATCCCTGGGGTATGGACATGATGATCTGAGAGGGTTACCGATAATGATACAATTCAAAATCATGATTATGTTATTTTTAAATAAATATGACACAAATAATTTCCTTTATAAGGTACGTATAAAGTTTATGAAATAAATACCGCCACTTGCATACAAAATAGCATTTCTCAACTTTTAAATCAATCATTATGTTTAAAAATGATTAAAACTATATTTATAACGAAACTAGCTTTCGCCTGTGACTTCTTCCGCGCGGAATACAGTTAATCTTGAAAAAAGCATCCTATGTTCGTCTCATCATCATCATCATCATGTCAGCCTTTATAAGTTCACTGCTGAACATAGGCCTTTCCCAGAGCGCACCATGACAAGCGATCTTGTGCCACCTCCATCCATCGACTTCCTGCGATGGCCACAATGTCGTCGGTCCATCGTGTGGGGGGTCTCTCCACACTTCGCTTGCTTGTTTGTGGTGGCCATTCGAGAAACTTTATTCCCCAGCGGTTGTCGATTCTTCGAACTATATGGCCTACCCATTGCCACGTCAACTTGCAAACTCTGAGAGCTATGTCGGTAACCTAGAATCAGAAATGAGGAAATCCGTAGAAGAACGATCTACGGATTTCCTCATTTCTTATTCTATCACGTAGTGAAACACCGAGCATAGCTCTCTCCATTGCACGTTGCGTGACTTTGAGTGTATGTATGAGATCAATAGTTAGCGACCACGTCTCAGTGCCGTATGTTATCACTGGCAACACGCACTGATTATAAACTTTCGTCTTGAGGCTCTGCCGTATCTGTGACGAGAAGATATGGCGCAATTTCCCGAACGCTGCCCATCTGAGTTGGATTCGTCGGTTGACCTCCTTGTTGAAGTTGTATCTTCCCAGTTGGATCGTCTGAACAAAGTAGGCATAGTGATCAACAGCTTCGATAATATCGTTCATGCGACATGAACGACACGATGGGTGCGACATGGGCATTTGACATGATATTCGTCTTACCCATGTTTATTTTAAGACTTACCTGCTGGGAAACAATATTGAGGTCACTGAGCATTGTGCTTAAGTCTTCGAGGGTTTCTGCCATGATAACTATATTTGAATAAATTTCAACCCCTATCTTGCGGAAGCCCTTTAATTTTCTGGGATGAAAAGTATCCAATGTCCTACCTCGTAGTATGAACTCAAATGATACCAAGTTTCATTTGAATTCATTCAGTAGTTTCGCGGTCAAGATACGGACAGACAGACAGAAAGACAAAAAAAACAGTTTTGGCTTCAGTATCGAATACAGAATAGCCTCCAAAAAATACACACAAAAATGAAAAAATATACAGTTAAGGCTTCATTATCAAATATAGAGTAAACTCCAAAAAATATATTCACAATATTTATAATGTACAGAATTTGGACCCATATCTCGCAGGAACCCTTTATTTTTTCGGGATAAAAAGCATCCATCTTATAAACAATAATTTTTCGGGATGAAAGTATCCAATGTCCTACCTCGAAGTATGAACTCAAATCATATCAAATTTCATTTGAATTCATTGAGTATTTTCGGCGTGATGCGCTGCCAAGGTACAGACAGACAGACAGACAGAAAGACATAAATAAAAAAATACAGTGTTGGCTTATGTATTGAATACAGAACGGCCTCCAAAAAATTTTACAAAATATCTTCAATTTACAGAATTTGGGACATTAAGCCGCAGGATCTCTTTATTTTTTCGGGATAAAAAATATCCTTAATTTTTACCCATTATGTAAAAAATAGCTGTGCCAAGTTGCAATAAAATCCGTCCTGTAGTTTCAGCGTGATACGTATTCTTTTAAATAACTTTCAACAATATCCTTCAGAAAGCCTTTAATTTTTCGGGATGAATAGTATCCAATGTCCTACCTCGAAGTATGAACTCAAATCATATCAAATTTCAAAAGTATTTTCAGCGTGATGCACTGCCAAGCTACAGACAGACAGACGGACAGACAGACAGACAAAAATAAAAATAAAACAGTTTTGGCTTTAGTATTGAATACAGAACGGCCTCCAAAAAAATTTACAAAATATCTTCAATTTACAGAATTGGGGACATTATCCCGTAGGAACTCTTAATTTTTTCGGGATAAAAAGTATTCGTATTTTTTACCCATTATATAAACTATGACTGTGCCAAGTTGCAACAAAATCCGTCTAGTAGTTTCACCGTGATACGTGTTCTTTTAAATAACTTTCAATGCCTATCCTGCGGGAACCCTGTAATTTTTCGGGATTAAAAGTATTCTATGTCCTACTTTGTAGAAAGTATAATATATAGAATATTTTTAATCCCGAAAAATTACAACAATTCAAAAAAACAATAAACAACTTAAATCATACCAAGTCTCATTTAAATTCATTCAGTAGTTTCGGCGTAAAGCCTAGCCAAGATACAGACAAGCCAAGATAGAGACAAAAAATATTTTCCTCGAAATTTACATTAGGGGTATTAAAATGCAGGTCTTGATAAGAAAATTCCAACAGTATATAATTTATTGGCATAAGCTCTTTTTTGGCAGGGCTGGTGTATTTTTTTAGCTTTTAAGCTAGTTACTGTAAGACACAATGACAACCGTCATAACTTCAGACTAAATACGAAAAATTTGCCTAGCCTCAACATTAGTCATAATGGAGATTAGCATTAAAAAAACTCTTACCTCACTACTCGTCGCACACGCCACTATGATTGTTTATCAGACGGCTGGGAGAACCGGAGACTACACTTAATCCAAAAGTCAACGAAATATCATCAGTAGTCTCATCACAATGGCAAAGAATCATCATACCCTGAGGGATCATCTCGTACACCTTTCCCCTATTACCCTTCTAACTCTACCTATATCTATAGGCCGGTTTAACTAAACCAAAACAAGACATACTCGTAAGTTCAAAAATTAAAACCCGACTACGGTCGGATAATAAATGGTTCACACCGGTAATAGCTTATGACATCTTGCGAAGAAAACGAATCGATTGATACCTCGCTTGTCAAAATAGAACCAATTTTTTAGATTGAACACATTACCCTTCCTTTGCTACGCCGGAGTCGGGTAAAAAAATAGCCTATGACAGTCTATAAATGAAGACGAATCGATTGATACCTCGCTTGTCAAAATCGGACTAATAGAGGTGAAGGGTGAAGCTATGGTAGAACATCCACATACCCAATTAACCACATACATACATACATAGACTGTTAAACTCATTACCCTTCGCTTGCTTCCCGTATTATTGTAAAAAATGAAAGCAACAACACGTCTTTATACAGCGAGCATCCGCTCTTTGTAACGTCCGCGTCGTTCTATGGAAGAGGTCAATATTCGTTTTAGCGTCCGTGTCATTCTATGGGAGAGGCCTATATTGGTTGTAGAGTCCGCGTCGTTCTATGGTAGAGGCCTATATTAGTTGTGGAGTCCACGTCGTTCTATGGGAGAGGCCTATATTCAACAATACGTCTTTCAGCTGATCATGATGTTGGTTTGGACACATTATTAGTGCAGCGAAAAAATGTAAAAAATATGCGAACTATTAGTTAATTTAATGCTAATTAAAGGCAACTCAAAATTTAGAAGTAATCCATACCAATATATAAAAGTGAAACGTTGTCTGTTTGTTTGTTTGTTTGTTTGGGGAGCTTTCACGCGATAACGGCTGGACGGATTTTGATGAAATTTGGAATTGAGATAGCTTATTTCCTGGAATAAAACAAAGGATACTTTTTATCCCGGAAAATTGTAAGTTTCCCGGGAAAAACTGGAATATGTTGATTACTCGCTGTAAGGAGCGGTTGCCATGGAAACGAAATAACAAGTCTGTCAAAAAACATTAGGAGCCTTGGTGCTATACCTACTTTTGCATTGGTTTTTAATATCCTCGAAGAACATAGGATGCTTTTTTTCGCGATAAACTGTAGTCCGCGCGGACAAAGTTGCGGGCGGGAAAGCTAGTATATACAATACAAAAAACCAGTCTGCGTACAAAATTATAGAATACGAGCTGACCGCCCGCAAAAATAATCACACTATATAATATTCTAAAAGCGAAATTTTGTATGTATGTGGGGTGTGTATGCGTGTGGGTTTGTTGCTGATTCAAGCTTTAACTAGATGATATTTGGTATGGAGATAGCTTATACTCTGGATAAACACAAATGCTACTTTTTATCCCGGAAAATGCACGGTTCCTGAGGGACTCGGTATTACCGCGGGGTGCAGTTCATATTTATATAAATTTAATGTTTCTTAATTATTTACATATTTTACTTTACTTTTGCAATTGAAAATTATTTATCATTAGAGTATAGTATTTACATTAAATAGAAAAATCTAAAATAGAAAATTTTGTAAGAAGCTTAAAAGACAATTGCTACGGTTTAGTTATAAGAATTATGTATTTTTGAAATGGTATTTTAAAGACCTTCTTTATGATACCTCACTTGATAGGTTTTGGTATTTTTTTTGTTCCCTCGGAAATACAATATGGCAGGAATAAGCCACCATATTAGTTTTCTTGACATTTCCTATACTTAGTACTCTCGAGATCAAGACGAATCCAAAGATACCTCATTTATGTAAATCCTTCAAGCCGTTTAGGATATAGTACACGCCTAAGAAACGTACAAACAAACATACATACAACCCAAACACAACCCTCCGCGCAGTTGGGTAAAAATTAATCTAACTTAAAACTTAGAGTAGTAACTATTTGAATAACTTTACGCCTATCGTGAGTCAAGGAGACCTTGAGAATAGTGACATTTTAAAATGCAAAATGCCGTCTGGCTGTGTCTATTAGTAATTACTGTGAACGTGTGAGTGTCTTACTAAATTTAATGATTGAACACAGTTATTGCCTTCACATACTAATAATTTTATAAAATATCTGTTTAGTACATAAACTCCTTGACTCTTTGCCATCTCTCTTGATTTCTGCTAGCTATAGCTTATATTATATTAAGATGTACTTAAGTTAACAAAATTCTGTAAGTACCTGCATTGAAGATAATTGAAAGAAATGAAGATCTCGGGGACTAAAAATGAGCTACTAAACAAGAAAATAACTTATTTTTTTAGCGACCTACCAGTGCGTGTCTGTCACACAAACTTAGGATGCCGTAGCCAGAATCCTAAGCTACCCAACTATGAAAACCATATTGCAATCGGTCCAGTAGTTTTTAAGTGAAACGCCAACAAAGTCGCTTCGTTCAGGGTTGACGCGGGCATTAAATGCGTTATCTGACGGCTATACTTCGTAAACTAGTAAGTCCTAGAATATCGTGATATATTTTTCAATTAATTCGTAATGTGAACTAGTGCCCCGACTTTTAAAACTTTTGAGATTTTTTCTTTATTATATTATAGGTTAGGGTTGGTGACACCGATTAGTCACACTAGTGTCTCCACGAGGAATTGCTTTCCCTCGTAGTCACACTAATAGTAATCTACCAAAATATAGTCATACTAATGCGGGAATCCAAATGTCCAAATATGCCCTGCCCTAGTCAGTGTTTCCGGTAAATTATAACCCAGGTGTGTTCAAGTCAAGAGTGAATAGGTATCTACTAGACAAGCGTGCGACACCTTCGACCACATCATCGTTTTCCATCAGGTGAGATCGTAGTCTAACGATTGCCTATATCGTAATAAAAAAATATGTACATGCAACTCAAGCAAAGAGGTCACTTTAGAGCCAAATATTTCTTAATGGCATCAAATGGAAAAAACTTTCAAAGAAACCTCATCATAATTTTAAAATACGTATTAAAGGAGACCCCACTCAATGGGGTAGTACTTATTCATTTTTCTTCACTACTTTCAACAGTTATAAAAAGCATTCAAGCATACATACAAGCACGAACTCCTCCAACTTGATTTGGACATTCGTTACATTTGGTTGCTTCGTATCGAAACTACCTATGTTTAGACTACTTATGTTATTGTTGATTATTAATTACATATTATATATAGAGTTATTTTTTTTTCTAAACCTAGTAATAAATTAAATAAAAAGCATTTTTTCATTAAGTTTTCAATAAATATATTATCTCTCTGTTGGAAAATATGATGAACCTATCTGACATCTTCACTAGTTTATTTCAGATTGCTTTCGATTAAATTTTCTCCTAAAATACAAAACCGATTTAGTTACTTACTTAAAAATTTGACACTTCAAAAAACCTATAAAAAAATACTTATTCCTATTAAATTCATAACAATATGTTAAGCTATTGACGGTATCACTCAAGTTCTCAGACATGGAGAAATCAGGTGGTTCCACTCCCAACAGCCTGATCACTTTTTTATTGAAGACCTATAATATTTTTATTCAGATTTGTTATGAAAAACCTAAGGTCTTACTCATTCATAACCAAATGATAACAGATGCTAAAAAATAGAAGGTTTCTCTCAGGTGCTCTGTTACGGAGGTTGAGATCATGGTCCATACAGCATTATATCAGGCTGTGAGAGCAAATAAAAATGAATATAACTTACTAAATATATCATAACGAATTGAAGTAACAGTGCTACAGGCTCAAACCGAGTGCTTGTGCAGTTCCGGATTTTTGTATAGTGAAACGGTAACCAGAGTTACCGCTTGTATTTATCCTTTAATATGAGGCACTACATAAGCATAACAATGGTTAAGTATAACTGCTAGTTCCATTGCTCGTAGGTACTAAAGTATTAAAGTCAATAATGCAAACATAACATGCAAAAGCAATACTACGCTTCCATTTAGCTACTTTTCAAAATCAAAACGTGAATATGAGGTCAAAATACTTTGAAAGACGCAAACACAGTCTAAATAATTCATAATTTATTTGTAGCGGAAGCTGAGCCTAAATGTATTTTAAACTAATAACATTACCTTAGGCATGTCAAATCTATTATGGTTCAATTTACCTTGACGATAGGCTAAATTTAAAATAATTAAGTAGGTAGGCTATTCAAAATAGATGATAACCTTCTAAGCGATCAGGCACAACAGTTTATCAAGAATTATCTTTAAATTATACGCAAAGTTTTAAGTTACTTAATACAAACGAAGATACAGGCTTTAGATACATATCAGATATTTCAAATATTTTTGATTTCATTCAAAATTTGTAACGTTATCTGATAGATAGTTCACAGATTACACAGAATATCAAGGTGTGCATGTGTATCATGTTTAATACAAGTGCATCTTATTGCTGATGGTCACTTCCTATACCTACTATTGATTGATTTCCGGAAATTCGTCGGTACTAATAAAATTAAAATATTTAGGCAAAGAACCAGGAATTCTACCGCTAATCATTCTGTATAAATAGTTGTCAAAGCCTGCCAGACGTGACGTGGTATATACGGCAAAAAGACGGGAATTCTACCGCTAATCATTCTTTACTGGTATTGTTGAAGCCTGCCAGACGTTACGTGGCACGGTGGCACCATGCGGCTTACTTTATGCTCGGCTTCCCATTAGACTAGACAGTCTGCAATTGATATCAGAAAGTGGTCTAACTAGTAATACTTAATGAGCGCTTCAGACAGGATGACTTCTAATGCTAATTGGATACGTGTAGAAAAACAAACGTGTGATTCATTTTGATAGACATATTTTTTGTACAAAATTTCTAAACGACGCAACGTGCTTAATTTAGGCGAGACGGCAAAACCAGGCTGTTCGTCTGGCAGGTAGTCTGAGATTTTGTGATAATGATTTATGTGAAGATACTTTGTTGCAGATTAAGCTTTCTATAAAACTCAAAGATTCAGTGGTAAATTAGCATGTATGTATTAGTATGTATGTATGCGTCGCGAAGTGGTACTATTATATAATCTGTGCACATGGGTTAAGTGTCAAAAATGAAGCTTGCATTTTATAAAAGAAGAAATTAGTTTGTTGTTATTAATGTTACTTCTAAATTGGTTTCTGATAAAACTTCTAAAGACTAGCTTCCGAAGGAGTATTGATTGCAAAATCTTTCTATACCTACTTATAATAAAGCAATAGGAACGAAAAAGTCTTGTACAAATAAGATAATTAAAAAGAAATGGTCTAGGGTACATAAAATAAGCTACTGAACATGAATACAACATTTAAAAAATTCGTGTCTATCTATAAAACTACTGGACCGGTTGCGATGCGGTTTTCACGGTTGGATAGCTTATGTTTTGACTTAAAAACTGGGATACTTATATCTCAATCCGATGAGTAGAAGCCGAGCAATCGATAACAATATTTTTGTCGGCTGAAGGTTTTTTTTATCAAATGTTGGTATAAAATAATATATTGGTCCTGGAATAGCACAAAAAGTACTTTTAACCTACAGAAATGTCCACGCGAGCGAAGCCGCGGCCATCAGCTAGTAATACTATATATGTAGTATATAGTATTGTTGTAGTATTATCAATGTTTTATGTTGACCCATTTTGAAAAGAGTCTGGGTGGAAAGAGAGCCGTCGTCGTAGGATTTGAGGGCGTTTTGGTATCTTTGTCAATCTGTCTACGTTGTCAATACAGTCATTTTCTCTTTTTCATTTATTGACATTTGTTTTGAAATCGTTAGTTCCCTTTTACGCAGCGACGTTATCTAGGTACCAAAAAAATACTAAACTATATTACTTGTGTGGACACCATATAGGTAGAGTTTTATTAAATTACTAGCTGTGCCCCAATTTTTTTTATTTTTTTTTAGAATTTTCCAAATTCCATTAAATTTAGTCTAGCCGTTTTGGCGTGAAAAAACCCCATACAAACAAAGCAACAAACAGACAACGTTTCACATTTATATATTAGCGTAGCTATTATTTATCTGTGGGGATGAGCGACACCCCAAATATGCATCTCGAGCAAAAACCGAGAATATCGTAATCGTAATGACATAATACAAAGAGCTGCGTGGCCTTTGGCAAGGAGTGCAAGGACAGTCGAACCCGTAGTTTTGTTTTTTTCTGTTTCCATAAGTAGCAGATGTTGGCAAAGGCCACTGCACATCGCATTAACGGTTGTACGCACGCTTTTGTACGGAATGTTTCAATTATTGCCAACGGTTCTGTCAGCTTCCATAACCGAAGGAGCGTGACATTTACAACTGGTGATAATCTTGCTTTCTGTTGCCTGCAGATTTTTGTCGTGTGAAGTGCTGTGCAGGACTTGAACGTGGGCTTTGCAAGAAGGGGTATTTGGAAATACAAATGAACTGAAATTAATCACGATAGTTCGTTGTATTAAAGGTAGCTAACAAACCTTACCAATATATAAGAATGGAACGTCTTGTTTGTTTGTTTGTTTGGCAAGTTTGAACGCGATAAAAGGCTGGACGGATTTTGATGAAATCTGGAATCTGGAATAAAACATATCATCATCATCATCATCATCATCATCATCATGCTTCACTCTCAAACGGTTGAACGGATTTTGATGAAATTTGGAATAGAGATAGCTTATGCTTATACTTTGGAATACATAGGATACTTTTTATCATCATCATCATCATCCTCACGCGGCTGGAAATACAGGATACATTGTCGGAAATGGCATCAAAAGTACTAATTTCTAATAATAAAGCATGTCATATAATTTACATCGAAATCGATGAATGTTATAGCAGTTAGTATAAGTAATCATTTGTTGTTATTTATGAGTATTACTAATTCCCACACTAGGATTCCCAGTTTTGTGGGAAACTACTTCCAGGGGTTACAAAATTCATAATGTATGCTAGATGTTTGTTAACACTGGAAGTTATAGTTAGGTACAGATCCAAAATGTAAAATATATTGAACATAATTTATAATTTGTGCACATACAATATGCCACAATATAATACTATATTAAAAATATATTGAACCATTGCTGTACCTACTTAGCCGCATCACATAAAATATACTGATATTCCCAAGATATTTCCATACCAAGACACAAACGCCCAGTTTCTCAACAATTCATTTTAACTAAAATAAAAAACTGAGGCAGACACTTTTTGTCTCTACGTGTCTGTGTTGTAGACCTTAAACAATAACAAAGACCTTGTGTATTTACACATTTTAGAAAATACAATGCAAATATTACATTAGTTAAGCACGGAGACGCTTGTGTTTGACACGCTGTCTTTTGTTCAAAATGTTTCTATATATAACTCGCAACATTGGTTGCGAATCTAACATTTGTTTGTCAGCTGACTCCGGGGACAAGCAACACACATGTGCCTACAGTGCCGCGGAAGTCAGCTGACATAGTGACATGTTTATTTTTCAGTATCAATTTGCATCATATGGCCGGTGAAGTCGTACGGGTCAAGTATGCCCACTTTGGCATTTGTAAACTCACTACGCATTATGAAACGAGTAAGATAAATAGAAATATTATTTTCAAGCAGAACCTTTTAGCTGGCTTTAAATCAAAATAGAAACTGGAGAAGGAAATATTTCCATTTTACATTAACAAGTGCCTACAGTGCCGCGGAAGTCAGCTGACAGAGACATGTTTATTTTTCAGTATCAGTTTGCATCATATAGCCGGTAATGTCGTACGGGTCAAGTATGCCCACTTTGGCATTTGTAAACTCACTACGCATTATGAAACGAGTAAGATAAATAGAAATATTATTTTCAAGCAGAACCTTTTAGCTGGCTTTAAATCAAAATAGAAACTGGAGAAGGAAATATTTCCATTTTACATTAACAAGTGCCTACAGTGCCGCGGGAGTCAGCTGACATAGTGACATGTTTGTTTTTCAGTATCAATTTGCATCATATGG
This sequence comes from Alsophila aescularia, assembly GCA_946251855.1. Taxonomy (NCBI): domain Eukaryota; kingdom Metazoa; phylum Arthropoda; class Insecta; order Lepidoptera; family Geometridae; genus Alsophila; species Alsophila aescularia. The sequence goes on along the minus strand of OX276375.1, from coordinate 18,047,009 downwards.
CCGGTAAAGTCGTACGGGTCAAGTATGCCCACTCTGGCATTTGTAAACTCACTACGCATTATGAAACGAGTAAGATAAATAGAAATATTATTTTCAAGCAGAACCTTTTAGCTGGCTTTAAATCAAAATAGAAACTGGAGAAGGAAATATTTCCATCTTACATTAACAAGTGCCTACAGTGCCGCGGGAGTCAGCTGACATAGTGACATGTTTATTTTTCAGTATCAATTTGCATCATATGGCCGGTAAAGTCGTACGGGTCAAGTATGCCCACTTTGGCATTTGTAAACTCACTACGCATTATGAAACGAGTAAGATAAATAGAAATATTATTTTCAAACAGAACCTTATATCAGTCTAGAAATCAAATAGAAACTGGACGAGAAAATATTTCCATTTTACATTAAATTTCAACTTGTTTATCGTAGTTAAGTGGAATAATTCATTACTGATTTATGTATTTAATTATGTTTAACAAATTTCATTTTCATAGATAATTCAGTAACATAACATTGTAGGAATCTCATTCATAAACTGAAATTGAGCAATAATACCATAAAATAAACAATTATTATTTAAAAAACACTTCTTACACAGTACCGTGACATACCTACCTACTGCCTGCCTGACAGACAACGCACAGCCTAAACCAGTGGACCTAGAGATTTGAAATTTAAAGGGTATGTTCTTTGAGTATCCTAGAGAAGCCCTAAGAAAGGTTTTTTTAAATTCTATCTCTAAGGGGGTGAACGGGGGTGGCAAAGTTTGCACGCGGGCATATCTGCAGCTAGTATCAAATGGAATATTATGTAGTATCAGCAAAAGCTTCGTGAAGTTTCTAATATACCTCATGGCTTGTTGTATATATTTTTTGCATAAAGTCTATGATATTCATTATCTACATCTTTACTGTACCTACTATTATAAATGAAATAATTTAATTTCATTGTCAGTTTTGCTATTTTTGCTAGTCTAGTTTGTGGTAATACTAAAATATTGGAAAGGAATCTTTGGAATCGCACAAAAATATCCTTTCTCTTATAATAATTTCAAAATAAGGAACTAGTATCGATCTGCCAAATCGTTTAGGGTCAATCATTTACTACACAGCAAGTATTGGCAAGGAAGTGAGGTTAAGATATCAATAACCTTCTAAATCGGATTTGCATATATATTTTTGAATACTGAGCTAAATTAATAAGACATTGCGATTTAAAAATATCAAGCTATTTATAAGTTAGCATTGGATGAGAGTAAGTTGTTTTAAGTAGGTCAAGATTAGGTATTTTACTTGAAGGCTCTAATAAACAGCAGGACTAAGAAGTCAAGGAAAACATTTATTTAGTATAGAAAACCAACTGCGCACTTATTTTTTTTAGTTTTAATTTAGGCCGTTACAGGTTTTTATATCAATAAACTGTTATTCGAATATATTGTGTTAAACATGCGATCGAAACTTTTGCTCTCTGTTTGTTACCTTCACACGACTAAACGATCTTGATGAAATTCTACAAGGAAATAGTTTGCATTATGAATGTTAGCTCAAATAATGTCCACGCGAGCAATGCCGCAGCGCGCAGCTAGTATAGTAATAAAGCATGTGGCATAACAATTGCAATGCCATAATAATGACAATATTAATTCCGGAAATTACACCATATTTTCTTGTCGCAGTTACCGCAGAGCCTCAAGACAAAAGTTTATATTCCGCGCGTGTTGCCAGTGATGACATACGGCACTGAGATGTGGTCGCTAACTATTAGTCTCATACACAAGCTCAAAGTCGCGCAGCGTGCAATGGAGAGAGCTATATGCTCGGAGTTTCACAACTTGATATAATCTGAAACGAGGAAATCCGTAGAAGAAACAAGGTTACCGACATAGCTCTCAGAGTTTTGCAAGTTGAAGTGGCAATGGGCAGGCCATATGGAGGATGGAGGTGGCACAAGATCGGTCGTCATGGCGCTCTTTGGGAGAGGCCTACGTTCAGCAGTGGACTTCTAAAGCACAGCAGGTAATGCCATCTATATATATATATATAGATAACATTACCGTGTCTGAATAGGCTAAAAGGTGAATAAAGGCTGAATGATGAATAATGACAATGAACATTAGATGCAATGCAAAAGTTTAACGGATAATTAAATTCTTAATATGATTATAGTAGATATTGGTTTGGTTAGCTATGTGAATGAAGCTGTTATGTCGAGAAAGTACAATATTAAAAACCAAATAAAAATTAAAACAATAAATAAATGGTCAATACATAATAGATATCCATAATATTGTAGGTAGGTACTTTTGGTCAAGGGTAAGGATAACATTTCTGTAAGTCAAAAAAAAAAAAAAACAAGTGTAGCGATTTAAGGTCAATATGAATTTTACTATACATTTTGGGAGCCATTCCAAAAACACTTATGTGGTGTATAGCTGAAGGATTCGAAAGCACATAATTTGGTTAGGAACGTCACAGAGCTAGTTTCATTGGGTCACAGAATAAATATCAGTAGTACGTAATTAGATATTATAGGTATAATATCTTCGTTCCCCTAGGTGTGTCAGTGCTTGCACGCTAGGCTCCATCGACCGGACACGCAGAAACGCCGCGCCGTTGCGTGTTCCTAATGTTTGCATTTAGGTTGAAAACGGGTCAAAGATGGATTTTTATATGAGGTAATTGTTCTCTTTTCAGTTATTTACGGTAATTGCGGGCATAATGGTCGCGCGACATTATAGCTAATTATACAGCTACCTATATATTTTTAATTTAAGCTATTTTTGCAATCAATACAGCAATTCTACACATAATACGGCATGGTTTTTTATTTTTCGTGAGAACTTGACAAAATTGATACAACTGGCTAGGTCTTGCTGCGATGCGGCGGCCAATCGGTACCAACATGTGTAAATATGTGCGTGAGGCTGCATACGAGCGGATCGGCATGTCTTGAGCGCTCTTGAATTTGGTGAGGAATTCTTCTTGTATAAAATCACAGCTGACCCCGCGTTGGCCTGTAGGTATAGACACCACCAATTGTTTAGACATATAAGGCGATGTGTTTAGGTATAATGTTATCTTCGGAATTGCATACGAATCTAGATATTGTAATAAAGAATAATGTTCTATTGTTAATAATAAGCAACCTCGTCTGCTCGGCTTAGGTACTTTCTCACGCATGCTTGTGATTAGCTCGCTGATTATACTGGTCAACTTGACTTTTTATTTCCTTATTTATGCAGAGGTCTGGGACACAATACAGTTTTATGACGTAGTACCTAGCTGCATCCCGCGGTTCATCCGCGTGAATAATTCATGATGATGATGATGATGAGCTCATGTCAATCTCTGGTCCTTGAAGTATAGGTACCTAAGCAAAAATCACGCAACTTAGTTGCTGTGTGAAAGATGAACAAAGCCACGGCAAAGCACACTTGCGCATCTATGATGTTAGTTTGATAGTGTGCTTGTGTACATGCACGATAGCCCTTTTCGTACACATTGTGTATTGTTTGTTTGTCGTATGAGGTAGTTCTGGTCTCTGGTGTCAGAGATTTGCAGGCGGCCCGTGAGCCTCTGACATAGCTTAACGACTGCTATTAATCAATAACAGCGAGGACCGACAGCTTAACGCGCCCTCCGAAGCACGGAGCGTGAAAAACCGCACATAAATATATATTATATCTATACTTATAATAAAGCAATAAGTACGAAAAATTCAGTACAAAGAAAATAATTAAATAATACTAGGGTACTTAAAATAAGCTACCGAACAAAAATATAACATTTTATTAAATCATGTCTGTCTGTTTATCTGTTCTTTGTTCGCGCATCACGTAAAAACGATTGCACTGATTGCGATGCGGATTTCACTGTTGGATAGCTTATCTGAAGGATATTTGATCAAATGTTGGTATATTGGTATTTTATGTCTTGGAACAGTACATAGAAAGAAAGAAAGAAAGAAAGAAAGAAAATACATTTATTCAACACACACAAAAATAAAAGATACAAATATTTAGAAAAATTAAGTAGTAATAAAGTAGGAATTTAGTAGAGTACTTTTAACCTAGAGAAAAGGCCACGCGTGCGATGCCGCGGGCACAACTACTTACATAATATAAATATAGGTATACTGTGAACATGTCATAAATATGTAAGGAACTTTGGTGACTATTTGTCATTGAACAATGGATCGGCAGCTAGACTATTAAATGATGAATTTCTATTTTTAAACGATGTAAGTAATTAGAATTCGCTTGCTTCACACATTTCCGTCAGAGTGCAAGGTGAAGCTAGACAGCCTCGAGGCAAGTATTTGAATACATTTGATTTATTTAGAAATAGTTCAAGATTGAAAATAAAGTGACAAATTCAGTTAGATAAACCCTAATTTAATTAAAAATTTCAACAAACTTCAAATCGTATAAAACTTAAAAGATATAAATAATAATTATTTTTTGAGGTATGTGCTTTGCCCAATCCGACTAATGTAAGTAAGTAGGCTTACCTAGCACATATCTAAATAAAAAAAAACTTTCTATTTTGTTTTATACGATATGATATTAGTTTCTTTTTAAATTAGTTTCTATTTCTTACTTTTTAGTTTCGTTAGGGAAGGCCTAAGAAAATGAAGTGCCTACTTATTCTGTTCGCTAAGAAAAAAGCCGTACTGGAAACAGCTAACAGTCCATATCTTTTAAACTACTGGGCCGGTTTTGATGAAGCTTAATCTATTCCCTAAGTTGAAACTATCACAAAAATAATTATTGTAATCACACTTGTAGTTGAAGAGAAATACGCGGATAAACATACATACATACACTAGCAAAATTTGATAAATGTGTTCAGATACATATTCATAATATAGATTAACATAGGTATATAAAATTAAGAATTTTTGACAATATCACATATATAGATATACATACACGAAATTTGGTACATATTCTTAGGCACCATAATATACGAGTACTACATTTCGAAAAATACCCGAAATGTATATACTAGCTGTTCCCGCGGCTTCGCACGCGTGGTCATTCCTTTAGGTTAATAGTACTATATGTGCTATTCCAGGACCTAAAAATACCAATATGCCAACACTTGATCAAAATTTCTTCAGCCGTCTAAAAGATCTTATCGATTACTCCGATTGAGATACCAATTACACCTGTTTTTAAGTAAAACCAAAAGCTATCCAACAATGCAAACCACATCGCAATCGGTACAGTTGTTTTTACGTGATGCGCGAACAAACAAACATACAGACAAACAGACAGACACGATTTAAAAAATGTTATAAGTTATTGTTAAATGTTGTTATAATGTTGTTCTTGTTCAATAACTTATTTTAAGTACCCTAGACCATATTTTTTTATTTATCTTCTGTTTCGTACCTATTGCTTTATTAAAAGTACAGATTACGCATTTTAGACAATATTACATACATACACATCAACTTGAGAACCTCCTTTTTTACCTGACTACAGCAAAGTTTTTTTTAAAAAAAAATGAGTTTAACTGGCTATGTATGTATCTATGTTTGTGATTATGTGGATGTTCCACCATAGCGTCGCCCCTATTGGTTCGATTTTGACAATCAATTTGTCTTTAGGTATAGAGTGTCATAGGCTATTTTTCTTACCCGACTTCGGCAAGGCAAAGTAACGGTTAAGTGTTCAAATTAAAAACTTGGTCAGGTTTTGACAAGCGAGTCGTCTTCATCGCTATAGTGTCATAGGCTATTTAATACCCGACCATAGACGGGTTTTAGTTTTTGAACATATTATGTCTTGTTTCCGGACTATCCTGGGTATTAACCATAATAAATGTAATCTCAGACCGGACTATCACGGTATAAACCACACGCAATGTAATGTGACATCGGCCTATCTCGGGTAGCAATCATACATAGACATAGGTAATGTTGTAATGTCAGACTGGACTACCTCGGGTAGTAACTATACGCAACATAATGTCAGACCGGTCTATCTCGGGTATAAACCATACGAAATGTAATGTCAGACCCGACTATCACGGTTATTAACCATAAGTAATGTAATGTGACACCGGACTATCTCGGGTAGCCACTATACATAGGTAACGTTGTAATGTCACACCGAACTATGTCGGGTATTAACCATACGAAATGTTATGTCAGATAGGACTATCACGGGTAGTAACCACACGTAAATGTTACAATATTATGTGGACGTAACTATATGAATAAATACTATCGTAGGTAGAGCACTTATTCCTAACGTAATCCAACCGCTGACAAAAATAACTCTGTGTAATTTGACGACACGCGCGCGATTGAGGTGATTCAGTCTGTTGAACCATAGTATCCCAAAACATTAATTTAAATTCGAGGAAATAAATTTGTATAAATATTTATATAAGCCCAAAACACACTGGCGAGCAATGAAATCGAAACAGCTCCTGCGCGCGCAATCGTGTACGAGTATTTGCTATTAGATCAAAAGTCATTCGATTTCGAAAAGTGAACCCAAAAACAAATAACAAAAATAAATAAAAACAAAAACAACAAAAATAACAACAAATTAAACAAAATTAACAAAAATACATAATAATATATTTGTGATTAACAAAGGTTATTTATTATAGTTATTCAAATGTTGAGTATTTCACCCATAACGAAGTCAATGAGTTAAGTATACTCGTAGTTAGTTTAAGTAGTTAATAACAATTGTATACCACCGTCTATTTCTGCTCCCTCTGATACTGTCTATCCAAAGGCTGTCCGAATCAGATTATTTAAGTTATATTTAAGTTTTTATATTATTTGTTTATTGGTATACCTACAATAAAATAATTCGTATCGAATCGTATAGTAACGATGAAGCCCTAAACTTGTCTTTTAGGTATGTCCATTCTTTCTGCGAATGTGCGCTTATGCGCCAACGACACTATGAAATGTCTTTTATGCACTGTAGCACGCGCCGCCATAGATAATAAACGGCCACACAGAATTAAAACCTCCTTGGTTGGTACAAACTGTACTGTTATGTTTTGCCAAAGCCCTCGTTGGTCTGTGCCATAACCGAACTATAATGGAAAAACAAAATCAAATCAAATCAAAATTTATTTTCCGCACAATAGGTTAATTACACAGTTATTCCGATCAGACAGGAGTAACAAAATAAACATACCCTTGTGAAGAGCTGGTACCTGAGATAGGTTTAATAAAACCTGTACAGGTCACCAAGATCACCTCCCGCAGGAAGAAGATTATCTTGGCATACCCATCGTAAATAAAAAAAAAAATCGTGGGTAGAACAAAATTTTTTGTTCCGAGCGGCGAGAAGGCTGGTGAAGGAGATGCAATCAGACTCAATATTGATATTAAAATACATCTAATGAAGAGACGAAAGGCAAGCAATGGAACTACTCAGTTATAGGTGCTTATTTACATTGTAGTGTACCGAAATTTGGCGTTATTAGAACATAAAAAATAAATAAATTAAAGCATTGTTCAAATGCTATCTGGACACTCACGGTCAAATTAGTCCATCAATTTAAGGTCGCTCGGCGATCTATGAAGCTATGCTTGCAGTTTCTCTGAAGAACAAAATTCGTAATGAGGATATCTGACGGAGAATCAAGGTAACAGACATAGCTCAAAGGACAAGCAAGCTAAAGTGGCAGTGGGCTGGTCACATTTCCTGAAGAACCGATAACTGTTGGGGTAGACGAGTTCTCGAGTGGAGACCACGTTTAGGTAAACGTAGTGTAGAACGCCATGTGGCCAGGTAGAGTGACGACCTGTGAAAAGCTGCTGGTAGAAAGTGTATGAGGAGAGCTGGAGACTGAGCTCAGTGGCGCCCTTTAGGAGAGGCCTACGTACAGATAATATAGGCTGATGATGATGATAATGATGATTGTTAAAATATCGCCCACGGCTCTAAGGTTTTCAAGAACGTTTTAAAATTCCTGTTTGTGACTTTTTAGTCCACTGAGACCGTAGTCTGGTTTTATTTTTTGAATTTATATAATATTGAATAGTTTTTAGTTTGAATACAGAATCCTTCATTTTTAGTTTGAATACAGAATCCTTCGTTTTTCAATTATCGGATGCATGCAAAAGCACGAGCAAAAGCTGACAATATATGTAATATATGTTACCGGCAATCTTATAATCCGGTTTTCTATACAAGACCTAGGCAATGTATAGAATACATTTTATACATTGCCTAGGTATTTTATACAAAGCCGAATGCTCAGCTGGCAATGTGTGATTTTCATGACACCAAAGGTGTTAAAGGTTTCAAACAGATGGGTTGTCAAGGCTAAAAAAAACACGAAGTCTAGCTCGCTACAGTCGCTCCCTCCTTCGTCTTCTTACCTACCAGGGTCAAGTTGGGTTTCCGCCAAGTCTGTATTTCTAAATTTTATGTAAGTAGGTACCTACCCAGGTGGGTTTAAAATGAAGAGGTTAGGCTAAATAACATTGATAAATACAAGCCAAAATCTATTTACACATCGCCGCTGGACCAGCAGGTACTCTATACAATCCCTAGGAATTATATACATTACCTAGGTAAAGTATATAATGAACAATAATATTTCTAATATTTCATACATTGTCGAAACGCCCAGGTATTTTATACATTGCCTAGGTATTGTATAGAATACTTGAGTTATATAGATTACCAGTGACATATATTTTATTAATTAAGCCGTTTCATTTGATACCAAACATGCTAGAACGATAACGCAGCATCATTAAACTTTTTTGTTTAGTTCTTGACGTTATATCCTCTAGATATTAAATTTAATGTGACGTCACAAACCCTGTAACCAGCGGAAACCCAAGATGCTTCCCACCGCTTCCAACAATACCTCTTTTGTCAAATTATCGTAATTTAGAAATTATGAGGGAACAGAACTACGACAGTAAGAAATGTCAATGAACAGAATGATAAATTCATGTCGGTCAAAATCATAACCCTCCTTTTTGCTCTTCCGTAGTAGGGTTTAAATTTAATTAAAGTTTAAATTTATGCGTTGCTAACTGTTATTAACAACTCAGTGTTTTGTTATGTTATTTCTACAAGTAGAGACATATTAATGAATTTTTGTTTCTATTAAAATAGAAACAAAAATAGTTAATAGTATAATATGTGCACTATAATTAGTGCATATTGTGTTTTTTTTATCGATAGTCAACATGTTCCTTGTAAAATTTGGGCACAAGGGTAAACTAGATAAAGCCCTCTAACTAAAGGTAGGATAGACGGACGGATGGCATAGTCTTAAAAATAGGGCTCCATTTAAACCTTTTGATTACAGAACCCTGAAAATTATAATTTTGAAGTGATATTTAAAATATTTAAAACATTAATTGAACATAGATTTAAATTTAAATTAAACAATAAGTTAATTTAAAAATATAAGAAATAAAGCTTTGATGTAGTAGCCATGTCATGGTGAAACTTAGACCGGGCTATCGGCCACTATCAGCGGTCTTATTGCTCTCAGCAATCTCTGACAGACAACCTTCGGATGAACTAAAAAGTTTGAAAATGAGTATAAGTATGAGTGTATGTATAAGTTAAATACACATTTGAGTGACCGTGTAAAAGTTTCGTTTCTCTTCACTCCGCCATCTCTTCTTCATTCGAACCCCGCACCTACTGCGAGAGTCCGCTACACCTCATGGTAAAACCTAAAACCGGCTTTCATAATAAAATGCGTACACAAAATTTCGTGTCTGTGCTGTTGACCGTTGAAGAGTTCCTTTACCTGGAGCTAAGCCTGGATGTCGATTCAGGTCATTCTTACCATAAAAACGCATTGTAATTGGAACTGAACAAACATATAAAAATTCATCTTCGTAGGATAAAAGGAAGTGTTTCTAATTCTGCTCACAAGATTCCACCTAAACAAACATTACAAGCCTTAAACAAAATTCCTCTCGTTCAAACGTAAAAGTCACAAAAGTGGTGGAGACAGATGATGTACGATTCCCATGGAGCATGCGCGCGCGTCCTCCTCCGCCATTATCAATTAGGCGGTGCGCGTGCGGCCTGTCATTACTGCCAGCGCACGACCACGCACTCGGGAGCGTAACTGCAAAGTGCACATTGAAAATATACTTACCGGCTCATATGAGGTCTCTTCTAAAGCGCTAACGCACGTCGGATGTAATAACTTTTGCCTATGGATTTTAATCTTTATTTTTACTCTGCGCCCTGATGATCTTCAATTATTGAATACTAGTGACGGGTACACCGTGCCATACACCGTGCCATTTTTCTTACTTTTAGCTTTTATATACCAACCGTAACTTCTAAAAAAAAACGCTAATAAGCGTAATTCAAAATCTTTGGCAGAGATGCAACGTCAAGGAGGTTGAATTACACTTACTATGAGCGTTACGCTTCTGGTGCATTTGACAGACTTGATAGTATTCATTATTTTTTGAGTTTATCTATTACAAACAAACATACAATAATACAAAAAAACAAATATTTATCTTTATAATATTAGAGTAGATCATTGAGATATACAAAATTGAGATTGAATTGTTGGCATTCTAAATCAATTTATCGTGGCTCCAGACTATTGTCCATTGATGGTAGATTGGAACAGGAATTTGAATTTGAATTTTTATGTTACATTTTGTTAGTGAATTAGGCTTCTGACCTCAAAACTTCAGATAATTTGAAGACATCCAAACCTACCGACTCAAGGACTTGCACGGGGCAACGATGTATACTGTAACGTTGGGTCGGGTGCAGATATGCATGCGGAAGGGTGGGCGAAGGCTTTGATTCCATAGAGTCTGCCGTAGAGATAAACCAATAAAATGACTCGGGACCTAAGAATACCTTAAGAATAAAGATAAATTAATCCATGATTTGTTTTAGGATGTCTTCCAACATGTTTTAGAATCTACAACTACAAAATTCATGTGGAAATGGTGGCATTTTACAGTCAAAAACAAATAATTATGTTGGTGGATGCTTTTCATATTTGGAGCTAGGTGTTATGTTATCATAGTATATCTCTACGCCAAAGACCTATGCGATTCCTAGAGTTAATAGAACATGCGCTTGCGTTCTTGCACAATCAACGAAGGAGGCGCCGCGTGTTACCAGTAAATCTTATAAAAGGACAAAAACTGAAAGCTACAATTATGTGGTAATTTTTCTATGAAAACGAGACACTCGCTTTTTTAAGTATAGATATTGCTAAAATTTCACATAAAATTTTACCTAAAGTTATGTTTTTTATACCACAAATAGGGTATAACTTCCATTTTCTTTAAATCGTTATTGATATCCTTCAAAGTCAATAGCGATTTGTAAGTACGCAACCAGGAGGCTGAATGCAAATGGTAAGATCGCAAGATACGTGGCGGGCGACCCGCGCGCGTTCGCCGAAACGTGTGGTGGCCCTTACGTACGCGGCCATCAGATATGACGGGAACTATTTAAATTAAAATGCACGTTTATTTTCATCAAATCATACGTTTCTCACGCTGTCTTTGAATTAAGGCAGATTGGGTAATAAATATGCAGTGCGTCTGATACATCTGTAATTCTGTAATTATGATATATATATATATATATATATATATACAGATCGTCATACCCACTGAAACTTGTGCGGTATACTTCGATTGAGTTTGAATGAACCTTGTATTAGGTATGTTGTTGAGAGAGGCGGCAATTCAGATTTTCATGATTGAACATATAAATTTAATACCACTATCATTATTTATTCTGTTTTATACAAACTAAATATAACTTAGGAAATAAGTAAGTTGAATATGCTGTCCTGTACCAATTTATAAATCCCACTGTTGTTTGGTATAATCAGAAAAAACATACAGCGAAAAACAGTTCTTATTTAGTATGAATAAGATACTTCTAGGTAAAGTAGATAAAGTTGTAGGTATTGTATTATCTAAACAAATAGATTTTTATGATATAACTAGCTGTAAGATAATGTTTGTAACATTAATAATTAAATTAAAAAAAAATATAATCGTATACTTTTAGAATTAGACGGTTCAAAAAAGAAATAAAATCTGCTTCTTTGTGGGTTCAACGTACCTGCGTTTAATGTATTATCGTTTAAGTTGTACCGCTAAGCACGGAAACAACGCAATCAAGATCAACAGGAAAATCTAGTTGAAAAATTGGAAACGGGCAAAAAACTAAACGAAAAACATTTACAAGACAAAAAGTTCGCATTATTTTTGCGTATTTAATTCTATTTTAAGGAAAGTTAGTGATTTAGAAATATAATGCTATTTGGGTTATTTGGCCCGCGCGGTTATTTTTCTGGGTTGAAAGTAGCCTGCGTGTTATTCCCAGACCAAAAGTACTTATACTCATGGTACATTTCCTCAAAATTTGTTCAACCGTTAAAAAGTTTTGAAGCTCAGCTTCTTCCTTTCGAATTGAGTTACAAAGTACCTACACTTATGTAGGTACGTATCTTAATTTTAAATCAAACACTCAGCTATCTTACAAAGAAAACCGCATTTCAATGGGTCTAGTATTTTTTACGTGATGCGCGAAAATACAGATAGACAGACAGACACAATCTTTATCTTATTTTTTCTAGTTCAGTAGCTTTATTTCAAGTCCCCTTGATCTTCGTTGTATAGAGTTTTTGTTGTACTGCTTTATTATAAGTACTAGCTGTGCCCGCGCCTTTTCCCGCGTGGATGTTTTTTTCTAAAAAATAAGCATCGTATACGTTATTCCTCATCCAAAACTACCCATAAAGTACAATTTACCAAATTTAGCTCAGCCTTCAAATAGTTTTGTAACGATGACTCGGCTTCTACCGTACAATTAATTACATACAGCAATGTTTAATGGGAAGGAAGCGAGGCTTTTTTCACTTTCACAAGCCTTCGTTTAGTAGTCTCACATCCTCGCAATTCTACTAATCGTATTGAGATATCAAGTATACAATATTTTAAGTCAAAACCTAAGCTATCCATCAGTGAAACCCATATTTCAATTTTGTTATTGCTTATATGTATAAATAGATCAAAGATATGTAGGCCCTGTAGGTATTAATAGCTTCCTGGGAATTTCAAAATTCAAATCTATCGTAGTATTAAACTATATAATGATGACTATCAATTTTAGGGCACTAAGCCCTAAAATTGATAGTTATAGTAAATGCATATTTAAGTATTTTTATAATTGAGTGACCAGACGAGCAGGTCACTCAATTATACAACATAAAACATTGAACATTGTTTTTCACCCCATCATATGCCCAATAAGCTTCCACTTTTATCATAGGCGGGTGAGAAAGATCTACTTTTTATTACCACTTTACCACATTTTTACTAAGTCACTTTCTTGTTTTTCTGTCTGTCTGTCGTTCCGGGTGGAATCTTGCAATTTGAATTTCGAGCACTTCCCGATTAGCTTAGCTAATCAGGATAGCTCACAAATCGAAGACAATGCATTCTAAAAAAATGTGGGGTTTATATTTTTTTAATCTACATTTGCTGCTTGTTTAATGAAACCTTGAAAATATATATTCAACTCAATTTTAATGTTGTAAGACTTTTATTTACTTATTTTACTCTAATATCTATTTAGTTTAGGCCATAATCACACTTTTTTGTATCGCGCACCATGTGACCTAATATTGGATTCTTCACTTCAACATAATAGGATCGTGTGTGGTCGAGCTTTTCTTATTTTTATCAACAAAATCCGATTGACTTTGTTATCTGTCTCAATGTGTCTCACCCATATAAAAGAGCAAATGACAAGGAATCTTTATCAATTAACATGAGAGGTATATCGAAGGTAGCGTTGCAATTAAGTCGAAATGCCCATTAAATCAAAGAAGCGTGAGAGTTTGCAACAAATGAAAATACAGTGGCGTAGGTAAAATGTGTACCTTCGTTTAACGAGTTATGTGATTTGTATGTTAACGTAATCATGCGCAGGCTATATGTTTTGCTTTAGTGCTACTTTATAAAATGTGAGTAGTTAGAGACATTGTTTTAGATGTCATTATACGAAAGTGAAACTACGTAATACTGAAGCTGTCACTAGTGAAACTGTCACTAGTGAAACTGACACTAGTGAAATTATGCACGGAGACATAAAATGTATCTCAAGATGACGAAAACAGTGCGCAGGACTTTGTTGATTAAAGTGTATGTACAATATTGTGAAAACCTTGCTAGTTTCACTCGTCACAATAGTCTCAGCTCCTGCCGATTCGCAAGCAGCTTAAACAAAAGATAAATCGCACACATCCCACACTCTCCTAAGCCCTGACTAGTTAGGTCTTCCCTCGGAGTACACATAACGAAAGCATCGGTCGTGCAACGCGCTGCGTGGTCGTGAGAGCGAACAAAGATAAGTGCGAGGTCGCCAGGACTCACGAGCCACGAGCGAACCTATCCGAGAAACAATACTACACATCAAACGAACCTAAACTCTACTTCAAATACATAAGGCTTAAAGTTATAGGATATGACTCAGTCATTCGCATTAATTTATTATTGAGCTTCCTATTCGGTTAGCTTTGCCTACGATTACCTAAATCGAGTTTTGTTTTAGATTTTTTAAACGCCACTTTAATATGCTGATCCATTTCCATAAAAATAAAGTATCTACTAAATATAAAGTAGATAAGCATTATTATAAAACTAATAAGCTTAGAGTTAATATGGATTCTAAATTGATAACCATTTATTTGATGCATGTGGATGTTTATTCATTTTTGTGAAGTATTTCTGCGAATATGATAATGCTTGGTTTAGCGCATTCCCACCTGCACCAGTTCGTTTACCTCTACTGGTTATAGGGCTATGACCCTTTGTGTCGCCTATTATTTAATTCTAAAAAATTTACTACTAAACAAGTTGGTTCTCCCTGGAAATTCTCCAATGGAATCTAGTATCTATTTATGTTTGTAAGACAATGAAGGGTCACTCTTTATTGTTGTAGTTTTAAAATAAGTCTCAAATAGCTTTAAAGTCAGCACCAGGAAGTTCAGCCAGAAATACACAATGGGCATACCAATTACTAAAATACGTCAGTCGATCAGTCCGTCTGTCGGACATTTTACATCTAAATTGGAGCGCAATTTGCGGACCTTTCCATGATGACAATTTCGTAATTATAGTGTAGACTAGTTTATTTACTATGCACGCTGTATTGGAATAGGATGTTCCTTTTTTTCAGAGATGGTGAAGAGCGTGCTAGAAAGCAATACAGGAAGCGCTTATTGAAATATAGGGCTCAGTAAACATTCTGTACCGAGTCAGTACAGGCGGTTGGTACACATGTCATACTCGTGAATGGGTGCTGCTTATGGAGACTGGTCCAGCCTAGCTTGTTTTATCCCGTTTTTATGATTGTGGGACATAAGACATTTAACTTAATATAATAATATATATGGAACAATTCACAACAATTACGTAGCCTCGAACTAGGATACTCTGTTTTATGGGTACTTGATATCGGATAAACATACATAGATACGAATATTACATCCATGTCACGGAAACATACATTTCTGCTTTGAACACGAGTGATTCCACCTAGCGGGATTCGAACACGCGACCATTAGCTTTAAAGTCAGCGTCACTAACCATTCGAGCAACTGGTTTAACCATAAAAATATGAAAACTGAAAAAATATACACTTCTGTAAAGTTTCTTGGTGCTCTCTTCTCTACGGGCAAGCCAAGCCACGGTAGGGCCAGAGGGAATATTTTATAATATTAAAGGAATATTTTTTTCTCCTTGTTCATTGACTTGTGAAAGTGCTATATTATGTTGCGTATACAATACTTTGACTCCGACGGTACCGAATACCGAATATATATCGAACATACCGATGCCGGCGCACCGACAAGCCAAAAAGCGGCTTTAGAACTTCCTACTGTATTTACTCTTCAAGTATTAAAACTGTTCTTACAAGAGGTCATCAACTAAGAAATACTGTAACCAGTAAAATTACTATAAAAGATAAAAAAAACCCGACTGCGAACAAAATTATTGAATACGAGCTGACCTGACATCCCACAAAAAGAATCACACTAATATTATAAAGGCGAAAGTTTGTATGTATGTAAGGATGCGTGTGTTAGTTACTTCTTCACGCCTAAACGGCTGAAGGGATTTGAATGAATTTTGATATGGAGGTAAACTATACCCTGGATTAATACATAGGTTACTTTTTATCCCGAAAAAATGCACAGTTCCTGAGGGACGCAGCTAGTATTTATATAAATTTAATGTTTCTCATTTTACTTACACATTTTACTTTACTATAATAGTTGCAATTACAACTTTACATTTTAGTATTTACATTAACTTGAGTAATCTAAAATTGAAAATAAACAATTACTACCGTTTAGTTATTAGAATTATATTTTTCAAATGGTCTTTTAAAGACCTTCATTTTGATACCTCACTCGATAGGTTTTGGTCATGTTTTGTTCCGTCGTATTTACAATATGGCAGCTATAATCCGCCATATTAGGTTTCTTGACACTTCATATATCCTATAACACTCTCATGATCAAGATGAATCCAATGATACTTCATTAATCAATATCCATCAAGTAGTTTAGACTGTAGGACGCGCCTATGAAACGTACAAACAAACAAACAAACATACATACAACCCAAACACATAACGCTCCGTGCAGTCAGGTAAAAATGCATGTAAAAAAACCCTATTTTTTACATCATGATGCACACTATTTCCTTTTATAAGGAAATGGGCTTAAATATATATTATGAACTAAAACATGTATTGGCACGTAGTTAGGCGGTGCTCAATAAGAGCTGTAACTGTGTTTACTCAAACACAGTACAAAAACATTGCAAAAACCGGTTAATGCACGCGCTTGCTTTGAGTTTTTTAATAGCGCATCGCCTATTGAATGCCTTTCAACAAGCAATCGAAATAAAAACGTCTACTTGACTTCTAGTTAAATGTCATTCTTCTTTTTTTACGCCTTTAGTTATATTTAAAATCAGTATTAATATTCAAATAGTAGGTATTTATTCGTTTACGATATTTTATAAACCAAGAAGTAAACTAATGAAGGAGTTTGTAAAGCGTCCTATTTTATATATCACTAGTTTTCCCGCCCGCGACTTAGTACGGACTACTGATTATCGCGAAAAAAAGCATATATTATATATATTTATACTATTTTCTTCTAGGATATTAAAAACTAATGCAAAAGTAGGTACAACACCAATGCTCTTGATGTTTTATGACAGATTTGTTATTTCGTTTCCATGGCAACCACAGACCATTCTGTCTGTGATGGCAACCGTTCCTTACAGTGAGTAATCAACATTTTCTAATTTTCCCGTGGAAACTTACTATTTTCCGGGATAAAAGTAACCTATGTTTTATTGCAGGGTATCTTTTTTCTAAATTTCATCAAAATCTGTCCAGCCTTTATCGCGTGAAAGCTCCCCAAACAAACAAACAAATAACGTTTCACTTTTATATATTGGTATGGATATTCATGTAAAACAAAATTCCGACTGCGCATTTTATTATTAAAAGCTTTTATTTAACTTCACTTGTATGTATGTATGTATGTATGTATGTATCTATATATATTGTCTATCCTGGAATCTTGCAATTAAAATTTCGAGCACTTCCATATTAGCTATCCGGCTGAAACTTTCAGGGTAGCTCACAAACCGATGACAAAGCAATAAAAATGAAGAAATGAAAAAATTCAATTCAAGCTGCGCCCCGCGGTTTCACCCGCGTCCCTCAGGAACCAAACATTTTTCCGGGATAAAAAGTAGTATATGTGTTAATCCAGGTTATAAGCTACTCCCGAATCAAATTTTATACAAATCTGCTCAGCCGTTTAAGCGTGATGAAGTAACAAACATACACACACACACACACACACACACACACACACACACACCCTTAAATATAAACTTTTGCCTTTATAATATTAGTGTGATTATTTCTGCGGGCGGTCAGCTTGTATTCGTATTTTGTTCGCAGTCGGGTTTTTTGTATTTCTATACTATAATTATTATAATTATACATATATCTATACTATAATATACCATCTATATTATACTCGTTCTTATACTAAAGCAATTAGAACGAAAAAACTGTACAAAGAAGATAATTTAAAAAAATATGTCTAGAGAACCTAAAATAAGCTACTGGATAAGAATATAACATTTTCAAAAATCGTGTCTGTCTGTTTGTTTGTTAGTTTGTCTATATGTTTGTTTGCACATCACGTCAAAATTACTGAACCGATTGCGATGCGGTTATCATTGTTGGATAACTTAGTGTTTGACTTAAAAACTGGTGTACTTGGTATCTCAATCCGATGAGTAGAAGCCGAGCAATCGATAAAAACTTTTTGACGGCTGAAGGAATTTTGATCAAATGTTGGTAAATTGGTATTTTAAGTCTTGGAATAGTACATACAGTACTTTTAACCTAAATAAATGACCACGCGTGCGAAGCCGCGGGCACCACCTAGTAATATTATAAAGAGGTAAAGTTTATAAGTTTGTGAGGTTGTATTGGGTAATCTCTGGATCTACTTAACTGATTTTGAAAATTCTTTTACCAATAGAAAGCCATGTTATTTGTGAGTGTCATAGGCTATATATTAAAATGACCACGCGTGCGAAGCCGCGGGCATCAGCTAGTTTATTATAATTTTACTTGTTATTTTCGTTGTTCTACTTTACCATTCCCTAATGATAATATTTTATTATAATGTGAAATGAATCTTTAAAATAAACTTAATGTTCATAAACACACAAGTTCGTATTATAAAATTTTAACACCTACAATCTCATTCATTTTTTAGGTCAAATCTTGCAAGATGAATTAGAATCACTTCTTCTTATCCTATGGAGTTGAATTTTTGCATGTTGGTTCAGTTCAAATGACAATGCATGCTTACGTTAAGCATGACCTGAATTGACATCCAGGAACAGCTCCAGATAAAGGAACTCTTCCACCAACAACACAGCACAGCAAGTCAACAATACAGTCACGAAATTTTGAGTAAGTACCTTCTCATTATATTATGCTAGCCGGGTTGAAGTTTTAACATGACATGTGCTGCACTCCGGGTTGGCTCATGACTGGGAACTCCTCAAGGGTTAACAATGCTCAGACACGTAACTTTGTGTACGCATTATATTATGCTAGATGTTTTGAAGTATTACCATGACATGGCTGCTGTATTCCGGGGTGGATCCTGATTAGGGAACTCCTCAACGATTAACAGCGTAGACACGAAATGTTGTATGTATACGCATTCAATTGTGATAGCCTGTTCTAGTATGGCTACTGCATAAAAGCGGCCCGGTTCTAGCACTTTTAGCAATTTTCGATCATTTTTGAACGTCTGTATCTTGTTTTATAATTAACCCAGAACTATGAAATTGGTATCACAACAAAATTTTAGATATTATCTCGTACTTTGTAAACACAGAAACATGATTAATGTGAATTCACTCGATAGAAAATATAATCAAAGGTAACATTACTTTATGCTTAGAACATTGATTGGAAAGAGACCCCGTCACTAAATGGTATCAAAGATATACCAAGAGAAAGAGGTTATTATGATTTAGAAAATGGCTCGACACTTTTTAATTCAAAGCTTTAGTTTTCCTACATATAAATAAAAACCTTAAATTTTACTCCCGAGATGTAAAATCTTTCCCGATCACGGATGAGAGGGACAAAAAATTCACTGAAACCCGGCCTTAACTTAATAATATTACTTATGTTCTGCTTAGTCCTACAAAAAGCTTGTAATGTACCTACATACCTTAGGTTCTCCCCAAGTCGTAGTCAAGTTGTATCTCCATTTTGTTTATTATTTGCAGCAATATCTCAATAACAGATGAGCTGTCATAAAATTATTGCAGACAATTGCAGTTTTTGTGATTAATTCTATTAGTTTTATCCTACACCTCCGATGTTGTCCGCGCGGGTAGAGGTTGGCTTCTACTAATCGGATTGAGATACCAAGTACACCACTTTTTAAGTCAAACCTTACGCTATCCAACAGTGAAAGCCGCATCGCAATCGGTTCAGCAGTTTTTACGTGATACGCGAACAAACATACAGACAAACTAACAAACAGACAGACACGAATTTTAAAAATGTGCTATTCTTGTTCAGTAGCTTATTTTAAGTACTTATCCTAGACCATTTTTTACATAAAATATAGATATAGATAAAAGACTTGTGCGATGCGATCGAAAAGGTCATATTTTTCAGTTTAATTAGCAATTATGCGTGAGCGCATCCTTACAAAGGGCAATTAAAAGAATTAGACCTATTACCGCTTAATGCACATGGTGAAAGATTAAAATAATAAAAATATTTTCGTCCGCTTGAGCGTTAAAACGGCTTACAACACTGACGGCATTTAACGACATAACACAAGTTAATTTAATAAGTTTTATTCACATTCTCTGTATTGTTTAACTATCCACAGTTAATGGTAGTTCAGTTTTTCATAGCTGTCTTTATATTTTACTTGAAGCCGAGTCGTTATTTTCAATGAGGAGCAATTATTATGTTCATTTCCTAGCATGGAGTGCGGTTGATACACGTACCTTCAAGTTCCGAATGAACAGATAATTAACATAGCTTAGTCATCGGCTCTTTCTGTTTGAAAGGGCGGTCTAACCCCGATATAAATCCAGTGGGCATAGTTAGAGAGTTTACTTTAGTACGTAGTACTTAGCCCGGAACATCGCAAAATACCGTAATTTTCACCTTTCTGGCAAATAACTAAAAAAAAGTAATGATAATAACAATGATTTCATAATGACGTTCAGTCGTCTCAGCGCTGAGTAACAACCATACACACATAAATACACAATATAATTTAAAAAAAACAACCTATAATAATATATCAAATTCGTTCAGATATATTTTTTTTAAATATTTTTGTCATCTTCTACTCATCGGATTGAGATACTAAGTAGGTACACCAGTTATTGAGTCAAAACGAAGCCATCCAACAGTGAAACCAAAGTCAGTAGATTATTACCCGACTCCACTTTTTTATTATTATTTTTGTACTGATTTTTCGTTCCTTAGTACTTTATTATAAACTAGCTATCCCGCCCGCGACTTCTTCTAGGATATTAAAAACAAATGCAAAAGGAAGTACAACACCAATGCTCTTCATGTTTTTTGACAGACTTGTTATTTCGTTTCCATGGCAACCACAGACCAAACTGTGGTGGCAACCGAAACTTGAACACATCACCCTTCCTTTGCTTCGCAGTAGTCGGGTAAAAAAATAGCCTATGACACTATTCCTGAAGATGAGAAATAAGTACTACAATCAAACTATTATTATTAAAGGCGAATGTTTGTGTGTTTATGTGTGTGTGTGTGTGTGTGCGCGTGCGTGCGTGCGTGCGTGTGTGTGTGTGTGTGTGTGTGTGTGTGTGTGTTTGTTATTCCTTCACACTCAAAAGGCTGCACGGATTTTGATGAAATTTGGAGTAGAGATACCTAAAAAACAACACATAGGATACTTTTCATCATCATCATCATCACACGGCTGAACGGATCTTGATGAAATTAAAAATGGACATAGCTTGTCCCATGGAATAACACATAGGATACTTTACATCATCACTCAGTTAGGTAAAACCACGGGGCTCAGCCAGTAATATATATAAATAGCTTACTACTACATAATACATTCAGACTAACGCCAACTGTTGGCTCACAGGTAGCCTAAATTCTATTGAATATGAAGTCGCTCAAGTTCTCAATGAAAGAGTCGGTCGCCACGATTCAGAGAAGTCTGATATTGGAGTTGCGTATGAAGATCGGAAGTCAATATAAATTGCCGGTCACAATATTTGCTGATGATTATCTAACATGCATAAAACTGTAAATCGATTCTTTCGAACGAATGTCAATCGCATACTTACCTTGGGCCTACCATAATATGAAGAATACTAAATATAACTCGTAGGTAAGGTGTCGTGTAAGGTGTATTCGTTACATTGCCGCGCCAGGAGGGACAATCTTTTCGCCGTAGAGAATAACGCGTCATGTGATATCGTTTTAGAATATTTCAATGTTAAAATTTGATTTCAATGTATGGTGTCGCATAGTATGCCGCATTGGTACCGTGAATCGATTTATCCACTGCAGTTACGGCCTCGACCACCTGGCAGGCACGCAATCGTCTCGTTTCAGGCCGCCTAAATGACAAGGACATTTTTCAATTCCACTACTTAGCGTCACCTAAATGCATAACTGATTGGCCTGAAGCGCCTGGAATCTACAATTGTAGTAATTCTATAATAATTCTAATAACAAAATATTAGCAACTCTACATTTCGTTATTACAGGAAAATATTTAATGTAAAAGCTTTTTATTGTTACAATAAAGGTTCTCTTCTTACCATACTGAAGTATTATTCTACTTTTATATACATTGGCCTTCAAAAATTCGTACCACACTTTTAAAGTTAATCGTTTTTTTTATTAAAATGCTTGGCTCCTTGTCATCGGATTGAGATACTAAGCACACCAATTTTTAAGACAAAACCTAAGCTATTCAACAATCACATCGCAATCGGTCCAGTAGTTATTTACAAAACTTACACTTATAAAATTAGCAGTTTTTTTATTAAATTGCTTGGCTCCTACTCATCGGATTGAGATACGAAGTACACCAGTTTTTAGTCCAGTAGTTTTTACGTGATGCGCGACCAAACATACAGACACGATTTAAAAAATGATATTCTTGTTCAGTAGCCTATTTTAAGTACACTAGACCTTTTCTTTTTTAAATTATCTTCATTGTACAGTTTTTTTGGTACTACTGCTTTATAATAAGTACAGATACAGAGAGCAATAAAAGCCAGTGGGGGTTGGTAGATCCACCACATTAGATGAAGGGGCAACAGTTTAAGTAAGGATACAATTTATAACAAAGTTAGCGCCCAGTGAACTCATCTGCATACAATGAGACAGCGCAGGCTTCTGTTAAACACGATTCGTGCTTATGTAAATAATTAAATTCTTACACCTGCACATCTGTTTAAATATGGTAATAGGTTTGGATTTCAATTATTTTTTGTAACGTAGTTATGTAACCAGAGGATATATTACCTTTGAGAAAGCAACGCATAGGTTGTTTGCTCCGAAGACAGATTATGATTGAGTTCAAATCAATAATAGAATCATTTTCAGTTTTCATTATGTATTATTTATAAATAATTACAGTTAAATATTATTAATTACTTATATCACCTAAAAATCTGCTAAACTAAAGTGGGACTGGGCTGGACATGTCTGCCGCGTGTCAGATGATCTCTGGGCAAAAATTACCATTTTTTTGCAAACTTCATCATGGCAGACTGAAAAAGTGATGGCGGAATGAGCTTGACTCCCACACAAAGAACTGGTATAAATAAATAAAATAAATATATTCGGGACAATTCCACACCAATTAACTAGCCCCAAACTAGGATACCCTGTACTATGGGTACTAGATAACGGATAAACATACATATATATACGAATATTATAACATCCATGAAACAAACATTTTGATCCATCGGAAACAAAGATTTCTGCTCATCACAGAAATGATTGCACCTTGCAGGATTCAAACCCGCGACCGTTTGATTACGTACCTAGGATCACTAGCCACGAGACCAACTGGTCGTCTGGTATACCGGTGCAATAGACAGAAAAGAATAGAAAAAGGGTAGGGAGGCCTTGCCCTGCAGTGGACATACAGGCTTGTTATAATATAGTAAGCTAATATATAATTTAAAAAAAAAATAGCCGATGGAAAAATATATAAGCATTTTTCATTTATTTAGGTTTTTTCGCTCGGTTTCTTGCAATCTATGGGAGTGGAATGTATAACAGTATTAACAATGTGTTAAGACCAGGCTCTGCTTTTTAAGGGTTTTTTCCATAAATATGCTGAGTCAGCCACGAACCCGATAAATGTGAAACTTAACATATATGTTTTTGAGATCTTTATCTCTCTTAGAATAAGACAAAAACATGATTAACAGAATTTCATTCGATACATTTTCTTATTTATCAAAAATTAGGATATTTTCGGTAATATTTACATTTTTCTACTTAACGGCTTAAGTTTTATCTCTATAATAAATCTCACATCAAGAAAATATAGTTTATTATTTAATGCTTAGACAAATTTTACCTAACTAAATTATTAGCCTGTCAATAAAATAAAAACTTTTAAGACATACGTTATTTACTTCCGAGCTAAATTGTGTGTTCAAACTGCGGTCGCGATATTAAGCCTTGTTACGCAGGCACTTCAGTGCTTATTGCGAGTAGCGGGTTTCAGGATAGTGGGGAGTGAGAAAATGTAACCTTGGAGCCTGGCCTTAACATTTTTCCTCTCGCTTTCCTGCAATCTATGGGAGTGATTAAGTGAAAAGTGTAACAGTGTTAACAGATATTACACATTTTAATAGATTTTACACATCGTATGCGACTACTGTAAGGGTCACTCGTTCTTTATTAAATTATGTAATTTACTATTTAGAGCCTAGGACGAACTAAGTAAGTACTTTCATTATAATCTCTATGTTAAAACTCCAAAAACGGTAGTCAAGACCGCACAATGGACAGCGGGGTAATGTTATTCTGCCCCCCCCCCCCCCCCCCCCCCCAACTAAAGTGGATGACTCTCGTACACGCTCATTAGAAAAATAATAATTTTCTAACTACGCATTAGACAGGCCAGAAACGTCAAGTCATTCCAATCAGTACCAAATGCAGGTGTTTGCCAACCGAATCCACGGGCATCGGAGAATGTACGCCGTCAGCAAGCCTGTATCGAGAATCGTGTGTGAACCGTCCGCATACGCGGGTGACTCACGCGCGATGTTTTGTAAGCTTCAACTGTGAATACTGTAATTAAGGTACTTTGATAACGAATCTGTGTGACCTGGGCCCTTATTCGCTATGACCATTCACACATGTAACGAGTCGTGTAACGATTTGTTCGTGGAATTGTTCGACAATTGTCGTAATGAGGTCACACGTTGTCTGCAAGGAATTTCGTTGTGGCATAGCGAATAAGCGCCCCGCTTAGTTGTATGATAAACGAATAGATAAAATAGCTGTCGTTAGTTTAATCTATACAGTTTTAATATTAAAGTGTTTAAAATGTAAATCATGAGCCGCGGTAGACGAAGTTTTTCATTTGTTCGGTTCCGGCGGGAATCCAGTCTATAGCTAAATAATGGTATGGTTAATTTAACCATTTATGAAAGAAGTAGCTATATCCGCGGCTTCGCACGCGTGGTCACTTCTCTAGGTTAAAAGTATTCTATATACTACTCCAATACCAATATACCAACATTTGATAAAAATTCTCTTAAGCTGTCAAAAAGTTTTTATCGATTTCTCGGTTTCTACTCATTGGATTCAGATACCATGTACACCAGTTTTTAAGTCAAACTCCAAGCTATCAAACAATGAAAACCGCATAGCAATCGGCCCAGCAGTTTTTAAGTGATGCGTGAACAAACAAACAGCCAAACAGACAAACAGACAGACACGAGACACATCTTCTTTGTTGGTACAGGCTATTTCGTTCCTATTGCTGTTATATAAGTATATAGATTTCAAGACCTAAAATACCAATATACCAACATATATCAAAATTCATTCAGCCTTCAAAATGTTTTTCATCGGCTTCTACTTATCAGATTATGATAACAAGTACCCCTGTTTATTAATTCAATCTCAAAGCTATCCAACAAATCCAGAAAACCGCATCGCAATTGGTCCAGTACTTTTTAAGTGATGCGCCAACAACCGAACAGATAGACAAGATTTAAACAAACATACAGACACGTTTTTTTTAAATGTTATATTCTTGTTCAGTAGCTATATTCTTGATCAGTACTTTAAGTACCATAGACCTACACCATTTGTAATTAAATATCTTCTTTGTACCGACTTTATCGTATTTATTGCTTTACTAGCAGTACCCGCGGCTTCGCACGCGTGGTCATTTCTCAAGGTTAAATGTACGTACTCCATGTACTATTCCAAGACCTAAAATACCAATATAACAACATTTGATCAAAATTCCTTGAGCAGTCAAAAAGTTTTTATCGATTGTTTGGCTTCTACTCTTCGGATTGAGATACCAAATATGTACATCAGTTTTTAAGTAAAACCATAAGCTATCCAACAATGAAAACCATATTGCAATCGGTCCAGTAGTTTTGACGTGATGCGCGAATAATTAAACAAACAACCATACATACTAACAGACTGACATTATTAAAAAAATGTTATATTCTTGTTCAGTATCAGTAGCTTATTTTTTTCCATATTTTTTATTATTGTCTTTTTACAGACTTTTTCGTACCTATTGCTTTATTATAAGTATAGATAATAAATACAGCGGCTTTACCCGCGTGGTAATTTCATTTAAAAACAGCCCATACGTGTTATTCCAGGACCTAAAGTACCTATAAAGTACAATACACTACATTTCAAAAATTCGTTCAGCCGTCAAAGTTTTTTATCGATTGCTCGGCATCTAATCATCGGATTAAAATACTAAGTACCCCAAGTTTTTAAGTCATACCCTAAGCTATCAACAGTGCAAACCGCATAGCATTCAGTGCAGTAGTTTTTACGTGATGTGCGAACAAACATACAGACAAACAGACAGACGATATTTAAAAATGTTATATTCTTGTTCAGTAGCTTATTTTAAGTACCTTAGACCATTTTGTTTTTAATATCTTCTTTGTACAGACTTTTTCGTTGTTATTGCTTTATTATAAGTATAGATAAACTATCTATATCCGCGGCTTCGCTCTCGTGGTCATTTATGTAGGTTAAGAGTACTCTATGTACTATTCCAATACCAATATACCAACATTTGATAAAAAAACCTTCAGCCGTCAAAAAGTTTTTATCGATTGCTGGGCTTCTGCTCATCGGATTGAGATACTAATTACACCAGTATTTAAGTTGGATCCTAAGCTATCCAACAGTGAACCACATCGCAATCGGTCCAGTAGTTACGTGATGCGTGAACAAACATACAGACAAACGGACAAACAGAAAAATAAAGAGAAAGACACGAATTAAAAAAATGTTATATTCTTGTTCAGTAGCTTATTTTAAGTACACAAGAGCATTTTTTTATTTAATTAGGTATCTTCTTTGTACAGTCTTTTTTGTTCTTATTGCTCCGAAACACGGATGTTTATGTTGTAAGGACCCTGCGGTCAAGTGTGACAACCTTCGTAAATAGCCTGGCGGTAATAGCTTTCTAATTTGAAATTGCAATATTTTCCAAATAAAACTTTAACTTAACGGACAGCGACGATGTGGTCGAATGTGTAGTACGCTTGCCTACTAGATACTATTCGCTCTAGATTTGAACACACGTGGGTTATAGTTTAACGGAAACACAGGCGAGCATTCCACACCGGCGACGGATTCATGGTCACACCGTTTTGTCACACTAGTGTGACCACGAGGAATCATTTTTACTCGTGGTCACACTGCTTGGTGTGACAACGAGTAAGCTACAAAATATAGGACTCGTAGTCACACCAGTGTGGGAAACCAAAAGACCAATTACATATCGACATAATTACGAGTATATGCAATAATTAATTAATTTGTATCAAAGTAACAGGTGTCAATGTGACAGGTGTCAAAGTGACAGGTGTCAAAGTGACAGGTGTCAAATGACAGTTTACGGAAAAGTGAGTAGGGAGAAGGGGAGTGGAATTTAGGGAGGAGAAGTGGGTAAGTGAGGGGAGCGGAAGTAGGAGTGCCTGATATGTGGGGAAGTAGGGGGAGTGAGGGAAGGGGAGTGTAAGTGAGAAGAGGGTAAGGTGGTAAGTGAGGGAATGGTGGAGGAGTGGGGGAAGGGGAGGGAGGGGAGTAAAGGAAGGGGAGCGAAAGTGAGGGGAGGGACTGGAATAAGTTAGAAAAGGGAGTTGGGCACTAAAAGGAGTGGGGAAATGAGGGGAGGGGGAAGTAAATGGAGTTGGGGGAGGGGAAGTTAAAGTGAGAGTTTGTGGGGAAAGGGAAGGTAGGTGTGGGAATTTGTGGAGAGTAAGCAGAAGGTGGGGAGTGGTGGCAAAGGGGAATGGGATATGTGAGTGGCGGGGTGGAGGAGAGCAAGGGGAGTAGGAAGTGATGGGTGAGTGAAAGAAAGAAGGGGAGGGGAAGTGGGGGAACAGACAACTTTCGACCTTATCGACCTTATGTAGTTTATTTACAGAAGTGATAGATCTCATCGATATCTTCGTTTTGGATGACAGATGTCAAACTTAAAAGGTCTTTATCTCTGAAACTAATGATTCCAGACTAGTAGTTTTTTTACAGAAGTTATAGATCTCATCGATATCTTCGTTTTGGATGACAGCTGTCAAACTTAAAAGGGCTCTTTTTCTGAAACCATTGATCCCAGACTAGTAGTTTCTTTACAGAAGTGATAGATCTCATTGATATCGTCTTTTTGGATGACAGCTGTCAAACTTAAAAGGCATATAACTCTGAAACTAATGATCCTAGACTAGTAGTTTCTTTACAGAAGTGATAGATCTCATCGATATCTTCTTTTTGGATGACAGCTGTCAAACTTAAAAGGGCTATAACTCTGAAACTAATGAACCCAGACTAGTAGTATCTTTACAGGAGTGATAGATCTCATCGATATCTTCATTTTGGATGACAGCTGTCAAACTTATAAGGCCTATAACTCTGAAACTATTGATCCTAGATTAGTAGTTTCTTAACAGAACTTATAGATCTCATAGATATCTTCGTTTTGGATGACAGATGTCAAACTTAAAAGGGCTATAACTCTGAAACTATTAATCTTAGATTAGTAGTTTCTTAACAGAAGTTATAGATCTCATTGATATCTTTGTTTTGGATGACAGCTATTAAACTTAAAAGGGCTATAACTCTGAAATTAATGATCCCAGACTAGTAGTTTCCTTACAGAAGTGATAGATCGCATCGATATCTTAATTTTGGATGACAGCTGTCAAACTCAAAAGAGCTATAACTCTGAAATTAATGATCCCAGACTAGTAGTTTATTTACAGAACTCTACCAGACTACCAGTCTACCAGAACGAAGACATAATGAGATCTATAACTTCTGTAAAGAAACTTCTAGTCTAGGATCATTAGTATCAGAGTTATAGGCCTTTTAAGTTTGACAGCTGTCATTCAAAACGAAGATATCGATGAGATCTATCACTTCTGTTAAAAAACTACGAGTCAGCGATGAATAGTTTCCGAGTAATATTTGTTTTAAGTTTAACAGCTGTCATCCGACTTCACACTATACTAAAGGGAGATGAAAAGGAATCTGCCGTGCTAAGCAAAACGGTAAAAATATTTTTTTGCTTTATCCCTAATCCCCCACCGTTGGGGACGGTCTCACTCCACCTAACCCCCTCCCCTTCCCCTCCCCTCCATTCTCCGACCTCCTAAGGGTTTCTGCTCTCCTTTTAATAAGTGACTATTTTGAATATTATAATACCTCAATATTAGCCTCGTGTCGTGGTGTGACCACGAGTAAATAAAATTCCTCGTGGTCACACTAGTATGACAAAACGGTGTGACCACGAGTCAGTCGCCTCCACACCTATGCAGTTCTTAATTATAAATGAAGAAGCAAACTCTATCAAACAAAACTAGGTGAAACTGTTGTTAACCAATGGAATAAGTTAGAATTATTATATAATCCCTGTAACCATCGTTCTAAAATTATTTTATCCCAAATCTGAGGCTGAGCTAAGCGGCTTTTGTTACGTGATAACTTATCGACTTATGTCTATTAAAAAAAAGAGTGAAAACTAATGGAGATAAAAGCTTTCTTTGTAAAGATAGAAACATTCATGAGTTACATTCCTATTAATGTCATAAAAAGAGCAAATTATGTCCCTGAGCAGCTCATATTCATTATTATTATTATGGAGATGTCTAGCCCACCTGTTGTTTACACCTTGACGAACACTTTTTTATACTAGGCACATGGTACATACCTACCTACTAGCTTTTACCGATGCGAGTGCTTGGAGTGAATTTCCTATCGATAAATGAATCTATGAGGCCCTCTCTAGGGTCTTCCATGTAAAACACATCTATCTATACTAATAATAAAGCAACATGAACGAAATAATCAGTATAAAGAAGACAATTAAAAAAATATGGCCCAGGGTACTGAAAATAAGCTCCTGAACAAAAATATAAGTTTTTTTTTTAATCGTGTCTGTCTGTTTGTATGTTTGTTCGCACATCACATAAAAACTACTGGACCGATTGCGATGCGGTTTTCACTATTGGATAGTTTTGGGTTTGACTTAAAAACTGGGGTACTTGGTATTTCATTTAGACTAGTAGAACCCGAGTAATCGATAAAAACTTTGACGGCTGAAGGAATTTTGAACAAATGTTGGTATTTTAGGTTTTGGAATGGAGTATATAGAGTCCTATTCACCCAGAGAAACGCCAATGCGTGCGAAGCCGTGGGCACAGTAGTTTTTGAATAAACCTACATGAAGCATGCCACTGGAACATACAACATCTGATAAAAAGGAAAAACAAACAAAAATATTAGTCTTTAAACGCTTTCGGCTAGACATCTAAAAACTAAAATTATACCTACTTACCTATTCACCCAAGACATTCCAGCGTGCCTGCTCTACCAAAGGACGCACCTTCGAATTGACAAGCGGCATTCATAAAAGGGCTTCATAATTGAGTCTTATGTAACAGATCATAAAGCAAAAGTTATGTGAAAATTAACAATCATAACTAACAAGAGTAGATCCAACGAACCGTTTCAAATATTAAAAGGCGTGGACCTGGACACAAACAGTAATAAAAGCAGTAGGGGATCTCTGACAGGTGGTCCTACCTGACCAACTAACTACAGTGCATGAGCTCACATAGCATAGAAAAGTATACAGAAGTCAAAAGCAGAGATAACATATCGCGATTTGCGATTCGAACACATACTATATATTGAAACGGGACTTAATCGCGCTGAAAACTTAATTTTTATTTACCTCGACGTTTCGATCTTGTTGCATTGATCGTGGTCACGAGAAGACTGAAAAAAGCGGGTGTCAGCGTCGTGAAGGGAGAGCGTTGTCTCCAACTACCCGCATTTGGTTTTGTAAAAAATTAGAATTGTCACAACACACAACACTAACGACATCTGCAGATTTCTTCTGACATAATCCGCGACGTGAATACTTGCTTATCACGGGATTCTAGGATGCAGCCAACTTGAAACCATCCTCTCGGTTGAAATTGGGATACTTTTTTATTTCAACCGCTTCACGTACAATCCTGGAGTAGTAGTGACGTTCCGTGGAGAGGATCTTCGGGCCATGGAGTTCAATCCAGTGATTAGGGCCCGATTAGCAAAACTATTTTAAAGAAAGTGAGAAAGGAAATACATTTATTCATAACAACATACTGCATTGTACAAAAAACAGAAAATTACATAATAAACAAATAAAAAATAGGTAATGAAGATTGTTGCCACATGTATGGTATGGTATACCAGTTTTAGCTGAGCTTTACTTAGTTCGGTTAGCACGCTCGTTGGTTCGAAAGGAAAGCATACCACGACTCGTTGTTATGTTGCATACACGAGGCAAGGATTCAATGACTTGAACATCGACGCGGAGTTGATGTTTGATTAAGCTGAAGCCTAGTGCGTTGGAATAAAACAATTTAATTTCCCCAATCCCATTCCATCATCGAACAACAAGATGTATCGCATGGCGCCACAGTTATATTATGGTGGTCCCATCCGAAGCTATTTGCTTCCACATTTATTATACGCAGAGCAAACGAATGGATCTTCTTACCGGAGTCCGATAGTTATAAGTGAATCCCCCAGTCACGAGTTAATAGGCTACTTCTGGGTAAGCTTGCACCATCATCAACTGCATCATCGCATCACACACCAGTGAGATTTACGTCAAACAGAAACCTACTAATAATAAAAAATGTTAGTTGAGCTAAGTTACTCGTAGCTTAGCTCACAGTAGGTTCAGCGTTTTGGACGTGCTTCGTTCTGTGTCAGATTTATGAAGAATCGTGCGGTTACCTTAACTTAGTTAAATTCCGGTATTCACTACGACTAATAATATTAATTTACGTAGCTCCCATACTGTTTTTACGATTCTGTCGTAGGGGCAGGCGCCGCCTGCGTGGGGCGGCGCAAGCGCATCACACGCAAATGCGTTGAAAAAAACATACTTTTCATTCACCCACCATTTCTTAGCGCGATTAGAAAAAAGACGACACTATTTATGCTCTTTTCATATTCAGCGCGATGCATGCCTTTTAACGCTGACGTGATGGTGGGGCTTAGATACTTAGATATCGTGTTACAATATACCTGCTTACTGTATTGTCTAATCAAGTTGTTTTTTAATTTATATTGTGAACTAGTTAATTAAGCTGATTATAGTACGTAGGTACATACCTGACATGCCAAACAATAATATGTACCGTGCATGCACAAGGTATTTTCGGTAGTAAGGCCCGGTACTTCTTGAAATAGATTTTAACTTGGAGTAAAATTAAATGGTATTTTTAATCGCAGATTAGGCGAATTATTGTAGAGCTAGGTTTCTGAAACTGTAACACAAAGTTACATAAGTATCTTTGTTTCAACTTAACACGATGACTGAGAGAAAACCTCTCCAGTTGACCATGATACGACATGTCTAATTTTCATACATTGCCAATGGGCGTACTGTCACAATACAAACATGTGTGGGGAAACAGATGTGTGCGTGAAAGTAATATCTTTGTGTGAACCTAATGCTATGACAGTATAAAGATATGAATGATACATGCGGTGACAGTAAAGTGATGTTCCAAGCTAGTATGGAAAAATGATCGGCGTAATGGCGTAAAACGCGTGAAAAATCTGACGTCGGCAGGCGTTGTGTCATATTCCCTAGCTGGCACATACTGTACATATTATACGCCTGTAAGCAATACTGTCCATCAACGTGTTAACTGGAAAACTGACGCAAATCATGAGATCTCTTTATTATTTACTATTCAAAAGTTGCAGAACTGCACTGCAACGTAGCGGCATAGCATGGCGAAAGTCTTTGTCTTTGACGTGCCGATACCGCCCCCTAAAAGTCAAAGTGATTAAAGACGTAGTATGATAGAGATCTCTGTGAAGACTTGCGCACAATAGGGCGGGCCGCGCCACAAACCATTGCATCCCAGGTCCTCCTGCATTGCTTTCGTACATTTTGTATGAACCATTGCTATTACAGATGGGCAGAACGGTCATAGCGCAACGCACTTACGTATCATACAAAATATAAGAAAACGATGCAGGAGGAACTTTGCACCGCACATTAGGACGGGTGCGCCCTAATGTGCGCAAGCATAATGTAGTGACTTAGTTTATATCATATAGTATATTCATTTTTACCAGACAGCGCAACGCAAAGGACAGTAATGTGTTTATCAGCCAGTATGTATGTATCTGTTCCTTTGTGGCACTATTTAGACCAAACGCGTGAACCGATTTTGATGATTCTTATACGTCAATAGATTTGTCTTGTAGAAGCAATCTTGCGAGAGCTACTAAAGACATGGCAGTAATCAAATTCAATATGGCGCCAACCAGACGCAATATAGTGAAAATAAAAAAAGTCGACGGACTATGTTAAGTGGGGAATCATTGATTAGGTATTTGAAAATCATTTTTAGGTTTCTCTTATCATTTTTCATTGCGAATGACCAGTTAGGATCTATAACGATTTGAAGTTGGCAAGCAACCATTCTCACTTAAATACATTTTTGCCTCTTTTAAAAGCTTTTATTTAACTTCTCTTGTATGCATGCATCTATCTATGTATCTCTGTCTGTCCTGGAACTCAAATTCCGAGCACTACCCTAGGTTAGCTATCCGGCTGAAACTTCCAGGGTAGCTCACAACTCGAAGAAAATGCATTTAAAAAAATAACTAACAATTCATTTAAAAAATAAAAATAATAATAATAAAAAAATAGCACTTAAAAATAATTTTCGACTATTAATTTAGTAGGTTAGATGGGGTCTGCGCGTCCGCGCCGATATGCCTTCACCTAGTACCATAGAATGTAAACATGTCAATTACATTCGAAATAACAACATCCACAAACAGAAACAAGTGCGTGTGCGAGCAGCTTGTTAATAACATTTATGGCGAAATGCGAAAGGTTAAGCCCATTAGAGTCGAACAATGTTTTTTTAATGCTCATAAGGACACTAGTAAGCGAACCGCCTTTCGCGATAAGTAATTAAACGTACTCAATTTACATATTCTTATCAGGTTCCAGTCCAGGGTTCACATAGTTACGTGCATTCACATATGAATTTGGTATTTGTCAATGTAATTTGAAACATTCGGACGTGACCTTGTGGTGGGAAATTTTCTATACATACTTCTATAGAGAAAACGTTTAATAATTTCGCAATCATTCTTTGGTTCACGCTCTATTAGGTCAAAAGTGGCAATATTATATCAGGCTCGGAGACGTTTACAAGCACGTTACATGTTTTTGCGCAGTTGCTATGGCTTTTGTGATCAAAATAATAAAGGTTCACGCTAATTCCTGTAAATGTAAAAGTTTTGAATCAAGCATTAATTCAAATATTTTTTTACGCGACTTTCTAATCTGGTATAAAACAATACTATGATAATTATTTTATTAGAACTGTACAGGCTGATATCCATAAAAATGATGACTACTGATGCTTACTGTACGCTGTATCGACTATTCCTAGATTTCTAAACCAAATAATAAAAATCATAAAAACATATACTACACTTATTTATAACCAAGTTCCTTATAAGTACTTATGTACAAAAGTCATTTAATCCTTTCGGAGAGCGGTGGTGCCTGAGATACAGTTTTATACTACTTCAGAGGCACCAACGATCCAACAACAAAAACATATCTTGTCCTAAACCTTGTGCATTATTCAAATAAGTTAAAGTATGTAAAATTAAGAAAACATTTTATTATTATTTATTATTATTAGCTACGGGCTCAGTTTATGCAAGTTTAAATCAATTAGTCAGCCTAAAATAAAATCAATTAGTCTTTTAACCGCCGGCTATCTGTGACCTGATATATTAATCAAACAACGAGCGCGCTGCCCGCCGCCGCCGCGAGCGCGGGTTCGGTCTGCAGTTGGCCCACCTGGCTACCCTCGCCTCTACCTTGCCAAAATTAACCGTTGCCGTTAGCAGATCAATAAATAGACTACCGACAGACCGCTGACCCACTGCACTGAAACTGGAACGATATTCTACAAATAAAACAGACCCGTCTGCAAGTTTTATGCAAAACGCCAATTTCAATTTTAGTTTTTATCCGCCCGAACAGCGAGAAGCTTTTACTGGAAATATTGGTAATATTTCTGAATAGACTGTTATGAAATGCATGCCTACATAAGTGCATTTTATGGGTGTGCTGCAGGTATAACTGAGCTACCAGAGTGGATGGGGGTGACATCGGCGTGACAGTCGGACGCAATGACAGCGCTGTCTGTTTAGTATATAGGTTTGATTTTGTTTGGGGTTGTATGTACACTTATATTATAAAGAGAAAAGATTTAATTATAATTATGTTTGTATATGTGTTGGTTTGTAATGGATAAACTCAAAAAAAGACATAAACGTTTTCAATAATTCTTTCACCTATAGCTATTATTTTTCAACAAAATATATATAGCAATAATGTAACCCAAGGTATCAAAAATTTGGCTATAATTTTTATTTTCTTTTTTCTTTTTCTTGAGTACATTTTAAGTATGTACTCTATTTATATTACAATCTAGCCATCATTTAGGCTAATAAGTAATTTAAATTTAACTTAAACTGTTAGATTGAATAAATAAAATAAAATAATGTAATACATGTTTTTAGTACCTATTCATCATTACTCACCATAAAGCGAAGCTATGTGTCTAACTTAGTCATAGTCCAAGAATATTAATTAAATGAGGGCAAGTATCTCGGAATGAGAGATAGTCAGCTATAAACTTGTATAAACCTTTATTTTGGCACCTTAAACTTGTCTCAAAACCAACTTATCGTAGGGTGTCCGTTCCAAGGTCAAAGGTCAAAAAACACATATTTTTTACACATTTATCTCGTTTCCGATGGGTTTTATGTTATTTGTATTTATTATAAATATTGTAGAAGATTAAATTTTCGACAACTTTTGTTTATTTATTTTTTATATCTTGCACCATTTTTGAGATAGAGGGCAGCGCGCAGTGTTTAACTATTTAGAGTAAGTATCATTCTGGGTCAACCTGTAGTCCAGATTAAAAACACGCCGTATAAAGTTTATAATGCTCCAAAATCTGAGGACTATCAATCAAAACACGGGTAGTTATAATCGAAAGATGATAACATTCGTATCATGATATTAATCCTTATTCCTTATACAACTACACAGTTTCATAGTCAAGGTATCGAATAATATAAAAAGGCATTTAAATGTACTGATTTAGAAGTTGTTCTTACTTTTAGCATTTCTATACCCGTCGTGCATAGAAATGCTAAAAGTAAGAACAAGCACAAATTAAAAATTGATATAACCCCCGACGGGGGTCTTGGTCCCTTTATTTACCCCCCATTATAGCTAAGAAGCATTTCGAACACATCCATTTTCAAACATAAAAAACGCATCAAAATCGGTCCATTCGTTTGGGAGCTACGATGCCACAGACACACACACACACACACACACACACACACACACATACACACACACACACATACACACACACACGCATACACACACGCAGTGATACACACACGCAGTGATACACACCATAATCTCTTTACCCTCTCTCGGGGGTTAAAAACGCCGTAGTGTGAGCGCTACCCGTGCGATGCCGGGGCAAGTCGCTAGTGTTACATAATTATTATGTGGATTATAAGTAGATTGAAGCGTCAAAATTTACCATGTACCTACGTGAGACTAATGAATAAGCAAAGGAGCGCAATAATTGCCTTGATTTCTTTTCGCAATGGTGCTTAAGTGTGTCTGGCAGGAGCTTTATGGGCAATCCATATGGAAATGTATAGGTACGGACAGAATATCTGTAGCTGTACTGTAACCTAACGCGTGATGTACTTAAATAGCGTATTGAATTAATGTCAAAAAGCGTAACTCAATTTATTTAACATTACTTTTTATTTCGTTTTGATTAAATAGTTATGTTATATTAAGTAGTTATGGTTAAGTTTCCCCCCGGGTTTCTTTAAATATTTCCTTGTACTCGTACTAAATGTTACATTGGCAACTCGCGGCCAGCCTGCACCCGCGTCAAAGAAAATTACACTAATACGCCCACATGTTTGCAGTATTACACCACAGAATAAAGTAATAGTATGTAACAAGAACTGGTAAGATCGAATCAACTGAACATCACAAACATCGTGATAACTTTCAAACGACTCGTCATAAAAGTATGGTGTACAAAGCAAAACTAAGCTACGTGAAATGAGAAAGATTATTGTGATTAGGACGTTTCATTGTTGATGGTACTTATATTAGCTTCAATTATGTACTATGATTGTAAGAAAATATTGATACTTGTGTGTTCTATTGGTTTGATTTGAAGACCAAGTATTTAATTTGATAAAGATTAGCACAAAGAGCTCTGGAAAATTGCGACGGTAAAATATGTTTCTTTGTTAATGAAATACGCTTTAAGTATATTAAGCGTCCTGTAAATTGTACACATGTGAAGTAGAAGACGTTTATGTAGAACTTTTTGAGAAGAGGTTCTAGAAATATAGTTTTAATACAGCTCTAATGGTACGCAGCGTACGCAAAAAAACAATACCAGGACGGTTGTTTTTTCCGACTTTATTGAGAAAATTCGCACTAGATCGACTAAATTTAAACAAAACACTTAAGAATTATACTTTAAAAATTTCCTCTTGAATCAACCTACAACTAGGTAAAACCGGAACGAAATCGGTTCACTATTTTCTGAGATATTTGTGTACAGACAGAAAGACAGACGCGTTCCGAGAATTTCTTTTATAATATGTAGTGATTGAAAAAAACAGCATGCCTAACTCATTTTAAACCGAGATTCATGACTGAGCGTTGTTCTAGAATTCGATTCTAAGACAGTCCTAATGTCCTGCCCATTTCTACTTTAGCCGGGCAATTTGCATACCTACTTCTTCAACTTTGGTACAGTCTTGAAGGAAAATACAATTCATTGGATTCCATGCTTTATCTAGGTAAGCTGCTGATATACAGCACACATACCAAAACACACACACAAAGCACACACACTTTAATTGTCACGCTGTTCACGGTCATTCAGACAGCTTTCATGGTGTAGTGATTGGGTATGTAGGATGGTTCATAGCACAAAGGTATTGAAAACAACAAATTTAATGTGTTTTGATTCGTTTCAGTCCATGGGGAAATATTTACACAATTACAAGCAAAATTTTTGCAGAAGCTGTTAACGAGCGCAATAACAAATACATAATTACCTATAGCTATAAGTATATATATAGAAAAATAGGAACACAGTAAAATAGGCCTAGGTATTGTAAACACTTTGCGCTATTCAGCATGTAAGCAAGTTAACGCGTAGACGAGATTAATATTATTTCGTATGGGCCTAGGAATTAGGAAAACGTAGTGTAGAATCTACGTGCCATCACGTATGACATCTACAGCATCCGGGATGGCCGCGTACCTCTTTAGGGAATTGATGCGAACATGCAGCCACAGAGAGGCTGAAACTCTCTGTGGATGCATGGGTGCCGGTACAGGTTGGCCGAAAGGAAAGCCGCGCTTTGTAAAAGGTACAGATTTGCAACGCAAAGTGATCCTGAGCCAGCCTATAGGTAACATCGACAAGGTATTAGTAAAGGTAATATAAAATGTAGATAGTAAGAGCGAGAGGAGGCTCACTGGGAGAGACTTCTCTAAAATCGGTCAATTGTGTTGACTTGCGATGAGTCACATACAGGAATGTCTTTAAATGGGTCAAACTTTTAGCAACATGCCTAAAGTTTGGGTACCGTCTTCGTACGGAGATCACGAGGAGATCACAAGATCGGAAGTTCTCCTCGCACTCGTATCAAAGCCATAAACATTAAGCTTTATTCGTGGTGGAGATTCGAGGTACGACCCTAGCAAACGCGTATACTATAAATACCCATATTTACAAAAATCATCGTGTTTAGTTCGATACTCCCCTTTAGTTCGATACTCCCCAAGTAATCAATGGCAATTGTCCAAGCCGAGGTTCGTATCCCCAGGGTGCATTTCAGCAAGTGGCCAACAACTTAACTTTGACGTGCGCCTTCTGCGTCACGCATTGCGGCGGCGCGCTTTTGC
Source organism: Alsophila aescularia (assembly GCA_946251855.1). NCBI lineage: Eukaryota > Metazoa > Arthropoda > Insecta > Lepidoptera > Geometridae > Alsophila > Alsophila aescularia. The sequence continues at coordinate 18,007,540 of OX276375.1, read as the reverse complement.
GCCCGCCCCACCGTCCGGTGACGCTGTAGAGGTCAGTTATAGACCACCAGCACATATACTTTCTAAAAAAAAAAAAAAATACTTCGTGCAAGTTCCAGTTCGCTGTAGCTGTTGAAGACAAGAAGCTGTCCTATAAGTGACCAATATTAACTAGTAGCACTATGAAGTTATATTAAGGCTCCGATAGCCAACATTTGTAACCGGGATAACAAAAGCTGAATCCTATTACTATCCTTGTTTTACGAAATATGTTAGAATATAAAGTGTCAACAAGTGCGTTTTCGTTTCATCCTCCTATCCTGAGCTCAACCAAGTCTCATTTTCTCTGCAACTGGGACCCTGCACCTACGTGAGAGTCTGCAACAGAAGCCATATTAGTTCCGTGTCTATACTGTCTAGGTCATAAAGTACGAACTTTACTGTAAAATACCAGAAAATTGGCACTCGGTAGCATGCTCTGATCGTTACTATATTCACATATGCCCTTATTCTTGACTGGACGGCCTAGTTTTTTATAAATTTCGAAGGATTGTGCTCAGTCGCACACATCCACAAAAGCCCAGGGTGTGCTCATTTAAACTCAGATTGATTAAACGCGCACCTGCGATTAAGGTACCTACACTTCCACTAAGTATACGTGATAACTGATACATCCGTGCCGCTAATCGCGTGGAAACCCGCTTCACTGGCCGCTGCACATTTCGATTTTTCTCCTTTGATGTGTTTAATAATGCATGAGCCGGAGCGGCGGCGGGTGCTCACGCGGACAGCTACCCCGCTTGTTGGCCCTTGTGGTCGTTGAGATGCCATCTATCTATCTATCTAATCACCCGTATCTACCCACTGCTTAATATAGGCCTCCTCTCGTTCACCAGTCTTTCCGGTCCTATGCTAATCTAATCCATTAGCCTCCAGCGTGCCTCATAATGTCATCTGACCTTCGAGCGGGTGGTCTGCCTCGAAGTCTTAGCCCGTTTCTTGGATATCATTCAGTGACTGCCTTGGTCAACTTATTTTCATCCCTTCTTGCCAAATTTCCTGCCCTTTTCTACTTTAGTCTGGCACTGGTACGACGTCAAAGTTTGGTATGCGATCTAAAAGGGGGATGCCTAGCATGGCACGCTTCATAGCTCGTTGGGCCACTCTAATTACCCTACTATGGCAAGGGAAGGGTTGAGGTAATGAGTTTAACAGTCTATGAATGTATTTATGTGGGTGTGGATGTTCCACCATAGCGTAGCCCCTATTAGACCGATTTTGACAAGCGAGGTATCAATCGATTAGTCTTTACTATACGACTGCCCAAAAAAGGAGTGTAATGATTTTAGGATTAATTTATGTTTGTTTGTATATATGTGTGTAGGTGAGTTTCTTTATTCCACCATAACTTTTAAATGCCAGATGAACAGATTTTTATGTATGTGGAATGTATCGTTAGAATCCTTATGTCATCCCGAGTAATAATTATTATTTTTAATTCAATTTGGCGGCAGTATGGCTCCATATTCAAACGAGAAAAAAACCTTCACATTTTGCAATTTATGGATATCGAATTAAAGAGCTTGTTGAGCACATTCCAAAAATATATAACTAATGGCCATAACTCAGGACTTGTCACTAAAAAAGTATAAAATAAAAATTCATAATTAAAATTAAAAAACATGACTTCCCTGCCAAAAACGAATTAAAAAGTCAAAATCAAGTGATAAATAAAATTGTCATTGACTCGATCTTAGATTAAAAGTGTTCCACAGAACGGTCCCCCGACTGCAATAACAATTTTAGTTCGTTTTTGGCGGGGCACTTGTGTTTGTACCCAAGTTACATTCAGGTCTATGTATGGTCTGTATCTATGTGTGTTGGTATATGGATGTTCCACCATAGCTTCGCGCATCGCACCTATTGGTTCGATTTTGACAAGCGAGTTGTCAATCGATTCATCTTCAGGTATGGAGTATAATAGGCTATATTTTTTTTACCCGACTACTGCAAGGCAAAGTAAGGGTTATGTGTTCAAACTAAAAACTTGGTCCGATTTTGACAAGCGAGGTATCAATCGATTCACCTTCATCGCAACAGTGCCATAGGCTATTTTTTACCCGACCGTAGGGTTTTAATTTTTGAACTTATATTATGTGCTTTTTGGTGAGCGGCCACGTTTTGGCACCGTATGTGGCATTTCTGGGCATATTAAGTAGATTCAATTAAAAATACTTTCGGACTTTCGACGCCCCGGAATACCAGTGTAGTGTGGCCAGGGGCGCAGCTATTATGATATATTGTTATCTTATAAGTCTAGGTCTAAGTCCAATTTCTTTGGTCTAAGTAATTATCTACAATATATAAAAGTGAAAGACCATGACGAGCGATCTTTTGCCACCTCCACCCATCGACTTCCTGCGAAGGCTACAACGTCGTCGGTCCATCGTGTAGAGGGAATAAAACATAGTATACATTTATCCCGGAAAATAGCAAGTTTCCACGGGAAAACTGGAAAATGTTGATTACTTGCTGTAAGGAACGGTTGTCATGAAAACGAAATAATAACAAGTCTGTCAAAAACATCAAGAGCGCTGGTGCTATACTTTTGCATTGGTTTTTAATATACTAGAAGAACATAGTATCCCGATAAACTGCAGTCCGCGCGGACGAAGTCGCGGGCGAGAGCTACTTCACAATAAGTATTGCCTGGTCCAAGAGTATTGGAATTATCTCTCAGTACTTATTACAAGTATTCGTCATAAACGAATTAATTGCTAAGCCGTTAACCAATTGCGACAAAGTAACAATATTTAGCACCTATTTTATTAAACTCGCTGATATATATTTCATCGTTATCTGCGATACCCGATACCTATCGGTTTCTAAACAGTTCTTGGTACTATGTGTTCTCGAATTAATGATTAACTGAATTTACTAATACCGACACGCTCAACATACTTCACCCGTGTGCCCTGTTCAGGTTATTTATTGAACTTTTATCACATTTATAACCTTTCATCTAAAGTAATTTGTGTCGGAGCTATAATACTGTTTTTTTGTATATAGTTCCGTTTTTTTGTTCATATCTTTTCACACTAGCTAATGGCCATGGCTTCGCACGCATGGTCATTTCTCTAAGTTTAAAGTACTCTATGTGCTATTCCAGGACTTAAAATACCATTTGATCAAAATTCCTTCATCCTTCAACAATATTTTTATCGATTTCTCGGCTTCTACTCATCAGATGGAAATACTTGTACGCCAGTTTTTAAGTCAAATTCTAAGCTATCCAAAAGTGAAAACCGTATCGCAATCGGTTTAGTAGTTTTCATGTGATGCGCGAACAAACATACTGAATTACAGAAAAAAGTCAGACACGATTTAAAAAAAAAAAAAACTTGTACAGTAGCTTATGTTAAATACCCTTAACCTTTTCTTTTAATTATCTCCTTTGTACAGACTTTTTCATTTTGTTTTATTATAAGCATAAATTACAAAAAGGTTACTGTTTCATCGTGAATAATCTACTACTTACACAATAACTACAACACAACCGACTTTCGATAAAATGAATCAATTATATGAATAAGCGGTAAATCGGAATAACAGAACGGATTAAATGTTGTCTCGAACACCATCCGTTTTATTAAGGAAAATATAAAATTACAATCCTATGGTAGCTTTCCATCATAACGATGATTAACATCATCGTTATCACCCTGTTACGTCCCTTACGTTCCCTACGAATTATTACAGAAGGTATATTTATTACGCTTCGTACGTTCCTTGCAAATTGTTATTGACAGGCATCTATCTATCTATAGGTACATATAATAAAGCAATAAGAAAGAAAAAAGTCTGCACATTGAAGATAATTAAGAAAAAATAGTCTAGGGTACTTAAAATACGCTACTGAAGATGAATACATCATTTTTAAAATTCGTGTCTGTCTGTTTGTTTGTTAGTTTGTCTGTATGTTTTTTCGCGCATTACGTCATAATTACTAGACCGATTGCGATACGGTTTTCACTTTTGGATAGCTTAGGGTTTGACTTAAAAACTGGTGGTGTAAATGGTATCTCAATCCGATGAGTAGAAGCCCAGCAATCGATAAAATCTTTTTGACGCCTGAAGGAATTTTGATCAAATGTTGGTATATTGGTGGTTTTAGGTCTTGGAATAGTACTTTTAACCTAGAAAAATGACAACGCATGCGAAGCCGCGGATGCAGCTAGTACTTATAATAAATCAGAAAGTACCAAAAAAACTGTACAATAAAGATATAAACAAATATATAGTCTGGAACTTAACAATAAGCTACTGAATAAGAATGTAACATGTTTTAAATCGTGTCTGTCTGTTAGTCTGTTTGTCTGTATGTTTGTACATGCATCACGTAAAATCTACTGGACCAAGTTTTCACTGTTAGATAGCTTAAGGTTTGGCTTAAAAACGGGTGAACTTGGTATCTCAGTCCGATGAGTTGAATTCGAGCAATCGATAAAATACCATTTGTCGTCTGAACGAAGTTTGATGATTTTGGTACTTTTGCTTCTGTAATATTTCAGGATCCTTATATCCCAGAAAAAATACCACGTGGGCTAAGCCGCGGGCACAGCAATTTTATTATAAACCTTAAAATGTATAAAGTAACACTTGATACCCATGACCAGATTTAAACTTAATTCCAGATTACCAAATGAATGTTGCCGAAACCCATCATGTTTATCGGTATGACGTAATGACATAGTAGGAATGGGCGTAATGGATTGGTTACACAGCTGCTGATAGGATAGTAGACACACAGCCGTGACAGACTGTTGCATGACAGTAGCTCGAATCACCTCGACAGATCACACAATAAGAGCAGCTGCGCTATGAGGAAAAAACCAAGCAAGTACGAATAGCTAACTGCCCGCGAATTCATAAATACGCACGAACGGTTGGATAACGGTGGTACTAGTATCGACCGTAAAAAAACATGTGATTAAGGGAATAGAGCGATACTATGCCCTTAATAATCCGAAACAACTTGAGTATGCACGTGGTCATGGCGTCTGCCAAGGTGCCGAACTATCGAGAAATCAAAACAAATAAAATACATGGTAAATATCTCGTTTCTAACTACTAGATTGGATACGACTCACATTATGCGAGCCGTACATTCACGGTTTACAGTCGCGTGCGTGCGTGCGTGCACTTGCAACCAGCACGCCTATTAAATTACTGAAAGGTCAGGGCGGAGCGGTGTAGGCGCGAGCGCAAGATTAACGCTCTCACCTGTCCGTGCGCGCGCATTGGATTAATAGGCGAGGCTACCTTTAGCTAGGCAGGAACTAGGGTCATGGGAAACCAACTGATGGGTTAGTTGGTAGGCACTTATGGTCAAAAATTACTATTTCATTCAGAACAAGGCTTCTGTTTTTGTGTTTTGAGCTTTAAGAGAATACACAGAAGAGTTGTATTAGATTGACTATACCTATAAAAATAATGTTGGTTACATCAACAATCTGAGACTTCCTTCGCCGAACTCAGGGAAGACTTTCCTTGGGGCACTATAATTTTAAGGATTCTGTAGTTAGGGCGAAATGGGCTCCAAATTTGGCGATTCGTCCTCACGAATATATAAAACTATAGAGACCTTTGAAAACGGATAATTGACTTAATTTTGTTGTGTGTAATATTCATTAAATACACAAAATACTTTATCCGGATGTGGTCACCGAAACACGATTAAATAAATTTGACTCGACAGAAAAAAAACATTTCCTAAAAAAACACCCGTTTTGACGTTTCTTGTCGATGGAGTGAATCAACTTCATCAGTATCTATCAAAGATATTTTCACAAAAAAGTGTGTAATCCCAACAAACATTCAAATACTTCTGTGATATCAGTTTTTTGAAAAATTGATAAAAAAAACATTGAAAATATTAACTAAAATCGGCTCCCGAGATGCATCACCTCTCCTTAACGAGCAAGACAAAAAAAATTGAGCCCATAGCGCCTTAAACAAGAGCCTCACCCGTCCGTCTGTCCATCTATGTCACATATCACAGTTATGCCATTGTTGTTGTTTGTCGTGCTGGCCTCTGGTGTTAGAGTTGTGTCAGGCCACCCAAAGGCTTCTGAAATGGCTTAACGACTGCTATTAATCAATAACAGCCGCGACAGCTTAACGTGCCCTCTGAAGAAAGGAGCGATGGAAAACCGCACATAACTTAAAATTCATTGATTAGGAGCCTAGGACCGAGCCCGGTATCGTTGGATTATAAGTTGCACTATTGAACCGTTAGGCTACCATCGCTCTAATACTAACCATTGAATTCAGAGTATATGAATTTATAAGAACTAAACTTCAGCTCAAAATTCAACTCATGCTCCAGACGCTCTTAGATATTATTTCCCTGCTTATTAAAATTATAAGACGAGGGGGATTTACTTTGTACCGTAATGTAGTAATTGTAGGTGGGTCTTTCTGAAGACTTATTTTAAAACCAATAAGAAGTGATCACACAGAAAAAAGGCAATTAAAATTAATATGAATACAATATTCAACTCATCAATTTGTATACAATATTCGACTCATCAATTTGTATACAATATTCAACTCATGAAAAAAATACGGTTACAGCAATTTAAACAAATTTAATATTTCTGCAATTTACATAGGACATGATTGCTTGTTATAGAGACGCATAAGAACCCTATCTATATCTATACTGATAATAAAGAAGTAAGTAACAAAATGTCTGTACAAAGAAGATAATTTAAAAATAATGGTTTAGGGAACTTAAGATAAGCTAATTTAAATTTTTAATCCTGTCTGTCTGTTTGTCGGTTTGCGCATCACTGTAAATCTACTAAAAATAAATAAATAAACCCTAAAACCTTAAAATCTATTGGACCGATTGCGATGTGGTTTTCACTGTGGTTTTTCGCGACGACCGGTTGGTCTCGTAGCTAGAGATCCTAGGTACAAAATCGAACGGTCGCGGGTTCGAATCCTGCAAGGTGCAATCTTTTGTGTGATGAGCAGTAATGTTTGTTTCCGACTCATTGATGTAATATTCTTATCTATGTATGTTTATTCGTTATCTAGTGCCCATAGCACAGGGTATCCTAGTTTGGGGCTAGATAATTGGTGTGGAAATGTCCCGAATATATTATATATTATTATATTATATTATACTATTGGATAGCTTTGGTTTTGAATTAAAAATTGAACAACTTGGTATCTCAATCCGATGAGTACTGACAGACATATTTGTGTAGATATTTGTTTCGTTGTTACAATAAACAGAAATAGTCACACAACATAGTAAATAGTTCGGTTGCCTTATTAGCGGCAATAGATATCTATAAGAAAAGTCTGTCCAAAACCTCAACAGACGCATTATTGACTAGCTGTGCCGGTTGCTTTGCCCGCGTGGTCATTTCTCTAGATTAAATTAACCTATGTTATTCCTGTACCTAAAGTACCTTTAATGTACAATTTACTAAATTTCATAAAAATTTGTACATCCGTCAAATAGTTTTTTTTTATAGATAGCTCAGCTTCAACTCCTCGGATTGAGATACCATGTACACCATTTTTTAAAACAAACCCTAAGCTATGCAACAGTAAAAACCGCATTGCAATCAGTCCAGTAGTTTTTACGTTATGCGCGAATAGACAAAAAGACAGACACCATCCAAAAAATGTTGTAATCTTGTTCAGTAGATTAGAAGTACCCTAGACCGTCTATTGTACTTACAGTAGTTTTTGTTAATTACTGCTATATTATAAGTATAGACAACTTTAAAGGAATTTGACCTTTTTACCCAATTGCACGCAGGTTTATGTGTTTGGGTTGTATGTATGTTTGTTTGTACGTTTTTAGGCGCGTCCTACAGCCTCAACGGCTTGGTGTATTTTGATAAATGCGGTATCATTTGATTTGTCTTGATCACGAGAGGATATATGAAGTGTCAAGAAAACTAATATGGCGGCTTACAGCTGCCACATTTTATTTCCGACGGAACAAAAAATTACCAAAACCTATCTAGTGAGGTAACATAATGCAGGTCTTTATAAACAAACAAACAAAAAACAAACAAAAAAGTTTTTATTGGCACATCAAATAAAATGTACAAAAATATAATTAGTACCCGCGCGGGTGATGTTAAAAAGGGCCAGTGCTAAGCAAAAATGTCCAGTGCTAGACACTGTACGCTGGTTTTCAGAAAGGCCCCGCGCGAGTGATGTTAAAAAGGGACAGTGCTAAGCAAAAATGTCCAGTGCTAGACACTGTACGCTGGTTTTCAGAAAGGCCCCGCGCGAGTGATGTTAAAAAGGGCCAGTGCTAAGCAAAAATGTCCAGTGCTAGACACTGTACGCTGGTTTTCAGAAAGGCCCCGCGCGGGTGATGTTAAAAAGGGCCAGTGCTAAGCAAAAATGTCCTGTGCTAGACACTGTACGCTGGTTTTCGGAAAGGCCCCGCGCGGGTGATGTTAAAAAGGGCCAGTGCTAAGCAAAAATGTCCAGTGCTAGACACTGTACGCTGGTTTTCAGAAAGGCCCCGCGTGGGTGATGTTAAAAAGGGCCAGTGCTAAGCAAAAATGTCCAGTGCTACACACTGTACGCTGGTTTTCAGAAAGGCCCCGCGCGGGTGATGTTAAAAAGGGCCAGTGCTAAGCAAAAATGTCCTGTGCTAGACACTGTACGCTGGTTTTCAGAAAGGCCCCGCGCGGGTGATGTTAAAAAGGGCCAGTGCTAAGCAAAAATGTCCAGTGCTAGACACTGTACGCTGGTTTTCAGAAAGGCCCCGCGCGAGTGATGTTAAAAAGGGACAGTGCTAAGCAAAAATGTCCAGTGCTAGACACTGTACGCTGGTTTTCAGAAAGGCCCCGCACGAGTGATGTTAAAAAGGGCCAGTGCTAAGCAAAAATGTCCAGTGCTAGACACTGTACGCTGGTTTTCAGAAAGGCCCTGCGCGGGTGATGTTAAAAAGTGCCAGTGCTAAGCAAAAATGTCCAGTGCTACACACTGTACGCTGGTTTTCAGAAAGGCCCCGCGCGGGTGATTTTAAAAAGGGCCAGTGCTAAGCAAAAATGTCCAGTGCTATACACTGTACGCTGGTTTTCAGAAAGGCCCCGCGCGGGTGATGTTAAAAAGGGCCAGTGCTAAGCAAAAATGTCCAGTGCTAGACACTGTACGCTGGTTTTCAGAAAGGCCCCGCGCGGGTGATGTTAAAAAGGGCCAGTGCTAAGCAAAAATGTCCAGTGCTACACACTGTACGCTGGTTTTCAGAAAGGCCCCGCGCGGGTGATGTTAAAAAGGGCCAGTGCTAAGCAAAAATGTCCAGTGCTAGACACTGTACGCTGGTTTTCAGTAAGGCCCCGCGCGGGTGATGTTAAAATGGGCCAGTGCTAAGCAAAAATGTCCAGTGCTAGACACTGTACGCTGGTTTTCAGAAAGGCCCCGCGCGGGTGATGTTAAAAAGGGCCAGTGCTAAGCAAAAATGTCCAGTGCTAGACACTGTACGCTGGTTTTCAGAAAGGCCCCGCGCGGGTGATGTTAAAAAGGGCCAGTGCTAAGCAAAAATGTCCAGTGCTAGACACTGTACGCTGGTTTTCAGAAAGGCCCCGCGCGGGTGATGTTAAAAAGGGCCAGTGCTAAGCAAAAATGTCCAGTGCTAGACACTGTACGCTGGTTTTCAGAAAGGCCCCGCGCGGGTGATGTTCAAAAGGGCCAGTGCTAAGCAAAAATGTCCAGTGCTAGACACTGTACGCTGGTTTTCAGAAAGGCCCCACACGGGTGATGTTAAAAAGGGCCAGTGCTAAACAAAAATGTCCAGTGCTAGACACTGTACGCTGGTTTTCAAAAAGGCCCCGCGCGGGTGATGTTAAATAAATATAAAAATAGGTACGAATTTATTTAAAATACTTAAGGGGTTACATCATACATATATATACATAATAATAATAATACAAATACATATAGATATAAAAATAATAAATACAATGAAGTAATTAAATAACATAAATAAGCTATATACTTACTTAGAAAACAAGAAACATAATATAATTCTTGTATCTAAACTGTAGCAATTGTCTTTTAAGCTGCTTACAAAATGTTCAGTTTTACTTATTCATGTTAATGTAAATACTATAGTCTAATGTTGCAATTGCTACTATTAAAGTAATGCAAAATATTTTTAACAAACATTAAATTTATATAAATTTAATGCGCCCCGCGGTTTCTCCCGCTTCCCTTGGGAACCGTGCATTTTCCGGGACAAAGAGCAGCCTGTGTTAATCCAGGGTATAAGCTACCTACATACTAAATGTCATTCAAATCCGTTCAGCTGTTTTAGCATGAAGAAATAACAAACATGCCCTTACATACAAACAAACTTTCTCCATAATAATATTGGTGTGATTATTTTTGCGGGCGGTCAGCTCGTGTATTCAATAATTTTGTTCACAGTCGGGTTTTTAGTATTTTTACAAGCTTTTATTTATCTTCACTTGTATCTATTTATGTACCTTATGTATGTATGTATGTATGTATGTATGTATGTATGTATCTATATTTTTTGTCGGTCCTGGAAACTTGCAATTCAAATTTCGAGCACTTCTCGATTAGCTATCCGACTGAAACTTTCAGTTAGCTCACAAACCAATGACAAAGCAATAAAAAAATACGTAAAAGTTTCAAAGCAACAAAAAAACCCGCGAAAGCTTCTTTTTTTAATTTAATATTTTAAATTATACTTATCCACACCAATATATAAAAGAGAAACGTTTTCTGTTTGTTTGGGGAGCTTTCACGTGATAACGGCTGAACGGATTTTGATGAAATTTAGAATAGAGACAGCTTATACCCTATAATAAAACATAGGATACTTTTAGTCCCGGAAAATTGATAGTTTCCGCGGGAAAACTGGAAAATGTTGATTACTCACTGTAGGGAATGGTTGCCACCACAGAATGGTCTGTGGTTGCCATGGAAACGAAATAACAAGTCTGTCAAAAAACATCAAGAGCATTGGTGCTATACCTACTTTTGCATTGGTTTTTAATATCTTAGAAGAAAATAGAATGCTTTTTTTCGCGATAATCAGTAGTCTGCGCGTACGAAGTCGCGAGCGGGAAAACTAGTTTATAATAATTTTTCTTGTTTAGCTTTACCAGTGCATGCTACGAGCTCTACAGGATAGTCGCGGCAGCGTCGCGTCGGTTGATTACGCGGACACTACGGCCACTCAAGCATTTCAATGGGCACCCGGTGGCGGAACTCTTTGAATATTTACGCGTGAGGTTACAAAATAACCAGAAGAAATGCACTTTGCATATGTGCATACCTAATTACTTAGTTTTGCAATGGTGCGTACAAGGTGTTTTTTCGTCGTAGGTCATTTGTTTTGTACATATCCTTTAATTAAACCCGAAATGTATTAACTTACATATTAGAGAAATCCAATAGCTTGAACAAATAAATTAATCAAACAACAACAAATAAAACTTAATATAAGTAAATGTAAATTAAAAAAAAAAACAAGAATATAAAAAACATACTCAAACTGAAAATAAAATTGAAACTTAAATTGCACTGTGACTGAAACTGATACTAAAAGTAAAAACAAATGAGCGAGCCTTACAGTAGTCACATAATAATTATGTGTAGTATTCTATCTCATTCCAAATTTCATCAAAATCCGTTCAGCCTTTTCAAAGTGAAGTAATATGATGATGATGAAAATGATAACGATGATGCTGAAAATGTGTTATACCCTAAGTTACCCTATCCAGGGTATGAGCTATATCCATTCCAAATTTTCATTATCAAAATGTGCTGTGTTTGAGAGTATTACACTGTTTACAAATTATTATCGTTTTACACCATGGTTTAACACTTTTCACGAAACCACTCCCATAGATTGCAGGAAAGCTAGTGGAAAGATATTACACATAACAAAAATAATTTTGAATATCCTGTGATGAAAACTGTTCGTGTTATGAAGGGAAAACTAAGTTGCAAATCTAACCGCAACTACGAAATTCTACACTATGCGCGGTCAACTGGTCAAATACGAATTTGGCCAATTTATGTTTGGTTCCTCTTACATTGCGCATACGCATTGAATCGCAATCCGTATTGATTGTTTAAGACTCTGAAACGTCCGTGCGTGATCTATTTTTTTTTGTGGATCAAAATACAAATCACCAGATTGCCGGCTATATATACTTATTTTTAATTTAATTTAAGGTTTTTTAGGTTTTTTACGCTGTGGCGCTGAGCGACACATCGTTCCGTTAAGTCCGCGAAAACAAAATAACGAAAAAATATTAATAACAAATTTTCCAGTTATTTGGCTAAGCCTAAATCTGTCAACTAATATAAAAAAACGCGTTAGAGGTCTGAATAAGACAGAAGTAATTTCAAAAGAAGCAAGCATCTTTCATAAGAAACGAGTTTTTCGGAAATTATAACAGTTTTTATCCTGTCTAAAATAGACGAATACAAGATAGTTCTAGAAAACTGGATGGGTAATTATCAAATAAATGCATTGCCAATTGATAGACTTACACACACGTACACACATATAGCAAAGTTAGATACATTGTAAAGAGGCGTGACGTGAAGCTAATTGCTTTTTTTATTTCTGTTTGTATTTCCTCCATTTGAATGTGTTGTTAGAGCATATTAAATTGCATGCTAAACACTTTTTTTTCATCTACTCGTGTGAATGTCTTTATCTATGCAAGGCTGTGAATTGTACGCAGATGGAAATATACATGTTAATTGTTCTGACAGAATTTCAAAACGAGTTTTGGCTAAGTATACTTAACTCAAATAGTGTTAGGTATCGTTACTTCTTAAACTAGTTATGTAAATATTTCCTAAAGCTACAGTTGTTCAGGTAGGTGCTAGCTGTTACAAAGTTTTATATAACAAACCTACACACCAAGGGCATAACGGCGGCGGTGGGCTTCGGTAGCGCGCTTTCTCGCCGCCGCGCCCGCCCTCGGCTCCGTGACGGTTTCATCACAGTACATATATAAGAACTATGTTATTATAATATATACAGCGGTTTCATTGTAGAGCGACAAAACACGCGGTTTAGTATATTATTAAAAACAGGGCCTCCAGTCTCGACATAGATAGTGATTGCTTCACTACTGAAATCGGTAAATATACCGATGATAATCGTTAGCTTTCTAAAGCTATCGAATGTCATCGATATCTGTACTGACGTTGATCATGATTGACAACGATATTTGGTAGAGATTATCAAATATCGTTATAATCAGACTTTGCGACAGATTTCGGTTGCAAAGCAATCTCTATCGATGTCGAGACTGCAGGGCCTGGTGTACTTGGTATAACAAGTACACCAGGTTAAACCAAGTTTTTCAATCCAATGAGTAAGAGCCAAGAAATTTTATGAAAAATTGCTCGGTCAACTCCTAAGCTATCCAACAGTGAAAATCGAATCCCAATCGGTCTAGTAGTTTGATCCAAAAATTAGTACCACACTTCTAAAATTATTAGATTTAGATTTTTTATTAAATTGATCGGCTTCTGTTCACCAAGTACACCAGTTTTTAAGTCAAGTCCCAAGCTATCTAACAGTGAAAACTGCATCGCAATCGGTACAGCAGTTTTTACTGGATGGCTGAACGAAATTTGGTATACTGTACTTTAATTATACTTGTGGTCCTGGAATAACACACAGGTTATTTTTAACCCAGAGAAATGACCAAGCGAGCAAATCCGCGAGCAGAGCTAGTTAGTAATATTAATGGCTGCCGGTTATTTATTCAGGACGTTAAAAGATTAAAGTGTTAATGAGAACGTTGCCGCCATGTTAATTAATAAGCGAAGGCTGTAATTCTACAAAACGAAATAGTACTAAATGTGTTGCATAATTATTCAATTAACGAAATAGAATTGCAGTTGCTACCGATAGAATTTAAAACAAGCAAGTTAGTTGCTACCGATAGAATGTTAAACATATTTTCAAAGTAACTAATAAAAATTACGTAATATGTAGGTACATTGGGCTTGCTTGTTTGTCGTATGAGGTAATGCTGGCCTCTGGTGTCAGAGTTTGTGAGGCCTTTGGGAGCTACGATGCCACAGACAGAGACACGTCACTTTTTTTTTTTGCTTTGTAGTTTTTTAAGTTTCAAAAAAAAAACTTGATGCCGTGTCATATGTTTGTGAGCTACCTACCCTGAAAGTTTCAACCGGATAGCTAATCGGGAGGTGCTCGAAATTTGAATTGCAAGATTCCAGGACATACAAAATACATAGATACATACTTGTATTTTTATTTAAAAGCTTTTAATAAAAACAGTTGATCATTTGTTTTAGAACCTTCAAAGAATTTACAGATGTTTCCTTTATTCAATAGCAATACGAAAATAGCAAAATATCAAAAGGGGTGAAAGAGTGAAAAATAAAAAGTGCATGTTCTTTTCTAATCAGGCAAGCTGTGCACTGAATTAGTTTAATCCAGCACTTTGTTTAAATTAATAATACAAGATGAAAAGTTCATTTTGCAAGGCGGTACTGCGTTCGTTGGTAGGTACAGGGGGTCGGGCTCGATGACCCGAAATAAGGCTCAAGGGGGTGGTATTGCCCCCCTTTGAGCTGATGGCACCCCACTCCCGCCTGCAGGGCTGGAGCGCCGACCTCTCATTCATTACGCAATAAAAGTGTTCCGTTAACTTCTATACATGGGGACTCTGTTTAGGTACTTGGTACTGCAACGAAATTGCTGGATTATCTATGGACGGTCTCGGAGGAAAAGTATTTGCAGCTCCCACCGTAGGATGTAGAAAGCAAAGGAAATTGAGTTTTTTTTTAGCTTATATTTCTTGTAATTAAATAGAAATAACTAAAATGTAAACTGAACACTACCATGACTGTAAAATTACTATATTTGTACGCTTGTACAAATCATCATGAGTCATGACACTTTACTTAATCTCGTTTTTTCTTTTCGTATATTCTTCCACTGTTGGACGTAGGCCTCTCCTAGTAACGTCAATGACCTTATAGACGTGGCTCAAGAGTGAAAAAGGGCGGTAATTCTTTAAAAGGTACTACCAAATTCTAAATTATTTCTTCTTTGTTTTTATTTTGTGTACTTGTTTTTTGCCATAAATAAAGCTATGTCTATGTCTATGTCTATGTCTAAATTCCTGCTCCGTGCCTCTGGAGTTCTGCCATTGTTTAGAACGGTGTGCTCTCCGTGCAAGGTTGTCTGGAAGAGAACGCTCTGAGCAGTAAGACCGCCCCTTGTGACCTCATTGTTATACTGTATTTTTAGATATTATTTCTCATTGTACTTGTGGTGTTCAATAAAGAGTTAATCTATCTATCTATCTTAATAACCCCTGAAGCTCCCTGTGTCTTGTTTTTGTGGACTTTTAGAAGGCCTTTGACTCCGTTGAAACCTGAGCGGTTCTAAAGTATTTGCAGCATTGTCAAGTGGAATGGCAATACATGAAAGTGCTGAGGTTTCTGTATGACGCTGTGAATATGAGTGTCCAAGTCCAAAACCAGTAGTCTAAACATATCCAATTGCGCAGGGGAGTGAGACAGGGGAAAGTTATATCCCCAAAACTGTTTACTACTGGAAGACATATCTGAGACACTGGATTGTAAAGGAATGGGCATTAATATCAATGGCGAGAACATCTCACACTTAACATTTAAGAACAAAAAACTTTGAGAAGGAAGCCAAAAAAATAATTCAGCTGGGTTGGGCAGCATTCGGCAAGCTTTATCAAGTCTTCTCGTCGTCCATTCTACAGTGCCTGAAGACAAAAGTCTTCAATCAGTGGGTCGTACTGGTCATGACCTACGAAGCCGAAGTGTGGACGCTCACGATAAAACTAGTCTACAAATTTAAGGTCGCTCAGCGAGCTATGGAGAGCTATGCTTATTCTCTAAAGGACAAAATTCGTAGTGAAAATATCCGACAGAAAACCAAGGTAAGCTCAAAACCAAGGCATAGCTCTAAGGATAAGCAAGCTAAAGTTGGCAATGGTCTGGTCACATTTCCCGAAGAACCGATAACCACTGGGATAGAAGAGTTCTCGAGTGGAGACCACGTCTAGACAAACGTAGCGTCGGTAACCTGCGAAAAGCGGCTGGCAGAAAATGGATGAGGAGAGCTGTGGAGAGCAGTGGACAAATATAGGCTGATGATGTTGATGGTGATGTTGAACAATGTCATCTTACGTATTTCTCATATTATTAATATTTCTTGCTAATTATTACACGATGAATAAAATATCGTGGGGTCAATTTCCCGACGAAATATATTTTAAAATGTATTCGATATATTTACCTAGTTATAATTATAATTTTGACAGTTTGTCTAATCAGAGTTCTTCTGGTTTGTGTATGTGGTGGAGATATCATAGAATTGATCATTGCATGAAATGGTTGGCAACATCATGAAAAGTTCTATTTCATAAAATTATCGTTGATATAATAAAATGGTTTGGCCAGATGAATGAATGATCAGCGTTTGACGATATGAACAGCTAAACGCCCGACATCTTCATGATATCATCAAACATTAGTGATTTGTGATCATATCGTAAAATAGAAGGCGAGGGCAGAAGCCCGACTTGGCCGTGATAGGTTGGAAGGCGAAGGCGGTAGCGAAGCGTTGCGAGTTCCCGCCTTCGTCTTTGTGGTTACTATTTTTATCCTTGAAACTTATCAGTTTGAACATGTTTGGTATCATGAAAACCCTACATTAATTATATTTACTGATATCGCCAAACGTGGATTGAAATATTATTAAACGTTAATGATTCAACAATATGGTCAATATGGCAATTTCATGAAAAATAACCATTTCATGAAATTATCAACCACATAATGAAGTAATCAATTTTATGATATGGCTACGATATAAGATATAAGTATATTTTGCGAAGATATTTGGTTTGACAAAGCCAAAAAAATATATATCCGTCTAACATTCACCTATTATTATTACATAATATTATTAACTAGATTTCCCGCCCGCGACTTCGTCCGCGCGGACTACAGGTTATCGCGAAAAAAAGCATCCTATGTTCTTCTAGGATATTAAAAACCAATGCAAAATTAGGTATAGCTCTTGAAGTTTTGTGACAGACTTATTTCGTTTCCATGACAACCGTTCCTTACAGCGAGTAATCAACATTTTCCAGTTTCCCGTAGAAACTTACAATTTTCCGGGATAAAAAGGATCCTAAGTTTTATTCTAGGGTATAAGCTATCCCCGTTCCAAATTTCATCAAAATCCATCCAGCCGTTATCGCGTGAAAGCTCCCCAAACAAACAAACAAACAGACAGACAACGTTTCACTTTTATATATATCGGTATGGATTGATTATATTTTTTACATACATATATATATGTATAGAAGTATTGAAACTTTACGAGGGTGATGTCTATACATGTAAGATGCAAAAAACAACTTCACGATCACAATTTTTGTATAAATAATTGCTTTTATTTTACAATGCTTTTTTGATTGAATCTATTATTCCTTCTATAATTTAATTGACATATCATGAATAGTTATGAATCATCGTGTTGCGCAGGTCACGGAATTGCAAAAAAATATCTGTGTAAATAGGAATCCAGACAACCTTCAGCGTTCTGACAAATTAATAGCTCACACACTAAATACTAAAACAAAGTGACGACAAGTAAATAAAAGTCTTGTTTAAAGTTATTCAAGCATTCACAGTTGTATGACAATTGATAGAAAGGTACTTGAGCAGATATATACTGAAAATTGAGATTTTGAACAAGTAAGCTTACCTGTAACATAATTTTGTAATGAAGTTCATATAATATACCAGTGTAGACCACTTTTTTTTTATTCCTTTGAGTCAAAAAAAAAAAAAAAGTCAAGCAGGTCGCTCGTATGATGGTAAGCGTCACGCTTGTCCATAACAGTGCAATACCACCCAGAACTATGGATAAAAAATCTTGCGCGTCACTGCACTGCGCTCGTCACCCTGAGATATTGGTATTTAAGTCGCGATGCCCAGTTATTTCTCTGGAAAAATTGCCCTTCAAACCGTTTACATACTACTGCTTGGTGGTTGAATATCTGAAAAGGTGTGGTACTTCCCCAGGCGGACTCTTGCGTAAGAGGCCTACCACCCCAAAATTGTAATAGCTGTGGTATATATGTAATATATATAATATCGGTACGACACACTATCTAAGGTAGGGTCCATAAAAAGTGTGTCTCTAACAGTCTGCTCGATAGACCAGACAGAGTCTGCTTTTGGGTACTTCGGTTCACATAATCATAGAAACCACTGATAAGCGCAGAATAATATTTTCTTACATCGCAGATGCAGTATGTGATCCGCATATGCCTCCTACAAAACCGTCATAAGACCTATCATTTGCATGGATCTGAAATAGTAAATATACGGCCACAAAAGGAAAAAAAGATCAGATCAAAGAAGAATCAGATGAAAGAAGATTTCATGCTGTTCAATGAGGATATTGAGATGGATGTGTGGAATGACGAGAATGAATATAATGTTAGAAATTACGTTATCAGCATGCTCCCTCGGAATTCGGCTTCCTTCCGCATTTTACCGATGTGCGGCGCTTGCAAAGCGGACAGGACGAGTGCGAGACTGCATTCATATACAACTAATTTAATAGAAGGAATCCTGGAATTCCGCAAATAGGGGGCGGCCTGGACCAGTAGACAAATGTTATTTCAACTTAAATGGAACAAGTTAAACGGTTTTAAATGTATGTACTAGAAGAAAAAAAAAACATGTGGCAAGTCGAATTTCTATTACTTAGGTAACGCTACGCCCCACGTATTTATTTATTATCTTTTTTGCTTATCTTACTTTCAAGTTTTTTGTTTTTATTTAGTTACTTCTAAAGTGTACTGTGTTCTTCTTGTCAAGCTCTTTCATTTGATAGACATATTGAGAGAATTGGAAAAAATAAAATAATCCACTATTTTGCGGTGGCTGCCATCTTAGATTTGGAATTTTCTATGCGTACTGTATTTTACTAGTTAAGCCCTTTCATTTGATACATAAATTGGGGGTCCACACGATGGACCGACGACATTGTAGCCATCGCTGGGAGTCGGTGGATGGAGGTGGCACTAGATCGCTCGTCATGGCGCTCTTTGGGGGAGGCCTATGTTCAGCAGTGGACTTCTAAAGGCTGACATGATGATGATGATGATGATGATGATGATGATGATGATGATGATGATGATTGAGGGGGTTGAAAAAGTATGTAATTGCCTTTCTGTGGCGTCAGCCATCTTGGATTTAAAAATGGTACTGAATATATAATTGTATAGTCATCGGAACTAAAGGTGTGTACCAAATTTCAGATCAATCGGTCTATAGGAAGAGAGTAAAATTTAAACTACTAGATTTGACGCAAACAAACAAAAATCAACAACAAACAGGAACCGTTTAAAAAGCAGACGGAGTACACACCGCCAAACAAACGAATGAAGCATAGCAAATGGTGGTTGCGTATTTGTGCGTGAGTGGATAATTTGTGTTTTTTTGTGTTTGATTCACAATTTCATTACAAAATAATGAAAGTATTTTTGGTTTTTCGGGAGAACTTGACAGAATTAACATGGTCGAGATCATGCTGCGATGTGTCGTCCGATCAGCATAACATGGTTATTATGTGTGTGCCTGAGGCTTGTGTGTACGAGTGGATGGGCATATCTTGGGTGCTTCACTTTCGACGGAAACCCAGTGGACACGGAATCTGGTCTCTGCACTTCGTTCAGGTTGCGGATTACGAGTAATGTAATTTCACTACAGTCAACTAGCCTAATGTTCTAGGCAAGCTTTGCCTTTAACATCAGGGGATGACTTCCCCCTTTCATTCTGCATTGTACTGAAAAAAATGTTCTGCTAGATCTTGATAATAGCACCTCCTCTTGCCACGTCACGTCGTGCGTTCAATCCATCCCTATTTAATGACATTGATGAACTTTATGATTTTTTTAAAAAACACAAACGGGAGTTACGTATATCAGTTGAATTATTCCAACTTCAGTTTCAACCACATCCGGTAGTGTTTCTCAAGGGAAGTGCGGAACGCTCGCGAACGAGTCTCGCCTCGCACTGCGGGCAACCGCTCGCAGCGCGCTTGGCTCCTGCGTCAGCGCATCCTGGAGTGAATGCTCTTTATTGCTCGAGAAATGTTGAGGAACACTCAAACACACAAAAATCACTACATCTCACCAGTCACATCCTTCGCACAATCATACGCTCCTCGAAGACATGGTCTACAATCAGGTGACAGAAACCATCTCCCTTTAAATTCTGACGCCTATCAATTCCGATATTAGATTTTCGTTCCGCCCTCCCCTTGAGAAAGACCACTGGAATTGGTTGCAAATATAGTTGGAATAATTCAACTGATAAACGTAAGTGAGTACCTAACTCCTTTTATTTCTTTTAAAATGTATAATAACCGAGTTAGTTTGTATGAATGTTTGTTTACTTTCCACACACTATTCAAATTAGTTTTAAAATATTTACTATTATATTTAAATGTTTTATTTCTCTCCATTCTGTTATAATCCATTCACTTCACAGCTCAGCGTTGTGCCAAGTTTCAGTAGGGTAAGAAAAAACATGTTGTTTATAATTACCTAGGGACTCGTATGTTTCACATAAACGCACCACGCTTGCCATAGGATGTGTATAAATATATGTGAACTGCATTTAACTCAAGTAGACTGAAGATAGGAAGACAGGGCTATCTATCTTTATGATTGCCCTTCGTCAAAGTCTAACTGCCTATAGAATTTACGCAGATCCGTAACAACTGGGCACGATGCGTCAGTCCCTATAATTTGTGGCGATCGAACCTCGGCATGGTTAGCAAATCATAGATCTACCTTCAAAACTCATTTTAGGTGATCACAGACAATAGACCCTTGCTCGTACGTAACATAAATTTAATCGTGTGTGATAATTACAAGATAATTTTGAAACAGTACCTAAATGATGACAGAAAAGTGGCTTGTAAAGTATCAGTGTAAAGTATTTGTAAAGTATCTGCTAGTTTGATATGGGCATTAACTTTGTAAATGTGGGTAGTACGTACCGACATCAGTTATGTTATACCAGATAATAATCTGTAGGTCGCAATACAGGCATACAATTTCATAACTAAGATATAGTCTGTGTCATTTATCTATACCTCTCTTGATTTACGATCATTCTCGTTAAATCCAGTGCTAACATCCGTACTGGATCTACTGAGTTATTTTATCACTTTAGATCCCATTTTGAAATTATGGATCTATCGACAACTTTTTTTCTCCTTAGATCTATTGGTATTTCCACCATGGATCTTTTAAGACTTTTTCTTCTCGTTAGATTCCCGATGTCTATAGTTCTGAGGTTTCAAAAACGATAAGTAATAATACAAATTAAAAACTGCAAAATGCTAGCGTTGACCCCATCGGCCCGTTACAAATAACCTTGAAATTGATTAAATCAAGTTTCCATCTAATCGCTATCTGGCTCAGACATCGAACAGGCTCCTGTTTGACAACTCTGTTACTAAAATGTAACTGAAGTGCTACACCGTCAGACTGCCAGACTTGCCTAAAATCCTAAATGCTAGAGTCCGTTGACTGCAGACGTTAGGCGTCGTTCACCCCGCATGCACAAATTCGAAGCCCCCTTTATGTCAACGCCTTTATGATCAGACCATCGCTCCATATACAGAGGTCGGTGTTCTTTGTTACGTAAAAATTCTAACTTATTTTTATCCGACTGCGGAGAGTTATGTGTTTGGGTTGTATATATGTTTGTTTGTATGTTTCTTAGGCCCGCCCTACAGCCTAAACGACTTGATGGATTTTGATAAATGAGGCTTCATTGGATCACGAGTTGTTCACGAGAGTGATAAGAATACGAATAAACTGTCATATTGTATTTCCGACAAAAACTACCAAACACTATCGAGTGAGGTTTTAAAGTAAAGGTCTTTAAAAGACCATTCCAAAAATATATTACTATTTTACCTAAAGAAGCAATCTTACAAAATTTTCAATTAGCAATTACAATTTTAAATTTTTGTAACTCATGTGTGTTCAAGTCAAGAGCGAATAGGTATTTACTAGGCAATGGTGCTACACCTTCGACCACATCATCGCTTTCCATCAGGTGAGATCGTGGCCAAAGGATAGCATAGTCAGGGACCCATCTTTTTTTTTAGGTAGTCTATGTTCCAATTTTTTTTATTACTTTGAGTGTCGAGATGGGCAGATCGCTCCCCTGATGGTAAGCTCCTGCCCATAACAGTTGCAGTGCCACCCAGAACTTTGGTTGCAAAATCTGACGCGTCACTGCACTGCACTCGTCACCCTGAGACATTGGTTTTTAAGTCTCATTGCCCATTGTTGTAATTGCAACTATTAAAGTAAAATATTATGTAAGTAAACAAGAAACTTTTAATTTATGTTACTATTATATTATTTTGCGGGCGGTTAGATCGCAAGGCGCGTCCGTTCGCTATCGTGAAAGAAAAGCAAAAACCTGTTTGTATGTTTGCGTCTGCGTCCCTCGCCCCACGCCTGCACCGCTCTGTAAATCTACCTATTATAAGCACGCGAGTTGTTTTAAATTCGATCTAACGACAAAAACTTTTTGGTCGAATTAATTCGTTTTCGCGGAAACTAAATAGTATCAAATATAAATGCGAACAAAAATAATAAGAAGCAAACTTAAGATCCTTGATTTTGAAATATAAGATACAGTAGGAGGCATGAGGAGTAAGTAGCTCACCAAGTTCTAGCTGATCCCGTTAAAGGAGAAATAAGTTGCATGATGAAAAATGCAAAATGAAGAATCTAAAGCTTGTTTTTTTAGTATTGTTTGCAGTCGTATATTTTTTTATATAATTTATTTTTATTTCGGTTGCCACTTCTGATTTAGTTTAAGAACCTACCAAAATTAACATTGAAAATATATATATATATATATATATTCCATGTTAATTTTGGTATTGCTATGTGTATAATACTATTTTAAACATATCAACTTATGTAGTTAAATCTGGGTTGTATTTCCCTTTGAAACGTGTTAACTTTGTCACAGATCTACCCGAGTTAAACAACCCTAATCAAAGAAAAATATATACAAAACATGCACGTCACGAACGGGTAGAGAAAGAACCAGTAGCTATCGTGCATCGCTTGGAATCTTATCTTAACTTATAATAACAGCCTTCACCTCACTGCGCATATAAAAATTCACGGAGAAACTAACATGAAATGGTGAAGTGAAAATCGCAGATATGACATTTTATATTTATTATTCGTAACAGTTCTTGGAAATGGTTTTGGAAATCAATCAGGAAGTATCTCCTGCAGATCTTGCAAAAGTGACATTCCAGTGTGTGGCAATGATATTAAAATTGTCGTTTCGTAATCTTAAGATTCATCACCGCCGGTGGTCACAACAAAACTGATCAATTTTATTGTTTACTAGCTGATGCCCGCGGCTTCACACGTGTTGTCATTTCTCTAGATTAAAAGTACTCTGTACTATTCCAGTACCTAAAATACCAATATACCAACATTTGATCAAAATTACTTCAGCCGTCAAATATATATTTATCGATTGATCGGCTTCTACTCATCAGATTGGGATACCAAGTACCACAGTTTTTAAGTCAAACCCTCGGCTACTCAACACTAAAAACTACGTCGCAATCGGTCCAGTAGTTTTTACGTGATACGCGACAAACAAACATACAGACAGGCATGATTTAAAGCTTCTTGTTCAGTAGCTTATTTTAACTGGCTTAGAGCCTTTTTTAAATGATCTTTTTTTACAGACTTTTCCGTACTTATAGCTTTATTATAGTCAATCAATGAAGTAGCGTCAATGTCACAATAATTTTCACATACCGATTGAATATTCAATTACTATCTAAATTTGACTTCTAAGTGAAGTTTATCCAAGATGACAGTTCTGTATCATAATTTGTTTGTATATCTCAAGTGAAGCACTAGATGTAACTCAGGGCGGCGAGCTCAGATTGGGCGCGGTCGTGCAGTAGGGTCGTGGACCCTAACGCCCTCGCTCCCGATTCAGGTTATCAACATCACCCCAACCCTCCTCCCTGTGGAAACGCTGCAGGGATTTTCTAGAACATTATGGAAGACGCTCCTGACGTCTGAGTGCGTTGACTCCAAATGAGCTTTTTGAAATGCACGTTATTATTTTTACGTCGTTAGCGACCGCCCAGACAGGCTGAGGACCCAATTATTCAACTCGTTTTTATTGATTCGTGAATCATAGACGTTAAATTAATTGGTGAATTTCATTTTACACGCATGACATTATTATTTTGATACGCGTTTATTTTAATATGCCTACTTATAGCGTAAAGCTTATTTTATTAACATTAAAAAAGCTATAACCATTACATTGTGTAAATTCAACACATCTTAAGAGAATAAAATCAAGAAGGTTTAAAAAAAGACAGAGACCACACCGCGAAATCGTAAGTGAAGCAAGATACGCCGATCCGCTTGCATGCACAAGATTCACGCACACCCTTACACCATGTTATATGCCGATCGGCCGCAACATCACAGAAAGATCACGACCTAATATAATTCTGTTAAGTTCTCACGAAAAAACAAAAACAAATGCAGTCCGTTGTGATTAAATTGTGTATCAAACAAAAAACTCGCACACATGAGCAGCCGGCATTTGTATGCTTCACTCATCTGTTTGTCTGTGTGATCTCCGTCTTTTTTTAAACCTTCTTGCGTAAAACTGTTTTTTTTTTTCAATATATATTTTTCGTTCGCAGCGGTGATTGTTATTAAATGAATGCTGAATTAGGTAACAATTTATGGCCCCATCCTATTTTAAAACTAATTTATAAATTGCCACTCTCTATCGTTATTAGAAATTTTCCATTTAAGTACATATGCAGAACATATGTACATGTACATGTGTATAATATGTACATATGTATGCGATGAAAGGAATCAATAGATAGGAGTGAGTTGGTAATCTGATGTAATAATGTATATCCACAGAACGTTTAGGTATTTATTATTTAGCACCATTAGTCAACAATATTATAATCAGCACATGTTTTAACTATTGGCCCTGTGAGCTGGTACACCACAAACTTTTTTGCACATGTTCAAGCGGTGCACAGTAGCGCCATCTAGTACCCTATTGTAACACTAAAATTAATAAGCAAGGTGCTCCATCAATCCCTTCCTAGTAGCTAAAGGGCTGATTCCACTGGTAGAAACCTTAAAGTAGGAAATTTACTGAATTTTGAGGAGCTATTCTGCTCATCACGCCGAAGATCCTCATCAGAATTACACCATTTTTTTATGAGACCAACTTAAAGTTACTGCCTTTCAAATAAAAAAGAACCATCGAAATCGGGCCTAATAAGGCGGAGATATTCAGTAGCCCCCTTTTTGGAGGAAGTTGCAGCCAATCAAAAAAAAACGACGACCAAATAATTCAAAAAATTAGTTAAACCTGTATACCAAGTTTCATATATATTGGTTGAGTATTGCAACCTGTAGAGGAGAACAGCCGGACATTCGGACATTCGGACATCCACCTGACATACGAAAGCATTTTTGTCCAAGCTGAAACGGAGACGCTTTGCTCGCGCTTCGCGCTCGCTCCGTCAATTATGTTAGTGTAAGCAATTAGGCACCTAAATTTTCTTCACATAAGTCTTTGTTAAAAACCCGACAATCCCCAGGAAAGTAACGCTAATTACTTATGGGGAAAATCATTGGTTTATCGTAAAGAACTCAAGTTTTTCTCGGAAATACTTTACTATGGCACCTGTAATTTCACGATACAGTCTGACAGCAGTATACTTAGGTTTGTCTGTTCAGGTCTTACTCATAAGCGCATACCTGGTACCTAGACCCCACATATATCTACGTAGTGATAACAAAAGCTGCACAATAACACAGTAATGTTTTTAAGCTGTTATGTATGTTTGGTATATGAAAATTGCTGTTTTGCATGCTATCAGAAAGCACCGCGTGACACTGCATCGTTCGTAACACGTTAACGACACCCAAGTAGTTAAAACAAGTGAAAAAGCTTCTAAATTGAAAAGTGCACAATGACAAGAACAGTACCCGGCGATAAATAATGCACATCGGTCTTTGGAAAGAGACTCGGCAAATTTCGGCTTCGTAAAGTTGCCGTTGTCACACCCTACGTGTGTGACGTTTGTCAGCTATATTTTTTGTTTGTCAGTCGTTATACAGGTCAATAGAGTACGGTCACATTTAGCTGAAAATATATAATATAGAGTTGTTTTAACCCCTCAACATTAAATCTATTCATTAACAAAATAATACATAATTTTATTTTCATCCCAACTATTAGAAAAACGCTGATGGTTCCTCGAAAAGAGGAAGCATAGTTTAAGACTTTCAGAGAGGGTAGTAATGAGCTTTGAATTTGGAACGTGAATTTTTGATGTTGGCGATCGATCGGTTCCACGAAGCGAGTGCTCGTGGCTCGTCGGCTCTTTCCGCCTCAGCTCGGCCATATTCAAGTTATAAGCCATCAAATATATTTTTATGTGTAAAATTTAAACACTCCAGTTGAGAATTGAACTCCGTTACTAAAGATTGGGAGTCGAACGATGTTCCGTCGAGCCATGCAGACTTATGATACTAGGCCGAAAATTTAGATCAAATGACGAGTTGCTGATTGACAGTTGAGCAATGAGCCCATTTTTTTTTTGTTCATTGGATCGCGCGGCGCGCTTTCTGTATTTAAAAATGAATCATATAAATGTAAGGAAAGAAGGAAAAAAATAAAAGTGCACGAATTATGATATTATTGTCACGGAAACAAGGAATATTGACAGTGCAAAAACTATATAATTTCACGAAAATGCAAGAATAGCGAAAGTATTATACTACCTACTTACACCTGAAAATACTACGCAATAAATGTGATACAGAATCTATGATCAACTAAATCCCTGGAAAAATATTTGAAAGCAACAATTTTATCGAGTGGGAAAATGCAAAAAAAGCGAAGCCTTTTTCGGAAACCTGTACATATTTTCAAGAATTACCCAAATCTAAGCAACCTTCACACGTTGGCGGCCAGTACCAATAATGACTTTCTTTCCAATAATGAAATCGAGATCTACCCAAATTTAGAACACAGTATCTGAACAGACTGTCTGAAGGACGTATAAATCAACGAAGTACAAAGTGAATATAATTTTTTAGTTTAGTGTTAGTAATTGCCTAGTTTATTTTTAGTCTATTTAATATCCTTTTAAATAACTAATATGAGTTGTAAAGTATCTAAAAGCGCTTTTTATTTATATTTCTCATAGAGGGGGATGAAAAGTAGAGTGTATCACTCGGATGTAACATTATTTTTCCTCGGGCGAAGTATATTGAATCCCTCGCTACATTCAGGATTCTACTTAAGAATCCCTCGCTGACCCCGCTCTGGATTCAAAATAGCGCCCTCGCCGTCAAAATATTATTTTGGCCCCTAGTTATACAATCTACTATACTATCATTTGTCTAGTAATTGCAACAGCTCTATATAGATATTTAAAGTTTACATGTCATCGATTTGACGTATACTAATAATGTCCATAAAGTGCAGTATTTATTTGATATGAAATGATATTTAATAAATACGGTGATTAATGGACGGTCGACAATGTTCGGAAATCGTCGTAAACAGCCAATTGTCTCTTTCCAATGGCCGATGTGCATTTCGCCGGGTACTGTATGTATTTAGTTTGTAATTCGAAGTAGCACCTGTGAAAGACAACATAAATGTGTGATTTTATGAAAGACTAGTGACTCGCCCTGGTTTTGCACGGGGAGCGCTCACACCGCGGCATTGTTCTTACTTTTAGCATTTTTATACCCGTCGTAACTTCTAACAAAAATACGCCAGAAAGTGTAATTCAAAATCTTTGCCAGCAAATCGTGGTGTTTTTTGACCATAGACAACTGCATTATTACTCACGGACTTGACAAACTTTTCATTATTTCGTTATGACAATGTTTCATTCCGTTCTATATTTTTGATACATTTATTCTGTATTTGGGAAATTACACCATATCTTCTCGTCGCACATACCGCAGAGCCTCAAGACGAAAGTTTATAATCAGTGCGTGTTGCCAGTGATGACATACGGCACTGAGACGTGGTCGCGAACTATTGGTCTCATACAAAAGCTCAGAGTTACGCAGCGTGCAATGGAGAGAGCTATGCTCGGTGTTTCACTACGTGATAGAATCAGAAATGAGGAAATCCGTAGAAGAACGAAGGTTACTGACATATCTCTCAGAGTTTGCAAGTTGAAGTGGCAATGGGCAGGCCATATAGTTCACAGAACCGACAACCGCTGGGGAATAAAGGTTCTCGAATGGCGACCACGAACAAGCAAGCGAAGTGTGGGGAGACCCCCCACACGATGGACCGACGACATTGTAGCCATCGCAGGAAGTCGGTGGATGGAGGTGGCACAAGATCGCTTGTCATGGCGCTCTTTGGGGGAGGCCTATGTTCAGCAGTGGACTTCTAAAGGCTGACATGATGATGGGTTACATTATTGTAATTTTCGTAGGGATCTCAAATATTTTGAAAACAATAAATACTGCACATGTTACTCGCTTTTAATGTAGCTTTCTATAGGTATAATTTTTTTTTTATACGGTGCTGTTTTTTTTGATTTTATCCATTACAAACAAATAAACATACAAACAATCAAATCATTCCTCTTTATAATATGATAAGTATGTGTAGATGTGATGTTTTCATTATGCTTAATGTCACATGGTGATTTTCATTTTAAAAAAATACCATCTTGTAATTTTAGTATATCTATAGATTGAGATACGCTACTGATGTACGTTTTGTAGTGTGCAGTGTACCTCCTTGTGTGTAGCTCTACGGTTTATATTACGAGTATATTATAATTCTCTTGCCAATGAGCGGTTTTCCAAGTGTCATTTTAGCATTATTAATCTCTCGCTAGATGGCGTTGGCGACAGTTTTGGTAACAGTACTGTTGTTTGGTCATATCTATAAGTACACAGAACTTCCTTGGGTATGACCAAAGATTTTGAATTACGCTAACTGGCGGGTATGATATTCTGCGTTCCCATGTATAAGGCAAGTTGTGCGTCAGTTTTGTATTTATTGGTAGACCACGTGTCATTTTTTTTTGGTCCTTGTATTTTCTACCTTCTTGATATTCTATATTATAATTTACAGCCAATGGTACAAAGAAAATGGTCCGTTTTATCTAGATTTAATATATCTGCTTTAATAAAGGGGTCAATAAAATCTAAATATGTCAAAACTGCCAATGTCATAATAAAAAAAAAACAAATATTAAATGTCACTACACAAACAACTTGTCATCTTGATACTCTCTCTACGGGTAAAATCTGTTTTTACCTGCTTTCAATTACTACGTTCAGTTGAGTACATACCAAAAGCTACGCGAGCGCCATCTCTTGACGATGAAAGAACTAAACTGCAAATGCCTAATGGAAAACTGTTCATTGTCATGACATGTGGAATAATCCCTTAATTTACTACAGCTACGAGTACAACTAACAACATCTACAAAATCCATTGTTGCTGTTTTCATATACTGCCGATATTGTAATAACCACAACAGATAGCTAAAAGTAAGTAATGCAAATGAAATTCAGCCTGAAACAGCCACTAAATAATTTTAAGAAAACCTAACCTAACCTAACTATTAGTTATTTTGTATTAAGGCTGATGATAGCGAAAGATAACCATCACCCATATTAATGACTGCAGGTTGCAGGTATCATTATTCAATACATATTCGCCCTATGACATTTCAACAGCACGCTGCTGGGCCCTGGAACACGCGACAGTCGCGTGACGTCACGACGCTGCGTGACTCACCGCGCCGAATGCACACAGAACTTTGCGCTTTTCAGCTTTTTATTTCACCTCTGTGGACTACTATTGGAAGAGACAGTAGTAGAAGTTGCGCTTTAGAAAATAAATTGGAAGATCCATGATCTAACTAAATAAACAAGGTCGTCTATAGGGTGTTACAAACTAGGTGTTGTTGGGCGAATCGAACTGCGTAACTTTTACTACATATTGAAAACCACGTGTCATTTTTTTGGTCCTGTCTTCTTATCGTGTCATTGGTTCGACTCTGATTATTATTTCATAGAGCTTTGACAAAATAACTTTTATAATATAGACGAAACGTTTATTGAACAACTGAAAAAAAAACTTGGTGCCTTACAATAAACGCATGCGTTTAATGCACAATTTTAATCGACACGTAATTATTTTTTGGCAAAGTTTTAGACCAACTTGCATGCAACAAGCAATAATTTTAAGGAGTTATTAGGTGGTACAACTTTATAATTGCTTCCATTTTATTGCATTCAACCTATGAGTAAATAGGATAAACCCAAACACGCAGCCATGATTTTTATAATGTAGGCTTCAGTCTAATCGCTGTTTGTAGTGAGTTTACATACTGTGCTACATTGTCCCTGTATGCCGTTGCAGAACCGTGGGTGGCACTAAAGTGCTTAGATAATCTTTACCGCCTTTGTTGCTGCTTGAATTTAGGTGTCTGAAGTCTTCAAAAGTTATGTAAGAGGGACGTGAGGTGCCTTGGTGCATTATGACATAGAAATATAACAGAAGAAAAACCTCTACGAACCTGATGGTGGCTTTGCCTGAAATACAACTTTCATACCTTCAGCTCTACTAGTTGGTTTACGAACGTTTTATGACGTCGGTGCTTAATCCGGAACGACCGTCCCAGTCATTTTCATAACTCGAGGAGATTTTCATTTTGTTTTGTACAAAAAATATTAAAACAAACTGTTGGGTAGTGGTTGAAGAAGTAAGTAGTCTTTTGGTGATAAGGGATACTACCCAGCAATGCTTTTTTTTGTAACTTACCCATCATTGTAGCATAACGTGGTAGTTTCTGAGATATTTATCGAAGTATTTTTTTACTACCCGACTGCGGAGGGTTATGGTTATGTGTTTGTGTTGTAAGTTTGTTTGGCGTGTCCTACAGCCTAAACGGCTGCATGGATTTTGATAAATTAAGTATCATTGGATTTGTCTTAATCATGAAAGATGATATATGAAGTGTCAAGAAAACTAATATGGCAGCTTATAGCTGCCATATTGTATTTCAGACGCAACAAAAAATGTCTAAAGGGCGTCACAGACGACTAAGATACGATAATATTTGATGTTACGATATCTGCATATAAAATATTATAGCATCTTAGGGTATCACACACGGTTAAGATACGATAATATATTGAAATTATTCATTCGCTCGCTGGCCGCCCTAGGTGCCACACGTATTTCTTCACCACTTTCTATATACAGAATGATAAAATATGAGTAATACAGTTTCACTATTAGATTTATTAGATAGCTCATCGGACGACGATTCTGATTTGAATTTGATATGCAAATTGATGAAAAAAAACAAAAATAAATAATGAAGATAATTAAAAGAAACAGGGTACATTAAATAAACTACTGTAAGTACAATAATATACTTTTTTTAAATCGTGTTTTTTTTCTGTTAATCTGTCTGTACTTATGTTCCTGGAATAACACATAGGTAACTTTTAACCTAGAGAAAAGCCATGGGCATAGCCAATTAAACCAATAACAAGCACTAATTAAAAATGTATATAACCCCCGACTTCCCACCCCCATTATAGCTATGAATCATCTTGTTTACCCTAGCTTTCAAACATAAAAAAACTACAGCTAAATCGGTCCATTTGTTGGGAAGCTACAATTTTGACCCCCATATTCTTTCTCACTTCCCCCCTCCCTCTCCCCATATGTCTAAGAAACATCTCGATAATATCAGCTTTCGAACAGAAAAAAACCGCATCACAATCGGTCCATTCGTTTGGGAGCTACGATGCCACACAAACACAAACACGCACACACACACACACACAGTGATACACACCCTAAACTTATAACACCAGTCTCATTGTTTAGGGGTTAAAAAAAACGTCACGAAAACAAAATAGAGCAACCTGTAGAGCATTTACGATATATTTTGTATCTTTAGATAGTATATTAATATATATTTTGTATCTGTTACGATATATTTCGTATCGATGACATCTTTTAATAAATTCCATATCGCTCGATATCTTAAGATACTGTAAGATGCAAATATATATTATCTTCGCCGTTTGTGATGGTTCATATAAATTGTATAGCGAGCGATATTTTATCTTAAGATAAAATATTATCGTATATTAGCCGTCTGTGACGCGTTTAATACATATATTATTAAAGTTTTTAGTTTCTCTTATATATTTTTGGAATAGTTAAATATATCTAAGAGTAATTATTTTTCGAATATAAAAGTAGCCTATGTTACTCCTTGTAATATCAGCTATCTTCCAGTGAAAGTCCCGTCACAATCCCGGTCCAGCCATTTCGGAGATTAGCGGGAACAAACAGACAGACAAAAAGACAAAAAAAATATGCTTTTTTGTTATGAGTACCGTGTATACTTTCATATGCATTTAGTAAAAAGCTGTTATTTTGACATTACATTCAATTTTATTTATTTGTCTAGATAAATACAAGAGACCCGACTGCAAACAAAATTAAAAAGAGCCAAACAAACTTTAGATGCTTGAATTTGTACGCAGTAAGTTTTTTTCTTTTATCTCTCAACACCTACCCAGTCAGAAATAGTAGAAGAGGAGTATCATCCCTTATTATTTACATCCTTTGAATTGATAATATTTTTTTATTTTTTTTAGAAATGCTAAAATTTATTTTTTTAATTTTAAATAACGTAATTTTATTTTTAAAAGCTTTTATTGAACTTGCAATGTTTGTTTGTATGTATGTATGTAAGTATGTATGTATGTATGTATGTTTGTCTGTATGTATGTATGTATGTCTGTCTGTCTGTATGTATGTATGTATGTATGTATGTATGTATGTATGTATGTATGTATGTATGTATGTATGTATGTATGTATGTCTATACATTTGTTTAGGTCAAATCTCACTAGCTGAATTAGAACCAAGGCTCTTATCCTACGGAGTTGAATTTTTGCATGTTGGTTCAGTTCCGATGACAATGCATTTTTATGTAAGCATGACCTGAATTGACATCCAGAAACAGCTCCAGATAAAGGAACTCTTCAACGGTCAACAGCACAGTCACGAAATTTTGTGTACGCATCTCCGGGTTGGCTCCTGATTAGGGAACTCCTCAACGGTTATCAGCATAGACCGAAATGTTGTATACGCATTTAATTCTGAAAGCCCTGTCACGAGGCGGTCCCAGGGTTTGGGCTTGTCCCACTAGCCCAGGACCCAAACCTCAGTGGACAACAGAATTACAGGAACAGGAACAATAGGGTGCACTTGGACAATTTCGTGTTGATACAATACGGATGAAAATAATCTCTTATGTAGGTATTATCAAATATATATTTAAAAGAGTATATCAAGTTGTTATAAACTTATTTATGAATTTTATAATATTATTTCGGTTTTTCCAAAAATCAATATTCGAATGACAGATTATTTGTATTTATAATCAATCAATGATCACCAACTATCAAAAATGAAAAGAAATGGATTATGAAAGAATTAAGAGACCAAATGAGTATTATTATGAAAGAGGTTTGGACCTAGTCACAGCCCTTTTCTATTTTCATCATGACATGGCTACTGCATAAAAGCTTTTTTTAATGTTTTTATATTAACTTATTCCAGTAGAGAAAGCGGTTGTACCTACACTGCACGATATGATTGCAATATTGCATGACAGGCAGCCAACACCCCACCCCGCCTTTGATCCGTGCCGACAAAGGACACCGTGATTGTTTAAAAATATAAAGGTGGATTTGTGTTTTACAAGGTTTAAGTTAATTCTGTGGTAAATAACTGAGACAAATTCAGTGTAGCTTCATTTGTTTTTTTTTTTCAGTAACATAAACGAAGACAACCTTATTTTGGTTATACTTTTTATATGGTTTTAAATCTGTATTTAAACACTATTTAGATATTAAAGGTAATAAAAACAAATTTATGACGTCATACAAGGGTAGATAAGTGAAGATCGCTGTTCCTTACTGGAAGAAATAAGAAATGACGGCTGATAGACCGAAACCGAGACCGAACAGAACACCTTGAGTAGAGTGAAATGAAAGATCCACGGCTCATTACACAAGGCGGTGATGCTTTAAGCTGTTAAACGGATGTATTATTTATTGGCGGTTACTTTTATTGGCGTGTTATCATTACAGTTTAATTGAGTTAACGCAACATACAATAGTTTCAAATTATAGACAACCCTATAAAATTTGCCCTTTTCCTATAAATAAGTAAGAAGGTAATGCTCATTTTATTAAAAAAAAAAATATTCTTGGCTGACCTTTGGTCTTATAAATTGATCTATATCATTGAACATCTCTTTTAATTCCTCGCTTGTTTAATTTAATTTAATGTCACATCTTTCTGTTGAAATTACCGTACTTATAGATTTTTAATGGCCATTTAACGGCATTAAGGAATACTAGCCTTTGCCCACGGCTCGCCTTTGTTGCCGTCACTGAAGCCGCTGACGCTTGCATCTTGATGGCATGTTGGCATTTCGAAGAAATAGTTTCTACTTGTTAATAGCGCATTGAAGAAATTTGAAGGTTGACGGTAAAAGTTGACTGAATCACATGTATAAATAATATCTCGTAAG
Organism: Alsophila aescularia; assembly: GCA_946251855.1. Lineage (NCBI taxonomy): Eukaryota > Metazoa > Arthropoda > Insecta > Lepidoptera > Geometridae > Alsophila > Alsophila aescularia. Next base: position 17,972,718 of record OX276375.1, on the reverse strand, counting down.
CCACTGGTCGTTTTTCTATTATTGACACCAGCACAGCACCGGCGCAGGTCGGACGAACGGCACGGCCATGCAGAGGCATATAGGTAAATGTATGAAAATAAGTAAAGCAGTTTTCCACCGGCTTCCTGCCGTGCTGGCGGATTTTCCAATAGCCGCCTACCGTGCTGGCGGATTTTCATCTAGTGCCGGTGCAACGCCGGTGCGGCCAGTGAAATAATGCACATTACAATAAACGAGACTTTCATCATCATCATCATCATCATCGTGTCAGCCTTTAGAAGTCCACTGCTGAACATAGGCCTCCCCCAAAGAGCGCCATGACGAGCGATATTGTGCCACCTCCATCCACCGACTTCCTGCGATGGCTACAATGTCGTCGGTCCATCGTGTGGGGGGTCTCCCCACACTTCGCTTGCTTGTTCGTGGTCGCCATTCGAGAACCTTTATTCCCCAGCAGTTATCGGTTCTACGACCTATATGATCTGCCCATTGACACTTCAAATTGCAAACTCTGAGAGCTATGTCGGTAACCTTGGTTCTTCTACGGATTTCCTCATTTCGGATTCTATGACGTAGTGAAACACCGAGCATAGCTCTCTCTATTGCAACCAATAGTTAGGGGCCACGTCTCAGTGACGTATGTCATCACTGGCAACACGCACTGATTATAAACTTTCGTCTTGAGACACTGCGGTATCTGCGACGAGAAGATATGGCGTAATTTCGCGAACGCTGCCCATCCGAGTTGGATTCGTCGGTTGACCTCTTTGTCGAAGTTGGATCTACCCAGTTGGATCGTCTGATCTAGGTAGACATAGAATCAACAGCTTCGATAATATCGTTCCCAACATAAACCGGCAGAGGTACGACATGGGCATTTGACATCGTTCATCGTTCGTCTTACCCATGTTCATTTTAAGACCCACCTGTTGGGAAACAATATTGAGCATTGTACTTAGGTCTTCCAGGAATTCTGCCATGATGACTATATCATCAGCAAATCGAAGGTGAAGGTGAACGAGACTTTAAATTAAGTAAATTCAGCCACCTTTCTAGTAGTGGCGGTCTCCTTAGGAAGCTGACGAAACCGAGAGAACTTAAAATCAGACACTGTAATGTTGAACTTATTACGTCTGACCATCAATTAGAAGAAGGTTTAAAATAAGACGGAGTCTACATAGCCAAATCGTAAGTGAAGCACCCAAGATATGCCGAACCGCTCGTACGAACAAGTCTCACACACACACTCTTACACCATGTTATTTCGATCGGCCGCCACATCGCAGCAAGATCTCAACCTTGTTAATCGTGTTAATTCTGTGAAGCTCTCACGGAAAATAAAAACAATGCCATCTTTTGTGATAAAATTTTGTCAAATAGTGTATCAACCAAAAAACACCACAAATTATCCACTCACGCACCCATACGCAGCCGTCATTTGCTATGCTTCACTCGTTTATTTGGCTGTATAGACTCCATCTTCTTCTAAACCTTCTTGACTGTGGGACTTAATTAACTTATAACTTATATTGACTTTATTATTAACTTATATTGTGATAATATATGGATATTGACCTATTTCATGAATATAAAAGGTGTGGTAGGCTAGAGCAGTTAACCAGATAGTGATTAGTGAGAGACAATCAAACGAAATCACACTATCATATACTTACAGACGTTGTAGGTGAACGTAAAACGTAGTGGCTATAGATGAGTTCTACAAGCACACCTAAATGTCTCAAAAACCTACTCGTACACTTTAAAAATAGATGGGTACAGTACAGCTAAATTCACACGACGCGTTTGTTATGCAGTCTATGCAATTTGTTTAGGTATCTGGGAATTCATTTAGGTTAGTCCATGTAGACGTCTAGATGACGCCACTGCATCTAGGTATAGTTATGTCTGTATAGCTAGCGTTTGGCTGGAAAGCTACTATTTGAAAAGCTTAGCTTGAGGGATTTAGATACAGTAGGTAGGTAGGTAGGTTTAGGTAATGAGGGATTTACTTGAGTTATGAAAAATGTAACAATGGGAAAATGCAAGTAAATAATCCCAATTATAGGATTTCGTAGAATAGCCAATGGAGATTTTTGAAAAAAAAACTAAGAATCCAGAGGAGATTTATAGGTGTTTTTTTTTATATATATAAACAATTTTTTCGTGTTAGGTGTTGTGTGAATGTGATTTTCGTAGTCTTTTATTTGCTACATTTGGACAAAACCTGACTACAGAAATAAAGGGAAGGGTAATCGGTAACAGTCTATTATATGTTTGTGGGTGTTGTCTTTTTTTTGTATATTACGTCAAATCTATTCACTCACAAAGAAATAAATAGGCGTTAGATAATATATTTACAAAAAGTATAATAATAAAAATGACAAAAATATCAAATCTTAAATGTCATATATTCCTCTACGCTATAAAAACAGCGTTCGAGTAGCCATTCATTTAACTTTTTTTTAAATAGATTTAACTGTAAATTTTGCTATGTCACAGGTAATTTATTATATATTTTAATAGCCATACAGTATACATTTTTGCTAAAAATATTTAAATGGCTTTGTGGTAAGTAAAGTCTATTTGTATGCCTTGTTTGCCAAAACGTCAGCGTGTTTAAGAAAACAACCTTCATGCTGCCTTACAAATACACAAATATTCTTTATATACATGCATGGCAACGGCAAATTTTTTAATTTTTTAAACAATGGTTTACAGCTATCAGTGTACAATGCGTTAGAAATGGCACGTATCATTTTTTTTTTGAGCTACAAATGCTTTAAGTATGTCGACAGAGCTGCCCCACAATATCAGCCCATATCCGAGTACAGAGAAAACGTTACCGTGATAAGCAGTAAGTGCTGCTTCATTTGAGACCATTTGTCTTAAACTGCGTATTGCGTACACAAATTTATTAATTTTAGTGCAAAGTTTGTCAATATTAATTATGTTCCACCATAGAGTCGTCGCCTCTATTAGTTCGATTTTGACAAGCGAGGTATAATAATAATAAAAATAATATATTCGGGACATTTCCACCCCAATTATCTAGCCCCAAACTAGGATACCCTGTGCTATGGGCACTAGATAACGGATAAACATACATAGATAAGAATATTACATCCATGACTCGGACACAAATGATTGCACCTTGTAGGATTCGAACCCGCGACCGTACGTTCCGGTTTCGTATCAATCGATTCTTCTTGGTCGCAGGAGTGTCATAGGCTGTTTTATACTCGACCTTAGTCAGGTTTTAGTTTTTGAACTTACCTCTTGTTTAAAAAAAAGATTCTGTTTTTTGCTGCTAATTATGTGCATACTGATAAATTGAGTTTTTTTTTGATAACTTCGTTTTAACACTGCCGTATCGAATTACTGCTTAGGAGTTATAGCTATGCTCTATGCTGTTTGGAATCCAATAAAAATTGTAAAATAAACAGTGTAGAGTAACAATAAATTAAATACACATAGGCACACTAACTAAGTTACTATTCTGTTACCAGGCAATTTGCACCTAGACACAATTTAAATAGATTTGCACTACATAGTCTACATAATATATCTTTGTACTCAATAACTTTTTATGTGTGCAATTACTTAATATGCAACTGAAAGATAAAGCCGCTTTTCAAGGTAAAGTCGTTACTCGCGTGTGTGTGTGTGTGTGTGTGTGTGCGTATTCAACTACCTACTATTTATTCTACACTAGCTGCGCTCCGCGGTTTCGCCCACGTGGATTATGATGGATGATGATGAAAAGTAGGCTATGTGTTAATACAGGATATAAGCTATCCTGGTAACAAATTTAATCCAAATCCGTTCAGCCGTTTGAGCGTGAAAGAGTAACACACATACTAAAGATAGATGGCGCTAATCAGTTTTTATGCATTTTATGACGTTTTGTATGGACTGTCAGTTCTAATGTATGGTGTTCTGCATCACGCATACGAAGATTTCCGCTCACTAAGAGAGTATTCATTTTTAAAACTGTAAGCTCTGATTGGCCTGTTTACCACAGTGGCTACACTTCTCTGATTTATAATATTAGTGTAATGTGATAGTGTAAAGTGTAATAGTGTAATGTAATAGGGTATACTGTAATAGTGAAATGTAATAGTGTAATGTTATAGTGTAACGTACTAGTGTAATGTAATAGTGTAATATTAGTGTAATTAGTGCGACTATCTATATAAGTTTTAGAACAAAATTTAAACCTAGACGGAGTGGTAGTAACTACAGAATCTTTATTTTATTAGTGGGATATATTGGATGGTTCAATTGAGCAAACACTTATTTTAGTAGTAATATATTTTGGACCTTTACTGTGGTCTGTACAAACAACTGAATTAACCAAGATAGCTTCGCAGTTCGGAAATAGTTCTTTGAAGTTACTAAACAGATAAGCTTGTAATCACTCTAGTTCTGTTTGTAAAGTGAAAGAGCTCACTTTTCAATTTTTTCTTTTGTGTCTGGACTAAACCACTGTACATACCTACATAGTATGACTAAACCCTATTTGCTACTATTCAAATTTTCAGCTCCTGAGTACCTATTTACCAGAAGGAGGTATTTATCCTTTTTTTGCTTACAGAAATAAGTTCAAATACTAAAACCTGACTAAAGTCGGGTAAACATAGCCTATGACACTTTTGCAGACGAATCGATTGGTATCTCGCTTTTCAATTTCTGACCAAGTTTTTAGTTTGAACACATAAGCATGTCCTTTGCTTTTCCGAAGTCGGGTAGTCTAAGACACTCAATACTTGAAGACGAATCGATTGACACCTCGCTTGTCAAAATCGAACCAATAGGGGCGACGCTATGGTGGGACATCCACATACCCATATACATAGATATATACATACATAGACTGTTACCCTCATTACCCTTCCCTTGCTTTGCTTTAGTCGGGTAAAAATAGGGTATTTGACAGAATACGCAGAAGGTACCTATCTATAATTTATACAAGGAAAAGTTATTCCTTGTATAAATTAGATTACATTACTATATAATATTATTTATACAAGTTATTTATTTATATATTAATTTATTTATATTATTATTATTATTATTATATTATTAAATACATAATTATAATTGAAACTAGAATAGATAGAAACACGACACGTGGAGGTTTGCATCAGTTTCATTAGTTCTGTATGCAACAAAAAAAATTGCTTTGTATTCTTGAAGCTGCAGTCGTATTTTAGTATCTCTACATCTTCCCTCGTTTTCTTAGTGATTATTAATGAGTCTTAATCAGAGTATATAACAGCATCAGAAGAATTATCTTTCATACATTTTAAAAATGTGTTATAACCCAACAACCACACCCAAAAACTTCATGTCAAAGAAATAAAATACCCAGTTTTTTTTAAGACTATACTCAAAAGGATATTTTCTACTACAATAATACTTAGGTTACAGTTTACAACAAAACTGCTCTAGAATCAAACTAAATAAACTTCAGTACGGCAATAGAGACGATCTAATTAAAATTCTTTATTACGTTCTTTATTACACTTAATTAGTGTAGCACCTATTCCGAATCTACACTCTAATATCCTTTAAGTTAGATAAAAAGAAAAGGCATAATTTTTATGAAGAGTTAAGTTCCAGTTCACATAGTTATTTTGACATAGTAAATTGTATGTTAAATTGACTGTAAGACGGTTTTACGGCAATAACATGAACATGCCTTCATCTGACGGGCACACTAGGAAATAATTGTATCCGTCGTTGTATATTTATTAAGGCCGCTACCGTAGATCGTAATTAGCGATTTGCATGTAGTCGATGGTCTATTAGTCGCCCCGCTGTGCTTGCCTCTTACCGCAACGGCAGGAGGTCTTCGCTCAGACTAGGGGATCTGGAAGTATTCTCTCCTAATACCAGCAATAACGATGACTCTAGAGACACCTGCCGTATCTGCCTTGTTTTAGCAACTACAGAGATAGATAAGTTGCAAATCATTAGTTTAAAACCAATAACACTTAATAAAAACACGCATCTTCAATCTGATATAGACGAAGACTAGCTGTGCCTGCGGCTTTGCCCGCGTGGTCAAAATTCATGCGTTTTATTTTTTACGCAGAACCCTATTAATAACCTAATCTGCAAGTGAAAGTCCCGTCAAAATCGTGGGAAGCTTTCACGCGATAACGGCTGGACGGATTTTGATGAAATTTGGAATAGAGATAGCTTATGCCCTGGAATAAAACATAAGATACTTTTTATCCCGGAAAATTGTAAGTTACCCCGGGAAAACTTTAAAATGTTGATTACTCGTTGTAAGGAACGGGTGCCATGGAAACGAAATAACAAATCTGTCAAAAAAAATCAAGAGCATTGGTGCTATACCTGCTTTTGCATTGGTTTTTAATATCCTAGAAGAATATAGGATGCTTTTTTTTGCGATAAACTGAAGTCCGCGCGGACGAAGTCGCGGACGGGAAAGCTAGTTCTGATTAAACTCGATGTCTCACCATTACATGTTCTTATCTATTTGATAACTCTGACTGATGCTTCATGCAGAAGAATCCCACTCTAAGTATTGCCATGAATTATAATTTGAATACTTCAATCTAAAGCTAAAGAACTTAGTGAACTAAATGTAAATTTTGTGACAGAACTTACTAATCCCAAAACGTATGACCCATCTTAGCGAGCTAAGTGTGAATTTTAGGATAGAACTAAATCCCAAACGTGATTGCCACTAACCTAGTCTCCCAGTCTGAACGCGGCCCAAACCGCTGGATTTTACGAGCGCTAGACTTCTAACGACATTCGTCTCCCATTAAGTAGGGAATAGGAAGGATAATGCCCAAAGCGCAGTTTGCTCCAAGTTTTGGTCGGTGCTTACCTACGTAATTGATGGCAGATTTGTAGAATGCCTCCCGTTTTATTGCATTTGTTATTTTCGGAAGTTAATGACTGCAAGAGTTTAAGTATTATTGTGTAGATTGCAGCTGAGCACGAAGCAACAATGGAGGTTACCGAATCTCCATTGTTGCTTCGTGCTCGGCTGTAAAATGTAGGTAGTCTACATTCGCCTTTCTGTATGTAATAAAATTCCTCCTTCAGGTATAAAATACGGGATTGATCTAGAATCGAGGGGCAGGGGTTCGGGAGAGGGGTTTTGGTGGGGGGAGGGGGAGGAGGGGTGGCTGTCCCCTGGTACCCCTCTCCCCCAGCGGAGACGCCTAGTTTATGAGATATTTCAGTTTAAAGTTAAGAAAGAAAAAAAAAGGATTTGGGAGGGGGTGGGGTCGGTGGAGGGGGCGGGACAAGTGGAGAGGGTGGAGTATCCTCCTGGTATCCCCCCCCCCCCCCCCCCCCCGCGAAGAGGTCGGAACAGCCGTAACACAGTTTGTTCAAAATTGTAAGCTACCCTAACCTACCCTTGTTTTTGGGGCCATACGTAACAACCCACCAAGGCGACCAAATAACCGTAAAACAGTTAGTTCAAAATCATAATGTTAGAAGACATTATCCTAGTTTTTGGCAACAAAACAAACCTTATTAACTTATCAAATTTTAAACTTCCATGTAGCCAATTGATTTAATTCAATCAAAACTTTAATTAAACTTTAATTAAATCAATCAAACTTTAATTAAACCTTAAAAAAACCTTATTAACTTATCAAATTTGAAACTAAATTTCAAATTTGATAAGTTAATAAGGTTTTTTTTTTGTAACCCCTCCCCCCTGACTTATTGAGACGCATCTCGCATAAACCTAAACTTTTTTAAATAATAAAATATATAAACGAGGTACAGTAAAATGAATAAAACCTTTTACATTTGGAATAATCAAGGTAGCTTTGGATAATGTTTTGGAATTGATTTAGTAATCCCATTCGTAATCCCATTCTCCAAAAAATCTAAAAAGATTGTTGTAAATATTCTAGATCTCTTGTTACCTAGATAAAAATCATTCAATTTTTCCCTTTGTAAGTAGAACAAATTTTTAAGGTATAATTTAAATGTTTTCTGAAAGCATTGTTTCTTTTCACTAACTGACTTCATCGAGCACTTTTTGCCCAATATTTATACAAAGCTCATAATGGGACGAAGTTTCCATGCCACTTAGCACCACAAAGGTGCAAGTGGCAAGTTGCAGGTATTTACGTAAGCGACACGGACACCACTCGCCTCCCGCGTCGTTTGTCGTGTAGTAATTTTCGCGCGTTTTCTCTCACGCTGATGCACAATAGATATTAAGTCAGTACTTTAGCTCGCCAGATTTACAGTTGACGACGATCGAAATTCTATAAAGTTTCATTTCCGTGAAACGTAATTGGCTGCTGTCGGCAATGCTTTCATTTTTCGTACTTCCGTTAAATTTAAGTTATATTAAAAATGAGTACATTGCTCATTTATGTTCCTTTGTTGTCTAGCGCCGTTCGTAATGAATTATGCATCAATCGATTTGCATTGAATTTGACACAAAAAAACTAAATTGTAACTGCTTGATTTACCACACTTGCGTTTTAACTATATTTTTGTGCAGAATTACCTAACAGTTATAATCTAAGTACAGTGTTATGATACTGGATGTCAGACTCTCCCCTGAAAGGTATTCAAGTGTAAAGTGAGCTAAAAGGGCTGTTTGTTTGAAACTTGTACACTGCAATACAACTATGGCAACGGGTTATCAGAGGAAGTTGGGTAAGTCAGGGCGCTATGATGTAAAAAGCGCGCCGCGTGTCGAGGTGCTCAGTGGCGCCATCTAGACGTCTACATTGGCGCCACTCACCGTCCGCCAAATTAATCTCGTGAGATTGTGAAAGGTGCAGCGTTTTCAGGATGACATATAATCGTTTTTCATTAACGAATGTCGCAATAAATTTGTTACCGTTATACTGTTTTATACCAATTTTTTTAAGGTGTTATTGCTACTATGTATACTTTGTACAAATCACATTGTTTATTTATCTACCTAACATGGATACCTACAGCTACATTTCCTTATTTCCTTTTCAAACCCAAAGAATACTTAGTTTATCTAAATTTGGATTGATTTGATCTTTTTATTATATTTTATGTATATCTCTTTGTTCAGGAGATGTTAATTTTGACTTGTAAAAGTGCTATTATTTTTGCCTATTTACAATAAAATACTTTGACTTTGACTTACAATCACAATACCTACAAGTAAAGTACTCAAAAATACAAATTTCTTCATTTTTTACCAGTTATTTAAGGTTTTAATTTAAATCTTATGCAACTGTCTAGATAGTACAATGAATCTGTGTATCTAGTACTATGAGCGGTCATAAATTTAAAAGCGATTTCTTCCAGGTCACCTGGAAATACTACCACGGTAACCACACATCTCTAAGGATAAGCATGCTAAAATGGCAGTGGGCTGGTCACATTTCCTAAAGAACCGATAACAGTTGGGGAAAACGAGTTCTCGAGTGGAGACCAAGTTTAGGTAAACGTAGCGTAGGACGCACTGTGACAAGGTGGAGTGACGAAACCCTAAGCTATCCAAAAGTTAAAACCAAATCTCAATCGGTTCAGTAGTTTTTACGTGATGCGCGAACAACACGCGGGCACGCGTGGTTAGTTAAAACTAGATAGTTCAAATTATATACTCGTACTTGGTCCGATTTTCACAAGCGAGCTGTCAATCGATTCGTCTTTATCGCAAGATTGTGATAGGGTATTTTTTACCCAACCGTAGTCGGGTTTTAGTTTATGAACATAAATCTGTTTTAACTCGTGTCTGATTTCTGTCTGGATGGTTTATGTTTCTTCGACTATCATTTTGAAAGTTCTGGACCGATTAAAATGCGGTTTTCATTGTTGTTGTTTTTGTTGGATAGCTGAAGTTTTGACTTAAAATCTGGTGCAGGTACTTTTTATCTCAATCCAATGAGTAGACACCAAACAATGGGATAAAAACCTTTTTAACGCATGAAGGAAATTTACTCTGATTTGTTAAATTGGTATTTTATGTTCTGGAATAACACATATGCTACTTTAATACCCACAAAAATGACCACACGGGCAAAGCTGCGGGCACAGCTAGTAAGTAATAATTATTTAATTATAATGACAAAGCGTGCGTCGCGGGCATATTTAGTATACGTGACTGCTTGCCAGCTTGCGCTGAGCATAGGGCGCATCTGAACTTCTTTTGCCTCAATCCGACACACACACACACACACACACACACACACACACACACACACACATACACACACACTCACTCGTTTCAAGATGTCTGGACACGCCTGAAGAACCATTACAATCAAATGTATTTCACATCCACCAAACCAGACTGGGCCATCGTGGCTGAATATATATTATTACTTTTCATGTCTCTCTGAGAAAGGTTTGAGTCTCAGCTATGATGTCTGCTAAAGCCTGATGATGAATATAATAAAATGTTGGTTTGTTAAAGCAACCTGAAGTTATAAGCAAGCAGATAAAATATATTTCATAAAATAAAAATGTAAAACTTAAGAAGACCTTATATCATTTTAACAAATTGTAACACTTCAGACAGCAACGTGATTATCTCCAAATAAAAAGGCCGTTAGTACAAGCATTACCCCACCATTTCTTCAAGTACTGCCCCATTCCCCCTTTTCCCCCATAATCCCGCTGTCCTGCAGTCTGCGACGTTGATTGATGCAGGTGCAAGAAACCGCCTCGCACGAGCAATACCTACTCGCCTCGGACTAGCTTTGGAGTTAGCGTTGAAAAGTTTCAACGTTTTCATACAAAAGTTTGAGATATATTTTAGATGTCAGGATGTACTGGATAATAGTATATCTTGTATATCTATGTGTGGTTTGAATTAATATATTTCTTAGCGGAGGAGCTACAATGAGAGCATAATTTCAGTATGTCAAATATTGCAAGACATAATGTCACGGGAATAATTTTCTACGACATAACAGGCACATCGAACCACTCCTTTCTACATGATGATGTCTACATATTCTCTTAAATTTGTATTCCTAGTATAATGTAAGTAAGTTCTAGACTCTAGCTAGACTGTGACATAATCTGAGATGACGCGCGACATCGCACAACATCTCTACACATATTTAACTTACAATTTTATCAGGAACAATTAACAATATGTACGAGTAAATAATTAATAATTACTTAAAGTAAAGTTAAGATGAAGAGGGCGACGATCATTCGTAAATGTAAAATAACGATCCATAGTTAAACACAAGCTCAGATACAAATAATGCTGGTCCAAAAATGTCCAACAACATTTTCCAAGTAAATAATTACGGTGTTCAGAATCTGGAGAGACGCCACCCGCGCCGGGACGTCGGCTCTTCGATAACGCTCTGCAGCCCATTCACAATCACAATGCGAGTATATATGACTCGTAGGCTACGTAGACTAGCTGACCCCACGTCGGCCCCACCGCAGGTAGGTATGGCGGGCTTTAGAACAGACACGATTGATTTTCAGAGGGAGAGACGACCTGTGTTCTTACATTACGCACCTGACCTAGTCGCCAGTGTTTCTGGTACCCAAGTCAAGAGTGAATAGGTATCTACTAGGCAAGCGTGCTACACCTTCGACCGCATCATCGCTTTCCATCAGGTGAGATCGTGGTCAAACGATTAATAAATTAAATAAAGAGACCGTTGGATTAGTGGTCCTCGTAGCCTTACTCTGAGTTTGGACTTGACTGACTTGACTTCTCTTGACTGGATTTTTAGCGTCGTCTAGCTGCGCCCCGCGGCTCTGCTCTCGTGAAAATTTTGCCACCTCCCTTAGGGCAGGAATTTCAAAAAATCCTTCGTATTAGTGCACCTCTAGGATACTCAAAGAATATTTCCTCCAAATAGAATATATTTAGGTCCATTGTTTTAGGCTGTGCGTTGTCTGTCAGTCACTTGGTATGTCACGGTACTATTATTAGTCATGCAGCAAAATAATCACGATCCAGCTTCGTTCGAATAGACCTGTGCACAAATTATATGATGATATATTTTACGAGTAGTTAGAGGTAATTAATTACCTATTATACAGCCTATTATAATCATTAAAATAATTTGATAGCATTAAATTGCCCCTTAAACCAGTACTAGTGGTACCCACTAACGACTCTTGTTACTCCACTTTAGGCCAGGCTCCAAGTTTACATTTTCCCACTCCCCATTCCCCTGCCACCTCCCCTGCACTCTGCCAACTGCTACCCGCAATAAGCACTGAAGTGCCTATGTAACAAGGTTGAATATCGCGGGCGCTATTTGAACATACAATTTAGCTCGGAACTAAATGACGTAGGTATGTTTCAAAAGTTATTTATTTTATTGGCAGGCTAATAATTTAGTTAGATACATTTTGTCTAAGCACTAGATGATAAACTATATTTTCTTGCTTGTGAGATTTATTTTAGAGATAAAACATAAGCCATTGAGTAGAAAAATGAAAATATTACTGAAAATAACGTAATTTGTAATAAGAAAATGTATCGAATGAAATTCTTCACGTGCAACGATCACATTCATAAATGTTAATCCCTGACTAATAATTAAATAGATACGGGAGCCTTTGATAACGCTCTACCGAAGCGCTCTACAGCCATTATCAATGTCTGCGAATACGATACGGAGCTGGCAGCGCTCGTGTCCATGTTGGATTTGTAAGGACCATATCGTAATAAATATTACACATGAGGCATCGGACAATTTACGATATGTTGGGATCACATTTTATGACATATTTGGTGTTACGCTGTGATGGGATGACGTAATAATAATACAGTTCTAAAACATATTGACATCCTCTTTATTACCCTGTGGATGAATGCGTTATTGGAGTTCTTAGGCTATTTATTAAATATAGAATGACTAGCTGATGCACGCAGCTTCACACGCGTGGTCATTTCTCTAGGTTAGAAGTACTGACTTAAATATAAAAGTTCATATATGCTGTCGTTCACTTTTTTGTAGGCATTATCAAGCTCTACAACTTTTCTCTAGAACTCAATGATATATCTCTGATCGTTAAGGCAGCGTTGGTAAGAAACGTTTTCTTTCAACCGTTTTTTTCTCCGACTTACTGTGCAAATCCTACTACCACGAAAAAGTCTTTTCATTTTTTGGGTTAATATATAATCTATGACACTCAAAAATAACGTGGCATTCTATTGGTAAAATAATTTTCAAAATCGGTTCAGTAGATCCAGAGATTACTCGCTACAACCTCACAAACTTTACCTCTTTATAATATTAGTATAGATTAAAAGGTTTGGCATACACAAAAACTGTATTTGTATTATAGACTGTAGAGAAGTATCTGATAAATATTACGTATTTATACCAATAATAACAAGTACACATTAAAAATTTATATAACCCCCCACGGGGGGTCTGATACCACCCCCCGTCGGGGGTTATATAAATTTTAAATTTATATAACCCATTATAGCTGAGAAGCATTTCGATCACATAAGTTTTCTAACATAAAAACCGCAGCTAAATAGGCCCGGCCCATTCGTTTGGAAAATACGATTCTCAACCCCCCGCTTCCCCATATAGCTAAGAACCATCTCGATCACATCAGTATTCAAACATAAATAAACCGCATCAAAATCGGTCCGATCCTAAATATAAAAATTTTGCACTACAACAAAAAATAGTATCTAAAAAATATGGATGGCGCAAGCATGCAATCATGTCAGGATTTTCAGTTTTTCAAATTAATCTGTTGTTTTTCTTCTTTTGGAATTCATGTTCCAATAGGAAGTGAAAAATTGAAGAGGAAATTGTCGAACACGTGTGTAGGAAGGTACTGTTGGTACTGCATGTTTTAGCCCTGGTCTTCATCCTACACAACATGCTACGCACAGCACGATAACTTAGTTTCCCCATTTCGCTAGAGCACGGAATTATGACGTGTGATCTAATAATAAGAGTAGATGTTTGCCTATCAGTACATTTAAAGACGTGATTGTGATGCGTTTCTTTTTAAGGAAGTTGAAGTTCTATTCACGTATTCTATGGATAAAGATAACAAATACTTACTTCCTGTAACTTCTGAGGATCCAAGAAAGGAGTCTCTTCTCCGGGTGTATTTCAGGAAATCAAACCTTGGCTTACTAAAACTTCCGGCGCAACCCTGCGGGTTAGTCCTTTTCGACCAAAAACCCAACTCAGGGCATGGAAGTCGCATCTTCGAAGAACTCACGTCATTGACATTAGTCGCTTCCCTATGAAATCGTGTAGTGCATGGCTATGTTAGTTGACAAACATAATATGTTCTACCCCGTTGTACTATGAAATCCGTTGTCGAGTCGTATAAAAGTCAATACTGTTTAAACGATCATCTTATTGATCTTCTAGATCATCCCTCAGGCGCTTTTCTATACGCCCGTTTTTCGACGATTAAACGGGCGTTGTTCCACGCACTGCATCGGCATGGCACCGGCTACACGGCCCGGGCCCTAGATAACGCCCCAATGAAAAAACTGTAATACAAAAACTCTGTTAATACGATTAAATGTTATCTATAGACTCCTCAATAAAATCATCAAAATATGTTTGTAATCTAAGCGAAGTAATTAAGGAAACTTCGCAAGTAAAGCAAACAGCAAACATGTCATGTTTCTATTTTGCGCATTATTTATTTTAACTCTATCGGTCTGACCGCGCCTTTATAGAGAGCAGGCACGCTCCCCTTTTTAGCTTAATTCCTATTCACTTTATCAACTAAGCAAACAGCTTTAAGCTGCACTGTAAAGGCAGAACCGAACTGGACAGCGCCGTGAGAAATCGTTTTAATACTCAAAATCCGCTTGCAGTTTCAGCGTTTAATGAATTACGTCGGCGGCGGCAGCCTCCGGCGCAAGACGTGCATCGATCAACGTCGCACGCCCACTTGCCTCCCGCGGGGGCATCTCCCCCACCTCCTGTGCCCCCACTGCAGGGGTAGGCAGGCACAGGGGGCAAACGGCCCCGTACTGCCCAAATAAAATATTCGCACGAGCGCTTACACCCACTGCTTAGATATTATGACAGCTGTCGAGTCACATGAAAAGTTTGGAGCATTTCTGTTGATGCGTGTGCCAAAGGCAAATTATTTTAATTAATTTCATAATTAGCAGATATTTATTAAAAGTAGGGGAGGATATGTAGATAACTCTTATTGACGAACTTAAATGATATGATGAAGTTTTGTTGATAAAAAATAAATAAGCTAGAATAGACAAGTAAAGAAAGAATATATGTGTCAAAAAGCTAACACGAATATTTTTCAAGGAATAAAGCAACCCGCATGACCTCTATCATTCGATATTGTCAATAGCTTTCAAAAATTTATATATATATATATACAATGTTAACGAAGTTTAAGTAACGACTTACTAACTCAATAGAATAGCATAGTGATTTAGTAACCATGAAATTTCATTCTAAAAGTATAATCTTTAATATGTTTTTAATGATTATCTTTAGAATCGGCATAACATTTTAATTCCCTTTTTATGTATATTTTTTTTTTTTCTTACAATAAACACATTTAGTCATTTTTGAGATTTTAGAAAAACTTCTAAAACGTGCTAAATTCTACTATATTCAATCCAATTTTCTTATCCGGTTTTATAGGATCGGGCATGAGATAAAAAGAGGTAACTGCAAATTCGCCTGCGTTCTTCTGTAGCAGGGTTCTGCCTCAGGCACTACGTGGACTCGAACTACGTGAAGCTACGTAGGTGAAGCTACGTTATAGATGTACCACGATAACCTGGCAGGCGGCTTCCAAAAGAGACAATAAAATCCATCAACGTTATAAAATGCCAACAAGCCTCAACTGCATTTTTTGGCTGAATCGTCTGAACTACACACTAAGGCCTATGATTAGATTATTAGATGTGCTATTCGCTTTGTTCTTACGTTACTCTACTGATTGTCACTAGTCGAGTTGTCGTAGAAGATCTCTACGTGGATCTACGTTACGAGGGGGCTACGTGACGCTTCTGAATTATAATAAAATGCATTTACGGCGCTGTGCCGCAAGGCGGGCGGTTTCGTGCCTAGTAGGAACAACTTGCACAGCCAACCTGTTTAGACTGGCAGTAGATATAAATTTTTAAGTGTCCTAGCAATTTTGCGGAGGCGTGTTTGTGAAGCTTTCGGAATGATTTGGATAATAGAAATCTTGTTTAGGTATATATAGCTGTAGTGGTTAGTCTAACTTAAAACAAGATATAAGTTCAAAAAATAAACCCGACTCCGTTAGGGTAAAAATTGCCCATGACACTCTTGCAATGAAGACGAATCGATTGACATTTCGCGTGTCAAAATCAGACCAAGGTTTTTTTTTTACAAATAACCTTTCCTTTGATTCGCCGTAGTCGGATAAAAAAATAGCCTATGACACTCTGTACCTGAAGACGAATCGATTGACACCTCGATTGTCAAAATCGGACCAATAGGAGCGACGCTGTGGTGGAACGTCCACACGTGGTGCTGATTATTTATTGCAAAATGTTTTTATTTGTTTCATTCTAGGGTCTTAAAACATTGATTGTACAGTAGTAATTGGTTTGGCTACCTAACTACAAAAAATTATCGAAGATACAAAGGTTTTCACGTCAAATCTACTACCTGCTTAGTAAGATAGATTTACGTCAACCCGGGTTAAAGTTCACTTTGTATGTAAGACGTGTTTATGGTCTCTCATAATAAATGGTGGGCATTGTACAGCTATCCCTTAACATAAAAACACCTATGTGAAGTGGAACACCAAACTATCAAACCAAAATCCCCTAATTACTGCAATCTGTAAATGAGCTATATTTCGGCATCAACACACAAACAAAGTTGGCGCCGAGTTGTTTGTAACGGGCCCGCGCGGTAGGGGGAGAGTAAGGCCTCCCCTCCCACTTCGTTGCGAACAAAGCCTTCCGTGAAAGCCTTTGGACGTTGATAGATGCGATAAGCTCGGATGCAAGTAAGCTGCATACATTTCTTGCAAGGGGGTGTAATAATCCCAGGTTTTGCAGAAACTTTCAATCTTAGCGGTTACTTAGGGTGTATCTATAATTTTAGAGAATGAAAGAACAAAGAATTCTATAGTCACGAACAAAGGACAGAACATTTAAAGAAGAGAGGATGTGCGTATCCTTATATCAAAGCCTTAGGCCTTTTTGTACGTGATAATCTTCAAGGCATGTTTAAGTGACATACACGCACAATCCTGCTCGCATTTTTTTGGGTTTCAGTTGTTCGTGACAGACTTCATCAATCTGCAGGGAGCTTGATCTCGACGACTACCGTTATAAAAATTGGTCAATAATAATTGTTACTATATTAACAATTATTGTTTATCACTACTACTAACTATTAAGAGTACATAATAGGTATGTAAGAGGACTATAATCTGTATCAGCCAACTTCAAACATCTCTTGGGTGTAGGTCTCCACATGCTCGACACTCTTTCCAGTACTGCGCAAAGTGACACCACTGTCCCACTTTGATGACGTTGTCTGATCATGAAAATGGTCTGCAGGGCCCTTAGGTAAAGAATAACGAAACAGTAGGTACAGATAAATTATAGTGTCGCCATCGGAGCAAAAGAGCCCTTGGTATACCTACCTACATACTGGAGTAACATAGTAGAGATAGTACAATAAGTACATAATACAAGCCGTTTTATCTGAGATATTTATTTCAATTTATCCTAAATAAAAATTTAAATACCATGAAATGAAATGAAATGAAATAAAATGCCTTGTTTTATAAAAGAGTATACATGCACTCTGCCTTTTTTAAGCATTCTATTTGAAACATTAGGCTCGGCACGGAGACTTTAGAGAATTAGAGAAGTAAAAAACTTTATGCACTAGAGCATAAAGTTCGGTTTTAGTCCGCATAAACAAAAACTTTTCGAGCATGACAAGTGAAAAATAAATTATTAAATACCTTCTTCAATTACATTTTCCTTAAAGTTCACCGAGTGGAAGGCTGGTAGCAGTGCAGGCCCAAAGCCGGCATCGATCAACGTCTCCCGCCAACCGCCACTAATGGCCTGAAACCGAGCCCAGCCGAGCCCAGGCCTAGACAGGTACAGCAACTACATTTACAGCTATTCTATTTGGTGGTTACGAAAAGTCTTATTAACAGTACTGTAATAGGTCTCTATATGATCATACTTACTACGATAACACTGTAGAGAATAGGTTTTTTTCCGCCTACAAAAAAGATAACAAATGATGATGTTATGTACCTGAGTATTTTGTTCTAACCTGCAAAATAAAGGACAGATCAGGCTGCAGTAGTTCTACTACATAAGTTCATGAAATAAGTATAATTTTATGCTTTCGAAAAACGACATGCTTAACAAAACATGAAATCATATTTGCATAACTTACAAAAGAAAATAGACATGGTTCAACACCAGAGAAACATGCAGTTGGCGACGTTTGCGATACATTTTACTAACAATTTTATAGTGACCTTAGGACCGTTCTGTTATTCAATCGGTTTTGTGCGCATTTCGATGCCCTCACTAAACAACACATAATTTGAAATACTAAAACTCGACTACGGTCGGGTAAAAAATTGCCTATGACCTTGCGATGAAGACGAATGGATTGTCTAAATCGGACCTAGTTTTTAGTTTGAACACCTAACTCTTCATTTGCTTCGCCGCAGCCGGATAAAAAATGACCTATGACACTATAGCTTAAGACGAATCTATTGATTCCTCGGTTGTCAAAATCGGATTAGGGCGACGCTATGGTGGAACATCCACATACCCACAAACATACATACATATACTGTCAAACTCATAACCCTTCCCTTGCTACGCCGTAGTCGGGTAAAACCGCGAACAAAAACATCGTGAGGAAACCGTTTCATCCAAGAACCACAAAATAGAACTTAACCCGCACTATTCCAGCTCCCGCACGACAAAATCAACGTATTAATTGTAAATTGCCAAAATAATAGCACTTTTACAAGTTAAAACTTAAAATCTCATGAACAAAGAGAAAAACATTTATTATTATAAATAGATCAAACGAATAAACTATACATATGGCCATCCCCCTCTCCCCCTCCCATTTCAGAGAAAGCCTCTATTGCAGCAGTGGAAACAATAAACTGATTATGACAATGTTACTAATAAAAAAAACTTTAAATCGTATAAAACTTAAAATATATAAATAAGTGATTCTTTTTTTTAGTTCTGTGCTACGCCCAAATCGACTAAAGTAAGTAAGTAGGCACCTTACCTGGCACAGACCACAAAATTAAAAAAAAACTTTCTTTTAATTTTTATACGACTAGAAGTCGGTTTAATTTATTTTTTATTAGTTTTTTCTTACATTTTATTTTCTTTAAAGTAGGCCTAATAAAACGAAAAACTTATTATGATCGCTAAGAAAAATGCCATTACTGGAAACAGTTAACAACTGAACCGATTCTCTGAGTGAAGTAACTATTCTCTAAGTTTCAACAATATTACATAATCCACATCAACTTGACAACCTTCCTTTTTTTATGTCAGTTAAAAAGCTTTAATGAAACTTTCCATTGAACAGTAAAATAATTCAAATTACTGTTCAATTTTATCGCACCATTGTACCTTTTTGGATAAAAGTAATGAAATAAACAATAATGTAATAAAGCCAATGCGGTCTAGGTGATCCGGTTGCGATGCGTCGGGAAGGCGGCCGGCTGATACCATCGCCTGCCACCCACCACCCGCCACTGATCACTTCACACACACACACACACACACATCGTTCTGCTTTTTAGGATAGAACTAACAAAACTAGGCAGTAGTTAATATATTATTATATCTACTATGTATT
The DNA here is from genome assembly GCA_946251855.1 of Alsophila aescularia. NCBI lineage: Eukaryota > Metazoa > Arthropoda > Insecta > Lepidoptera > Geometridae > Alsophila > Alsophila aescularia. Next base: position 17,952,907 of record OX276375.1, on the reverse strand, counting down.
TACTTAATTACATTTAACATGTTACTTTTTATACACAGCATGGTTTTTTAAACTTCTGTTTGCTTTATTATTTGGTTATCACAGCACAGAATTTATGTTACCACGTTTTTATTAAGTCACTTTCTTGTTTGTCTGTCTGTATGTTTATCGTTCCGGGTGGAAAATGTGCAACTCAAATTTTATGCACTTCACGATTAGCTATCCGGCTGAAACTCTCAGGGTAGCTCACAAATCGATGCCAAAGCATACAAAAAAAAAGCATTCTATAAAAAAGCGTGGTTTTTTAATCTTCATTTTCTGTTTGATTCATTATTGAATTTCAGAAACAACTAATCATTCATCAAGCCTCTTAATTAATACCAGATTTCTAATAACAACTAGAAAAAACCTTGTCCTTGCAACCAAGTTTCGGCCGAGTAACGCCAGTTACCCGTACCTGTCTTGCACAATGCACTGCAGTTAACTGCATAATGGTATAAAGAAGTATGGCTCGAACCAATCATTTTGAAACCGAAGCGAAGTTGGAGCTACGATAAGGAAGCAGACAGATCGCGGGCTCTTCGTCAGAGGGATCACCCGTTCTATCCGGACGCTCCATCCTTCCACGTCGGACGAACGGAGCGCTAGCGGCCGACTTAGATGTCTTTTTACCGCATCCGAGAGAAATTGATCGATTCCATTGCCCCACAGCTTAATGGCAGCATGACGTAAACGCGATAGAAAATCTCCACGGATATACTGTTCCACCTGCTTTTCAACAGGATAACCAATTTAGTCGCCAGCCAAAGTGATTTGTCGTGAACGCATGTTCTATATACAGGTCATCTTGGTGGTACTCGGGTTATAACGTTGTTACATCGTTCCCCTAAATACAATATACCGATATTGAGCTAGAAAGAGTTCCTTCCGTAGACGGTTTTGTTAATTTGTTCGTCTATGGTACGCTTCTTAGCTGAAAACAGATACAGTCTTAGCATGTACCTAAATGTAAAGACTTTAAATTTCACTATAGCCAGCTCAGGCTTTTGACGACGGTCTCATGGCTAGTGATCCTAGGTACGTAATCAAATGGTCGCGGGTTCGAATCCTGCAAGGTGCAATCATTTGTGTGAAGAAATGTTTGTTTCCGAGTCATGGATGTAATATTCTTATCTATGTATGTTTATCCGTTATCTAGTACCCATAGTACAGGGTATCCTAGTTTGGGGTTAGGTAATTCTATCGTCGTCTATTGTCCACTTTGCAGAATCTCCTCATAATAGCCTCGCGTCAGGATTGTTCACGATTTTTCAACATTATCTGTATCGTTAGACGCGAACAAAAGCTTCCACGTTGCTCGATAGTAGTAAGCAAGCTGCGAGACCTAGGTCGGGGGCTGGCCTTTAGAGAGATACGGCCATTGTCGGCCCATTGTCAGGGAAACAATGGCCATTTCAACACCTCACAATGGTTAGAGTTGGCTCAGTGAAAAATTAACGCGCTCAACCTGCGTGCGTTGAACGCGTTTCCTAACTTCGGATGAACTGTAATTGATCTATTATTTACGCTGTTGGTACTTCCAGAGAAACATTTTAGGTCACGACATATTGTGTCTGCTATCTGATCATTAAATTTTACCCGAAACTTAATATGTGTATCAATTTACTAACAATATTTGTATAAAACTTTCACTTTAATTCCTTGATGACCAACATTACTTTTTTTATAAAGTAACAAAGACCGTCTGCATCTTAATATGGGACAAGGTTACGAATGCTACATAAAAGTAGGTACGTACTACTTTTCTATGCGAGTAGCATTCAACGACGCCTCAAGGATTAAACCAACCAATGTTGACTGTTTTCTTTGTTAAACTTACTTTCTTATTTAGAAGATCGTATACTTATATAACTTGATCATTATTAGTCTTCTCTCTATCTGTGTTCCTATGAAAACCAACCAATCGTATTTTCGATAAAATGAACTGATTTAAAAATTCTAAGATTGTGATATGTATATTAGTAATTGAATAGATGAGTGATTGAGCGATGGTGGCCTTACGGTTCTATAGTGCAATTTAGAATCCAACGATACCGGGTTCAAAACCTAGGCTCCGCACCAATGACTTTTCTAAGTTATGTGCGGTTTTCCATCACTCCGTGCTTTGGAGGGCACGTTAAGCTGTCGGTCCCGGCAGTTAATGATTAATAGCAGCCATGTCAGAAACCCTCGGCCGGCTTGACAAACTCTGGCATCAGAGGCCAGCACTACCTCATACGTCAAACAAACAATTGAATAGATGTGGAACCAATTGAATGGCTATGTAAAAAGTAAAGGTAATTTAATTTAAAACGTGCTTTTGTAATGCGTGTGAACTATATTTCTTTCTTTATTAATGTCAGTCAATATATACTTAAATAGCACCATAACACAGAAAAATGTTTTTTGACCTAATCTACACTTCCCGTTTTGTCAATATTACAAAATCAATCAAAATCAAATTCAATCTCTTGAAATATTCTCGTCGAATCTCGTAGAGGTCATCGGCTGAATCCGGCATTAAATTAGAAATAACTTTCTATAAGTTATCCCGTATGAAAAAAGACTTTAATACAAACTTCCTTTATGAGTTTAACGACCGTGCACACCCAACGTTGCAGTTTAATTCGAAATTAATTAAAGCCTCTTCACGTGACAAAATGAACATCCGCATCATAGATCTAATTACAAGTGGGAAGATTCGGTACCAGCTCTTCGGACGTGGACCACGTAATATAGGTGCAACACACACAATTGGCCTTCTTTGGCTTTAGTCAGAATCGAAGTGGCGTTAGTGCATCACGTGTTAGCAGGGACTCATTCGCGCTACAGGCTGTGTCTGTGTGCACGACGATGGTGGGAATGTAGCTGTGTGTTTATGTTTGTTTGTAATTATACTAGTCCCGTTTTTGTTTACGTTATATTAAAGCGTGCCGTATCTTTCTCCTGTTAACGAGATCTAGTCCGCAAGTCATTATTCGAAATGCCAGGTCAACGAATCGTACAAACTGAATAGGACACGAGCTCACAAAATCGGCCATATCGATACGACAGCGGTGCGGTCTCAATACGGCCCAATTAGTCGGCCCAGACTTCCGCACGTTTTTGCCCCAACACTAATAGGCAAGATCTCGTCTAAAAAGATCTTTACAATACCCGTTCGAAATTCACTATGCATACATTTGGTATTATTAACATGATTTATGGAACTGTTATTCATAACAGCAAAAGGAATGGATAGAAGCGGAATTTATGTAAATGTTGTTGAAGAAATGGTAATAAAAGTACGTTGAAATCTCTTGATATTTCCATATTTCGTTTGTAAAAATCCTAGTCGTTATCAAGGAATATAAATCTTTAAATAAGTATATTATATCTAGGGATCTTGGAATGAAGGTTGTTCGCTATACGTACGTAACCACGATCTTTTGAAGTTTGTAATTTTTAACCCCCGAACAAAGAGACGGGTGTTATAAGTTTAGGGTGTGTATCTCTGTGTCACTATGTGTGTGTGTCTGTCTGTGGCATCGTAGCTCCCAAACTGATGGACCGAATTTGATGCGTTTTTTTCGATTCGAAAGCTGATGTGATCGAGATGGTTCTTAGCTATATGGGGAAGGGGAGGTAATAAAAGGGGGTGAGAATCTTAGCTTCCAAACGAATGGACCGATTTAGCTGCGGTTTTTTATGTTTCAAAGCTGAGATAATCGAGATGGTTCTTAGCTATAATGGGGGGGGGGGGGCTATAATTGATGAGGATCATAGCTCCCAAGCGAATGGACCGATTTTGATGCGGTTTTTAAGTTTGAAAACTGCTAATTACAATATATGGTCAAATGGTTATTGGTCGAGATGCTTCTTAGCGGGAGGTGGGGGGTCGGTGGTCACATAATTTTTTAATTTATCTTGTTAAGTTCTTGCTGATCTGAATCAGCTTCAACATATATCCATACAACGTCTATGCTCGTACGTACATACCTATCCATATCGATAAGATTTTTACAATGCGAATTCAACAGCGATTCCTAAACCAACTCGCTGTGTAACATCAGCCAAGTAACTACGACTTGTGACTTGCCCCGGCATCACACGGGTAGCAGTCACACTGCGGCATTTTCCTTACTTCTAGTATTTTTATACCAGTCATAACTTCTAAAAAAACATAACTATGCGTAATTCAAAATCTTAGGCAGCAACGCTCGAGGTGTTTTTTGACTGCATTACTACTCATTTTTAACAGACTTGTTATTATTTCTTTTCTACGGGAACGTCTTGTACTATTATTTATTCTATGGCACGTGTCATTCCGTTCCTTACAGCGAGTAATACTTTTGAATATTTACGCTACGAGTAATCCTCATTTTTGAAGGCAAATATGTTTGATACTTTGGGTAATATTATTGCGATTTTAGTAGGATCAATGATTGTTTGAAAAATTAAATACTTCCCATGTTACTCGCTGATAATGTAGCTTTCTATAGATCAAAGTTTTTTTTAAATCGCTTTAATTTCTTTTTTATGTAGGTATCCATTACAAACAAACAAATACACAAAAAAAACATATATTTTCTGTTTACATTAGTAGTGTAGACTTTTCCGGAATTTTATAAATGTGCGGAAACAATCGTTGCCTTCCGTCGCACCGCATCGTATGAAGGGCCTCGGAGCAGGGATTGCAGGGTCGGCTCAGCACACAATTACGCAGGTCAAGCGTGCACTCCCGCACTGCCACAATTCAGCCCCGACGCCGGCTGTGCAGCCGCGTTTATAATAAACACGCTATATTTTGAAGCGAGACGAGAGCTCATTTGCTTTCAGAATTTTTCCAGCTAGTTATAGCTTAATTAGGGTTAACATGCCTCCCACTGATGATAACTAATGCTATACAGTACTTTTTATACGGTTCCACTTATTCTAAACCACGCCACGTATATTTATACAGAATACATAAGCTGGTTGTTCATTAAATAAACATTCAGGAACGGTGTAAGAAAATTGAGACAAAAAGCTGAGCCTAGATAAGATGTTTTGTCGTATTTTGCTTTATTCTAAACTAGTGACCCGCCTGGCTTCGCACGGGTAGATATATAGAAAGATAAAATTAGTAGGTACCTATTTTATTTGGACAAATAGAACAACAACAATTTCTTACACAAAATGTTTATGTTCATAGGTTTTATACTCACGTACCATTTCGTCTATCGTATTATTCTGTTTAACGCAAGGAGGTTGAATTACGGTTACTATTTCGTGTATTATTAGCATAGAGCATTTCCTACGTCAATGATTATTAGATGTTCTGTGGTTTCATTTCCATGACAACGTTGCATATACGAAGACCCGTATCTCCTTCTTAGTTTGTGATCTTACGTACTATTTATATACTCTTTGGTTTGTGATACAAAGTAACGAGATTTTTTGCATAATTTAATACCTCGAGTTTCATTATTGCAATTTTCGAAGGGAACTCTAACTTTTTCAAAATTAAAATCCTACTAGTTTTATACTCGCTGTTAATTTAGTGAAAAGTAATAGTAATTTAGTGGTTTCTTTATGTGAAAGATTTTTTTATGATCGGGTCTGTATTTTTTGAGTTACAAACAAACAAACAAATCTTTCTTCTTTATAATATTAGTGTAGATGTAGAAGTATAGATAGTGTAGATATATAACCTGCAAGTAATTTAGTGAAGGTACGAAACTAAGAGAACTGAAGCTATTGAAGAGCTGTCTAAATAAGTAGTTATGGTTAATAACCTTCCGGGTCCTGACAAGATAAGACAACAGTCAAAGCACGATCGAATGATCGACATCAAAAACTATCAATTTCCACAAACAATAAATACCTGTGTCTACTTCGAAAGGCAATTTCTAAGACTAATCGGTTCAGTTCGACGGTGCCATTAAAGACATTTGTTAGTTCAAACGACCTATTAAAATTACAGTTACTGGCAATGATAAGTTTCATGGAAACACTTGAAAATCTTAACATGGGAAATCTGGCCAGTTTACTATGAGTGTATGAGACTCGTAAACAACGATACAACTCATACAGGCGAGCCCGTGTCTACTCAGAAACGTACGCTTACATATAAAGTGCGTGAGGACAGGATGAGATTTGTAAAGATTATGGAGAAGACTTTTTTATTTAATGGATGTATAACATGGGATACTTATCATCATCATCATCATCATCATCCACGCGGGTAAAGCCGCGGGGCGCAGTTAGTCATATATTTCTCGAAAACACATTTTGCAAACATTTTTTTTAAAATGTTGAGCGTTTTACTTATCAGAAAAAATGTTGAACAATCTCAGGTTGAGCTTGAGTTCGAAATACGTAGATCCGAAGAAGACCCAAGGTGGAAGATATCGGATTCCGTAAGAATAAATTCAAAAGGTGATGGGTCGATCTTTGACAGATTTGAGGCCACATGTGGGAAAGCGAAGCCGTGGAATACCAGTACGATGAGAAATCGATGATTCACAACTTGGATGGCGCTTGGAGGCACAAATTGGATCAGAAATTCAAATCAGATGATTGGCTTACGAGAGAGAGGATGCTTATACCTGGCAGTGGGTGGATTGAGCTGTAAATGATGATGATGTAGACAATCTGATCTAAGTTCCTAAGGAAAACGATCAGAAAAGTAAATTATGACCTTCATAAAACCAGTTTTCGGGTTAAAAAAATAATAAAAACATACCTGTACATTTCCGTAATCAAGAGTCGAATACTGAGTTTGAATTGATGAGACCAGCTGGAAATAGATAACTCTATGAGATTTATTTTCCGTAAGACAATTGACCTCGGACTATTGCTCAACAGCATGCATATAATAAGTAACCTTCGTGATTTTCAGAGTAAGTTCCCTTGTAGCCAGTGCACGCATTAGCTGGCGTTCTTGAAATATGCAAAGCACACTCACGACCGACTCGACCCACAATAGGTGTACGTAAGCAGTACGTAAACTCATAAAGTTTGTAGATATAGTCGCCTCACTACTCTAGCCTTGCTCTCTTGAAAGTAATTTTGCTATGATGCAGTAGTTACCTACTACTTGGCGCAAAACAGACAGAATGGCGTGTCGTGGACGTGCCGCAGACGTGGCGCGCCACTGTGACCATTTGTACTATTATTTATTCTGTGACTATGCTCAGTGTGTTTTAAATCGCGTCACTTCTATTTTTGTTTTTTTAATTGTGTAGAGAGGCAAAACGACTGAGCCACCTCCGCGCTATACGCCACTTCTGTCAGTTTCGCGCCATAGTATGTGACCACGAGTCCGTTGCCGCGTTATCGAAGGACGTGAAAATTACGCTAACGTGACATCATGCGAATGGGACATTATGCGGGCGTGACATATTGCGAACGTAACAAACAGCGAACGGGACATTATGCGAGTGTGACAAACAGCGAACGTGACATCTTGAGAATGTGACATTGTACGACGAGACGGTTTGAATTAATAAGTCATTTCATTGTGAAAATTTGGCTTGTCTTGAATCATGTATCAGCCATATTTGAGCGCCTAGAATTTATATCCCTAGAAGGTACTTACATATTTCAAGCTATGCCTACTATTTATCTGTGGATATACTTACTCGTAACTACCTTTAGGGGAGACTGTACTGTAACTTGATCACTACTTTCCACCGACCCGCGCCGCCTATAATAGCGCGTGAGACGCTCTGAGCTAAAATCTCTTCGCTTTTTAGAAATCTAGCGTGGGTCATGCATTACAGGCTATTGTGAAATAGCGCTCTCGCTTTAATGCTGCTCAGGAATCTAATTTTAAGACGCATCAGAATAGGTTTCTATCTGACTCCTATCTCTATCCAATTGCAATGTTTTGCTATAGTACCTAACTTACGAAAATCACACTCCGTCACAGATGGCTTTATTCTTGCTGGTAGCACCGCATAGAAAAATATTTGAGAGAAATGAGTTAATTGTTTAAATATCTCAACGGTGACAAATTCTTACAGGTGAATGGATTACTACAATTTTGGAAAATCGCAAATATTTCCGTGTCAATTTTTTACTGTGGAGCAGTTGGCGCTTGCCCAAAAGAGCCTATTTCATTTTCTAACAGATCAGTGTTCTTCTTTTACTTATCTAAACGTTCTTGTTGTCTTCTGGTTCATCGAGTACATCAGCTGATAATGGAATGTAACAAATACTAAATGGTCAATTGGCTACAAAATAGAGAATGACTTTATTTATTATGTGAGGGATGAACGTTTAATGTCGTTTTCATGAGACATGTCATTTACATACCTGCTTAATAGTGAAATATTGTTAATTCATTTGCCAAGGTTACGTTTTAATGTCCTGTCTAAAGGTCAAACAAACAGAACTATTACTAATTATTTAATGGTACGTCTCTACTTCAATATATGATCACCAGAATACCAAGTGACTGTAACTACGAGTATTATACTTGGTACTTGGTATTAATCTTACTTCCTTATTAATTACTAATTTTATCATGAATTCGAGACTGGATCGGTGTAACTCCCTCACAACTAAGTTAAGTTAACCAAATAAAATAGGAATATATATTTTAAAAATATAGTCTTGAAAAACATCCGATAATTTAGAACACGGAAATAAATTATGGAACATGTATGTTAGCGGCGAAGTGAGACACGCACGAAGCGCGACGCAAGACGGCGCGAGACCTCTTTCTGCATTATGTCTGGTTTGCAAAGGACAGAATCTAGATCTGCGAAGCTTTATATACTCATTAGAAATTATTTAAGAAATAATAATACGGGCAAAAATTTAAAAACGGATCCTTTTAGGGTAGATCATTTTGTCTGCGCTTGCAACAGTGCCGAAATATCGGGAACTCATTGAAATAGTATCTATGGTAAATATCCCGTTTCTAATGTGTATACTTCTCGTGTTTCTGACCATGTTAGTGTTAAGCCATACAAAGTTTCTAGCTGCTATAAAGCCCGAGATCTCTTCACAGATATAGTTCAGAGGTCAGAAAAAATAACAGTGTTTAGTGACAGAGATGAATATCTTCGAAACGGCCGTACCAAACAAAGCTTAGAACTATCCAAGTCCAGCTTTCCAATAAAAGAACGCGTTGGAAGCTACGATGCCACTGCAGACACAAAGATAGTTACAAAGATAGACAAAGGTTTAAACGCAAAAAAGTTGGACAGTTACAAGTTTCACCTGACGGATAGTGGCAATATTTAGTGATGTATAGAGATGATGATGATGTGATAAAGAGATGTGATTTAGATTGTAAAGAGGTGGACAAGTCTTTTCATATCTACATCATAATAGAACACGACAAATTACTCGACAGCTTTGTTCGAGGAAAGGAGGAGAGTTGAGAAGGAGGTTGCGGAAAGGAGGGTGCATCTTATATGGTAACTGACAGCTGCTGAAACTTACAGTTGAATTTACTGAAATGATTTTGTTGAATTTAAGTCCATGCCTGCGTCTAGGATGTATGTGTATTTAAATGGAGGTAGATTAGATACTTAAGTTTTTACATAGCCAGGTACACGATAGAACACGACAAATTACTGAACACGTTTGTTTGGTTGCGGCAAGGTTGCGGCATCTGGTGCTAGGATTTAGTATCATCTGTAGATATGGTGACTGACAGCGGCTGAAGCCTGAAGCTTACAGTTTAATTTACTCTAGCCCACTCCTGCGTCTAGGATGCGAGTGTATTTACATGGTGGTAGATTGGATACTATAGAACACGACAAATTACTAAACAGTTTTGTTCAGTTGTGGCAACGTGGGTGCATCTGTTGCTAGGATCTAGTATCCTCTGTAGATATGGTGACTGACAGCGGCTGAAGCTTACAGTTTAATTTACTCTAGCCCACTCCTGCGTCTAGGATGCGATGCAAAACAAATGGCTAGATGCTGCGTGCGAGATGCGCGCTGCGTGAGTCGTGACAAGCCCGCACACCACTCCGCGACTTTCACTGGGAATGCTTACCGCACATGTAGACCAACGATAATGAAATTAAGATACAGGACGTTCTACTATTATTTATTATGACTCATTGCCACAATCAAACATTAGTTAAGTACTTAGTATATTAAAATGTACCCTTTAGCACCATTAGATAGAAATAAATGAAAAAGGTATGTAAGTATGAAATAGAAAACCTTTGTATTTTTTACTTTATTGTTTGTTTTATGTTTAGTTTTTTTTTATGGAAGGGTGGAAGAATTGCTTTACCCCAGAAGCAGGCCCTCCGGCTGCGAGGTTCAATCGCGTAGTTCGATCAAGCGAACCACGAGGATTTTTAGGTCCTGGTGGTTCGATCAATCGGACACGGCTTCTAAGGCTAAATTCAAACGGTCCACGATAGCCTTCTCTTTGATTCTTCGTAGTTTGCTTCATCGAACCGTGTAGACATAAAATAACCAAATCTGCACAGCTCGATCATTCAATCGAACCGTAAGGACCTAAAAATTCTCGTGGTTCGCTTGATCGGTCCGTTTGGACATTAAATAGCAAACTCTGCACAGTTCGATTTTTGAATGAAAATGAAAAATGAAAATGAAAATGATTTATTAATGTTAACAAACATCGTAAAACAATTTAGTACATTCAAAGTTGAAATAACATTTTGAGAATTAATCCTAGTTAGAAAAACATTGAATCGAACCATAAGGATCTAAAAATCTTTGCGGTTCGCCTGATCGAACCGTTTAGACATTAAATAGCAAACTCTGCACAGTTAGATTATTGAATCGAACCACCAGGACCTAAAAATCCTCGTGGTTCGCTTGCTCGAACTACGCGATCGAACCACGCGGCCGGAGGGGCAGCAGGACAATGCGGCCTGATAATAATGATATCTTTAACAATACATTTACATGTTTGTTGCACTTTTTGCATTATTAATTTATTATTTAAACTGCTTATATATTTCATCACGTAGTAATGTAACTGTTTGAAGTACTTACTCAATATATTTTATTTAAAATAATTTACGGGCTTGATCTATATCTATCTAAATCAAGCAGTAACAAAAGAACAATGAAGATAATAAACAAATAGTCTAGTCAAGGGGACTTAAAATCACAGCTTAAAATAAGGTAATGAACTTCTTTTTACATAAAATCTGTCTGACTGTCTTTCTGGATTTCAGTAGGTACGCGCATCACGTATGAACTACTGGACCGATTGAAATGCGGTTTTTATTAATGGATAGCTTAGGTTTTGACCTAAAATCTGATGTACTTTGTATTTCAATCTGATATGTAGGAGCCGAGCAATCGGTAAAAAATATTAGACGGCTAAGCAAATTTTGATGAAATATCGTATACTAGCTGCGCCCCGCGGCTTTGCACTCGTACAAATTTCGCCACCTCAGTCTCCCTTTCTCCCCATTCGTCTCAATCCCCTCCACCTTTCTCCCCTCCCCCATTTACCCTATTCGTCCCCACCCCCGTCCCCTCTAAAAGCCTACCAACAACCCACGACCCCGCCCCACAAACCTCCATTACTTTTTTTTTGTCATTTACCTTCTTTTCTACTGCGCGAGGAACATTCTCCAGATCGAGATGAACAAAAAAAACATCGAAATCAGTCAGTCAGTCAGTTCTCTAGATATCATGAAATAAGCTAATTAAACATAATTAAAAAAAGCTTTTATGCAGTAGCCATGTCGTGGTGAAAATTAGAATGGGCTTTCACAATTAAATGCGTATACAACATTTCGTGTCTATGCTATTAACCGCTGAGGAGTTCCCAAGTGAGGAGCCCAGCCCGGAGTGCTGCAGCCATGTCATGGCTTCAAACCTACTATAATAATAGAATGTGTACACAAAATTACTTGACAGTGCTGTAGACCGTTGAAGAGTTTCTTTATCTGGAGCTATTCCTGAATGTCGATTCTGGTCATGCTTACCATAAAAATGAATTGTCATTAGAACTGAACCAACATGCAAAAATTCAATTTCAAAGTTTATTAATATATTTTTATTTACTGTGTTAATAGGACATACTTACTACTTTGTCAGTACCTACTGTTAGGAACCAGAAGCGCATTCATTAAAAAGAACATGTCAGTTGACATATACTTTAATTCTATTCCTCGATCATCGACTTATATTTAACAGGGGGAACAATCACACTAGTTTGAAAAGTTACAAAATAAAAAGACACGAACAGCTCTAAGATGTGCACAGCACAAGATCTCGGAAAGAAGAGAGAAATTAAGGATTTGACTCTTCTGCCTCCTTCGACTGCCGACGAATAAGTGGCGCGCCGCTCCCGCTGCCTCGCCGACGAAATGTCTGCCCAGCAGCTCACGCCACATCATCGTGGTGCGATGATGTGGCGTGAGAGGCTTCGCCTCCTGTCTGTCTTGATGTTTCTAACACTACATATTCTTTAGTCTGTGGCGCAACTAAATATAAAAATGATTGTAACTCCTTTTTGGATGAAACAAAGATAAAAACCGCAGCAAGACTCCAAGAAATACAGTTCAGCAAACGGCATCATAATCCATCCAGTGGTTATTGCAGGATGAAGTCAGACAGACAAAAATTTTAATAACGATATTTTTGGATTCTACTACTTTACTCGTACCTCCATGTACAGATTTCACTTTAGATTGTACTTTTTGGTCCTAGAATAACAAATAGGTTACTTTTAATCCAGAGAAATTACCACAACGGGCAAAGCCGCGGGCACAGCTTGTATCTAATAAAACAAACACTATCCAATGGATATGTAATTGAAATTGATATAATCAAAAATAAAATCGAGTCTACTAGTAATTTTGTGTGCGGGCGCCACCCCATACGATTAAGCATTATACCAATTCCCACGCGTATCTAAAGGCCTCCTCACACCTAAGAAAAATCAGCTCGCTTACTCCTTGACATTCGCTAGTGATGTGGTAAATCTGAACTTAATTAATAGGTGAAAAGCAGATGCAAGAACACGTTTTTAATTTAAAAACTCATGTAAATACCTCTTAGCAATCGCGAGGTATGCGGATTGAAAATAAATTTTAATACGTTGCAATATGGTATAATATTCCATCTGACTTATTTGGCTTGTTTTGCACTAAGTTTCTACATATTTTTGATAAATAGAAAAAAAAAATTATCTCGTGGTAAAACACTTCATTGTCAATTATTTGATAACTCATTTAGTGAAATAAAATCTGAGAAACTTTGAAAAATTTTAGATCGATTTTCTAAGCCGCACTTACTGATATTTCCCATTAGAAAATAGATCTTATTAGTATATTAGCAAAGCATATTTTCAAAATAGCACAAAAGCAGTAATTTTTAGGTCGAATTTAGCAATTTCTTCGGCATGCATTGTTCGTTTTGTTTAATCCGTTCATAAAATTATCAGCACGAGGCGCGCAATGTTTACGTTAGTTTATTGAAAATAGCGTAAGTTTCAACAACATGTATCATATACATCACGCGATATCTAGACCTATTTTATGTGAGTCATTATAAAAAGAAAGCCTTGAAACTGCACGTATTTGCTAACTTGCTTCCTAGGTTTGACGTTTAAAAATCAGATTGAAAAATAAATCCTATACTATGGTAATACAGTTTATTCTCAATTGTTTAACACCACAAAAAGTAAAATCCAAATTGTGAAATTTTAGATCGATTTTCTTAGCCGCACTTACTGATATTTCTCATTAGAAAATAGATCTTATCAGTATATTATCAAAGCATATCTTTTAATAGCACAAAATTGCCAAAAGCTAGGTTGCAGTTAGCCGATGGTCAGATGTACATCGACTCTTTTCTTAAATCCGCTCAAGAAATTATTAGCACGAGGGGAGTAATATACATAATTCAAATTGACACCGATATTTTATAATCTACTGTTCCATTGCGCTATTAATACAAGTAGCTTGTGAAAGACATTTAATAAATAGAGCAATGGAAAATGTGGAAAACTTACCTACGTCAATACTTTGACATAAGTAAGTAAACGCCCATTTTATGTCATCAAGCTCCGCCTTCAAATATTTTGAATTACGCTGGCCGTGACGCTCCGCCTTTCTTATAGTTTTGAGCCAATCATACCAAATGAAACCTTATGGGCGGTCTTATTTGGTATAATTGGCTCAACGTCATCGACACATAAAAAGAACACATGGAAAAATAAATCATATACTATGGTTTTACAGTTTATTATCGATCATTTCCTACCAAATTAGGTGAAATCAAATTTTCGAAAATTATCGCATCCACTTTCTCAAATAAAATACCGTCATTTGTCATTCAAAAAAATAACTTATCACATTACATTAAATCACAATTTTCAAATAGCACAAATAAATGGTTATTTTTAAATATTTTGCTAAGAAAACCTACAAAACCTTGCAGACGAACGGTACTTGTTGATGTCAATTGCAACCAGCATCAGTTGGGGGACGGCAATAGAATGTCAACATATGTAAAGATAAACAATAATAAGCTACATATTTTTCTACACTAATCAACTTCAACACATATATTTTAAAGAGGAAAAATTTGATTGTTTGTATGTTTGTTTGTTAAATTTAATTTAATAAACTCTATATATCCTAAACTGATTTTAAAAATTCTTGCATTTATAAAATGCTTGATTACCAGCGAGTAACATGGGCAATATTTCATCATTCAAAAAATTAGGGATCCCTACGAAAATTGCAATAATGTAACTCAAGGCATCAAAACTATGCAAAAATGATGATTACTTGCTGTATAAGGAACGTAATGACATGTTGCCGTGGAAAATAAATAATATCAAGTCTGTCAAGTACGTGAGTAGGCAATAGTCTTTCGTTCAAACTCACTACTGCAAATGATTTTGAATTACACTCATTGCTGGTTTTTTTTAGAAATTACGACATATAAATGCTAAAAGTGAGAAAATTCCGCGGTGTGAGCGCTTACTGTGTAAAGCCGGGGCGAGTCACTAGTAAACCTATAAAACAGAACCGTGCTGTACCTCATGACTGACTTACTGACTGACAGACAACGCAGAGTCTAAACCGGTGGATCTAGAGATTTGAAATTTGGAGGATATATTCTCTGGGTATCCAAGGGGTGTATTCAGCTCAGCTATATGATGTACCAAATATATATTGTTTGTCAAAAGACGGAGTTTAACATGGCAGGACGCACAGAGGATAATCAGAAAAAACATATGTTTTTGTGATCTTTAATTCGGTATAACTCACGATTTGTACGTGGCGTATACGTTTCACGACAAACAAATGGCCATGCACCTAGACAAAGCACCAACCGCTTTTATATTATTAAACTATGATGATGACACTTTGTAAATATAGTCTTAGCCAAGTGCTGCACAAAAAAGTATGGTACAAAAAAATCGACTTCAATTGGATTAACTAATAACTAAAATTACTAATCTAATTTTGATTCAATTTAAACATTACTATACTGGAAGTCTTGTTTCTCAAGTAAAAACCATCATCTAATTCGGTTCAGAAATCCTTATATATAAGAGACCATAAACTATAAAACAAATAGATTTTCTAATTAAAAGAACTGAACCAATTTTGGTGAAGTTTTGATGGGACTACACTGAAAGTTTACTCTTTTGAATATAACAACAACAAAATCAAAAATCCAAATCAGTTTAGAAATCTTAATGAGGCAATATAAACAAAAATCAAATGGATTTACTAAAAAAAACACAATTTATTGTCGAACAACTACTGAACCAATTTTGATAAAATTTATATGAAATCACTTGGAGAGTATAAAAACAAAGGTTTCAAACAATGGTTTTTTTTGGTATGCAAATAAATCGGTGTACATACATAAAAAAAACATATACGGTCTCTTTTTGTGAAGTTAATTATAAAAACACTTGTTTAATAATATTTGAAAATTCATCTTTAAAGCGGTGAACGGGGATGGCAAAGTTTATATGAAGAAACATTAGGTATTTGTTGAAAGTAGAGTACGGATTTAAATGAAATTTGATATAATATATTGCAAGGAATATCACGCTAAGAGGCGGAACCTAGCAGCTGGTGGTGAGATGGCATGAAAAGATGGCGGGAGTGAAACGCCACTATTCCGTCGGCAGCCAAAGGTGTTCAATTATCTCTCAATTGCGTTCCTTAAATTCCCCTTATATAATTTCTAAAAGTATTTCATGTGTAATATTTTTTTTTGTGAAGTATAATTGACTGAGCGAGCGCAAAGTGCGAGCGAAACATCGTTTCAGCTTGGGTATAATTGCCTTCGTATGTCTGTCCGGATCTCTATCGGATACTCCTCAACAGGTCGCATTTCTCAATCGATCTAGATGAAACTTAGAATACAGGTTTGATGAGATTTTAGAAGAATTATTTTAAATATTTAGCATTTTTTATTTACTTCCCCCAAAAAAGAGCAAAAAAGGAGCTAATGAATATCTTCTTCTTATATGATCCGATTTCGATGGTTCTTTTTTATTTGAAAGATAGAACTTTAATGTTAGTCTCATAAAAAATTGGTGTAAGATTTGTTAAGGATCTTCGGCGTGAGTAGCAGAAGAGCTCCTCAAAATGTAGTAAATTACTCACTTTTAGGTTTCTACCAGTAGAATCAGCCCTTTACCTACTAGGTAGGGATTGATGGAGCACCTTGGTGTTTGTATTAGTTGGCTTGGTTATAATGTTAGTTTTACAATAAGGTAACTAGATGGTGCTACTGTGCACCCTTAGATTGATGGAAAAAAAGATTGTGCACGCGAGGTCTACAGCCCACAGATCCACTAGTATAAAATTGTGTGTGATCGTGTATCCGCATCTGGTTGCTAATAATATAATATACTAGCTTTTGCCCGTGATTTCGTCAACGCGGACTACAGTTTATCGTGAAAAAAGCATCCTATGTTCATCTAGGATATTAAAAACCAATAAACCAAAAAAACAAGAGCGTTCGTTGGTGCTACACTTTTGGTAGCACCAACGAACGCTCATGTTTTTTTTTGTCAGACTTGTTATTTTTGCGTTTCCATGGCAATTGTTTTTTACAGCGAGTAATCTACATTTTCCAGTTTCCCCTGGAAACTTATCATTTTCTAGAATAAAAAATATTCTATGTTGGTCTCTATATTGTACAGAATTTATTTGCAAAGATTCATCTATTCGGATCGGCTGCTTTGGCATAAAAATCCCCAAATAAAAAAACCAAACAAACAAAAATACAACGTTTCACATTTATATATTCATGTGGATATTTCACCCATTTTTTCAGTCCCAGTATTTTTTCTGATGGAGAGGTTGTCGCAGGAATCACAGGGGGTAAATGCTAGTTCACTTTTTGGAAAAAGAGGGGTTCTTTTTGATGAACTATTTCTTCAAAAAGCAACCACAGAGGATGTGGACTTAGCAATGTTCCGATGGTGTGACAACAAATGAGATTGATTTCATCATGATGGACAATAAGCACATATTCAGGGATGTCTTGTAACGAATTATATTAATATCAATTAAAATATTTGTTTAAAGTATGTAAAGTTACGTATTGATTTAATTTTAATGAAAATTAAAGTACGTTATAAAGCTGGAGCGATGTGACCTCGAATCCTCAAATACACGCCAAATAGAAAAGGCAGTTGAGCAAAATCGGGGGAATTGATTACCCAGCAATTGAGTAGATCCCATCTGACGAAGCTCAAGACCAATAATGGCACAACAGTCGTCTCTAAGCAAGTGATCCTTTCTGAGATTTAGCACCGAATTCCCGCGCAATACTGTCCCGCCACTAAACTGACGAGCTGCCAGACGTCAGCCTAGACGCTATTGAGATGGCGCTCAAACAACTTAAGAATAGAAAGGCCCATACCACAGGGCCTGAAGACAAAAGTTTTCAATCAGTCATGACCTACGGTGCCAAAATGTGGACACTCACGGTCAAACTAGTCCACAAATTTAAGTTCACTCAGCGAGCTATGAAGAGAGCTATGCTTGGAGTTTCTCTGAAGGACAAGATTCGTAATGAAAATATCCGACGGATAACCAAGGTAACCGACATAGCTGAAAGGATAAGCAAACTGAAGTGGCAGTGGGCTGATCACATTTCCCAAAGAACCGATAACCGTGGGGGTAGACGAGTTCTCGAGTGGAGACCACGTTTAGGAAAACGTAGTGTAGGACGCATTGTGGCTAGGTGGAGTGACGAACTGCGTAAAGCGGCTGGAAGAAAATGTGTCTGGAAGAAAATGGATGAGGAGAGCTGAAGACCGGCTCAGTGACTTGCATTAGGAGACGCCTACGTCCAGCAGTGAACAGATATAGGCTGATGATGAGTATAAATATAGGATAAGTTAAATGCTTGACTAGTAGATTGTAAGGGTGCATCTATGTGCAACACAATAATGTTGTAATCCCAGCGTAAAAAAAAACTTTGTTGGCGTATAATGTAAACACTACTCATGTAATAACTACAGAAACGATTGCAATGTTTTCACTAATAGGTAGCTTAGGGTCTTGGCCACGGAAGCCTATGCGTGTCCAACACGTACTTATCATAGCAACATCACTTTATTATCGCATCGGGCTGCGGCTCCCTGGTCCTATGCCGTCTATTTTCCAGCAACTATAAGTTTCTCAAGGTTTTTTCAAGGTTCTTCCTTGCAATAGTCCGAAATACTCGAGTAGTGATTTGAGGCAGATGGTTGAGAGCCTTATTAAAATGTTGTAATGTTTTAATATATATGCGTTGGTCCGATGTGCTCTCTGAGGAAATTGCAACATCTTCGTACCTACTTTTAGTTATTCTATGCTATTATAGTGCAACAACGCTGGAGTGTTGGTGAGATACAGGCGGTGCACATACTTTTTATTCATATAAATATTTAGAAAAAATCTAGACTTACACGAGCTAAGTAGCGGGTCGCTAGTCACTACGGTGTCGTTCGCTATCCACACACAAATATATATATATATATATATATATATATATATATATATATATATATATACATATATATACATATATATATATATATAAATATATATAAAAGTGAAAACGTTTGTTTGTTTATTTGGCGAGTTTTAACGAGATGGATTTTGATGAAATTTGGAATGGAGATAGCTTTATACCCTGGATATATAATACTTTTTATCCCGAAAAATAGTAAGTTTCTACGGGAAAACTGGAAAATTTCGATTACTTGCTGTAAGGAACGGTTGTCATGGAAACAAAATAATAAAAAGGTCTGTCAAATAGCATAAAGAGCGTTGGTGGCAAAGAGAATACAATACGTAGGTGGTTTACTTTTCCATTGTTTTTCAATAACCTAGATGAAAACAGGATGTTTTTTTTCGCGATAAATTGTAGACCACTCATACGACGTCGCGGGCGGGTTTAAAATATTTCCAGACACGCGAAAAGTCCACGGTTTGCCTACCAACTCGCAGCTACTCTGTCGACGGCATTGTGCCGTTCGTCTGAAAGAGCCCGGTGGCATCACCAAGGTCGAATCAAGTCGGACCATGTTTTCTTCACATTGCCACTGCCACTTACTTGGTGTCTAAAGATACTTGTACACTATCTTATTATTGTGTAATATTAGTTATTTTATCTAACAACATGTTATTATGGACTTTGTATCGGACAAGATAGATAGATAGATAGATAATACTTTATTGTACACCAGTTTCCAAAAAAATACTACAAATAGGAACAATCTTATAACTAAAGTAAAACGGGCGGACTTATCGCTAAAAGCGATAAAACCTCTTCCAGTCAACCTTGAAAGAAATAATTGAGTGAGTGAGACAAGCAACAGCCTCATAGGTAAATAGATGGTGAGCATGCCCCAGGATGATTATGACAATGATGAAATTATACTGAATTTGTTGTAGTTATATTATTTAGATGATGTTGCTATGATAATTACTATCATCATCATCATCATCATCAATGTCAGCTTCAAATGCAGGGCATAAACCTTCTCCCTCTGACACTATCATATCTGCCTTCAGCCAATCTTTGCTAAGGTCATATCAAATTTAGCTCGACTCTTCGTTGTTGCACTGGTCTTCTACGGCTGCAATTTTCCACGCGGGGCCACCAATCTATCAGTGACCTACTTCACCTGCCATCAATGCATCTTGCTATGAGTCCTTCTCATCGCCACTTGAGGTTTATGTACTAATTGTCTTTCACCTTGGTTCTTCTTTGGATCTCCGTCTTTCGCACTCAGTCGCTCAATGTGAGCTTAGAAACATATCTATTTAAATAAAATAAGAAATCACATGATGCAGTATTGGACCTACTTATCTAGAGAAAAATAGAATTCTGTTAAAAATTGAAACAGGTGATATCACTTTCAGATATCGTCACAAAAAAGAGCAGCGGGAAAAATGTTTTAACCAGTTCTATAAAATAATTGTTTAGTTGGTTTTACCGTAAGAGTTCCAATGTGTTCTTTTTAAATACCTCCTTAACTGTTATTTTGGACTGTTTCTATAAATATTCCTCAATCTTACATTGCAGTAGTACCACATCACTGCTTAGCAAGGTGGTGCGGGATGAATTTTAAAGAGCTAATGTAAGGCCGGCTTAAGCTTATTTGGACGTATAAAATCTGTGAGGAAATCAATGTTTGTTTTTTCATCGATAGATATATCAAAAGGTTCTGAATTGGTCTGGTTTGTTGTGTATGCTCATACCGAGATTTCAGTTTTGCTTAAGTGGTAAGTAGACCTGGCTAAGTAAGATTAAAGTAAATTAGTATATCTAAGTATTTTAAGTCGGTTTTATTTAACGAATTATTTCAATAAAAATATTAAAAAAAACGACCGCGTACAAAACTAAAATGAAATGCATGATGCCTTCGACAGCATCTAATATTTCAAAATCAAAAATCTTGAGGTTGTTTGCCTCCTTTTGGTTTGATTCACAGTCTGGTTTAGATTTTATAATAATTTATTTTTATTTATACTTTTTAGTTTACATTTATAAGAATTAGTGAAAATGGTTGCTAACCAACTTTAAATCGCTATATATCCTAAATAGTTATTCGAAACGAAAAATGATAAGATAAACCTAAAGATTATTTTTAAATATAGTGATATTCAGTGATACCCCATCTGACATATTATGTTCGCCTTCGTCGGAATACTCACATTCTCTTTCTTCTCTACAACATTCTCTCCAACCTTTCTACTCCCCTCTATCTCAAAGAACGATTATAGTTTCTTTCCTCTCTCTCTCTCTCTCAAACAGCTTAAGAGCAACAAGGCACCAGGGGAGGACGGAATAACGACAGAGCTACTGAAAGCGGATGGAACACCGGTGCTTAAAATCCTTCAGAAGCTGTTTAACTCCGACATCCTCGAGGGTACTACGCCAGAGGCGTGGCACAGTAGCGTAGTGGTTTTGTTTTTTAAGAAAGGTGATAAACCCCTCTTGAAGAATTATAGATCAATTTCGCTGCTGAGCCACGTCTATAAGCTGTTTTCGAGAGTAGTTACAAACCGTCTCGCTCGTAGGCTGACATGATGATACCTCTCACTCTCTATCTCTTAGATCTTCAGAAAACTTAGTCCTCCTTACCCCAGTACACACTACTTCCTGCTATGACTCCTCATTTACTATCCAAGCTGTGTCTGTGCTGTCGCCATCAGACGTGCTCAATCTATTCATAGTTTTAAGGCCTAGTGTTTTTTTTTTTACTTCTCCAGCTCCTCACCAGCTGTAGCTATTTCTCAGCACTGATTTGATAAGTCATTCGGTATGTTTCTATTAATATTTGTATTTATCTAAAATTATACTTGCTTATAGTTTATATTTTAACATAATATGTCTGTAACTATTGTTGTGTAGTTTATTGTACATTTTATTTATTTATTTGTATTTACATTTGTATAATTACTTAAAATTGACAAACTACCGTCCCTTTTTTAGATCGCTATGAGCGACAAGACCACTTCATTGTACCTATTGTTTATGTAATTTCTATTTTCGGTAATTTGTTTTTAAATGTGTTAAAAAAGTGTTATTATTGTATTGTTATTGTATGACATAGTTGGTCGACTTTCTTCTCTTCTTTGTCCTAGCTATTATCCCAATTTATTTGGGGTCAGCCCTCCTAGTATTTCTGCGCCACACCATACGGTTGTGGGTTGTCTCTTTTGTTGTGTTGCTCGCTATCATGTCATTTTCAATTGTTCGTAGCCAGGTCATTGGAGGTCATCCACTGCCTCTTTTCCCGTCTTTTATATTCATTACTCTTTTAATCATATGGTCATCATCTCACCTCATCACATGTCCGTACCAGCGCAAACGGTTTTCACTAAGTTTTTCATGTACCTTAGCAACTTTAAAAGTACCACGGATATATTCGTTTCATATTTTATCCATTTTTGAAACTCCACCAGACCAGCGTAAGATCTTCATCTCTGTGGTGTGAATTTTCTGTTCATCCACCTTTCTCATCGGCCAGCACTCAGATCCATATAGTAAGGCTGGTCTTACTGCCCTTTTGTTTACGTTGCCCTTGACTTTAATCGGCATACGGGAGTCGCATAGGACGCCAGACAACGATCTCCATTTCAGCCAGGCTGCTTGTATTCTGTTGTGTATGTCTTTTTCTACACAGGCTTTTGGTGCTACAATGGATCCGAGATACTTGAACTCTTCAACTCTGTTAAGAGGTCTGTTTTCGATGGATGGACATGGTACTACACCCACATTAGTTCCAAAAAAGTCGCAATACATATATTTGGTCTTCTGTCTACTATCCTCTCAACCCTCTCCTCTCCAAAGACTCTTGCCATGCCATCAGGTCTGATTGCACTTCTTCCAACGATTTGGCTATAAGAACTACATCATCAGCATAGAGTATTGACCACAGTGCTGGTTTTTGTATGTTTGAAGTAGTATAGTCCATTATCAGGTTGAATAATAGAAGGCTCAGGGTCGAGCCCTGATGGACACCTACTCTGACCTCAAATGCCTTACTTGTCCCTGTTGGGCTGACCACTCTTGTGGAAACATTGTAGTACAGATCTTTAAGGAGCGCAATATAATGCTTCGGCACTAGTTGTGCTCTAAATGCTTGCCAGATAAGCTCTAGGGGAACTCGGTCGAACGCCTTTTCGAGGTCAATAAAAACCATATGGAGGTCTTGTTTGCGAGACTTGTACTTTTCCAAAAGTATTTTCACTGAGTGAATTGCATATGTGGTGCCCCCGCCGCTTGTAAACCCACACTGGTTTGGTGTTATATTTGATATTTTTGTTAGCCTTTTTACTAGAATACTTTCCCAGATCTTAAGGGTGTGAGAGGTTAGCTTGATTCCTGTATAAATTCCACAGTCCGCAACATCCCCTTTATTCTTATAAAAAGGTAAAAAGGCAGTTATAAAAATTTCGTTGAAAAGCTTAGTCAACCATGCTACACCAGTATTTCCCAGTTTTTCCATAGCTCTGCTGGAATCTCGTCTGGTCCCGTGGCTTTCCTATTTTTCATTTTTTGCATAGTTGCTTTGACTTCCTCGGGTGAAATTGCATAAACAGGTCCTTGAGTGTGTTAGATTACTACTTATTGTAAACATAAAAAAGTATAAAAATAATAGTTGGTACATGTAAATGTTATGTATCCAGCTTTAGAAACGAAGTATTGACTACTTTAAAGAAAAGTAAAGTACCACGTATAAACTTACGATGTATGTCATCCATCACTATGAAACATCTGTATTATTATGCCATCTGTATTATTAACTATCAGACATGACTAATGTAATTAATAAAGTAAATGGTAGATATTCGTTGATCTGTTTTCAAACGACTCAAATAGCTCGGACGAAGTCGGTAGTCTTCGTCTCGGATGACTTCTGACAGCGTCGGATGTTCGAAAATGTTATGTAAAGGCTCTCTCGACTTGGCAAAGCTTAATGTTCTTATGGCCGCCGCACCGAGAGGACCTTGGCAAGTTAAGTGCTTTTCTTTTTACTCTGTTCTGCTGCTTGTTTGTAGCTGTGTAATTATACTGTGTATTTGTTACTGTGTATCACTTCATTGTGGAGTGATGAAGTGATCTATAAGATTATAGTTAACGGGATTATCATCAATTTGATTGTGTTTAAATACTGTTTTAGAAGTTAATATGCCTAGTGTAACTAAGGCAAATATAAATGTTTGTCTGTGACCAATTATCACATTTAAATTATTAATAACTATGTACTTAAGTAGTTATTGGTTTAATAATATTACAAAACATGTTCGCCACGTAGTCTCTTGCCGGTTTTCTTGAAAAGTGGTGTATTCCGAATCCGGTGTACAAATAAGTAAACAATATAAAGAATTGCAAACCCATTACCTTGTTTTCATTAAAATACTCCTTAAGTTATTTATTCTGTAGCTGTAGCTACTAGGTACTATAGATACCAACTATAGGATATAGCCACTTGCTCTTAATACTAGGTGCAGATAAGTTTTATCTCCTACTCGACAAACCTAACCAACTGAAGGCTAACATTACAAAACTTAGGTTTTGATAACCTTACAGTACGTATAATTATTATACATATGTTTATAAATCTCACAAGTGCATGGCAGTATTGTTAGCGGTTCTTGTGGAAATTATTTGGTAGTATTTCTGCCACCTCTTATTAATTTCTTTGTTTGTGGTTAATAACTTGCCGGATGAAGCTTTAATATATTTGTTACGTTTGATATCCTTTGATAGATTATTTCTTATTTTAGCTAATTTAAATATTTCCGCGTCTGTTTCTGCGTTCTCTAATTCTTTATAAAAATGATCCTTGGACAATGCTCTTGCCACAGCAACACATTTCTTAGCTCTCTTCTTCATTATGTTGTATTCCAGGCGATCGGTGTCCATTTTTGTTTCCTGCTATTTCTTGTACACTTCTATTTCTAATACACTTTCTTTTCCCTGATCTGAGATTTAACATTCTCATCCCACCACGAAGGATCTTTATTAATCCTTAGTTTTCCTTTTGTAACACCTAAGGTATTTGGCGGTTTTCAGGCAAAACTGGTGGAAGTCGTTCCAGAGAGTGTTGCTATCTTTTGGGTCTTGTAGCGTGTCTTTCAAGTATGCATCAGCTTTGACCGTAAACGAAGTGCTTTCTGACTTGTGTATGTTATACCATTTTATGCGGGCTTCATCTTTTTGATATATCTGTTTTTCGTTCCAGTTCGGCATTATCAAACAAGCCACAAGGAGTCTGTGTTGGGTGGTTAGTGGTTCCCCTGGTATAACTTGACAGTCCTTGAAATTGCACAAAATGGACCTGACACACAAAAAATAGTCTATTTATGAGGCCGAACCACCACTTTTGTAGGTAATTCAGTGTTCGTCCTTTTTTTGAAAATAAGTGTTGACGATCGGGAGGTCGAATTGAGTCGCTAAATTCATTATGTCAAGGCCCTGGCTGAGAGGTGCCATATCCAAAATTTCCATGTATTACTGTGTTTTCTGGTGCTTTCAGACCCACATGTCCGTTCAGATCACCTGCTACCAATTTTCTCTCATCTAAAGGTACGTTTTGTAAAAGGTCTTCTAGGCTTCCCCAGAACAGATATTTTTCTTCGTGGTTCATCCCATTTGGGGAGCATATACTGAGATTACATTTAAAGTTGATAGTTCTTACCAATGTCCCTGGACTTTGAGCCTTTCCACTTAAGTTCTTGTACACAACAGATATTTATATTTCGCCTATGTAGCGTATTTGCCAGTTCCTGGCTACGCCCGGTCAGGGAACCTATGTTCCATGTAGCTATGCGCATGTTATTTGCGTTGCGTCTTGATTCGTCGCTTGCAGGGGACGCCTTAGCATTTTTCGCCTGTAATCGCATCTGACCGTCGCTTAAGGGGTACGCCCTAACCATTATACTCTTTCTCTTATGTTGTGCTTTCATACTAGGAGATTGTTTTGTTTTGGCGGTGTGTTTTTAGAGCCGGTTGCCACCTGACGCCAAGACTGTCACCCTCTTCCAGGGTGAGTGCCGCCGTTGACCCATCATGAGCTCTTCCGCCGCCATCCCTTCTGGAGTGCTCCAGCCAACCACCCAGCACTGTCCGCGACCTCTGCTTGAAATATGTCGGAGAAGCCCGCAGCAGGGGTTTGATAACGAAGTTGCCTTCTCCGGCTTGTTGGTCCGCGGGAGGTATTTTATTTCCCTCCTACCCGACGGTGACGCCGAGCATTCCCCTATCCGCCACCTGGGGACGCGTTCTCTAAGTGTGAGGCTCACCCGAGAAAGAGAAAGTTGTTCGACATTATATTTTTCATTTTTTACTTTAATTATGTCACAATATTAAAATTTGATTAATGTCATGTCTTTAGTAGCACTCGCAAGTTGTGAGTGCTACTAAAAGATTGACGTAAGAATCATCAAAATCGGTCCATGCGTTCGGTCTATATAGTGCCACAAAGATACATAGGTACATAAGCTGATAAACACATTACCAGGCCTTTGCTTTGCGCAGTCTGGTAAAAACTAAAACCCGACTACTGGTGAGTAAATAAAAAAAATAAATAGACTGTGATATTCTTGCGATGAAGACGAATCGATTGATACCTTACTTGTCAAAATCGTACCAATAAGGGCGACGATGCTGGAACATCCACATAATATATACATACATATACTGTTAAACTCATTACCATTCCCTTGCTTCGCCATAGTCGGGTAAAAATATAATTGAACATAACTATATACCACTATCAATTAACACCCTCAACAATACATAATACAACGTAATTTTTTTGTTCACGCAAATTTGAATAACTGTTCAGAATCAACATTCCAATAAAGTGTCTCAAACGTTTATCCCTTTGCCTCAAGTGAGTGAATTACTCTCTGAGTCAATGTTTGACTGCTCTATATCTGATGTTATTTTTTACCCGAGTACGGCGAAGCAAGGGAAGGGTAATGAGTTGTTGTTCTATTTGTCCAAATAAAGTACCTACTAATTTTATCTTTCTATATATCTACCCGTGCGAAGCCGGGGTGGGTCGCTAGTGCATGTATATATGTATGTCGCAAATTTTAACGGATTAGAATCCACAGGCTCGTTGTTGGTCTCCGCCATGTTGTTTTATTATAAATCTGTGCGCACACCAGGGCCCCGACCACATAACTTGGCTTCAATCAGATTGTCACTTTTTTCATAGCAAAATCGACTCTATCGCAAAGCATTAATGAATTTGACTGCTTGAAACCGATATGATCAACATTACGTAATCGCACTGCCGGTGCAGCTGTCTCGAGAACAAGTGAATGAAGTTGAATGAACCTCGATCAAACGCACGACTGACAGATACAACTTTGACACTGACAACTGACAGCCTAACTCTTGACTTTATGCTACCGACTATCTACAACTTATGCTGTCCATGACTTTTGCGTGATGTTCCAGTTCGAATAAAGTAATTAACCACTAATATGAATGAATGACGTCGCACATTTGTATTCATTACTAGCTGTACCCGCGGTTCCGCATATTTGGTCATTACTAAAACTACTCTGTTATTCCAAGACCTAAAATAACAATATACCAACTTTTGATCAAAATTTCTGCCGCAGTAAAAAAGTTTTTTATCGATTGCTCGGCTTCTATTATAATCATCGGATTGAAATACCAATTACAGTTTTTAAGTTCAGCCCTAAGTTATCTAACAGTGATAGGTCACATCGCAATCGCTCGAGTAGTTTTTACGAGATACGAACAAACAAACAAACAGACAGAAATAAATAATTTAAAAAAAACTTTGTTAGTAGCTTATTTTAAGTACCCTAGACATTTTTTTAATTGTCTTTTTGTACAGACTTTTTCGTACTTTTCGTAATCTACTAAATTCAATAATTAAATATCTTCAATGTATAGAATTGGACCTGTTAGTTTTAATATAAGTACTAGCTGTACCCGTGGCTTTGCCCGCTAGGTATTTCATTTAAAAGTAGTCCATATGTGTTATTCCAGGACCAAAAGTATCTATCTATATCTATCAATACTTATAGTAAAACTGTAACAGGTCCAATTCTGTACATTGAAGATATTTTTCTATAATTATAATAAAACTGTTAAAGATCCAATTCTGTACATTGAAGATATTTAGTAATATGTTTTTGGAGGTTTTTCTATATTCGATACTGAAGCAATAACTAGCTTAAAAGCTAAAAAAACACGTCTTCCCTACCAAAAATGAACTTATGCCAATAAATTATATACTGTTGGAATGTGCCTTCAATTTGATACCCATATTGTAAAACTGGAAGTATTTTTTTTCGAATTTGTTTTTTTTTTAATCGGGGGGGATGTAAGGATTCTATCCATACGCCATACGTCTACCAGCGGTCGCCAACGCATGGCCCGCGGGCCACATGCGGCCCGCGACCTTCCTTCTTGGACAGGTTTTGACATGGCTTAACGACTGCTATTAATCATTAACAGCCGCGATCGGCAGTTAATGATTAATAGCAGTTAACGTTTATTGAAAAGGTTTGCTCAGCAGTATTTTTTTTGGTATTTCTAAAGTTTTTTTTTCCTGTATTTCAAATACAGGAAAAAAAAACTTCTCGTCTCACAGATGAGCATTTGAGAGCAATTCTATGAATTTCAACTACTAACATGAAAGCTAATGTACCTACCACAAATAGCCACTCAAATACAGCTTCACACGTTACTTATTGTTGTACATATACTTTGTTAGTTATTATTATTTTTACACTACTGTCGTTAAAAAAAGAACCCTTATCCCGCAGGAACTCTTTATTTTTTCGGGATAAAAGTATCCTCAGTTTTAACCCATCATACAAACTAGAGATGCGCCGAACATGGATTTCTAAACCGAACCGAATTACGAACATTGTTCGGTTCAGCAATTACCGAACCGAATTTTCGGCCGATCTCTTTGGTCCCATTTAGGCGCCCTTTGCTGCACAAACAGGTTTGTACAGATCCGCGAGGCGCCCAGACGTCTAATCATTTGAAAACCGATATCTTTTTAAGATGGGCATAATCACTCACGCTTTCTTTACATTTTAGTAAAAAATAAGTTTAGAGATTTTTGGTATGATTAGAGTACCAATAGTTCGTTCGAAACTAAGTCCAAAACTTCGTAATCTGGGATCAGAGTAGGGCCCCGGGACCCTTATGCGACCTTAGCAAAAACTAAAGGCTACTCAGGTGGGAGTGGAGCTTGTAAAAACAATTTTGCTTAATTAATTATAATTTTATTGTTATTTAATTTCTATTTGATTGTGCTATTATTCTAATTGTTATAATTGTCACCATAACATCAATGCTAAATATGTCATGTTTGTCTGATATTTTTAGCTGGCTTTATTTTCTAAATAAAAATGGCCAAGACTAATTAAAAAAAAAACTTTAATGTTAATTAATTGGTTAAAATTTGATTATGTATGCATATTTTAAATTATA
This sequence comes from Alsophila aescularia, assembly GCA_946251855.1. NCBI lineage: Eukaryota > Metazoa > Arthropoda > Insecta > Lepidoptera > Geometridae > Alsophila > Alsophila aescularia. Next base: position 17,923,474 of record OX276375.1, on the reverse strand, counting down.
TATAATAAATATTGATTATATGATTTTTTTAATTATTATTTTAGTCATTACAAGCCATGTAGGACTTAAAATTACATAAGTTTAACATTCGGCACATCTCTAATACAAACTTATGACTGTGCCAAGTTGCATCGAAATCCGCCCAGTAGTTCCAGAGTAGTACGTGTTCTTTTAAATAACTTTCAACCCCTATCCTGCGGGAACCCTTTAATTTTTAGGGATGAAAGTATCCTATGTCCTACCTCGTAGTATGAACTCAAATCATAGCATTGAATTCATTCAGTAGTTTCGGCGTTATGCGCGGCCAAGATATCAGCGAGGTATCCATGGATTCGTCTTCATCGCAAGAGTGACATAGGCTATTTTTTAACAGACCATAGTCGGATTTTAGAACTTATGTCTTATTCTAAAATAGCGATTGTAGTTTGTAGGTACATTTTCTGATGCAGATTTTCTGAAAGCTCACTGGAAATGCGCTTAGTAAAATTGATCGTTTTGTTCTGTTACTTGTAAGTACCTACCTAATTAACACGTACCTAATTATAGATAAATACGCATATGACGACCGGTTGGTCTAGTGGTTAGTGACCCTAACTGCGAAATCAAACAACGGTCGTGGGTTCGAATCCCGCAAGGTGCAATCATTCGTGTGATGAGCAGAAATGTTTTTTTCCAAGTTATGGATGTAATATTCGTATTTATGTATGTTTATCCGTTGTCTAGTACCCATAGTAGGTACAGGGTATCCTATTTTATGGTGAGGTATCCTAATAATTGGTGTCAATAATTGTCCAAAATATTGATTTATTTATTTTTTATTTATATATTGTTATTGTCATTTATTTAGGATTCAAATTCCTGTCTTTCTATTTTTTCTTTATTAAAAACCAATGCAAAAGTAGGTATAGCACCAATGCTCTTGAAGTTTTTTGACTGACTTGTCTTTTTTTCCATGGCAACCGTTCTTTACAGCGAGTAATCAACACTTTCCAGTTTTCCCGTGAAAATTTTTCAATTTTCCGGGTTAAAAAGTATTCTATGTTTTATTCTAGGGTATAAGCTATCTCCATTCCAAATTTCATCAAGATCCGTCCAGCGGTTATCGCGTGAAATCTCCCCAAACAAAAAAAAAACAATCGTGGAGTCCCTCGGCGCTGAAGAAGTGAAACTTCGTAATGTGGAAATGAAAATAGGAAGGCCTCCATGGTAGCGTTAAACGTTTAACGCTACCTTGTTGGAAGTCGCATAAGAAGTTTCACGTCAACAAACAGACAACGTTTAACTTTTATATATTGGTATGGATAACAATTGTTCAACAATTCCGTTACATGAAATCGATACAGATTGCTCTACATTATTGTTTATAGGCCGATATCGACGTCCGTAATCATCGGTATTGGATCACAGTGCGTTCAACTACTAACTATTAAATGCCGTTGTACCAGATATTGACAACATTTTTTTATATTTATCTTTAGTTTTTTTCAGTCATGTTTCGCGGAAAGAGTTCTTGCTAAGAAGTGTAGGTACCTAATGTAAGTACGACCAGGCAGTACAACTTTTCATGAAAAGGACGAATTGTTCCCTGTCAGCATAAATAAAACAAACTTTAAATAATCTTTTATTTACTCGTACTAAGTTATACCTACAACATAGGTATTCAATTCACTGTTCCTCTTCCACCGATGTATTAAGTAGGTGCGGCTGTGCATTTATTGTGTAAGATAATTTTAAGCACTTTCTGACCCATAAGACCCATAAGACCCTTTATACATAAGAAAAAATAAGAGTTTGATGAACTCCCTCCCACCCCCTTTCAATCTTACATAAGATCAGTACCAAAATTATAAAGAAAAAATAGCAAATATATAAAAACGCGTTGGTTTGTGTTATAAATAAAGAAACGTTTTAATATGAATTGGTAAGTAACAGTGTCAGTTAGAAACTGTCTGCTCCGCTGCCTCATTTAAGAGAATACCGTCATCCACGTCCTCCCATTCAACGATATCAACATTGTTGCGTTTCATGTAGCACTTAGCTTCATTATTATATGCGGCAACAGCATGCTCGTTTTCAATGTTCGAAGCAATGCAATGAACTTTTTTTGTGAAACTTTCTTCGATGCGAAGTACTTTGAGCACACTGAACAAATTCTTCCATAGAGGGCATCTTGAACAAATGGATAGTAATACGTAAGGGATCTTGTCAAATGTAGTATCTATGTTAATAAACTTGAAGTGCTTCAGGAGCGAAGATTCGCACCGCAATGGGCATGGTTGTAGAATTAACCCTTCCGGCAGGATTTTACGAATGTAACTTTTCAATTGACCACAGCATTCCTGATCAGTGCATGTCACAATTTCTACAAAATATTGTGACTCCTGCACGTGCATTGAGTACCAAGCTGGATCGTCTACAAGCGATTTGTCATTTTTTCAATTATGTTATCATTGGTGGCAAACATTCATCATCAACCGACTCACTATTAATGACAATTGAACTTTAAATCTCTGTCATAATTTTTACTGGCGGGGCGGGTGTGTTGCCTTTGATACTTCAAGTATGTAATATACAGCTGCACCTTCCATGTCTTTGCGGGACTGTGTGCGTTTATATTTATTTTTTTGCTTACTTTTGTGATCTTACGTAAGAACTATCGTATTTTATTGTTTTAATTTTGTTTATTTTATTATATATTTTATTACTACTAATTAAATAATTATTATAGTATATAGTTATGTATGGGTGTGTATATATCTATATATATTATATAATATATGTATACATTTATTTCATATGTATCTTCCAATATTTATATGTATGTTTTATTTGATTTTTATTGTATATATATATTATATATGTGTATATCTATTATGTATTTTTATTATTAGTAATTTTATTAACTACTACTCTATTTTTTGTGATTGGTCCCTCTAGGCCGTGACTGAAAATCAGCGTCAAGTGTCGAAGACGCTTGGCATTATGCTGTGGCATGACACTTTCAACATTTAGATTTATATGTTTAATTTATATGTTAATTTACTACTTTTTTATAAGTGTTGAATAAACGATTTTTCTTTTCTTTCTATAAAAATAAACGATTTTTCTTTTCTTTCACGATTACAGATGGAATAGTTCCCCCTGACGCGTACCATCCGCCGTTGGATGTCAAGGAAGTATTGAAGCTGCTCGTTATTCAGATCGCCTACAGCCTACTAACATCAGTACCTTCAAAGACTGGAATTTTAGGAAATGTGATTATGAACGGTTGGGTTTTCTATTCTCAGAAAGTTCTTGGGATACAAGTGCTGCAAGCTAACAATGTTTTTAATGCGACTGATAACCTATACAAAATTGTATATGGTGTTTTTGATGAGTGCATGCCCAAAAAACGACGTGAGAACACTGTAAGCAGGCGCTATCCCGTCTGGTTTTCCAACGATATCATTCGTGATATCAAAAACAAAACCAAATTACACGCGTTGTGGAAACGAACAAACAATTAGGATACTTACAAATTATTCTCCAAACTCAGAGCAGACCTCAAACTTTGTACAAAAGCCTCCTATAATTCGTATATGCAATCCATAGAAGATAACATACAGGCTAACCCCCGTGAATTTTGGCGACATATTTCTAGCTTGCGTACAAAGGGTGGATTTGAGCCCAATATCACGTACAAAGACCAAACCTTTTCAGGTGTGGAAGCTGCAGAAGCTTTTGCCAGCTTCTTTGCTAGTGTGTTTTTGCCTGATATACCTCTACTTGACTCTGACGTAGCATACCAACAGGATAGAAGTTGCAATAGCAATTATGTAAATATTTTTCAAATTACACCCCATGATGTTATGTACGGAATTAATAAATTAAAACCAGGTACTACTAACCAGGTCTACTGGGCCAGATAGTATTCCCCCGACAGTTATCAGACAAACAAAGAAATGCGTTTGTATTACTCTTTGTCACATTTTTAATTTGGCACCGCAGACTGGACAATATCCACCACAATGGAAATTGACGAGAGTTACCCCTATACCAAAGTGTTCTGGCAAGTCAAGCGTGGATGAATACCGACCTATTGCAGTTTTATCTTCCCCTGCAAAGGTGTTTGAAAGCATTATCCACAAACACATCCTCGCACAGGTGGATAAATACCTTTGTACTGAGCAACACGGTTTTCGACCAAAGAGATCCGTTGATTCCAATCTCTTGAACTCCAATCTCTTTACTCGTCGAGTTTATATAAACTAGTTTAGATAGAGGCTCACAAGTAGACGTGCTGTATTTTGACTACCGGAAGGCGTTTGATAGGGTAAATAATGACATACTGCTGGCGAAACATGGTACCATAGGCTTTACCCCGGGACTTCTCCGGCTTCTTGCGGACTATCTCCGTGATCGCCAGCAGTTTGTCAGACTCGGTTTATACGAATCTAATCCCTATCACACGCGTTCAGGAGTGAGTCAGGGCTCAATATTAGGGCCTCTTTTATTTTTATTAATGGTTAATGATCTTTCTACCGTTCTGAAAAACTCTCGATGCTTGCTGTACGCTGACGACCTCAAACTCTTCACAGAGGTGAGGTCTGATGCTGACTGTATAGCCCTGCAGCAGGACGTCGACGCTGTATACCGTTGGAGTCATGAGAACGGGATGGAGTTCAATGCTGCTAATTGCTGTGCCATGACTTTCCGTTGAATGTGGCACCCAATGGTTTACAACTATAAAATAAATGGCACTAGCGTAACTCGTTCAACAGTAATAAAAGACCTGGGAGTCACATTTAACTACAAGTTAACTTTTCACGACCACGTTGTTACATTGGCCAAAGAGTCATATAGGCGTTTGGGATTCATTCTTAGAAACTCTCGTGACTTTTGTAACCATCACTTAATACGGTTAATTTTCGGGGCGTTGGTCCGTACTAAATTAGAAAGTGCTATGTGCGTCTGGAACCCGCACGAGAGCAAATATTCTCTTTTACTCGAGAAGGTACAAAAGGCCTTTCTTAGGCGTTAGTTCTTTTCTTAGTCTATTTAAAATGTTGAGCATCTCTGTTATAAGATTGCTGTCATAAGCAAACGCAACCTGTTGTTCCTCATACAATCATCTTACCCTAGTGGAGATTCCCAACCGGCATCTTTTTATATAGGCTCTAATTCTCTGCCTCGTCAATCGCTGTTAAGTCGAGGTTGAGAAGGATGCAGTCAACATTATTTAATGCACTATGTTGCTAAATACCAAATTTTGATTAGAACCAGTAATACTACGTACCGGTAATCGGTACGGTATCTACTTTCTTTACTCAGTCCTGAACGAATAACAACCAGACTTTACCTGACAGGAACTATAAGAACTGTGTTCTCCAAGACCTAAAACAAACAGCTGCATTAAAAAAACTAAACCCAGTTGGACAATGGCCAACTGAGAATGGTCTTGGGACGCGATCGTGGCACAACAAACCCAGCCGCGAGCATGGGCGGCCCGCACGCGGCGAGCTAGGGCAGGGCACGCGCCGGGATATTGTACGACCATCTATCTACAGTCTACTTTAATCTATCTATGAACCTTGCTAGAGTCGAGTTCGATAGGGGTCGGAGTTCTTAACAGTAACTTGTGCGAATTTTGCCTCATGCCTGCACCAAAGATTCTGTTTTTTTTTATCGCGAAAAAAGAATCCTATGTTCTTCTTGGATATCCAAAACCAATGCAAAAGTATAGCTAACCAACGCTCTTGATGTTTTTGACAGACTTGTTATTTCATTTCCATGCCAACCGTTCCTTACAGCGAGTAATCAACATCTTCCAGTTTTCCCGTGGACACTTACCATTTTTCGGGATAAAAAGTATCCTATGTTTTATTCCAGGGTATAAGCTATCCCCATTCCAAATTTCATCAAAATAAGTACATCCGTTATCGCGTGAAAGCTCCCCAAACAAACAAACAAACAGGCAACGCACTTTTATATATTGGATACAGAGTGAATTTTTCAAGTGGGCGTGGTAGGCTAAATCAGAAACTATGAGGAATAGCGAAAAGTACTCAAAGAAGTCTCGGGCCCGATTTTGATGAAAACTAAAACTGCATCTTTAGATTTTTGAAAAAACAATATTACTAGGCAGGAATCGAACACGTTGATTTTGTAAAAAAAAAACACACACACACACACTGTATTATTACACCATTCGATAGTGTCGCTAATAAGGATTGAATTCTGGGAAGAAATGACATACAACAAACTCAAGGAAAGAGCTCATTTTTAACGAAAATAGTAAAATAGTTAAACCATAACTGATTAATTGTTCAAAATGATGACCGTTGTTTTCAATACATAGATGGATTCGACGTCTCAAGTATTGTACTGCATTCAGTATTAAAATATTATTGGTTCCGCTTAGAATATTTTCCAAAGTTCGTTTCAAGTCATCAATTGCATTACACGTGTCTTTGTAGATTTCGTTTTTTACATACCCCCAGAGAAAATAATTTAAGGGGGTTAGATCCGGTGACCTCGCTGGCCACGGCACAGGACCATAAATTGCAATAAAATGTTCACCAAACTACTGAATTAACATATATTTTACTATATGACTATTAATACGAAACAGTACGCAAACAGAAGTACGTTAGTAATAATCAACGAAACGTGGAACAAAATCTAAATTATTGACTCCAATTTACTCTACGTTCTAATTTCAATTGTTTACATTTTTTTCTTTTACTGTGGCCTTTAACCGCGAAGACATAATAAAAATTTGAAATTAGAACATAATATTGTGAAGATGATCGCGCTGCGGGTCTGTGTTGAGAAAAATATTGAGCATCATTTCGGACAAGGTACAGGTAATGCAGGTATGAATTAAAACAATACTTTAAAATATGAATCAGTTTATTAAAATACAACATTTTCCTTAAGTTTGCCTGAAATAAAATTCATCCTGTATTTACATTGGTGTTGATATTTTATGTACGGGTACTTACCTATTTTTAATTTATTACTGCGCCCCGCGGCATTGCACGCATCCAAATTTTGCCCCTTCCTTTCCATCTCCCCCACCCCCTAAATAAAAAACCAAATCTTATTTTTTTAAACCGGTCTGTCTATTCTCTTGTTGTTGCGAGACTCATCAGCCCGTGTTAATCCAATGCTGGACATAGGCCTCTCCCAACACACGCCACTGAGCACGATCTTCGGCTCTTCTCTTCCAACTGCTGCAAGACACTTTGCGTATATTTTCGCTCCATCTATCTGGATGGCTACGTTTACCGAGTCGGGGTCTCAACTCAAAAAAACGTCTACCCAAACGGTTATCAGTCCTTCTACAGATATGACCAGCTCTTCGGCAGATATGTCCAGCTCACTGCCATTTCAGCTTACTAATCTTAAGGGCTATGTCGACAACTTTGGTTCTCTGCCGGATGATCTCATTCCGGATACGATCTTTCAGAGAAACTCCAAGCATAGCCCTTTCCATAGCCCGCTGGCTACCTTACCTTAAATTGGTGGACTAGTCGTACCGTGAGTGTTCTCGACTCGACTCCATATGTCATAACAAGTAGGACACACTGGTTGAAGACTGGTTTTGTCTTCAAACTTTGCGGTATTGGCAACGAGGACACTAATGCACGGAAATTGCTTTTTTAAACGGTTTTATTTAACTTGCCTTGTTTGTTGTTGATTTTTGTTTGTTTATTTATTTGTTTTGGTCAAATCTAGTAATTGAAATTTTACCCCCTTTCTGTTGACTGATCGATCTGAAATTCGGTACACACCTTTAGTTTTGATGACGATACAATTATGTCATTCACTGTCATTATAAATCCAGGATGGCCGCCACCATAAAATGGTGGAATATATTATTTTTTCAACCCTTCTATATTGGTATCAAATGAAAGAGCTTAACTAGTACAACACATTATATCATGAAAAAAATGCAAATCTAAGATGGCCGCCACCACAAAATGGCGATTTACTTTTTTTTCAATCCCTTTAATATGGGTATCAAATGAAAGGGCTTGACAAATAGAGCACAGTACCTCTTATAAATAACTGATAAAAAATTGTGGAAATGTACATAGTTTTAGTCTGTATATAAAATCGTGTGATGAGTTATTATGCAGCTGTTGTGAATGTAATGAATGTATTTTTAATTTGAATTTTATACAACACATCCTCCTAGCGAGATAATCTGAAGTTAAACATCTGCTATTAGAACTTCCACATATTATTATAATTAGGTCACTTGCACTGTCGCACTTCATCGAGAATTATTTTTATGAAAACCTAGACACAAGACGGTTTTAGATGTTTGATGGCGATGTACCATCAATCGAAAAAGTGAATAACTACGAGCTTCCATGGTATCGGTTGGCGGACTCCGCTCCCGAAAACAACAAAAAGACGAATACCAAAACGTCGAGAACGACGTAATGAAACAGCTTTATGCGAACCAAAAAATACTGTGGATAGAAAAGTATACTACCTAAAAAATAAACAGAACTTTCAGAAATGGCTTTGCGTCCTTGGAAAAGAACACGAACTACCACAAGAAAATACCTTGTTGCATCGCTGTTCTCATTATTTTCAGCGACATCAACTTTTTTTAATTGACTTTTATATAGTGAGATCTCGATAGAAAGGCATTCAATTTATCTAAAATCGACTCCCGAGCTGCATCACCTCTCCCGCTCAAACTCCACCTGGACGAGCAGGACAAAAATTTGTGAGCGGTGTATAGCGCCTTAACTAAATTTATCGGTCTAAAAATGGCAGTTAGATAATAATCACACAGGGCGCATCGGTATCGCCTTGCGTAGACATTTAATTAATTAAAAGGACACATTTACAGATATGCAATTATTAATCCTGTGTGTCAAGTCGAAGAGCTAAGTGCAATCACTAATCAAGATGCAGGTGGCTCTCACCTGCGCACACTCATTTAGTTAAGTGCTTCTAGTTGGCACGTATCGGTGTTCGTGGTTAGCCTTTCGTTTTATTTCATGGACCACTATTTGACTAATCCATCCGCGTCTGGAGCCTACTTAGGACGATTATCACCTGTATTTTTTGTTGCTGCTCCTTATTAAGAATCCACTTCGTTGTATTATTATTATTGCAAACCTCTTTCGCTACATTAAAATGTGTCACATAAATCCATAGACCTAGTTAAAGGAAGGAAGATACGGCACTATTTTATATCACGTAAAAACTGGACTAGTTACAACTGCTGGCAAATACACCCACATAGCTTCACATTACAACCGTTTGCTGCGGTCGTGCTTCAACAACAAAGATAGAGAGACATACGCAGACTGTAGCGCGAATAAGAGTCACTGAACTCAAGCTAACAAACGCCACTCAGATTGTGACTAAGGCCAAAGAAGGCCAATTGTGTGCGTTGCACCTAATTTATGCGGTCCATACCCGACGAGCTGGTACCTGGTCTTCCCAGCACTTTTAAATCCATGCCCAAATCAGATGTTGTTGTGATGTTGATCCCCAAGCACGACGCTGAATGGATACTTAAAGATTCATGCAAATTACTGAATGTTATCCCCAATAATACATAAACGTGAAACGTTATCGGTTTGTTTGTTTATTTATTCGGGGCGCATTCACGCGATAAGGCTGAAACAAATTTAATGAAATTTTGTGTGTAGAGATGTATACAAAAGAGACCATATTATGATACTTTTTATCCCAGAAAATTGGGCAAAGCCGCGGGGCGCAGTTAGTACTTACTATCTATCATAAAGTAATTATAGACATAAAAGAGTAATGCTGGATCCCACTTCGCTGTATCCTTGCAAAACGCTTCCTCTACATTAAATTGTATCACAGAAATGTGTTATACCTTTTTAGCTGGATTTTATTCAAAACTAGCTGCGCCCCACTGTTTCACCCGCGTGGAACCGCGTGAGGGATGTTGATGTTGATGATGATGAAAAGCATCTTAAGTGTTATTCGAGGGTTTAAGCTATCTTCATTCCAAATTTCATCAAAATCCGTTCAGTCGATTGAGAGTGAAGTATGATGATGATGATGAAGATGATGATGATGATGAAAGTATCCTATGTTTTTTATTCCAGGCAATAAGCTATCTCCATTCCAAATTTTATCAAAATCCGTCCTGCCAACTCCCCAAACAAACAAACAAACAGACAGACCACGTTTCACTTTTATATATTGGTATGGATCATTCAGTTGTATCCCAGCTACTCTACATTTTATGGTGTACAATAAAGTGTATTATTATTATTGTGAGTTAGTTCCTTTTGTACTTATACTCGTCAGTCTTCGCCTCTTCGACAACTTTTTGCTCTACCGAAATAATAAAAAATAAAAACCCACTAGTTTTTAAATCATTAGATACGCCATAATATAATTACTCCAATCGTTTTAAGGATCTGCCAGCATTTCAAAATTAAGCCCTCGCGAAAGAGTTATGTAGATATCCGGCATATTCCTATCAGTTGAAAACCGTGAGCGAATCGAATTAAATCACTCACTTACTGAAAAGAATCGTTCCTTGGCACGAATGGACAACAACGCCTGTTATTAAAAAAAAATGGTGATAAAGAAGGTATAATTTATACTGTAATTAATGCGGAGTGGTGTGACGAGGGCGTGTCGAGCTTCTCATTTCGCATGCGAAGCCGTGTTCACTGATTACCGGTTCAGAGGAACATTGATAGCGGGCGATAAGACGGCCACTTTTGTACGATTAATTGCGGCTAATTGAGATGTGGACAGACGCATTATAATATGTAAAAGAGGGTTGGAGAAATCAATTATAGAACCGCTGTGGCGTTTAAATATTATTGTCTGTGGGCACGCTAGACGGGCGGCTAAAAATCTCATCTCGATAGGAACCGCAGGCCGACATGTGAATTGAATTGCTTTGTCACGTGTCACGCGGCCGTTACACTCTGCCGCCAGTTCTGTCTAGTTATATTGTGAACATACTAAACTCACTGAATTTCGTATTGTTTTGTTTACTTTCCCAGCGTAGGAAAGTAGCCAAAGTAGGTACAAGTTAAAAGTTTTACCCGGGATTGTGATCGGTACTTAACATCTAAGCTCTACTGGATGTTTTAATACAAGAATAGATAACCCACAAAATTTGCAGGCAGCGATGCTAATAAATAGCAATGGATTTATTTTCTAGCTATTTGTACTCGCGGCTTCGCGTGGTCATTTCAATACGTTAAAAGTACTATATGTGCTATTTCAAGACCTAAAATACCAATATACTCACATTTGATCAAAATTTCTTCAGCCGTCAAAATGTTGTTATCGATTGCTCGGCTTCTACTTATCTGATTGAGAGTGCCAAGGATTCTGATTGAGTGAGTCGTGTTTAAGTCAAAGCCTAAGCTATCTAATAGTGAAAACTGCATCGCAATCGGTCCAGTAGTTTTTACGTGATGCGCGAACAAACATACAGATAAACAGACAAACAGACAGACTCATATTTTCTCATATTCTTATATTCTCATACTTATACTTATATTCTCATATTCTTTTTCAGTATCTTATTTTAAGTACCCTAGACCTTTTTTTTCTTTATTATTTTCTTTGTACAGACTTTTTCGTTCATATTGCTTTATTATAAGTATAGATGTCCCTGCCCTGGAACCTTATTTCATGATTAAAACTATTGTCACGTTTATAATTAACAGTGCCTGGTTACTTTCAAATGAACCGATAAAATTACATGTCTCCTTAAAACATCCGAAGCATTAATTAAAGCGAGACACACACTCGAGATCAGTTAGGGCCGTTACAGACGTCGCGTCGCTTCGTGCATCATTAGTTACTGAGAGTGACGTTCAATAGGCGGCCTCGAGTGGTCGGCTGTCTGCACTAGGCCTTACTTTCATATGGAGTTTATGAATGAGTGCGTAGTCTGTCAATGAGCCGCGGGCTTAGAAGGTTGTTGATAGTTAGATATACCTAATTTTAACCCTCAAACGCGAAAAGAGAGGGATGTTATAAGTTTAGGGTGTGTATGTGTGTATTTCTGTATGCGGAATCGTAGCTCCCAAACGTATGATATGAACCGATTTTGATGCGGTTTTTACTGTTTGAAAGCTGATGTGATCGAGATGTTTATTAGCTATAAGGGGACGGAGGGGGGTCGGGATCGTAGCTCCCAAACGAATGAACCGATTTTGATACGTTTTTTTCTGTTTGATAACTGATGTGATCTAGATGGTTCTTAGCTATAATGGGGGGTCGGACGTTACATACATTTTTAATTTGTACTTGTAAGATTAGAGCATTCAGTAGCTTTTGTTATATAAGCACAGCATTTATACACGTACGTTACAATAAAACTGTAAGGAGGTTCCATGTCTATACATGGAACTTAATTTAGAAAACTGAATAGGAAGCCAAGCGCGGATCCAGGGGATTCATGTCTAAAACCCTTTCCGCTCCCGCTTATGAATGTCTGTCATTTTGTTTTTTGTAATTTTCGTATTATTTATATTTAGAGAAATAACCAATAAATAAAAATGATAAATGATTTGTAATTATAATCATTTCTACTCGACAAGGAAGATAGCAGTAGCAATAGCGATTAGTAATTATTATAATGTAGAAAAAACTTATTAGTACCTATTCAGGCTGGATATTTGCGAAGGCGCAGTAAGGGCAGGTACACAAGCGTTGTAGTTACAGGAAAACGTTAGGAGATTGGCATCAAAAAAGTATTTGTGTAAATTGCCCATTTTCTTGCTGACTGTATATTTTTTTTAAATCTTTGAATGCAGTTCAAAATATCTCCAAAAGTAAAAGTCAGTACCTTTTGCTGTAACTGTGCGACCACGTCTCAGTTCCACTAGTATGTATATATAAATAAATTAGTCTCGCAATAACTCGATATTGGCTCGACCGATTTGAATATATGTATATCTTTAGCTTTTTTTATTATAAGGTTTAAAAAAAACGTCTTCTAGAATGTTAATGGCAATAACTCATTTTTATTACTTTAATATATCAGGTTTATTATTAATTTAGAAACTGCATAAAGTAGTCATATTTATTCATACTAGCTGTACCCGCGGCTTCGCACGCGTGGTCTTTTCTTTAGGTTCAAAGTACCATAATGTGCTATTCCAGGACCAATATACCAACATTTGAACAAAATTTCTTTAGCCGTCAAAAATACTTTTATCAATTGCTCGGCTTCTAACTCACCGAATGGAGATACCAATTACACCAGATTTAAATCAAACCCTAAGCTATCTAACAATGAAAACCGCATTGCAATTGGTCCAGTAGTTTTTACGTGATGCGTGAACTAACAAATATACAGACAAACAGAAAGAAAGACACGATTAACAAAAAAAATTGTTCAATACCTTTTTTAAGCACCCAAGAGCATTTTTTTCATTTTAATTCATTTAGTAGTTTGGGTGCAATGCGCGGTCAAGATACGGACAAACAAACAGACAAAATTAAAAAGTAAAATAGTTTGGTTCCAGTATCGAATATAGAGGACCATTCAAAAAATATTTTTTACTATTTACTTAAATATTAACAACTTTGGACCCATATCCCGCAGAAACCCCTTTACTTTTTTGGGATTAAACGTGTCCTAAATTTTAACCCATCATATAACTTAAGACAGTGCCAAGTTGCATAAAAAGTAACTTCCAAAAAAAACACTATATCCCACAGGAACCCTTTATTTTTTCGGGACAAAACGTATCCATAATTTTCACCCATCTTATAAACTATGCCTGTGCCAAGTTGCATCAACATCCGTCCAATAGTTTCAGCGTACTACGTGTTCTTTTAAATAATTTTCCACCCCTATCCTGCAGGAACAATTAATTTTTTCGGGATGAAAAGTATCCAATGTCCTACCTCGAAGTATGAACTCAAATCATACCAAATTTCATTTGAATTCATTGAATATTTTCGGCGTGGTGCGCTGCCAAGGTACAGACAGACAGATGGACAGACAGACAGACAGACAAAAATAAAAAATACAGTGTTGGCTTTAGTATTGAATATAGAACGGCCTCCTATTTTTTTTTACTGAATTTGGGACATTATCCCGCAGGAACACTTTATTTGTCGGGATAAAAAGTATCCTCAATTTTTACCCACTGTATAAACTATGAATGTGCCAAGTTTAAAAAAAAACCGTCTAGTAGTTTCAGCGTGATACGTGTTCTTAAAATAACTTTCTACGCCTATCCTGCAGGAACCCTTTAATTTTTTGGGATAAAAAGTATCGAATATCCTACCTCGAAGTATGAACTCAAGTTATACCAAATTTCATTTGAATTCATTCAGTATTTTCGGCGTGATGCACTTCCAAGGTACAGACAGACAGACGACAGACAGACAGAAGACCAAAACTTAAAAAAATACAGTTTTGGCTTTAGTATTGAAAATAGAACGGCAACAAAAAAAACAGAATTTGGGACATTATCCCACATTAACTCTTAGAAGAAGACGGGATAAGAAGTATCCTGAATTTTAACCCATCATATAAACTATAACTGTGCCAAATTGTATTAAAATCCGTCCAGTAGTTTCAGAGTGGTAAGTGTTTTTTTAAATAACTTTAAACCTCAATCCTGCGGGAACCCTTTCATTTTTCGGGATGAAATGTAGCCTACGTCCTACCTCGTAGTATGAACTCAAATCCTACCAAGTTTCATATAAATTCATTCAGTAGTTTTAGCGTGATGCCTAGCCAAGACACAGACAGACAGACAGACAGACAAACAGACAAAAATGAAAAAAAAAACTGTTTTGGCTTCAGTATCGAATCAAGAGTACGTTACAAAAAAAACAAAATATGTTCAATGTACAGAATTGGACCCGTTACAGTTTTATTATAAGTATAGATGTTGGTCACCCAGGTCGTCATATTTTTCTTTTTCAATTCAGAACCGTTTTTATTTATTCTGTGATACAGGTAGGTATCCAAAAGTTTTCTATCTAAAACAGATCTACACACTTTTGTAAAAAATATGAATATCTTTAACCCCTTGGATCTCTATCTTGAGTTAATCGAGAACGTTTTCTAATTATGTAGTTCCTTTTAAAGTTAAGCGAATTTAATAACAAGGATATCAAGCATATATCATCGGATGTATTCACACATAACTTATTTTTATGTGTGAATAGATCCGATTTCTAAAATTGTACTTATGTTATAGGTATAAATCATAATTAGATTATCATTATAGGTTGAAATTCAGCATCTATCTGTCTATACTTATAATAAAGCAATTAGAACGAAAACATCTGTACATTGAAGTTAATTAAGAAACAAATGGTCTAGGGTACTTAAAATAAGCTACTGAACAAGAATAGAACATTTATAAAATTTGTGTTTGTTTGTTTGTTATTTTGTCTGTATGTTTGTACGCGCAGCACGTAAAAACTGATTGCGATGCGGTTTTCACTGTTGGATAGTTTAGGGTTTGTATAAAAAAACTGGGCTACTTGGTATCTCAATCCGATGAGTAGAAGCCGAGCAATCGATAAAAATAATTTGGACCGCTGAAGAAATTTTGATCAAATGTTGGTATAGAGGTATTTTAGGTCCTGGAATAGCACATAGAGTACTTTTAACTTACTGAAATTACCACGAGTGCAAAGCCACGGGCATCATCTAGTTCTTATATGAAAGCAGTAAGTACCAAAAAATATATACCTACAATAAAAAATAAAATAAAAAAAAATCTAGGCTACAAACTTAAAATAGGTTACTGAACAAGTTTTTTTTTAGAATTCTTGTCTATATGTTTGTTCGAGCATCACTTAAAAACTACTCGACCGATTACGATGCAGTTTTCACTGTTGGATAGATAAGAGTTTGACTTAAAAACTGGGGTACTGTATATTAATCCGATCATCGGCATCTAGCCGAGCAATGGATAAAAACTATTTAACGACTGAACGAATTTTGAAGAAATGTACAGTATTCGCAGCGGAAGTATGTGTTTCGGAAGTTATTTGCTAGTCGCTGCGCAAACTGCTGTTTTTAGGCGCAATCCCAATGTTGAATGTGAAGACAGCATTGTATAACTGCCTCGCTCCTTCCTTACGTTTTTCGCATATTCTATCTCGCTCTTACTTTACGCAGTACCTGGGCAATCGTTCACAGAGCCTAACTTCACAAACATAGATTGGCTGTGACTACTGTACTGTACTGTACTGTGTTGTACATTATAGGTACTTTTGGTCCTGGAATAACACGTATGGGCTAATTTTAAATAAAATGACCACGCGGGCAGAGCCACTGACACAACTAGTTTATACATAAAAATGTATAAAGTAGCAAGTGCCTAGTGCCTTTCTAGTTTTTTTACAGTTGGTAGTTTGTAGGGCTCCCAAAGAGAGAATTACAAAAGCTTCGTCGATCTCTGATCCCGTCCAGCGGCGGGCGGGAGGTCGCGCGTGCGCCCGCGCGCATGCGTCGTGACCGCGCGCGCGCTCGCGTCACGCGCTCGCTGCGCCTGCGCGTTGCCCGCCCGGCCCGCACTATTTTATCGCATTCATTATTTGGAAAAGGATTCCTAGACCTTTAGGGCTGCTATAATTGAATATAAGGTAAACACTATTTTACTTATATATACTTTAATTATACTTTAATTTTTTAACTTTCTATTTATTATATCTCCATTTCTTTTTAGCGTAAACAGTGATGGTCTGGGCTTGCGCACTAAAAGAAAAAAAAAAAGAAAAGGTAGGTGGGGTCGTCTGCTACCAAGTCAGCCCCAAAGATTTGACCTAGGCCACATTTTTTTTTGTTTTTAACTAGACTTAACTAAAATGTTGATAAAAATAATGTTTTTTATGATGCAACTGATGTTTTTAAATAAAGAACACCAGATCTGGATTGATCGTTTCATTATTTTCACCTTTGCTTTGGTGAATTTCGCAAAACATTTAACTTTCCACATAAGTAGAATTTCGTCGGAATGGTCCGCCTACGTAAAAAACAACGAATAACTCTGGTTACGAAAAATATATCAAAGCAAACTGCATACCATTAGAAAGCTCATACTATAGAGATGTTTTAAAAAAACAGACATCATCCATCATGTTTAGTTTTTTTTTTAAATGCATCGCGAAGTTGGGTTTTAATTATTTTTTTTAACTTTTTTTTATATGTGAAGAAATTTTGATCAAATGTTGATATATTGGTATTTTAGGTCTAATATAGTACTTTTAGCCTAGATAAATGACCACGCCTGCGAAGCCGCGGGTACAGCTAGTTAACAATAACGGATCTATGTACGAGTATGTATGTGAGTTTCTTTATTCCACCATAACTTTTAAATGCCTGAACAGATTTGGATGTATGGGGTATCGTTAGAATCCTTACATCATTCCGAGTGACATTGGCAAATTCATTTTTAATATTATTTTTTTGGCAACGCTGTCACGTTTTTTTTCTTTGATGAATTACTTGTTTAGCAAAGTTTAAAAAAGTGTCTCCAGTTTTTTCACTTTAACGTTACCAATATTTTGAGTTTAGTAGTCTTAAGCTGGAATCACACATTCTGAATTCCTCTCTGAAATTTGTATTCCGGCAAGCTGCCTCACACATATCTTAAAAATTCAGATAAACCAGTAGTTTCGGCTCAGGCAAACGTGTTGGATATGGAAGAGGAATTAATTCTCATCACACTACTTTTAGATTTAAGTAATAAAAAAAAACGCAAACGAATACACTGGATTCATCCTCTTGATGTGAACAGAGTAAGGGAAACTCAGTTCTACATTACGGCGAGAAAATTACGACAATATCATGGCAGATTCTTATCCTCAATAGAAGTGTCCCATATACAAGGGCGCTTTCGACTCACAATATAAAATTTTCCATGTCAGCTTCAAAAGTTGCAACACGTCTAACCGTTACAGCTCGCAGTGTCAACTGAAACTATTCATATTTCATAATCTGATTCCGGTGTGTATGTGTTCGCGTGTTCAAATGTATAGGAAAATGCGCGTTATGAAATCATAATCTTAAATATTCCAATCCGAAATTCAGAACACTCGTCAGTGTCATTCTTACAGATTGATCTGAGAAAAACATAATCTGAAAAAATCAGAATGTGTGTGGGGCATAATGAAATTGTGGGCTTTCTTAATTAATAATAGGAATTCCGACTCTTCAGAGAGGAATTCATAAAATGTGAGTCCAGCCTTAAAAAATATTTTGAGAAAGTTTGTAAGACTCGGCTGGCAACCACAAATAGCACTACCAGAAAAAAAAATACAAACCACAATTTTATTCCTTTGTATTGTGTCAAACAGTTGCCAAAGTGGGTTTCGTAAAGTGAAACAAAAAGTTATTTTTCTATTTTCCAATGTAATTATACGTCCATGTTAATAACTAGCGACCCGCCCCGGCTCCGCACGGGTAGCTAAGGGTTTCTATTTCTTTGTAAAAAAAAACGTTATATTGACCACACAATCCCGCGGCCCGCCCTGCCCGCACCTGAGCTGCGTCTGCGCTATTACACCACATAATAAAGTAATAGTAGGTTTGAATAACGGGTCGCACATATACTCGCGTCTACGGGTCGCGTAGAATAAATTGAAATTCGCTCGTCAAAAACATCGTCATAAGTCTCAAACTACTTCTCAAAAAAGTATGGTATTAAATGTAAAAATTCATCAACTTCACACGAGGAAGATTACTGAGATATTGAATTTGATAAGGACTAATACAGTGATGACATACGGCACTGCGACGTAGTCGCTAACTATTGGTCTTATACACAAGCGCTAAAGTGGCGCAGCGTGCAGAGAGCTATGCTCGGTGTTACTTAGGTCAGACGATCCAACTGGGTAGATCCAACTTCGACAAAGAGGTCAACCGATGAATCCAACTTGGATGGGCAGCGTTCGGGAAATTACGCTATATCTTCTCGTCGCAGATACCGCAGAGCCTCAAGACTAAAGTTTATAATCAGTGCGTGTGGCCAGTGATGACATACGGCACTGAGACGTGGTCGCTAACTATTGGTCTCATACACAAGCTCTAAGTCGCGCAGCGTGCAAAGAGCTATGCTCGGTGTTTCAATACGTGATAAGATCCGTAACGAGGAAATCCGTAGAAGAACGAAGGTTACCGACATAGCTCTCAGAGTTTACAAGTTGAAGTGGCAATGGGCAGACTATATAGTTCGCAGAACCGAGAACCGCTGGGGAATAAAGGTTCTCGAATGGCGACCACGAACGAGCAAGCGAAGTGTGGGGAGACCCCCCACACGGTGGACCGACGACATTGTAGCCATTGCAGGAAGTCGATGGATGGAGGTGGCACAAGATCGCTCGTCATGGCGCTCTTTGGGGGAGGCCTATATTCAGCAGTGGACTTCTAAAGGCTGTACGATGATGATGATGATGATGAATACAGTTAAGCACAAAGAACTCTAGATACTTGAGTCAATAATTATTTTTTTTGTTACTGAAAAAAAAAACAAGAAAAATTAATTCGACTTCATAATAAAAATGTTATTTTGTAAACAACCACTAAAAATAATAAAATAATTACAATTGAGCCAGAACAGTATCAGTTATTCGAAATTAACAACGTAATAATAATGCAAAAATAAAACAGAAGATAAGAAAGAGTTTTTTGAAGGCCGAGATTTATTTTCGATTTATTGTAATTGACCGAGAGAAATATATTCGAACATAGATCCTCCTTCTTTTGTGAAGTCGATTTAAAATAGTAGTGCCCAGTTTCTAAATATCCTGTGCTGGTTCTCACATCACCCGCGGGATAAGGGTGGATCCATTACTAAGCGGGGTCCCACGGCTTAAGACCAGGTTGCAGGGAATGTTTTGTCACTTTAAGCCGTGATCAAGTAGAGCGGGACAGATGATACATCTCGGGAGTAAAATTTAAGGTTTTTATTTATTTGTAGAAAAACTAAAGCTTAGAACAAAAAAATGTCTGACTATTTTCTCAATAATAATAAGTTCTTTCTTTTGGTATATTTTTGATATCATTTAGTGGCGGGATCTCTTTCCAATCAATGTTCTAAGCATAATGTTCTAAGCGTAACCTTTGATTTTATTTTCCATCGAGTGACTTGATACTATTTATGTTTCTGTGTTCACAATATCCCGTACAATATGTCAAAATTTGATGTGATACCAATTTCATAATTCTGGGTTAATTATTAAAGAAGATAGAAAACTCCTGTAGGTAACCACGTAGTACTACTATTTATTCTGTGCCATTTTGCTTAAACATGAAATGATAAAACTGCGAAACCAATATTTCATGATAAATATAAAAATATTGATTAGATTTAAAAGATTCTAGATAACTTGTCTAGTAGCAACCCTAGCATAAAACCTGCATTCTTGCTAATCCCGTCAGCCTGTGGGAACGCTCTCGTCCTGAGCAACCTTTGTACTATGAATCTATTTAACAGGCAGTTTACTACACCTACTTGAGGTTTATCCTATCAACAACTTTCAATAAAATGTTTGTGATATACAGACAGACGGACATGACGAATCTATAAGACTACGGAACCAAACAGGTGTGATTGGTTGATATTATTCGATAATGCATGTGCGTTTACAATTTTACGGTTGGAGACGGATGAATTGTACTATATCGAAATTGTATTCGTTTTATTGTAAACTAGCTTTCGCCCCCGACTTCATCCGCGTGGACTTCAGTTTATCACGAAAAAAAAGCATTCTATGTTCTTCTAGGATATTAAAAACCAATGCAAAAGTATAGCACCAACCATTGACCTTATTAAACAAAGGGACCAACGCTCTTGATGCTTTTTGACAGACTTGTTATTATTTAATTTCCATGGCAACCGTTCCTTACAGAGAGTAATCGTCATTTTCCTGTTTTCCGTGCAAACTTACCATTTTCCGGGATAAAAACTATCCTATGTTGGTCTACTACAGTACCTATTTACAACGTTTCATCGAAATCGGATTAGCCGTTTTGCCATTAAACTCCGCAAACAAACAAACAGACAACGTTTCACTTTTATATATTAGATAAAAGTGCTATTAGATATTAGTGCTTTTATTTTTGTGGATTCCGTTCACAATTTTTCGTATGTTTACAATCTTGCCGGATTTATTATTCCTAATCTGACAGATCTTGCAATTGAACGGTGTCATATTATTAATTTACTCCAGAACTAACTAACTAACTGTTACTCCAGAGCCCAGCACTACCTCATACGACAAACAAACAAATATCCATATCATCAACTATATTAAAAATATGGCTTGATATTGTGTTGTGTTGATAAGTGCATTCTGTTGAACAATAATAGTGTCACGTAAAATAAAAACCGGCCAAGTGCGAGTTGGACTCGCGCACCGAAGGTTCCGTACAAACTTGTAGGTATGTAAATAGTTCATCCATCACGGGAATCGAGTCTCAAACAAACTTAACTTTACCGATGGAAAACTGTTGTGCCAAGACATCGACGTAGGTCGAGGTCAGTTTAACAACTGCAAATAATGTAATAACCGAAAAAAAAAAAAACATGTGATATAGAAAACTTACGGTTTTCGGAATTTTCTGAAGAAGTGAGAAGTATCCTATAGGTTTTGATTC
Source organism: Alsophila aescularia (assembly GCA_946251855.1). Classification (NCBI taxonomy): domain Eukaryota; kingdom Metazoa; phylum Arthropoda; class Insecta; order Lepidoptera; family Geometridae; genus Alsophila; species Alsophila aescularia. Next base: position 17,901,873 of record OX276375.1, on the reverse strand, counting down.
ACTTGTGAGTACTGATCTCTATGGATAGGCTCTGCCGTACTTTCGTTTGTGCTGATTCAGATGAAGCGCCCCACTGAGCGCCCATGGTACTAAAATGTACAAATACGTTAGTTTCGTGGACGCTCACTACTGCCAAACTATTGCTATCAGCGCCAAAAAGGCGATAATGAAATGCGCTCATTGCGAAGTATGTCAACAGCTTGAGTAATTTTCAGTTGTCTATGCTTGCAATTGTCAAAATATGCGGCATAAACGGCCGTATCTTTTGATTGCGTTGACTTAGAAGTTTGTTTTTTTTACAGCTCCAAGGGATTGCATACATGAAAATTTGATATCAATTTCAACTTGATACCTCCTCGCGTTCCTGAGAAAAAGGGTCTTGACAGACAGACCTAAAGACAGTCAACGAAGTTATCCTAGACGGGTTACTATTTTCTGTTTGAAGTACGGAACCCTAAAAATAGGGAAATTCGTTTTTATTGCGAGTTTCTCCTGCACTCTACATACACGTCTATCCTGGTTGCCTAAACAAAAGCCTGAGCCTGCCTGAGCTAAACAATTTATATGCATTCATTAAACAACGTCAGAGGCTCTTGGGCACCCTGACAAACACTGACATCAGAGGTCGACATACAAACAGTGAATTAAAAGTTTTATTTTTAAAACTATGATAGAGACAAGGTTTAAAAAAAGAGTGAGCCTTACAGTAGTCGCATATGATGTGTAATAATTATCTGACATCTCACCTTGGTATTAAGCAACATACTATAGCACCACGCGCGCTCATTGGTCGACAATGAATCAGCAACTACTTCATCTGATCTTACTTTTCGTCAGAAAATCGTGTGAACTTGATAGCCGTTCCGCTGATAGTATGAGTTCTATCCCTGACTGAAGTGTTTATTTTGCACTATAACAAAATTATTGGATGGCTTCTAGCTTGCCAGCACCGCACGCGCTCATTGGTCAATTCAAATAGCGCGCTTCCCCAGCTTATTACACCTCCGATTTCACATTGTCTTACACTTTTCACGAAATCACTCCCATAGATTTCAGGAAAGCGAGCGGAAAGATATTACACATCAAAAAACCTAAATGTGAATGTGTGTGAAAATATTAAGATTCACGAATATCAGCGAGTCGCCAAGTTACACAAGTACCTACGCATGAGTCTCCATAGCCTTCATAGTTCAATGAATGCATATTTCAGAAACTACGAGTATCTTATAATATTTTCATAGTAAGGAAGTCGGTGCGATGGTTTAGGTGCTCCATAAAATCGTTCGCGTGTTCCAAGTTTACGATTATCGCTGGGACTTGGTGGGTTATTTAGAGATGGATGGCTTCAATGATTCGGGAATATTTTCGAATAAGTTGGGAAAAGCCAGGATATGAGTGGAGGAAATGATCCGAGACTTGAGCTGGAGATAGTGTCCTTTGTGAAAATGTGTATATTTATTCTAATTTACTGAGGTGAAATGTACTGTACTGAAATATGGTGAGTTTGCCAGATCCTCTGTAAAGCAAAAGTGTCGAAATCACAGACCATATTACGAGTATATAAGAGTTACGGGGATGTCAAAAATGTTGATATAGAATTCCACAAATATGTCATTATTCTCGAAAAATTAACTCAAAATTAATTAAGGAAGTTCTATGTACTGGGAATTCTATGTACTATTCTAGTACAACATCTCCAATGTATAAGCACGGTCTCGATAATATAAAGATTTAAAAAAATGAGCGGGATTAATTCCGTCTCTTTTTTTATGGTGACAATTTCAGATGACAGGAAATACTTTATTTTTTTAATGAGTAAATACTTTCTTTCTTGAATATCCAGAATAGTAGGTACTTATATAAAATCGCATCTTGAATTTTCGTTAAATACACGGGTATTCAGCAAGATAAAGATATTCCTTACAACTGACAATATTAGAGCGATGGTGGTCTAACGGTTCTATAGTGCAATTTAGAATCCAACGATACCGGGTTCAAAACCTAGGCTCCGCACCAATGACTTTTCTGAGTTATGTGCGCTTTTCCATCGCTCCGTGCTTCGCAGGGCACGTTAAGCTGTCGGTCCCGGCTGTTATTGATTAATAGCAGTCGTTAAGCCATGTCAGAGGCCCTCGGGCGGCTTGATAAACTCTGACACCAGAGGCCAAAACTACCTCATACGACAAACAAACAAACAAACTGACAATATCAATCAATAATTTGTAGGTACAACACTAAAGTTAATACGCACATCAACACCGTCTGGGGATTTTTCGAATTTTTATCTTCTTTTTTTTCATGAGCAAGGAGTTTTTTTTATTAATTAACAAATATAATTTTACATTTTATATATAAAAATGCAAAAAACCTAAACCAAAATAAACAATTAAACCTACACCTAAACCAAACAACTAAACTAATAATCTAAAAATAATTGGTGTTCATTTGGCATGGTTCCAAGAACGCTAGCTGCATTTCCGCGTTGAATAGCAATAGCTATTCTCCGTGCGAGAAATGAGCTAGCCCTCTTGTCACCAGCGACGTCAATAAGGCGGGGAGAAATTTGCTTAAAAAATTGTTTCGTACGGGTCCCAGTACCAAAGGTTTCAAAGCTAAGCGGCACAAATATATAGTCGCTTGACAGCGATACATATTTGCGTCGCTTGGCTTCTCCTGCGGCCTCCACCGCGGCTCCGACTCTCAAGACTGACCCGCCGAGACGAGAAGGGGCTAACATATCAACACAAGTCGCGTCCCATACGAAAGCCTTTCCCCGCTCCCAGAGGATCAGCGTTAGGTCGTTCGGGCGGGTCGTCGTTTTATTGTATCCAATTTTCACAATTAACTCAAAATTTGTTATAAATAACACACAACATGTCAATATATTTATAAAGCCCATTTATCAGACTAGACTTCAAAATAAAACTTTTTTTTTGCGTTCGCATAGTTTTATTTAAATAAAGACGATAAGTAAAATAATGATAAAACTAAGGATGAATGTGTTTGTCAAGAAAAAGAGAAAAAAAAGCGAAATTATTTTGTTTTTTACAATTACATTAAACAGTCCTGCAACTGCTTTGAATCAAGTTATCAAAGTCTTGCTGCGGGATATTATCCCACGTCCTGCTAAGGTGCCAAAAAAGTTCCTCTTCAGTCGCAATGTTTGCAGGGAAATTCTTCAAAGCCCTTCTTCTTTGGAGCATGTCCCAGTGATCTATAGGGTTTAGGTCTGGTGACAGCACGGGCCATTCTAAGGCTGATACGTCGTGCTCCTGCAGCCAGCTGGTCACCACTCGCGCTGGGTGCGGACGGGCGTTGTCGTGAATTCTTGGCCCATTTGTATTCGATCGGGGTAGAATATTGGTACTAATACCTGGTTACGGTATTTTTCAGCGGTCATGGTGTTTTTGATCCAAACGAGGTCTGTCATGTTCTTCCACCAATACGAATTCCCGCCCGAACCCTAACTGTCCCGCCGTGGTATGGATGGACTTCCTGAGGGTGTTGCAGACGGCTCTCACGACCTGGAACTCGCCAAACGCGTACTCTTCGCGAATCAGGATGGAAACCGTATCGGGACTCATCGGTAAACAGCACTACTACAGACCACATGCGAGCAAAATTTGCTAGCATGTGGTCTGTAACATTTAATGTTTAATGCACACTGTATTCTTCTTCCACGATTTCCTCGGCGTAGTGCTGGAGTACGAAGCGGTCTACGAGCATGAAGTTTAGGTTCATTCTGTCTTCACCTCACACTTTGGTCACTCAAAAGCAACTGGTGCTCTGACTTGAGCCTTGCATTGCAACCAACTGCATGTTATGGCGCTGCAATACTATTTATTATTTTTCTTATCTTTTTGTGAAACGTACACTAGAAAATGTATTGTTCGTGCATTTTTCTTATTTTGTAGTGTAATGTTATGTGCGTGTGGGTGAGGGCCCAAATGTCAAAAATCTTTGTAACTTTACTTAGGTTTCAGTGAACATCTTAAAAGTATTGTGAAAATTGCGTTCGGGAAATTGCGCTATATCTTCTCATCGCAGATACCGCAGAGCCTTAAGACGAAAGTTTATAATTAATGCGTGTTGTCAGTTATGAAATAAGGCACTGAGACGTGGTCGTTAACTATTGGTCTCATACATAAACTCAAAGTCACGCAGCGTGCAATGGAGAGAGCTATGCTCGGAGTTTCACTACGTGATAAGATCCGTAACGAGGAAATCCGTAGAAGAACCAAGGTTATCGAAATAGCTCTCAGAGTTTGCAAGTTGAAATGGCAATGAGCAGGCCATATAGTTCGCAGAACCGACAACGACTGGAGAATAAAAGTTCTCGAATGGTGACCACGAACAAGCAAGCGAAGTGTAGGGAGACTCCCACACGATGGACCAACGACATTGTAGCCATCGCAGGAAGTCGATGGATGGGTGGAAGTCGATGGATGGTGCCTATGTTCAGCAGTGGACTTCTAAAGGTTGACATGATGATGATTGTGAAAGTTGGAATAGGATTTAGTGAAAGTTAAATAAGCGAGCTATGATCTGAAAACTTGGGCCCTCAATTCTCACATAGAGGATTGAGGGCCTGTGCCTGTACAGGCTAAGCTGCGCATATTACAGAAAAAGTATTTACGACAAAATCTAAGTCAAACCCAAACAAAATTTGTGACAGTAAGATATTATCGCAAAACGAGGTATAAATCGATAAGTATTAAATTATAGAGTGCCATAGGTTGTTTTTACCCGACTACGGCAAAGCAAATAGAGGGTTATGTTTACTTGGTCCGATTTTGACAAGCGAGTGAGAGAAGAGAAATTAATCGATTCATCTTCGTCGCAAGAGTGTCATTGACAAACTCTGACACCAGAGGCCAGCACGACCTCATACGACAAACATAACAATAGTTTGTCTAATTACGAAAGGGCTCTGATCACTGGTATCTGCTTAACGGGCTCTGTTGGGAAAAATCTTGGGAATTCTCTGTTCTTAGAGAGAAATCTTATCGATATTGTATTGAATGAAATGGGCTATATTTAAAAATTAAAAAAAAACTGCACTTAAACACTTGACAAGTAATTGATAAAAGAAAAGGTATTCGAGGAATACTATCGATTGATTTTTTTATTCAGTTGACCATCCTTTATTAAATCACTAGCTTTCCCGCCCGCGACTTTGTCCGCGCGGACTACTGCAGTAGCACAAAGAAGCTTTTTTATGGATGAATAATAGAACTCGCAAATCCTAAAGACTGTTCAAGAAAGCCATAAGAATGTTTTATAAATGCTTAACCAGCTCTTTTAATGCCAATTTGGGCCCCAAATTTTGCAGCGTTAGGTTTTAGAATGGCAGTACTATAGCTGTTCATTAGCTGTCTAAGGGAATTCTAAACACTTAATAAGGGCTGATAAAACAGATTGTGGCATAAAACACATCTTTTGTACAGTTTTTACCCAGCTTGTGTTATTAAGATTGTCAAATAAAAGAATTCACAAATGCTTTTTTAACTATTTGGTTACCTTAATACCTCAAAACGGAATAAACATGGTGTACAATTTTATTGCTGGGGCTTTTTCAACGAGAAGTATTATTGGGCAAGTATTTTTATATCTTCTTAATTTCCTTTAGTTAGTAAAATATGATTGCGAGCATCGTTTTACTGTGATAGTGTATATATATTTGCTATAAATATTTCACGCGCCTGGCAAAAAAGAGCTATTTATTGTAAACTTATTGTAAAATGTTGTGGAGTGTAAATTTGTATGTTCAATTTTAATTAGCTAATCCCCAGTTTAAGACATTATGTTGCTTGTCTTGAAGCTGCAGATCTAATTGAATTGATTGATATTCTATAATATGCATTTTAATTACAATACAGTTTATTAAAATGTTAGGAATACGAAAAAGAAATGGCGTCAGCCTACATAAATAGCTTAAGACATTTTAAACGTGCTGTGTAATTCTATTAGCTTGATGGAAGCTGAAGAGATATCGTACAGAACTTTTATGGCTGTATAGATAACTTTATATAGACATAGGCTGTATTAGAGCATGATCAATAGAACTTAAAATTCTTAATTCACTATGAGCGATTAAATACATGCTATTAATCAACGTATTAGGGTATCTTATATAAACTTTTGTAAAACTTTCAATCACTTCGAGTAGGTGTAGGTACATAGGTACTACAAACCATTTCTTCTTGCAAGCTTGAAACATACTCACAATAAATTATACATATAAAGGTTGAGTTTTTTAACAGACATCTCTTTGGCAACTATGACACAGAATAAATAATAGTAATACGTAGCCATGATTACCGTTAAAGATAGGTAGATGTGTTTTTAGAAATCCTTCTATAGGTTTTCATTTTTACAACTGCATTAAAGGATTTTTGAAACATAGTTTTTTTCTGCCTTGTCCAGCCTGAATGCTTTACCGACGCAAAGCGCACCTCGCTCGCGTTGTCGCTCTGCATTTGCTTTGCCAATTTATCTCGTAATTCTTGATGAATTACGTAGGTATATAGACGTAAGCTGTAACTTATCTGCAAGCAAGTTTAACATTTTTTGATATTTCAATAATGTTGATTATGATAATAAGTACCTCATTAACTCTTTTCAGTGTCAACATGCCTTTTAAACGATAGAGCAAGACACTGCAAAACTTTTCGTCATACTGAGCAGTGGGGGGTGGAAGGGACAACTCTTTTATTCTATAAAAACTGCCGACTATAAACTGGCTAAACTGGCTGATTCCAAGCACCGGACAAAATGCCATGTTAATGCCATGCAAAGTAAAGCGGGGATCGCTAGTTCGACGAGTTTGCAAACATGTGTCAGAACTGCGACAGAGACTTCTGTAATCATGAAGAACCTAGAGTTGAAGAAGGTTCAGCTTGTTGTCTCGACTACTATAACATGGTAGAACATTTGGTTTTTAAGTACCTACCAAAGCGTAGGAGTGAAGTCGCATATGCGCTGGGATCGAGGAGTTAATATATTTTTTCTATGTACGATTGTAAAGGAGTCAGTGAAGGATGAATTTTCCATGCAAAGGTAATACCAAAATCATTTATAATTGGAACATTTTTCCACAGTCCATATTGCATTTTCCATATTTTCAGGAATAATATACAATTCGCTTAAATTACGTTTCAAGGTTCAGTATACACTATTCGTATCCGTATAATATTTTAGCACTCTGGAAATATTCTCCAATTACAAATGATTTTGGTATTACGTTTTTATGGAAAGAAAATTCATCCTCCACCAGACTCGAAGTAAATAAAATATTTTTGAATATATTGTATTTTGTTTTACTTTTGATAGTAAATTGTTATTATTAATTACTATTCTATACAAATACAATGTGAAAAGCAGGCGCAGGTACTTTTGATTTAATAATCACATTTAGGTTTTTCTTTGTAACTATTTATTTCTTTAGTTACTTCTGCCTCTTCACTGAGTCTCTTTGCTTCTTGTTCCAATGGATTTTTGCCATATTTCAGAATTCTTTTAATCAATTATTGCTTATTTTTGAACGGATAGGAGTTAAACAGACCATTTCTTTATTTTGTCCAGAAATGACAAATTTTTCATAAATTCTGTGATGCATAAATATTCTTTTATAACATTTTCTGAAGAGCTCCAATCCGTTTCAAAATGCTCTTCCTGAGTAAGCCGAGACAGTTCTAATTCGTAATGGTAATTATTATATTAGAAACCAGTTCATTTTGTCCATTTATATGTATAATAAATAACATGCGGAATCCTCTAGACTACAAGTTGACAACGCCGCTGTTCTTTTTTTCGGTGTTTGATTAAACGAAAAACAATGAAAAGCTGGTTTGAGGCATAATTTATGGTCTTATTGCAGCTGTTAGCTTATTAAAATTATTTTTAACACTAACTGTACAGCTAATATCTTTACTAACTATTGTGACAATGCTTCTAAGCAGCTGGCATTAAAAGAGCACTGATCTATATCCCTAAATAGCTTAAACTCTTTAAAAATTTTCTATATAGCTTGAAGCTTTAAAATAGATTTTAGAAATGCTGTATAGAAGCTTTTACCATATTAAATTCAATTAAAAGACTAAAGCTCTTGATGAATATTTAGAGCTGTATAAGAAGCTGTAAAGGGGATTGTATTACATCTAAAATAAAACTTATGCCTTCAAAAAAGATTAATGTAGTGGATTATATAACTTTAGCAATTATAAAGTCAATAAAATTCTATTTACCAGAAGCTAGACGTTGCGAAGAGTGTTAAAATTCTTTAATCAAACTTGAAGATGTATATTAGTTTCCTCATTCACACTTATACAGCTTGTGTGCTACTTGGAATGTTTATCGCGAAAAGGAGGATTCTATGTTATTCTAGAATATTGAAAAACCAATGCAAAAGTAGGAATCTCACCATTGACCCTAATAAATTCCTTTAATAGGATCTATGGATCTATGTATGTATGTATGCACCAATGCTCTTGTAGTTTTTGTCAGACTTGTTATTTCGTTTCTATGGCAACCGTTCCTTAAAGCGAGTAATCAACATTTTCCAGTTTCCCCGTGAAAACTTACAAATTTCATCAAAATCTGTCCAGCCATTATCGCGTGTATGCTCCCCAAACCAACAAACAAACATAAATACAAACATACAAACAGACAACATTTCACTTTTATATATGCTAGCTATGGTTCCCTAAGCAAACCCCATGCCAGCTCCACTTTAACTGTCATTTTTTTTCGCTGTTTCACTTTTGGCGTAGGTATAATTTCCTGTGCAGCGTCGCGGCGCTAGATAACGAGCAACGCCGCTCCCACTCAGAAAGCAAAGATAACGCCGTGCCGCCGCCGGTCGCAGAACCCGCCGGAATTTTTGTAGGTGCCTTTTTTCTTTGGATATGTACAGTTATAGGAGTAGCGTTATCTAAGAAAAGCTAAAGCTTTCCGAGACGTACTTTCAGCTATCGTATTTTCAAGAGCTTCATTTGCCGAGCAATTTCCACAAAATCCCACCCGAGATCCCACCGCCATAATCCACTAGTGTGTCCACGGATAATTTATTTTAAACATAGTCTCATTAGCTTAAAGATCATTAAAGAGTACCTACTCTTCCACGGGTAATTTGAACTAACTATTCTCCCACTTCACTAGGGATGGAATCGCTGCAGACTTATCAAACCACTAGCTACTGGTTATTTAGTACAAGCACTTTATAAAAAAATATATACTCCCCGTCCACCCTCTCCCATTATACCTATAATGGGAGAGGGTGGACGGGGATTGACGATAACATCAGCTTTCAATCAGAAAAAAATCGCATGAAAATCGATCTATTCGTTTGAGACCTACGATGTCATAAACAGACATACACACATAACAAACACACACAAACAAACACACACCCTTCATACAAACACACACACACACACACAACACACCTCTCTTTGGTCTTTCAGGGGTTACCAACTATACCACCGACGCCGAATGTTGTCAGACACTAAAACCGATCCCGAGGATCGCCTTGCTATAATTATAGAATGATATTGAAGGATAATTGTAACAATGCCGAATATAGTTCTACGCGTCTAATATATGGACAGAGGCTTCGGACAGAAGCCTCCGCTTTTTTTGAGACTAGTTCGGAGTCGGTACAAATTCATGTCCCTGCTAGAAAGTAAGACACTCCTAGATACCTATCAATAAGCACAATTAGAAGCATTTTTACCCAACTACAGCAAAGCAAGGGAAGGGTAATGTGTTTAACAGTCTTGGTATGTATGTATGTATGTATGTATGTATGTATGTATGTATCTATTTATGTAGTTATGTGGATGTTCTTCCATAGCGTAGCCCCTATTAGTTCAATTTTGACAAGTGAGGTGTCAATCGATTTGTCTTCATTTTTAAAGTGTCATCGACATATTTTTTTACCATACTTCGGCAAAACAAATGAAGGGTTGTGTGTTCAAACTAAAAACTTGGTACGATTTTGATAAGCGAGGTATCAATCGATAATTTTTACCAGACCGTAGTAGGGTTTTATTTTTTGAACTTATGTCTTGGTTACAGCAAGTTTGAGCAGTACATCCGCTTCGCTGTCATTGGACAGAAAAGTACGAACCGAAAGTGATGTGTAGCAACTTCAGAATGTACCCTTACGTATCTCCTACCTCTGGCTAATTTTGTATATAAAACTTATCGCAACATATCGGAATCTAAGCCGACATCCGGGACGTAAAACAACAAAAGGCTTGCGAAGACTCGTCTGGCTTCTCTAAACATAGTTATCTTAGTTATCATAGAACTATAGCAAATTATTTTTAGTCTGTAGCTGTGCGGAGATCGCAGATAGGTAGAAGCTATGGGTAGAAGTCACTCCGTGCTCTCAAGATAAGGCTGTTGTAAGGTTTGTAGCACCCAGTATTACAGTTGACACGCCTTAAAGTAACGCCAATTTTTCGGCGACACGACTTGCCGACCACTTTTAAAAGAGTTAGAGCTGAAATTCAATGCTTCCCTTAGACTGCTTTTAAACATACCAAATCTATCAAACAAAAAGTTCTATCAAAATCCATTTAGGAAATTTCAAGTACCCACATAGGTACCAAATAAATACATTAAGAAACATTACAATTATTTTAACAAGACATAAGTTCAAAAACTAGAACCCGACTACGGTCGAGTAAAAAATAGCCTGTGACACTCTTGCGACGAAGATGAATCGATTGATACCTCGCTTGTCAAAATAGCCTGTGACACTCTTGCGACGAAGATGAATCGATTGATACCTCGCTTGTCAAAAAAGCCTGTGACACTCTTGCGACGAAGATGAATCGATTGATACCTCGCTTGTCAAAATAGCCTGTGACACTCTTGCGACGAAGATGAATCGATTGATACCTCGCTTGTCAAAATAGCCTGTGACACTCTTGCGACGAAGATGAATCGATTGATACCTCGCTTGTCAAAATAGCCTGTGACACTCTTGCGACGAAGATGAATCGATTGATACCTCGCTTGTCAAAATAGCCTGTGACACTCTTGCGACGAAGATGAATCGATTGATACCTCGCTTGTCAAAATAGCCTGTGGACACTCTTGCGACGAAGATGAATCGATTGATACCTCGCTTGTCAAAATAGCCTGTGACACTCTTGCGACGAAGATGAATCGATTGATACCTCGCTTGTCAAAATAGCCTGTGACACTCTTGCGACGAAGATGAATCGATTGATACCTCGCTTGTCAAAATAGCCTGTGACACTCTTGCGACGAAGATGAATCGATTGATACCTCGCTTGTCAAAATAGCCTGTGACTCTCTTGCGACGAAGATGAATCGATTGATACCTCCCTTGTCAAAATAGCCTATAACACTCTTGCGACGAAGATGAATCGATTGATACCTCGCTTGTCAAAATAGCCTGTGACACTCTTGCGACGAAGATGAATCGATTGATACCTCGCTTGTCAAAATAGCCTGTGACACTCTTGCGACGAAGATGAATCAATTGATACCTCGCTTGTCAAAATCGGAACAAGTTTTTAGTTTGAACACCTATTTGCTTCGCCGTAGTCGGGTAAACAATAACTACGGCTCTCTATAAATGATGACTTATCGATTTATACCTCGCTCGTCAAAATGGGACCAATATGGGCGACGCTATGGTGGAACATGTTATATACATAGACTATTAAACTCATCAACCTTCCTTTGCTTTGCCGTAGCAGGATAAAAAAGTAGAACCATGCCAAAACAAATAATAACAACATTTTATTGTTATTAGCTCCAAGCGTTGTGGGCTTTCACTTGAAGTTAATGAGCTCCGCTTCCACTTCAGAGTACAGTAGTTTCTCTTGCCTCCACACAAAATTTTTTTTTGGTTCCACATCTTTATCACCCTTATACTGGAGATATCCGAATAGTCAAAAGCAAGCAAAAGTAAAACATATACATTAAAGGATTCAATCATGACTAACTAATTGGTTAATCAACCAGGCTTTGTGCCTAATTTTATTAAGGCGACGACGCCAGGACAGACAGTATTTTTACGCTTTTCCCAAAGATTTTGGCTGGTGTAAGCTGTTCTTCATAAAAACGAGAAAGTTTTTTATGATGTGCCAAATGAAGCAAATACGAGCGAGATTCGTTGACTTATTTGTATGTGAATGTGTGTCAAACAATCCATGCATATATGAAAGAAATAATGAATGTTTAATTGTGAATTAATTTTGTAAGTAAAAATATTAAATATCTCACGTCATTTACACACAGATTTCTTATCCTTCTTCTTCATGTCTATAATTCGAATTTTGCCGAAATCTGGCGACCTTGCTTAGCACATTCTAATTAGGATACTTTACGCTTCTGGTCACGCTTACAATAAGGAAAATTCATAACAAACAGACAAACAGAAGTTGAATAACACAGGCATCAGTTTTGTTTGTTTGTCGTATGAGGCTAGCCAGTGCTTGTCAGGCCGCCCGAGGGCCTCTGACATAGCTTAACGACTGCTATTAATTAATCAATAACAGCCGGGACCGACAGCTTAACGTGCCCCCCGTAGCACGGAGCGATGGAAAACTGCACATAACCAAGAGAAGTCATTGGTGCGGAGCCTAGAACCAAATCCGGTATCGTTGGATTCTAAGTTGCACTACTGGACCGTTAGGTTACCATCGCTCTTCCACAATACAAGCATTGATTTGACAGGCTCAGTCAAATCGATGCTTCAGTTTATAACTTGCCAGTTTGTAAAAATATATTACGTATTATTTGCCCGACTTTCCACCACCCTATAATAGTTCAGTTCACACGGTAGTTAGCGGTCTACGGCGTAGCTGCGTAGCGCGTAGGTCTACGCCCGGCCGTTGAACCTTTCTTGCCGAACCCGTCGCCCCCGAAATCGCAAGCACCCTGTGAACTTACACGCCCACCTTCCCAGGTCAGAGAGTAATGTCCTGGGCTAGCCTACACACTCCTAACTAGTCAACATTTGGAAATTTGTTATTAGTACTGGAATCAAGCTGTGTATGTCAGAATCTTTCACGCCAACCACAACTGTTCAAAGTTTCAACTTAACCGAATGAATTATGCGCGCACGCATTGAACAGTGTTATAATATAACTTTTTTCGCATAAAAGCACCGGTTTGGCTCCGTAAAACGAGCGTTTTTGCCATTTATTATCTATGGCTGCGCGTGTTAGACCGTATGCGCGCGAATTCGCTGTGAACTTCATTTCACGCCATAATTTACTTTACATTAGTACCTAACCAATTTAATGTGTTAAAGTTTTATCCTGATTAAAAATGTCCGACAGCAGTGTCAGTAACAAGAATTTGACTTCATCTGACATTACGGAAACAGCAACGAGCATGAAAAACGAGCTTTTACCAGCAAAATCAAGCAAATATGTCGACTTTTTTTGTCATTACAGTAAGTTCCTATTGCATGAGTGTAGTAAAGTAGTGTATGAAACGGCACATAATTAGGTATTAAAACACTCAAGTGATACGATTAAAAAACTCTCCTACGGCTTATTTTTTAAACTCATTCTCGTGCCCCTCATTATGCAACCGTTTCATAAACAACTATTAAATAGTTCAATAGCCAGCGTTTCAGTCTGCATTTAAAACAGTCCGCACTAGGAGCAGCAATAATATCCGCAGGAAGTCGGTTATAGACCGCTGGACCCATCACACGAGTCAGCTTGCTAGACTTGATGAGAGAGCGAGATACAGCTGCGAGTTTGTCTGCATTGCGTGTGTTGTAGGAGTGTATGTCACCGCGTTTCCTGTACTTGTCGGGGTTCATTCTCACGTACACTGCCACTTGAAAAATCACAATGGCAGGCAACGTGATAATACCAAGCTTTTTGAAGTACGGTCTCGCGGAGGTATCTTGCGATACTCGTACTAACGCGCTTACAGCGCGTTTCTGCATACGGAAGACGCGCTCCCATTCCGAGCAGCGTCCCCAAAGCTCCGCGCCGTACTGTAACGAGTGCACTGTTGCAAAGTAGTACGCACGCGCTACCTCCGCGGACACCACCCGGGACACACGACGCAGCGCGAAACATGCACTTCCAACTTTACCGCACAGTTTTTGTACATGACTCTCCCACGTCAATCCCTTGTCGATTTCGAAGCCTAGGAATGTCGTCTTTCCAACCTGTTCGATCTGAATGCCGTCCACCAAGACCATCAGTGGCTTTGAAGCCCGACCTGACAGATTGAAATGGAGAAAGTGAGACTTACTGAGATTGAGGGCAAGACCATTCATGTTAAACCACGTCGCCAGGCTTGATGAGGTTTCATTCAACTTCTCCTCTAGGCGATCAATGGTCGGCGCAGTGACTATCGCAGCCACGTCGTCGGCATACATTAGTATGTCCGCCACCGTTACGATGTCCGGTAGATCGTTCAGGAGGAGAGAGAAGTATGTTGGATACTGACGACCCTTGCGCCATCCCCATCGTAGAAGAGAGCGGGTCCGACTTAGTCTCTCCGTCACCAGCATCTACTATCTGGGACCTACCTCGTAGTAAGTCCGTCAGTAAGGCGTACGATGGCCCATCAATACCATAGTGCCTCAGTTTTATAGCTAGTATTGTATGGTCAGCTACATCAAATGCCTTTGATAAATCGCAACAAAGAACAGCCACTTGCAGCTTACGCTCGCGAGCAGCCATCACGCGACTTATTAATTCTCGAGCTAAGGAAGTAGTTGACCGCCCTTCTCGATAATCATATTGATGCTCAGACATGGCACTAGTTGCCGTTAGATATTCAATCACTCTATGACTTAACCCGTTTTCGAAATTCTTTGCTATTGCGGGAATGATGGACACGGGCCTATATCCATCTATATTCTCCCTTTTACCCTTGAATATCGGCGCCACTTTGCTTACTTTCAAAGGTCCCGGATATTTTTCCTCTTTGACGCAAGCATTATTAAAGAGTGACGCCAATACTGGGGCAAGTGGTATGATAGCCATCCTCATCAGCTCCATCGATAGTCCGAAAACATCTTTCGATTGTTTCGGAGGTATACGATTTATTACAGTGCGGAATACCTCATCCGCAGTGAAGGGACGCAGTCGCAACGAACGGTCAGCGGGCGTGCGAGCAACCGACAAGACTCGGCGTACAGCGGAGATATTAGCTGCAGGTGCACTGCACGCGGAAGCTGCGTTCAAAAACCGTAAATTTATATAATCAACCGCTTGCTTGGTATTGTCAAACTTGCTACCGTCAGAATTAACTACAATATCTGCAAATTTAAGTTTGGGAGCGTTGTTTTTTCCCCTTTCTATGTTAACTACGCTCCACATGCCTTTTGATGCACTCTTACAATTTAATATTAAGGTATTATTATTTTATTTTTATTTAGGTTCTTATAATAATTACGTTTCTGATTATTCACTAATATATCAAATTTAATGTTTATGTCATCTAAAATTGATTGTATGCAAATTTCATTGGGAAATAATTTATTCAATTTATAAATGTCAAATAAAAGGGACTTCATATTTTTAATATCGGGAGTTATCCACGATGAGTCAATTTTCCTAGCATGTTTTCTCTTTAAAGGAAAACATATGTCAAATTTATTAGCAACTAGCTGTGCCCGCGGCTTCGCTCGCGTGGTCATTTCTCTAGGTTAAAAGTACTCTATGTGCTATTCCAAGACCTACAATAAACATTTGATCAAAATTCCTTCAGCCGTTTAAAAGTTTTTTATCGATTGCTCGGCATCTAATCATTGGATTACGCTAGGTCTTGGTCAAACCTTAAGCTATCCAACACTGAAAACTGCATCGCAATCGGTCTAATAGTTTTTACGCGATGCGCGAACAAACATACAGACAAACAAACAGACAGACACGAATTTAAAAAATGTTTTATTCTTGTGCAGTAGCTCAGACCAATTTTTTAAAATTATCTGCTTTGTACAGACTTTTACGTTATTATTGCCTATAGCTGTGCCCGCAGCGTTGCTCGCGTGGTAATTTTTCTGGGATATAATGATCCTATGAATTATTCCAGTACCAAAAGTACCAATATAGGTACCTACCTACCTGTGTTAACAACCTTCAGTGGCAATCCGACATGGTCGTGATAGGTTAGAAGACGAAGGCGGGAGCGAAGCGTAGCGAGCATAAAGCCCCATTATAGCTAAGAACCATATTGTTTACCTCAGCTTTGAAACATAAAAAACCGCAGTTAAATTGGTCCATTCGTTTGAAAGATACGATTCTCACTGGGTTGGCAGGCAGAAATACTCCCGCTAAACCAGATGGTATAGTGGCGAGAGGGTCGAAATTATGATACCGTTTTAATGTTTTATTTATATTACATTTAAATTACCATAACTTTGAATACCTATCCCGCAGGAACCCTATATTTTTTGGGGATAAAAAGAATCCATAATTTTAATACACAATATGTACTTTGACTGTGCCAAGTTATAACGCATAAAATATGTAAATGCATAAAAATATGGAACAAAACATTTCAATAAGTACGTGATTTCGATCCACGCACGTCTGGGTTGGCAGGCAGAAATACTCCCGCTAAACCAGATAGTATAGTGGTAAGAGAGTCGAAATTATGATACCATTTTAATGTTTTATTTATATTAAATTAAAATTTCCATAACTTTGAATACCTATCCCGCAGGAACCCTATATTTTTTGGGGATAAAAATAATCCATAATTTTAATACATAATATGTACTTTGACTGTGCCAAGTTACATCAAACTCTGACCAGTAGTTTCAGCGTAATATGTGTTCTTTTAAATAACTTTTAACCCCTATCCTGCGGGAACTGATGATTTTTTCGGGATAAAAAGTATTCTATATGTTAATCCATAACATAAGCTATGATTGTGCCAAGTTGCATCAAAATCCATCTGGTAGTTTCATCGTGATGCGTGTTCAAAGAGACAGACAGACAGACAGACAGACAGACAGACAGACAAACATACAGACAGACACACAAAAATTAAAAAATATCCTTTTTGCACTCTATATCGATTTTGAAGTTTATCACAATTATAATTTTCAAAAAATATTTAATGTACAGATTTAGCCCAGTTACAGTTTTATTATAGTATAGATGACATTTGTCACCGACTTTGCTAAAATCTCTGCCGACCCAGAGCACGCAATAATTTGCAGCCAATCTACACTATCTATTGAAGCTACAAAGTTGCAACGGTTCGATTGTGAAAAGTTCCTGGTGAGATGTGTTTGTGGTTCTGGCACCTGACGAGTGCACATTACCTCCCCGCGTACCGCGATATGATCGCTCAAGTTGGTAACAACTGGCGTGGCCCGCACTGATTTCGGTGACATGTTGGTGTAAAGGTGATCCAAGCATGTAGCAGACGTAGCTGTTATACGAGTGGGAAAATCCACAATATTTATCATATTGTAGGCTGATAGAAGATCATCTAACTTCCTTTTTTCAGGATAAACTTCGGGTAAACAATCTATATTAAAATCGCCCACCACTAAAAAATCCTTATCAAGTTCGTTGATCCTATCGAGCAAACGTTCAAAGTGCGTTAAGAAATCATTTCCGCTAATCTTGTTAGTCCGGTATATACAAATAATAGTCATGTCATAATCTATTAAGTCAATTGTAGAAATCTCGCAGTATCGTTCCACTGAACATGTCACAAGATCTATTTCGATGCAATTTAAATTCTTATCTACAAATATGCACGATCCGCCGTGAGATATTTGTTTTCTACAAAACTTTGATGCTAGCTTAAAACCAGTTAAATTCACACACTCTAATTCTGGTTCAGCTAACCAATGTTCCGTCACCGCTAATATATTGCACTTGAGCTGACTTTGTAATAACACTTCAAGCTTTTGGGTTTTATAGTTAATCGACGCAATATTTTGATGGCAAACTACGAGTGATGACACATTCGTAATCGCCGTATCATTGTCGCTCTGAGACTGAGCGCCCGAGCGAGCCGCTCAGTCTCAACCTTCGGTTGCGCTCGCGCCCCGCTCGCGGGGCGATCCACGAAAGTACATCCACTCGGAAATCTTGACTCCGGATGGCCATACTGTAGGCGTGTAAACTCGCTCATATACACTCAGCGGCATTCCGATGACAAACGCTGCATGCCTGCACGTTTTTATGTCACGTTTTTCTACAAAGTAATCGTCGCATTTCATAATTTTGTTGATGTGGTTCAAAATATTTTGTTTCGTAGTGTCGGGCCTGAAGGACCAAGCCTGCATGAATTTTAATTGCTCCACTGATTGGAGATCGTCGTTCGAATTACCGGAACCGGTCAAAATTGGGCGTTGTTTATAGGCCGCTATTATTATTATTTGGGTAGCCGCTTCCGCGTTACAACTTGCCAGTCAGATTTTTCTACTACCTGCGAGTTTTTTGCCAGGACTTAATGCCACCTTTAACAGCTTGAAATGGAGCCACACCTTGTTGAGAAGCCTCAGTGTAATATCTCTTATCTACTAAATCAGTTGAGCGAGCGTTTAAGTTGGATCTGCTCACCTCGATATTTTTTCCGGCTTCAACTTTCGAAACCCTTGAACCCTGAGAGGATACAGCTGGACGGGGTTGTTTGTTTACCTTTTTCTCCTTCTTCCGCGCCCGAGTCTCGATCACAGATATATTTATATCTTCAGAGGGAATACCAGAAGTTCCCGGATTAGACCGAGTTTCAGGGACTGAAACAGTACTTGATGCTTCAGGGAGAACCATTTTGCTCACAAGTATCTCGACTTTTGATACACACTTCCTCAGTTCAGCAGCCATTGTGGTGTTATCAGTTTCATAATGTACGAGTTTATTTTGGAAGAGCTCCACCTGAGACGTATAGTTTTCCAATCTTGCATCATATTTTTTAATAATAGAGACCGAGTGTGCCAGCTGTTGTCTTACTGTAACCATTTCTTGCTTTAGGGTACGGACCTCCTCATCGCAGAGTTCACTACCCTTCGTCATTATCAGATCATCTTCAATGTTTGCTGACGGTAACTTTTTGCGGAACGTCACGTTAGTATCACGGGACTTTGAGAAGCCCACTGGAGTCAGGCTGTTGTCCCCTCCTTTCTTTGCAGCGCAGCGACATTCTGGGCATATCCAGGTGCTAGTGGACTCATCAACTAGGCTTATCCCGCCCCCGCAGAGAGGATGGTAGGTTTTTTGGCATTTATCTACAGTGCAATACAGAACTTCTTCACCACAAATAGTAGTACAGCAGGCAGCACAATTCATTTTAAGCTCAAAATGCAGTCCAAAGAGTCAAATTGATAGGTATCCGTAAAGTATGTACCGGGCGGCGCCGGCGTAAACAACGCAACAGCTGACCGAGAGATAAGAACCTGTGAATCACGTGTCACCGGTCAATGAACTCGATGCGGGCAGCGTGCAGCAGCCGGTTTCACGTACAGGCGACCGTTACCAAAAATCTTTTATAGTTTTTTGATAATATCTCCGTCAATACTCGACAGATTTTCCCAGGACAAGCTTCAATATTTGCTAGACTTTATATGCTACACAAATATACAACTTTCACAGATACACACTCACTTTCAACTACTTTTATTTCAAATTATTTACGGAGCAAGCGAATGAGTTGCTGCTTCAAAGATATGCGGCGGACGTTTAAATATAGTTATAGTTTCGATTGTAATGGTTAAGTTCGAATTTATAAATATCAATACAAATACTGCGCGGGTTTTAAGAATGAAGGCAGCTGTTGTCTTATTAGTTTAGGCAACAAGTACTTTTTTTATAAAAATACAAAAACCCGACTGCAAACAAAATTATTGGATACGAGCTAACCGCCCGCAAAAATAATAACACGTCAAAACCTAAGCTATCCATTACTGAAAAACAAATTGCTATAGGTTTTACGTTATGCGTGAACAAACATACATACAAACAAACAAACAGACAGACAGACACGATTATTAAAATTTTGTATTCTTTCTCAGTAGCTTTATATATATATATATATATATATATATATATATATATATATATGTATATACAGCACAGAACATCTATTTATCTATATAGACTTATAATAAAGTAATATATGTACGAAAAAGTCCGTACAAAGAAGATAAATGAAATTAAATTGGTCTAGGGTACTTAAAATACTAAACACACTACAAAAGTGATATAATACTAATATATAATAGAATATATACTATATATATATATATATATATAGTATTATATATACTAGGTATATAGTATTATAATATATACTTAGTATATATACGATTGCCTAGTCCGTAATAAAAAAAATAAAAAAATATAGTATAAATAAAGTACTATATATATATATATATATATATATATAGTACTTTATTTATATCACTTTTGTAGTGTGTTTAGTATTTTAAGTACCCTAGACCAATTTAATTAAATTTCTCTTCTTTGTACGGACTTTTTCGTACATATATTACTTTATTATAAGTATAGATAGATAGATGTTCTTTGCTGTCATAATAATAAAAACTTAGAAAAATGGCACGCCCCCACGAATACTTTCAAGATGAAAAGTTAATCTTGAAAGTAAAACTGAATAGTATGAAATACAAACCGATTCAGCTCGTAAAAGCTGCCAAACTTTTCCCCTCGCTGAAATTCTAACTCCAAGAATCACCTCCACTTCAGCGGTGGAGCACCAATCCTCGTACCAACTTGAAAGAGACGAGCACCGGCACGAACCTCCGAATCCATCGATTGCGAGACTGCTCTAATCGTTCATTTTTATCGAACGGGCCTCGGGCGTGATAGATTATCCTTTGGCTTCCTTTTTCCTTTTAGAGAGCGTCGACCGTCGGCTATGAGTGGTGAGGGGGTGAGACGGGTGGGACCACTGAACCGCCAACGTCATTGCCCTGTCAACTGAACAATACTAAGCAGACGACGTTACGTGCACCGATACGGAATAGGTGCTGAAAGCGGGATCGTTGAACTCTTTCGGCATTAATTTTGTTTCAGGCTCTATTTCGATATGGTATGTTAAACTTGTTATCGATTATTTCATTTTCGTGAAAATAAACGCGCTTAAATCCAACAGTAGCTGTAACTATTATCTGTTCTGTGACAGTAGTAGTATGCATGGGACGTTTTGAATATGTGACATTTTGCGAAAGTGACGTTCCGCGATCAAACCAGTTGTTGTTATTTCCTGCATGAAGGTAACTAATGGCGGTTTTCCCCAACATTCTGAAAAACGGTGTCATACGCTTTCCATCAGGTGAGATCGTGGTCAAACGATTGCCTAGTCAGTAATAAAAAATAAATAAAATACAAATCTAAAATCGATGGAAAATATGGAAGTAGGTAATTACTTGCTTTAATTTTCTTTAGGAAACTGATTTATTTATTTCAATAAAATGGAACTTGTTATGAAGTAACAATTCCCTCAGTTACCAAGGTGTGACAATGTTAATTCGTTGGATTCACCTAGAAACAACAAAGGACTAATTCCAATTAAAATGGGAGTCACGAACAAAAACCAACATTCGCCATAAAATATAAAGTCTAGACTGCATGCGTCACCCTTCGGTTCTCACGCAACGTGCTTTCAAGCTCGCCGCCTTTTTGTAAACTCCCCTTATGCTGTACATATAAATCCAGTTGATAATCTAACACCATAATTGTATCCTAGGAACATTTTAATGATGATATTTAGAGATGATGACGGGCACAATTTAATTATTGCTCGGCTTCTACTCATCGGATTGAGATACCAAGTACACCAGTTTTTAAGTCAAACCCTAAGCTAGCCAACAGTGATAACCGCATATCAATCGATCCAGTGGTTTTTACTTGATGCGCGAACAAACATACAGATAAACAAACAAACAAACAAAACGAAACGATTTAAAAAAGTTGTTAAATTTTTGTTCAGTAGCTTATTTTATGTATCCTTGTAATATTTTTTTATTATCATCTTTGGACAGACTTGTTCGTACTTCTTGCTTTACTAGACATATTTCTATTGTATCCATACCTAAGTTAAAATCTTACAATATTTTTGTTTGCTCTTTATACTCTGAGGTACTTACTGTACTTACGTACTTACTTGTACTTACTTGTACGTGTACTTACTGTACTTACGTAATTGAGTGTGAGTTATGTTTGTCCGGTCTTCAAACTGAAACGGTTGAACGGATTTTGATGAAATTTGGTATGTAGATACTTTAGGTCCTGGGATAACACATAGGATACATTTTATCATCATCATAATCATCACTGTGGATGAAACCAGGGGGCGCAACTAGTGCAATATTTTAATTTTAAGTACCGGAAATATTATCAAATTCAAGTAGACTTGCCTAGCCTTCGGGAATCACATCGGCGATGATTGCACCTAGAGCCGCCCTAGCTCTGCGTGCCGCGAATCGTATAAAGATTATATACTGACAGGTAATGTAGTGTGTCTAAAGAAACAGAAAGGTAAATAGAGTGAAATAAATTATTCCTATCTATAAAGTTACGACTTGAAATATGGATACTGCGAAACTAATGAGTGGCTTTATACACCGGAAAGTAGGTAAATATTGGAAAATGGTAATGATTTATATTATCATATGCAACTTCATTTGTAAGATGTTGTTGGCTTTATCTGAAGGTCTAATTATTTATTTATGAAAATGGCAGCTTAATCATTATGTCTTACTTGTACTTGTGGAAAGTATTATTTTATATTAATATCGATTGCTTCTAAACACCGTATTTCACTAATATTTACAGGTATAACTAAGGTAGTTTAGATAAGTACCCAATTATAACGTAACCCTTTATTTTGTTTAGATTTTGTTCTGTGTTCAAACAAATAAATAACTAGCTTAAAAGCTAAAAAAAACACTCTTGCCCTACCAAAAAGAACGCCAATAAATTATATAATGTTGGAATGTGATCATCAAGGCCTTCAATTTGATAACTACCCATATTGTCAAATAATAAGTTATTTTTTTCGCTTTTGGAAATGGTGAAATATAGTTTATTTTTCAAAAATATATAATGTCCTTCTTTTTTCTTTTTTTTAGGATGTATATATGCTGTTGGTCTATAACTGATCTCTACAGCGTCAGCGTCAGCGGTGGGGCGGGCGCGAAAGCGCTCCGCCGCAATGCGTGACGCAGAAAGCGCACGCCAAAGTTAAGTTTTGGCCCCTTGCTCAAGGGCACTCAGGCGGTATGAACCTCGGCTTGGACAGTTGCCATTGATTGCGGGGGACTGACTAAACACCCCTGGATCGCTAGTTTTAGTAGTGATCGAGGGGGCCCTGATGAAATGGCTGGAGCCCTTGAAATTATTTGCAAAACTGACTACCGATTCGGAATACACCTTCGAGAAGAATCGGCAAGAAACTCGAAACGCGAATAAAATCGACTTTAATTACTGGACCTTCGACCTCGCCGGCGAGGTCGGTGTCTGTGTCTAATTGTGTTGACAGATGGTGAGGAAGGGTTGGACGAATCTATCGCTGCCTGCACTGTGGCAGCGATTTCATCGTCCGAATCGCTCAAGATGTCTGTAGGGCTATATATATATATAATACTACGGAGGGGATATAATGTGTTATATCACTCGGGGGATGTAAGGATTCCAAAAGTTACGGTTGGATAAAGAAACTCACATACATATACAAACAAACAAACATAGATGAATCCTAAAAACATTACACTCCTTTTTTTGAGCAGTCGTGTAAAAGTATATTATTGCCTCCTCCTTGCCCATAGATAAAACCAAGACCGAAACATGACACCAGCAAGTGCTAAAATATGAAAGAAAATACCTACACAAACTGAAATCCCGCAAGCTTCATATCTCCAAAACGGTAGACAAAACCCGATGCGTCATAACAAATTTCTCGAGCTGTAAGCTCGGTTCGTTCAAGCCCACGAGACCGAGAGGTGGGAGAGGGGGTGCATCCCAGTCCCCCGCCGCCCCTAGTTTCCCACGCAACGACCTTTGTGCCTCCACGATGCACTTTGACAGACTTTACTAATTCAATAGATGGACGCTCTACGCCGCGGATCTTTCCATTACGTAAGTAATTATACACTTTCACATTTATAATTAGAATAATGAGGTTACCCTAACTTATATTGTGGAAACCAAAGAAGTGGGAATCAAAAAAATTATTCATCTCTGTGGTAAAAACAGTATTTGAAAGCTCTTTGACTGGGAAAAAAACTGTATAGAGTAATTTTTTTGCCACCCGATACGGAATGACTCGTTTTTCCGATCAATATTTCTTTGTTACCACGTTTTTATTAAGTCATTTTCTTGTTTGTCTGTCTGTCGTTCCAGGTGGAATCTTACAACTCAAATTTCGAGCACTTTCCGAGTCGCTATCCGGCTGAAACTTTCAGGTTAGCTCACAAATCGATGAAAATGCATTCTAAAAAAAACACTTGGGTTTTTAGATTAGTTTTTTAATCTACATTTGCCCGTTTTTACGTTTTGGATTGATTTTTCACTGCGATCAATGTTTTTTGAAGTTCTCAGTGCTTATGCGTTTTTGAAAACGTTGATTTGTTACTTAACTGAAAGGCCGCATAACATAAATAATGAAGTTGTGGGTTCTGTTAAACAACATGCCACGAGATTTTGATTATTTATCATACCTACAGCAATAAATGTTTTTATAAGGAACATTCCTATGAACGCTACATCCTGGTTTTCACCTCGTGTTTACGGAAACAAATTAGCTTGTTGTTCCTTGTATTTCGTTGCTGTAAATACTTCCGAGGCTGGCTGGCCGGAGCCTTGTAATTCGTAATAGATACATACCTACATAGATAGTTCACTAACTAGAAAAAATAAGCTCAATGTTGGTTTACTTCTTTCAATTGGCAGTCTTATCGCTTGAATAGCTGCGCCCCGCGGCTTTGCCCGCTTTCAAACTTTGACACTTAAAACCCTCGCACAGGTAGGAACTTTAAAAAAAAACTCAAAAAATATTTCCTCCAAAATCAAATCTGAAAAAACACAAATTTCTTGGTCCACTGGTTTAGTCTGTTTTAGGTATACGTATAGATTACTCTCTCACAAAGGGCCCTATCATTTTATATGAGACTTAAGAAAACTAGGGTCACCTTGTGAGTGATGCCTAAAGTTGGCGACTTGACCTGTATCCTGTACGAGTATCATTTGAACGTAACATGTAACAATGTGAGCATTCGTATCGTATATCCAATTGACAATTAGTAGGTATGCCTACCTGCAATTTATTAGGCCCTGTACGCTCTGGTGTCTTTGCTCTTATATTAAACCTTAAGCAATTGGGTACCTACCTACTTACTTTCTTTATAATTAGGCAGGTAGGTCATCAACCTTACGTTACCTTGGTATACATTAAAAACGAATATTTTGGATCAGCATCTCATGAGATATAGTCAACGAACAAGACGTCAAGACAACCCCTTACAAAACCTGTTTTGATAAAACAGGTACATAAAGTGATAACCCTATCCCAGTGTTTACAGAAACAAATTAGCGTGTACGTGTTACGTGTTACCTGGGTATACTGTTACCTAACCTGTGTCAGAGCCTCGGAGGATAATAATACTACATACCTGCAGTAACAAGGATAGGTAACCCTGCAGGAACAAACTTATATGCGAACTGTACAATCTTACTAATTACAACACTGCCGAATATTCAGATTAATTAATTTGCCACTTGGTACACACTGGTTAATTATGGCTCGTAATTATAGTAACTACCTACATAGCAGCTTGTGTGTTGGTGTGTAAAGGGTACACTAGCTTTAACGATATATATACCTACTTATATCAGGAACTTTTTTAAACTTTCGGACTCGGATAGTAATATTTTTCTATGAACTTCACATTTCAAGTAAAACTGAAATAATACATTGTCTAGAGGAGTTAATTTATGCAGATTTGTTAGTTACCTAGTAAATATTAGGTTATTCATGGTATTTCTTTTTTGTTTGGTTGTGGCTTTGTTACCACTCTATATGATTTGTAGATAGTTAAAAGCGTCAGAAAACTAGCTTAGAAGCTAAAAAAAAACACGCCTGCCCTCCAAAAAAAGAGCTTTTGCCAATAAATTATATAATTTTGGAATGTGCTTATTATCAAGGCCTTCAATTTGATACCCATATTGTAAAATTAGTAATTTTTTTCGTATTTGAAATTGCCATACTGCCGCAACAATGAAAGTTATACTGCCGCAACAAAGAAAAATAGCCTATGTTACTCGGAGGGATGTAAGAATTCTAACGATACCTCATACGCTAAATTTAATCAGGTATTTATAAGTTATGGTGGAATAAAAAAACTCACATACCAAACGGTACCTACATTGGAACCAATAATTAGAATAAAATAAATTTGTTGACTTAATCAAACAAAGAGTTGTGAGCAAACATTAGCAATGTTCAACATAGACAAAACATTTAATTATCTGCAAAGGTGGGCATGAAATGGCGAATCGGGAGGGTGCGCTATCGATCACCTGAATTAGTGTACGGATCGACCGTCGTCTTTGTGCGGCCGCTCTATGGCCAAACAGACCAAAACAAGCCTGGAGGTGCCGTGGAGGGCCCCTTACCACCTCCCGCCGGCCTGCCATCGTTACCTCATTCCGGAAAGTTCATTTCGTGGTACGGGGACACTTCGAATCAAAATTGCTTCGTGATTATAAAATGAACTACCTTGAACAGTTGGTGGGAATGAACAATGCAGTGTTTCGTAATCTTTGGGGTAGGTATGTATGTAGGTAAGTCAGAGAGATAAAAGTACTTGAACGTACTTATAGTTTGTTAAATATATACGCGGGCAGCTGTCATCAGGATCACGCGCATGAAGTTTCGTATTTTTCAACCGACTTCAAGTGGAGGTTCTCAATTATGTTTATTTTGTATGTATGTTACGCGATATCTCCGGCAATTAGGGATCGATTTCAAAAAATCTTTTTTAATGCATATGGTATGCCTCAGGGTTGTCCCATTCAAATTTCATGGAAATATTCCACCTCTAAGGGTGGAAAATTAGGGGATGACTTAATTTTATTAACTTTCACCCATTACTTTATGACGCGATATCTCCGTCAAATGTAGGTCGATTTAGAATAATTTTGTTTATAGAATAGGATATGCTTTATATTTTGGTGAAGATCTGATGAAGACCTTCGGAGATACAAAGGAACTCTTCAATGGATAACACCAAGTCACTTGCGATTGCTGTAATTGCATGTTCATGTATTGTTCACGCCACTCAAAATAGGGAAATGAAATAAACTTTAAAAATAAAAATATATTTCCAAAAAAAAAACGACTTCACATTAAAAATGTTATTTTGTAAACAGCCACTAAAACGAATAAAATAATTACAATTGGGCCAGAACAGTATCACTTTTTCGAAATTACCAACGTAATAATAATGCATAAACTGTGCAATATTAATAATAATTTTAATTACTTGAAAAATCCGATTTCCTTAATTATTCGTTTTGTCCAGATTACAGGGGAAATTTAGGTCCCAAAAAGTTTTGCTTGTGCTTATGTATTAAAGTTACCTGTTCTACAACTATTTTCCCATGACTTTCCTCGTAGTATGAGTATTATAGCCGATATTCTGTTCGGAACGCGGCAATTCGGATTTTTTAGGGAAAATTACCAATGTTTGAAGTACTACATCTCAGATTTTTCAGAAAATAACAGAGCTGCCGTTGTGCTCAAATTATACAAAATGTATCTTCTTTATAAGCGTAACATATAACTTTTCAGTGAGAAGCACTTTTTATAAGTTATAGGCCAAAATCTGAAAAAATACTGAACATTTCGATGTTTTTCGAGCACCACGAAGTTAGCTCAGGTCTTTCGAAGTTCCCCCCCGTGGGTTCCCGCCTTGTCGTGGCGGGGGGGCTCTAGTAACCGTGGCTTCGCCCACCACGGTGAAGCTAAGAGGACCCGGGGCCGCGCTGGCAGGGTGTCGCCGGCTGGCCCCATGGAGGGGCCGCTTCACTGGGCTTTGCTCCTCAAGCCCACGCTGAAGTGGCCACAGTAGGTTGCGGTGCTGTATGGGCGGCATCGCAACTGAGGTGGGCCGCGGTGTTGTATGGGCAGCACCGCGGCTGAGGGAAGAGAGGCCGCGGCGGGAGAGAAGTGTCGGTGATAAGGTGCGCCGCTCTTCCTAACTTCCGCGGCCTCGGCGGGGCCGCCACCGTTTGATGGCGGACGCGGTGGGGCCGCAGGGGAAGAGGAGTGTCGGTATTGCGGTGCGCCGCTCTCCCTATCCTCTGCGGCCAAAGTGGCTGGCGGTGGGGCCACTGAACCGACCCATCGCAGGGGGACCTCGAGCGTCCAGACGCGGGGATTTCGTTTGGCGCTCATTTGCGGGTTGTTCCCCGGGTGGTTGCGGCGCACCATGTGTACCGGTGCGTCGCCGGGGGGTTTTCCCCAGAGGCGGGTCCGGAAACGGATTACAGTCGCCAGTGAGTCCCACATAACCACTGGGCCTTCCCCGGGCTCAGTGGTATGCATAAACGCATTTCCCCATGTAAAAAAAAAAAAGAAAGGTCTTTCGAAGTTGGGCGGGTCTGGGTTTATCCGTTAATAGTTGCATAGTCCTAGATTGCATGCTTTGCGCTGCTTGTTTTGGATAAATCCAGGCCTTCCTTACTCGTCCCGGATGGGTAAGGAGGTGTCGGTCTTGGGGGAGAGCGCAGGTCGTGTAGATCCCCAAGGCAAGTCTGGTGGTTATGCACATTGTTGACGATGTGTTCCTTCTCGTGGTTGCCGCCTGTTTTGTCAACGTAACTGAAACCACCAGGCGCCGCGCTGGGGGCTTCTCCGAGTCCCTCTGATTAGCAGAGGGCACAGTGGATGAAGGTTAGGGGGTCTGGGTTATATACAGGACAGGATGGGAACCTCTCCAAAGAGCTTTTATCTTTGTGGAGGTTCTCATCTTGAGGGGGTAGGTGTCTGGGCTTTAGAGCTTGGACGGTGGGATGAGAACCTCTACATGGAGCTTTTATCCATGAAGAGGTTCTCATCCTACGCATCATCTCGGTGGACCGAATCCCAAGGTTTTGGTGCTCGCCGAAGGGATGCATGGCCGGGGGGAACCCGGTCGCTAGAGCACCACAACACGGGGAACCTTACCCCTAAAAATGCTGCGGAGAGGGAGAGGGAAATACTTTCCGAGCTACCTCTTCGCAGAAGGAGAGCCGGAGGTCGGAGTCGGAGGCCTCTCCGCGCCCTCCTCCGACCCCCATAACAGAGGCTTGGGTGGCGGACCCTGGGGTTATCCGCTACCCACTAGATGCCTCGAGGTGGCGCGCGCGGTGTTTCCGCGCGCCTCTCAAGGGGCGGAGATGGAGTGGAGAAACCTCCCTCTTCACTCCAACGGGTTGGGGTCCTCCTTTTGAGGACCAGAAGCGGGCGGGTATGCGTTACACTACTGGTATCTAACCTAACAACATCCCAAAAACCAGGACTGTACAGATTTTTGCGACCTAACGCGATTTTTGTGTCTACGGTGACTGGCCTATATCTATTAATCTCATATCATAAAGTGCGAAAGCCAGCTTAAGATGAGCCGTACGTTCAAACTTTCCTTTACATTTCGGGTTTCAAGTTATTTGAACATACCACTGAGGGTTGAGCTGCCTGTAGTTTCTGAACTACAAAACCGATAACATTGAAATATTCACATGACAATGTTTAAAGTACCTACTTTCTAACAAAAAAAATGAATGAAATCGGACTACTCCTTAACTAAGTACACATTTTGACTTTCATCCCCTCTGCCAAGGGAACCAAATAAATATAAATATAAAAATTAAAATATAGGGATAAAAAGTATCTAATGTCCTATCTCGTAACTCAAATCATGCCAAGTTTCATTTGAATTCATTCAGTAGTTTCGTCGTAATGCGCGGTCATGGTACAGCCAGACAGATAGACAGACAGAGAGACAGACAAAAGTAAAAAAAATATACTTTTTTGGCTTCAGTATCGAATATAGAGTACCATCCAAAAAAATATGATTTATTACTTCAAACTTAACCTAACTGTAGACCCCTATCCCGCAGGAACCGGATATAAATAAAGTTTAGGCTTTAGTACCGAATATAGAGTACCCTCCAAAAAAAAAAAAAATGATTACTTCAAACTTAATATAACTGTGGATCGCTATCCCGCAAGAACCCTTTATTTTTTCGGAATAAAATGTATCTTCTATTTGAACCCATCATATAAACTATGACTGTGCCAAGTTGCATCAAAATCCGTCCAGTTATTTCAGCGTAGTATGTGTTCTTTTAAATAACTTTCAACCCCTATCCTGCGGGAACCCTTTATTTTTTCGGGATGAAAAGTATCCTATGCCCTACCTCTTAGTATGAACTCAAACCATACCGAGTTTCATTTCAATTCTTCAATGTACAGAATTGGACCAGTTACAGTTTTATTATAAGTAAAAAATAAATTTGTTTTTTGTGCTCGAAATGTCAATTAGAATATAGAACGTTTTTATTAACATCGATCGATAATCGTTTTTTTCAACACCACCCCAACCCTTGAAATTACACTCTGCCAGCTGTCAAGCTATATTTAAAAAAAAGAAAAAGAAAACATACAATCGAACATATAACCGTCTCCTTAAGGACACACACACAGTGACACAGTGATACACACCCTAAACTTATAATACTCGTACCCGTCTCTTTGTTCGCGGTTTAAAATAACCTAGAAACCACCTGCCCACCTAGTACATAGGTACAGTTTAACAATAACAAAAATAAGTTAAATAAAAAACATTAAAAAATAAAACTTTATGCATCAGCCATGTCATGGTGAAACTTAGAACGGGCTATCACAATCAAATGCGTATACAACATTCCGTGTCTGTGAGGTTAACCGTTGAGGAATTCCCTAGTCAGGACCCAACCCTGAGTGTAGCAACAATGTCATGGTAAAACTTAAAACTGGCTATTATAGTAAAACGCGTACACATAAATGTCGTGTCTGTGCTGTTGACCGTTGAAGAGTTCCTTTATCTGGAGCTAATCCTGGATGTCGATTCATGTAAAAATTCATTCACCTTGCAAGATTTGACCTAAACAAACTAATATATATACTTACATACAAACATTGCAAGTTAATTATTACAGATTTTAAAAAATTGCTCTCAGGTTTTGTACAGTAACATTTGAATAACAATAATAATTGTAGGAGTTCGATTTGTAAGCTAAACTTCCATCACCTATGTACCTATACTAGGTTATACCACAGAATAAATAAAAGTATGCCTTCACCTACCTAGGTACTTCTACAGCTTCTACTGCATCGTTCTTACGAAGAATATCAAATATATAACAAAATACAAAATGAAAGTGTTTCTGTGTAGCAGATTCATTTCTAGTAAGAACTTTTGAACGACCTTCGGAGGGGGGTAGGTACTACTCGAGTTTCAGTTTCAGTCCAGAGGGCGCCACCCACCCATCTTGGAAAATTTGCATGATTAGACGCGCCACGAGATGCATAAAAGAACATGAGTTAAGTAGGAGGGGAGTCACTAAAGTATGGGCAAAATATAGTCTTCTTTGCACTGCATTTAAAACATTTTCGTGTTATTTTTAAAATCTTATTTTGAGGTCTATTCTTCGTGATTTGAGAAGCCTTAAAAAGTTAGGTCATTTTAAGCACCTACTTAGATGAGGTATCTACCAAAAGTCCCAAGGCGCAACTAATCCCTCGAAACGATCTCGACGTAATAGGCTACCGCAAAAGGAAACTGCACAAATCAGCATCTAATCCCCAATACAA
Source organism: Alsophila aescularia (assembly GCA_946251855.1). Classification (NCBI taxonomy): domain Eukaryota; kingdom Metazoa; phylum Arthropoda; class Insecta; order Lepidoptera; family Geometridae; genus Alsophila; species Alsophila aescularia. Next base: position 17,870,034 of record OX276375.1, on the reverse strand, counting down.
TTCATACAGGAACTATACATACCCTCCACAGATTAAGCCAATAGGTATTAGCACGTTGCTGTACGTCCTGAAATTGGAATGCACAACAAAGGGACCTCAAAGAAACTAGCAAGTGCACGCGTGCTAGGCAGCATAAAGAGCGACCGGCGGCGCAGGCCGAGGAGCCTCGTGCGTCCATTACCCCCACCCCCAATGGTAGGGGGGCTGCCGAAAGTACAGGGTGGCAAGCGTCTCGCTCGCACCCAAAGATGCATCGAATTTCTGGACGAAACCACACTGCCGCGAGTGCCGTGCACATAATGAATTTCGTCCCTATTTATTCCGTACGTACCTATTACCTAATGTATTGACTGTATAGAACTGATTTGCTTTTAGAATCGCACTAATTACTGACTTGGTGTAGCAATGTGTAGCAAGGGGATTACTGTAGCGAGGTGATTAGTATTGCTTCGTATCAATGCGGCGGACACAAGGTTTCAGCCAATGACATCCCAAGTTGATTACGTCTCGTCACCGTTGATGCTGAAGCACTACACTGACGATGTATATGCCAACGCCTTTGTGTACAAAAAATATAAGTTCAAAAACTAAAACCCGACTACGGTCTTAGTGGACTAAAAAGTCACAAACGAGAATATTCAAACGTTTTAGAAATTTAAAACTTTAGAGCCGGGGGAGTGCGCTTTACCTACTTTTTTTTTATTTCTTTTTTTATCACTGTCTAGCTAGGCAATCGTTTGACCACGATGTCACCTGATGGAAAGCGATGATGTGTTCGAAGGTGTAGCACGCTTGTCTGGTAGATACCTATTCACTCTTGACTTGAACACACCAGGGTTATATTTTACCGGAAACACTGTCGAGGGCTGGGCATTCTACTCCTTAGAAGTTCTTATATTAAATGAAGGTAGCTGGTTAAATACTGATGAATTTATAGGCACTACGGCCCTAAAGTATTAAATTTCTAAAACGTAATTCTTGTTTGTGACTTTTTAGTCGGGTTTTAGTTTTAAAACTTATATTTTTATTTAAATTATTTAGGGGATATAATACTAGCTTTCACCCGCGAGTTCGTCTGCGCGGACTACAGTTTATCGTGAAAAAATAATCGTATATTCTTCCAGGATATTAAAAACCAATGCAAAAGTATAACACCAACGCTCTTGATGTTTTTTGACAGACTTGTTATTATTTCGTTTCCATGGCAACCGTTCCTTACAGCTAGTAATCAATATTTTCCTTTTGTCCCGTAGAAACGTACCATTTTCGGGCCAAAAAGTATCCTATGTTTTATTCCAGGGTATAAGATATCTCTATTACAAATTTCATCAAAATCTTTCCAGCCGTTATCGCGTGTAAGTTCCCCAAACAAACAAACGAAACAGACGATTCACTTTTATATATTGGTGTGGATATATTTTCGAAATGTGCTAATTAAGCCCTTTCATTTGATAAACAACAATATTTTTTTATTCACTTCTTTATGTCCTCTAGAGGGCGCCATATTCAATTTAATGTGACGTCACAGAGCCTATAACCCTATGCTATAACCAGCGGAAAATGAAGACGCTTCCAACGATACCTCATTTGTCAAATTATGATGAGTAGTTTAGAAGTTATGAGGGAACACCTGAACATACATACATACCAACACCCATACATACATACCAACACCCATACATACATACATACCAACACCCATACATACATACATACATACATACCGGTTAAAATCTTTACCCTCCTTTTGCATCGTAGTCGGGTAAAAAGTATAAGCACCAGCGTAATAAACAAGGTAATGTAGGTGTAGGTACCTATATTTATATATGCCTTAGCCATGATGTACAAGCCTCTCTATCCAATGGTTACTCTATCCACAAAAAACCGACAGCCTGTGTAAAATTCTAAAAAGTTCAGCTAAGTAACTACTTACCTACCTTATATCTTTTAAGACCTATACATGTGGGTATGTAGATTCCTTTACATGTAGGTATATTATATAATAGAGTAATTACTCTATTATATAATATAATTAAGTATATAATTAAGATATAGATATATATATATCTTAATATACCTAAGCATGGAAACTAACGATGTTGGCGTTGCACTCTTTGCACTGAAAAAAAGAAATAGGATGAATTTATGCAAATTAAGTAGTTAATAGTAAACGTAAAAATATAAGACCAGTTTGGGACGATTTAGTTATAACGAAGGCAGGAAATTCTTTGAGCGTTTTCCTATGAAAACCATACCATATATCATAGTAGGTACCTACTTAATCCCCAATCATCTTACCTATATTTGAAAATGTATTGAACCGTACCCAAACCCAACAGTAAACACAATAGCACCTATGATGTATATTGCTCAAAGCAGGCGGGTACATATCCCAGTCACGACATACCCTGCACCGATAAATCGCATTATGGCCCACGTGCAGGGAATACATTTTTAATCTTGTTTCCTTTATATTATCCGGCTTAGAAAAGCTGCAGTGTGCCTCTAAAACGTAGGAAGGTTACTATCTGCACGATACCTTCTCAGATATTTTTACTCATGAGCCGATTGCGAACAAAAGGTTTCCGCTTCAAAAACTTGGCATCCTCCAATCCTATTTCACCACTAAAAGCTTAGATTTGGACTACTTTAATTTTTAATTAAGGATAAATGTTGTAAGTAATTGCATCTTGCTGGGCTCCCAGTTCAAAAGGAACGACATGAGAGCGCATTCAACATGTAAACATAATATCATGGCGATGGTAACGTTGCCAAAAACAAACGGGAAAACATAGCGCGGTAACGCTCACGTTGCCATCTATACGTCTTTTCATTCGGCGCGAGCCGTGCAGCCTGTGTCAAAGCACGTAATTAGTATTTAGGAAGGTGGTAAGAAAGGCGAGGTCGTGGGCCAGACGTCGGGTATCGATCCGACCTGCCCCACGCTGCCACCCGAAGAGGAGGAGGCGGGGGCCACGCACATCGAGCCACCAATTGACACACTTAAGGTAATACTTGGCACTACGAACGTCGCCTCGCTTGATCCTGGTCAGAAAAGCTAGCCTTTGTTAAAGCAAGCGGAAGCCTTGGAAGCAGCAGTTTCTAAACTACCTACTTAGTTTTAGCGGTAGTGTTAGAAGAAAACTGTAATTACAGTCGTTATTAATTTTGATCACGGTAAGGTTGAGTTAGTATGGTAAAGCAATATACGGCTGTAGACTGCAGGGCTGCCAGAGTTGCAGAACAGTTGAAAGTTACAAAGAGCCCGACCCAGTTGGCTCGAAGCCCGCTTGCGAGTCGTTCTCGTATTGAAAGAATAATTTGTTTAACCTTGTAGAGCAGTAAACAAAAACACGGAGAACTTTGAATGTGGTTTGCTTACTTTCGTATGTTAGCAATTAAATTAGCGGAACAGATCGGTTGCTATGTATGATGATCAGATTACCCGACGTCCTTGTTCTAAACGAACAAGGACGTCGGGTAATCTGATCATCGGATTCCTGATCCGACTTCCTGAACTCTACTTTGTAGAGTTTACTACTAGTTTTTTAATTCGGTCAAATATTTTGGCAAGACAAGCGCCTTCCAAGGTCAAAAGTGGCGTTTTAAGACCAGTCTCTGCTTTTTAAGGGGTTTTTCCATAAATATGCTGGGTCAACTACAAACCTGATATATGTGAAACTTAACATATATGTTTTTGAGATCTTTTCACATATATGTTTCTAAGACTAAGACAAAAACGTGATTAACAGAATTTAATTCGATACATTTTCTTATCAAAAATTACGTTGTTTACGGTAATATTTACATTTGTCTACTCAACGGCTTAAGTTTTATCTCTAAAATAAATCTCACAGCAAGAAAATATAGTTTATTATTTAATGCTTAGACAAAATTTACCTAACTAAATTATTAGCCTACCAATAAAATAAATAACTTTTGAGACATACATCATTTAATTCCGAGCTAAATGGTGTGTTCAAGCAGCGCTCGCGATATTCAACCTTGTTACGCACGCACTTCAGTGCTTATTGCGGGTAGCGGATGGCAGAGTGTAGGGGAGGTGGCAGGGGAGTGGGGAGTAGGAAAATGTAACATTGGAGCCTGGCTTTAATAAGTTCTTCGATTTCCAAGATTATAATCTAACTGCCTTAACGTCACCTCGACGTTACAACCAAAACAGTTCATTTCAGGGCCCAACGGTTTAAACTTCGACAGGAATAAGAAAAAGCATTAGGTATGTACTAGTATAAGTGAAGAACTGACTACTTGGATACTGCTCTAGGCTCCTGGAATATACTTAGGTACCATTGTATCATACAAGATGATAACGAACCCCTTAAGAATGCTGAAACACTAAGAAAATGTATTCTGCTTATTAACCAGGAAATAAAACACGTCCAACTCTTTTTATCACGCTTACAGTGGCATTCTCTCCAAACTAAATTCTTCGTTCTTTATAAAGGCAATTTCCGGCAAAGGAATTACGGGTGAAAATAAGCAGAGCACGCAGATTGTCCGGAGCGACGTCGCGTCGGCGCTGCACTAGGGGGGTAGTGGAGTTAGACATTGGGAGGTCCCCCTTTCAGGGGGGTGTAAAATCACCCGCAATCATTTATACCCGAACTGCCTGCAGAATTACTAGCCGTCACTGAATTTGCGACACCCACCACCCGCGCGACTTACATTGCGGCTTCAGATATTCCGCTAACTTTAAGCTTTGAGGAAGGCAGCAACGTTTGCTGTGTAAAATTATCTTTCGGATCGATCGGAATTACCGATAATAAAGCGATGAGAGAGGATCTAGATATCTTCGAGGTGAATAGGTACGTAGACCTGGTGCCTAGAATGTTCTTGTTGCAAAGTCTGTTGTCTATTTAAGTATGTACCTACTTCGACTTAGCGTTACGCGCTATGCTATGATTTTTTATTTACTTATTGTAAGGCTGGAGTTCAACGACATTAAACCATAAAACATATAAACAATAAACATATGCTTAAATCATAGCTTACTTTTTAAATGTTGGGTGAACTTCAGCCTAAGGGTAGATGGATTCCCCAACGACCTCCACTGAAACTACCACCACTGGTGGTAGTTGGGACAAAATCGTTGTTTTTGTCCCAACGGTCCCGTGCCCGAGCGCTTTAGAAAGTCGTATTTAGGTGAGAAACTCGTGCCCCTGAGCTTACACCATCTTAAAAAATGGATCCAATGTGCCCCGTATAATTTAGTAGCGTTGTCCCCACTGGGGGAAAACGCTACTTTTTCCCATTGTCCCCCATTGGTGGATAAAAAGTGGGGGACAACGGGAATAGACGCCATCCATACGTAATCTACAAATGAACAAGGTAGGTAAATAATAAAATGAAAAATATTAAATTAAATCTAAATTTAGTAAACTTAATATTAACTTAACTAGGTACGTAGGTACATAGGTATCTGAAGGACGACGCGACGCCACCGAGCCCGTCTCAGAAAGAGGTGGCGAGATACTAAGTCATCTCGCCACCTCTTTCTGAGTCGGGTAACTACCAAGAGGGCTGGTACGAGGTGGCACAGGATAGAGACTCATTTAAGTATATGGGGGAGATATTTGTCCAGCTGTGAAATAGTGAAACACTGACTAGAAAAATAAAGAAGACTATCCATAGTTAAGTAGTAGGTATATCGTGTAATTTATACTTCTATACCATCAATACTAATATTATAAAGAGGTAAAGTTTGTGAGGTTGTAGGGGGTAATCTCTGGATCTACTGAACCGATTTTGAAAATTCTTTTACCAATAGAAAGCCACGTTATTTGTGAGTGACATAGGCTATATATTAAAATGACCACGCGAGCTAAGCAGCGGGCATCAGCTAGTTCGGTATATCTTGTTACTTTCATGTAGGTAACTACCATTTTTGTCCCAACCGCCACAGCGGTGGCCGTTTGAGTGGGGGTCGTTGAGAATATACATCACAATACATCATGGTATCTCTCTAGGAATGTTCTTACCATAACTGGAAAAGGTAGGTAGGTATAACACACGTATCTATGTTGCGGGAACTTGTGAGGCGCCACGAGGCCACGTGGCGAGAAACGACGCAGCTATTTGTGTCAGGAGCCTGCATCCGTGACCTAGTTAGCGAACACTCCCCCGAACCTCTACTGCCATATATTTTGGTCTAGGTTATGCCAAGTTATATTGGCGACGTTTAGCTCTGCTCTGCCATTTGTTGGTTTGAATGTCGAGTAAAGGTGATAAGTTTAGTGATATTGCATGACATCTACGCTAATTATTTACTGCGGGGAGATAAGTACAGTGGTACTTGTTCAGAATTACTTTTACGGAGGAGTGGACTGTATTACAATTTTAAATCACGTAATCACTTTTTCGGTCATAGGTTGCTGGTTTATATTAACTTTTTTTTTTCGAAGCTCCTGAACCACTAATAAGTTATTGCTGTTATATTAACTAACAGCAATAACTTATTCGTGGTTCAGGAGCTTCGAGGATTCAACGAATGAAACTACTACAACGGGTATAACAAACTGACTGACTGCCTTTATTTACAAAAATGCTCTTATATTTATACAATAAAATTTAGGTAACGGTACCTGCTCGGTCACAGGGAGACATCGGGAGCAAGGGCAATTACAACGGTTCTTGTATTTTTTGCAACAACTGGCCATCGTTCGTTAATTGTTTTATTATCAACGGCTTTTACTTTGTCGGCGTATTGCGCTTGTTTTTTACTATTCTAAAGATCGTGGGAACGTAGCCGTACTTAGTCTAATGGCAACTGCCCTACCTGCGCTAAGGGCTCCTGTAATAAACACATTGTGCATTGCATTGTCTAACAAGCTTAAACACAAACATTTGGCGCTTTTATCTATTTCTAAACTAACGGAGGTTTTTTCCCTAACGGTAACTTTATTTCTATCTCCCTTAAATTACACTTTAAATCTACCTACTTACTCTAGGTGTACTACTATTTAATCTTATTCTAGTTTTATACAAAATAACTGAAGCGAAGCCTCGTAGCCGAAGTGCTTAACGTCGGTCGGTCGGTCGCGGTCCCTTTGCTCTGGCCGGGGATTCCTGATGACTAATTACACATTCGCGGTCACGTGATCTATGATCGCGAGGTCACGCGGCATCTGGGAGGCGGACAGGCTCACTGTCCTCAACATACTCCTCCCGGCGTAGACTCGGCGGAGCCCATTACAGGCAGGACGGCGAGCTTTGTAGTTGGCCGTCGGAAGATGCCGCCTCGCGTGCGAATGTCAGCGCTGCGTACTGCGCCGTCTCGGCCCGGGTACACGCGCTCTACGACTCCTCTGGGCCACGCAAGTTGTTGTCGACGACTATGACTAGGTCGCCTTCTTTGATGTTGGGGACGCCCGCAGTGGCTTCCCGGCGGGGCACGAGTGTCGGTAAGTACTCGCACACCCAACGGCGCCAGAACTCGTCGGCGAGCGCCTGGCTGGCGCGCCAAGCGCGCCTTTCAGTGACCTGACACGGCCCGGTGAGTGGCAGGCCGGATGACCCGCCCAGGTGGTTAGGCGTGGTCGCCTCAGGGTCGGCCGCATCCACGGAGACGTGCGTCAGGGGACGCCCGTTGATGGAGTGCTCGGCCTCCACCAACAGCGTCTGCAGCGTCTCTTCTCTCGGTGTCTTCTGGTTGAGGGCGGCCGTGAGGGCCACCTTTACGGACCTCACGAGTCGCTCCACATGCGCCTCCCTGGTTCGGTGCTCCTGGCGGAATGAAACGCCAGGATACTCGGTGCTGCTGCCCGTAGTCTCGCAGCGCTGGCGCCCATTGTGTGTAGGCTGCCTGTAGTTGACTGTCCGATGTATCTGTTGACAGTGATGACACTACCTCCAAATGGACGTCGCGTATCGTTAAACATGTGAGGAGTGCCGCCAATCTATTTTTATCTCGCCACGGTTTCTGAAGCAGGCTCTTGCCGGTGATACTGTAGCTTAGCAACTAAGGAGACCTAAGGGATCATATGACGACATGACGGCGCTCAACGCTTCAAGCTTAGTCGTATGCAGGCTGAGTTGTTTCACTTCATCCTTCAACCGGTTGAGTGACGTGTTGAAACCCAGCGTGTCCCTTGCCGCATTCCATTGTAGTCCCAGTGTTTTGTTGCTTGCTTCAAAACCCGAGAGAAGCTGTATATTCGACTGAGCTCGGAGTTCCTCGGGTATAGCGTTCAACACAAGCTTACTGTTCGAGTTCCATCCTCTAAGCTTGAAACCACACTTCCTATGTACCATGTCTACCTGAGTTGCGATTTCGACAGCTTCTCGTTCGTTCGCGTAGCTGTCAACGTAGTCGTCCATGTAGTGGGCTTCAGTAACGCTCTGCTCGGCATATCCCTTGTTAAAGAGATTTTGCATTTGCTTTCCGTATTCGATACTTAGCTCATTCGACTTGTCTAGTTTACGTTCTAGATTCTGTAGTCGTTTCCATGCTGTCTCGTAGCTAGTCGGCATCTTGGGGTCATCCTCCTTCCAGGGAAGTCCGACCTCATAACGTCCATCGACCCTCCTCGCTGTTTCGTTAAAGATGGCGATGGCTAGTTCGTCTGTCTGTCTTACCTTAGGTTTGAGTGCCACTCCAAATGCATCTATCTTAAAGAGGGCCTCTATGAGCTCGTCGAGGCGTTCATTGTCCCGTGCGTGTACGTTTACGACATGTAGCACTGAGTGTCGGTCCTCCTTCAGCGAGGTTCTCGGTGTCGTCCCATGAATTACCCAACCTAGATAAGTAAGCGAAACAGCGGGGTCGTTCCTCTTGCCGGTTCGTAGCTCTCTTGTGACTATGAGCTCCCAATTATCAGTTCCAATCAGGAGGCGCGGTCTGCCTTGCTCATAACACAAGCCCTGGTTCAAGTCCTTTAGGTGATCTAGACGTAGCAACTGCTCCGGTACGGTCTGCAGTGTTAGCTGCATACTCGTAATAGTTCTTGCTTTCATCGTTGTCTTTCGGTCATTCGTATTTCTTCTTCTTTTATTTCGAATCGGACAAGCTTGCTCGTTATGTCCTGCCGGTGCATGTTTACGCCACGAATGTTCAGGGGCCTTTGAGGACCTTCAGCACCGATCTGTCGTGCGACGTCCTCGTCCAGTAGTGACACGGTCGATCCTTCGTCGAATAGGGCGTATATCCGCATTTGCCCCTTTGGACCGGACACTGTAACTGGGCAACTCTTTAACATTACCTCTTTTGTTGTCTTAGAAGTCGTTGACGTCACAATCTCCGCACTTTCTGTAGAGGCTCTACGCTCCTCACCGTTCGTAGAGGACGTTGACGCTCTCTCTGTATGAAGTAAATTGTGATGTGGGCGTTGACATCCATCATGGCCACATGCCTTGACGTGACAGTCAACTCGTCGATGACGACTTATTATACACTTGAAGCAAAGTTTTTCTTTCTTCACAAGTTCCCATTTGTCCTCGCTCTTCATCTCTTTGAACTTAGGACATTTAGGTAGCAAGTGGTTTGCTTTGCAAGCAACACATTTATTTTTCTGCTCCGATTCATTTTCTGTTGTGGCAAATACCGACCTTTGTCTGTTCGTAGAGCTCGACTTTGTAGCGGACATTGTGGCATTGGTGCCTCGGCTGGCGCCTATCATTGCTACGCTCGTATATCCGTACTTCAGGGCTCGATCGGCTTCACGCATCAAAAATTTAGATAACACAATTATTTCAGATTCCTCTTGTGCTTCCAGATGAATCTCGGCATAGTCGCACCACCTCGATCTCAGGTGCGGGCTCAGTTTGTCTAAAACATCTCGTGACAGCATTGTATTGTAGAGATAGCCTTTCCTGTCAATGGACTTTAATACACTCACCGTGTTCTGTACTCTGACTGCGAATGTGTTTAGATCGCTCGCTGTGTTCCCTGACTTTGGTAGTCGCCTCAAGTCGTCAATAGACTTGTCGATCAAGACTTCAGCTCTTCCGAAGGTTTGCGCTAAAGTTTGCATTATAATGTCAGGAGACTCCACAGTAAATAATAAAGCAGAGACGGCTTCTCTAGCTTCACCGCGTAGACAATATCGTAGTCGCGCCATATTTTCCGTAGCGGAAAAACCGTAAAGCTTCGATGTTTCGTTTATTGCGGCTTTAAAGGCGAACCACTCATGCGCATTTCCCGAAAATATTTGCAAATCGTATACTTGTCGTGGAGGGCTAGACTTGGTCAGCTGTCCTAGTGCATTTACAAGTTCATCCACGCCTATCGTATTCGCAGGTGGTCGTGGCGGCGTAGGCGATCGCGGTCGTCCATAATTCTTAATCGTTTCTGCAACGCGCTCCCCCCGTTCTGGAATGCGTGTTGATTGGGCGATGCGATTGTCACATATCGTTGCACTATTATTTATCCAATGTTCGACACAGTCGTTTCTATCCGTCGTCGGTCGTTCCGTAGTTTCATCCGTTTCCTGGATAACTTCGATATCAAATGCTAGTTTTCTACGAATTATATCTGATTCTAACTCTAGTTCTTTCTTTTTAATCATCGCGAGTCTTTCTTCCGCTTCGAACTGTGCTTGTCTAATTCGCGTAGCAACACTACTCGTCGATCTGTTCGACGCAACCGATCGAGAAGGCGATGCAGCACGGCCTATTCTATTATCGAGCTCAGCTATCGGAGCGAACATCACGGTGGCTTCAGAACGCGCATTCGCGGACACGGAGGTCCCCGCGTGAGGGTTACGTTCGCCCTCAACTCCCGTAGACTCGATCTGTCCAGCGACGGGAGCGTCTGCCTCCGATTGGCTTAGCGTTTTCATTTTGTTCGAATATAACGGAATTTACACGAAATTAAAGTTTATGTAGCAAATAGTGACAGTAAATAGCACTGAATTTAGTTTCACCTGAATGTCTTAATGTAACACTTATGCACAAACCTTAATTACTTATGTCCTCGCAGGTTGTGCTCTGGTCCACTAATCTAACCACGTTAACTAGATTCAGTCACTATAGCTAAGACTTATTCACTATTCACTGTCTTTTTAACTGAATTTAAGTCTGAAAATCACTGAATTTATAAATAAAAACTGTCCAATCTCTGGGTCAGAGGGACCAATAACTATTCAAGATCCGCGGGAGAATTACTAACAACTGTTCATAAAACGCGCGACAAGAATCAAACTTTTCACGATCCGGTTTCGGAGGACCATACTGTTCAGAATTACTTTTTCGGAGGAGTGGACTGTATTACAATTTTAAATCACGTATTCACTTTTTCGGTCATAGGTCGCTGGTTTATATTAACTAACAGCAATAACTTATTCGTGGTTCAGGAGCTTCGAGGATTCAACGAATGAAACTACAACGACGGGTATAACAAACTGACTGACTGCCTTTATTTACAAAAATGCTCTTATATTTATACAATAAAATTTAGGTAACGGTACCTGCTCGGTCACAGGGAGAGCTTGGGAGCAAGGGCAATTACAACGGTTCTTGTATTTTTTGCAACAACTGGCCATCGTTCGTTAATTTTTTTATTATCAACGGCTTTTACTTTGTCGGCGTATTGCGCTTGTTACTATTCTAAAGATCGTGGGAACGTAGCCGTACATAGTCTAATGGCAACTGCCCTACCTGCGCTAAGGGCTCGTGTAATAAACACATTGTGCATTGCATTGTCTAACAAGCTTAAACATAAACATTTGGCGCTTTTATCTATTTCTAAACTAACGGAGGTTTTTTCCCTAACGGTAACTTTATTTCTATCTCCCTTAAATTACACGTTAAATCTACCTACTTACTCTAGGTGTACTACTGTTTAATCTTATTCTAGTTTTATACAAAATAACTGAAGCGAAGCCTCGTAGCCGAAGTGCTTACACGTCGGTCGGTCGGTCGCGGTCCCTTTGCTCTGGCCGGTGATTCCTGATGACTAATTACACATTCGCGGTCACGTGATCTATGAACGCGGGGTCACGCGGCATCTGGGAGGCGGACAGGCTCGCTGTCCTCAACAGTACTTATCATTAACAGTCTTTAGTTATAGCATTTTCTGATTTCTCCTGTATTCCTCATCAAAAGAATTGTCAAAATGAAATACCTCGGTGTTATTGACATCGTTGTAACCAGGTTATATACTTATATAAAATAAGGGCATACTGCTGATCGTAAAATTTACAAAATAAGTAGTCTAATCGAGGGCGGATCCAGCCATCCAGCCGGGGGGAAACACTTAGGTTCCTATATCCAGCCTAGTACCTACTAGCTGTTCCCCGCGGTATCAATCGCGTAGCCTATGCCACACAGAAATAGTGTAGCCTTAAATGGTGAATCAATTTTCAAAATCATAGGCTAGTTATAATAATCTCATACAAACTAACACAACTTATACCTAAAATGTAGTTATGTGGAAATTTTGATCGATTTTCTTTGACTTCAAAACATGCCATATTACCAAGAATAAATCACTAATCAGTTTTTGTGCATCACTAATGTCCTGGAAAATATGTATAAGACGCTGGATTGGAAAGGAATGGGCATTAATATCAATGGAGAGAACATCTCACACTTACATTTTGCCGATGATATAGTCCTAATGGCGGAATCGCTGCAAGACTTGCAAAGCATGCTGACCAACTTAAATGATGCTTCACGACGCATCGGTCTCGGAATGAACATAGTTAAGACTAAGATCATGTTTAACGATCTTGTTGACCCGGAACTGATTACAGTCAATGGTGTATCTCTTCAAGTTGTCCGAAAATATGTTTACCTTGGGCAAATATTGCAATTAGGTAGGAACAACTTTTAGAAGGAAGCCAACAGAAGAATTCAGCTGGGTTGGGCAGCATTCGGCAAGCTTCGTCAAGTTTTCTCGTCATCCATAGTCCATAGTGCCTGAAGACAAAAGTCTTCAATCATTGCGTTCTACCAGTCATGACCTACGGTGCCGAAACGTGGACACTTACGGTCAAACTAGTTCACAAATTTATGGTCGCTCAGCGAGCTATGGAGAGAGCTAATCTCGGTTTCCCTGAAGGACAGGATTCGTAATGAAGATATCCGACAGAGAACCAAGGTAACCGACATAGCCCTTAGGATAAGCAAGCTGAAATGGCAGTGGGCTGGTTACATTTCCCGAAGAACCTATTTCCATTGGGGTAGACGAGTTCTCGAGTGTAGATCACGTTTAGGTAAACGTAGTGTAGGACGCCCTTTGGCCAGGTGGAGTGATGACCTGCGAAAAGCGGCTGGAAGAAAATGGATGAGAAGAGCTGAAGACCGAGCTCAGTGGCGTGCATTAGAAGAGACCTACGTCCAGCAGTGGACAGATATAGGCTGATGCGGCCAATACTCGCGCCGCCGACTGAATAAAAAAAACAAATTAAATACGCGCGAACTACAGCCCGCGTTTTCGACAATTTTCACGGATTTTTAGAAATTCATGGTTTTGTTTTGAAAAATGAGTTCTTCAAGTGACAGTGAAAGTATAGAATTAACTCCTGAAAGTATCAGAACTTACGCAAGAAATGTGATGGATAATCGATTACCTGCAAAATTCCGGGAGAAATATATGAAAGCCTATGGTAATTTTATTGAATGGAGAAATGCAAGAGGCGCCAAGAATTTTTCAGAATCTGTGTTTTTGGCCTACTTCCAGTACTTAGCCAAAACTAAACAACCTTCCACTCTTTGGAGTACCTACTCAATGCTGCTAAAATCAACAGTCAGTTCTAATAATGACGTAAAACTGGACACATATTCTAAATTAATAGCGTATCTGATGAGGATGTCTGATGGATTTAAACCTAAAAAATCCAAAGTGTTCTCAGTCAAAAACGTGGAGACTTTCCTTAATGAGGCACCCGACAAAGTCTTTCTTGCCGTAAAAGTAAGTAACTATGTATATGGTGGATTAGTAAAGTATAGCCATAGTGTTTTAAAATGCGCATTTTATTGTAACCTGTACTTCGATAGATACTTGTCTTATTCACATTCGGTTTTGTTACAGGTGGCTTTAATTTTCGGAGTACATGGAGCTTGTCGTAGCAATGAACTTTTAAAAATAACTGTTGATGATGTCGGACGAAAATCACTCGGATGATTTACTGTTAGTAAAGCTGACAGACACAAAAACAAAAATAGACCGATCCTTCGTAATCCGAGGAGAATACAAGACTATTGTACAGAAATACCTGGACCTGCGTCCTGCTGATATGAAGACCAATCGGGTTTTCATCCGTTATCAAAATAGCAAGTGCTTCAAAGAAGTTATGGGAAAAAAACTAACATGCCACAAGAAATCGCTACTTATTTGAAATTACCAGATATCAAGCTGTATACAGGATATTGTTTTCGTCGTACTTCTGCTACCCTTTTGGCAGATTCTGGAGCGGACTTAACTGTTCTTAAGCGACATGGAGAATGGAAGTCGAGTGCTGTAGCAGAGGGGTATATAGAAGATTCCATTGAGAACATGGCGAAAACATGTGAACGCATCGTGGAAAACGTTACATTGCAACCTTCAGTTAATCCATCCATGCCACTGTCGCCGCGCCCATCTACATCCAAACAACGAGATTCATCGTCACATTTTCCTCAAAATGAGCCAGATTCGGACATATTTCAAACACGCAGAATATATAATCTACAACAATCTCTAATCCTAATAAAACTATAACAATACATTTTCATAATTGCGAAAATGTCTCAAATGTAAATATAAGTTTTTAGTTGTTTTATCATTAGATACTATTTAATTTCAATTTAGTTGTTACTCTATGTTTTAGTAAATAATAATATTACAATAAAATATGAGGTGCCTTTTATTTTCTCAGTGGGTGATGAAAAGTAGTGTGTCACTCGGGCGCAAAATATATTTTTGGCTCGGGCGACGTACTTTGAATCCCTCGCTACGTTCAGGATTCTACTAAAGAATCCTTCACTCCGCTCTGGATTCAAAATAGCGCCTTCGCCGGCAAAACATAATTTTGCTCCCTAGTATACAATCTACTATTCGATAAACTTCACGAGTCAAAACAATACCTAGGTTTAGAAAGTTAGACACTCACAAACGTTCGAATTAATGTGATAATACCTAAGTAATAACTCGACCCTACGAATTATTATTCTATCAGTGGTACCTACTTTAGATTTTTCTCTGTAGATAAGCGAACGCGCGGGGAAGCGAACGAATTAACATGAATAATGAATGCTTCGTAGTGCCGCTTGTATCTACTATTATATGTTCTGTGGTGCCATGCCGGTGTCACGATTACCTTTAATTACGACATCTAATTAATCGGAACATCATAATAATGCCTAGCCCAACGCCGCAAATTAGACGCATTCGCTGCCTCTACATAATGGATTTAATGAGTGCTTGAACGAATCGCCACCGTGCGTGCGAGACCATTCAAACCCATCATGCTTTCATTTCTGCTGGTTTCTGATCAAGAGATTACGATGAGTGTATATTCCATACATCGGATTTCGCAGGCACTTGTCAAATAAATACATGAATGGTCAAATCCTACACAAATCAAAAGGTTGATTTGTCAAATTAGAGACTGGCCAAAACCTAAACTGATCAAACATACTTAGCCTGATTATTATTGAGATACAAAGTATATGTCGCAGGCAATTTGTAGAACTCGCCGGGACGCGCGGCGTATTCTATGTCGCAGACAATTTGTAGAACTCGTCATTTTACAAACGGCGCCGGGACGCGGGGCGTATTCTATGTCGCAGACAATTTGTAGAACTTGTCATTTTACAAACGGCGCCGGGATGAACGGCGTATTCTTTGTCGCAGACAATTTGTAGAACTCGTAATTTTACAATCGGCGTCGTCTATATCGCCGGCAATTTCTAGAACATGTCATTACGGCGTCGTCTGTTCCTTAAAATCAGTTTGTTTGCAAACTACTATTTGATAGAATTGCGCCTAAAAAAACTAAGCAGGTAGATTAGTTAGATTGGACTTTTTAGTATTTTTTTACCTATTTGGTTTGGAGAGAGCTATGCTCGGTGTTTTACTACATGATCAAATCCGAAATGAGGAAATCCGTAGAAGAACCAAGGTTACCGACATAGCTCTCCGAATATGCAAGTTGAAGTGGCAATGGGCAGGCCATATAGATCGCAGAACCGACAAGCGCTAGGGAATAAAGGTTCTCGAATGGCGACCACGAACAAGCAAGCGAAGTGTGGGGAGACCCGCCACACGATGGACCGACGACATTGTAGCCATCGCAGGAAGTGGATGGATGGAGGTGGCACAAGATCGCTCGTCATGGCGCTCCTTGGGGGAGGCCTATGTTCAGCAGTGGACTTCTAAAGGCTGACATGATGATGATGATGATTTGGGTTATGCCACTCCACTTCACGTAATCGTGGACATCGCTCCACGAGCATTTCAGTAGTTTTACGTGATGCAAGAACAAACAGACAGAAAGACACCATTTAAAAAATTGTATATTCTTGGTCAGTGGCTTATAAGCAGCTAGGTTCAGTGATGCAGAACCTAGGCTGGCTAATGTCCTCACCACTATGTTACAACGTCAAATAATCCTTCACAGGACCTCCGCCAAAGACTACATTTCCTATTAGCACCTCCCAGCCAAATTAACCTTATAGACCCAGCCCTCAGTGTAGTCTCCGTACACAGGTTTCGCGGAAAACAAGGGCAAATACTATCACTTATGTGCCGCACGATGCACTGTGACATACTGTACCTCCAGGAAACCCATCGCGACCATCACCAGCCTCATCCACTGATCCCCGTTCTTATGCTAGTTGCTGAAATCCCTCACCCAAAACATGGCAGTGCAATATTTGTTAAACCTAAGATAACCGTTGTATCTGTATCAACCAATTCACAAAACTCCACAAAAACTCTATTATGATACTCTATCCATACCAATATATAAAAGTGAAACGTTGTCTGTTTGTATGTTTGGGGAGCTTTCACGCGATAACAGCAGGACGAATTTCAAGGAAACTTGGAATGGAGATAGCTTATACCCTAAAATAAAACAGGATACTTTTTACCCCGGAAAGTTTTAATTTTTCACGGAAAAACAGGATAAACTGGTCAAATGTTGATTACTCGCTGAAGAAACGATTGCTTTGGAAACTAAATAACAAGTAGGTATGTCAAAAAACAACAAGAGTGGTGCCACAGAATACCTAAGAATACTAAGTCGTGGTGCTATACCTACTTTTGCATTGGTTTTTAATATCCCAGAAGAACAGGATCCTTTTTTTCGCGATAAATAGTAGTCCACGCGGACGAAGTCGCGGGCGGGAAAACTAGTACTCTATAAAGATAAGATACTGGAAAGTGCGCTGTAATTTCAGTTTACTAGCAGCCGTTCAAACTTACGAAACTGCTAATTTTGATAACCGCCAATTTAAATTATTTGTATTTGGTGACTTTACCTGTCACAGTAACTCGTGGGGCCACCGTCAGACAGCCCCCGGCGGAAACGCAGTTCAACAGTGGGCTGAAGCTGAAGACTTCCAGCCACCGCTCGAAGAGTTTATAACTCAGATTTAATGTTTGTAACCGACAACATTACAACACTATGCGTAAAAAGTATATATTGGGAGCTACGATCCTCACTCCCCCCTCCCTCTTCCCCTAAGAACCATCTTGATTACCTCAGCTTTTAAACATAACCATCTCCATCTCATCAGCTTTCGTACAGAAACAACCGCACCAAAATCGGTCCATTCGTTTGAGAGCTACGATCCCGAACCCCACATTATAGCTAAGAACCATCGCGATCACATCAGCTTTCAAACAGAAATAAACCCGCAAAAAAATCGGTCCAATCGTTTGGGAGCTACGTGGCCAACTCAGACCAAATATTACATCCTCCTAGGAGGCCAAATACAGACACACAGTTGCATACCCACCCTAAATTTATAACGCCCCTTCTCTTTCGTCGGGGGTTAAAAATAAAGATTAATAAAACTTTTTTTTAGTTAGTTTGTTTTATTCATAAATTTCAGAATGCGTGTGTCTAGCACATTTTGGATTTTTTTGTACTCAAACTTCCTACAAAATCTAAGTAATTTATATATTTTTGAGTTTATTGTATGTGTCTAACACATATAAATAGATAATTCTGAATGCTTATATATTATAACGGTATGAAACTAGATCTTATTTCATTACAAGTAACCATTAAGGTGGGTACTCAGCGGAAGCAATCGCGTGTAATGTAACAATGCAAAATTCGATGTTGAGCATTTCATTACAATAGTGCGCCCGTACATACCGAGGAGCATTAGAAATTGTATCATTACAAATGTGCGCACTGTAACGCTCGACTGGACGTATTCACTGTTATGAACGCTCCCGATGAGTACCGCCCTTAGAATATTTCTAACGAAATTACGAACTTAATACTAGAGCTTATTTATAATAACTTAAATATTTACAAGGGCTAATATTATTACACCTCTAAGGACCATGTAATCTTGTGAGTACGAATTCAATATCAATATTTTGATAATTAGCTGTTTTTAACAATAATTCAGCGTCAGGTTTAGTTCGCTTACTACTAGTTGCAGGTTCATCTGCACTTTTTAACCTTTTACGCTTTTTTGCTCCCGTTTTATCTTTAGCCTCTTTTTCTTCTCCTAAAACCAAATCCTCACTGGTTTCACAATCTGTCCTAACAGGACTTTTTGCTTTTAACGGTGTATCTATGCTTGTCAATGTTGAATCAAATATTTCGTAGCATTGTGCCTTAATTGAATCTTTGAGCGGAGTGTATAATCTGTCAATATTGCTTATCGAACTAACAGCCTGTTCAGTTTCTTTATAACTGTAATCTATTTCGTCCACAGTGAGTGGGTTTTCATCTACTAATGAGATAAAAGGAGTTGATATTAATCTTACAGTAGACACATCGTCAAAACATATATCCATTGTAAAATCATCTTTAAGTTTTATCGGTGGTCCTTGAGAAATATATTTGGCATCGTCATGTTCAAAAACAAAGTAGTTTTTACTTTCTTCGTTACATTCGTACACAGAAAACTCTCTATCATCGTCATCAGATTCATCTTGCACTATTTGCAATTCATTTGCGGTACTATTGTCCGTATCGACTATTTTCTTTAGCGACGAACCATCTTTCTTTGTTTCAACAATTTCTACTGATATTGGAAGCATTCTGCTAGCAGTAGGTAAAGTCGATTCTGTAGGTAAAGGGGTTTCTTCAAGCAAATCTCGCTCAATAATTTTAGCAGTTTCCAAATCAAATCCACGTTTCATCAAATCCCGCTGCAAAGTACCATCCGTCTCAGTGGTAATGTGTTTGTTTGAGTTTTCTTGTTTTAAATTGCTATGATTTGAGCGAACACGTTTGGTCACATCTGATGATACTATGAACTCCTTAATTTTAGTAATATCTTCTATCTCGTTTCCTGCTGTGTTAGTTGTGATATTTTTTGTTTTGCCGTCCTGAGACCCATCATCGGACCAACGAAGAACTAGTTGCTCAGTATCGGAATCATGTGTATTACTGTTAGTTTTATCATTCGGTTTTGTATTAGAGGTGATTTCTGGCGTATCATGGCCAGAGCTTTCAGAGTTAAAAGACTTTGTGCAATGAAGCTTTCTAGGAGTAGATGATTTTCTACGTGATTTAGTTGGTACAGCAACTGCCACTGTTGACGAATTTGTTTGTTTCTCTTTGCTAGTTGTTCTTTTTCTTTGTTGTAAACTTGGTGATCCCCTATAAAGCGGAGATTGAATATTTTTGTTCCTGTTTCTACCAGACGGCGTTGCTTTTTTCGGCGTATATCTAGGTTTTATTTTCATAAAAGCTTTTGCTTTGTCTCTAACCGAGGAGTCTTTAGATGACTTTCTTTTTCTACTTGTACTATTTCTTTTCTTAGTTTCTGTTTTGCTCAGGGATTTATCTCGAGGTGTTTTCGGGATTTCCTCTTCATTTTTTATAAATTCAAATGAACTATTCAAACTTATATTGTCACTACAACAAGAAGCTGCTTCAACATTTTCTTCAGCATCTTTTGTCTTGTTTGCTACACTAGAGTTTTTGTAATACGAAACATTTTTTGTACACTGCCTTACTGGTCTCGATTTTTTATTATCACTTTCCTTTTCTGTTGACGTCTCGATACATATATCCTCTTTAGATGATGAGACCTGACAAGTTATTAAATCTGGATAAGGCATGTAATCTTGTTCATCAGGTTTATAATACGACCCTCCGCTAGAATAATCTGTAGGTCGTGATGAATACGAGGAAGGGGTGGCTTCCACAGGTTTAGGCGTATTCAAAAAACGAGGTGTAGGTATGTTCATTATCTTAATGTCAGATAAAGGTTCACCTGGTAAATCAGGGCTCAAAAATTTTGGAGTCTCCATTTGGATATCATACAAAGCCTGTTTGTAAGGAGTTTCTAATAAATCAGATAAATTTAATTTTGCTCCGATTACATTTTGCAATGAGAGTCTCTCTGATTCAGGAGTCTCCAAATACTCTTCATCTTTGACTTGTGATTTATTTCTAATTGTATCAGCATCATTTTTAATTTCTTGTACATCTGTTTTTTCGCGAATATTGCCACATATTACGTTTATAGTTGGTTTACATCGGACACCTTGACTTGGTGGAGGTTCATCCTCCTCCATGTTTTGGCGGTTTGTTCTTTTAACTTTTGGTGTTTTTTTAGTGCGTGTTTTCTTTTTATGTTTCTTTTTATCACTGTCAGCAATAGCATCGGTAGACTTTTTCTTCTTAGATATTTTTGGTTTTGGTTTTCGTCTTATAACTCTGTCGCTTTTATCATTTTCTACAAGCGCCCGTAAATCGGCATCCCAATCATATGTCTTTATTTTCGTTGTTTTTTTCGCATTATCATTTTCTTTCGCAGATCCACTATCATTGTTATTCCCTTCCTCATTTACAACAATAGTAACATCACTATTGGCAACAACTTCTGCAGAATGTGTTTGATTGCTTACTAGGTTCGGACTAGAACTAAGGATAATTTCTACAGGAGGATCAGAACTTTGACTAGAGACTTGCTCGTTTATGGTTTCATGTAATATTCTTCTAGGCGTCGTGAAATCTAAAACTCTAATGTGTGAAGAACGTCGAGGTGTAGACGAAGATTTTCTTTTGGGAGGTAAAACTTGAGGAGTGTTCGTTTCCATAGATATAACATTATCTTTCGGAACAGATGCGTTTTTGACATCCACAGTTTTAACGAGACCACTCCCTGAAGGTTTCGGATCACTTAGATCAGGTAAAGCAGTGACGATTGGATTGTTTGAAAGTGCCGTATTTGGTGGAACGTCGATAACTAGTGGTTCTAAAACACTAGGTGTCGAAATCGCCTCCGATACCAAATTACTTTTTTGCGACATTATAGATTCACAATCAGCACTTGTTGGAATTTGAGAGGAGCCTGAAAAATAGTTTCAATTATATGATTTGTTCGTTTAACAGACTTCTAGTATGAGATTAAAATACCAATAATATTTACCTGATGCTTGCACAACGATCAGTGTGGGCATTGCCATTATTTCATCTTTAGTGTACTTAGGAGTATGCGTGTAAGCAGGCATGCCATTTATCATGATTGTCTGCATTTGCATCAAAGGCGTAGACGTCGCATTTATCGGAACTATAGGCTTCTTTTTTAATTTATCATTGATTTTGTCACCATTTTTACTGCCCACTTTGACGTCCGAGATAATTTTAATCATTTTATCTGTAACTTTAGGTTGTAGTTTAGGTAGAACAGCTGGCTTCAATGCTACATCTCGCCTACATGATTGTATCTCTATGATATCGTTGACACGGCTGACTTCCAACAGTAACTGATGTTGAGGTGGTCCCTTGATATTGTCGTTATAGAGTTCTTTTGATATAGGGGTCCTAAAATTAAAGGTAACACAATTTGTTGGATAGTTTTACTTCTGAAATTTCACTTTCGAAAAATAACGATTTCTACGAGAATCACTTACCTAACATTTAAGTTTTCTGAAGTACTTGAATCAGGTACATTGTAGGTAGCAATTTGACTATCACCACCTAAAGACAATAAAATTACTCTATATGTAATTGAGATTTCATTCGAATTTTTAGTAAAAAGAAGATTATATAACAAATTCTACAATGTGTAAAAGTTCTTCAAGATTATAATTATTCTCTATTATTTACAGTTATAAAGAATATTTATTGATACCACAAATAATTCAAGACACAAAAACTAAACCTAACCGAAAAAGCCACTACCGGCAATGTTTCCGAAACACTGGCTGCATTTACACATTGTATGGCAGGCAATCATTGTCAAAAATAAACGAAAGCCAATGAAAAAAAAAAAAGTTTTTATTCATAATGTTATAATGTTTTAGTTATGTACATAAAAGTGTCTTACTTGAACCTCCAGATGCAAAATCTTGGAATGTATTTGCATTAGATATTCTTTGGTTGGATGGGCATTCTGAGCCAGAAAGAGTTTGATTCCGGTTCACCACAGATTTCAATACATTATTGAATTCTTCAATGCTTTGTTTCGACTTTGATGGGTCTGTTGATTTAATCTGAAAGATGAAGAATTTACCATATATAAAACCAGCAAAACTCCAGATTATAGAAAGGTAATAGCTGTGCCCGCGGCTTTGCCCGCGTGGTAATTGACCGAGCGAGCGCGAAGCGAGAGTGAAGCGTCTCCGTTTCAGCTTGGGCAAAAATGCTTTCGTATGTCCGGATGTGCGCCTGTCCGGTTGTCCAGATCTCTGTTCTCCTCTACAGGTCGCATTTCTCAACCGATCTAAACGAAACTTGGTAAACAGGATAAACGAATTTTTAGAACTTTTTAGTCGTGGGGGATTTTTGATTGGGGGGCAAAAGGGGCAAAAGGGTGGCTACTGAATATCTCCGCCTTATTAGATCGGCTTTCGATGGTTCTTTTTTTATTTGAAAGGTAGTAACTTTAAATAGGTCTCATAAAAATTTGATGAGGATCTTCGGCGTGATGAGCAGAATAGCTCCTCAAAATGCAGTAAATTTCTCACTTTTAGGTTTCTACCAGTGGAATCAGCCTTTTGCCCACTAGGTAGGGATTGATGGAGCACCTTGGTTTTTAATGTCACAGAGCCACTAGTTTATCTGGTTTAAAATTACCCATGTGCTTTTTATAGAACCTAAAATACCAATACTCCAAATAAGATCAAAATTTCTTTAGCCCTCACTCTAAACAATTCCCTCCGGCCGCGAGGTTCGATCGCGTAGTTCGAACAAGCGAACCACGAGGATTTTTAGGTCCTTATGGTTCGATTCAATAATCAAACTGTGCAGAGTTTGCTATTTAATGTCCAAACGGTTCGATCAGTCGAACCACGAGGATTTTTAGATCTTTATAGTTCGATTCAATAATCGAACCGTGCAGAGTTTGCTATTTAATGTCCAAACAGTCCGATCAAGCGAACCACGAGAATTTGTAGGTCCTTACGGTTCGATTGAATGATCGAGCTGTGCAGATTTTGGTATCGTATGTATGTCTACACGGTTCAATGAAGTAAACTACGAGGAATCTATACTTATAATAAAGCAATAAGAACGAAAAAAGTGGATGTGACTGTGTCGGGGTGCACGGCCGTGTGTTTATCGTGAAACATCTACACCACGTACAAATCGCGTGTTATACCTGATTGTCTATCCTTACACATTCCCGACTATCTCTACCTATCCCAACCTATCCCCATCCATCCCCACCTATACCCACCCATTTTCAAGGATTTGGTTCACTTAGGTCAGATTCCGCATCCGTGAAAATAAATATAATGCTGTTGTTTTTCAGATGATAACGGAAATCCTTATATGTACGTCAGATTCTTTTTTATTATGCTGTTATTTTTCTGACAAAAATGGAATCTCCCTTTAGTATAGTGTGAAGTCCGATGACATGTATGGGTCCTATCCCCACCCATATCCACTCCATCCATTGGTCTTTGAGTAGTAGTTTCTTTACAGAAGTGATAGAACTCATCGATATCTTCGTTTTGGAGGACAGCTGTCAAACTTGAAAGGGCTATAACTCTGAAACTATTAATCCTAGGGCGCGTTCACTTACTACGTTCGAGGACGCACGGATCACCCGCGCGATTGCTCGAAATCGTTCACGGCGTCGTCGGCCTTTCGCCTGGGTCATCCGATAAATAGTAGGGGAGGGGAGGAATAGTATGAAACTGACACTTGACAGTTGTCAGATCTATGTGGATGTCCATAGTCGTTCACTAACTCCGGATGACCGCACGGATGATTCGAGCGTAGTAAGTGAACGCAACCCTAGAATAGTAGTTTCTCTATAGAAGTGATAGAACTCATTGATGTCTTCATTTTGGATGACAGCTGTCAAACTTATAAGAGCTATAACTCTGAAACTATTAATCCTAGACTAGTAGTTTCTATACATAAGTGATAGAACTCATTGATATCTTCATTTCAGATGACAGCTGTCAAACTTAAAAGGGCTATAACTCTGATACTATAAATTCTAGACTAGTACATAGTTTCTTTACAGAAGTGATTCATCTCATTGATATCTTCATTTTGGATGACAGCTGTCAAACTAAAAAGGGCTATAACTCTGAAACATCAAGAGCGTTGGTGCCACAGATTAAGTAGCTGATGCTATACCAACAAAAGTCTGCGTGGACAAAATCGCGGACGGGTAAGCTAGTTGTAGATAAAGTAGTGCATGAAACGGCACATAACTGTATTAAAACACTCTTTTTTTTCTCTCAAGTGATACTATTAAAAAACTCGCCTACACACCTTGTTTTTTAAACTCACTCTCGTGTTTTAATAACTCTCGTTATGCAACCGTTTCATAAACTACTATTATAAAATATTCGTATTAAACACTAGTGCGCTAGATTTTTAACATTTTTTTAAAGTGTTCTTTATGTTTATAGGGAGCATGCGACTCAAGCAAAATGGTCAATTTAGAACCAAGTTTAAAAGCTTATATTTAACTTCACTTGTATGTATGTATCTATGTATTATGTCTGTCCTGGAATCTTGTAATTCAAATTTCGAGCATTTCCCTATTAGCTATCCGGCTGAAACTTTTAGGGTAGCTAACAACCCAAAGAAAATGCAATAAAAATGTTTATTTTTTTTAAAAAAAGTGACTGACAGAGACATTAAAAAATAAGGTAATGAAAGCTTTTTTTATTTAAAATTATACTTATTTTACATGTCTACTAGCTGATGCCCGCGACTTCGTACGCTTGATCATTTCTCTTATAAATAGGGCCTGGTTTTTGGACAGCTGTAGACCTCTTTTTAAATCTTGCAATATACTTCCTTTGCCATGTATGTACATTAAGGACATTTGTGTTTTCACTAAACAACACCCTGTTTTTTTTAAGAAATGTAGTTTAGTAATTACCCGCCAAAAAAGAGAGAAGTTTACTAACTTATTATATCAACCTCCTGCCCATAAGGACTTGTACAAGAGAAATGTTTATAATATGTGCATATCGATTTATAACATTATACCTAGTGACATTAAAATATTAGACAACAACAAATTTAAAAAATCTTTGACTGAATGGCTTCTCAGCAATTGTTTTTATAGTGTTAAGGAATTTAGAGATTTTTGTAAATAATAATATATATATAATGAAACTACAAATAATAATTATGTAGGTAGGTATTGTAAACATTTGCATGTCTGCCTGCAGACTGAATACAGTGTTACAACAAAATAATTTATTTTAAGATCTTCTTATATGACTGTGTTCTGGCAAATAAACAATTTGATTTTATTTGATTTGGTTTAGGTTAAAAGTACTATAAATATGTGCTATTAATTATAGGGACCAGGACCAGGACCTAAAATACTAATATACCAACATTTGATTGATACCAACATTGAAAATTACTTCAGCCGTCAACAATATTTTTAACAATTGCTCGGCTTCATATCGGATTGAGATACTAAGTACGCCAGTTTTAAAGTCAAACCCTAAGCTATCCAACAGTGAAAACCGCATCGCAATCGATTCAGTAGTTTTTACGTGATGCGTGAACAAACATACAGACAATTACTTATAGCTTTATTATAAGTATACATAGATACGAGTACACGTAGCGGTTATTAATATGCAAAAATTTAAACTTTTATGAGATTGAGACATAATTAACTATGAACATCTGAATAAAATGGCCGTGATATATAGACAAACAGTACAGTAGTAACAATTGTGCATATCCAAACCGCAAAGCAAAGAAACCATGGATTTTTCCGATGATCATGAAGAAATTGTTGATTACTTAAAGGGCTTTTTCGCACACTGCGAATATGCCACCCTGGTGGCATTAACAAATCTATTAGAACTAATCTCTAATAACTAATTTTTACAGCATTCTGGCTGCGCCTGAGAGAGGCTCAGCCAGAATGCTGATACATTTGTAAAGTCGTTCTTCATATGAAGTATGCATATGCATCAATAACAAAGATAGAGAGACATATGCAGACAGTTGCGCGAAAGAGATAACAATAATTTTTGGACTAACTAAATATGCACAGGCCAACTGTGCTACACGTAAAATAACGCTGTGCAAGATAAGGCCCATAATTAGTTATTCCAGATTAACAAATCCAGGCATAACTAGATACTTTGTTTTCGTGCAAGTGGGCCTAACAGACCCAATGAAGGTGACATGTTAGTGAAGTGATAATGAAACACCTAAAGTATGAAGTCAAAGATCAATACTTACCGTTGAGTTTAAACTCAAACATGAACTATTATCACTATTCAAATCTGTGGTGCCTTCACAACTAGCCAAGTACTCCTCAGGAGTAATCATGCTTGAAAATGACTGTTTAGCACTTGAGTCATTGCTTTGCGCGCTGGTAACATTTGAGGCCACAAGTATGCAGTCTTTTTCTAGTACCTTCACTTGCTTCTTTCTAGTGGTGCCATGATTTCCTGAAAATAGTTTTAGAAAAATTTTCATCATCAAATGAATTCACAACCCAAACAGTAATTTTATTTATTTTCTAGATGCGCTTCACAGTTTTGGCAGTACAGATAAAATGGATGATGATGATGATGAAAGTATTGTATGTGTTATGTACCAGGATCTTAAGTATTGTTTTACAAAATTTAATCAAAATCCGTTCCGCCGTTTCAGCACTGTTGTAACAAACAGTCGCGTAGATAATATTTATTATATTATACTAGCTGCAACTCGCTGTTTCGCTTGCTTGGTTATGATGATGAAAAGTATCCTAGATGTTATTCCAGGACCTAAAGTATCTGTTACCAAAAATCATCAAAATCCATTCAACCATTTCAAACATACAAGCAAATTTATAATTGGTATTATTTCATAGGATTATTAGATTTCCACAAGGAGATTCTCAATTCAACTAGTTTATTTGTTGTTGTTGTTCACATCATATGAAATTTCGAAACTGATTTGGATGATTCTTTTTTTTGTTTAAAAGGTTACCTCCAGTGTGGTCCCATAAAAAATTCATCAAAATTGGTTCAGTTGTTGTTTTGGTAAATGCATTTTAAAGTTGAATTTTAATTCAAAGAATTGTTAATCCTTCTCGTTACACACATTATTATAACAATAGAAAAACAAAAACAATTAGAAATTTGACATTTCTATTTAATCCCATCCGCTGGAAGGGTTAAATACTTTATTGCACTGAGAAAGTACAGACGGAGTACAAAATGCTACATGATAATCACTCTTGGAAAGCACCCGAGGTATGAGGAGTGGACCTGTTATTAAGTCGGCCCATGCAGCGAAGTAAAAAAGTAATTTACCTGGTAAATTTGCCAAAGGTGTTGTTTCAACTGAGTTTTGAAAAGGACTTGCTTCCACATGACTAACTGATACATTCTCAGGCTGTGGAACACCCTGTCTGCTTTTACAAATACAGTTGGCAAGCTTTGAAGAATAACACAATTCACATGAGCTTGGTTTTGGTGTGATGGTAATCTTCGGCTTTTCTAAGCTGTAAAGAAAAATCTAAATTTGTTAACATAAAGTTATCTATCATAATTAATATTATTTGTAGTTTATTGGAAAATATAAACAAGTTCCACCATTGATTATTGGGAAATGATTTAAAAAAAAAACATTAAGAAACCTAACATAATACAAATGAAACTAATAATTTTGTTAGGCATTAGATGCAGTAGTTATATTTTTACAAAATAAGGTTTGCTTCCCTGAGACCTTTATATAAGAGTAGGTAACTAAATTGTTTGTTTTAATAATTCACTCATTTTGCAATTTGTTTCTAGCGGAATATTTCATTAATTGAAACATAGGTCAAAGGTAAATTTACCTGGCTTTTTCAGTGGCTTCCTGCAATTGTATTTTGTTAATGTCCACATTTGTCACCAACAGCTTGACTACCTCCAGCAGATTTGAGCACTGGAATACTTTCTTTCTCAGCGCAAATGGCTTGCATGTATCCACTGTAGAAATTAAGATTGTTATATCTGACTCCAGCATAATAAATAATATAGGGTACAATTATTTTCAAATAGACACAATTCAGAGATAACAATAACCTCACCTAAGTACATGAGTTAACAGCGAAGTTCTGGACACAATGCCATATAACATCATATATTATGAATAGCTAAGCATATTACATTAGATACCTACATGATGGATGAGACATTACTTGTGATTGAATATGTACTTGCTTACTAATTCAGCAGAAACAAATATACCTGTAAGATCAGCTGTTAGCTGAATCAGCCTGAGATTCAGATACCTTTATGATTTAGTGACAATGGGTTCTTGTCCTTATTGAAACTCAAGAATTTGTTGGTGACTTCTTGGATCAAAGTAAAATTAAAATCGAAAGGGTGACATAACACCACAGCCTGTCCCACAATTCTCTCATCAACCTCAGATACATCAATTTTGTTGCATTTTGTAATGATGTCTGCACATCACATTTTGCTGTACAAACCGTAAAAGATACAAACCGTATATTTTTACAGCCCTATATTCTGACAAAATACTCTTGAGTGATGTCATAAATATCCTGTCATACTCATTCCTGAGAGCATCCAAGTACGGGCTCGCCTGCAGAAACTCATCGTAAACAGTCATAAGCTGCTCTTCTGCCAGGTACCCTGCGAAGAAAACAAAGGAATATAGCGTCCTGTTAACGGCTATGGGAGGTATCCATTCCCGCCAAGCATCACTGTTTACCGAGTACAAGTTTAGCCAAATCCTGCGACGGAAATGGTGGTATCGTCATTTTCAATATTTCTTTGCACTTTAAATAACTAACCACTAAAAACTACATTTAGAATGAATAGAAAATAAACTCAAATAGCAAGTAAACATAAAAACACGAATTGAACAAAGTCAAAACCAGTACATAACCACGCACTAGAACTTTTTTGTTTTTCTAAAAGCCAAAGACAATATAACTTATTTTTCTTTCTCATTCAAAGCCAAAGATTTTGAATTACGCTTACTAGCGTTAGTTAAATTCCGCACTAATATATTTTTGTTCTCGCAAAATCACGCGTTTTATTTATACCATTATTCATAAAAAGAAAAACAAAAATGTAAACAAAGTGGTAGACAGAACGAGAAACGTGAAAGAAAACTGCAATCCATAATTTGATGATAGACATTAATACCTTAGCCGCTCGATTGATTCTATGCGCTACAGTCACTTTTTTTGTTTTCATTGATCATCGCAACTAACGCTACAGTCACATTTTTTGTTTTCATCGATCATCGGACCACTCGATAGCGACGTAAATTTTGCCACTCGATTTTGAACATTATTGACCTCAATAATCATTCAAATCTAAGCGTGTTTATATAATTATTTTGCTTCGAAACCCACAACATGAACACTTGAAATATGTGCCGTACCTATTTAGCTCCATAAATCACCATTTTGTTTATCTAAGCGCTCAATCAAGTGGTCATAAAAACTGTTTAATTACGCAAAGTCGGCGCGGCCAGATGTGTCGCGTAGACCTTCTTTTTTTTTGTGGGTTGACAATCGGATACCTGTGATCTCGGCTTGTACCCAATAAATCGCCATTTTGCGGCCAGATGTGTCGCGTCAACCTTCTTTTTTTTGTGGGTTGACCATCAAGTACCTGTAGTCTCAACGCATATACAATCAATTACCAGTTTGAGGTTAGATGTGTCGCGTCGGCCATATATTTTTTGGGTTATCAGTTTGGTCCTGCGGTCTTGAGCGCGTGGACAACCGAGCGGTTTTCCAAGTGTCATTTTAGCATTATTTATCTCTCGCTAGACGGCAATGGCGACAGTTTTGGTAACAGTACTGTAGTGTGGTATAACCAAGGAAGTTCTAAAAGTACATAGAACTTCCTTGAGTATGACCAAAGAGACCAACCCCCCACGATCTCTGGTCCCGGCAACTTATAACGCACGCACCTTGAGGACCGATGAGAAGTTGATAGAGCTGGAAGATGTAGTAATTAAGTTGCGCTGGGGTATTATAGGGTTATCAGAAGTCCGAAGAGAGGGAGAGGATACGATGACCCTCAATTCCGGCAACTTACTCTATTACCGAGAGGGCAGCACCAGCAGTCCCATACCGGTATCGGGTTTCTCGTCCACAAGTCCCTCGTCAAAAACATTGTGAAGATCGAAAGCGTTTCGAGCAGAGTGGCATACCTTATACTCAGAATTACCGAACGGTATTCGTTGAAGGTCATACAGGTGTACGCCCCACACCTGAAACGCTCGGAAGATGAAGTGGAGGCCATGTATGACGAAATTCTAATGCCATTAATGCCCTAAAAACACACTTCACAGTGGTGATGGGGGACTTCAACGCACGGCTGGGCACGAGGAATGGCGATAAACTGAAAGTGGGGCAGTTTGGATTTGGACAGCGGAACCAAAGGGGTCAGCGATTGGCTGACTTCATGGAGAAGGATGGACTCTTTATGATGAACTCCTTTTTCAGAAGCGCCCGTCCAGGAAATGGACGTGGCTGCACCCCGGCGGACATAAGCACGAGATAGATTTCATTTTGACGACCAATAAGCATATATTCAATTATGTCTCTATGATCAACAGGGTTAAGACCGGCAGTGATCACCGCATGGTAAGAGGCTCATTGAATATCAACGTAAAACTGGAGAGGTCTCGTTTGATGAGATCTACTTTGGGCGAAGGCCCAAGTCCTGCCCAAATTCAAAACCCCAAGAGCTTTCATTTGGAGCTCCAAAATTGCTTCCAAATCCTTACCGAATGCGATACAGTGGACAAACTAAACAACGGGCTGGTGGAAATTGTCCACGCGGTCGGGTCGGAGTTCTTTAAGATCAACCGCAAAAATAGAACACAGAAACTCTCTGAGAATTTACTCATGGCAGAACGAGGTGAGATGAGGCTGCAGTCTTCAGTGGATATGTTGAGTTACAGATTGCTTAATAAACAGATCTCCAAGTCAATGCGACACGATTGCATTCCTATAATACTACTTGTATTAAGAACGCAATAGAGCGGAACAAGGGCTCCAAAGTGTTCGCAAGAGATCTGTGTATTGGGCAAAGCCTGTTGACAAAGCTGAAAACCGACAATAGCAGCATCGTTTCGTCGAACCCAGAGATATTGAGTGAGCTCGAGAAGTTCTATGGACAATTATACACCTCATCGCGTAGTCCTCCTAACACGACTAGTGATGCAAGAGCCCGTTTGACCCAACATTATACCGATGATATCCCGGACGTCAGCCTATACGAGATCAGAATGGCTCTCAAACAGCTTAATAGCAACAAGGCACCACGGGAGGACGGAATAACGACAGAGCTAATGAAAGCGGGTGGAATACCGGTACTTAAAGTCCTTCAGAAGCTGTTTAACTCCGTCATCCTCGAGGGTACTACCCCAGAGGCGTGGCACAAGAGCGTAGTGGTTTTGTTCTTTAAGACAGGTGATAAAACCCTCTTGATGAATTATAGGCCCATTTTGCTAGGCAACAAAATGGGCCTGTGACTGTGTTCGAGAGTAGTTACGAACGGTCTCACTCGTAGGTTTGACGACTTTCAGCCTCCCAAACAAGCTGGATTCCGGAAAGGTTTTAGCACCGTAGATGACATCCATACGCTCCGGCAGAATATACAGAAGACCGAAGAGTATAATCGGCCACTATGTCTAGCGTTTGTGGATTACGAAAAAGCTTTTGATTCAGTCGAGACCTGGACAGTGCTACAGTCATTACAGCGGTGCCAGCAATGTGAATCGTCTAAAAATAGAGATGTAACGAGGTCCAAACCTCTTTCATAATAATACTCATTTGATCTCTTAATTCTTTCTTAATCCATTTCTTTTCATTTTTAATAGTTGGTCATCATTGATTGATTCTACATACAAATAACCTGTCATTCGAATATTGATTTTTGGAAAAACCGAAATAATATTATAAAATTCATAAATAAGTTTATAACAACTTGAATTACTCTTTTAAATATATATGTGATAATACCTACATAAGAGGTTATTTTCATCCGTATTGTATCACCACGATATTCTCCAATTGCTCCCTATTGTGCTCCCTATTGTTCATGTTCCTGTAATTCTGTGTCACTGAGGTTTGGGTCCTGGGCTAGTGGGACAAGCCCAAACCCTAGGACCGCCTCGTGACACTGGCGCCCTCTTCGTGTCCGTACCCAGCCCAGCTCTACCCAAAGAGGCTCTACCTACCTTCGAGTTCCAGTTTTTTTTTAATGTGTGAAATTAATTTGTTAATCCGTGTGCTATTTTTTCTAAGCAGTGATCCCACATAATTCTAAAAGGCACTAGGCCATCTTGATTCATTTTGGAAATATTTGGCAAACCCAGAACAGTTTTTTATACTAAAATGTATTTTATAATTGCATTCCAGTCATTCATGTAAGTAAGACATTTTCATTAGTACGTACTAGTGATGTAACGAATATTCGTATTCGCATTCGCATTCGTGAAATTATTGTGAATGTTTTTGCGTGTATAATTTTTTTAAGTAGGTAATAATAGTTGATTAATATAAGAAAATCCAATTCCATTAATTTCTTATGTTTTTTAATGCAATAACAAGTAACTTAACCTCGTAATCATATTATCAGTCTTCTCTTTATCATTTGGTATCATTTATTTATTTAACTTTGGGCAATGAAGCTTAACAATCAAACATTCATAACAATTTAAAAAACAAAACTATATATTAAATGGCCTAAATGCAATGTAAACAAACAAAAATAATCTTCTATGAGTTTTTACCAAAGTTTAATGATAACATTAACGATTATTATTTTTAGCTTTATCTAAAAATAATAATGTACAAATAGGAATAGGATGGTTTCAAGTTGGCTGCGTCCTGGATTCCCGTGATAAGCAAGTGTTCGCGTCGCGGTTTATGTCAGAAGATATCTGCAGATGTCGTTAGTGTCGTGTGTCGTGACAATTCTGAATTTTTACAAAACCAAATGCGTGTAGTTGGAGACAACGTTCGCCCTTCTCGACGCTGACACCCGCTACTTCAGTCTTCTCGTGACCACGATCAATGCAACTTGATCGAAACGTCGAGGTAAATAAATATTAAGTTTTCAGCGCGATTAAGTCCCGTTTAAATATTTAACTAATGTACAAATATTTCTACAATAAATAAACAATAATTAAAATCGAATAAAAGTTTAACATGAGTTGCTGTCATCATAATCATAAAGTGTTTATAGTATATCTATATTATATAGTTTATAGTATTTATAATATAAATATAATCATTTTACATAAGTATTAAAAGTTAACACTTTAAGCAAACAAAAATAAAATTAAGTCTTTTACTTTAATAAAACTAAAAAATAATTGTTATTAGAACTTGTGACACAAAATTTGAATGCAATTGAAACCAATAAAATTAAATTCTTTTATTAAATTTTTCTCAGTCTTTAGATATATTTTTAATATTTAGATAATCAAACAAAAATTATATTCATCTACAGTAGACCATTAATATTCACACTGTAACCTCAAAATTCACTTGTTTTGTTTACGAAAATACCGGTGCGAGCGGAATGACACTTCAATCGGATGCGTTCGTATTAACTCGGCTATTCTCGGAACGAAAAACAGACGGAACGTATTTCGTTCGAACGGGACTGCCGCTAAAGTCACCAAGCCATAGACAATTGGCGCCAAATTTAAACAAAAACTGAATATTCGCATTCGCATTCGCATTCGCGAATGTTGGCAGCAGATATTCGCATTCGCATTCGCATTCGCGAATGTCCAAAATATGACATTCGTTACATCACTAGTACGTACTTTGTTCCGAATTTCACTATCAGCCAACCTAGTTCCGAATTACGCTTAACTTTGACGCGTTATTATGCGTGACGCATTAACGCGTAGTTGCATTAACGCTATTTTTTTTAATTATATTTTTTCTATTTTTAAAGCTTTACTATCGCACTTGACGTAACGTTACTTACAAAGTAAACACTTAACATTATTCGCTGGTCTCATATTAATAAAAATGGACCCTGCGCATCTAAATAAACCAGAATTGATATATGAATTAAAGTGTCGAAATGCTGAGATCCATAAAACAGATACTACTGAAAATTTACAATCAAGGTTATCGACCTTACTTGATAGCTCGAATACTCAGGATTTTCAAAGCCGGTAAATATTTGAACAGGATACATACATACATTATGTACTATGAAAGTTACATTGCTTTCATATTCCTGTACCTTACCATAATATATTTAAATACCTACGTATTACCATTGTAGCTTCCCTACTTACAAAT
Organism: Alsophila aescularia; assembly: GCA_946251855.1. Taxonomy (NCBI): domain Eukaryota; kingdom Metazoa; phylum Arthropoda; class Insecta; order Lepidoptera; family Geometridae; genus Alsophila; species Alsophila aescularia. Next base: position 17,835,204 of record OX276375.1, on the reverse strand, counting down.
AACCTTGTATTTAAGTTGTAAATAATGTAATTTTAATATAAATTCCCTTTACGGAGTAATGTCCAAATTTTTTGCCTATTTTTTTTTATTCACTTCATTAACTTTTCGGATTCATTATGAATATTGACTTCAAGTCCCTACGTATGTGCCATTGTACCTACTATATACTTTAATTCTTTGGTACTAAAAGTAGCTAATACCCTGCTTGTTAGCTATGCATTTGTTTATTTACAATCATAATGTTCAGTATAAAGCGAAACCAGTTCTATATCTTATTATTTACTAGACCTACGCACAAAACTTCCAACACTGAAAAGAGCGGCAAATATGATTACTCTATAAACCAAGCCTAGGTCACACAACCAGTATTATCTTATAGTTAATATACTATTACCTACCTACCTTACTTATATTATTTTAACGTTCTAACACAGCGTTTACTATGTACATACACGTACATACATACGTGCTACAGGCACGTCGTACCCTAAGGTACGTTTAGCCATTTTGGCAAACTAATTGTATATAAATATACACATACATACATTTACACATCACACACCACACACTCACCACACATACACATACACACATACACTCACATAATCACCCTAATCAGCGGCTAGTGACTGTATAAATAAGCCTACACTATATTGTATTGGTTCCACGAGTAACCTTTTATATTATTTAAGGTTCCTCTTTCTTATAAATGAGTTTTATTTCCTAAGAATGGGAATAAGACTATGAATGATGATGAATGAATGTGTGATTTATGAATTTGAATGAATCTAGGACAATGAATGATAATGAATGAATGTGTGATTTATGAATTTGAATGCATCTAGGAATCCAATCAATTGTATATTGACATTGTAAATAAACATGTTCACCTAAAAATTAAAAAGATTTCTCAGCATTTCCATTATTTTAATTAATTATTTTACTATTTTAACTTTATTACCCTTATTATATATATTTTTATTAATAACTTCTACTATTTTTTTTCTTTGATTTGAAATTCACTAAACAGTTAACGCGCACCCGTCAAGCACCCGCAATCAACACTAATACCGGAAAACCGGTAACTACGAGTATGCGGCAGAATTAAGCTAACCCTAGCCTACAAATACTTCTAGCAGAAATACGACTTTTCAAATTTTGCCGGGTTTTATGTTCGAGTGATTGTCTGTGGGTGGCGCGCCAGCCAATTAATGGCGGCAATCGCCCGCCAACAATCATCGTCTGAATTTATTTTCTGGTTTTTCTCTCACTTTTAATCTATCTAAAATTTTGTTTCCGTGTAGATATTAAGTATTATTTATTAAAAGTTAATTAGCATCGTAAGTTTTTTAGTGATCTAATAATATGCCAATAACCTTTTTGTAGATTGTACATCTCTGAAAGAAAATCTAAACATTGATATTATTTCTCAGCAATAATGTACTTACCTGCTTCAAATAATTATTACGACTGCATAATTAAAAATACCATGTTCCTATAGGTATAGTGACTATAGTGCTTCTCAGGTAAAGCCGTCGAGTAAAAATGCTGCGAATGAAAACACGTCATTCCTATTGTGCAAAACAATTAAATCAATAAATAAATAAAACGCCAAAAAACGAAGAAATAAATATATTTGCGATCTTCTATACTATAATAAAACTGTAATTGGGCTAAATCTACACATTAAATATTTTTTTTAAATTTTAATTGAGATAAAGTTCAAAATTGATATGGAGTGCAAAAAGGTTTTATTTATTTTTTGTCTGTCTGTCTGTCTGCCTGTCTGTCTGTCTATCTGTCTGTCTGTCTGTCTGTCTGTCTGTCTGTCTCTTTGAACACGCGTCACGCTGAAACTACCCGACGGATTTTGATGTAACTTGGCACAGTCAAAGTTTATAATATGTGTTAAAATTAATAATATTTTTAATCACGAAAAAATACGGGATTCCTGCGGGATATGAGTCTAAAGTTATGTGAATTTGAGAGGAATTATAATTGTACATCCGTTTATAAAACGGTACCGTAAATTCGGCGCTAATGCCACAAGTCAGAGTGGCACAGTGGAAGCGGTGTCTGGCCTGCAACCCAGAGGCACATGGATCGAATCCACGCGCTGCTATAAATATTTTGCCTCAATATTTATAAGCATTTACATATTTTATGCGTTTTTTAACATTTTATTTGTTTTTTTTAAGGCTTATGTAATTTCCTGAAGTAAACCGTCAAGTTTTGTTTGAAAATAATATATAATGGGATATTGATCATTTATAATCCTTTCGATGCAATATACCAAAAACGTAAAATCCCAAAAACGTAGAATGGTACGATAAATGCCAAATTCTCATTATGCCATTATGCGCGAAAATCGCGAAATACCAAATGCTCGACGATGCCAATGTTTTAAATCATCACAGTCACAATAATTCCACTTCGGATTAGTTAGAAAAAAGCTCAAAAACAGAAAACAATGCTGTCAATTTACTTTGTAATATTTATTGACTTTGTAAATTTCTTAGTTTTACTTAAAGTGCATGTTTTATTTACAATCCCTCGTAAAAAGCGCCCTCTTGCGGCTGTATGTATTGGTAACCAAAATGCTTAATGTTTTACATGTTGTACTAACAGAACTGTCTGATGCACTAACTAAAGGAAAGCCGACGTCGTTGCATTTTTCGAAAATATACATTACGTACACAACGCTCTTGACGTCAGAGACCGTGCTGGCATCATGAATCTGTAGAGATTCGTGGTTGGCATCGAGTATGTTTTAAAATCCAGAAAGCGAAAATGTATACTTTGAAAGTACACCGTAAAGGTATACATTCGAACATTTATGACGTCACTGGCCGAGCTGAGATCGGGTATAGGTAGTTTCGAATAACGCTCCACACAACGCTATTCTATTTTATTCCACAAAGTGTCTTGGTGGCTGTACAAACATTAATAAATATTATATTGGGGACAATTCCATACCAATTACCTAGCCCCAAACTAGGATACCCTGTAATATGGGCACTAGATAACGGATAAACATACATAGATACGAATATCACATTCATGACTCGGAAACAAACATTTTTGCTCATCACACAAATGATTGCACCTTGCAGGATTCGAACCCGCGACCGTTTGATTTCGTTCCCAGGGTCACTAGCCACTAGACCAACCTATTAATTATTTATTTGCTATTGAAACACAGATAGATTTCTGCCAATAGCCTTCAGTGGCAACCCGACATGGCCGTGAATAGTTAGAAGACGAAGGCGAGAGCGAAGCGTAGCGAAGCTTAGCGAGCTCCCGCCTTCGTCTTCTAATCTATCACGGCCATGTCGGGTCACTACTGAAGGTCTGTATGTAAGTTTGTTCGCGCATCAAGTAAAAACTACTAGACCGATTGCAATGCAATTTTCACTATTGGATAGCTTAGGGTTTGAGTTAAAAACTGGGATACTTAGTATCTTAATCTGATGATTAGATGCCGAGCAATCGATAAAAAACTATTTGACGGCTGAACAAATTTAGTATATTATTGTATACTAGCTGTACCCGCGGATTCGCACGCGTGGTCTTTTCTTTACGTTCAAAGTACCATAATGTGCTATTCCAAGACCAATATAACAACATTTAAACAAAATTTCTTCAGCCTTCAAAAATACTTTTATCAATTGCTCAGCTTCTAACTCACCGAATTGGGATACCAATTACACCAGATTTATATCAAACAATGAAAACCGCATTGCAAATGGTCCAGTAGTTTTAACGTGATGCATGAACAAACAAACATACAGACAAACAGAAACAAAGACAGGATTAACAAAAAATATTGTTCAATACCTTTTTTAAGGACCCAAGAGCATTTTTTTCATTTGAATTCATTTAGTAGTTTGGTTGCAATGCGCGGTCAAGATACGGACAAACATACAGACAAAATTAAAAAGTAAAATAGTTTGGCTTCAGTATCGAATATACAGAACCCTTAAAAATAATATTTTTTTAACTTAAATATTGACATAACTTTGGACCCATATCCCGCAGAAACCCTTTACTTTTTTGGGATAAAACGTGTCCTAAATTTTAACCCATCATATAACTTAAGACAGTGCCAAGTTGCATCAAAACCCGTCCATGAGTTTCAGCGTGGTATGTGTTCTTTTAAATAAGTTTCAACCCCTATCCTGCGAGAACCCATACATTTTTCGAGATGTAAAGTATCCTATGTCCTACCTCGTAGTATAAACTCAAATCATACCAAATTTCATTTGAATTCATCCGGTAGTTCCGGCGGCGTGATGCGCGGCTAAGATAAAGACTGACAGACATCTAGACAAAAATGAAAAAACATACAGTTTAGGCTTCATTATCGAAAATAGAGTAACTTCCAAAAAAAACACTAAATCTTGAATGTACAGAATTTGGACCCATATCCCATAGGAACCCTTTATTTTTTCGGGACAAAATGTATCCATAATTTTCACCCATCTTATAAACTATGTCTGTGCCAAGTTGCATCAACATCCGTCCAATAGTTTCAGCGTACTTCGTGTTCTTTTAAATCATTTTCCACCCCTATCCAGCAGGAAAACTTAATTTTTTCGGGATGAAAAGTATCCTATGTCCTACCTCGAAGTATGAACTCAAATCATACCAAATTTAATTTGAATTCATTGAGTATTTTCGGCGTGGTGCGCTGCCAAGGTACAGACAGACAGACGGACAGACAGACAGACAAACAAAAAAAAAACAGTGTTGGCTTTAGTATTGAATATAGAAAGGCCTCTAAAAAAATTACATAATATCTTCAATTTGCAGAATTTTGGACATTATCCCGCAGGAACACTTTATTTTTCGGGATGAAAAGTATCCTCAATTTTACCTATTATATAAACTATGAATGTGCCAAAGTTTTAAAAAAAACCGTCTAGTAGTTTCAGCGTGATACGTGTTCTTTTAAATAACTTTCAACGCCTATCCTGCAGGTACCCTTTAATTTTTCGGGATAAAAAGTATCCAATGTCCTACCTCGAAGTATGAACTCAAATCATACCAAGTTTCATATAAATTCTTTCAGTAGTTTCGGCGTGATGCCTAGCCAAGATACAGACAGACAGACAGACAGACAGACAAAAATGAAAAAAATTACAGTTTTGGCTTCAGTATCGAATCAAGAGTACGTTCCAAATAAAATTTCCAAAATATCTTCAATGTACAGAATTGGACCCGTTACAGTTTTATTATAAGTATAGATTATAGGTACTTTTAGTCCTGGAATAACACGTATGAGTTACTTTTAAATGAAATGACCACGCGGGCAAAGCCGCGGGTACAGCTAGTTTAGAAATATATTTCTAGATGAAATGTCTTGATTTTTACCTTTTTAAGTGTATGTATGTATGTATGTGTATCTACCTAAGTCATATGTATCGTTGTAGATTCCAGTGATCAAAAATAATCGTCTTGGAGAGACGGACAAAATAATGAGAGTCGCTCGACAGTTGATAATTATAGCCTAGGACTTGACAGATAAGTACCTAACTATATTGAATGTTGAATCTACTTGATTATACTAATATAATGATACATTTGTTTCAGGTAGATGTGTTTGTTTCATAAGAATGTATAGATCTCCGCTTTCCGAGCTCATAGGATAGTGTAAATCTCAATATATGTGAAAATTATAACATTATTTCATGATATTTAATCCTTACACTTGATTTAGTTTTTCTTATACTTGCATTGACCCCTCGTTGTTAGTAGAACTTCACATAATTAGGCTTTGTAAAAAAACTACAAGATTTTAAAACAAGTAGGTATTTTTCTATTTTAGGGTTAAAATCCTACTCTAGCTATGAAATAGATAGGTAGGTTCTATGAAATACCTCATACATGTCATTAAACCTACCTTTCACAAAAACAACACAATTTCGTGGCACGATAAAACATGAAACAAAGTTACAGTTATAACACTTACGTACAGTGTTATAACTGTAAGTTTCATAGTAACTATGCCCATACAGCACTTTTTGGTAGCCGTTACGAAAAATCTCGACACTATCGCGTGGACACTAGTAACATTTTTGGTCGATGAGTCGACTTAGTTTCGGTCCCTACGACTAAAAGTGGGGACGAGCTAGACACAGGAACATTTGGCATTTAAATTACTTTGCTGTGTGGTAACATTGTTCTCAGTCTGCTACGACTTATCAGAAAATCGTTCGTTCTTTCATTCTTTCGCTTTTTGTTCAACGTACAACACATAGAAAAGAGAACTGAAGTTTTCTAAAAAAAAATAAGGAGACTCCATCGCAGTTTTTACTACACTAATTTTACGTTTAACCATAATTGGTTGTATTGGATTTATTGTGCTAATCTCAATGGGATGACAAATTTATCGTTTAATTTGGTCAAATAGTTTAAAATTTACCAATGCGCCACTCTATTATTGTAGTTTAACCATCTTAGTGAAATGTTTAGAATTGTGTTCACTACAAGTTTTTACATTTCCTGAACTGGAAATCTTCTGCTTCAATAGAATAAATACACTTTTTATGCTAAGAATGTGTTACTTAACTAAGAATAACCTATTAAATTCATAAAACATAAAAAATATTAATTTATTTAATAAAAATCTCTAGTCACATATGGAAACAAAGTTACTAAACTGTGTCTACATTATGTCGACATGAAACTAGAAGTAGTTATAAAGTTACCGAATTAACATAATGGTGTCACTTTCTTTATTGCTTCCAGCGATTCTCAAACTTTCAGCGACCATGCCCTTTTCAATAGTACTAACTATAGAGGGTTCATCCCAACTCATATCTCTTGTACCCAGTACATGGGTAAACAAAGATTCTGTCCTATTTTGGCCAAGGACAAGAAAAAACAGCGATCTTGAACAGTTAAGCAGGGATGAAAACAGCATTCCTTCTAAAGATTGGAAGAGCTCTCTGAGCCACAGAGAGACAGACTAACAGACACAGATTTCATTTCTGTTAATAACATATATTAAACATTTCATTTCACACATTTCTGTTTCACAAAATTTCACACCTCTTTAAATTACCTATAAAACTAAGCATCTACTTACTTGGAGGTGGATTTTGTGGAACCAATAATTTGTTAACTTTCCTGTAGAAAGTCAATGTGCAACGGAAATAACGTTTCTTCGGCTGTTTACTCATTTTCTACAAATTGCAATCGTATAGTGACTTGTCAGCATAAGTTTTGGGAAACAGTGTCAGTGACTTCTAATTTGATTCTCATTTTGGAATATTTGTTCAGTGGCCCAATTCCATAACTTGGCTACAATCGGATTATCACTTTTTTCATAGCAAATTCGACTCTATCGCAAGGCATTAGTGGTTGCGAGACTGAGAATTCGATTGAAGCCAAGTTATGGAATCGGGCTGCAGGAGCAATAACGTAACATTACAACACCTCGTGTATATAATTATTATTATTGTAACATGGTAACCACACTGTTCCTACAAATTTACTTATTGATTGTACGCTTGGTATAAACTAAACACAATGTGTATAAAATAAGTCTACACAAATGGTTACGTAACGTGTAAATACAACGACTACAAATAGTTACTGAAACACTTTCCGGTCAAGTTGTGTGTGAACTGTTACCATACATACAGACTGAACCCCACACAGTCGCCATCTTTCGTAACAGTTACGAAACTGTGACAACTTGTAATTGGATTGAAAATTTTGTGACCAAAAAGTGCTGTATGGGTGCATTATCAATGATCTTCATTAAACAAACACTGCTAGATAGTAAATGCAATGAACGCACCGGGTGCTCTTCAGTTGACGAAAACTCATTGCTACTGAATTCCTTGTGAATTCTGATTTTGAATTACCGGTTTTGTATTTCTTATTAAAATGACAGTTTCCGTGCGGTTGAGTGCTCATCGCCTTGATGACGTCATTTCACATGCTCACTGAGCTTAGTGAATTCAAACGAGTGATCGGTGGCAACTAATGGTCCAAGTGGCATTAACCGAACCGCACTTTAACTTTATCTCAAACTGTAAACTGATCAAAACTGTATTTTTGTTATTTCATATTATTTTGTGATTGTAATGTATTTTGTGCGTCTAAATAAATAAATAAATAAATAAATAAATAAATAGATATTGTTACCTTTCATCCGCAAATAATTTTAGAGTTTGATATCTGCAAAGGTGACCTTTATGCTGATGAGTACTTTCGGGAGATCTTGCACAGGGATTGGCGTGGTTGGCATACAATATTTACAGATGCCTCAAAATTATCTCCAGTTGGATGTGTTGGTTGTGGTGGTTTTCATGCTCAATTCGACATTGTCCAAAAATTTAAGTGTCTTCCTGAGTCGTCAGTGTTCACCGGTGAATGTTTGGCTATCCTTGAAGCGGTTAAATATGTCCTTCTCTTCAAACTTCGTCGTACTATTATCTTCTCTGATTCACGTAGTTCCCTTCAGTCTTTGCTTTCTAATCCTTTTTCTTCTAAATTTCATCCCATCTTAATTCAAATCAAAAAGTCTATTTCGGAATGTCTCTTTAAAGGCTTAGAACTTGTACATAATACTTTATAATTTGTGGTTCTTGCCTGGGCGCCTGGGCATGTTGGTCTGTCTGGTAAAGAGCAAAGAGTATATAAATACTACGGTAAAGAGCGTGTCAATGGTAAAGAGAGTGGCCCATATTACTATACTCAACGTAGTGATTATATTCTCTTTGCTATACTCTTTGGAGTGGCCAAAGAAGCAGTTTCTTGCGGCGATAAGATTATTTTTATAAATTAAAGCCAGGACCTTATTTGCCTACCAAAAAGTATCTTATAAAATCTTGGTGTATAAACTGGAGATCTTCTAGCAAATACAAAGTTTCTGGTATTGCTAGAATTCAGCCTGACATCCCTAGTAAACCAGTGGTTTGCACGATGGCACTTCGGCAATCTTTTTACATCTTCAATCATTCGTAAAGGCTGGGTCACTGATAAATCCATACTCATTTGCAAAAAAATCACATTAAAGATTCTTCAATATGTGAATGTGGTCTTGATGAAGAGGATCTCAATCTTATTTTCTTTTCATGTCCTCTACTTAATCATTTCTCATTCTTTCAGTCTCTGATTTCACTAGATGTTTCCTTGCCAACTCATATACCAGAACTTTTATCATCCAACAGTCGTAATACTTATATGTCTTTAGTACAATTCCTTTCTTTATATAATCTGAAGCTTTAATAAGTATTTGGCAAGTATTGTAGTTTTAGAATTTATAGTACAAATGTGTGTATATATATATTTAATATTTTTTTTGATGTAGTGTAATTCTCCTAAGTTTGTAAAATTCATCATATTAATCTGGTCTTGTTTTGTGTTTCTAAATTTCCAGTTTATTAAATAATTTATAAACTTTTTGACGTGAAGCTGACTACATGACACTGGCAGAAATGTCTTATCGACAATTGCCAACTACAAAAAATATTGTACAAACATTAAAAAACTTACTGTCACTTACTTTTGCCATTTTTTCATTTTTGGCACTAATGATTCTTCCCTTTTCTTCTGAGTGCAAAACGACCCTATAATATATAGAATAAAGTCACTATTTCTATTTCAGATTTAACTGTCATGTCATCAATTACATTTATTTTATATAAAAGATAAAAGTATCAAACAAAAGTTAATTTTAAAAGAAAAATAACTTAACTATATACATAAAACTATAAATCTAAAAGCCCTTTGGTAGAAGGGAAAGTGCTCAGAATGCTGGGTGCATTGCCACGCTGTATTGCTATATATTTTTTTCCTAAATAGGAGCAAGCATTCTGGTCACATGTCGCCTCCACCAAACGTTTTGCTATGTGTCCCTGTAAATTTCATGGCCGCCTGGCCCCCACGGACCCCAAGGCATCTAAACATGCAAAACGAACGGTGATCGAAAACATTCATCGTACATTTTGCTCATAAATGTCCAAACCTGACTACGGCGAAGCAAGGGAAGGGTAATGAGTTTAACAGTCTATGTATGTATGTTTGTGTATATATGTATGTAGATGTTCCGGGAAGTTCCAACATAGCGTCGGTCGGTCACCCCTATTAGTCCTATCTTGACACACAAAAACACTCTATAAATGAAGAAGAATCGATTGATCGAGAGTTGGGTGACTACAGCGAAGCAAAGGGATATGTTTTCAGAGTAAAACTTTTTGACAAGCGAGGTATCAAACGATTGTTACCGCCTATTGTTCTAAGTTAAGACTTGTTTAATGTAAATTAGTTATTTTCTTGTGCAATAAAGAGTTATCTATCTATCAATCGATTCATCTTTGTCGCAAGAGCGGAAACAATTTTTTTACCTCAGGGTTTTAGTTTTTGAACTTATGTCATGTTAACTGTTATTTTTGATCATTTGGTTCAACACGAACGGCCTAGAGGTGTGAGTGAGCCGCAGCCCGATTCCATAACTTGGCTTCAATCGAATTCTCAGTATCGCAACCACTAATGCCTTGCGATAGAGTCGAATTTGCTATGAAAAAAGTGATAATCCGATTGTAGCCAAGTTATGTAATTGGGCCACTGCTGCTGTCCAATAGCAAAATCGCAAAAGTATAAATCTATGGCGCCGCGACGCCATGTTTGCTAATGGCAGCCATCTTTAAATTATCAGTCAGTTCATCGGTTGTTGAAGCTGTTGTTGAATTTCAGCATCAATTTAACTAAAATAACTTCCTCATTACCTAGTTAATAAAGTGATAGCTTTTCCAAGTAAAATTGTTGTTCTTGTGCACATCTGTCGAGCTATAAATTTATTTACCATGAGTAACACCGCTTCCACTCCACTTTTTGCTTGTTCTCGTTGTTTCTCAAGACATCCTTTCGAGGAGTTGTCTCCTGGCGAACAACTTTGCAAGGTGAAATTAATAATTTTTGTATTAAATCCCACGCCTGGGAAAAGTAGAGAGTAGTTAGTGGAAGTAATCGTATATTTTTTTAAGTTGGATTCCTGTTAAGTACGTCGTAATTTATACTGCGATTGTGACGTGTATGCAATGACGCCAATGTTTGTTGGGTTTCCAGGAATGTCGCGGATCGTTTCCCGTCGTGAAGTGTACGTACTGCCGCTCCGAGTTTCAACAGACAAGGTCAGTGTCAGCTGCCAAGGCGCCTGAGATAAACAAATCATTAATTGTAAGAACAGCTTGAATTAAATTGAGTGTATATTAATTAACACAAGAGGGAAAAATAATTTACTTGCGTTATTCGTTAAAACTTAAATTTTATGAAAAACAAAAGTTACAAGAAGTTCAAAGGCATTGCTACAATGTCATAACCTTCAGTGAAACTAGGTCAATATGAGTAATTGCTGCCTAACGGAATAACTCTGTCAGTACATTCTTTGCATCAAAGAAATGTTTAAATGTTTGACATTTAATATAGAGTAAGATGGGGTAGATATCTTCTGTTCAATAAAGTTAAACAGAACGAAATACCTTCTATTAATAATTGACAACTTAGACAACAATCTACATAACCTTCTGCTATTTGTCACTATACTTTTGATGTTTATTTATTTAGCCAGTTAACTATGCACATCAAGCTTTTTTTTTGTTGATTGTGAAAGCAAGGGTTAAAACTACACTCACGGACAAATTTAGAGGAATGCAAAAAAAAAAACATGGATATTTGTTACAATTAAGTTTATTAATTTTGATTTTGCATATTATTCGATAACATAAAATTGAAGACGTTCAAAATCGAAATGCTATTACAGCTCTATTCTATTCTTGATACAACCCATTTAATGCCGCAAAATAAGTTTTCATGAACCCACGATGCGTAATTAAGCAGTAATTGACAAAAAACGCAAGAAAATTTGAATTTGGCGCGCTGATAGAAATGTTGGACCTTAACAACTTAAACTTGCAAAAATACACTTTTGCCCTCAAAATTAAAGGAGTTAGTCACATTTGGTTAACATTAAAAAAAACAAAGGAGAAAAACAAATTGATAAATATATACAAAAAAAACACCGGGAGAGCCATCACTGATTTGATGAAGTCATCTTCTTTCTTAAACATTACGATCTCCTTTCATAGTATACTACTGTCGACACAAATTTTTCACACTTACATTAATAAATTCAAATAATTAAATTGCAGCATCATAATTATTTTTTGCATTCAAACATTTTGATCATTACAAAAAACCCACTTTAGGACAAGATCTCCTAATTAAGACCTAGAATATCTAGGTTTATTATCCGACTACAGCGAAGCAAATGGAGGGTTATGTGTTCAAACTAAAAACTTGGTCTGATTTTGTCAAGCGAGGTGTCAATCGATTCGTTTTCATTAATAGAGTGTCATAATAGTGTTGTGTGTTCTTTTACCCGACTACTGCGAAGCAGAGGAAGGGTTGTGTGTTAAATAAATGATAGATGTTTTTTTATTGCCAAAAGGTGATTAGTAAAATTGAAAACAAATAGGAAAAAAACAAACGGTGAAACATGAAACATGATTGTCGGTGAATCCCAAACTAAGCACGAGGCTTGTACCTTAGGGCTCGAGTGCAAATTTACCAAATAAGTGTGTATCATTAAACTAAACAAAAGAAAATAATTGTATAGAAAGTATACAGTGGCAATGCAAAAGACACTTTTGAACACGTCAACGAACATTTGCTCGTTGTCGTGTTCAAACTAAAACCATGGTCCGATTTTGACAAACGAGGTATCAATCTATTTGTCTTCATCGCAAGATTGTCATAAGCTATTTTGTACAGGGTTTTATTTTTGATTTTATGTCTTGTTTTATAATTTCAATTTTTGACGACCTGTTGGTTGAGAACTAGTGACCCTGACTGCGAAGTTATCAATCGGTTACGGGTTCGAATCTTGCAAGATTCAATTATATGTGTAATGAGTAGAAAGTTTTGTTTACGAGTCATGGATATAATATTTGTATCTGAATATATTTTTATTCATTGTTGTACCCATAGTTTATGGTATCCTAGTTTGGGTAATTGGTGATTTATAACAGACTACACGAACTACATGAAACCTGCTATAAATGGCCATTTTGATTATCAAAAGAAAGGATATTATTATTTAAACGGTCTAATGTCACTTATTAACAAATTAAATAAGTTCTTACATTTGCAAGAGACTAATTTCTTTAGACTTTGGAGAGTATTTTTGTATCAGAATGTAGTTAAACCAAACCATCAACTACTTACGTGATCTAAATTTGTCCTATATAAATAATTACATAACAAGTAATGTTCTCGCTAAGTAGGCGTTGATCCTAAAATCATAAACATATAATACCAAATAAAGTGATACATACCAATACTTTATTTAAAAAAAAAATTACGTGATTGTACACATTGTATATCCGACCAAAATGGAAATCCAAGCTTCCAATATAAAAAGTAATGGTAGCTTTTTTCTCGTAAAGTTCGTTAGGTATATGTCCAATTCTCGGGCAAAAAGACCATCTTACCGGGAACTATTTTTAGATTTACGTCTCAAAGCTGTAGGCACAGCCGTTGTCGAGTTTCAGGGTAGCGCGCCAGAGCCAGCGTCACCCCAGCAGTCCACCTTTCGAGCCTCGAACGAGCAAAAACTACTGAACTTACACGACTGATTTTTGGGCACAAATAGAAGAACTGCAGCTCATCTCATACTCTATGATTGGAAATCTTCCCGAAGTAGCCAAAATTACACTGGTGTCCTTGTATAATAGGTTTTTATCATCAAATTTTGTACCAAGTCAATGGAAAGATGTTAAGATAGTTCCTATACTGAAGCCAGGTGCGGACAGTAGCGCAATTGCAAGTATTAGGCCTATTGCGTTATTATCATGCTTATGCAAGATATTGCACACAATTATTACTCGGCGACTAGAATGGTATTTCGAGAAAAACTTTAATTTTTCGGATGAAACAGTAGGCTTTAGGAGATCACGATCTTGTATGGACAATTTGACTAGACTGGTTTCAAGAATTCAAAGTGGCTACACGAAGGGATTTACTACTGTAGGATGTTTCATTGATATTGATAGTGCATACAACAATGTAAACCTTATATGTCTTTTAAATATGTTGCATAATCATGGGGTGGGATCTTTGATATGTGGATACCTTTGGGAGTACTTGCACTTTAGACGTCTATCAGTTGAAATACCAAACAACAAATCACTCGTGCGTATTATAGGAGTGGGAATAGCTCTAGGTGACCCCTTATCCCCTTTATTATTCAATGTAGCTACTATTGATTTTTGTAAAAATCTAAGGAATGTGTACGTGTCCCAATATGCAGATGATTGTGCAGATGATTGTGTTATCTGAGATTGATTGAAGACATATTAATTTACTATTATTCTAATTGTCACCATAAAAATACATCATTGTTAAATATGTCGTGTTTGTCTGATATTCCTAGCTTGTTTAATTTTCCAGATAAAAATGACTAAGTTGAATAATTTCGGCTCGAACTTTAATATTAATTAATTGGTTAATATTATGCTAAATATTTTAAAGTCAATACAAGTTGTATTTAGGCCTTAAAATTACATAAGATTAATATTCGGTTAATATTCGGCCGAATACCGAACATATAAAACCATGCCGAATATGCCGAATACGAATAATTAACGAATATTCGGCGCATCTCTATTCGTGACCCATTTTCAATGTTGCGGTGTTACGTTTGTGCTCCATACAAATACTCCCCATACCATAACTTACCCTCCACTATATGCCTCTATTCCAATGATGTTGCACTGAGCATACTTCGCTCCCCGGTGTCTCCACACTTTATCCCGGGTGTCATTACACTTTATCCCGGGTGTCTCTATCTTAATCCTTGTATCATCTGGCTTCAGGCAAAATCTGGACTCATCTGTGAATAGAACTTGACTACAAACTTCGTCCTGGCAATTTTGGTGATTACGAGTAAAATTAACTCAAGCTACTAGATGGCATGTGGCCTATGGCAGGCAAGTGTGAATTTATTTCTGACCTATTTCAGGCTTTGACTCACAGTTTTTGTACTTATTGTAACCCCTCGAACTTCTTGGAGCTTCGTTCTTACCTCATAAGAAGTTAGTGTCCGGTTTCCATCTTACCTCATAAGAAGTTAATGTCCGGTTTCCAAGCACACTGGTAACAATGATCCGGTCATCTCTGGCCACAGTTTTGCGTTTGCGTCCCTGTCCTGCAAGTCTCGTATACTGTCCCGTCTGACGATACCTTTTGACCCAGATTTTGATACTTTGGGCTACATGTCTGTAGGTGTACCCAGTTTTAATTAAAGTAACTGTCCTAGCAACTTGAGTGGCGTTGAGATCTGGCATTCTCAGTTTATTTGCAGAAAATTTAAAAAACATTAAAAAACATTGGTGGATATTTGTAGCTACACTACTGATATTTATGTGATACTATTCATTAAAACATGTTTGTTAGGTCTCATAATTATTGCAAAATCAATTTAGTAGAGTAGAAGAAGTGTTGATGAGCAAAAAACACCAACCAATTTTGCATTTATGAGTTGTCAAAAAAATGCAAAATGGAGATACTTGAATGTGGAAATAATGATAGCTTAAATTATATATTATTATTGTATTTTGTTGCATGCTGCTTACAGCTTTTCATCATACTTTACAGCTATGTTACTCCAAAAGTATTGATCAGTACAAATTAATTAAGTTTTGCAGTTGAAGTGTGTAGAAATAATCATAGCTCTAATCTTAGGAACCCATCATTTACCACCCATAATTGGCTAATTTGCCTCGACTACAAAGAAAAATGAACATCATCGGGATGAGTTTATATTGATATATACAAAACATGCGACAGGAGAGTAGCTACACTATTTTATTGGGTAGTATTTAACTACAAATCCAAAAATCAACTTTTTATAAGACACTAGTTTTTCCCGCCCGCGACTTCGTATGCGCGGACTACTTCATGTTTATCATGATAAAAAGCATCCTATTTTCTTCTCGGATATTCAAAATCAATACAAAATTAGGTACCTATAGCACCAATGCCCTTGATGTTTTTTGACAAAGTGAATATAAAGTTTTTTGACAGGATTGTTATTTCGTTTCTATGGCAACCACAGACCATTCTGTGGTGACAACCATTATTTACATTGAGTAATCAACATTTTCCAGTTTTCCCGTGGAAACTGAAAATTTTCTGGGATAAAAAGTATCCTATGTTTTATTCCAGGGTATAAGCTATCTCCATTCTAAATTTCATCAAAATCCGTCCAGCCCTTATCGCGTGAAAGCTCCCCAAAGAAACAAACAGACAATGTTTCACTTTTATATATTGGTATGGATAAGTTCACAAACTAGTACCCAACTACAGTTGGTTAAAAAAATAGCCTATGACACTATATATGAAAACGAAACGATTGATACCTCGTTTGTCCAAATCGGACCAAGTTTTTAGTTTGAACACATAACCCTTACTTTGCCTTGCAGTAGTCGGGTAAAACAATAGCCAATGACACTTTATACCTGAAGACGAATCAATTGACACCTCGCTTGGCATAATCGAACCAATAGGGGTAACTCCTTGGTGGAAATCCACATACCCACATTTATAGATATATCATATATTAAACTCATTACCCTTCCCTTGCATCTACACAATGATTTAATATTGTGACGCATCCCTATTTATCTAAATACCCAGTTTTTTCCTGATTGAAGAGGGTTATGTGTTTGGGTTGTATATATGTTTGTTTGTATGTTTCTTAGGCGCGCCCTATTTTGATAAATGAGGTATCATTGGATTGAGGTGTCTTGATTACGAGAGTGCTAAAATATATGAAGTGTCATGAAAACCAATATGGCGGCTTATAGCTGCCATATTGTATTTCCAATGGAAAAAAACATTATCAAAACCTATCCAGTGAGGTATCAAAATACAGGTCTCTAGAAGACCATTTCAAAAGTATATAATTCTTATAACTAAACAGTATAGCAATTTTCTTTCTGCTTCTTTCAAAATTTTCAATTTTGGATTATTCAAGTTAATGTAAATACTATAGTGTAATGTTGCAATTGCAACTATTAAAGTAAAGTAAAATATATATTAAATTTATATAAATACTAGCTGCGCTCCGCGGTTTCACCCGCTTCAGGAACCACACATTTTTTCGGGATAAAAAGTAACATATTATGAGTTAATCCAGGTTATAAGCTACTCCCATAACAAATTTCATCCAAATCCGTTCAGCCGTTTAAGCGTGAAGAAGTAAACAATCACACCCTTACATACATACTTTCGCCTTTATAATATTAGTGTTACTTTTTGCGGCCGGTCAGCTCGTATTCAATAATTTTGTTTGCAGTCTGGTTTTTGTATTTTTATAATAATTTTACATGTTTCTAAACGCTTATCAAATGGCCATTATAATCATGTTCAATCTAACTAACCTACCCAGTTTTTAAGCGAAAATCAAACATTCTAAATGAAAATGTAAGTTAATTTGATGTGCAATTGGTATATTTGATATGAAAATAATATTTTTGTAGTTAAAGTTATTTAATTGATGAATTATAAATGGATGTGTGATAGATAAGCTTTTTGATGTACAATTAATAATAACATCCAAAAACTGTGTCAATCTGTACTAATAATAAAGCAATAAGAACGAAAAAGTCTGTACAAAGAAGAAAATTTAAAAAAACTTATTGTAGGATACCTAAAATAAGATACTGAACAAGAATATAACATTTTTAAAATCCGTGTCTGTCTGTTTGTTCGCGCATCACGTAAAACTACTAGACCGATTGCGATGCGCTTTTCACTGTTGGATAGCTTAGAGTTTGACTTAAGAACTGGTGTACTTGGTATCTGAATCCGATGAGTAGAAGCCGAGCAATCGATAAAACTTTTTGACGGCTGAAGGATATTTGATCAAATGTTTTGATATTGGTATTTTAGGTCTTGGAATAGTTCATATGAGTACTTTTAACCTAGAGAAATGACCACATGTGCGAAGCCGCGGGTACAGCTAGTCTATACTATAAATATAGATAAAGCAGTAAGTACGAAAAAGTTTGTACAAAGAAGATAATAAAAAAAATATGCTCTAGGGTACTTAAAATAAGCTACTTTTACTTTTTAAATCGTCTGATTGTTTGTATGTTAGTTATCTCATCACGTAACAAATACTGAACCGATTGAGATGCGGTTTTCACTGTTGGGATGGTTAGTGGTTGACTTAAAAAGTGGGGTACTTGATATCTCTATCCAATGTGTAGAAGCCGAGCAATCGATTAACACTTTGACGGCTGAAGGAATTTTGATCAAATGTTGGTATATTGGTACTTTATGTCTTGGAATAGCACATAGAGTACTTTTAACCTAGAGAAATACCACGAGTTCGGAGCCGCGGGCACAGATAGTGCCTAATATGATTGCACTCTAAAAACAAAAGTTTATGTGAAAGCTATTCCACCTTTCTTTGAAAAACTTTTCTTCTTGTTATTTTTTCAGCAAGTCCAACACTTCATCTATTTGCAAGAAGTGTGAAGCCAACGTGAAAGCCTATGGCAAGCCCACAGCATGTGAATATTGCAACATCATCGCTGCTTTTATTGGTAAGAACATTTTGAGTAATAATAATAAGAATTATTAACAATCAGTGGCTTTTGTTTATTGACCGAGCGAAGTGTCTACGTTTCAGCTTGGGTAAAATTGCTTCCGTATGTCCGGATCTCTGTTCTCCTCTACAGGTTGCATTTCTCAACCGATCTAGATGAAAAAAATGAATATTTAGTCGTCGGGGATTTTTTGGGGGTACCCCAATCAAAAAATTCACTAAAAAGTGGCTAAAAGGGGGTTACTGAATATCCCCCCTTCCCCCAAAAAGGGGGCTACTGAATATCTTTCGCCTTATTAGATCCGATTTCGATGGTTCTTATTTTATTTGAAAGCAGTAATAACTTTAAATTGGTCTCATAAAAAATTGGTGAAGATCTGATGAGGATCTTCGGCAACTTCGGATAAAGCGCCGATACTGTCACAGAATAAATAATAGTACAATTACTGTGCACAGCTAGATTGTTTCAAAAAAGTTTGTACCGGCGAGGTCTACAGCTCACAGAGCCACTGTTATATACTATGCCACTGAGTTGATCATTTTTGGGGTAATTTTCATTAAAAACATCAAAATACACCGAGGTTAACTGGAAGATAATGCTTGCTAGCATTAAGTTCGCCTATGTGTGCAATAAATCATTTTCTATCTAATTTTCGTTAAGTTAAAGAATTAATAAAAAAATATGTTAAAATTTCATCCAATATGAGTTCTATGGCCATGAATTACGACAGAATGATTGTTTTATAGGAAGGTGAGTATGAAAATTGTAGTGTAATTCTAAACGAAACTTGAAATAAGTGCGTCTCGGACATGCATAGACTAAGTCCGGTTTCAATGTCCCATCTATCATTCGTAATCAACCTAATAATAACGAGGAGTTAGTTTTTCACGGCAACCAGTTTCCATAGTTTGACTGAATTACACAATTTATGTTTGACAGTTCACTGATGTTATTTTTTTATAGGAACACCTTAATTTATCATCTTCATACATTATGCTAACGAAACGTAGCTATTAGTAACCATCCTATTAGTTTGTAACAACCTTCGTTTTATAGGAGCATTTTTAACTTATGTCTGGTAGAAAATGTCACTGTTCGTTACTAAAACGAGCTGTTCCATTGATAAAGGAACCGTTAACTATGAAACCTGCATTATAATCAGTCCAGTAGTTTTTACGTGATATGCCAACAAAGTTGTTATACGTTAGTTTATGTCTCTCACTATATGGTCGTTTTTTCAGGGTTGACGCGGGCATAAAATGTAAACTAGTAAACGATAGCCATAATAATTTTGTTAGTAAATTCGGATATGTGCCATATATATATATATATATATATATATTTTAAATTATTTAGTGCTTAGTAGACCTTTTTGCTTGAGTTGCATGTCCCCTACATGCAACTCAAGCAAAAAGGTCACTAGAGACGAATGTTTCGTATACGGAACCAAAAGTAAAAAAAGTAATTGAAACCTAATTTTTAAATATCCATGCAATGAGACCCCGCATACTCAAGCAAAAAGATCACTCTATAGACGAATGTTTCGTATACGGAATCAAATATAAAAAAAGTAATTGAAACCCAATTTTTAAATATCCATGCAAAAAGATCACTCTAGAGACGAATGTTTCGTATACGGAATCAAATATAAAAAAGTAATTGAAACCTAATTTTTAAATATCCATGCAATGAGACCCCGCATACTCAAGCAAAAAGATCACACTAGAGACGAATGTTTCTTATACGCAACGGAACCAAATATAAAAAAGTAATTGAAACCTAATTTTTAAATATCCATGCAATGAGACCCCGCATACTCAAGCAAAAAGATCACTCTAGAGACGAATGTTTCGTATACGGAACCAAATATAAAAAAAGTAATTGAAACCTAATTTTTAAATATCCATGCAATGAGACCCCGCATACTCAAGCAAAAAGATCACACTAGAGACGAATGTTTCTTATACGCAACGGAACTAAATATAAAAAAGTAATTGAAACCTAATTTTTAAATATCCATGCAATGAGACCCCGCATACTCAAGCAAAAAGATCACACTAGAGACGAATGTTTCTTATACGCAACGGAACTAAATATAAAAAAGTAATTGAAACCTAATTTTTAAATATCCATGCAATGAGACCCCGCATACTCAAGTAAAAAGATCACTCTAGAGACGAATGTTTCGTATACGGAATCAAATATAAAAAAAGTAATCGAAACCCAATTTTTAAATATCCATGCAAAAAGATCACTCTAGAGACGAATGTTTCGTATACGGAACCAAATATAAAAAAGTAATTGAAACCTAATTTTTAAATATCCATGCAATGAGACTCCGCATACTCGGGCAAAAAGAACACTCTTGAGACGAATGTTTCGTATACGGAACCAAATATAAAAAAAGTAATTGAAACCTAATTTTTAAATATCCATGCAATGAGACCCCGCATACTCAAGCAAAAAGATCACTCTAGAGACGAATGTTTCGTATACGGAACCAAATATAAAAAAGTAATTGAAACCTAATTTTTAAATATCCATTCAATGAGACCCCGCATACTCAAGCAAAAAGATCACTCTAGAGACGAATGTTTCGTATACGGAACCAAATATAAAAAAAGTAATTGAAACCTAATTTTTAAATATCCATGCAATGAGACCCCGCATACTCAAGCAAAAAGATCACACTAGAGACGAATGTTTCTTATACGCAACGGAACCAAATATAAAAAAGTAATTGAAACCTAATTTTTAAATATCCATGCAATGAGACCCCGCATACTCAAGTAAAAAGATCACTCTAGAGACGAATGTTTCGTATACGGAATCAAATATAAAAAAAGTAATCGAAACCCAATTTTTAAATATCCATGCAAAAAGATCACTCTAGAGACGAATGTTTCGTATACGGAACCAAATATAAAAAAGTAATTGAAACCTAATTTTTAAATATCCATGCAATGAGACTCCGCATACTCGAGCAAAAAGATCACTCTAGAGACGAATGTTTCGTATACGGAACCAAATATAAAAAAAGTAATTGAAACCTAATTTTTAAATATCCATGCAATGAGACCCCGCATACTCAAGCAAAAAGATCACTCTAGAGACGAATGTTTCGTATACGGAACCAAATATAAAAAAGTAATCGAAACATATTTTTTAAATATCCATGCAATGAGACCCCGCATACTCAAGCAAAAAGATCACTCTAGAGACGAATTTTTCGTATACGGAACCAAATATAAAAAAAGTAATTGAAACCTAATTTTTAAATATCCATGCAATGAGACCCCGAATACTCAAGCAAAAAGATCACTCTAGAGACGAATGTTTCGTATACGGAACCAAATATAAAAAAAGTAATCGAAACCTAATTTTTAAATATCCATTCAATGAGACCCCGCATTAGGGCATGTATCCCGGAATCTCGGAATAAGGCTTATGACCAACTCAAGGGAACTTGGAACCTGCAAAAATTTGTCCCTAACAAGACTGGTTGTTGTTTGTTTGTCTTATGAGGTATTGCTGGCCTCTGGTGTCAGAGTTTGTCAGGTTTTAAAAAGACTGGTGATGGCAATGTCTCTGTCCTCACGGCCTCGAAGTCCGAAATGACCGAGGACCACGCCTCTTAGAGTTTGCCTTTAGCCAAAGCCTTAGAATAACCAACAGTTTTTTTTTCGATAAGAAACTAAACTTAGTTGGCTGTCTCCTAACGGTACTATTAATAAATTCCAGAGTCCAGAGCGGTCCTAAACAAATTTCATGAAAATTAGTTCCGTAGCTTTTGCAGTAAATCCATTTTAAAGTCAAGTTTTTGGTTTAAATAATGTACAGTATTCGCAGCGGAAGTATGTGTCTCGGAAGTTATCTGCTAGTCGCTGCGCAAACTGCTATTTTTAGGCGCAATCCTAATGTTTAAGGTGAAGACAGCATTTTATAACTGTCTCGCTCACTCGCTTACTTTTTTTGCATATTCTATCTCGCTCTTACTTTATGCTGTTTTATCCCCACAGCAGTACCTGCGCAATCGTTCACAGAGACTAACTTCATATAGATTGGCTGCGCCTACTGTATATGCGCACTGGCGCTGTCAATGAACAACTTTCAAAGTTTAGTAGATATGTATAGGTATCTACTAAACTTGAAAGTTGTTCATTGACAGCGCCAGTGCGCACGAATCGCGCCTGCCCTCCCTTTTTACCTGACTGCATGGAGGGTATTGTGTTTATCATATGTATGTATGTATGTATGTATGTATGTATGTATGTATGTATGTATGTATGTATGTATGTATGTATGTCTGTCTGTCTGTCTGTCTGTTCCATTGTAGCACTTTAAAAACCAAACGCCTGGATCGATTTTGATGATTCTTACGTCAATCGATTTGTATTAATCTTGCGAGTGTCACTAAATACGACAAATCAAATATCAATATGGCGACAACCAAACGCCACATTGAGAAAAGGAAACAAAATGGATGAACTATGTTAAGTGGGGTATCATTGAATAAGTGTTTGAAAATCATCTTTAATTTTTATTTTATCATTTTTCATTTACAGATAGTATCTGTAACTATTTAAAGTTGGTTAGCAACCATTCTCAGTTGTTTTTTTTTCTGTGTGCGTAAATGTTCTTGTTTATCATAATTTAAACCTGTTACTTTCCTACATCTCAAATTACATCGCATTGATTGAGCATAGTTAAACTTCTATTTGTTTCTTTTAAAAGCTTTTATTTACATAACTTCACTTGTATGTATGTATCTATCTATTTCGTAATGTATTTCTGTCTGTCCTGGAATATTGCGACTCAAACTTCGAGCATTTCCCGATTAGCTATCCGGCTTAAACTTTCAGGGTAGCTCACAAACAGACGACAAAGCAATAAAAATATGTTTAGATGTAAAAAGTGAAAATGCAATAAAAAAAGGGATAGAAAAAAAGTGACATTCATTTTTATTTTTTTTAATGATTCTTATTTTTAATTGTTTCCAGGAAATAAGTGCCAACGCTGCGCGAACTCGGAGCGCAAGTATGGGCCGGCCGTCACGTGCGAGCAGTGTAAACAGCGCTGTGCTTTCGATAGACAAGACGATAGCAAAAAGGTGACTGAGGTTATAACTGAGCTTATTTTCTTTTTATTTTAAATGTAAGATAAGTTTGTGGCGTTTTATCATTTATTTATTGAAGAAGACCAAATAGCGATCATCGTGCACCACACGTATGCCAGATGATATTCTAATGCCAACCAGAAATGTGCAAGCACTATTGTGTTGGATTTAAAGACACTATAGATGGTAGCAGAACAGTACCTAATGTCCTTCCCAATCTGACGGCACCCGGTTCGAACCTTGTCGCTGCACCAATGTGTGCTGATTTGGATGCCATCTCTCAAAACTGTGAAGGGACAACTTTGAGTGGAAGCCGGCTTTTCCAAGAACCTCAAACCCTCTCTCTTTGAGAAAGTCGAGTGTCCCAGCAGTGGAAAAGTAAAAGATTGATGGTGATGAAGACTGTCTTGAACTGGATGAGGAGAGCCGAAGACGGGCTCAGTGCCGTTCACTAGGAGAGGCCTACGTCCAGCAGTGGTCGAGTATAAGCTGATGATGATAATGACTATCTAGTGTAGGGTGGGCTACTAACCCCCCCATTCCTATAAAAATGAAACGAGTCGTTTTTCCAGCGTCTCGTTACTTTTTGACGTTTTTTACGACGATTTTTAAAAGCTAGCTTAGTGGTGGTTAGCTTAGGGTAATTTTGTCACAATAGCAAGATACTTGATTTTTGCCCATTTTCATTCAGACGTGTCGAGAAATAGGGGCACAAAGGATCCTTAGCTTCATTCTCCAAAACTGACCGTTTAGGCGGCATTTTCATCGAATGCCATCATCCGGTCCCATATTATTTCGTAGTCTCACTTGGTAATTAAGTTACAGAAATTATTAAAAGAATTTCTGCAGCGCCACAATTTCAGCGATTCTCTGGGTCTTGGTTCGGGCTGGATGCTTCCAGGGCTTGAATGCAGCAAGATGAAGTACCGGTTGTCAAAAAGTTGTTTCTATTTCCAGCAACAGATTCAGTTAACTGCACATGAAAAGGAAATTTCCTTTTCAGTAGTTTTATTTATTGATTCAGTCCATCCCTACATTGAATATGTTTTTGAATAAACGAATAAACATTTCTAAATGAGACGTGGACTCTCACGGTACGACTAGTTCATCAATTCAAAGTCGCTCAGAGGGTTATGGAAAGGTCTATGCTCGGAGTTTCTCTGAGATTGATCCGAACGAGGTGATCCGACAAATAACCAAAGTTATCGACAAGCCCGTAGGATTAGCAGGCTGAAGTGGCAGTAGGCTGATTATATTTGCCAAAGGACCGATAACCGTTGGGATAGACATGTTCTTGAGTGGACACCGCGACTCGGCAAAAGTAATGAGGACACCCTCCGGCTAGGTGCAGCGACGATATACGCAAGATGGATGGAGGTGGTTAGGAAGGAATTGCCGAAGATCGGGCTCAGTGGCGTGCTTTAGGAGAGGCCATAGGACATATCCAGCAGCATGTGATACGGGCTGATAATTATGATGATGATAACCATTTATTCTGGGTGACCCGTTCTACGCATATACTATTAGTTATTCTGTGCTGTCATACACGACGTAGTGCAAAGACGCAAGCTTAGGCGGGTCGCCGGAAGTAAAGAAAAAAAATATGTGTGAAGAAGTATTTAGAGGAACCCTTGGATACCCGAGCAAAGACGAGGTGTAATGCTAGATGATAATATGGTAATATATATATTTTTCCTTAATCATAAGCCATTTTTATGCATATAACTTGATTTATTTAGTTTGATTCGGATGTATTAGGGGTTCTTATTTATCAAGGTGAGATCCATTTTAGGGTGCCGCACCCAGATACTAAACGGAACCCTGCTGCTGAACCCAACATAATGAAATCATTGAAATAAAAGAAGTACATAATAGTACATTACTGCCGCGTTCTGTAATGACGCGTTGCTGGCAGCGATGATGATGGCCGAGAGCGTAGCTAAGCTAAGTTCGAGGCCATCACAGCGCGGTCAGCATTGCAGCCCTTGATGGCCAAGCTGGAGGCCGAGACCGAAGGTCGAGGCCTTTATAGCGCGGACAGCAAGGGCTGCAATGATGGCTAAGCTTGATGAAGGCCGAGAACTTAACTAAGCAAAGCTCGAGGCCATCATAGCGTGACCAGCAGGGCAGTCATTGCGGACCAAGGCTTGTATAGTGCTTTACTCAAACAATGCGAGGTATTTAAATAAAACTAGCAAATTGATGAAAAAATTATATAACCCACTAAAACAACAACAACAACAACAACAAAAACCAAAACAACACCAACAACAACGTCAAAAACAACAAGAACAATTAAAAAGAACAACAATAACAAAAAAAAAGACCAACAACAACAAAAACAACAAAAACAACCAGAACAACAACAAAAACAGCAATAACATTAAAAACAACAAGGAAAATAACAAGAACGACAAAAACAACAAGAACAGTAAAAACAACAAGAACGACAAAAACAAAAACAACAAGAACAACAACAAAAACAACAAGACCAACAAGAAAAAAACAATAATAAACAACAAAAAACCACAACACGTAAACGTTCTAGGCTAAAATTTTTAGTAGAGCACAAATATTCATCTTTAATTTCACGAATAGACAAGAAAAACTCGCAAGTAGTTCCTGTGGGGGGGGGGGGGGGGGGCCTATTTAATAATATTAATATCTCCAAGGTAGGTCTGCTTTCTCTTTACTGCTAAACATACCTGATCTGAGTAAAATCGCCGCGTCGGGCCAACTTTTTATGGTTCCATGGCATCCGAACACCCCTAAACGTCTCGCTGTCTCCAGGCAGTGGTAATGTACACATGAATGTGATGTTGCAGGTGGACGGCAAGCTGCTGTGCTGGCTGTGCCAACAGTCACTCAAGCGCGCTCTGGCCAGAACTAAGCAGCACATGTCCTCCGTCGACAAACATAAGCACAGGAATCATAAGTGAGTCTCATTAATCAGCATAACTTTAATATAAAAAAGCATAATTAAGACAAAAATGGTAGAGCGAGAGTGGATGAGTATCTTTCCATGCTTCGGAGGGCACTATTAGCCTTGAGTCCCAGTTGCTACAGCTAATAGCAGTTGTTAAGTCAACACTACAGAGGTCTTAAAAACTGGCTATGTGGACTTGTCTCCCGTCATGTCATGCAAGGCAATTTTGATAGTTGGTCATGTCTCCCCGCCCAGGGGAAGTTCACGATTACAACATAATCGTGAAATTGCCTGACCCGGTGTCTCCTGGGGGAGACAAGGAGATTTTGCATTTGGAATTTTGTCTCCGCGTGGGGGGAGACAAATCTATTTATTATTTTCTGTAATTTTGAAAGTGTTCATATTCCGTGGATGGGATTACATGTT
This sequence comes from Alsophila aescularia, assembly GCA_946251855.1. Lineage (NCBI taxonomy): Eukaryota > Metazoa > Arthropoda > Insecta > Lepidoptera > Geometridae > Alsophila > Alsophila aescularia. The sequence goes on along the minus strand of OX276375.1, from coordinate 17,808,107 downwards.
GCACGGAAGTATGCAAATGATGGAAAGTGTAGTAAGAATTGCCAGTAAATTCAAAACTGATGGAGCATAGACATTTTTAAGGCTAGTTTGGTCGATTCATATAAAATGGATGATGGTTGTTTTTGAAAGAAGAGAATTAATCTATAAAAGTATTCTAGCTTCAAAGTTTTTATATTTTTACTATTTGTACCCGCGGGTTTGCCCGCGTGGTCATTTTTCTGGGCTAAAAGTAACCTATGAGTTATTCTAGGATCAAAAGTTATAAAAATTACACCAGATTTTAGGTCAAAACCTAAGCTATCCAAGTGTGAAACCCGCATTTCAATTGGTCAGTCGTTTTTACGTGATGCTCAAACAAACAGACAGACACCATTTCTTAAAATGTTATAATCTTGTTCAGTAGCTTTGTTTAAGTCCCCTAGACATTTTTTAAATAATATTCGCTGTACAGACCTTTTATTACATACTGCTTTATTATAAGTATACATTAATATAGCAATTTTATAATAGGCCCAATACTTAAATGTCTCATCAACTAGGACAATACTGTAAATAGATCAAATCAATTTATTAAATTAATTATACTTGGAGTTAAATTTAACTTCCTTGTAATTTTACTTGAGGTAAATCTGGCACAGGAGGAAAATAAAGCACATTTGTGACTCTTCTGCAGCTGGCGCCATCTATGTTGTAAAAAAACATGTTTTAGTACTGTGATGCGCCAGCTTTCAATACGAGGCCAGTATTTCGAGTCAGTTCAGCTGAAAGATCAGTCACTGACCTCATTTACGAATACATGTGAAGACAGTTCAGTGAGTGTCTTCAAATGAATTCGTACACGAAGCCAATGACTGAAGTGACTCACTGAACTGTTGGCTCCGGACACGAGGCCATTCTGTAACTGTCTTCTCACTACTTAACACAGTTTAGTGAGGATGAGGGTATTTTCGAAGTAGGTGCAGGTCATTTATGCGCTCCAGACATGAGGCCAGCTTGCGAGTCAGTTCAGTCACTGGCCTCGTGTACGAATACACTTGAAGACAGTTCAGTGAGTAAGTATCTTCAAATGTATTTTTACACGAGAGCAGTGTAAGGCCAGTGACTGAACTGACTCGCAAACTGGCCTCATGTCTGGAGCGCATAACAGACCTGCACCTACTTCGAAAATACCCTCATTAGAGAAAATATCACCAAGAAACTACATTGATGTCATTATTGTAACTTTTTCGAAAGTCACAATACAAATTTATTTGCTAATGCTAATTTATCAATAAGATAATAAACCAAAATATTAAATTTATTAATTGATAGATTCAGGCGTTACTTTGCGGAAATCCATATCTAAAATGAACAAAATAAAAATATGTAGCTTACTTCCACCAAAACTGTAAGTCAGACAAATGATAAATGGTAAAATTAACACAAGTAAAACCCCACGCTAAACAAAACCCTACCCAAAATTGAACTAATGAAAAATATAAATGAAATGAAAGCTAAGGCCTGGAGGCCAGAAAAAACACTTGTATACAAATAATATATATAAATATATATACATAATAAAAAACCCCCAAGCTAAACAAACCCTACCCAAATACAAGTATCGAAACACTTATATATTCATATACATATAATATAAAAATATATATACATATACCTCGATCCAAATACCTAACGTCTGACATCAATACGACACGTGTTTCGCCTCTGCACGAGGCATCTTCGGGTGATGTTGGCTCTTCGAGTGCTGGACTGACAGTGACTAAGCAATGGTGACAAATTCCCTTATATAGGCTACGCGTCTGAGCTAGTGCAACTGCACTACTGCATCGCCGCGAACCAGTTTGAGCGAGAATGAATCACTATGATTCCGCAAGGTCATGCCACTATTGCACCATATTTACGATTACGTCATCGCCGCCTGTTACTTGTGACGCATTTCCAGTGAAAATACGCAACAAAGGTGATGAAACTAAGTTGGTTTGGTCGTTCAACAATGTATACCTATTATTGTTATGTCTTAAAATTTCTAATTGTTCCAATACACACAAACGGAAACCCTTGTCGCAAACATGTAAAACATTATACGTATTATCACTCCGCAGAGAGTGACCGGACTCAATTAAATGTTTAGCTTTCATTTCATTTATATTTTTCATTAGTTCAATTTTGGGTAGGGTTTTGTTTAGCGTGGGGTTTTACTTGTGTTAATTTTACCATTTATCATTTGTCTGACTTACAGTTTTGGCGGAAGTAAGCTACATATTTTTATTTTGTTCATTTTATTAATTTTATTATTAGAAACTAATGATATCGATTTGATCTCATTATTATTCTCAGAGCCAGGAACAGTCACAAAGAGAAGCGCAAGTCCGACATGATGAAATCTATGAACTCGAGCGATGGATCTCTAAACGATTCGCAGCCACTAGAGAAGAAATCCAAAATGAACCCGCTACAAGGTAAGAAACAGGGTTTGAGCTTCACTGTGTCCACCTCGGAAAATCTCCGACCAGAGGCCCTTGAACAAAACTGGAGTTGGATCCGTATTGGAATTTGATTTTGTACAGTGACTTAGTACAGAAAGCCACTATTCCAATATTAATCCAATTTCAATTTTATTCAAGAGTAACCCTGATGTTAAGGTGGATGGTCCATGACATGAGTTTCACTAGATGGCTCTAATGACAATAATTTATTTGCGCCTTTAATTGCAGTCAGGTTAGATTTAAAACTTAATTCGCATTTAAAACAACTTTACGATGTTAATGTTTGATCTATAGTTTTCATTGTCAAAATAATATTTTAACCGTATTCGTTCCCTAAAAAATTGGGTTCAAGACTTGACTCGAGATCTGAACCCAAATTTATAAGCAAAGATTACGTTTAAAATATTAATTTCCAATTGAAACTTAAGATTAAATATAATCATTGTACGGTAATATAGCCGCCAATAAAGTTTTAAATCGAATCTGATTGCAATTAAAAGCCAAAGAATAATAATTATGCACATTGTCATTTAGCGCCATCTAGTGAAATTCATGTGTACCAAACAAAGTAAAAAAAAACTACGGTTTGCTACTATGCACGAAACATATTCAGTAACTATGCGAAAGATGTAAATAAAACTAGTACATCATCAAAGAGAAAAAACACGAACTCCCTGCCAAAAATGAACTTGCATCCAAAGTTCTGGGTGGCACTGCAACTGTTATGGGCAGGCGTGACGCTTACCATCAGGCGAGCGACCTGCTCGACTCTTCAAACAAACGAATAAAAAAAAACTACAATTTAACCCCGATCGTAACAAAAAATATATAACTCGACGTGGTAGGGGTGCTAATGTTCAACAAATTTAAACCCCCTAATGTATGGCCGAAAATTAATAGTTTTTGAGATATTTGAAAGTGGTCCCTACATTTTTTGAAGCCTGACATAGTAAACGTCCGCTATTTTGAAAGAGTCGCGAACTGGGGCCACTGATCAAACTTTAATAAATCGAAAGAGGACATCAATACATACAAAATGCATTTTTGACGAAAAAAGCGAAGAGATGCTGATTTTTGGCGGTGTTATTCTAAGAAATAGAAAGATCTATATAGCAATTAAAATTACGGAATAACATTGATTGGTATTTTGTATTCCAGATAGCGGCTACATATAAAAACAAAATTCTAAATGCCAACTAATTATAGTCAATTTTCAAAAGTAGTTTTTCGTAATACGCTCGGACGTAAAACTTTGATATCGTTGTACGCTAAGTTACTAACATAAAAATATTTTTTTTTTAATATTATTTTGCTTGTTTTGTAGATAGCGGCTTTATATTTTTTCTTCTTTTTTTCATTTTTTTAAAGACATTCTAACAAACAGACGCGAATTTTAAAAATGGTCTATTCTTGTTATGTAGCATATTTTAAGTACCCTAGAACATTTTTTTCTTAACTATCTTCATTGTACAGACTTTCATTCTTATTGATTTATTATAAGTATAAATATAAAGAGCGATGGTTGCCTAACGGTTCTATAGTGCAATTTAGATTCCAACGATACCGGGTTCAAAACCTCCGCACCAATGACTTGTGAGTTATGTGCGGTTTTCCCCGGCTGTTATTGATTAATAGCAGTCGTTAAGCCATGTCGGAGGCCCTTGGGCGGCTTGACAAACTCTGACATCAGAGGCCAGCACTACCTCATACGACAAACAAACAAACATAAGTATAAATTAATAGCTGCAAATATTTGGAAGTTCTAAATAGAATGACTTACAGAAAAGCTACCTTCATGTAGATCAAATGCTATCTTTGAGCTCCAATATCTCAGAATCGGGACGCTTTAGGATACTATTGTTTTAAGTTTTTTTGTATGTATCGATCTATTAAGGTTTGTACAGTGGCCTCGATTGCGCATTTTTATCAAAATTTGTACTTTTCCACTACTGTTAGAAGGCATTTGCAATTTTCAGAAAAATACCCATGTTTGGGCATTTGTGACTAAACAAACAAGCCAAAAATAAAAAAAATAACACGCCGGCCCTGCCAAAAAATAACTTCTGCCAATAAATTATATACCGTTGGAATGTGCTCATCAAGTCCTTCAACTTGATAACCATATTGTAAAATTGGAAGTTATTTTTTCCTATTTGAAAATGGAGCTATATGCTTTGATATAAAGCATAGTATTTAAAAAAAAACAATTACTCGGAATGTTGTAATAACCCAAATCTTTATTTAAAAGTTACGTTGGAATAAAGAAACTCACATACAAACATACATGAACCCCTGAAAATAATACACCCTTTTTTTGGGCAGTTGTGTAAAAAGGAATGCCATCTGAGGAAACTTCGCCAATGAGTTGTGTTTTATTTAATTGCTCTATACGTTTCTAGGTTATTACAACTACTTACACATGACTCGTCACTTTCCAGGAGAATTGGATCCCAACAGTTCTGACCACGTAGTTGCCATGACGCAACTTAAAGAAACAATTGCTAGTCTGCAAAAAAAGGTTCAGCAGAAAGATGCTGAACTATTGTCTAAAGACAAGTTGGTGAGTACATTATCAATACATTTTGTGATATGTTTATATTCCCTATGTATAATTACTAGAGATGAAACGGATATCCGGTAACTATCCGGTATCCGGCGTAAATTTACTATCCGGCCGGATACCGGATAACAAGCGAGTATTCGGCCGGATACCGGATTTTAGAAAAAAAACGAAATATCAAACTTAGGTACTTTATTTAATCCACATAACAAAATGGAAACACCAAATTTTCATTGTTCCTCAAAAATATAGTAATAGTACTGCACTAGGGGCAAATAGAAAGTAAATCTTTTAGAATTATATAAATACTTTAATACTTATTATAACCTCAAACTACAATACCAAGTTTGCAATAAAAATCAATAAGTGATCATATTTGCAATCAATCAATAAGTCCATGAAACACTTGCAAACTTCGCTCATGAACTAAAAGACCCAAATTCATCCGAGCCCGCTCAATGATTCGTGCGCTACCTATACGAGCTTGCTCGTTACGATGCGGCAATCAGCAATGTTCGACCGGATATCCGGCATCAAGGTTGACCGGATATCCGGTATCCGGCTAAACAGCTATCCGTTTCATCTCTAATAATTATATCAATAGAACTGCTTAAAAACCTGTTCAAAATCCAATATTATTAACTAAAATAAATAAACATCCACATATATCTATAGTAAAACCTGTACAAATAAATTCCAGATCACGGAGCTAAAAGCTCAGCACCACAACAATACCACAGATATACGTAACGAAATTAAAAACAAGGAACGGATGAACGAGACACGCTTCAATCTTATGAACACCAAAATTCAGAACCTACTGAAGGAGGTCGCAACACTTAGTAAATCAGCAAAGAAAAATAATAAAAACACTAAGAGTGCGCTCGCCAATACAGAAAACAGTGGCAGCGGCACCGACAGCCCGAGCACTAACTAATCTAGCCCAATTCTCTCACTAACTTAATTTGTAGAAATATTACAAAACGGAAATATTTCCCTTTTATTTTTTTACTCTACAAATGATTTTATTTGTAGACTTTTTTATAATATTAAGAGTAAATAGGGTTTCAACTTTTAACATGTTGACAATTTTAGTTGCTAAACTTTTGATGCTACATTAGCTTTTTTTACCTAGTTCAAAGAATAGCTACACTCGAGACCTCTAGCGCGCAATCGTGTTTTTCTAATTATGAAAATACTAGCAAAGTAAGAAAACAGACAGTGAAACATTAAAATTAAATATAAGATAAAACCATTAAAGAAAAATCTTTTTTATGGAAAATAAATAATGATTATTAAATCCTTCCATTTCGGAGTTTTTAAAGGGATTCTCGGTGCGAAATTTGCCGTAAACGAGAAAGGCAATATTTTCGTACATTAATTCTTACTGTTCGTATGTTCAGATTTTAACGGTTATTTTTTCATGAAGACTTAATGAAACTTTCAGATAATCTATTGAATTTTAAATTATATAATAAATAACATTTCATAACGCCTTTTTTTGCGCGCTTAGGAACTGAGTCGATTTAAATGCTTGCGAGTGTATTACACTCCTATCTGATATTTCGATGTGCATTATGTATAGCCGATTCCAATAAACAGGTATAGTCCAAACGACCCCTACTCAAACGGATTTTTAACTTTGTAACGTCCCTCCTTCCCCCATTGTTAAGGATCGGGACTCCTTCCAAATTCGTCTAGAATCTTCCTCCACCTGCTCCGATCTTCGGCTTTGTGGAATGTTTGTTTTTTATAAATATCGTTATGTGTTTATAATATTATGCTACTAAATAATATGGTTGTTTTTCGCAGTTCAGCTCCCGGCTTTGCCTTCGCGGTTTTTTTCTTTTAGGCTTGAAAACCTTACGTATTTTCATACCTAAATTTAAAAAAAAATGGGTTTCCGCCACCTTTACCTTACAGAGGAAGGGTAATCCCCCTCCCTCTCCCGCCCCCTCCCCTCCCCTAAGTGCATATGTACATATACCGATTCTAAAGTCCTTACCCTATTATAGGTATTACAATTATTACCTTTGATATCCTTTGGAAGCGTAAAATGACTAGTCGTCATTTATATCACTAAACAGCCGAATGCTATGCAGTACCTTCCAGGGCCTGGATTCTGTATGACCACTCACGCCAATTCCACGCGAATTCCACGCCGATTCCACGCTGCCTACGTGGAATCACGAACAAATTCCACGCAGGTGACGTGGAATTGGCGTGGAATTGGAGTTTTAAAATTAGGGAATTAGGCCCCTTGTGTCTTCTTGGTACTTATAATTAAAAAAAAAAAGAAAAATTGACAAAAACTTTACGTAAGTAGATACTTTATTGCTAAACACACGGCGCGCGACTCGTCGAGCGCACTCTTGATACCCTACTGAATTAACCCCAATATTGCGGCCTCGGAAGTGTAGGTATAATATTTGTACTTGTTGCGGAGTGCAACCGGCCTGCCTCAGTGCTTGTTGCGGGTAGCGGGTGGGCGAGAAAAAGAGCGTTTAGAGAGTAGAGGCGGAGCTAGCGTGGGGAAATGTATTAATGGAGCCTGGTCTTAAGGTTGAATGCTGTTTGGCAGAGGGATCTCGCACTATACTTTTATTGGAATCTGGCTATAGCAAATGCTACAATTTTACGAGTATAACTGATGCGGGTGTAAAGGTATCAAGAAGTAGCTGAAATAAAATCAAATTAGAGATTATTTTTTGTATCGATTTTCTGTTAATTTAGGCACATGTTTTGAATCACTAGATTTAGAAAATTGATTGAATTTAATATTATGTTTAGTCAATTATTTGCAAACGGCATTTTTATAGAAAAGTCAACTTATATGAGTTTGTTAAATACAACGTTAATGTTAGTATATGTACAAAAGTAAAATCGTGTGAGAATTAACAAAACAAAATCGTGTCTCGTTATAATAAATTACTAAAATAAGTATTGTGTGAATAAGGAACCAATTTGTGTGGTAAATTGAAATCAACCTGGCTGTATATGTGATTGTATATTCGATGTTAAAATATAGGCGCAGTTGTTTGAACATATTGTTATAAATCTATAAAATTAATTGTCAAATCAAAATGTTGAAACTGATGAAAATATCGAAAATTATAATCTTTTACGAATTAAGTACGATAGCAATTCGGACATAAACTCAACTAGACTTAATTTCTTCAAATGTAATTTAAACCTTGTCGACTTCGTAACAAGGTATTTTTGCCCTTGGCATCTATTCTAAACTTAAAATAACTGCTTAAAATAACGTAAATAAAACTACGTTTTTAACACGCTGCGTTTGGATAAATTCGGACACGTTCTAAGACAGTGTTTGGACAAATCGGGACTCTCACCGCGTTGAAACAAAGTTGATTTTACGCTCACAGGCTTTAGAGATAGTTTAGTGAGTGAGGGTTAGATGCCAGGGGCAAAAATACCTTGATACGAAGCCAACAAGGTTTACATTTGAAGAAATTAAGTCTAGTTTACACCTTCGACAACACCATCGCTTTCCATCAGGTGAGATCGTGGTCAAACGATTGCCTAGACCGTAATAAAAAAAAAATAAGTTTAGTGTATGTCCGAATCGCTACCAATGTTAATTTTAATCCCTCAAATGTCGTTAACAACGTTATCTATTGTTGTATGAATGAAAGTGTGCTCCACGACTTGCTGAGAGTACACGCAACTCTGGTGCGACTCAGATAAAAAAAACATTTGTATGTGTAAGAATTACATTGTGATTCAGACCTAAGAAATAAACTTGTACAGGACTGAATAATTTATTCATATCAGTGTAACAATAATTAGCTAAGTCAACCGTTACTTTGTATTGTTTGGTATCGGCGGTCGTTGCATTTGAACTCAGTTTCTACTGTACCAAGTGACATAATTGTGATATAATGTAATAGTCGATTGTAGTTACGTTGCCTATCTATATCAGCCTACATCAACCCACTGTTGGGTATAGGCCTTCTTATGTGCACGCCACTCTCCGGTCCTGCGGCAAGCAAAGCCACTGCCTTCCTGCCACCTTGATGACGTCGTTTGACCATCGTGTAGGTGGTCTCTTGGCCACCATTCCGCCACTGCCCTTGTCTATCTGCCATCTTCTCGTCTCGCCAAATGCCCTGCCCACCCCCACTTCAGCTTTGTGATCCGTTTCCCTACGTCCACGACTTTTGTCCTACGCCTGATCTCGACATTTGGGATTCGGCCCACGAGCGAAATGCCGAGCATGGCACGCTGGAGCGTAGAGTAGATGCACAATGGATTGTGCATGTACTCTTTTGTGAGCGGCCATAGTTCTGCACCGTACAGTAGTCACAGTGTAAGTTGCTCGGAAGTTGTCTGCAAGTCGCTGCGCAAACTGCTATTTTTCAAGTGCAATCCCAATGTTGAAGGTGAAGACAGTATTTTATAACTGCCTCGCTCACTTGCTTACGTTTTTCGCATATTCTATCTCGCTCTTACTTTTTGATGTGTTAGCCTCACAGCTGTACCTGCGCAATCGTTCACAGAGCCTAACTTCACAACCATAAAGTTTCGCTGCGACTACTGTAGAGGATAGGCAAGATGCATTGATTGAAATCGTTAGTCTAACGATGCCTAACTTTGGGATAATGAAACTGCCGATATATCACGATCAAACTTTATTTGTTATCTCAACTACAATACAGGGCGGTAATTTGAGATAGGGCAGTAAAGCTACATTAACTTTTGTTACATTAACATTAATTGGCCCTATTTTATTTATGGAGTTATTTACCTCTGCATTTGTATACATATTTTGAAAAATTTGTATATTATTATCAAAACTGACGTGGTATTTTAAATTTTAAAAGGCAAAAATGGGAAGCAAACGTGTCCAGCCTGTGCAAGGCTGGACGTTACGCACTCACCTTGAGAAAGAGCAGCGGATGGCCTCGAAACTATAAACAATTCAACTAATAATATACGTGAGAAATTTGTATTGAGTCAATCGATCCTGATTCTTATTATTTCAAAAGATTATGGGACTCCCTGAGGTTTGAGAAGATATTTCAGAAATCACAATCAGTGTATCAATCAAGCAAAATCAGTGTAATTGCATCGCAATATCTTTAATTTTCTAGTAAAACTTTTTAATTTAATTTTCTGCGCCCTCGCAATGATGATGGATATGATGATAATAAAACTTATCCTATGAGTTATTCCAGAACTTAAAATATCACACCTATATACCAAACATCATCAAAATCCGTACTGCTTTTTCAGCGCTGAAAGATACAAATATAATTACTAACTTTATCATTTTTTTATATTAGTAGGATTAAATGTATGGAAAAAGGTTTTCGTGATTGATTTTTAACATTTATAGTACCTACTCGTACCTCGTTCGGTCAAAATCTTTTGTTATTTACAAATAAGAAACATGGTTGATTGCCCCTATAGTATACCAATTTTCCAAAATCTGTGAATACAGATAGAAATAACAAGTTAGGGCCTGTTTACTAAGATTTTTGTGGCCCTAGAGCTTCAAGTAGCTGGCCTTACTGCCCCGTCTCAAATAACCATCCTGTATAAATATAAAACATTATTTTAAATAATATCACGATGTTATATTAACTGCTATATAAGGCACGTTATTTAGTTTGTATTATTTATCGCTTGTAACATAACCATTGGAGGGGTTGATGTGGCAATTTTGCCATGGTTCTTATTTAGATATATGTAGTTATAAAATTGAACAAATACAAGTTTTGGAACGATTATTATTGAAATAGATCTTGATGATACTACATAATGCGGTGGGAAGAATATTCCAATAGAGTAACATTAGGTATACAATATTAGTAAAGCAGAGAATGAAAATAAATAATAAATTTTAATGTCTTTTATTATTGTCGTACTTCTTTGTATCATTGTTATGTTTATACCAATGACGCCTATGTATAATATGTTATATTATTATAGTAGTTTATGAAACGGTCCACAGCGAATTCGCGCCGCCATAGATAATAAATGACGAAAACCCTCGTAGGTGCGGAGCCAACCGATACTTTTATAGTATGTTTTTATGCCACCATTTTTGAGTTCATAGTCTGGATTTTACGATATGAGTGTAGATACATTTTTAAATGGTAGCTGGAGTTAAAACAAAGCCCGCATCGCTTTATTTCATTTATAAACGCTCAGCCCACTAAAAAAACTCTGCCACTTAATGCGAATTGCTCATTTGTCTTCCGGCTGTGCTTTATTGTATACAACGTTGTATTCATTGACAGTGATACAATAACAAAAGATGCATAACATGTGTTCTACGACTATAAACAATTATCGATTAACCGGAGGAGAAGCGAGCACGTTTGAGCCATTATGTGATTTCGTAAGCTGTCAACTCTAAGTCACTGCTCAAAACAGCGTGAAATGCTGTTTTAAAATGCCGTTCTGTATTAGTAACGGATATGCAAAAATGTAAAGGCTTGTCCAGTCTCAAGTTCGTTTAGGACATACAACAAGCTACTTTATTTATAATCTCAATGTTTTTCTTTTGTATGTTTGTGTATATTATGGTACCTTATAAAATAATATATACATACACATAATAAAATACAAATAGCGGATATAAAAATATACTGGTATTTATAAATATCTCCGGTATTTATGAACCGATATATCTTTCTTTATTTGAAAGTCCCTTATAAATTTCATGAAAAATAATTAGGCCGCTAGGTAAGTATACCTAGCGGCACGTAAGTCTAGCGGTGAAAGAAACGTGGCGGGAATCTTGGCACAGTCAAAGTTTATATGTGTTACAATGTTGAATACTTTTTATCCCGAAAACTGACTGTGCCAAGATCCCCGCCACGTTTTGTTCACCGCTAGACTTACGAGCCGCTAGCTATAATCGAAATTCCATAACCATATTTTCGATGATTTGAATCATTTTATTCATATTATATGACTGGAAGGAATTGATTTTTATTGATTCACTTTTATCTTTTTTTTTCCTATTATTTAGTCCCACTGTACTACTGTAGTGTAAGAAAATTTAATGTCAGTCACGATAAAGGCTATAAGAAGTTTTCATACATAACAATCAGGTTTTCATTCATAATATTCTGTCATCATTATACGACTTTGTTATGTAGCTACATCATTTCTTATCAAAAATACGTGTCGAAACGAGAAAACTACATAAAAAAATACGTCAGCATCCTGTAATAAACCTAATATCAGTATGCAAACACGTACGTACTTAATGCAACGACATTATCACGTAATGTATCATCAATTCATTTTGTGTAACATAATTCAAAGATTTCGATGGGACAACCCTATAAGTTTTTGGCACAATAAGGTACCTAATTATTCAAAATATTCATTGAAAATGAAGCCTTGTATTAAATCAAATTATAGCAAATCAATGATTACAAAACGTTCTCAGTTAGAAGAAACGACTACATACGTTTTTCTTCATAAATAGCAAAAGCAGTGGAGTTGTATTATCAAGAGTCAGTCTAGGTTTTGCTCTATAATCGGCAGTTGCTCTCTGAACAATGGACTTACGCGTTGTTTTCATTTTGGCTGTGCTAGGAATTGTTCAGTGTAAACGTAAGTAGCCACTGTTTAGAAAATCTTTCACAGTGTTGATTCTAAAAAGATAACGTTACTTTTATCTGTGTTATTCTTTTTGCTCTTTTTTATTTATTTATTTATTTAGTTCTATTTATTGTATGACTTTTTATTGCAAATGTTGTGAACAAGGATTTTTGAAGTCGTGATAAATAACTTGTGAAATTGATTACAAAAATATTGTGTGCGTTGATTTCAGTGATCAATTCGTGCAGTATAATAAAAGATTTTGTAAATGGGCACAACTCGAGACGCCTGAAGTTGGCCAAAGGAGAGGTATCCGGGCAGCCAGCTGCTTCAAAGATGACCCATCTTGTAAGTCCCATCGATAGCCTTTTGAACTGATTTTATGAAACTGAGACGACGAGAAACACCGTAGTTTGAATTTCAAATCCCGGGGTGCTACGCATAATTCGCCATGTTATAAAGTGGTATTAAATATGCTGGGGACAGATATGGCCAGACCTGTTTCACTCGATGTACATCGCGCGCTAATTCTTAAATAAAAAGCGACTCTTGCCGCGACGCCATAAAGTACAATTCAGCTCGCACGACCTGTACCGCGCGCGGTTGTCTTAGCGGAGTGAGTAATATTTATTCTGTGATATGGCGCAGAACGAAAACGAAGAGCTCATATTCCTCTAGCGGAAACTGTTTAACTTTTGTTTCAATTCTTTCGATCCTTGTCTGTCGCATGGAGTGGCACGCGCAACGCTTCTCTGTCACTGCTTTAAAATCTAGACTACCATGGATGTGACATACTTTTGACAAGGCAACCTGTTGGATAGGGAATAAAATCACCTTTCATTTCAAATAGACAACGAAATAACTGATGAGGGTATATTATTATGAATGTTTACCTGTTTGTGCAAGACTTACATTTAAAATCTAGGCAACCATGGATGTGACACACTTGACAACCCAACATTACTGTTGGATAGGGAATAATATAACCTCTAATTTCATAAAAAAACAATTATTTAATTGATGAGGATTACGCCTGTATATCTGTTTGTACCTGGCAACTTCATAGTTGGTCGAAAGAGAAAGTAGTCAACCTATATATTCCAATTCCTCTTCAATAACAAATCAGGGAAGTAGATAATAGAAAGTTAATATTATTTAATAACTTTAGCCCGCGATGCCCGTGATTTACCTAGGCTAGGCAACCCATTTACTATTTATTTGTGTACTTATTATCTAACATAATTTATAATCTTTGTCATCATCAAATAACAGACAAGGATATATTTCTTATACCGTATCTTAGACTATAAGTAAACATCAAGACAGAGCACAGCTAATCTGTTTAGAAATGTTAGCACAGATGCTGGCATTAGGTATTGGTTTTTGACAGCTTATCTTTGTAGTATTTGCTGTGGGTATTATTAGAACATTGATCCTAGAATTTTCTAGACTTCTGACTAGTGTTCATGCCTAATAGGCATGAATAACTAGTCAGAAGATATTTCATTTTATAATAAGTATTTTATAATGCACTCTTTTAGATTTGGGACAAGGATCTTGCAATAAAAGCATCGAATTGGGCATCCAAGAATATGTATGGACATAATCCTGACCGGACAATCCGTAAGTACTTATATTTTATTTGTAATCAGATTCCAATTTATTAGGGCACGTTAAGCTGTTATTGATTAATAGCAGTCGCTAAGCCATGTCAGAGGCCCTAGGGCGGCCTGACAAACTCTGACACCAGAGGCCAGCACAACCTCATACGACAAGCAAGTTAGGGTATTCGAAGTAGGTTCAAAGTTCAAATTACGTTTGTGAGAAGCGTGCTCGTGGCCACCAGATATATTATCATCAGTTATATCATCTGTGTTGTGTATGCCGACCATATTCTCATAATATCTATACTATAATAAAACTGTAACTGGGCTAAATCTGTACATTAAATATTTTTTGAAAATGTTAAGAACTTCAAAATCGATATGGAGTGCAAAAAGGTTTTTTTTTGTCTGTCTGTCTGTCTCTTTGAACACGCATCACGCTGAAACTACCGGATGGATTTTGAAGTAACTTGGCACAGTCAAAGTTTATAGTATGTGTTGAAATGAATGATACTTTTAATCACGAAAAAGTACGGGATTCCTGCGGGATATGAGTCTAAAGTTATGTTAATTTGAAAGGAATAATAATTGCACATCCGTTTATTAAACGGTACCGTAAATTCGGCTCCTATTCCACAAGTCAGAGTGGCACAGTGGAAGTGGCGTCTGGCCTGCAACCCAGAGGCACATGGATCGAATCCACGCGCTGCTATGAATGTTTTGCCTCAATATTTATAAGCATTTACTTGCGTTTTTTTACATTTTCTTTGATTTTTTAAGGCTTATGTAATTTCCTGAAGTAAATCGTCAAGTTTTGTTACGTAATATTGCAGATGGTAGTTTTTTAATTATTATGGTTTACAAACAAAGTGTAAAGACAGAAGCGGACGCCCAATTTCCGACCTATGTCTAAGATCCTTCGTGGCGCAATGGTGTCAGAACCCGACTTACGTGCCGTCAAACCCAGGTTCAAATCCGAGTAGCCGTTAAGACTTTTTTGCACTTTTTATTTTTTACAAACAAAGTGAAAAGACAGAAGCGGACACTAAATTTTCGGCCAGTGTTTAAGATCCTTTGTGGCACAGATGTGTCAGTACCCAGGTTCGTATCCGAGTAGCCTCAAAAACTTTTGCACTCAACAAAAACTTTTCATGAAGCAATAGTTCCATTAGCTAAATACAGAGGCGCCACTTAGCTTAACCCCTATTGGGCGCGAAGATAGGCCTCTATTTCCGTATATACATAGTACTCTGTGCCAGAATCCTTAATGTTTTACATGTTGTACTAACAGAACTGTCTGATGCACTAATTAACGGAAAGCCGACGTCGTTGCATAATATTTCGAAAATATACATTGCGTACACAACGCTCTTGACGTCAGAAACCGTGTTGGCATCATGAATCTGTAGAGGTTCGTGGTTGGCATCGAGTATGTTTTAAAATCCAGAAAGCGAAAATGTATTCTTCGAAAGTTCACCGTAAAGGTTTCGAACATTTATGACGTCACTGGCCGAGCTGCGATCGGGTATAGGTAGTTTCGAATAACGCTCCACATAACGCTATTCTTTTCTATTCTATTCCACAAAGTGTATTGGTGGCTGTACAAACATTAATAAATAATAATAAATATATTGGGGACTATTCCATACCAATTACCTAGCCCCAAACTAGGATACCCTGTAATATGGGCACTAGATAACGTACATAAATACGAATATCACATCCATGACTCGGAAACAAACATTTTTGCTCATCACACAAATGATTGCACCTTGCAGGATTCGAACCCGCGACCGTTTGATTTCGTTCCCAGGGTCACTAGCCACTAGACCAACCTATTAATTATTTATTTGCTATTGCAACACAGATAGATTTCAGCCTTCAGTGGCAACCCGACTTGGCCGTGAATAGTTAGAAGTTAGAAGTAGAGGCGAGAGCGAAGATTAGCGAGCTCCCGCCTTCGTCTTCTAACCTATCACGGCTATGTCGGGTCACTACTGAAGGTCTGTATGTAAGTTTGTTCGCGCATCAAGTAAAAACTACTTGATCGATGGCAATGCAATTTTCACTATTGGATAGCTTAGGGTTTGAGTTAAAAACTAGGCTACTTAGTATCTTAATCTGATGATTAGATGCCGAGCAATCGATAAAAAACTATTTGACGGCTGAACAAATGTAGTATATTATTGTATACTAGCTGTACCCGCGGATTCGCACGCGTGGTCTTTTCTTTACGTTCAAAGTACCATAATGTGCTATTCCAAGACCAATATAACAACATTTAAACAAAATTTCTTCAGCCTTCAAAAATACTTTTATCAATTGCTCAGCTTCTAACTCACCGAATTGGGATACCAATTACACCAGATTTATATCAAACAATGAAAACCGCATTGCAAATGGTCTAGTAGTTTTAACGTGATGCATGAACAAACAAACATACAGACAAACAGAAACAAAGACAGGATTAACAAAAAATATTGTTCAATACCTTTTTTAAGGACCCAAGAGCATTTTTTATTCTATTCGACGGCTGAACAAATGTAGTATATTATTGTATATTATAGGTACTTTTGGTCCTGGAATAACACGTATGAGTAACTTTTAAATGAAATGACCCCGCGAGCAAAGCCGCGGGTACAGCTAGTCTACTTATAAGCATCGATATTCGTAAAAAGAGTCCTAAGGATAAGGTAGTGCGTTCGTTTGTATTCGAGTGAAAAGCCTTTTCAATGACCGAGAAGTTTCTTGTCAGGCTGAACATTCTGTCATTCTGACCAGGCTCTGCTTTTTAAGGGTTTTTTGCATAAATATGCTGGGTCAACCACAATCCTTATAAATGTGAAACTTAACATACATGTTTTTGAGATCTTTATCTCTAAGAATAAGACCAACACATGATTAACAAAATTTCATTCGATACATTTTTCTTATCAAAAATTACGTTATTTTCGGAAATGTTTACATGCTTCTACTCAACGGCTTAAGTTTTATCTCTATAATAAATCTCACTGCAAGAAAATACAGTTTGTCATCTAAGGCTAAGACAAAATTTACCTAACTAAATTATTAGCCTGCCAATAAAATAAATAACTTTTGAAACATACGTCATTTAGTTCCGAGCTAAATGGTGTGTTCAAATGCTTATTGCTGGTAGCGGGTGGCAGAGTTTAGGGTAGGTGGTAAAATGTAACCTTGGACCATGGCCTTAATACGTGGCTAGTTAAATTTAGTTATAAAAAATAACGAAATAATTCTCTATTATACAGTTTTAAGAAAAATAACTCATTTTTGAATATACTAATCAGAATGAGAATCACGATAGTCAGTGACCTACTTCAACTTATCAAATTATAATAATATTAATACAGTTCGTGGTGATAGTATTTTAATTTAAACAACTGGTTAATCTGTCTTTCGAGTTTTCATCGATTATTGTTTCTATTATTATTTATTGTTTTACCATTTTGTTTAATCTAATTTCGCAGCGTCTGGGAGATACAGCGTAGGTGAAAACATTTACAGGTTCGGGGTAACGGATAAGAATCACAAATTCGACCCGGAAGTGGCCATGCAGTACTGGTGGGACGAGCACAAGGACTTCACTTACCACGCATTATCTAGAAAAGACTTCACCAGCTCAAAGCAAATCGGGCATTATACACAGGTAATTAAACATTAGGTGCAGAGGGACACATAGTAAAATCAAAGTCAAAATATTTTATTGTAAATAGGCAAAAATAAAAGCACGTTTACAAGTCAAAACTAACATCTCATGAACTAGGAGAAATACATAAAATATTATAAATAGATCAAATCAATAAAATTTAGGTAAACTAAGTATGCTTTGAGTTTGAAAAGGAAATATCCCTTTCATGTGCCAACAGAGTTAAATCTCACACTGGAAAATGAATACCCTTCTGACTCTACCGGTGCTTCGGAAATACACCCGGTAGAGAAGAGAGCACCAAGAAACGCTGCGGGGATGTATTTTTTTCCACATTAGTTAATTCTTTATATTTTTTCAAATGTCAGATATTATAATAAAACATATTAAAATTACAAATATAAGTGTCGATGAGATGTCCCACAATCATCAAACCATCAAACTGTGAAAAATTAAATATATTTTTTAATTCTAGTATGTTGTATCTCAACATCATGTCAATAATCTCTATGGTACGGAGCGGTAGGTGGATACCTTTTTTTTAACCAACCAGCACTGGCCCGGTGGACTATAGCATATACTCTCATCCTCGCTCTCTCCTTTTTTAGGGGAAAGCCTGTGTAGCAGCTGTGGCGAAAGTGATAGGCTGATTGTGATATGGTAGGTCCTCTGAAAAAAATACTGAGAAAAATAGTAATTCCTGTGCTGCTCTTAATAAAATAATATTTTAATCGTCCCACCCTTCATCCGCATCCATATTCGTTAGGGGTGCGCATTGATACCTATATGCACAGTCCCGGAAACATCGAATCTCTACGTCTCGCGGGGCGTTGCACGGTTGATATTGAATCGTAGATGACTTAGGTATCAACAAAAATTGATTGGGTAATTTTTTTATATTTTTTTCTACCCTGTACTGTACCTGTCTGGTGGGCAGAGGTCTCCACTATATCCCTCCAAGATTCTCTTTCCTGAGCCGCCTCGTACCAGCCGTCTTGGTAGGTGTCTAGGTCATCTCTCCACCTCTTTCTCGGCCGGCCTCGGCGGCGTCGTCCATCTTCAGGAGTCTACTGTTTCATGACCTTTGCCCACCTTTGGTCGGGATGCATACGGATAACGTGACCAGCCCAATCCCGTAATATAATAAAATATTAAAAAATAAATTACGCAAGTGAATTCTACTAAATACAGTATTGCTTCATGACTTTACGTTTTGTTATGAATATTTAAAAAAAAAATTAATGGAAAAAACCATAATTTAATGAAAAACACTAAACTATCAAGTTTTCTCAAAAAATGGTTTAGAGACTTGAATAGTACAAATTATTAGCCTATTTTAGCATATTATCTGGTACTGCAATATCTTGCGATATTTGAGATATGTTAGTAGTATATTTATTTTTATTTTATATATCCTATATATTTGACTTATGGCATTGTAGAAAAAATTGTTATCTTTAATGCTGCCAGCTACTTCTAATTTTACAAACAAATCAAGGTTAGCTACTAAAGCACGATTTTTTTTATAAAAAAATCGTAAATCGTAACTTCACAAAAATCAAATTAGGGGTAGTCCGTATGTAATGTTAGGTAACAACGAACTAAGGTCTTCGTCTGACGTTACCTACCCTCTCAGTGACCAAAGAAGTATATCTCTGTAAGTAATGGGTTGATAAAAAAAAATTGTAACATAAAACTATTGTATTAACATGTTGATTTCAAAAATGTACATACTCGTACTAATCCTTAACCCCTACTTCACGATTTCAGCCCACTGTGCGTCGCCCCTTTTTTATTGCGAGTCTCGACACTTCGTGCGTCCTGTTTGCGTTCGCCGACTCGATTATATCGATCACAGCGCGCAGGCAGTGTGCGCTGTGGAAATTTTTGTGGTGCACATAATAATATATACGCGGATTAACTATTTTGTTCAATAGATGGCGTGGGCAGATACCACAAGAATTGGATGCGGAATCTCGCAGTATTTTAAAAACGAATGGAACTATTTCTACGTGGTCTGTAACTATGGACCTGGGTAAGTTTAAAAATATAAATAAGTTATAAGTAGCATATTACATAAATTGTGTAAACGAGAGGAAGAAACTATAATTAAATTAGGGTATGAAAATTGACCACAAAGTAGGATTTGAACCTGCTAACATTAGATTGCCCATGACATCACACTGTTAAATATAATGAAGCTCAACACAACACCCAGCTTTGCCCACGTCCCGCGTCACGTAAAATGTTGCGAGGACCGATGCGGGACAGTGCGCGTCACCGCTTCGCTCCGACCGCGTGGTACGCCTTGCCAAGTTCGCGCGCAAAGTTGGCGCCCAATATGTTTGCAATGTGAGTCTCAGGCGACATTTCTGCGACATTGCCTGGTGTGTAATCAAGAGAATTGGCATTGAACATTGTTCCCAGGTCCGTCACGTATTACATTTGTCCTTTAAGCCCCATTTACACATTGATAAGTAGCAAGTGCGAGTGACAAGTGCAAGTGCTTAGAGC
The DNA here is from genome assembly GCA_946251855.1 of Alsophila aescularia. Classification (NCBI taxonomy): domain Eukaryota; kingdom Metazoa; phylum Arthropoda; class Insecta; order Lepidoptera; family Geometridae; genus Alsophila; species Alsophila aescularia. Next base: position 17,787,692 of record OX276375.1, on the reverse strand, counting down.
TTAGCCCGTGTGGTGGTTATGCCGGTTGGCGTTGATAAGTGCGAGTGTATATCTACATATCACTTAACACTTGTCACTTCTCACTCGCACTAGCACTTATTAAAGTGTAACTGGGGCTTTAGTGAATCCAAGGCTTTAGAATAACCTGTCATGTTGGGGGACATTTTGTCACTTAATGAAACCGAGGCTTGACTGACACAAAAATAAATAAAATAACAAAGGCTTTGAAGGGCCCATACGTCCGAATACCCTTATAGCATCACTCGTGTGTCTTCTGTGTGTCCGTCTGTCACAGACAAATTTCTCCAAATCTACTGGACCGATTAAGTTGAAATTTGGTATACATATGAATTTATATGACTCAAAAACGGACGTGTAACGTAAAGAATAAACTTTGAATGTATGTAACTGAAAGTGGAATATTAAAAAAAAACGATCTGTACCGTGTGACATATATATTTATAATAAAACAATAAAAACGAAAAAAACTTTACAACGAAGATAACATAAAAAGGGTACTTAAAATAAGCTACTGAACAAGAACATAACATTTTTAAAATTCGTGTTTGTCTCTCTGTTTGTCTGTTTATCTGTTTGTCCGTATGTTTGTTCGCGCATCACGTAAAAACTACTGTACCGATTGCGATGCGGTTTTCTGTTGGATAGCTTGGGGTTTGACTTAAAAACTGGTGTACTTGGTATCTCAATCCGATGAGTAGAAGCGATATATCGATAACAATCGATAAAAACTTTTTGACGCCTGAAGGAGTTGCGGTCAAATGTTGGTATATTGGTATTTTAGGTCTTGGAATAGTACATAGAGTACTTTAATCTAGAGAAATGACAAAGCGTGCGAAGTCCCGGGTATCAGCTAGTATTCAATAAATTGGCTCGTTGTGATGGTCTCAATTGTTGTAATAATTTTGCAATAAAAACTTTTAGTTATTCAAGAAAATAGATGATATTTGAACCCTACCACTTTACCTCAGAAACTACTGAGCCTAAAAGTTAAACAAAAAACAGAAAATAGTCGCGAGTTCAACACGCACTTGTCCGTTTTTGTTTTTAAATAAACTTTATATTCTTGAAGCTAAGAGCGATATCTTTTAAACAACCTTTAGATGGTTAGAATTACCTAAAGCATGCACATAATGATATATGAAATAGTATAATTATACCAATTTTGTTTTCAGTGGCAATTTCGTGGGCGAAACTCCTTACAACAATAAAAATGGAGCGAGCGGTAATTTAGTCTGTGGTGAAGCTGATTGCAGTCGAAAGTATGGTGACAAATGCTAAACGAAACTATCAACAGTTAACATTTTATAAGGTGTATAAAATTAAAACCAAAATTACTTAGTGCTATTTATTATACAATGGGTAGGCTGTGTTTTTAATTATAAATAAATGATATTTATTACCAAAGCTTACATTTTTATCTGACCACGCCATTAAGCGAAATAAAACATTCCACCTATCCTGTAAGAGCTCGTTCCCGTATGTCGGGTGTCGACCACCGTATTTTAATCGGATGTCGGCGCTTCTGTTCACACTAGGCTGTTGTCGGACCCGATCAAAGCTGCAGTCTATGCGAGGCGACTTTACACTATGGACGCCGACGAAGCTTTTGTTGTGATGTATTATTATTTGAGAAGAAAACGAATAAATGTCTGTATTCGTTCTTTATCTTTATCGCCAAGAAAAAAAAAATGGGTGCACCAATGATTTTATATATATGGGATGCATTGGGTGCATCCCATATATGAAAGAAAGATTCAGATTGGGAACATTTCAAAACTTAATAACAGAATTGAGAAGTGACGAAATTTTTCATTTATTTTAGAATGTCATTATACCTACATTCAACAATCTATTAGCTCGAATATCAGTGAGCATAAACTACCAAAATACAAGATTTAGAGACTGCATTTGTACTGAAGAAAGGTTAGCGATATTTCTAAAGTAAGTTAATAAATTATACCTATTAATATGTTTACTAAAGAACAGATAACTTATTAGTTTATACGTATTTATTTAAAGAAATATCAAAAAATAAGGTTAGGTTGGTTATTAAGGCACCGACATCCGATAAATGTGAACAGCGCCATACTCATAGGCGAGCGAACCCGACACGATTTTTTTCCGGGCGTAAAGGGCTGGCAAAACACCCGATATTTCTTATCGGCGCCGACATAAAAACGTTGTCGGATAAGTGTGAACAGCTTCATATAAAATGTTATGCCACTAGAGCAGCCGATTTTCTGTCCGGCGACACCCGAAAATTAGGAACGGGCTGTTAGACTAGACAGATACCTAATTGAAAAGCAACCACCTAAAAAACTAATCTAAAAACTATTTCTTTTAGAATGCTTTGTGATCTCGTTGTGAGCTACCCTGAAAGTTTCAGCCGGATTCCACCCGGAACGACAGACGAACAAGAAAGTGACTTAATAAAAACGTGGTACAAAAGATAATTCAATTAGAAAACAAAAAAATCGTTATAAATGATGGAGAGATTGGATTTATGTACCTAAAACCTACAACAGCGTATTTTTAAAGTATACATACAAGCCCACTACGCATCCATATGAATCTGATCGTTTAGGTATAGGTTAGAATGATAATAAATTTTTTAATTTAAAAAAAAACTTTCCATGTACATTCAATATCATCATCATCGGCCTATATTTGTTCACTGCTGGACGTAGGCCTCTCCTAATGCGCGCCACTGAGCTCGGACTTCAGCTCTGACAGATTCATTATAGTTACACTCAAATAAATAATAGTTTAAAAAACTAAAAAACACGCTTTATATAGAAAATTTTAATAGTGTAAATAAGAAAAAAAAAAACAAAAAATCGTGGGGTGCATGGGTCAATAGTTATAAATATTTCATTGACAGATATGAGAAGAAGGATTATCATTTCGATAATATCTTAAAAAGCACCCCACGCTTTTTTTTAAATAAAACTTTTTTTTCTTATTTACACTATTAAAATCTATTTTTTAGTTTGGTTGTCTATATAAAGCGTGTTTTTTAGTTTTTTTAAACTATTATTTATTTTCTACTTTTTAGTTTGGTTTATTTAGAGCGTTTTTTTTTTTCGAATTATTGCATTTTCTTTGACAGGTGTGCAAAATTTGAATGAAGTTTAAAGTGGGTCAAAATAGCGTCCAAAGGAGTCGGTTAAAAATAATTCTTTTTGCTCGCGTAGTACCTGCAGTTTAGCATGAATGAGGTCGAAAGCGTATTTTTATAGTATACAAGGCGCAGAACACATCCAGCAAATGCAAAATGTTATATTATTCTATTACACCGAGGCCTGGGGCCTGGCTTTAATGGGTAGGTAGATTAGAGAAATTGGACCCTGCTAAACTTCTAAACAAGTGTTATAAGACCTAGTGTAATTCACAGCCCATTATTCTGAAGTTGAATATTTGAAAACCTAAGATATCCAGTGATTGAATACTAGCGCTGTATTTTAAACGACTAAAAAGGAGTGTATTGTTTTTTAGCATTCATGTATGTATGATGTATGTGAGTTTCTTTGTTCCACCATAACTTTTAAATGCCTGAACAGATTTAGACGTATGGGGTATCGTTATCGTCTTTATATCCCCCCGAGTAACATAGGCTATATTTTTATTTGAAAACATTTAATATGGCGGCAGTAAGGCACCATATTCAAATTCGAAAAAAAACTTCGAAATTTACATTATGGGTATCAAATTGAAGGTCTTGATAAGCACATTCCAACAGTATATAAGGGCAGGCGTGTTTTTTTAGCTTCTATGATACTGCGTACCGTGATTTATTCAAAATGGCGGACTTGTAGGTTTGTCACAAAGGTTATGTTAGTGTATAAAGAAATGTAGTTAGACAATTATTATAAACTGTTTGATTGTGTTTGCGAAGATAACATTTGCAACTCCGCTCAAGCTTAACTTTACGAAAAGTATTATTTATTCTGTGACTAGGGTGAACTATATTCTATTACTTACTAGCTGCGCCCCGCGACTTTGCACGCGTACACTTTTTCCCCTATCCCCTCCCACCCTCTCCTAGTTTTTTTCTTCTAATTCTGCAAGTTTTTTTGGCCATAAAAAACGCCCACGAGGGCGTGGGCGTTTTTAGAAGACCCTACCAAAGTTTCATTCATTTCATTTCATAAGGATGCGTTTTCTGAAATACAAATTAAATGTATTAATTTTATCTGACGAGGACATGTAGAAATTCAGTGTTCTAAAGCTATCTGCTTAGTGCTTATTGGTATATTTTTCTACATATATATTTTTGCTTTGAATTAATAACTTAACTAAAATGTATAAACCTTTGCAAAATAATACCTACATTTCAAACTCAATAATATTTCTGCAACATATTGAATTAGATACTTATAATTTATTGTTAAATTATTTCGTCTAATTGATTTGATTTACCTAATGAGCCGGCTAATCTAAATACGTGGATAAAGTGAGAGATATCAAAAATTATGATAGCTGGATATCCTACGCGCTTTTGATTAAATTATGTAGAGTAGTGACTAAATTAGAGGCGAGAAGAAAACCCGAAACAAAATCCATTGCAAAAACCGGCCAAGTGCGAGTCGGATTCTCGCCCAAGGGTTCTGTACAAACTTAACTTTGCCGTTGGAAAACTGTTGTCCCCATACATCGACATAGGTCGCGGTCAGTTTACCAACAAAATATATTTTTTTTTGTTTACCTACATATTGGTAGTGATTCGGACATCTCCTGAGCTAAACTAAATTTCTTCAAATGTAATTTAAAACTTGTTTGCTTCGTAACATGGTATTTTTTCTCCTGGCATCTAATCCTCACTCACTAAACTACCACTAAAGCCTGTCAGCGCAAAATCAACTTTGTTTCCACGCAGCGAGAGTTCCCATTTGTCCAAACGCTGTCTCAGAACGTGTCCGAATTTATCCAAACGCTGTTAGACAGCGTGTTAAAAACCTGTTTTAATTACGTTATTTTAAACTGTGCAGCTTAAATTCGGCTATAAAAAACATTATTTGGAAGCAATTTGGTCATTTTACTCTAGCTAGACTAAATTTCTTCAAATGTAATTTAAACCTTGTCGACCTTGTAACAAGATCTTTTTGCCCCTGGCATCTATTCTAAACTTACGTTAATTTAAGCTGCACAGCTTAAAATAACGTAATTAAAATAGGTTTTTAACACGCTGTCTAACGCCTGCTCGGACTGCCTGGAAAAATCTCGTCCGTGATTCAAATATTTCCATTAGAAAAATTATTATATACCTACATATTGACGGTTTTCGATTTTTCTCTTTACTTATGCCATAAGAGATTGCTTCTTGCCAAATGTCATGATTCTAGGTCACCGGGATGTACGGGTACGGTGGACGGGTTTTGATCCCTTTGCGAGAGTCAAAATAAACGGCCGTATTTTTTGATGGCGTTGACATAGAAGTGTGTTTTTTTCACAGCTCCAAGGGATTATAGACCTGAGTATTTGATATTAATTTCAGCTTGATACGCGATTGATACGCGTTCCTGAGAGAAAGGGTCTTGACAGACAGACAGACGGACAAGGAATTGATGCTATATAGAGTTCCTTTTTCTTTTTGATGTACGGAACCATAAAAACGAAAAAAAGTACATTACTGCGGATTTCGATTTTATTTAACGTACTAAAATGTAATAACCCTTTCCTGTTAGAGTTGACACTGTACGATCGCTCCATCGTGAGAGATAGCTATAAAATAAAATAAAGTGATTTTACAATGGCTATCTATCATCTATAATGGAGAGCCTCTAAATCATTATCAATCCTTTAATCAGATGTTAATTCCTTCATCAAGACTGATACCGATAAGACGCCCTTTCGCATTATCAGAAAAATGTGTTAGTAATATAATATTATTATTGGGAACAAGCGCTCGGTTACAGAAATGGTAAGTTAATAAAAATATTTTTCGTGTAACCACGGTCCTGTGCATAATTTGAAACAGATCCGCGAAAGTAAATTCACTATTCATAAAAATAAATAATTATTAAAAAACAATAAACCCGCCAGCCAGCGAACTTAAAAGATATACTTAGGCATAATGCATTTCATTTCTCCTTCGACGGGATCATCTAGAACCTGGCGAGCTACTCATGCCTCCGACTGCATGATATATTTCAAAATCAAGAATCTATAGCTTATTTGCTTCTTTAAGTTTGATTCGCATTGTTTTTTTTTTGTAATCATTTATGTTTATATTAAATTTTTAGTTTCCCTTATGTATTTTTGGTATGTACTTTTAAAGATCTTCATTTTGACCAGATTCTTCTGTTATTCGCGTGCGTGCCGCTATCATGGGCGCTGGAGCCTCGTATGATAGAGCCCCCCTTGCGGGTGGAGATGCCCCCTCCGCCCAATACAGAGGAGAACGCGAGGATCGTGTTCGAGAGTTGGATGCCCATGCCGATTGACCACTTTGACCCTCAGAACACGGATACGTTCCTGATGGTATGTTGATACATTTGACTACTATCAGCTATTTGTAGTTCCGAATGTGGCGTAGCTACCGCTCTAAGTACGTAGACATGCCTTTTCAAAACAGTTCGGGCCAATCCCAATCTCAACCCTGCAAAATAAGCCATATATTTTGCGGGGCGAAGTGATAATTGAGTGAATAGGTATACCTATGAATCCTTTCCTACCTACACTTTTCTATAGTTCATTTGCAATGCGTCAGTGCCTTGCGGACGACGGTGCGGGATGAGGAAACCAGTACAAAAGCAGGATTGCAGCTCATAAGTGACTCCCTACACCGTCCTCTTTCCTAAAGAATATCTCCACTTCCTTCTTTCTCTTGGGACCCTAAATAACAAACAAGTAATAGAAAGGGTTCGTCTTTTGGCAAAAAAAAAACGATTTCCCCAATATAATGAAATATTCGAACATTTCAGCGGTACATGTTCAATGAGGAATTCTTCGGCGGTGTCGGCTCGCCCATCTTCCTGCTGATCGGCGGCGAGTGGGCCATAGCCGCCGGCTGGCTCCGGGCGGGGAACATGTTCGAGATGGCGCGCGAGAACCACGGCTACCAGATCTACACCGAGCACAGATACTATGGACATACTCTGCCTTATTCGTAAGTGTCAACTGTTAATACATATTGTTAATTTGATTGATCCTGTCTTTTTTTTTTTTTATTGTCGTCTGAATGTTCCGTATTGGCAAATGAAAAAATATATATACATATTATAAAATATAATTTTCATTTTGGATGTTTTATTTACGTTCTAAGTTCGACGAGACGACGGAGTAAGCCTGTGACGTCGCGTGTAACTTCTTTGCAAGACCGCGCGCGTCTAAGAATAAGTTGAACTATCAGCTTACTTTTTCGTTGTTTTAGGGCTCGGAGAACGCAACTTACTTAGATATTATTTTTGTATGGATTACATTGTTTTACAGGATATATCTAATTTAAAAAAAACTGTATTATTATAAACTGTTTGTTATACTTTTAGAAACTTCACCACCGAAAACCTCCGCTTCCTAAACGTTGACCAAGCCCTCGCCGATCTTGCGTACTTCATAAATGAGATGAAGAAAATACCCCGTTTCGCCGAAAGCAAGGTCATATTGTATGGAGGCTCGTACGCTGCCAACATGGCTCTGTGGTTTAAACAGCGGTACCCGCACTTGGCCGTTGGTGCAGTTGCATCAAGCGGGCCGATCTTGGGAGAAGTTGATTTCACTGGTGAGTTTGGGCAAATACTTTTGCTTTTTTAGGGTTCATCATCATCATCAGCCCGTGTCAGTTCACTGCTGGACATAGGCCTCCCCAAAGCACGCCACTGAGCCCGATCTTCGGCTATTTTGTCTAATCCTCCGATGTCGCCTCTCTCCGTCCGAGTTTTGCAAGGGCCACCGCGTTGTCGTGGTTTTTTATTGCCATTCCAACAAGGGTTTGGAGCAGATTAGGTCGGAGCGTGGAATTCATCAAACGGAGACGTTCAAGCTTGCAATCAATATCCAGAGTGCGTTCCGACAAGTCGGTGATCACTCCCGGTTTTAAACCTAGTGATCACTGAGACATCTCTGAATGTGCGTTTTTGTTGTTTTAAACCTAGTGATCACTGAGACATCTCTGAATATGCGTTTTTGTTGTTTTAAACCTAGTGATCACTGAGACATCTCTGAGTATGCGTTTTTGTTGTTTTAAACCTAGTGATCACTGAGACATCTCTGAATATGCGTTTTTGTTGTTTTAAACCTAGTGATCACTGAGACATCTCTGAATATGCGTTTTTGTTGTTTTAAACCTAGTGAGCACTGAGACATCTCTGAATATGCGTTTTTGTTGTTTTAAACCTAGTGATCACTGAGACATCTCTGAATATGCATTTTTGTTGTTTTAAACCTAGTGAACACTGAGACATCTCTGAATATGCGTTTTTGTTGTTTTAAACCTAGTGAGCACTGAGACATCTCTGAATATGCGTTTTTGTTGTTTTAAACCTAGTGAGCACTGAGACATCTCTGAATATGCGTTTTTGTTGTTTTTTTGTTATGCGAATGATGAAGTCGATCTCATTTTTCGTCATACCATCGGAGTTTTGCCACGTGCACTTCCGTTGGGGCTGATTCTTAATGAAACAGTTAATTAAAAACAGCCCTTTCCTCTCCAGGAAGTTAACTAGCATTTGCTGCCTCCTATGATTTCTGCTGCCAAATCTGTGTTGTACTACTACCGACTCGCTCCATTTTTGACTCCCACTTTAGCGTTGAAGTCCCCTATGACAATGTTGAAGTGAGCTTTTGTTGTGTTGTGCAAGGCTTTGGATATGTCTTCGTACATATCCTCTACTTCATCATTCGAGTGTGTCGAAGTCGGTGCGTACACTTGAATAACCTTGAGGCTATACCTCTCATTTAATTTCATAACGAGGTACGCAAACATTGTCGACACACTGGAGATTTCTAATGTTGTCAGAAAATACCTTGTTGAAAAGGAACCCGATACCGCCTTGGAATTGATGATCTCTGCAATACATAAGATTGCCCGGCCCTAATCTGTCTCTTCGGACTTCACATAATCCCAAAATGTGCCATCTTATGTGTCCCAGCTCCTCTTCCAGCAGTGCGTCCGTTAAACGTTGCCAGTTTTGGCTGCCTTCCGTAGCCCGGGGATTCTTAGCACCCCCTGCCCAGCTGTGACCATGACCACTGCCGTAGCCAGGAATAGCGGGGCTGCCGGGAACTGGGGGCCGTATTATATTTGTGTTTATCATATTTTGGGAGGTTTATGGTTTACCGCATAATCGCCACGCTGAACGGGGTTGGCGGTCGCAGAGCGCAGTTTCTTGCGTCGATGACGCTGCTGTCCATCTGCGGTCTTTAGATTTTAAACTGCGCCAATTCTGAATTGTTATACCGCCATCTCGTCAGAGCCTCGTCCGTTGTTCGGCAGGATGTACCGCGGGCAGGTGAGATTGACTTGGAGTAGAGTACTGAGAAGGTGTTCGTACTCCCTAACATCCCAATCCCATTTTTAGGATTCCATACCTCAACAGGAAAAAGGATCCCACATAGGATCACTTTATTGCCCGTCCGTCTGTCTGTCAAGACCCTTTTTCTCAAGAACGCGTGGAGATATCAAGTTGAAGTTAATATCAAATACTGCGTCTAAATAAGTCGTCAGAATACATTCACGACTATAGATGTAAAGCCGGTTTAAAACGAAATCAACTTGTCGGATTAATTATTTATTTTTCGTTCAAAAAAATGGTTTAATATGGTTGAAAACTATGTTTTTTTAATAATTGTTCATTGCGTCATCGAATTTTACATATAATGGAGAACCAGACTGTATATTTTCAGGTTTGTCAGTTTTTTTTCTACCTATTATCAATCAATACGAACTATATTTATTCACACGAAATTTGCCATTTTATACGCTTTATATTAGCTTCACTTGTATGTTTGTAACCGACTCCTTTGGACGCTATTTTGACCCACTTTAAACGTTCAGATTTCATTCAAATTTTGCACACCTGTCAAAGACCGATAACAATGCAATAATTAGAAGAAAAAAAAAAAGTATAAAAGCGTGGGGTGCTTCTCATATGTGTCAATGAAATATTTATAACTGTTGACCCATGCACCCCGCGATTTTTTTTTTGATTAAAATTTATTTTCTATTTTTTAGTTTGGTTTTCTATATAAAGCGTGTTTTTTTAGTTTTTTAAACTATTATTTATTTATGTTAAAAACGAGATGTGCATGTGGGTAATTTTAATTCAAAACTTGTCAGCGTCGCGTCGTTTATCTTTCGACATGGATTATAATAATAATTATGATTAAAACGTACCTACATTTATTAAGTAACTGTAACCTTTGTTATTTAGAACAGCAAAATATTGAATAATTAATAAGTAAAATGAATGAATTAAAGTACCTACTTTATTTATGAAATGTAACCTCCTTTTTATCCGCGAAGTCGGGTATTCAACCGTTTAAAACTATTTATTTCAGGTGTTATACCGTTGATTATAGTTTTAAACGCTTGTTTTACAACTATATTCACGATTCAAGTGAGTCTATTCAATAGTTTCAGAAGCTGACACAAAAATCCATTTATTTCAGGATACCTGGAAGTGGTCCACGAGGCTTTCTTATCAGAAGGTGGGGAGCAGTGCATGTCGACCATACGACAAGGGTTAGAAGACACCATCGCAGCCATGAATACAGAGGCAGGTCGACGAAACTTGGAGCAAACTTATCGGTTAGTTTATTCCCAAACTAACCTAACTAAAAATATAAGTATTCCTCACCCCCAAGAGTGAAGCTTTGAAGATATGCTGATCCGCACAACCCTCACGCACACATTTACACCATGTTATGACGATCGGCCGCCTTATCGCAACAAGACTTCGTCATTAGTCGTATTAACTGTATCAAGTTCTAAAAAAAGCCGTCTTTTCTGTATGTCGTATGAGGTAGTGCCACTAACATGGCTTAACGACTGCTATTAATCTATCACAGCCGGGACCGACAGCTTAACGTGTCCTCCGAAGCAAGCAGCGATGAAAAACCGCACATAACTTCAAACAAATGTCATTGGTGCGCCTAAGCCCACCAATGTATTTTTTTTCTCTTTATCCTAGGGCTGAACCCGGTATCCTTGGATTCTAAGTTGCACTATTGAACCGTTAGGCTACCATCGCTCTTTGACGAAATTGTGTATCAACTACAAATAGCCATCCTCTGCCTGTTACTACCATCTCTCGAATTTGGCGGTGAATAAATCCTATATTTTAAAGAAATAATCCTATATTTTAAAGAATAAATCCTATATTTTAAAGAATGAATCCTATATTTTAAATAATAAATCCTATATTTTAAAGAATGAATCCTATATTTGTAAAGACTGTTTATAATTCAAAAACCAATTTTTTTTTAGATTCACTTGTATCTGTGTGTGTATTTCTGTCCTGGAATCTTGCTACTCAAATTACGAGCTCTTCCCTATTAGCTCACCTGCTGAAACTTTCAGGCTAAATATGATTTATTAAAAATAAACTCACTTACTTAAGTGAGTTTATTTTTTACACTTCACATACTTAAGCATTTTTTTAATGTACATTTTTAAATTATACTTATTTAAATTTCAGCCTATGTCAACCTCTGGATTACAACAATCGATTTGACTTGGGATACTTCTCGGGGCTCATCAGTTGGACCTTCTCGACTTCCGTGCAGACCGCCAGACCTGGCACTCTGTTGAATATTTGCAATAACTTCGCCACTAACGCTTACGGTATCTATTATCTTTTTATTTTAACAGTTTAAATTAATGAGTGAAATGAGACGCCTATGATTCGGCACCGATACATCAAGACACATTATTTTATCTGGAATAATCTTGACCCTTTTGTAACTAAGACGTAAATAAATTACAAATTGTTCTGTACGTTACAAAAAACAGTGTGCCTGCTCATGATTTATTTATTTATCACACTATTGTCTATGTATGTGTGTATGTTTGTTACTCCTTCACGCTCAAACGGCTGAACGGATTGGGATGAAATTTGGTACCAAGATAACTTATAGTATGTGTCTATGTCTATGTGACAGGTATCAAAGTAAAAGCTTCAAAACATTAGAATTTTTAGTAAACTTTCCAAAAACAAACTTATTAAGCTTTTGATCAAAATTGACCAAAAATCTTAGGGTTTTGAAGCTTTTGAATCAAAATTGACCAAATATCCTAGGTTTTTCAGCTTTTGTATGATCTAATTTGACCAAAAAATCTATGGTTTTTTTTCTAGCAAAGTTTGAATGAAGAAATCTAAATCTACACTAATATTATAAAGAGGAAAGATTTGATTGTTCATATGTTTGTAATGGATAAACTCAAAAAATACTGAACTGATTTTATAATTTCTTTCACTTATAAAATTCTAAATTATCAGCGAGTAACGGGGGAAGTATTTTATTTAAAAAAAATGTGTTCCTTACGAAAATTGCAATAATATAACAAGAGGTATCAAAAATTTGCAAAAATGTTGAATACTTTGTGTAAGGAACGTTGTCATGGAAACGAAATAATAACAAGAATGTCAAGTGCTTGAGTAGGTAATAATGCAGTTGTCTATGGTCAAAATACTGCTGACAATGATTACGCTTACTGGCGGGTTCTTTTTTTAAGAAGTTAAGACAAGAATAAAAATGCTAAAAGTAAGAAAATTGCCGCGGTGTGAGCGCTATCGATAAACTCAATAAACACAAAAAATACATAAACGATTTAAAAAAATCTAGGCCAGGTCTAGCATTTTGGGGCTAGTCGGTAACCGTCTAAAAGTAGTTCGTTCCCGCATCAAGTTAGATTTTAAAACTTAACAAAAAGGAAGATATACGAGGGGTGGTCAAAAAGTTCGCGGAATGAAAGGGTTAGAAAGAGACAGTTTTTTTTTCGTATACCTAGGACTAATTGATTGTGATGACTCAACTTCACTATAAATACCAAGTTTTGGCTAAATCTGGTCACTCATGTTCCGGGAAGAAAATATCAACTATATAGAAAATTGAGTTTCGCGCTGTTATAAAGTTCCTCACCAAGCTGGGAAAAAACGCTGCTGATCATCATGGAAGAGATGTCAACTGCTTACGGGGACTCTTGCCCTGGGAAAACCATGATTTACAAATGGCATGGCCTATTCAAGCAAGGCAGAGTTTAAAGTGTCGCAATCGGCCGGAAAGATCATGGCCACGATTTTTTGGGATTCTGAGGGTATTTTGTTGATCGACTACAAAGAAGAAGGCGTCAACATCACCGGAAAATACTACGCCAGCTTACTCGAAAAGCTAAAAAATGCCATCAAGGAAAAAATAAGAGGAAAATGGAATCGAGGTGTGTTGCTTTTGCACGACAAAGCGCCAGTTCACAAGAGCCACGTTGCGGTGGCTGCCCTACACAAGTGTAGATTTGGCAGAAAAGATTTGGCCCCGTCAGATTATTATTTGTTCCCGAAAATGAAAAAAAGAACTTCGAGGAAAAAAGTTTACTAACGATGAAGAAGTGAAGTCGGCGATTTCGGCCTATTTTAAAGGCCTCGACAAAACATTTTTTTCAATGATTTAAACAAATTATTTGTCTCTTACATTTGTCCGATCTGTCAAATAATGTTTCTCAAAAAAAAGTTCTGTTTCTCCATAACTAAGGGAGAGTATATAAAAGATTCTTTTTTTTTTTATTTAAAGGAAAAATATTTTTTTATTTCATTTTCTTTCCTTGCCATTCCGCGAACTTTTTGACCGCCCCTCGTAGATACTAGACAATGTAGGACATTTTAAGACTGGACCTTTTGAGACTCTGGACCTTTTGATACTGGACGATTCACTGGACATTGTGGAACTGGACGTAATAGGTCACTGGACTTTTTATACATACTAGACTTTTAGGACACTAGTCATTGTGAGCCTGAACGCCTGATAACTCAAATAACAAACAAACGCCAAAAAAAAACTTGAAAGGACGCTTCGTTTCAAGCAAACGATTTTTAATGAACTTTAGTCTACCCTATAGGTTTTGATGCGAGTGTCAAAATATGCGGCATAGACGGCCGTACCTTTTGATTTACAACTTGATACCTCCACGCTTTCCTGAGAAAAATGGTTTTGATAGACAGACAGACTGACAACGTAGTGATCTTATAAGGGTTGTTTTTTCCTTTTATGTTATGGAACCCTAAAAATTACTGGTGATTAAATATAAAACATACTCTATACTCAACATAATGCTTTTTTGTTAATTATTATAATTGATAGATTTTATATATATCCCCCATCCTTTTTGGCGTCCCATGAAGGCTTAAATGCATATAAGGACATCTTGAGAAAGGATATTTCGATAAAAAGATGTCATGAGCTGACAAGAAACAGTGCAGAGCACAGAAACACCCCACCTGCAAATGAATCTAACAACTCACCAGTGAAGGCAGGATATATATGATATAGTACCTAGATGTTAAAAAAATATCCCAATGTTTGAGATTTGATTTATATTATTTAACTTTTCTAGGAGAAACGCCAATGGAAAAAATAGGTGGATATATTGCTGCAATCCGGAATATGCAACCAGGAGGTTGCTGGTCGATAATCTATGAAGACTATGTGGCATCATACGCTAACACTGCTCCTTCCATTTGTAAGTACTAATAGCGTATTTAGGACGACTTTGTGTCTCTGGCATCCATTCGCCATAATTATATACCTGCACAAGTAAATATATGAAATTTTAATGTTTCTTTCCATTTATGTACATTATTGTGCGAGCATAAAAGCTTTGACGTATAGCCTCTGATTTTATGGTGAATAGATAACATTTCTTAGCTCGCTTCTGCTGTCCGAATTAGAAAATTGAAGCGGCAAAGGCCAGGCCACATAGCTCGTAACATCGATAACCGCTTGTGGAAGAAAAGTTCTCGAGAGCGATCTCTTCCAGACAACCTTAGTATGGAGAGGATCGGGGATTAAAACATTTCAGTCGGTGGCGCAATAATGTAGTAAATTAACAAACATACATATTACACTATAATAATACAGACGAGTATGTCAAAAATAATACATTACTTATACTGAAACAATACATATAAGACGAAGCCTCCTGCGCTTCGACACCATAACCTTTAAAATCCTAAACAGATTTGGGATGGTATCGTTAGAATCCTTAAATCATCCCGAGTGACATACGATATTATACTTTTGAAATGTTCGTTTTTAACAGTCATGTTTTTCTCTTACATCGATGATTTACTTGTTATATTGCATTATATCCCTATTGGAACAAAAAACGATTAAATACCTGGTACAATCGACGGCCTTAGCGCTTAGCAGCGACCACTTCCAGGTAACAGTATAAGAGAGATGATGGTGATTTGTGAGAGATGTTTTAACATAATATAAGACGACCGCTTGCCCGATTGTTTGACTGCGAAATCAACCAACGGTCGCCGGTTCGAATCGCGCAAGATGCAATCATTTGTGTGATGAGCAGAAAATAAGTATGTTTCCAAGTCCTGGTTGTAATATTCGTATCTATGTATGTTCATCCGTTGTCTAGTATCTAATAGTCGAGTTGGGCTAGGTTATTGGTGTGAATTGACCCGAATATATATATCTTTTTATTTCAGCTCGCGCGTGGTACTACCAGACTTGTACCGAGTATGGGTACTACCAGACCGCGCCGCGCTCCGGCACAGTCTTCGATCAGCTGAGATGGCTCAGTGTGGAGTTCTATGTAGATCTGTGCAAGAGGATATTCGATGAAAAGTTAGTTTTTATCAATACACTTGCTGGGCCCCGCGTCTTTGCCCTCGTGTAATCTTTGCTTGCCCCCACTTCCCCCTAGAACTTTGACATCGAAGTGGCAATTTCCATACAAAATTAACAATTTCGATTGTTAGATATATTATTTTCCTAATTGGTGAAAGGATTCCTATGTTCTTTTCTGTGCCCCTGACAATGTGTGTGCAAAGTTTCATCATGATCGGTTGACTGAAAGCGTAACAAATAAAGTCACTTTCGTCTTTATAATATTAGTAGGATTGTTAATGGTATGCATTTGACCGCGATTACTCTTGACTTCGAATAATTGCTGCTGCTTGTCGTATGAGGTAGTGCTGGCTCCTGGTCTCAGTTTGTCAGGCCGCCCGAGGGCCTCTGACATGACTTGACAACTGCAATTAATCAATAATAGCTGGGAGCGACAGATTAGCGTGGCCTCCGCAGCACGTAACTTGAAAAGTAATTGGTCGCACGTAACTTAGAAGAGCCGAGAACCGAACGGTATCATTGGATTCTACTCGACTTTTCAAGTTACGTGCTTCGGAGAAATTTTATGACCGATGGCTACTCGGTCTTAAAATTCACGCGGCTTCGCTTTCGTGGTCATGTTCTGGGATATTATATTAGTATCCTTTGTGACGGGATCAAAAGTACGACCATTTTTCATCAAAATTCGTTCGGACGTAAAATACTTATGTGTAACGTTCGCTCGGCTTTTACTTACTCGTCGTTTAAATTACCTACCCACAACAATTTTTAAGTCAAATCCTAAGCTATCTAACCATAATAACCGCATTTAAAACACACAAACAGATACTGCTTTACCTATTATAAGTATAGATAAACGAAACTAATAAAATGCATCGATGGAGTCCTAGTCCAATATTAGTAGCATCCCAACCTTTGATAGCATTTCACTGCTTTTATTACTATATTAATAACGGGACTAAATTAAAATGTAGACTAGTATTTTTGCTAACTTAATTGACACAATAGCAAGAAAGAAGCAGTATTTCTACTATCCTTTTTTTACGGCAAAACGTGAACGTTTCCAAAAAAGTTGTATCTTACGCAGATATTTTGAAGCTGCGATATTCAGTAACCGGCGAAGACTCGTCAGCAGTCCAAGAAGTAGTAGACGTACTAGTAGAAGTATAGTATATTGTTCAAAATTATATATTGTTTACTTTAGGTTTGACGAAGCATTCGTGTACGACGCGGTGAAGCGCGTAAACCTGGTGTTCGGGGGTCTGGAGCCGGATGTGAACAACACCATTAACATCCACGGAGCGATCGACCCGTGGCACGCGCTCGGCGTGCACGACCGAGACCTCAAGGAGAGCTCGCCTACCTACACAGTTCCCAGGTGGGTATCCAGCTTACCTGGGATTTCATTTATAGACTACGCTTCGCCGAACATTGTCCCGATACACTGGGCCTCAAAGAAAGCGGTTCGGTAACAAAAACCTCAATAACTTCAAAAATATTGCAACCAGCTTTAATAAATAATGACATTTTTTTGTGATTATATAAAATTCATAAAGTTCAAGATTATGAAGTTGATTTTGAATAAAAGTAGGTTAAGTAAAAATGTGTCAGTGAGAAAGGGGGATGTTATATCCCCGAAATTGTTAACTAATGCCCTGGAAATATATGTATATGACGCTCGATTGGAACGGAATGGGCGTTAATATCGATGGCGAGAACATCTCACGATTTGCCGATGATTTCGTCCTAATGGCGGAGTCGCTGCAAGACTGCAAAGTATGCTGACCAACCTAGATGATGCTTCTCGACGGATCGGTCTCGGAATGAACATAGACAAGACCAAGATCATGTTCAACGATATTTTTAACCAGGAACCGATTGCAGATAGTGGTGTGCTTCTTGAAGTTGGCCAACAATATGTTTACCTTGGGCAAATATTGCAATTGGGTAAGAATAACTTTGAGAATGAAGCCAGCAGAAGAATTCAGCTGGGTTGGGCAGCATTCGGCAAGCTTTGTCAGGTCTTCTCGTCGTCCATACCACAGTGCCTGAAGACAAAAGTCTTCAATCAGTGCGTCCTACCAGTCATGACCTACGGCGCCGAAACGTGGACACTCACGGTCAAACTAGTCCACAAATTTGAGGTTGCACAGCGAGCTATGGAGAGAGCTATGATCAGTTTCTCTGAATGACACGATTCGTAATGAAGATATCCGACAAAGAACCAAGGTAATCGTCATAGCTCCAAGGATAAGCGAGCTGAAGTGGCAGTGGGCTGGCCACATTTCCCGAAGAACCGATAACCGTTGGAGTAGAAGAGTTCTCGAGTGGAGACCACGTTTAGGTAAACGTTGTGTAGGACGCCCTGTGGCCAGGTGGAGTGTCGCTCTGCGAAAAGCGGCTGGCAGTAAATGGATGAGGAGAGCTGAAGACCGAGCTCAGTGGCGTGCATTAGGAGAGGCCTAAGTACAGCCATGTACATAGGCTGATTATGAAGTAAAAAATACAATTTCACACTAGATTTCGAAAGACATGCAAAATATGCAACTTGTATTGCCACCGAGCTGTTAATACAGCTGTTATACGGTTTGGCATGCTTTAACCAGATTTCTGAGCCGATGCTAAATTATAAAAATCGTCTTTATTTCTATTTATGGTATAGAATACAATCACCAAATGAAATAAAAAAGTTTTACTTCCTATATTTGTAATGAAATTTTCGTTTTTATTTTAAAAGGTTTCCTCAAAAGTTATCGCATTTTTTATAACCGCTTTCTTTGCGGCCGGTTTTTTTTTCCGGGCACTGATGTGCATTATATCCGCAGTATGTATCGACCAAACCTACTCTTTATTATGACGATAGCGCCTTATCAGAGTACTGCGTGTCACAGCGGGGTTCAGTTATCTATGATGCAAGAGCCGAGTTCAAATCATACCAGTTACCACCAGTTGTACTTATTTTTTAAAAACAACTAGCCGTATCTAAAAGCGTTGTTATTGAAAGTAAGCATTTAGCAAATCTGGACACAAACATGTCATATCAGCGTTAATAAGTGACCTATGTTTCGTGTCATGTTGTTCTTTATAATCATTTGGTAATCTCAGGCTCATAATTTTATTATGAATTAATTTAATAAATATAATTATCTCGTTTATCTGCCTTGATAACTGCGAACCTTGGGATCAACTATAGTTTATCTGTAGCTATCGCCATGTCATGTCCATGCGAAAATACTGATGAGTCATGAATAAAATAGTACTTCATGTTCTGGCGCGTTTCTGTGAGTCGCTCTTTCAAAGCATTTTCTCCAACACCTGCGTGGCGTACCGTGTACGATTATTTATTGTGGTACCGTACGCCAACCACCTTGGCCATACATACGTACAAATAGGTCGTTATTTCTCGTATTTTCCTATTATTTTATAATGGGTGTATCTAGCCTTTAGAAACTGAAAATTCATGTGTTCCGGAATGACCCATTTGGCTATTGAAATCCCTACTGTATCAATCGTAATGGGGATTTTGAGTACATATACTTTTTTAATTTTCTTGTTTTCGTTGGGATGGGGATTTTCGGAATGATCCAACTTCCCGACTAATATATAGGCCTAGTAGTATGCGAAGTAGTTGTCTATGAGGCCTAATTAAACTGTTTTATTTTTTTACATGCATAGTGCATCGAGTCAACAGCTCAAGAGTTTTGTTTCATAAACAAAAGGCTGCTAAAGTCACCCCCAGTAAAAGTCTAACTTATTTAGGCTAATAGTAATGTCCAATCTTACTACAACCACTTCAAGTTTCTACATGTCTAAATGTGTTTTCTACGTGCCTACAGCTGGCTGAGGAACTCCTATAGAAATGTTTTTAATTTCAACAGGGCTTCGCACTGTTTCGACATGCAAGGCTGGCTGACCACCGACACCATTAGAATGACTAACGTGCAACAGGCGGCGAGAAGACTAGTCGCTTCATGGCTTTCTAATTAGTTGGTTGGTAATAAACTTGATAGTAAAACAAAACATATTTTTCATTCCCGGCGATAAACCGGAAAACATAATTTATTTATTAGTTCAAAATTCCACAATCGATAATCCACAGAAGTTAATCAGAACATTAACAGGTCGAAATTGAAAACATAATTACAAATACATAGATAATCACTAACCGACCTACGCCATATTTAAAAATCACCTAAAATGTATACCTATGTATAGGTAACCTAGGCATCTTCTCATTTAACTTACTCGTAGAATCACAATTACTTTACATAAATGCACAGTGCACTACTTCCCTGGATTTGTCGGTGTGTTTTCAAAATGGCTCTTTTCCACGGCGTTCCTTTTCGGAAACACAGCACAAATTGTGCAACGCGAGGGATGGTACCCGACATTGCCTTTATAATCTATTTACAGAGCAAACAATGTACTTGAGTTAGAGAATGCAACTACATTGAGAACAGCACAAAAGGACAGTTATGTAATTATCACCTCACCACGCTGCACTAGGAAATTTGCAGTGAGCAAAGGCAAGCGAGACACTGCGTCTCTCCAGCATTCGCTCCACTGTGACGCGTCCAGGGCAGTAGTCTACTCTACCTACATTTGTCATAGCACTTACATGTAATTGAAATAACATTGAGATTGTGGGCAGTCCATCATTTAAGCATCAGGATTCGTCAATAGGTAAAACACACAATTAAATCTGCAAAATTCATTTTATAATAATTATTATGGAAGTGAACTCATAGCAAATAGTAGTGTACAATCTAGCATTAATTGGAAATAAAATATAGGCTTAAATAATAGGACTGCCGTAGTAACCCCTGAACTAACTCAAATTCAGAAATGACGGCACCTTGTTAATCCTATGTCTAAATCTAGTGAATACTTAATAATTACTGGGAATCTCACGAATGCAACCAAGCTCTAACAGATTCAATGATTCCATAGGCGAGATTCGAGTTACGTTTAACATAATTGTCTAAAGAGAGCCAGCGAGGAGTCGGCCCTCTCACTACAATGACACACGTACAATAAGAGTTACAACATACTGGTGGAATATTTACAATGTTCTAAGCTCAGGTCTGGAGTCAATCTACCACAAGCGGCTTGGGGCTCTCCCACGGAAAGCCCTCTCGTCCGAAGTGTCCATAGGTGCTGGTCTTCTGGTAGATGGGAGCTCGGAGGTTCAGCTCCCTGATGGAACAAAATAAACTTTAGTTGAATTTATCATCGGCATAACATTAACCTTCATAATAATTTAACGGGCATGAAATGTGATGTAAAAAAGTTTTTTATTAAACCCGCTGACCAATCAAAAGATTAAGAAAAAATAAGAAAAACCAATCAAAAGATTAAGAAAGATTTGATTTAGGAGTTAAGAGAAAAGGATACAGCTTAGGTTGCAACAATATTTTAATTAGATTTGGCTGTATTTTTCTCCGTTCATCTCTGGTTTATTGTTTTTGTTATTTTTTCTAAAGGATTTATGGATTAAAAACGGGACTTAAACCAGCATCATCCATTTCAAATAGATATTAAAAAGGGTCATCACTCAAATTGATCCTATATAAAATTCATCAAAATCTGTCCAGTAGTTTTTGTAAATCCGTTTGATGTTGATTTTTGGTTTATAGAATTACTTTGGTTACATCTAACAATTTTCTAAAGGTACAAATTGGATTATGGATGGGATTCGATCCCGCCTACATCCATGCCTCTTAACCAATTCGGCCACGGTGACTACTGCATTACAAATCTCTCCCTCAGTTCTTTAATTATATTTGACATAATGAGGTTCCACTATAAGGATTATACTTACTTGACAATTTTTCCCGGACGGAGATCAAAGTTCTTGCGTATGATGGCCAGCATCTGTTGTTGGGTTTTGTGAGAGGTGCCATAGTCGAACACTGTGATGGACAACGGCTCCGCTACTCCGATAGCGTAGGCCACCTAAAATAAAAATAAGAAATTATATTATCATTATTTACCTATTTTATGAGACAACTCTCTAATTTTGGACACAACAATTTACATGTTGTGGTAGAAGACAATTTTTCATGTTTCAAAGCTAAATTTTTAATTTGTGCTTGTATCAACTCCAACCTCAAATTATACAGTCACAGTTTCTTTCGTCATCTGTGTAATTTAAGTTTGAGGGACACTGAAATATGGAAGGGGCATTGTTACACTCCACTTAACATACATAGACTTGGCGACCCAGCGAGCGGCGTACGCGGCCGAGCGGTCCACTTTGTACACCCGCCGTACGTGTCCACTTAGATCTCGATAACTACAGGACGAGCGCTCACCTGCACCATGCAGCGCCTGAAGAGGCCCGCCTTGACGAGCGACTTGGCGAACCAGCGCGCGGCGTACTCGGCCGAGCGGTCCACTTTGTACACCCGCCGTACGTGTCCACTTAGATCTCGATAACTACAGGACGAGCGCTCACCTGCACCATGCAGCGCCTGCAGAGGCCCGCCTTGACGAGCGACTTGGCGAACCAGCGCGCGTCGTACGCGGCCGAGCGGTCCACTTTGTACACCCGCCGTACGTGTCCACTTAGATATCGGTAACTACAGGACGAGCGCTCACCTGCACCATGCAGCGCCTGCAGAGGCCCGCCTTGACGAGCGACTTGGCGACCCAGCGCGCGGCGTACGCGGCTGAGCGGTCCACTTTGGTGAAGTCCTTCCCGGAGAAGGCGCCGCCACCGTGCGCGCCCCACCCGCCGTACGTGTCCACGATGATCTTGCGACCGGTGAGGCCAGCGTCAGACTGGGGGAATACAAACGTTACAAACTGGTACACGTCGGCCGGCGACAGTATAAGAAACAAAAAGGTAAATTACATGTCTGTTATGTGGTTGTTAAGAAAACAAGATTAAATTAGCATTGTCTCTGCTAATAACAAAGCGGCAGCGGTCGCTCCTCTTTTCGTGTTACATAATTGACTGAGCGAGCGCGAAGCGCGAGCGAAGCGTCTCTGTTTCAGCTTCGGCAAAAATTCTTTCGTATGCCCGGATGTCTGTCGGGCTGTTCTTATTTCTCAACCGATCTAGACAAAACTTGGTATACAGGTTAAGCGACATTTTAGAATTTTTTAAACGTCGGGGATTTTTGATTGGGGGGGGGGGGGTACTTCCCCCAAAAAGGGGGCTACTGAGTATCTCCGCCTTATTAGATCCGATTTAGATGGTTATTTTTTTTATATTTGTAAGGTATTTACTTTAAATTGGTCTCATAAAAATTTGGTGAAGATCTGAGGAGGATCTTCGGCGTGATGAGCAGAATAACTCCTCAAAATTCAGTAAATTTCTCACTTTAGGTTTCTACCAGTGGAAACATCTCTTTACCCACTAGGTAGGGATTGATGGAGCACCTTGGTTATTAATGTTAGTTGTACAATAAGATAACTAGATGGCGCTAATGTGCACCACTAGATTGTTTGCAAAAAAGTTTATACGCGCGAGGTCTACAGCAAACAGAGCCACTACTATTAAGTAAGTTTCTTCTATATGTAGTCCATGTTCATGTTTAGTACTTTATTGTTGAATATATTTTTTATTTCTTTCTTTAATAGTAATTTAATTGTTATTCTTTTTGAAGAATGTGTCCCACTGCAGACTAATTCTATAAAAC
Source organism: Alsophila aescularia (assembly GCA_946251855.1). Taxonomy (NCBI): domain Eukaryota; kingdom Metazoa; phylum Arthropoda; class Insecta; order Lepidoptera; family Geometridae; genus Alsophila; species Alsophila aescularia. Next base: position 17,764,227 of record OX276375.1, on the reverse strand, counting down.
TAGCATTGACACTTCGGTCACATACGAATTACGAAAGGTATTTATTAACATGCAATTCGACAGAAAATACGAATGGTATTAATTCACATAATTCAAAGGTCCCAGAAACATCTTACCTGAGGTCCACCAATGATGAAAAGTCCGCAAGGGTTGATGTGGACGACGGTTCTGTCGTCGAAATACTGCGCTGGAATGACCTCCTTAATAACCTTTTCTCTGATTTCGTCACGAAGCGTCTCCAATGTGATCTGCAATAAATATACAATTCTCACAATTTATACTTTATCATTACATGTTATAAAACACTGCCGACCACTATCAGTCCTATTCAGACTAATCTCAGGAACTACTGAACTGATTATGTTCCTTAAAATAAATAAGTACATTCGGGACCATTCACACCTATGATGACCTAGCCCCATACAAGATAACCTGTACTATGGTCACTAGACGATGGATAAACATACATAGATACGAATATTTCATCAGTGACTCGGAAACAAATATTTCTGCTCATCACACAAATGATTGTACCTAACGGGATTCGAACCCGCGACCGTTGATTAACTTCGTAGTCAGGGTCACTAACTAATAGTCGGCCAACCGGTCGACCTTTGTACTGTATGTATATTCATTTCAAGACCTTTTTCTTTTTCAGAGATTTGTTTTAGAAGTGTAATGTGTGAAATTTAATATGTTTTTTCGAAAACATATTTTCATTTTATGCACATAAATGAGTAACAGTATCAACAGCTTTGTGATGTATCAACCCCTATCATGTAACTTGTACACCCTTGCATACATACATTGTGATGTATCAACCCCTATCATGTAACTCGTACACCCGTGCATACATACATTGTGATGTATCGACCCCTATCATGTAACTTGTACACCCTTGCATACATACATTGTGATGTATCAACCCCTATCATGTAACTCGTACACCCGTGCATACATACATTGGTCGTCTGCACTAACATTATCAAGTGGAAAGATTTGATTGTGTGTATGTTTGTTTTTAATGGATAAACTCAAAAAATACAGAACCGATTTATACAAATCTTTCACCTGTAGAAAGCTACATTATCAACGAGTAATATGGGCAGTATTTTATTATTCAAAAAATTAGAATTCCCTACGAAATTTGCAATAATGTAAGCCAAAGTTTCAAATATACATAACGGAATGACATGTTGCCACTGAAACGAAATAATAAATCTGTCAAGTACATGAGAATAACGCAGGTCAAATAAAAACACCACGATCGTTGCTGCCAAAGATTTTGAATAACGCTTACTGGCTTTTTTGAGAAGTTGCGACGGGTATTATCATGCTAAAAGTAAGAAAAATGCCGCGGTGTAAGCGCTACCCGAGCGAAGCCGGGGCGAGTCACTAGTATTTCATACTAGCTTTCCCGCCCGCGACTTAGCCCGCGCGGACTACTGTTTATCGCGAAAAAACATCCTGTGTTGTTCTAAGATATTAAAAACCAATGCAAAAGTAGGTATAGCACCAATGCTCTTGATGTTTATTGACAGACTTGTTATATCATTTCCATGGCAACTGTTCTTTACAGCGAGTAATCAACATTTTCCAGTCTTCCCATGGAAACTTACAATTTTCCGGGATAAAAAGTATCCTATGTTTTATTCCAGGATAAAAGCTGTCTCCATTCCAAATTTAATCAAAATCCGTTCCGTTATCGCGTGAAAGTTCCGCAAACAAACAAACAAACAGACAACGTTTCACTTTTATATATTGGTATGGATATCAACATGTAAGGGGATAGATAATTGATATCACTAAAGGTAGGACAAAACCAGTCACATTGGAAAATCGTGATCTTGGATCGTTAATGAATCAGCTGATATAAATAACATAACCTAAACCCGATAACGAGCACGAGAATACGCAATCGAGTCAAGCAAAGACGTTTTCTTGGGTATATTTGCTGTTTCGATTACGTCATATGATGTCTGATGAAATTAGATCGGAACTACAGTATAAGTGCGCGTATACGTATGTACTGTTTTGAGGAAAATGTAGATTATGTGATAAATTTAGTTCTCAATTAGCATTCATGTATGGAAAAACGATCCTTGTAGGGCGATCGATACCAATGAGCTATTGCTTTATCGAAACGTACACATAATTCAATACACACCAATATATAAAAGTGAAACGTTGTCTGTTTGTTTGGGCAGCTTTCACGCCCAAACGGCTGTTCCGATTTTGATGAAACTTTGTAAATAGGGAGTGTACTATATAGAGACCAAAACAGGATACTTTTTATCCCGGAAAATGATAAGTTGCCAAGGGAAAACTGGAAAATGACGATTACTCGCTGCAAGGAACGGAATGACATGTTGCCGTGGAAATGAAATAATAAGTGTGTCAATATGCAAGAGCGTTGGTGCTATACTTTTGCATTGGTTTTTAATATCCTAGATGAACATAGGATGCATGTTTTCGCGATAAACTGAAGTCTGCGCGGACAAAGTCGCGGTCGAAAGCTAATAACATATTTGTAAGACTTTAACTGCTATTATGTCGACCTCTAAGTAGCATTAAACTTAGTCAAAATCTATACCAAAATAACGAATTAATGCTAGTCAAAAATAAATTGACGTCTCTGGGTACGCCAGAAGTGATGTAATAAATAACTCGGCGTTTGTTTGTTTTTTTTTTAAATGCTTGTATCAGATCAGACTTGAATCGATTTAGGGATTTTATTATATATCAGTGTCACACCTAGGGCGTGCGCCACCGCCACGGTTGCCAAAAATTGATTATTCAGACCAATATTTTTTCCACTCGTTCGCGCGACCGTAAGCCCAAAACGGGGGTTTCAAATTTCAAAGAGACAATAATTCACGTGGAGTGTCATATGAAATATCTTGGTTTGTGCAAATTTCAAAACTATTGTTGGTTTTATTGTAGGCCTCGTATATTGTTTGTTCGTATCGTATTCTTCAGTTCTACGGTTCGTGACTCTCCACTATTTTTCGTTGCACGAGGTCAGAGATCAAAGTACACAGCAAAGTCAACAAAACGTGATACGATATGTCGATTCCACGATTATTGCCTTAAGTTCTACATTGGAACCCGCTCGTGTCGGAACTGCGCATGTCACGTAAGACGATACCTTCACAAGAGTTAGTTGCACCTATTTGCAGTAGCGCATGCTAGGCGTTTTTTTAATAATAAGTTGAACGTTCTTGCGTTATTAATGTCAATTACAGTCACTAGATAAATCTATATAATTTTATAAAAATGAATGTACGTTTGTCTTTTATGCATTCCTAAACCATTGATCAGATTGTGATAAAACTTTGGTAGGATCTTCTGATAAAGCCCACCACCCACGAGGGTTTATCGCCAAAAAATAAACTTACAAATCAAATTGATGTCAAAAACAAATGACTGTCTATCGCAGCCGTGCTTTACTACCGGTACTCTCTGTCATCTACTGGTGTTATTTGTATCTCAATCCGATGAGTAGAACCGAGCAATTGAAAAACAAGCTAAATACCCGTTTAAAAACGCGTTGACGTCTAAACTAAGTTTTGTTTGGTTTATTGGTGCTTTTAGTTCTGGAATAAATCATAGGTTCGTTATTGACGGCCGGTTGGTCTAGTGGCTAGAGACCCTAGGAACGAAACCAAACGGTCGCGGGTTCCAATCCTGCAAGGTGCAATCATTTCTGTGATGAGCAGAATTGTTTGTTTCCGAGTCATGGATGTGATATTCGTATTTATGTATGTTTATCCGTTATCTAGTGCCCATATTACAGGGTATCCTAGTTTGGGGCTAGGTAATTGGTGTGGAATTGTCCCAAATATATTTATTTTTTATACCAGAAAAATTACATCCGTGCAAAGCCGCGGCACAGCTAGTAATCAAATAAAACACAGTCGTGTAAAAAGGGACCACTCAATGATTACGAAATTTCACTGATTCACCTAAACCAATAAGGTTTTATTATAAACAACTAGTTGTTCAGCCCTAGCTCCGCCATAGTTTTCCGCTATCCTACGGAAACTTGTTTTCTTTTCCATGGGAAAAAGAAGCCTTTGTAGCTACACTATTCCTTCTGAAAAGTAGTTCGTGGTGTGTGTAGTGTAGCATTATATCAGTGAAGGAATTTTCAAAATAGGTTCAGTACTTCCAGAGATTACGTATGATATAGGTAGATGAATAGCGAGATGAATTGACGTACCATGTGAATGTTGTAATATTAATTCAATCAAGCTAGAACATGGACATAACATATTAACAGGAATGGAAGTGAGTCAAAACGTACAAGCCTAACTACCACGCATGTAACGCCGCGAGCTTCAACTTCAACTTGAGGAAGAAGTTTCGAAGTACGAGGTAGGACCGCGGACACGGCGGATAGCTCAGTTGACAGAGCGATGCAATGGTATTCACACGGCCGCAGGTTCGATTCCTGCTTTGTAGTCGTATTTTTTAATAAGCTTTTATTTAACTTCACTTGTATGTATCTATGTATTTCAGTCTGTCCTGGAATCTCGCAATTCAAATTTCGAGCACTTCCTGATTAGCTATCCGGCTGAAACTTTCAGGGTAGCTCACAAACCGATGACAAAGAAATAAGTAAAATACGTTAGAAGTAATGTAAAAAGTTATTATGAAACAAAATAAAAACAAAAAAAGGATAAAAAAGAAGTGATATTAATTTAAAAAAAAAACCGTAAAAACTTCTTCATTTTTAATATATTATTTTAAAGCGGGCTATGGAAAGGGCTATGTTCGGAGTTTCTTTGAAAGATCGTATCCGGAATGAGGTGATCCGCCAGAGAACCGAAGTTGTCGATATAGCCAAAAAAGTAAGCAAAAGTAATATTTAGTAACCAGAAGTGGCAGTGGGCTGGTCATATCTGTCGAAGGACTGATAACCGTTGGGGAAAACGTAGATTTGGTAAACGTAGTATAGGGCGACCACCAGCTAGGTGGAGCGACGATATACGCAAAGTGGCTGGCAGCAGTTGGAAGAGAAGAACCGAAGATCGGGCTCAGTGGCGTGCTTTGGGAGAGGCCTATGTCCAGCAGTGGACTGACACGGGCTGATGACGTTGATGATGATGATTTTGTAATTTCTACTTATTATTTATTTACCTTCTCGGAGTGTTGGAGCGACACGACGACGGTGTGCACTCTCTGCGGGACGGTCGCGCCTCCCACAAACGTGTACTCGCAGGTCACCTGTAAATAAAACGACGGTTTACATTAATTCAGGTAGTATAAACCTACATTATACTATACAGTTTGTCTATTTGCGTAGAATTAGCAGCCAGTGCTATTTTTACCCGACTGAGCGGAGGTTAATGTGTTTATTAGCCTATATCTATTTATACTTATAATAAAACTGAAACAGGTCCAATTCTGTACATTGAATTTTTATTTTTATTTGGACTGTTCTCTATATTCGATACTGAAGCCAAACCTGTTTTTTTTTTTTATTTTTGTGTGTCTGTCTCTCTGTCTGTATCTTGGCCGCGCATCACGCCGAAACTACTGAATGAATTCAATTAAAACTTGGTATGATTTGAGTTCATACTACGAGGTAGGACATTGGATACTTTTTATCCCGAAATATTAAAGGGTTTTCGCAAGATATTAGTTGAAAGTTATTTAAAAGAACACGTATCACGTTGAAACTACTGAACGGATTTTGATGCAACTTAACACATTCATAGTTTATATGATGGGTTTTTTAAATCATGTCTGTTGTCTGATTAGTCCTCACACGTAAAAAAATACTGGACCAAATGCGATGCGGTTGGATAGCTTAGGGTTTGACTTAAAAACTGATGTAATTGGAATCTCAATCCGATGAGCCACCGATAAAAAACTTTTTGACGGCTGAAGACATTTTTATCAAATGTTGGTATATTGGTATGTTAGGTATTTGAATAGAACATAGAGTACTTTTAAAATTGAGAAATGAGCACGCGTGCGAAGCCGCGGGCACAGTTAGTATATTAAAATGCATGACTGTTCTTTTGTGGCTCAAAACAAACGCGTGGGCCGATTTTGATTCTTACGTCAATCGTTTTGTGTATTAATATTAATATTGCGAGTATTATTATAGAGAAGACAGACAGCGTAGCATGACAGTAATCAAAATTCAATATAGCGACGAGACGCCATACTGAGAAAGAAAAAACTTGACGATGTTCAGTGGGGTACCATTGAATAGGTATTTGAAAATCATCTTTAGGTTGCTGTTATAATTTTTCATTTCGGATGACCATTTAGGATCTATATCGTTTTAAAGTTGGTTAGCAACCATTCTTGCTTAATTTATTTTATGCCTCTTTTTAGTTTTGTTCGCAGTCGTGTTCTTAGCTCTTTCGATTATAGCTTGTTAGTTTTCTTCGCAGTCGTGTTCTTAGCACTTTCGATGATAGCTTGTAAGTTTTGTTCACAGTCGTGTTCTTAGCACTTTCGATTATAGCTTGTTAGTTTTGTTCGCAGTTATGTTCTTAGCACTTTCGATTATAGCTTGTTAGTTTTGTTCGCAGTCGTGTTCTTAGCACTTTCGATTATAGCTTGTTAGTTTTGTTCGCAGTCATGTTCTTAGCACTTTCGATTATAGCTTGTTAGTTTTGTTCGCAGTCGTGTTCTTAGCACTTTCGATTATAGCTTGTTAGTTTTGTTCGCAGTCATGTTCTTAGCACTTTCGATTATAGCTTGTTAGTTTTGTTCGCGGTCGTGTTCTTAGCACTTTCGATTATAGCTTGTTAGTTTTGTTCGCAGTTATGTTCTTAGCACTTTCGATTATAGCTTGTTAGTTTTGTTCGCAGTCGTGTTCTTAGCACTTTCGATTATAGCTTGTTAGTTTTGTTCGCTGTCATGTTCTTAGCACTTTCGATTATAGCTTGTTAGTTTTGTTCGCAGTCGTGTTCTTAGCACTTTCGATTATACGAGTAGCTTGTTAGTTTTGTTAATAGTCGTTTTTTTTTAAATCATAATTTATTTTTATTTATGGAGCGTTCGTACAAGGACGCTTCTCTCGTCGACTCATTTAATCTGTGGCTGGTTTGCAGAATTTAGTGATCCAGTCGGCGGCTCTCTCGACGATGCGCAATATAGAGTTAGCTTGAGTTCAGTAATAGAAAACGTAGATGCCGTAGAAACCGTTCAGCTGATCACATTTTTTATTTTTTATTACTTTATAGGTGAATATTTAGTTTGAGAAACTCTGGAGTATCGTGTCGCATACTTTGTCAGTTTGATTATACGCTGAAAAATATGAAACTATGCAACCAAACATTTTCAAACACGATTAGTTGGATGATATCAATACTGCAGTCTCTAACTGGGTCAGTATTAATGGCAACTTAGCGAAAACTTGCAATAACTTACTTATCCTATCCAGCATAATTAACTTTGCCCCCAGATTAGCTCAGAACGCTAAGATATCAACTTGTTGTTTCAATGTTCACAGACTCTGTGACGCAGTATAACATGCCTAGGATGTGTGAATATGCAGAATTGCGCAGAATCTTTTCAAATGTTGTTTTCATAACAAGGTTCAAAGAACTAGTGACAATATTTATTTTGCAGTTTGAGTTTAGATTAAAACAATTAAAAGAAATTAATGCACATGTTTTTCTCATACTGGTGCGGTTGGCTGAACGGTAAATGTATATGTGCTTTGTAACTCAGCGACACCGGGGGGTTTGATCCTCAGCCACCAATGACTTAAGTGCGAATTTACTATCGCTCCGTGCATCTGAGGGCACGTGATGCCGTAGGTCCCGGTTGATATTGAAAGCTTGCTTGCAAGAGGTAGGGCTGGCCTCTGATGTCAGTTTATCACAGGCGTCTGACATGGCTTAACGAGAGGCTTAATCAATAACAGCCGGAAACGAAGCTAAACGTGTCCTACGAAGCACGGAGCGATGGAAATCCGCAAATAGCTAATAAGTCATTGGTGCGGAGCCGAGGACCGAAGTACCGAGGTATCGTTGTTGGATTCTAACTCGCTGTATTATACCACTCGGCAAGTATCGCTTCGTGGTAGCAATCGTTAAGCCATGAAAGGCCCATAGGCGACCTGACAAACTCTGACACCAGACAGATACTGTTTTTCTGGGTTCTTCTTCACTGACACGCAAGTTATTAATCGTCTTCCAAAAGGAATAGATTCTAAATTCGACCGAGATTTGACGCTCTAACTCGTTCAGATATATATCATCAAAATCGGTACAACAGATTTTCTTTTTATTTAAATCCATTTGAAGTATTATTATTTTCATTCTAAGTATTATTTGGTAATAAGGTTCAAAATGGTAAGAAATATTCGGAAAATTACATATCGGTACGCCCTCACACTCGACAAGGCTATCAGGTATACTGCCGACGTAACGTATAATAACAAAGAATGAACGCCTAATCTCTTCTGACTTCACACAATCTCTGAAACCGAGCTTTGTTTGACCATTTGCAAGCAAACAAAGCGTAAAAGTAGATAATTGGACACTCTTTATTCGGCAGTCTGTTTCTGGTACAATTGATCTCGAATATCACTTGACACTGGTGTCAAGTTATAGTCGCAATCGGTCGTCAAACAACTCAATTGTGCTGATGGCGGCTGTGACTACAATGAGTAACCATACACGTTCACTTTGGAATAATAAAAAAAACACTGTATTTTGAACAATTGTAATCTATATTTATATCTATACTTATAATAAAGCAGTAAGTACCAAAAAGTCTGTACAATGAAGATAATAAAACAATGGTCTAGTCTAGGGTATTATTGGAGATGGTAAGTTTTATTTAAAAAAAAAAAAAGTTTTAATACCAGGCGAAGAGCTACTGAACAAACATAACATTTTTTAAATATTGTTTGTCTGTTTGTTTGTCTTTCTGTCTGTCTGTTCGCGCATCGCTTAAAAACTACTGGACCGATTGCGATGGCGCTTTTCAATGTTGAATAGCATAGGTTTTAATTTAAAAACTGGTGTATTTGGTATCTCAATCAGATGAGTAGAAGCCGAGTAATCGATAAAAAACTATTTGACGTCTGAACAAAGTTTGAAATATTGGTACTTTTGGTTCTGGAATAACTCGTAGGATCTTATATTCCAGAAAAATTACCACGCGGGCAACGCCGCGGGCACAGCTAGTTCGAAATATTTATCGTTTTAAATTAGAGTTCCATTAAATAAATGAGAAAACAAAACAACGATATTGTTTTTTTATCAAATAGGAATGTAGCCTTGTGTATGAGTCAAATTCCAGATAAGCCTATTTTATTTAACCTTATTATCTATGTTCAATGTGGCAAACTCGCGGCAAATTTACTGATATGCTATTATTGATGAATTTAAACTTTGCTGAATGTCAGTTAGTTACAGATAACTCAAAGAAAGAAAAGAGTACGTACCCTGAGCATCTTCAAGGCCAGGGTGGTTTGGTATCTTAGAGATATGTGTGCTCTATCGTGACATCAGGCGAGGCGGAGGTCAACAAATAGTTCAGCGTAAAAATATAACAACAGTTTAAATTGATAGGTATTTTTCTTCATATTCATGTTTATTCTAATGTCACGTCTCAATGGCGAAAGGTATAAATTCTTCCGTAATGAAAGAAGATAGTGGCCAAGTCTACATTTTTTTGATAACGTGCATGCATTAGCTAACTCCTTCAGAGTATATCTAATAAATTTCTAAATAAAAAATTTGCATCACCGACGGGATTCAAACCTGCATACATCTACGCCTCTGCGCGGCACATGCGTCTAACCAATTCGGCAACCGAACCACTGCATCATCATCCAAATCTTTCTCTTAGTTTCTGAACCCGTCTTACGATGACGGTAACGCAGATGGCGTTACCGTCATCGTAAGACAGTTTAAGAAATTGGTAGTATTTCGAACTGACCAACCGAACACGGCTAATATTGATACTTCATGTCCGAAAGATAACGCGCCTTCAGAGTACAACTACATACTTATATACAGACAAAACAGTTTAACAATCCTTATTACCTGTGTCTTGGAGTCAGGGCGCGCCCACCAGAACTCGCCGTTTCGCCGCAACTCCGCGATTTTCTGATTCAATCTGTGTGCAAGCACCACCGTCAGTGGCATGCATTCTTCAGTTTCATCTGTAGCGTAGCCGAACATTAAGCCCTGGTCAGAAATATAAACATATAAGTAAAAGTGCGGCCATCTTTGGCATACTTTTTCATCTTTTCGGCTCAGGTTAAACTAGATTGGTCTCCATGGAAAGACGACCTAAAGAGTTCATGCATTGTATTGGAGGAGGGTGCCAGCCTTTCAGTACACTAAGAGATACATTTTCTAGGGAATGTGCGATGGAATTGCACTACTTGGCATCTGGGCATTGTTTTCCAATCTGGGAATCTTTAAGTCAAGAGTGAACAGGTATATTCTAGGCAAGTATGGTCAATCTTATAAGTCAAGAGTGAATAGGTAACTTCTAGTCAAGTATGATCAATCTTACAAGTCAAGAGTGAATAGGTATAAACAAGTATGGACCAACGTCAGACGCGTCATCAAAATCTTTTAAGTCAAGAGTGAATAGGTCTCTTCTAGGCTAGTATGGTCCACCTTCAGACGCGTTATCACAATAATTTAATCCTTGGGGCACCGCGCACACTGCGTTAATGTGCGATATCGAGTGAGCGATGTTTAAGTGAGACTGCGGCCAAATGTTTCCATAAAAAGTAACAAGAAAGAATCAAAGTAAAATTAATCGTTATTATTAATAAACGTATAAGAAACTATGTAATGCTAGGTATATAACTAGGTAATGCTATAAGAAACTATGCAACAAGCGGTATGGTAAGCATATAATAATTAAGAACTGCCATGAAATCAGAATGTGAATTACTCAAGCCTGTCCTCAATTACCCACCCCTTCATTCTGTCTACATTCCAAGAGGAAGGAGCAAATAAATCTGCATCATAGATAGCCAGATTGCTCCTCAGACGACGACAATATTGCCATGTTTATCCATATGCACACTGCCTTATTCAATTTCTGGTCAATGGAAGGAAATAGCAACAGCATTCCAAATTGAGGAGTAAGAAAATCTTAACTATTTATTTTAGGTGATATATTCACTGCAGTATTATTAATTGAACAAATTCCTTGGAATACATGAAAGGAAAATTATATTGAAAAATTAATCAACTATAAAAAACTGCTAGTGCAGTAAATATTTAATTTTAAGAAATAGTTACATTTATTAGAACAGCGGAGAGACTTCAGAACAGAATGCTTTTCAGAGTAGGACATTATTGTCAATGAAAATATATGGTAATACATTTCTTTGTTTTTTTCTCGATTTCGGCTAGTACAATTTGGTAGGCTACTTTATCGAAAACATTCCTGTTGGTAAATAGAGTCGATCAATGCCAACTTCATTATATGGAGAAATTTCATGCTGACCGTACCTTAAAAAATACCTAATAATGCTGTTTTTAATACCTTCAAAATTGACCTACTTTACTATGACCAGAATTATTTTCTTACTATAACCACCACTATTAATTTTAATTGAAGCCGTGCCCTGTTTAAGTAACATGCTGAGAGTAAAGTAGGCAATAAAAATATGTTATTTAGTTTTGGCTATTTAATTCTTTGGGGTAAGCAGAGGTATTCACTTTTGGATACCTCATTTACACACTCTTATTTATCAGAACACATTAAATGGCATAACTGAGATGTTAAAAAAATAAATGACATAGGCAAGTGGAATATGCAATGTGACAGGATATGGGTATGGATATAGTTTTTTTTTTTGTCTATTTTCAGAAAGATGAATGAACCAAGCCCACAGACAGCCGCATATCTTTCATCAACTTTCAATACAATTTTGTAACATAGAGACAACATCATTTACATAGTAAAAATATTTTAAAAGTATTCAAGCATTTTTCTATTTCTATAGCATAGCATGCATACATACATACCCAATCCATTCATATTGTTATTAAGAATATCTCCTATGTTTTGTTGAATTCAAATTGTTTTGAAATGCAAATAAGCAGGCTTCAAATATGTTTATGTAAATTTACAATTTGGTTTGGTAACAAAATTAAACAATTAATTAATTTTATTGTAATTTAACTGAAGATAATCTTAGATCATCAAATGAAAATATAGTCTCCTCAAACATAATCATGTTTGAGGAGACTATATTTTCATTTGATGCTCGTCATTTTAATAAACATTGGCTTTCTAAGGTAAAGACATCAATCACAGCCCAGCTGTATCCACAAGGGTGCTAAGTAGGAATGGTAGTTGCCTTTGTATGTTGATAAACTTGTAATTTTAAATATTTCTTTATAGGACATCTATACTTATAATAAAGCAATAAGAACGAAAAATAAATAGTCTAGGGTGCTTAAATTAAGCTACTAAACAAGAATATAACATTTTATAAAATTTACTGTTTGTTTATCTGTTAGTTTGTTAAACCGCATCGCAATAGTTCCAGTAGTTTTAAACTTCTGGAACTATTGCGATGCGGTTTTCACTGTTCGATTGCTTAGGGTTTGACTTAAAAACTAGGGGTACTTGGTATCTTATTCCGATGAGTAGAAGCCGAGCAATCGATAAAAAACTTTTCAACGGCTGAAGGAATTTTCATCAAATGTTTCATTTACATAGTAAAAATATTTTAAAAGTATTCAAGCATTTTTCTATTTCTATAGCATAGCATGCATACATACATACCCAATCCATTCATATTGTTATTAAGAATATCTCCTATGTTTTGTTGAATTCAAATTGTTTTGAAATGCAAATAAGCAGGCTTCAAATATGTTTATGTAAATTTACAATTTGGTTTGGTAACAAAATTAAACAATTAATTAATTTTATTGTAATTTAACTGAAGATAATCTTAGATCATCAAATGAAAATATAGTCTCCTCAAACATAATCATGTTTGAGGAGACTATATTTTCATTTGATGCTCGTCATTTTAATAAACATTGGCTTTCTAAGGTAAAGACATCAATCACAGCCCAGCTGTATCCACAAGGGTGCTAAGTAGGAATGGTAGTTGCCTTTGTATGTTGATAAACTTGTAATTTTAAATATTTCTTTATAGGACATCTATACTTATAATAAAGCAATAAGAACGAAAAATAAATAGTCTAGGGTGCTTAAATTAAGCTACTAAACAAGAATATAACATTTTATAAAATTTACTGTTTGTTTATCTGTTAGTTTGTTAAACCGCATCGCAATAGTTCCAGTAGTTTTAAACTTCTGGAACTATTGCGATGCGGTTTTCACTGTTCGATTGCTTAGGGTTTGACTTAAAAACTAGGGGTACTTGGTATCTTATTCCGATGAGTAGAAGCCGAGCAATCGATAAAAAACTTTTCAACGGCTGAAGGAATTTTCATCAAATGTTGGTATATTGTTAATTTTAATTGACTTCACAAAAGGAGAAGTTTATATGTTCGGCTGTATGTATGTTTTTTTTTTTATGTATGACGGTCGATATCTCCGTCAATTGCGGACCGATTTGAAAAAACTTTTTAAGTCTTTGAATAGCAGATAAGATGGCCTTATTTTCAACTGGGCAGAGCAGCATGTTCCTATGTAAGTATTGACAACTACTTTAATCACCAAGCCGCCTGACAAGCATGGTCATTATGACAAAACAAACCCTGATAAGGGGAGGCTCATGTCCAGCAATGGACATCTTCGGGCTGATAATAATGATGATGAAGAATTCCATTTTAATTATGATTGAAAAATAGAAAAGTTGACAAAAGCAAAACAGTTACATAGAAAACAGAACAGCATATCTGAAGTATGAAACCCAGGTTATTTCTAATTGCTAAACATCCTCCGTTCAAGACATACCTGGTCTCCGGCCCCAACTTCTTCATCAATTCTGTTCTCATGCACCCCTGCAGCAATGTTGGGCGACTGCTGGTCCAGCGCCAGCATCACGCAGCATGTCTTGTAATCAAACCCTGATCCCGACATGCTTGTTATTAGTTAATGATATTTTCTACATTGTACTCGACTCTATCTCCCTTAGTGGAATGGTTATCAGACCTTGAAACTTATTGCTTTCTTCTTCTGCTTTTGATTCTTTGCTTGTGAAACAAGCAGATACACCAGAGATTCAACTTAAATAATATATTCTTGCAGTTTATAGATAAATGTGTGATGGAAAGTTGAGAATGCTTTTTAATAAAATGGTTGAAATATGATACCCATTTGGTCTACTCGCAAGATTACAATTTTCTTGTAGAAATCGGTACTTGGCCATGAAATGAACATTTGCACCAATAATTATTGCATCAATTTGCAGCAAGTTAAAACCTTAACACTTTAAATTAGATTAAATTGCATTGTTTGTTGTAGTTTCTAATTATTGTGCATGTTGAACTTTTTGCAAATTGATTAAATTTTCCCTTAAAGTTAAATATTTTTCAATGACTTGAGAGCCTAGTCTGGTTTTTCATTTTTTTCCCACATATTATTCTTTACCATGCATAATGACACCCAATGTATTTGAAGATATAATTTTGTTTATTTAATTTTGATCCCGTGTTGCGTGCAGCAGGCTTTAATTTGATTTGTACCTGATCTCCAGCCCCAATATCTAATTCCTCTCGGTCTTGGTACACCCCACTGGCAATGTTTGGACTTTGCTCTTCAATAGCCACTAGCAAGTTCAGTGTACGCCAATCAAAACCTAGTGTATGGAACAACATTTAGTACCACTAGGTAAAACAAAATTTGGAATAGTTTGTCTAGACACTGCATCTGGCTGTATGCCAGCATATATTACATTTAGTGGTATGAGCGAGTAACTCAAGGATTTTGTTACATACCTTTAGACGAGTCGTCGTATCCGATGTGCTTGACAGTGTCTCTGACAACTTTCTGGTAGTCAACATTAGCTTTTGATGTGATTTCACCGCACAACAGCACCATGCCAGTTTTAGTCACCGTTTCTGTTGATAAGTTGCACTGTTATTTCACAATTCCACAGTCCTGCCATCACTAGCGGGCTATCGATTGATAACACTTACCGCATGCTACTTTGGCATTCGGATCCTGCCTCAGATGGGCATCCAAGATAGCATCACTGATTTGGTCGCACATTTTGTCTGAAAATAATAACATCCATGAAGCGTTTTGTAACCTCTCAATTTCTTCTGTGCAATAATTTCACCGCAATTTCATCCAAGACCACGTGCCGAGGCTATTGCGGATCAATTCCGTCGAGCACCTCCCGCCACCATGATGTAACAAAACATTGTCTCATCAGTCAGACACCATGTGTGTTGACAACAAATAGAAGGTACTAGTCAAGATTTACATTTGACTCTACGAATTGCAATAGTAATGAACGGGTTTCTTTTTGTACTTTATCTACGCACATGTCTGAGGCGGCCATTTTTCGTATCGCACAATTCCTGCATCGGCAATGAAGGAAACTAACCTGGATGACCCTCGCCAACAGATTCTGATGTGAACAAAAACACTGATCCATCTTCCATTTCATAACTGTGTCCATTTGTTTTAGCATATCCATTCATTTTCGAAGTCTCCGGCATCCTGAATTTAGAGTTAGCTCACAAAAATAACCCGAAAATGCCCCTTCAAATAACACTGTGGAAAAGAGGTTCGGCACGAGACAGCGCTGATATTTATAAGGTCGGCGGGGCGCCACCGATCTTTAGCTGTTGTCCAATAGAAATACTAGGTAGTGATTAAATCCCGTCGTCTGATTGGTTAAAATAACTTGTTTTGGTTTTTCTACCTGAAACAGATAACATAAATTAGCCCGCGAGTTTTTAAGTAATCCTCAGGAAAATATTACTCGAAATTTATAGCAAAATAAATGAAATAATGTAGACCAAATAACTGAAAACAGCTTTATTGGTTATAATTTTAGATTTTTCATCCAAATATGCTAGCGCACTTTGTTTAGCTGACCATATTCAGTAATAAAACCGTTTAAAAATAAATTAAGTCACAACCAAGCACAGTCTAAAGAGTAACAGCACACGGGCAAAACACTTCACGAAATAACCTTGTACTTGCATTATAAAATATCATAATATAAATATTATTATTAACATTTAGTACATTTTTTAGTTTATTTAGGTTGAAACTACCAAAATATTATATTCGTATAAAATGTATATAGAGCAGGTACCTGAAATAAACTTTAAATCGCTGAAGCAATTCACTGTTATTTTACTATGTGAGCTGTTAGTAGGGTAGATAGTCACTGTTCACTGTTAATTCACGCACTGAAATCTGAGACCAATAAATCACGTCCGACACTTTCACACAACTCAACGGTAACTGAGACTGAGATCAATTGGCTCGAGTATACTTAGAGACTTGGGCCTCTGTTGATCACATAACCACGTCGTTAAACAGTGATCCCAAACATTAGGGTTCCGTAGAGTTTTGTAAAAAATGGGTAACAATAAACCCTGTACAAATAAATAAATATACAACGTACATGGTTTATTTTTGCCGCCGCCAACATAGACAAACAGACTCACAATAGAATATTACAATAACAATGCAATAGGCTAGTAATTTATTACTAAAGTACGCCGTCAAATGGATATTAGTGCGGCAGAACCAACTTACCAGGAAGGACAACTTCCTGGTAAGTTAGCCCTTGCCCCGGGTTGCTTCGCTCGCCACTTCGTCACAGGTGACAAAGTGACAGGTGCTAAACTACAAAGTAGGTATACTCCCATAAAGGGCCGTTCGTTTTGTAGCAAATGGCGAAATAAACTGTTAAAACGCTAAATATGATTACTTTAGCGTTCGTTTTGGACAATTGTGGGCGAAATTAGCGTTCTGAACGTTTTCGATCACCGATCGTTTTGCATGTTTCGATGACATGTTGACACAGGTAAAACGACTTTATTCTGTCAGTAATAGGGTCGTTTTTCATTCGGGTTGGAAATGGTTGGTAGTGTCAAAAGTTGCAAAAATGACAAAAGTGTTGAAAATGTTCAAAGAGAACGGCTTGTTAATAATGTACATTTCGAAACTGCCCACAACGCCATCTCATCATCACGAACGCAGGGTATGATCATATGTGTATCCTGTAAAATGTTGCCATGTGCACCGTTATTACGGTAGATGCACCGTAATCAGCACTAATTTAACACCTACCGTGGAAGCATGACAACGGTGACAAAAAGTACCGTTATTTGCAGAGGTACAAATATTAGTTGAAAAAAATATGCTTAGGGCGTACACTCCATAAACATTTTTTTTGCTAATATTGCTTATTTACATGAAAAAGACAACATAAATGCTTCGAAACCATAATAAAATTAACAATAATATCTTTGCAACGTTCGTGACATTTATTTGTGAAAAGTATTTTACTGTAAACATAAATAAACCGCAGATGACGTTTAGAACGCTTCCATTACCTTACGGATGAGTTGATGTTCGGAGCAATACAATGCCACCAATTTGATTTGGTGTATTAAACATTTTAATTTCAAGTAATTTTACAAGAATCACATCTAGTTACATTTCTAGAAAGTTTTAAAAAGACGGATTCCACATCGCCAAATCGAAAGTGAAGCACCCAATATATTATAGTATAGCTAGTACTCCCAAGCCTCACGCATACAATCACATACACCATGTTATGCCGATCGACCGCCAAATCACAGCAAGATCTTGCCCTTGTTATATAGGCATATTAATTCGGTCAAGTTCTCACGGAAAATCAAAATCAATGCAGTCTTTTGTGATGAAATTATGTATTAACCACAAAACAGCACAAATTATCAACTCACGCACAAATATAAGCAGCTGCCATTTTCTATGCTTTACTCGTCTATTTGGCGATGTAGATTCCATCTTATCTTTTTTAAGACTTCTTTTTACATTGCATTAAAATATGAATTAGTTTTGTTGTTTAATTAATTAAATTTTCTAGTTTTTCCATTAAACAGTGGTTTGTGCGGTAAAATTGTTGTAATGTTAAAAATTAGTACACCGTATTTTACAACGTATTTTTCCTGATGTAGTTACCGTAATTTCTTAGAATCTACCGTATTTTTTAAATAGATTCACCGTTGAACTGATTTTTAACATGATGAACACTGATCCTGTATGATAATACATTTAACATTTAATTAATAGAATAAGTTTTTTGGAAATATTTTTTTTTTATTATTTTTTTGATCTGTCAAGATGCAACATTGCTAAAGTATTATTTTGATCCTATGTACGTCATAGGTATATAAACATCACAAGTTGAGATGACGTTACTTATTTGCAATTCGAAGAGGAAAGTGAAGGTTTAATCTCTAGTCTAGAGCTTATTTAGAGACCTTTTCATTTCCGCGTAGCGCTATCATGCATGCTCGTAAAAAGTACCTAAAACATTCTTCAGGTTTTTTAACGTAGTATTTATAATTACACTTATTTTGGTGTACTTACTTAATTTAAATATTTTATGGTAATTTAATCATTTAGCTACCTACACTAAATAACTACTTTTAAGAAATTGGCGGTTCAGCGTTTATCTTAAACAGATTTCCACTTCGTAGCATGTACCCAAAGAGTATATAAATACTACGTAAGACATGTACCTACTTACTCTACAGTTTTTTGATGTACGCCCACACGTCTTTTTCTTAACATTTGAATTCAGAATGGCGGTCACGTGGACGGCGGATCTAAATCGGAAATTTACTCAGCTACTTTCAACTTTTGCACTTTGCTGTTCGCATAAGGTTTACTTTTAGTTTCCAAGTACGTAAGTAGATAAGTTATTTGCTTGCAGCCTACCAAAATAGGACTAGAGTAAAGTTATTAAGTTATTTGCTTACAGCCTACCAAAATAGGACTAGAGTAAAGTTATTTTAAGTGAGATCTGCAAGCAATCTGTTCAAAACTATGATGGCTAAGAAGCGATCATAGTTTTGAACAGCTTTTCCCTTCTTCCTCAAAAGTGGTAGTAAAAAATGAGCATGCTTTATCGGATATGCGTTCGAAAAATAACATAACATTTTAATGAAAAAATAAACCTGGTTTTACATACCTATTAATAATAGGTAATTCTTGTTAAGTACCTATGTACTATGTAGGTAGATTGATGTTTTTTATTTATTTATGTGTCTAAGTAAGTATTCAAATCTTAGTTTTTATACATGTGCATATTATTATAATTTAAACAATTAATCTGAAGAATTGTACAATCTAATACAAAATATAACATTATGTAAGTACCTATGGATGGGTAGTTTAATAATCAATGCGATTTATCTAATTAGATTACATCATTGTTATATTAACCTACCAAAGGTGTTAATATAAAAACGCATTTGCAGTGTGCTGGATATCCTAGGGAGGGTTTTAGCTATGTTTTTCTCCCTTTGCCTTGGACACTCATCTGCCCCCAGACCTAATTCAAACAATAGTTATACCCATTTTAAAAAACAAAACTGGTGATACCGCAGACAAAAACAATTACAGGCCAATTTCGCTCGCTACAATTATAGCCAAGGTATTTGATAGTTTGCTTGAGAAGCGCCTCGATGACTATCTTCATCTACACGATGCTCAGTTTGGTTTCCGAACTGGGTTGTCTACTGAGAGGGCCATATTTAGTCTTAAGCATACTGTCAGATATTATACTAACCGGAAAACCCCTATTTATGCATGTTTCCTAGATTTATCCAAAGCGTTCGATCTTGTATCATACGACATACTCTGGAAAAAACTACAGGACATTAAGCTTCCCATAGAACTAATAGGAATTTTGAAACATTGGTACCAGAACCAAGTGAACTGTGTGCGATGGGTGGATGAGGTGTCCGAACCTTATAAATTAGAATGTGGAGTTAGACAAGGCGGACTAACATCACCCAAACTTTTTAATTTATATGTCAATCAGCTGATTGTGGAGCTCAGCAACATCCGTGCGGGTTGCTATGTTGGTAATACTTGTGTTAACAACATTAGCTATGCTGATGATATGTTGTTGCTGAGCCCCTCAATCGGCGGTTTAAGAAAATTAATTAACTGTTGTGAATCTTACGTAGAAACACATGGATTAAGTTACAATGTAAAAAAAGAAGTGAGATAATGATTTTTAAAGCTGGAAATAAATTACCCAACCACGTTCCTCCTGTCACCCTAAATGGAGCTCCTTTAAATATTGTCAACAACTTTAAATACCTGAGTCATATTGTAACAAACGATCTTAGGGACGATCAGGACATTGAGAGGGAACGCAGGGCGCTGGCGGTCAGATGCAACATGCTGGCTCGTAGGTTTGCTCGCTGTAAAGCCGATGTTAAGATTACTCTTTTTAAGGCATATTGCCAGTCGTTTTACGCGAGCAGCAGAGGTCCGTTATACGCAGACGGCCTACAGCGCTCTGCGGGTTCAATATAATAATGGATTCAGGGTGCTGTTGGGCCTGCCTCGGTTTTGCAGTGCGTCTGGAATGTTCGCAGAGGCACGCACTGATGTTTTTTACGCGATCATAAGAAAGAAGGCGGCATCTCTCTTACAACTCGAGGCAGTGTTAATAGCATTCTGAATACCATTGCTGAACAAACTGATTGCCCATTACAAGCACTTTTAATACAGTTGTTATTAGGTATTAAAAAGTGAATTTTGGTCAGTGTAATTTTAATTTTTGTAGGAAGTTTATATTATTTTATAAAAAAAAAAACAATTTGGTGTACTATGGACATGTACGTCTGAAATAAAGATTTATTATTATTATTATTATATATTATTAATAAAAAAACTCCTTCAAATAGTTTAAATACAATTTTAAATAAACGGAACAGACAAAAAGACGGATTTTTTTGTTTCTTACTTTTTAGTTGCGTTTAAGTAGACCTAAGAAAATGACGTACAATACGGCCGATAAGTCATGGCCACTCTGAACTTCGTGCAAATGGCTGCACAATGAACATTTTTATGAACTGAATGGCGGAATGAAGCTACGTGCATGGGGCTGTGGTCTAGGCTATAGATGCACCTCATTCCGCCATTCGATTCCTAAAAATGTTCATTGTGCAGCCTTTTGCACGAAGTTCAGAGTGGCCACGACTTATCGGCCGTACTGTACATTCTGTTCGCTAAGAAGAAGCCCTACTGGAAACAGTTTTATGTCCATATCATTAAAACTTCTGAACCGATTTTGATTAAACTTGAACTACTTATTCCCTAAAATGAAAGATACTGAAACTATTACAAAAAGAAATATCGCAATCAGGTTTGTAGATTTCTGAGAAATATGTTATAATATATGTCATGAACATACATAGGTAAATCTGTTTAGATATCCACATAGACTAATATAATCTTAATATTACGCATTTTTAACAATAATACATACATACACATCAACTTGATAACAACCTGTTTTTGAATACAAAACTGGACGGTGACAAACTAACTGGCTCTTTCTATTATCTGTTTTACTTTTTAAATAAACATTTTTAATGTGTAATTTAACTTTAAATAACAATGATGAAATGTGTTTGGTAACACGAGACGAGAGCTCACGTGGCGTTGCTTGTAACCGTAGACATAGGTACCTACCTATTTAATATACCTACATAATAAAACTAGCTGTGCACCGCGGTTTTACTCGCGTGGATAATGATCATGGATTTTGATGACGATGATCAAAAGTATCCCATGTGTTATTCCAGGACCAAAAATACCAAATTTTATTAAAGTCCGTTCAGTCCGTTTCAGCGTGAAGAAGTAACAAACATACACATACACTCAAAAACTTTCGCTACTTTCGCCAAGAATAAATAATAGTTCAATTTTTGCATGGAACCTACTTTTTTATTCACGGGTAGCTGAGGCACAGAATAAATAATAGGCTTAACTAAACATTTCTTTGTCTAAACGTTATAATGACCACCCGGGCCCGACCGCATTCTTGGCATTACGCCACAGAATAATAATAGGTACTAAGAACGGGTCGCGCAGAATTATATAGAAGTTTGTATATTATAACCGATAGCCGTTGGGGTAGATGAGTTCTCGAGTGGAGACCACGTTTAGGCAAACGTAGTGTAGGACGCCCTGTGGCCAGGTGGAATGACGGTCTGCGAAAAGCGTCTGGAAGAAAGTGGATGAGGAGAGTTGAAAACCGAGCTCAGTGACATGCATTAGGAGAGGCCTACGTCCAGGAGTGGACAGATATGGACTGAGGATGATGATGGTGATGATGATGATGATGTATAGTATTGTATAGTTTAAATATGTAATGCAATTAAGTAACAGTCCTAAAAATCAGTAAGAAACAGCAGTCGAGCTTTGCAAAAAAAGTAAAACTTCGGTATTGCTCTGGGATTACATCCTGAAGCATAATTAAGCTGATTAGGTCACGACATTTGAATAGATTGAAGCAGTCTTTCAAAAGCTGTACAAGGAGTAATCCATAATGCGCTTAAAGACTAAGGCCCACTTGCACGAAAACAAAGTGTCTAGTTAGTCCAAAAATTAATGTTATCTCCTAATTCTGTCACTAGCTGTGCTAGTGGGCCTAAAGGTTTTTATTCTGTAGTCTAATATTTAGTCTCATCATCATCATCATCATCGTCCGATCCCATTAGTCCGTGTCCCGTGTCAGCACTGTCAGTCCACTACTGGACATAAGCACTGAGCCCGATCTTTGGCATTTCTTTTCCAATTACTGCCAGCCATTTTTCGTAGATCTACGGCGACATCTATGTCGTCGGAGGGCGCCCTATACGTTTCTTGAGTCGCAGCCTACGAATAAATAATAATAATAATAATACTTATTACTTATTCGTAGGTCGCAGCGTCTCCTCTCAAGAATACGTCTACCCCAACGCTTATCGGTTTTGACAAATATGACCAGCAGTGCGATTACATAATGTTGATCATATCGGTTTCAAGCCGTCAAATTCATTAATGCTTTGCGCTAGAGTCGATTTTGCTATGAAAAAAGTGTCTCTCGTCTACCACAACGGTTATCGGTTCTTCGGGAAATATGACCAACCCACTTCCACTTTAGCTTGCTTATCATTTGAGCTATGTCGGTTTCTTGGTTCTCTGACGGATCACTTCATTACGAATCTTGTCCTTCAGAGAAACTCCAAGCATAGCTCTCTCCATAGCTCGCTGAGCCAACTATTATTTATTCTGTGGCTGTAGTAAGTACACTGACAAATGTCAATCGAACCGACAATTGTCAGTCAAACTATCGAAATGTTGTACATTTTTAATAAATGAAACGAATGAATGAATGAAATGAAAATAATAAACCTACAAAAAACAGTCGAATACGCCAAACCTTGGCGTATTCGACTGTTTTTTGTAGGTTTATTATGATTTGTCGCTTTATGAAATAGGGCCCAGCACTATCAGGCCGCCCGAGGGCCCTTGACATTACTTAACAAAATTTTGATTGAACGATTTTGTCGAAAATTTGCTAATGGTAATTTTTCTATAATGTTTTTGTTTGTCGTATGAGGGAGTGCTGGCCTCTGATGTCAGAGTTTGTCAAGCTGCTCGAGGGCCTCTGGTTATTAATCAATAACAACCGGGACTGACAGCTCAAAGTGCTCTCCGAAGCACGGAGCGATGGAAAACCTATCGGTTTTTCATTCGCTCCGTGCTTCGGAGTACGCTCAGCACCAATGACATAGAAAAGTCATTGGTGCTGAGCGTAGGATCGATTGAAGCCAACATTCTTCTATCACTATCAGTGTTAGGACTGATATCACTGTTAGAACTCACTGACTGAAGACTTATCTACAGGCACTGTGGTATGGACGACGAGAAGTATTGTCAAGGCGTGAATGCTAGGCGTTATGTGAGCCAGGTGGTTATAGCTAAGGCTAAGTAGGTGCTAAATAACACAGAAAAGCTCTAAATACCTTTGGTATTATAACTCACTCATGCTCGTTCTTACTATAAACATTTGACGAGTGATTTTACACTACAAGTTCATAATATATCTAGTAGGTACCTACGAACTTAGTCAAAGAAGGAAAAACGGACGTCCCAACTGTTACGGGAAGTTGTAAATGCAAAAATATATGCTAACTACAAGGAAAATTAATTATCATCACTACAAGATGAATGAGTTCTCTGAGTTTTATCGTGACATGACGTAAGTACACCTTCATGGCTCAATTAGGTTATGTCTAAGTACCTAAGTATAAAATACTAAGGACGCAGATATTATCTTTGTGTGGATAGGGCTCTAGATTTTACGCTTGAAATCTTCTCTAATCAGATGTAAAATAGGTATTTGGTATGTAGAAAAGAAAGAAGGGTAGAAAGGGGTGTTTTAAATCTATACATATTAAAAAACTGTAACATGTCCAATTCTGTACATTAAATATATTTAGACTTTTTTTTTGGAGTTTTGTCTATATTCGATACTGAAGATAAAATAAAAATTTGCTATAATGGGGGAGGGGGGAGATGGGGGTTTGGGGTGGGGGGGGGGAGGGGGGGGTGAGGATCGTTGCTCCCAAACGAATAGACCGATTTCGATGAGGTTTTTTTATGTTTGAAAACTGATGAGGTCGAGATCGTTTTTAGCTATAATGGGGGGTGGGGAAGTCGGGGGTTATATCAATTTTTAATTTGTGCTTGTTATTTTTTTTGTCTGTCTGTCAGTATCATGGCCGCGCATCACGCTGAAACTACTGAATTAATTTAAATGAAACTTAGCATTATTTGCGTTCGTACTACATGGTAGGACATTGGACATTTTTCATCCCGAAAAATTAAAGGTTCCCGCATGATAGGGGTTGAAAGTTATTTAAAAGAACACATATCACGCTGACACTACTTGACGGATTTCGATGCAACTTGGCACATTCCTAGTTTATAAGATGGTTTAAAATTGAGGATACTTTTTATCCCGAAAAAAGAAAGCGTTCCGGGGTTCGCGTTGTGGGATAGAGCTCCAAAGTTATGTCAATTTTGAAGTAATAAATATAATATAATAAAATGAAATTAAACTACAGTAGCAAAAAGAACCGTTGTTTTCTTTCCCGCCATAATATTATGATTAAGCTTACTGGGGCCGCCCGACGCGCGCGCGACGGACTGCGTGCCGCCATAGAATATATAATAGTTGGTACCAGGTTCCAGCCGATAGACAGGCAGGCAAAGAACAAAGCCATCGACCCTTCACTACTTGTACTATTATTTACTCTGTGCCCTCACAGAGCACAGGCCAGGGCGAGGGAAATTTATCGAAAGTATTTTAGATTTTTAGTTAGATTCGTTGGTTGGTTTTGGTTTAGATTTGTTTGTAGTTTTTATTTGAAGTTCGTAGGTTGGTATTATTAATGTTTCCTGGTCGAGATAATAATATGTAATTACCTTTTTTGGCGCCGCAATGCGTGACGCAGAAGCCGCACGCCAAAGTTAAGTTTTGGCCACAAGCTCAAGGGCACCCAGGGGGTACGAACCTCGGCTTGGACAGTTGCCATTGATTACTTGGGGAGTATCGAACTAAACACCCCTGGATCTCTACTGTTAGGTAGTTATCGAGGGGGCCCTGATGAAATCGCTGGGGCCCTTTGAATGAATTGCATAACTGACCACCGATTCGGAATACACCTTTGAGAAGAATCGGCAAGAAACTCGAAGGCGAATAAAATCGTCATTAATTACGGGACCTTCGACCTCGCCGACGAGGTCGGTGTCTGTGTTTAATTATGTTGAAAGATGGTGAAGATGACGGATTGGGCGAATCTATCGCTGCCTGCACTGCGATTTCATCGTCCGGATCGCTCAAGATGTCTCTAGAGCGTCTACGGAGGGGCCGTGCGTCTGTTGTCACGTCTGTCGTGTAGTCAGAGGCCTGAACTACTAGGGGGTTAGGGTGATGGGGTGCCGCGTCAAAGTAGCGGCGAGAGTCATTTTTCATATATTGAACTATCGAGGGAAGCTCGAGATCGCTGTGCAGGTCGATATTCCTCTGATACCAGGGGGAATCTACTGCACATCGAAAGAATTTGTTTTGTAAGGTCTGAAGTTTCTCTAGGGAAATGCGGGAGGCGTGAGCAAATACTACGGACGAGTATGTCATTGTCGGTCGGACGCAATATAATTACCTACCTACTTACTTAGCGAAAGTAATTTTGTATATTGATAAGTACCTAAGTACCTTCCTAGTTACGTTTGTTTGTGAGGTATTTATTTGGAGTTGGTACCTATTCATGTTTACCGGTTTATGGTTACTTCCGTCATGTCCATGCACCTCTAGGATACTCAAGGCATATAATTTCCTCCAAATTTCAAATCTCTAGGTCCACCGGTTTAGGCTGTGCGTTGTCTGTCAGTCAGTCAGTCAATCAGTAGGTATTTCACGGTATTGTCTATAAAAGGGATTAGTCCCATCTGCCCCGGTGGCCCGGCCTCGGTACCGGGGCGCATGGGAAAAAAAGGGCGGATGGCTTTTTTTTGTTTCATCGGCCCCGGCAGCATTCTCTCTTTGGATTCTGCCCCGGTACCGGGGAGGTTGGAAAAAAAAATGTACCATCGTCCCCGGTGATATTAATATTATAGCCAATAGAAATAAATAAAAGGAGAGCTAAGTACTTTTATAATTAACGGTATATATTATTCATTATGAAATCAAATTCGGAAACAAGGAAGCAAGGCAAATAAATAAAAAGTTTTGAATAAAGTAATCAGTCAATATAAATTAGGTATAAGTACAATAAAACCTAAAATAAACAACATCATAAAATTACTGTAACCTGGTCTAGTACGAGTATGAAGCACTATTCACACACATTACTGCAGTGGAAAGGAAGCGTGGAAGTGGTAGTGCCGTATTATGTTAGGGACTTACTGCACTGATGTGTGTGAATAGTCCTGAAGTCGTTTAACTGCCTTATTTGGAACTAAGTAACAATCAGTCGTTATTATTTATTATACATTTCTAAAAAAGAAACGAACTAATATCATTAACATGACAATTAAACTCTTATTAAATCACAATTAATCACAGAATGTAAATATACTAAATATTAATTATTTCACTTAATCTAGTTACTACATATTAAAAGACTCTGAAACATAAAAAGTTAAAAATAAAATAATCAGTTTTTATATGGTAGCTATGAGTACAATAAAGTCTAAAAATCAACATCATAAAATTACTGTCACTTTGGTGACAGAATAAAGAACTATTTACACACATCACTGTAGTGGTATGGAAGCGTGAAAGAGGTAGTGCCATGTTTGTAAATAGTCCTGAAGTTTTACAGTACAGTATTGTGACTGATTTACATTCTGTGATTAATTATGATTGTGTAAATAGTTCTTTATACTGTCACCACGTGACAGTAATTTCATAATGTTGATTTTTTAGACCTCATTGTACTCATATCTACCATTAAAAAAAACTGATAATTTTATTCTAAACTTTTTATGTTTCAGAGTCTTATAATATGTTGTAACTAGATTAAGTCAATAATTAATATTTTGTCGATAAACATTTTGTGATTAATTGTGATTTAATAAGAGTTTTATTGTAATGTTGATGGTACTAGTTTCTGTTTTTTTTTTAGAATTGTTTAATTAATAATAAAGACTGATTGTTACTTAGTTACAAATTAGGTAGTAAAAAGACTTCAAGACTATTCACACACCAGCGCAGTAAGCCTCTAACATAATACGGCACTACCACTTCCACGCTTCCATACCACTGCAGTGATGTGTGTAAATAGTTCTTTATTCTGTCACCAAGTGACAGTAATTTTATGATGTTGATTTTTAGACTTTATTGTACTCATAGGTACCATTTTTAGAGATATTTGCCTTGCTGCCTTGTTAGCTTATTGAATTTTGTATTTAATAGTATATTTTGTTAATTATACCAGTATTTTCCTGTCCTTTTATTTATTTAATATTGATTATTCTAGTTTTTTTCTTTCAGAAAAACTTATACTTAGTAAAAATAATGACCGATTGTTAGTTTATAAAAAAACAAAATAGATAGTAAAACTTCAGGACTATTTACACACATGGCACTACCTCTTTCACGCTTCCATACCACTAGTGATGTGTGTAAATAGTTCTTTATTCTGTCACCAAAGTGACAGTAATTTTATGATGTTGATTTTTAGACTTTATTGTACTCATAGCTACCATATAAAAACTGATTATTTTATTCTTAACTTTTTAAGTTTTTATGTTTCAGAGTCTTTTAATATGTAGTAACTATATTAAGTGAAATAATTAATATTTAGTATATTTACATTCTGTGATTAATTATTGTGATTTAATAAGAGTTTAATTGTAATGTTTATGATACTAGTATGTTTCTTTTTTAGAAATGTATAATAAATAATAACGACTGATTGTAACTTAGTTACAAATTAGGCAGTTAAACGACTTCAGGACTATTCACACACATCAGTGCAGTAAGCCCCTGAAATAATACGGCACTACCACTTCCACGCTTCCTTACCACTGCAGTGATGTCTGTAAATAGTTCTTCATACTCGTACTAGACCAGGTGACAGTAATTTTATGATGTTGTTTATTTTAGGTTTTATTGTACTTATACCTAATATATATAAACTGATTGCTTTATTCAAAACTTTTTATTTATTGAATTTGATTTCATAATGAATAATGTATACTGTTAATTATAAAAGTACTTAGCTCTCCTTTTATTTATTTCTATTGGCTATAATATTAATATCACCGGGGCCTATGGAACTTATTTTCCCATCCGCCCCGGTACCGGGGCCGGCCCACCGGGGCCGATGGGACTAATCCTATAAAAGGCATGCATAAGGTCTTTTTATGATTCTGCCCAATAAGTTGGTGAAGGGTATTATTATTATTCATAAAGCCCGTTTTTTTTTTCATTAGTTATTATGACTTGCCCTCTCATATTGGGCATTTTTCAAACTGTCCGGGCACCTAATTAAAATAATTGTAGTAAAGCATTAAGTTACAAAAAGTCTGTACATAGAATACAATAAAATAAAAATAAAAGGGTCTAGGTACTTAAAATAAGCTACTAAACGAGTTTTTTTTATGTCGTGTGTTTGTTCGCGCATGGTGTAAAAAGTAGGTTTGACTTAAAAACTGGTGTACTTGGTATCTCAATCCGATATTAAAATGCTTCTTACCCTCTTACAAATATTCTGTAGTGCCCACCAGGGTTCCATGTTTTTAAGATACAACTATTATATGTAAGACCTATAATGACATCTGTAAACAGAAATAAATATGAAATATGATGATCGGCTTCGGCTTCGGCTTCTAGCCGATCAATCGATAAAAACAATTTGAAGTTTTTTGAAAGTGGCAGTGGGTTGGTCACATTTCCCGGAGAAACGATAACCGTTGGGGTAGACGTTCTAGAGTGGAGACCACGTTTAGGCAAACGTAGTGTAGGACCCCTGTGGCCAGACGGAGTGACGACCTGCGAAAAGCGGCTGGAAGAAAGTGGATGAGGAGAGCTGAAGACAGAGCTCAATGGCGTGCCAAATTAATTAGGCCAAATGCCCCCCTAAAATCAAACGGGGTTGCCGCGCCCCCTACATTTTTGGTTTGGGGATAACCAAAGAAGTTGAAAATGATTATTTACTTAGTTACAATGTAAACATACATATTATAGTAAAAAAGTCTACGGGGATGTAAAGAAAAACCCATACAATACAAAGTAGTTGCTTAACAGATTTAGAGACAATCTGATTATGCCCAAAGGTGCTAAGACGTAAGTGCAAGAGATAGCTTCGGAGGAATAATGCAGCAGCTCTAAAGCCATGTTGGGCACAACATTATGTAGCCCTTAGTTAGTTACATAGTTACTGCACAATAGTAGTATAATGGTGCCTGCAACGAATGATTAACGCCTATATAATGCTATTGTGAAAGAGTGAACGAATGTGAATGAATGTACTGTTTGTCAAAATGGTGCAATGTAAGTAATTAATATTTTAATCGGCCATCATTGAAATATTATTGTTAAATAAATAATTCAAATGTGCCTTATTATTTTGTAAAACACAATCGGATAAAAACGCTTTCATGTTTACTGTGCATTTATATGGTGCTTTTCCAGTAATTTTTAAGCGCTTTCGAAATAACATCAAATGTAAGAAATATTTGCTAAATAGCATTGACTTTTTGAAATAAAATTATTTCGTATTTTTATTTAGTATCGAAAGTTTATTATCTGAAATTGGTCGTTTGTATATTGACAAAAACAAAGTTAATTTCAATGAAACACATTTATATAACATCTAAATTCTGCAAGTAAACAAGACAATTTTCTTGAAAATGGCGGATTGATTGCAACGGTGCAAATAATCTCTATTGTATAAATTGTATCACTCAAGTAAGCTCTTGTTTCCATTTTAAAGACCCCAAGTAGGTCTTTAATTAGATTGATTGTCTCTTTGAAACTTGAGTCTGTATTAGAGTACTTATATTACTACCCCTATTATGGAACTTCTAGTAGAAAAAGAGCGGTTATTTGAACTCTTATACAACTGCTTTATATGGCCTACAATTAACTCTTTTATGCAGTTGAGTGGCGTACAACAGTAATAAAGAAACCGTCACAACACTTTCAGTGATAAAATGCTCTTCGTAACTCTCTATAAAAGGTGGAAGTGGTAAATTGGTTCTAGAATAAACTATTATAAAGACAAGGGTGGTATTTGGCTCCCATACTGCCACTATACTAATACATATTTATATTACTAATTAGGTTTAAATACATACTTTTACGTAGCAGTGCTTAGATTGGAGAGATAGTGATTCTTTACCATATTTTTAAATATAGGTAAGTGTTGGTTGGAAAGTTATTCTCATCTATAGAGCGAACGGTACAAGGGCGTCGCCAAGAGGGGGCATCCAAAAAAAGGTAGCCGAATGAGGAAAAGCCAATGTATGTCCTATGCAAGTCGTTTGACCGATTATTTTCCACTTTCATTCCAGTCCAAGTGCCATCCGCGCTGCTATAGTCTATTGTTAAACCCTTACAAGTTCAAGCCTTCGCGCGCCTCAAGCGTGTGTGGTACACAGGTTAGCGGTCTTTCTAGACGTGGCGAAGGCTTTTGACAAGGTCTGGCACGCCGGGCTGATATACAAGCTGTATCAGCTCGGGTTGCCAGATCGTCTTGTGCTCATAGTACAAGACTACCTCACCAGCCGGAGCTTCCGCTATCGTGTCGAGGGCAACCGATCATCCCCCCACCCCATCAGAGCCGGAGTCCCTCAGGGCTCCGTGCTGTCTCCACTTTTGTTCACGCTTTACACAA
This sequence comes from Alsophila aescularia, assembly GCA_946251855.1. Taxonomy (NCBI): domain Eukaryota; kingdom Metazoa; phylum Arthropoda; class Insecta; order Lepidoptera; family Geometridae; genus Alsophila; species Alsophila aescularia. The sequence goes on along the minus strand of OX276375.1, from coordinate 17,732,911 downwards.
GCGATTTCCCCCGCATCCCCAAAGTAGATATCGCTCTCTTTGCGGACGACACCGCGATTTATACCACCGGATGGAACCCAGCTATTCTACAAAGAGCCATCCAACGAACGCTCCGAGCGCTCGATGAATGGTTTCGTAAGTGGCGAATAACGATTAATCCCGAGAAGAGCGTAGCGATGCGTTTCACTCACGGGGTTAAACGCTATTTCCCAATTAAACAAGTCAGGATCAATGACCGACCCATACCGTGGGAAAAGTCAGTTAAATACTTAGGAGTCACCCTTGACTATCGACTCAACTTCAATGATCACATCCACGCCGTCCACAAAAGGGCGGCATTCTACCTATACCGCCTCGCGTTACTCCTAGGCAGGCGCAGTAAAATGTCTCTTAGAAATAAGTTGACACTCTACAAAACCTGCGTCCGACCGACAATGACATACTCGTCCGTAGCATTTGCTCACGCCTCCCGCATCTCCCTAGAGAAACTTCAGATTTTACAAAATAAATTCGTTCGCGGTGCATTAGATGCCCCCTGGTATCAGAGGAACATCGACCTGCACAGTGATCTCGAGCTTCCCTCGATTGTTCAATATATGAAAAATGCCTCTCGCCGCTACTTTGACGCGGCACTTCATCACCCCAACCCTCTAGTAGTTCAGGCCTCTGACTACACGACAGACGCGACAACAGACGCACGGCCCCTTCGTAGACGCCCTAGAGACATCTTGAGCGATCCGGACGATGAAATCGCTGCCGCAGTGCAGGCAGCGATTGATTCGCCCACTCCGTCATCTTCACCATCTTTCAACACAATTAGACACAGACACCGACCTCGCCGGATGCGAGGTCGAAGGTCCCGTAATTAATTTCGACTTTATTCGCCTTCGAGTTTCTTGCCGATTCTTCTCGAAGGTGTATTCCGAATCGGTGGTCAGTTATGCAATTCATTTAAAGGGCTCCAGCCATTTCATGAGGGCCCTCTCGATCACTACCTAACAGTAGAGATCGAGGGGTGTTTAGTTCGATACTCCCCAAGTAATCAATGGCAACTGTCCAAGCCGAGGTTCGTACCCCCTGGGTGCCCTTGAGCAAGTGGCCAAAAACTTAACTTTGGCGTGCGCCTTCTGCGTCACGCATTGCGGCGGAGCGCTTTTGCGCCCGCCCCACCGTCCGGTGACGCTGTAGAGGTCAGTTATAGACCAACAGCACATATCCTTTCTAAAAAAAAAAGAAAAAAAAAAAAAAGGTTAGCGGTAACCTGCATTTATCCGGGTTGAACCGGGTACCCATGCTGCTATATTTACGAATCTTCCTGCTGAATGCTTACGATTATAATGTTTTGAGTTTCTGTTCTGGAAAGCCATTTAAATTATCAATAAGGATAAATGAACTAATATCACATAATTAAAAATCTGTGTCATTTTTGGGCATTAATTACCTATACTAAGAGAGAGTACAGAAGGTTTTCTAAGGTACTTATACAAGCGCATATATGCCTATTACCCTTACATGTACCCAACGAAATTTCTTCTAGCTTGCTTAGGGTATAACTCTTTGGAGGTCCGAAGATCTCGTGACCAATTTGCGATGATGTGCAAGATTCTTCGAGGGAAGATTGACGCCCCTGATCTAAATAGTAAGCTGTGTAAATTATTTGTTCCCAATAATTACCATCGGAGCAGAAAACATAGATTGTTTGCGGTCCCGGTGTGTCGTACCAAAGCCCGTTCTAGATCACCTATACCACGGACTCTCACTGCGCTCAATACCCTCCTGGTAGCTAGTCCGAATTGCGATGTGTTCGCAGATGAATGGAAGGTGCTCTTATGGGGATGGGATGTTTGGAGTACTGTGAGATGCTTGCATGATTATGACATCTAGATTTTTGTTAATTATTTATATTTTACTTGTAAATTTGGATTTTTGTAGTGGGTATAATTATTATTGTAATTTTGGCAGATTGAATTTTTGACCATAATGCTCTCGATATTTCTATTGACTATGTATGTATTGGAAATATTTTAAATGTTTTATTTGACATTTATTATTATTTTGTGACATTCTACTTATAATTCAAATTTCTGTGTTTAGAATAGGACTGAATTTAATGTATACTGGAGTATAATGTGATTAATTGATATAATAGGAGTTACCGTTTCAATTGAATAAATAAATAATAAATAAATACTTTATATAAGCAATTTTTTTTTAACCTCGGGGTTTCTATAACATTTCCTCTCTAAAATAAGTAAAACCGTTTTTTTTTTTATTTTACTTGTGTACAAAGATATTGGCGGAAACTCGCCGAACTAAACTTATATTTTGTGAATTTTTACTGACGAACGAAAACATCTTCCCGCCAAAACAGCTCCGCACTTGTTTACAAGTTTTAGTCTTCAAGAGCTCTAATTGGGAATTTTGAATTATTTTAGTTAAAAATAGCTCGTCTTTTTAGCACCTTTTAATTTCTACGCAGGTATTCGGTAGTAGCTCAACATTTTCGTGATCTCTATCAGTACCTTTTCTAGTTATTTTTTTAAATAATATAGTTTTTAAAGAAAACATTTCAACATTTTTCACGCTCGCTTCGCTTTTTCGCGCTTTTATTGCTTGTCCAATGTCCATAGATGAAATTTTATTAATTCCAGCATTGATAGATGTAGCTCAAAAATTTCGCGCTCACTTTGCTCGCGTGGAATCGGCGTGAATTCGCGTGGAATTGGCGTGAGTGGTCATACAGAATACAGGCCCTGAACAAGAAACAGACATTATTTTTTTAAACTCGCCGTACCTATTAGTTTATATATTTCTTATTTCCTTGTTCATGTTACGACATGATCTAAATTTAAGATTTTGACTTTGATGTTTTTTTATGATGCTTAGTTACAAAAACATTTTTGTGTGTGTTGTGAGTTTTGTTAATTTATCCAGCAGAGATAAAGATTGCTATTACTTATGAAATCACCAGTCTAATTACATTACGAACAGCATGACTTGGAATTTTTACATACCGGAATAGATAGTAGGGTTATCGCTTGGGCGGTGCGTTCCAGTAGATGGAGGTAAGAGAGTTTATCAAACATTGATACGACAGCGGCACGAGCGCCAAGTTTTTTGACAAAAAACTCGGTTACACAACTAACTCGTACGTGCACTATACTAAGGCTCTTGTACGGCTACCATTGCTTCCCCCCGCTCCACTGTTATGCTCATACCATCGCCCAGGGTATTCTGGCACAAGCCTTTGAGATTGCCAGTCCATTCTAGGCTTAGGTTAGACAAACGCTAGAGCCTCATAGATCTAGTTAAATGGGGGAAGATAGATAGATATATAATACTTTATTGTACACCAGGTTACAAAAATATACAGCAAATAGGAACAATCTTATAACTAATGTACAACGGGCGGACTTATCGTTAAAAGCGATCTCTTCCAGTAAACCATTCAGATACATCATCATCAGCCTATATTTGTCCACTGCTGGACGTAGGCCTCTCCTAATGCACGCCACTGAGCTCGGTCTTCAGTTCTCCGCATCCATTTTTCTAGCCGCTTTTTGCAGGTCGTCACTCCACCTGGTCACAGCCTGTGACTTACAGGGCGTCCTACGCTACGTTTACCTAGACGTGATCTCCACTCGAGAACTCCTCTACCCCAATGGTTTATCAGTTCTTCGGGAAATGTGACCAGCACACTGCCACTTTAGCTTGCTTAACCTTAGAGCTATGTCGGTTACCTTGGTTCTCTGTCGGATTACTTTATCAAAGTGCAAAGTATTCTAACCAACCTAGTTGATGCTTTTCGATGCAGCGGTCTCGGAATGAACATAGATAAGACCAAGATCATGTTTATCTGATCTTATTGACCCGGGAATATACGGCACGCTCTAATTTATCACGGAGCTAGTAGGTAGGTACAGAATTTTTATCCCTTTAGCGCTACGGCTAGCCAACAAAGAAAAAGAAATACATTTATTAATTACTCAAACAAGCAAGTCTACATACTTAAATATTTGTTTTGTAATATAGATTGATGCAACGACTGTAGGTAAGTATTTTCTAATATACATGATAGGTACGTGTAAATTAAGGCTGGTGTAATTCTAATTTCGTTGTCATCACTTTAATCTTACGTGTCATGAAATTCAAACTAAGAATTAGTAAACATAATTATTGATACGGTCTTTAGTATGTAGATATAGTTTACAGAGTGAGTTTTTTTAACAGGGTTCTCTGTGGCAGATTTGATGACCGATATAGATAGGAATATGTACTCTTATAAATCCATCTAGAGGTTTTTAAACGTAGTTCTAAGGATTTTTGTTATCATTCGATATCATAGCTGCAATAGAGATCCCTGTTAAAGAAAACCAGCCAAGTGCGAGTCGGACTCGCGCCCCGAGGATTCCGTACAAACTTGTAGGTAACTACAAATTTACGGTTTTGAGATGTTTCTCTTTGCTTCTGATAAAATACATTGCTTATTGCCAAATTCTAGGTCAAAGGGAAAGTTCCTTAAAGGGTTTGATTACCTTGCGAGTGTCAAAATGTTCGGCATAAACGGCCTTAACTTTTGATTGCGTTGACTTACAAGTTTTATTTTTTCACAGCTTCAAGGGATTTTTGATTGATTTATTGGGATCTGAGAATTTGATATTCATTTCAATTTGATAGCTTCACGCTTTCCTGAGAAAAAGGGCATTGATAGACAGACAGATGGACAGCGAAATGATCCTAGAAGGGTTCCTTTTTTATCCGACTGAGGAGGGTTATGTGTGTTGGGATGTATGTATGTTTGTTTGTAAGTTTCTTGCGCGTCCTACAGCCTAAACGGCTGGATGGATTTTGATAAATGAGGTATCATTGGATTCGCCTGATCACGAGAGTGCTATAGAATATTTGAAGTGTCAAGAAAACTAATATGGCGGCTTACTTATATTGTATTTCTGACGGAACAAAAAATGACCAAAACCTATCAAGTGAGGTAACAAAATACAGCTAGCTTACTCTCGAACACCATTCCGATTTAATCACTGCTCCAACAGTGCGATTTAACTAGAAAACCTAACCTGCACTATCAGTTATCTGACGGACTCTCCGATAAGCAACCCTAGTAACAGATAGCTCAAAAACTGACCACACTTGTTTTTCTGAACCTACTATCTGCTGACATGCTGACTATCCAGATATCTGTTTAATAACAACACACTCTTGTACGTGATGTAAATTATTACGAAACAAAAAGTGAAATAATTATCTACGGTTTAGATATTATATCAAAGAGCAGTGGGGTCACTTTAGGCGTGTATCATGGAATGATAACATGGGGAATATGTGCTTCCTGTCGGCGTAATATGCGTAAATATATCTCCTCGTATTTTCTAACAAACTTGCAATCTAACATCCGATCGAATGGCATAGCAACAGCGAATGGAGGCCTATACCACAGTACATATATTAGTCTTTACAGACAGTAGTGTATCGACACAGTACATATATTAGTCTTTACTGACAATAGTGTATCGAGGAGTACACGGCTGATTTGACGCACGCGGTGCGGGGGCCGGGAGGCAGGGGTCTCAGCGTGGATTTGAAAAGAACGCTACGAGCGAGTTTCGAGCATGAAGTATCTTCACGTACAAAGACTAATATATGTACAGTGCCTATACCTATACCACAGTACATAAGTATATATCGGTAAGGACTATAATCTATACCTACCTATATAGCAGTACCGTGACGTGCTGACTGATAAACAACCTAGATATTTGAAATTTGGAGTAAATATTCCTTGAGGTGTAAAGGAGGGATTTTTATAATTCCATCCCTAAGGCCGAGATCGAGGGTGGCAAAGTTTGCATGTGGGCAAAGCTGAAAGGCGCTGCTAGTAGTTTGATAACATTTCATATGGTGAGGTGGCTTTCGTGACAGTAGCCTGAAGCCCATGAAGGTAAAGTTAGCCTCACCGTATATTTTTCTGTGACAGAATAATAATACTAAGTATTATGTGCTTGTATCATTGGGTTCCTAGATAGGAAGGTAGTTAGGTACTTATTAGGGTAATAGATAGATGTTCCTAACACTATTAAAAAACTGAATATCCGTTAGAACGGTTACCTACCTAGTTTATGAGCGCACAGCAGCGGGTCGTAAAGATAGTGAAAAATAAATAAACGAACAATTAATTTATCTTTATAACCGGTAGTAGGTTAAATTACCAGAGAACCGGTTTCCGATGCAATAAGTAGTACTACAGTGTTGCTACAAGGATTATAATGAACGCGGCTAAAATCGGAACTAAGCCATCAATTGAAACGTAATTTAATTCGTATAGAACTTAGAATATTTACGCTGTTTATGGTATAGAATCATTCAGCAGCGCCCCTCTCTCAACTGTCACTCACGTTCATTATAATCCTTGTAGCACTGTAACTGCCTTACCGTAAATGTTATAATTACATCTGTCAAAATATATATAAATTATAATATATTCGTTCGATATACCTAATTGGGAAAAAACTGCAGCAATAATAAGACTACGCAGTAGGTAATTTATTCCTACTTATTTTTCTGGCCCTGTAATTAGTGTCCCAAATTACGAATCATACATTAATATTCCCAAAAAGGTAGTAAGTAGTAAGTTCCTTTTATATTTGTAATTTACATTATGTTTTACTATATAAGCTCTAAAATTTGAAAAAAATATAAAGAATGAACAAATATGGAAAAAATGAAATCTCCGTAGAGTTTCTTGGTGCTCTCTTCTCTAACGGGCGCATTTCCGAAGCACCGGTAGAGTCAGGAGGGTGTTTCGTTTTTCCAGTGTGAGATTTAACTCTGTTGGCACATGAAATGGAAATTACCTTTTCAAACTCAAAGCATACATAATTTACCTACTTAATTTATATTGATGTGATCTTTTTACAATATTTTATGTATTTCTCCTTGTACATGATTTGTTAATTTTGACTATTATATTTGCATATTTACAATAAATTCTTTGACTTTATACTTAGAAACGAAAAGGAGAGGTAGGGGACATACTGGAAGCACTCCATATGAACAAAACAATCAAAAACCAAATTAAAGATGTTTAAATATTTTTACAAAAATCTACGTAGTGGATGCACTAGGTTTTGTGTCCTGGCATTTTAGCTTGTTCCATTTGTTCTTTACTTTTGTCTACCGTTTAATTACTCAAGATCTAACTTGAGTAATTAAAAGGTCACAATTTGTTGCCTACCAGTTTCCAATAAATCCTATTTAATTTGGATTTTTCTATTATCACAAAGCTTACTTTCTACTCAAATGCTATTTTTAGAAGGGTAACATCTAAATAATATCTGGATCTAAATATGTATCATTCAAGTGAGGAAAACTGTCGAAATTAAAGAAGTAGATGAGTTGCTACACCCACGTACGAGTAGGTACCTAATTACTAATATGCATTGAAGCCAAAATAACTTTGTTACATATGACTACTTACTTATTTATAATGGTTGGGAACATTAGAATTCGGTTTCAATCAGATAATCTTTGTGCTCTGAACTGAGTTTACTATTTGTGTAAAATCTATTATGGCTTTCAAATCTATTAGAGTATATACTACAGTGTGCGTACCTATATTGAAATTTTGCATCCATGAATACATTGTAGGTACAGTACAGAAGAATCTTTAGATATTACTTAACTGTTCGTAATTTTGCGTTCTACTTGGGAGTCAACAAAACCATCCCTGTTAACTGTATATACAGGTTAAATTTTCAAGTGGGCGTGGATGTCCAAATCCGAAACTATGAGATATAGCGAAAAATTATTAAAGGAGATTCGTGCCCGATTTTGATGAAAACTGAAACTGCATCATTGGATTTTAGAAAAAACAATATTCCCAGACAGAAATCAAACCCGTTGATTTTGGAATAAAAAGGACTCGCCAGAAAGCCCGAGACTCCTGTGAGTACTTTTCGCTATTCCTCATAGTTTCGGATTTGCCCATCCACGCCCACTAGAAAAATTCATTCTGTACCTAAATAACATTATTTTAGAAAGACATTTCTTCATGGTACAATAATTGCAGTTGCCATTTCCGTTTTAGTAGGCACTTTGTAGGGGTTTTTCAAAGTATTCTTTTAGGCATATTGAAAATCTGACCAATCCCACAGAACAAATAATAGTACAATTAATACAAGCATGCCTTCTGGGTTGTATAGTTATTAAAGCATTTATTCGCTTACCTACCAGCTAAAATATACTTGTTTTTTTTTTAATTTGTTTATTCTAGTACAAAAATTTTCGAAAGGAATTATGAGAATATGAGAATATGTATCTACTCGCTTAATATACCTAATTTAGACGAAAATATTTATTGTAACCTTTGAAACCAGCTACTTATTTATTTGCGACTTATATTTTTGCAGGCGTTGTTACTCGTAGTTAGGTAATATTGTAAAACTGTACCTATTGGTTTAAATTGTAATAAGCGATGGTAGCTTAGCGGTTTAATAGTGCGAGATAGAATCCAACTATACCGCGAGTTGGCTCCGCACCAATCACTTTTCTAAATTATGTGCGATTTTTCACCGCTCCATGTTTCGGAGGGCACGTTAGCTGTCGGTCCCGGCTGTTTTTGACCCCCGAACAAAGAGACGGGTGTTATAAGTTTAGGGTGTGTATCATTGTGTCACTGTGTGTGTGTGTGTGTGTGTGTGTGTGTGTGTGTGTGTGTGTGTGTGTGTGTGTGTGTGTGTGTGTGTGTGGGTGTGTGTGTGTTTTGTTGTGTGTGTCTGTCTGTCTGTGGTATCGTAGCTCCCAAACAAATGGGCCAATTATAATGCGGTTTTTTTGGTTTGATATTTGATGTGATCGAGATGGTTCTTAGCTAGGGGGGGAGGAGGAGGTGAGAAAAGGGGGTAAGAATCGTAGCTTCCAAACGAATGGACCGATATAAGCCCCGAACAAAGAGACGGGTGTTATAAGTTTAGGGTGTGCATCACTGTGTGTATCACAGTGTATCACTGTGACGTCTGTGGCATCGTAGCTCCCAAACGAATGGACCGATTTTTATGCGGTTTTTTATGTTTGAAAGCTGATGTGATCAAGAAGCTTCTTAGCTATAATGTATAATGTGGGGGGTCGGGAGTTATATAAATTTTAGCAGTAGTTAAGCCATGACACAGCCTCTCGGGCGGCTTGACAAAGTCGGACACCTCTGGTGTCCGATCAACACAAACAAACAAATAATGGTTGAAAGTCTGCAAAATATTATATTTCTTATTGTTAACGAGCGCAATAACAACCGATCTATATAACTATAAGTGTAGGTATATACACTTATAGTGTAGGTAAAACAACAATATGTATACGCAGGGTAGCCATGTATATAATCTTAGAACTTAAGCTATATAAAGAGTTAAACGCAATAATCAGAAAACAAACACAGGAACACAGGAACACAGTTGCATAGGCATGGGTATTGCGAACACTTTGAGCTATTCAGCACGTGAGCAAGTTAACGCGTAAGCGAGATAAATATTATTTCGTATGGGCCTAGGAAATAGGAAAACGTGATGTAGAATCTACGTGCCATCACGTATGACATCTACAGCATACGGGATGGCCGCGTACCTCTTTAGGAAATAACTATGAACATGCATCCCCAGAGAGACTGGAACTCTCTGTGGATGCATGGGTGCTGGTACAGGTTGTCTGAGGAAAGCCGCGCTTTGTAAAAGGTACGGATTTACAACGATCCTGAGCCAGCCTAAAGGTAATATCAACAAGGTATCAGTACGAAAAATATAAAATGTAAATAGTGAGAGTGAGAGGAGGCGCACTGGAGACTTCTCTTTCTCTTCTTCAGCAACCCTCCAGCTGACCAGAGTACTTCATCTTTTGAGCCATGAAATGAATCAAAAACATTATTCCGTAGCGGTTTTCTTGGATGTAGAAACTTGCATGCACAGAAATGCCAATTCAGTTTATTAAGCTAATAGCAGCCTATCTTCTCAATAGGGAATTTTATGTAACGGTGGAGAGCAGAGACTCTAGTAGAAAGCCGATAAAGGCAGAGGTGCCGTAGGGCAGCTGCTTATCGCCCGCCTTATATCATTGATCGTAGGGATATCATTGGTTATATGCACTATACACCAATGATATCCCTACCCTGGAAGGCCACCTAAAGGAAGAAGAGAAGAATGTCACCCTTGCTCTCTTTGCCGACGATAGTGCCTATATCTCTTCATCGGGTGGCGCCAAGTGTTGCCAAGCGTATGCAGAAACTGCTAAATTTGCTACCTGATTGGCTGGACAGGTGGCGCGTGGCTGTGAATGTGGGTAAAACAGCGGCGCTCCTGCTTACCAGAAAACGAATACCCCCCAAAGGAGTTAGAATTACGCGGCCAGGCTATCACATGGCAACCGTCGCTGACTTACCTGGGAGTAACGATAGTCAGGAATTTAACTATGAACCTACAGACAGAGCATGCCTCTCGGAAAGCACGCGCAGCTCGAGCATTGCTCCGGCCCGTGCTGCAATCCAAATTGAGCCTCAGAACCAAGCTGGGGATCTATAAAACTTACATCAGATCAATTCTCACTTATGCATCCCCGGCTTGGTACGGCCTATGTTCGGCCACTAATAAGACGAGAATCCAGACTATACAGAATACCACTCTACGCATCATCACAGGAGCTGGTCGTTATGTGCTCAACGACACGATTGCCAAAGACATTCGATTGGAAACCATGGAGGAGTTTGTAGTCCGGACGGCCCGTAAAATGTATGATACAGCCGACAACGGACACCACGCTCACCTTCACGGCATTGCTCCAGTGCACGCAAGGCCGCCTGAGGTGCAGCGAAGATAGAGACCATTGCCACGGGAGCTGCTGAAGGTCGACGAGTCGACTTCCGCCCCGGAGTAGGTCCCATGCCACATGTTTTATATTCATTCATTTTATTTTTAAATTCGTCAGTAGCATTGTAAACTCCAAAGACAATAAGGGGAAAAAAATAACCCATCTCCAAACCCACCCTACCTTCCACATCCCCTGCGTAGAGCGGCCGTCGTCCTGACCAACAGCACATATCATTTCTAAAAAAAAAAAAACATCGTGCATTCGTCAAGTTCCCGTTCGCTGTAGCTGTTGAAGACAAGAAGCTCTCCTATAAGTGACTAATATTAACTAGTAGCACCACGAAGTTATATTAAGGCTCTGATAGCCAACATTTGTAACCGGGATAACAAAAGCTGAATTCTATACTATCCTTGTTTTACGAAATTGTGAACAATATACCATCTAAAGTGTCAACAAGTGCGTTTTTGTTTCATCCTCCTATCCTGAGCTCAACCAAGTCTCATTTTCTCTGCAACTGGGACCCTGCACCTACGTGAGAGTCTGCAACAACTTGCACAATTATTTACATCACCTTCAGAAACAGTTTCGAACTTCTACCGCGTACGTACGTAAGTAATACTATTATTTATTATGTGGTACAAGGTACCTACTATGCGCGTCAGTGGAGTCGGTTCAGTCCTAGGCTCCGCACCAATGACTTTTCTAAGTTATCATACATAGTACAGATATTAAACATAGTTGGTTATATGTGGATTTCCATCGCTTCGTGCTTAGAAGCGCACGTAAAAGCAAGCAAGTAGCTAAGTCATTGATGTATTCTATATTTTAATACTTACATCAATGAGCTAAATACGTAGATGTACCTGGTACCTACTCGTACCTATTTTAGGTAGAAACGAAACTGTTTTTTTCTGTGGTTTTAGATATTGGACAAGAGCATTCATTCTGGTTCAAAGCATTTATTCTAATGTTTGATGTCTTCTTGTTCGCGTGATATATACCTAGTTAATGCTGGATGAAGCAATGAGTGATTACTAAAATTATACATAATTAAGTATTATACGGCTTTGATAAGGGTAATACTTATTATTATGTGCTCGCGCGCAGCTGTCCACAACTGTTTGATGATTTTTACCAGGTTTTTATTAAGTCACTTTCTTGTTTGTCTGTCAGTCTGTCTGTCGTTCTGGGTGGAATCTTGCAACACAAATTTCAAGCTCTTCCTGATTAGCTATCTGGTTAAAACTTTCAGGGTAGCTTACAAATTGATGACAATGCATTCTGTTTTTTTTATATAAACACTTGGTTTTTAGATTAGTTTTTAATCTATATTTACTGTTTGTTTTCGAACAATGACTTCGGTTATTTTGGTGGCAGCAAATACAAGTCGTCAGCCAATAAGAGGTATGTGATATTAGTGGCTAAGTAAATAGGTATTTGCCTATCTGATATCAATGCTTTTCGTCCGAAATCCTTGATAAATGGTCTGACCCTGTCAGTCCAATCACCACTGAAGCCGCCGAAAGGTACTGAGTTTCACCACAGGTTTTACCCACACCACACCACACAATAGGGTTTCTTTCTTTTGAGGATACCCACACACACGGACGGACGCACTAGTATATGATGCCCGTCATGCCTATTGAATACACCGCAAGTTAAATTGGGGGACAATGATACTAAATGTCCATAAATACAGACAATATTCTTATCGCAATTATAAGATTAAACGCGAAAGTTCGTGATATGATTACAGCAAATCACTGCCCAAGCTTGCTAAGAACTCTTCTCATGTCCTATTACTCCGACGTTTTGTAACTCCTTATCCAAATTCATGTAGATAGGTATTAATTAATCTAGATATCGTTTTGATTATGAATGTAGATAATTTGTAAACATGGTGTTGTTTAGCACAATAATCAGTCCAGCGACGGTCGCGAATCAAAATACATACCTTTCAGTAATGAACACAATTGACAAAACTGTTGATGGTTAGCTCGCGTGCTGGAATGCTCGGTACTACAGAACTGTTTTCAAACATTGATCTTCGCGCTGTTTTTTACTATCGATTTAAAACTAGCCAAGTGAGTGCTTAGCGTTAGCCCTTATATTTTTCATTATGATTAACGATGTGTCAGTGCACTAAAAGTGTATTCGAAACATGTTTGGACAATACACAGGGCTGCTTTTCGTGACGACGTGCTTTTATGTTATCTATGGAACACAGGTAACTAGCTATTTTATGTAAATATCTTATATAGCCAAATGTCTACATTCCTACCTAAATTAAATATGTTAGCAGTCTTTGAAATAATCCGTTTACCGCACAAACGACATAATACTTACAAGTAAATCATCAAGGTAAGTTAAATAAACAAACTCGCATCATACATACAAAGAAACAAACATGACTTCTAAAAACTTTACACTCCTGTTTTAAGCAGTCGTGTAAAAACAAGAAAGGTCCCGCAAAAACAATAATAATTAAAATTAAGTTGTTTATTACCTATTTCACTTGGGAAGATGTAAATATTCTAACGATACCCCATTACATCCAAATCTGATCAAAAATTAAAAATTTTGGAAGATTAATAGGCCAGTCATTGGGGGAAAATATGAAGCTTTGCCCCACAACTGGTGTTGTAGAAGATGTTTTGATTTGTATTGCTTAGTTATGAGGTATTTAAGAAAAAATAACAGATTTTCGACCACGACGGAAAAAAGTCTCTACACTCAGCGGTTAAGAATATACTGACGTTGTTCAGGCATTGGTGCATTTTTAGTAAAGATGTTATTTTCGCTTCTTGTAACTTATTACCTACGAGACTTGCAGAACTACTGTGAATGCAAAAAATGTTGTCTTCTTTATCTATTCATCTACACTTTTCGCATTTAGCTAACTGTTAAATAACTATTTAGAAAAAAGCTAATTTTGGCCTCTTCAATTCAAGATGGCGGCTAACGCACCCACCCTTCGAGGTCAAAAACTCGGACTTTTCATCAGAGTCTAGTCCTAAACAACATATGTGAAAATCATTACTATACCACCTTTTGCAAGGCAAACTTCTTTACGAACTGGCCTATAAAGAAACTCACTTACCCTAAAAATATTGTATGTGTATTGTTTCAGTTTCATATGAACCCTGAAAACAATACACTGTCTAAAAAAGAGTGTATCTTTACTAATAATAAAGCAATAAGAACGAAAAAGTCTGTACAAAGAAGATAATTGAAAAATAAGTTGAGTACTTAAAATAAGCTACTGAACAAAAATCGTGTCTATCTGTTTATTTGTCTGTATGTTGGTTCGCGCATCACTTAACAAATACTGGACCGATTGCGATGCAATTCAATGTTGGATAGCTTAGGTTTTGACTAAAAAAGTGGCGTACTTGGTATCTCAATTCGATGAGTAGGAGCCAAGCAATTTAATAAAAACTCTATTAATTTTAAAAGTGTGATAATAAGTTTTGAAGGCCAGTGTATGTACTAGTATATAAGGTAGGGTGGGTGATTAACGCCCGCTGTCTATTAGCGCCCAGGTAACAGAAAACACACTAGATATGATGCGATTCAGTTAACTCTCCACGCACACATAGAATAAACCAATAAGAAAGTGCAGGGCGAGCGGCCGGCTCGCACGCGCCACTGTTGTGGCAGTGAGCCGCCGCGTTCCGGTAGGTTCGGTCACGTATCACGTTGTTGTAATAAGTGTCACGACGAAATCGTAAGTTTTACTGGTTTTTTTTTGTGTTATGTGTATACATTATGGTTTAAATTGTTTCAAAATGAACTTATTTTACTATTGCTTAAATATTTTGTGTAGTTTTCAATGATTATTTTCCAAAAACGAGTTATTTGGATAATAACGCCCACCTGGGTAATAACGTCCGGTAAATTGACCGTTGGGCGCTATTAGTCTGCATGGGCGTTATAACCACAGCGCATTTTTTATATTATTTCAAAAACTAAAATGGATATACTTCGTTAAGATTAGCTGTTAAATGTGTTTTGTAGAAGGATTTAAAAAAAAAAGTTGATGCGAGTGTCCTTTGATATAATTTTTTATATCATAATCTAGTTTAGCATAATATGTTTGGTACGAGTATATGTAAAATATGCAAAACATGTTATGCTAAACTAGATTATCTAGAATGTTGTTTTTTTAGTATGATTGTTTATGCGCTTAATATATCTTAATAATCATTTCAAATATTTTTGTAAGCATAATTACTTATAGCTTTTTGACTTATTAATAGTTACTGTCCTATTATTTTTGTTCTTATAACATAGTTATTTTATTTATTTTAAAGGTATCAACAAAATGTCTCCTCGTAAAAAGCGAGGGGAGTCCTGGTCAGAAGATGATTTGAAAGCTGCTTTGAGAGCTTTACGAAAAGGCAAATTAAGTCAACGAACCATAGCTCTCAAGTATAATATTCCGCGAAGAACTTTGAGGGACCATATGAAAACTGGACAAGATGTCAAACGTTTGGGACGAAAACCCGTTTTAACAGAAGCTCAGGAAAAAGATTTGAGTTCTAGAATCAAGAGGTTTGCTAAAATTGGAGTACCCCTCACGCCAAAGTTTATTAAACTTGAACTCAAATCTTTTATGTTTTGTGAGAGATTTGACATTAAACATAATTTCAATTCATCAAAAAGGATTGCAGGTGCTGTTTGGCTAAGACAGTTTTTGAAGCGAAACCCGTCGATCATCAAACGTAAGCCGCAAATAATGAATCCAGCTCGTGCTCAAAAGCTGAACAAGCCAATTGTTCAGCAACACTTCCAGAGTGTAAGTAAGTTATACGACCAGTTGGACATTCTTCAGCATCCTGAAATATTGTATAATATGGATGAGAAGGGTTGCCGAATTACTGTCCACAACCAGCATACCGTACTTGCGGAGAAAGGAAGTAGGAGAGTTCACCTTGTTGCACCCGAACATGCTGAAAATGTTACTATAGCAATGTGTGTCAATGCCATAGGAACAGCAATTCCTCCTATGCTCCTTTTTAAAGGGCAAAGACAAAGACCGGACCTTTCAGAAAACTTACCTGCCGGAACGTTAGTTAGAATGGCACCGAAAGGGTCCATGACTGCTGACTTGTTTGTGGAATTCATTCAGCACCTAGCTAAATACAAGGTAGCGGGAAAATGTTTACTCATTTTTGATGGTGCTAAGTGTCACTTATCAATTGTAGCACTCGAAGAAGCAGATAAAAATAACATAGTGTTATATTGCCTCCCTTCAAATACAACGCACGAACTACAGCCACTGGATAAAACAGTTAACAAGTCATACGAACATCACTGGGATCAAGAGGTTTTAAACTTTTTATACGTTAGCGCCGACAGAGCACTCACAAAAGCCACATTCAATAAAATATTTACTAGAGTATGGCCCAAGTGTATGACGCACAGCAACATAGTCAGTGGCTTCAAAGCTACCGGTCTCTTCCCATTCGATCCCCAAGCGATACCAGAGGAAGCATTTGCCCCATCTGTTTTATCAGAAATTCCATGCCCACAAACTCAGCAGCCCCCGCAGAATCTTATATGTGACTCATTAAACGATGACACTGATGATGATCATGACCAATTAGCTGGAATTGAAATGATACCGAATCTTCAGAGGAAAACAGAATTGTTAAATCAAAATATCAATCCAGGAATCAAGCCTCACTTGGTGGATTACAGCTCTTCAACCGATAATTCAGACATGGAATTAGTTTTGCTGAACCCTATATCACAAGCTACGATAGAAGAAAACCGTGCGTCGCCTTCTTTAATACCACATAGCAACTTAACTTGTGTTTCTGAAATTGATCAACCACACAACAATGGCGGAGATAAAAATTCGAGACTATATGATCCGGCAGTTCCTAGTTGCTTATTGGATTACAAAAACCTACACGCGATGATCTCGGTTCTGACTCAACAATTTCTGATTTGGATTCGTTCGTAACTAGACCTGTTTTCAAACAATCCAAATATGTCGCTGAAAATATCTATAGTTACTCATCAGACGAATCGTCAAGGGATGAAAGTCAGTGTTATATCAACAAAGGAGAAACAACACCAAAAAAGGGAATGATCTGTCCTATTCAAAATGAATCTTGTAACTTAGACGATGACAACATTCCATTGGCCAGTCTACAACAAAGGAATAAAACACCATTTCAACAATTCCTACCGACACCTAACTATGCATTGACTAAATCTCAAAAACCACGTAAGAAAGCGATGAACTATAAAGGACAAAGAATCACTAAAGACAATGATAAAACTGAAAAAAAAAAGAAAAGAGAAAAAACATGAAATGACCCTAAATAAAAGTAATAAAGAGCAGAAAAGTGTAGATAGAAATAAAAATCCACAGACAAATAAAAAAAAAGCGAAAGAAAGCCATAAGGAGAAAGAAGAAAGACATAAAAAAGAGAAAAAGAAGACTAAGAATAAAAATAAAATGAACACGGACGACAAAGAAGACTGGTACTGCTATGCTTGTTGCGAGATAAAACAGTTAGATATGCGGCAATGCGTAGTATGTATAAGATGGTACCATGAGGAGTGTGTAGGCCTCTCTAAATGTGATATAGAGTTTATTTGCCCAGATTGTTAATAACTTAAAAATTAGGTATTGCTCAATTTATTTAAGACTGAAATAATACTTTAAGTCCTTAATGATGATCACATAATATTATAACTACTATGCGTCGTATAAAAATATATAAATGAATAGAAAATCAGATGTCGAATATTGGTCAATTTTATTGTACATACGTAACAACACGTACGACAATAGAATTTGCTGTTTTTTTAGGTTTATTTGGAGGTATGCATAGGCCTCTCTAAATGTGATTACTCTAAATGAGACATTATTTGCCCAGATTTCTAATATCTTAAGTATTAGAATTTGCTCTTAGGTATTGCTCAATTTATTTAAGACTGAATTAATAATGTAAGTGATGATCACATATTATGACTACTATGCGTCGTATAAAAAAATATAAAAAGAATAAAAAAACAAATATTGGATACCGTACGATTTTATTGTACAGACGTGACAACACATACGACAATAGAATTCTACAGTTATTATAGATTTATCTTGTTGAACCCATGAAGGAAAAACCTTGGTGATTGTGTTTTTGGTTAGATAGATTTTGGCTAAAAATATTAGATTGTATTGTATATGAGTGAATGTGTCATAATGATTAGGACAAACAACATTACATTAGGACAAACAACATTATGCCAATGAATAGAAACTCTTTATTATTAAGGGTACACAATTAAAGTAATTTGTCAATTCTCTTTTTAATTGAGCCAATTAGTTAGGTATATATAAGAATTGTCGAACCGCTTTTTTTTTATCACCGTCTTTCTCTGGGCGTTATTACCCGCTGTCAGTTAAATTGCGCCCACTATACATTTAAAGAATATCTTAATAGAGCCATAAACATGGCTTATCCGCAAAGTATTCATGATATGTTAATTGATATTACTCAAAAAGTTCCTTAAATATGACCAAATACAAATATACCATGTGAAGTTAGGTGTATTGTTAAATTGGACAAAGTCTGTATTTAATGTTGATTTTATTTCTTTATTTTTAGTGTCATTAAAATAACCCGAAATCAGATTTCTTTTGTGATATTCTTTTTTGTTCTAAATAGTCAATTTTTGCATTTAAAGCCTATTTATGAAACGGGCGTCAATAGACATATAGTTTATAATAACGCCCAATATAAAGCTTTTTTAAAAGCTGAATTATTATGAGTATCACAAATATAACTCATTCTAAGGTGTTATTTTTTGATTTACAAATAAAACAAACATCGTTTAGAACATTGATTGTTTTCATAATTATGTATATTTCAAAACTATTTGATATTAAAGTTAGGTGGGCGTTAATCGCCTGATGTACCTTATACTTATCTACTTATTTCATTCTCATCAAACTAATGATTTACCTACAACAGTTTCCCCAATTATAACTAAAGGTCTTTGTCTTCTTACTTAGGCAGAAGCCCTTTTCTACGACATCCTCGATCCAACAAGAGTAGACGTGGATGAATGGCATCAACGGGACCCGCGGGTGGCTCCCCCAGCCGGCGACGAGAGGAACATATTAGGCTGCGAGAGGCCAAACTTCTATATTTGCGAGGTGTGTACAACTACAGTATCTAGAATAACGCTGGTTTTTTGCGTCTGGTTCTGAGCATATCACTGTGCCGTATGGCTTAAAGGACCATCGCAACTCTTCCTGCAAAGGGATGCCAGGAAGTTGGCAGCAGCGTTTTGGTATATTATCACCAACTGCTGTGATCACCAAGACGCCTGCTTTATTTATTTGTTTATTCAGAACACAAAAAAAAACGGTATATACTGATGATAATCAAACAGCGAGCAAGCGCTGATCGTTGAGGCGTTTTATAGGAGGCTGATGACGGCCGATGTCCACTTATGACGACTTGTACCGGCTGATGATGATGATGATGATGAGCAAATACCAACGTTTTTTCGCAGGGAATCTATGAAACTATATTAGGAACATCCATATGATAACTGGGATGTATCCAAATCCAAATATTGACCAAAAGAAGGCCTATAACCAACAACGGGCACAATACCGCTGGCATTTTGTCCTTATCGCACAAAATGTTTGCCCTAGTCAGGTTTCGAACCTGAACAGTAAGCTTCAGGGTTGGAGTTGGCAGCGGCAAAACCAATTACTACACTGTAGTGTCGTCATGGACCGTTGATGATGAATCAGGGATGAGGGACCACTAGGTATCTGGTTAAAAACATGCACAACTTTCAGTAACGCTCATACTTAGAAAATCTGCGGCACTAAGTAATCGTCAGTGTCGTGGGGAGCATTTTTTCTTTCTGAAATACATACTGATACTGACGATACGATACAACCAAATTAATTACTTTATGTTCTAACTCAAACGATCATTCACAGAAATAATAGACTCTACAAAATAATGTATCATTCATGTCTGCCATATCATATTATTACACGTTATCGCATCGAAAGCAACCATTTTTTTAACGTCAATCTACCTTTTTATATGGTCTTCTTTTGGACGACATTCTTCTCGTGCCTTGATGACACCATCATCATCATCATCATCATCATTACTATTATAGGTACCTATTAGTTATGATTTTATATCTGCCCATGAGGCGTTAGGGACTTAATGTAGTGATTTCTATTCTGAGATATCATTGATAAGAAGTTCTCGGTAACGGTACCTTACTAAAATAACAACATAACTGCTAGCTGTGGACTACGTGATACTTCCTATCATGCAATAAACGTCGTAAAACATTTATGCATTTTTAATGTTTAACAAAATTATCCTTCAATCAAGAGATCGTGGAGAAAGTGGTGCCAATAACCTGAACGCCTATAAAAATGAAAAGATTAATTTAATTGCATTGTTATTTATCGTTGGTACCCCACGAATAATAAGTACAAAAACGCCAAGCCTAAGAGCTAGGTCGTCTCTTTCCATAATTGACATGGAATAGGAAGATCGAAAACCAGTGCCATTTCCCGATCAGGGCTTCGTGTCTACATGTAATTTTAATTATGTATGTAATTAGTAAGATAAAGATCCTTCAAACACCAACAGTATAAATTTAAACGGGACTTAATAGCGCTGAAAACTTAATTTTAATTTATCTTGAACACAGAATAAATAATAGTACAACTGTGAACACGATCAATGCAACTTGATTGAAACGTCGATTCGAGGTAAGTAAATAAAAATTAAGTTTTGAGCGCGATTAAGTCCCGTTTTAATGATAACTTTGTGTTCGAATCGCGAAAGTTTAAAAGTTACAACAACAGTATAAGACTAAAATCTACAGTTGGAATAATTCAACATATATACCTACATGAGCAACTCCCGTTTTTGTCTTTTAACAAGACATAAGTAAGTTTAAAAGGGTAGGCATCAGCACAAGGTAGGACTTACCAGTTTCAAAACCAGTTTGTTTGCTCCAAAAAGGTACAGAAACGTGGTGACCATACACTATGCCCCGCGCTTTATTGTTTTATTACAAGTGCGCCGACAGCAATGTTAACATCTGGGCCCCAATTCTACTAAAACAATTGTAATGACAATTACCAAATACCCAAATTTTTTCGCTTCTACCTCTTTTAAGAGCTAAATGCGAAAATTTTTGAAAATTGTTGATAATTGTCATTACAATTGTTTTAGTAGAATTGGGCCCCTGGTCATTGGAAGCGCCGCGAACATAGATCTAATCAAATGGGGGACGATACGGTTCGCGTTAATATCACGTAAACGAAATCTGGACTATATACAACTACAGGCAAACACAACCACACAGCTACATTCCCACCGTCGTGCTTCATGTGATAAAGAGGCATACGTAGACTGTAGCGTGAATGAGTGTCACTGGTAACACGTGTTACAAAAACGCCACTCCAATTATGACTAAGGCCAATTGTGTAAGTTGCACTTAATTTATAAGGTCTACGCTACGCCCGATGAGCTGATACCTTATCTTCCTACTTTTAACTTGATCTATGGCCACGAAGTACGTTTAAAGTTCGCTAAAATCTTTTGTAATTATGACTATTGGTGTATTTTTGTACACAAAAGACAGATGGGTGGGGGAAGCGATTGGTCACTGCAAACTAAATGCACCCTTAAAGTGACAAGTTCTACCTTGGGCTGATTTACATATTAGAATATCTAAAATTACAATATCAACAGCTACAATGCCTATACTCAAAATCCCTAAAATTAAAATACTAATGGCTGTTTGATTAAAAATAAATAAACATTAGTTAAATTTAAAATAGCTAAGTTTTAATATATCGAATGGATATTTCAACGAAGTTCGTTAAACATAATTTTAGAATACC
The DNA here is from genome assembly GCA_946251855.1 of Alsophila aescularia. NCBI lineage: Eukaryota > Metazoa > Arthropoda > Insecta > Lepidoptera > Geometridae > Alsophila > Alsophila aescularia. The sequence continues at coordinate 17,711,130 of OX276375.1, read as the reverse complement.
GATGCACTAAATATTGATGATTTCGTCTAGGCTGATTTCCGGCAGATCATCGGTGTAGTGGCGGATCAATGTGGCTCGGGAATCCTCATTGCTAGGTTCGAGTCGTAGAGCATGCGAGTCGTACAGTTGGCCATAGAAATCCTCTATCTCGGCGAGAATATTCGGCCGGTGATGGTATCGCCAGAAGATGTTTTTAGCTTCTTCAGCTGGGTCTCTTCATTTGCTGTGCGAAAACTTTGGTCCCCCGATTTTGCTCTATAGCCTTTTCTATGCGGCGTGTATTAGAGCATCGAAGGTTCTTTCGCACCAGCTTGCTAATATTTCGATTGAGAGCCCGCTTCTCAGACGAAGTGACCTGCACATCATTCCGTCTGTCTTCCATAAGCCAAAGAGTCTCCACCGAGAGTTTGTATTTATTTATTTATTCATCAAGTTAAAAATAGTAAGCTTACAGTATTGACCACTAAACTTAGATCCTTCTTCCCTTAGGATTCCCACAAATTTGTTGTAGGACCTCGTCAACGTCAATAGTGGTTTCCAGAGTAGCGAATCGGTTTTCTAGGTGAAGTTGGAACTGATCTGATCCCACAACGGTTTGGAGATGGAGGTCGTAGAAATTACGTATGCCTTTTTTCCGTCATGATAGTCTCTCATTTTTAACCCCCGAACAAAGAGACGGGTGTTATAAGTTTAGGGTGTGTATAACTGTTTGTGTGTATATGTGTGTGTGCGAGTGTGTGTGTGTGTGTGTGTGTGTGTGTGTGTGCGCGCGCGCGCGCGTGTGTGTGTGTGTGTGTGTGTGTGTGTCTGTGGCATCGTAGCTCCCAAACGAATGGACCGATTTTGATGCGTTTTTTTCTGTCTGAAAGCTGATGTGATCGAGATGGTTCATAGCTATACTGGGGAGGGGGGGAGGTGAGAAAAGGGGGGTGAGAATCGTAGCTTCCAAACGAATAGACCGATATGATTTAGCTGCGGCTTTTATGTTTCAAAGCAGAGGTAAACGAGATGGTTCTTAGCTATAATGGAGGGGGTGGGGGGTGGGGGTGGGGGGGGGGGTGTCATTTTATTTTATTTGTGCTTGTTCGTAAGTTAAGTTAAGTTAAGTACGTCTACTCTCTTTGGGGCTGCTTCTTATAGAAATCGTTGACCCTGTGGTCAAAATCGAACCAATTAGGGGCGATGCTATGGTGGATCATCCACATGTATGTATACATGTATACATAAATTGACTGTTAAACTCATAACCCTTCCCTAGCTTCTTCGTAGTCGGGTAAAAATACGAGTACTAACATGTTCGTTGTTTCAGGAACCTCCAAACACAGTCCCGGCAGAAAAGACCAAGACCTGCAACTACCGGAGTGTACGGTACCACGAGCAAGTTTACAGATGGGTCGCTGGCCGAGGGTGTTTGCTGTACACCCCAGACTTCCTCTACGCAGCTGGCATCAACACCATCAGATTGAACGGATCATGTATATATGGCGGAGGTCTCTTCGCGCCATGCTTGGAGATTGTTAGTAATCATTCGCCTTTTATAATTCTTTACTGTTGGGGCTCAGACTTACTTGGACTTACCTAGAGAGAGTATCCGTGCTGGCTGGTAGATCAAATTCGTCACATATGCTTTCAAATTTGCGATTGTTTAACACGTTTTTATTAAGTTACTGTCTTGTTTGTCGTTCCGGATGGAACCTTGCAACTCAAATTTCTAGCACTTCTCGATTAGCCATCCGGCTGAAGCTTTCAGGGTAGCTCACAAATCGATGACAAAGCATTTAAAAAATAAAACTGTTTTTGTATTATTTTTTTAATCATTTTTCCAGTGGAACATACAATTTTCGGATATAAAAAGAATCCTATGTTTTATTCTAGGGTATGATTCCAAATTTCATAAAAATCCGTCCAGCCGTTATCGCGTAAAAGCTCCCCAAACAAACCAACAACGTTTCACTTTTATTTATTGGTATGGATGTTTACACATCTGCCAGGCATCCCGTGACGACTCTTTTTTACCTATATGCCGACCGGTCTTAAATATAAAATACATAGATTGTTAAATACTGACTACTGACATAGTAGTTTCACCAATAATGAAAATGTAATAATCTTATCGTAGTTTTTGATTTACGCTGATACGTATGATTCGTGATAATGCAACGGAAGGTCATAGTCCTTGGTATGTATGTAGAAACCCGTGAATGATTAATAATATTGTGTCATCTATATTTATACTAAAGCAGTAATTAACGAAAAGTCAATACAATTAAGAGAATTAAAAATATATGACTTTATATAAGCTAGTGAAGAAAAACATAATATTAAAAAAATATGTGTCTGTTTGTCTGTTTGTTTATTCGCGTATCAAACTAACTATAGGACCTATAGGATACGGTTTTCATTGTAGGATAACTTAGGGATCAGCTCAATCCGATGAGTAGAAGATATAAAACCATTTGACGTCTAGTCTGAACGAAGTTTGATGATAATGGTAGTTTTGGAGCTGGAATAACAGAGGATCCTTGTATCCCACAAAATGACCACGCGGGAAAAGCCGCGGGCACAGCTTGTTACAAATAAAATACTTAGGTTCAAAAAACCCTATACCTGTGGTACCTAATCTTTGTTTAAATGAAACTAACCTACTGGCTTGACTAGCCCAGCTCTGGCTAGCCCACTGTACAAATTCTTCTGCAGGACTGCAGGCTTCTCTCTGTAGTTAAATTATCTTATTTTCTTGAATAAATTCGAAAGCAACTCCTTTCACAGCAATCGGTCAAGATAGGACGCATTCGCTGAACCTAGCATAGCCACAGAATAAATATAGTATGCACAGCATGGCTTTCTCCAAGTTCATCCGGAGACTATTTTGAACCTCAGGACTCAAGATTTGTACTCAGTACGAATTGTCCTATGAAGTAAATAAAATGTCTGGTAATCAATCACGATGTAAGTAGGTAGGTAATCTACATAAGAAGCAAACTAATAATGATAAGTTGTCTGAAAATAAAAAAAACAAAGTGTCAAGGAATTTAAAAATGTTATCTATCAATTTTATGCAGCTAGGTATGTTCTGCGTATCTTGGTTGCAATAATCCTTTATGACCTCAATAAGGAATTTGATGCTCCTCGAACAAAACAATCTTGCGGATGTCTGCAAAACATTTGCGTAGTAAATTTATCAGCGTCCCAGCTACAAGAATGTAGAACCACCAGTACAGAGAGCTCGGTTGGGAAAGCGATGTAACGGCATTCCGGAGGCAGCAGCGTGGTAAACGTGCGTAGAAAACATATGTGGTCATCTTTAATCACTCAAACGAATATTATAAGGAAGGTCGGAAAAAAGTAGAGGATATGGTGTAACTTGTGGACTAGTGATTCCTTTTTTTTTATTACTTTGAGTCGAGCAGGTCGCCTGAAGGTAAGCGTCACGCCTGCCCATAACAGTTGCAGTGCCACCCAGAACCTTGGTTGCAAAGTCTTGCGCGTCACTGCACTACGCTCGTCACCCTGAGACATTGGTTTTAAGTCTCATTGCCCAGTAATTTCGCTGGAAACATTGCCCTTCAAACTATACAGAAATGTACATTATGAAGCCACATAGCAATGAATGCGCTTATCATTTTTCTGGTTCCGTACCTAAAGGGCACTAATACTAAACCTACCTGTCCGGTCCGTCTGTCTGTCCTGGCTTGGCTAATTGATTATTTTGTTTTGAACCGTAATAAGTAACCGGTTGAAATTTTCACATAATATTGTCATTATGGCGCCTTTGGCGGATAATCTATAAAAAATATGGGAGGTTCCCATTCAAGTACAGAACCCTCCGGTGCGCGGGTCCGACTCGCACTTGACCGGTATTTTTCATGTACAAAATGTAAATTTGGTCGAAGGATTCCAAAAGGAAACCGCGCAGTGCTTAAGGTGAAAAAAATACAGAGATTTCATTCTAATAGATGGTCATCGGGTGGCGATATATCTAACATTGCGCACTGCAGCGCGCATACTGCGCGTGCGCATCGCGGTAAGCGACTGGTTATCAAGAAACTTAGGTAGTCAGTGAGCCACTGCAAAATTGACTACGTTATACATAGATAAATAGATAACTCTTTATTGTACACCAAAAATTTACATATACAAATGAACTAAAACTTATGACTTATGAACTAAATATTATTGTACAATGGGCGGTCTTATCGTTAAAAAGCGATCTCTTCCAGACAATCTTTGGATGGAGAGGAAATCAATACGACATCAGTCGGTGGTGTACTCATAGGTATCAAAAATAGGCAATTTTTTATTATATTTTTATTTTTGTTACGGTCTAGGCATTCGTTTGACCACGATCTCACCTTATGCAAAGCGATGATGTGGTCGAAGGTGTAGCACGCTTGCCAAGTAGATACCTATTGACTCTTGACTTGAACACACCAGGGTTATATTTTACCGGAAACACTGACGAGGGCAGGGCATTCCACTCCTTAGAAGTTCTCATAATAAATGAAGAAGCGAAACGCTTCTTTCTTGTGCGAGGTATTTCAACCATAAAAGGATGGCGCTTTGCCGATCTTCTAGTCGTACGGTAATGGAAAGGTGATGGGGGAATCAGATTGTGCATTGTTAATTAAACTAAAATAAATTATATAGCTATTATGAATACAATAAAATAAATATCTAATTGACCAAGCGGGCGCGAAGCCTCTCTGTTTCAGCTTGGCAATAATTCTTTCGTATATCTTGATGTCTTTCCGGCTGTTCTCTTCTACAGGAGAACAGCAATTTTTTTGTTCCCCCAATAAAGGGTAAACTCCGCCTTATTAAATCCGATTTCGATGGTTCATTTATTATTTGAAAGGTACTTTTAGTTAGTCTCATAAAAAATTGGTGAAGATCTGATGAAGGTCTTCGGCGTGATGAGCAGAGTAGCTCATCAAAATGCAGTGAATTTCTCATTTTTAGGTTTCTACCCTTTACCGATTAGGTAGGGGTTGATGGAGCACCTTGGTTATTAATTGACCGAGCGAGCGCGAAGCGCAAGCGAAGCGTCTCCGTTTCAGATTCGGCAAAAATGCTTTCTCCTCTACAGGTAGTATTTCTCAACCGATCTAGACGAAACTTGGTTAAACGAATTTTTAGAATGTTTTAGTCGTCGGGAATTTTTGATTGGTCAACAGCTTACAGTGCCACTAGTACATAACATAAAATATATAAAATACATATGGATCAATCATAAATACATATATTGATATATATCAATATCATATATTCATAAAGTTAAATTCAAGAAAAACAAAGACAAGAAAAAAAACAGGAGGAAGTGAAAACGGATTTGAAGATATAATCCATCATAGTCATATGTTATCATGATAAAATGCATGGAAAATGATCGGTAAAGTTATGCTAAGCAAAGATCAATTGACTTACGCACCCTCTACGAATAATTAATTATTTATTCGTAGTCCTGAATTGACCGGACCGGAAGTACGAAAAATTCTGTCACTTCCGGTATAAATTTTGAGGTATAATTTACGTCATGTGACATCATTACGCCACTGATAATCACAAAACCCTTTATTCTTCGTAGAGAGGGTTATGTTTACTCTCTGCTTGTTCCTAGATGACCGGAAGTACTTGGCAGACGGATTCAAAGATGACCATCCAGATGTTTTTCCTGCGACTAAAGACATCTCAATGAAAATTATTGTAAACATAAGCTAATAATAAGTAGGAATACATAAAACAAACACTTACTACAAATACAAATAACAATAATACTTACAGGCTAAATCAGATGGCACATGTGGCTGCTATCCCTTCGACCCTGCACTAGCAGCAGTAGCTAACGCAGTGCGAGAAGCCCTCATCCCAGCCGCCCACGGTCGATGGGAGAGATGTTTCTACGCAGCGAGCGAATGCTGCAGCCATCACATGTCTGATAACGTTACAGGTAAAAACACTTTTTCTTTAGATTATGACTAAGTAGACGGTACTTAATCTGCTATCCCTTCGACCCTGCAATAGCAGCAGTAGCTAACACAGTGCGAGAAGCCGTCATCCCAGCCGCCCACGGCCGATGGGAGAGATGCTTCTACGCAGCGAGCAAATGCTGCACCCATCACATGTCTGATAACGTTACAGGTATAAACACTTTCGTTTTAGATTATGACTAAGTAGACGGTACTTAGTCTGCTATCCCTTCGACCCTGCAGTAGCAACAGTAGCAACAGTAGCTAATGCAGTGAGAGAAGCCCTCATCCCAGCCGCCCACGGCTGATGGGAGAGATGTTTCTACGCAGCGACCGAATGCTGCAGCCATCACATGTCTGATAACGTTACAGGAAAAAACACTTTCGCTTTAGATTATGACTAAGTAGACGGTACTTAGTCTGCTATCCCTTCGACCCTGCACTAGCAACAGTAGCTAATGCAGTGAGAGAAGCCCTCATCCCAGCCGCCCACGGCAGATGGGAGAGATGTTTCTACGCAGCGAGCGAATGCTGCAGCCATCACAATATGTCTGATAACGTTACAGGTAAAAACACTTTCGCTTTAGATTATGACTAAGCTCAAGTAGCACACATGTTATGTATAGCTACAGTTAAAGAGGCTACGCTGACACCTTTTGCTGTTGACATGTGCTCTATAACAGAGTTATATCCTACTACGGTGCTGCCCTGCGAGCATGGATCTTATCGATCGATAAAATTCGATAAATTTATCGACCAGTAAACAGTTCTTTTTTTATCAATTTTATCAAAATGCGGTGGCATGGATTTAGCCACTTGGTAAATTTTATTGATTCGATAACACGTCGTGAGTTTATCAATTTAAAAAATGGCAACTCGTGGACTATACCATATATCAGATAGACGAATAATAGTAAAAAAAAAAAACTTTTGACACAATTTGGCAGATTTTTATTATTTTGAGGTGTTACGGAGAAACTTCTGTCATTTGGAATTCTACTTAACTACCATAAAGTAGTATATTCCTTGAACCTACCCTAAAGTATAACTAGCCATAACTCGTTACACAATGCTTGAGACACCTCCCTGACAAGTCTGACAGTGCGCTGTCCTAGTGCTATATTATATTCCTGGCCGATGCATCGTTGGTGCAACTGCCCTCGGTGAAAAAGCGTACAGCTGATAGAACCTACAACAATGATTATACAGGTAGTTTTTTAGGCTGAGTACCTACTAGGTACCATAATAATTAGAGCATTAGACACAATCACAACAAAAGATAATTTCTGGAAATAGAAAAAAACGTAACTAAGTATTTTGGTATTATTATGTAAAGTTACAACATGCGCAGGAAGTCCATTAGATCGACTCCTTCTCAAACGCCTTCAACATCTTGAATGAGGGCGAGGGAAATTTCCTTATAAATTCTAAAAATAATCTTAAAATGCTGTTCTTGTTCGAAAGGATCATTGGCATCCCTGAAACTTGCCTCACGATGTTCTGACACCTCCACGTTTTGGCTTATAATCCGAAAAGGAATTTACAAAAAAAAGTTTGTCGTGTAACTTTGGAACGACGATAAAATTCGATAAATTCGGTAAAATTACCGACATTATATCGACAACAATTGTCAAAAATAAGATTCATGCTTCCTTTTGTTGATATAAATCTATATATTAAATATGATTTATCGAATTTATGTCGTTGTCGATAAGTACGTTCCGTGCTACTGAACTCGTATTATCGAATATTAACGTGAAACTTAATTAAAAACCGTCGGTAAATTTATCGATCGATAAGATCCATGCTTGCACTGCAGATTAGAGATGGGCGTTATCGTTAATTTTTGGCATCGATGCCCATCATTATTTCTCATACACCAACCGATGCCGGCATCGTTTTATTCGGCATCGATGCCGGCTGAGACGTGATAAATTTACCGCCTGGACGAGGCTAGCGCAACGGAACCTTTGTAAGAGGACGATGCCTGATAATAACATAACTTTGAAGGTACCCATTTACCTAGAGTTTTGTATATAGTTACGACCAAAAACATTTTTAGTTATGTTCCAGTTGAGTCAAGATGAAATGAGAATAAACATGAATTTATTTTTTCAAAAAATAAGGAAATCTTTTCAAAAATATGAGTTTTTCTAGTTTGGAGTTGGAAAGGCGCGTCCTTCGTTCATTTAAAATATACCCGGCTTTGGAGAATATCCGTTCACAGGGCACAGAGCTTATAACATATTACGCCTTGTACGGTATATTTCAAAGCCGGTATATTTTAGAATGACGAAACCATCATCCCGTCGGAGACCTGAAGTTTCTCGTCGTCAACTTATAACTTTTACACTGACTGCAATGATTACAAATTCCGATAGTATCATCATACTATACGGTGTAGTATAATGAACTCATTATTTCAATAAAAAACAAGCTGTTTCGTAACGATTGAACCACTTGAATTAAAAAAAACTCTCTATAAAAGTCCAAGAAGTTCACATGTACAGCATTGAACATTATTATACTTCATTGAGAATCTTATGTAAACTCTATTAATTGATTAAATGCATACGCGTGCTCAACTATTCAGCCATTGGCAAGAATCAAGGGTACGTGTGTACTAATTTAAAGGAAATGTGGTAAGTCATTTGCATAAATGTTCATGTACTGTTTTCTTCTGGTGTAAATAAGTGTCATTGTAAGAGTATGATAAAATAGCTGATCAACATTCCAGGAGTGAAGCCATATGCAGTACAAAGAGATAAAACGTTGTTAATTAAGTGCAAAAAGCAAGTTTTTGCATTATTGTTGTTCACATTTTCCTCCTAATAATTTAATCATATAATGGCACACAAGTAACACTTCAATGCTGTTATTAGCATCATATAAGTCCACGAAAAAGCTGCCATAAGGCTGATAGTATCAAAAACATATTAGTATTAACGCAAGTAATGTTATAGTGGCATCTTTGTGGCGCATAATTAAGTTATATTACAGTCAAAAGCGTTAAATTGGTTCCGATGTTCTTCTACTCGTATCCAGCTGTTTGCGTTTGAGTGAACCTTTATACGTTATAGTTAATGCTGGAATAACCGATGTGAACTTATATAATGCGCTTTTGTGCTACTTGGGATTAGACGGTACTTAGTAGGCTAACACTTCGATTCTGCGTTAGAAACAAGTTAACAGAAGAAGCTAGCTACATTTATCTATCATTATCATTATCTCTGTTAAGTTTATATTAATTGGATTGAGATACAGTGTACACCAGTTTTTAAGTCAAAACTTAAGCTATCCAACAGTGAAAACCGCATCTCAATCGGTCCAGTAGATTTTACGTGATGCGCTAACATACAGGCAGACACGAATTATAAAAACGCTATAATATTCTTTTTCTGTAGCTCATTTTAAGACCACGAGGCCATTTTTTTAAATTATCTTCTTTGCACAAGTTTATTGTGGCTTTATTATAAGTATATAATAGATAGCTAGATACCTACTGTAGTAGATACGAGTACATGTGCCTACTCAAGAAATTTTAACTGTAGCTATAGAATAATATATCTATCATTATACGAGGTACCTACATAAGTAGATCCTATTACTCAGGTACTATGGTTTCGGTTGTAAAATAACGAAACTATAGACTCATAGTACTTACAAAAGTATTTATAACTAGCTGTGCCCGCGGTTTCGCACGCGTGTTCATTTCTCTAGGTTAAAAGTACTAATAATATGCTATTCCAGGACCTGAAATACCAATATAATTTGATCAAAATTTCTTCAGCCGTCAAAAATATTTTAATCGATTGCTCGGCTTCTGCTCATAAGATTGAGATACCAATTAAACCAGTATTTAAGTCAAACCCTAAGCTATACAACAGTGAACAACCGCATCGCAATCGGTCCAATAGTTTTTACGTGATGCGCGAACAAACAAACATACAGACAGACAGACACGATTATTTCAAATATTAATTATATTCTTGTTCAGTAGCTTATTTTAAGTACCTTAGACCATATTTTTTACTGACTTTTTGTACTTATTGCTTTATTATAAGTAGTATAGATACGTACCCAGGTGTCTACAACTTCGAGCAACTAAGCGCGATTGATACGGGTCCGCGTTGCACTAAGACAACAACAAGAAACAAAAAAAAAACACATTATATTTAAATAGTTATTCTATGACATAAGTCTACATAACATTTCAATTTTTTTTAATACGGATTGGCAATGTCTTTTTCACGGTCTCGAATCACCTGATGGAAAGCGATGATGCGGTCGAAGGTGTGCTCACGCTTGTCTAGTCACCTGGGTTATATTTTACCGGAAACACTGACGAGAGCAGAGCATTCCACTCCTTTGCAGTTCTTATAATAAATGAAGAAGCGTAACGCTACGTTCTTGTGCGTATACCACGCCATAAAAGGATGGCGTTTTCGCCATCCGCCATCGTCTGGTCGTGCGGTGATGGAAAGGTGATGGGGGAATCAGATTGTGCAGTTCTTGAACACATTCTCTACAGTGCAATCTGTAGAATACCGACAGGCTTGTGATCTAACGTTGGTGTGCCAGACTTTGAAGCCTAAGTACTCTTTACCAGAGCGTCATCTCCAATCAGACGAATCCAAAACCTCGAGCTGATACTTGGTAGAACCGTCCCAAAGGTGGCTGCAGTACTCCTTACAAGATAAGACCTGCGCTTTGTAAAGATTCAGAAGCTGGTGGCGTATTTCCGTTTCTGTGTTCAATAGGAAGCAGTACTGCCTTGAAAGACGGGTTTGTTACGCTAACTCTCTTTCCAAATTTCTACGCGTCCAATCGTGCAAAGCACGATTGGAGGACGCGTTGCAAGGAGCAAGGGTTGCAAGGAGCATGTGCTTTAATTAAGCTTTTCAAACTTAGTTGAAGTTTCAATTCAAGGCACGCATCCTATTCTAATCTAACCATTTCAATTTCGAAAAGCTCTAAAATGAGTAAGTAGTTAACTAGATTGTAGATCTTTTATTCTGTTTAAATAAATCAAGACAAAACAATCAGTTTGATGGAATTTCGGCAAAAAACTAGGTAAGATAGTTAGGCTGAACATGAAAACTGTTTATAAACATTAGTCTGTTAGCGACTGGCGAAGTGACGAAACGCGAGCTTCAAAGTTTATGCACGAACTTCATAGCTAAGTTCCATGTATCACCTTGAACACGTGTTTAGGAGAACAGTTTGCGGCGCAACCCTTGCGCGATTGGAGGACGCGTGCCTTGAATTGAGCACGAGTTTGGAAAGGAAGTAAGAGTAACAAGCCCGTGCGTGTTTTAAGGCAATACTGCCTCCTATTGAACACGGAAACGGAAACACGCGTCCTGGGCCCCGATTCTGTTAACTATTGAAATTTTCTCATTTACCACTTGCTAATGAGAAAAAATCGCAAACATTTTCTAACGATTGACTTGCGTTATCGCGGTTCAATAGTTAACAGAATCGGGGCCCCGGTGTGATGTACCGCCTGACTTTAGACAATATTTCAAGTCTCTATCTTGGCTTGGATTCAATGTAAGAGCCGAAATCTACGAAATTCAGTTTCTATGCAAGTTCGACCAAAAGCTCCAAAAGCTCCAGGTGGTCGCCTATTGGTATAATTACACTACGGAAAGACGAGATAGGTTTAGAGGTCTCTTTTAAGCAGAGAACAAACACGCCTGCGTTTTAGTAACGTTAAACTTAACGAGGTTAGTGTGTCGCCCAATCGGACACGGCTTTCAAGGCTAAGTTCAAACGGTCAACCATAGCCTCTCTCTGAAGCTGGATAGCGTCGCAGCTGTCCAGCGAGAGAGAGAAATGTATCTCTCTACAGTAATGTCATCTGTATACCCAAAGGTTTCCGAAGGTGCATTTCCGAAGGTTTCCGAATGTGCAGTAAGAACAATGTAGCCGAGAGAACTGATCCCTGAGGTACACCGGCATTTGATCATACAAGCAGCCCTCTAGGACTACTCAATTTAGCGATAAGGCCGCCCATTGTACACTTCTTCTGCTATTTTTCCTTTATTTTTTGTTGATTTTGTTTGTGGTGTGTGCAATAAAGAATTTATCTATCTATCTATCTATCTATCAATTAGATCGTTCCCTTAGCTTTAATATGCCTCGTTTCTTGCAGCTTTACACGGCCAGTGTGATGCGACGTTCGACGGCTGGACTTGCTGGGACGAGGCCGGGGCAGGCACCTTAGCGACCGAGGTCTGTTCGGAATTCGCTTACTCCAACTCAGGACCTTCATGTCATCGTAAGTTGTACGACAAACCAATTAATAAAATTTGCAGTAGATAAGGTTTACCATAGAATCAACCAATATCAACGGCTTTGACAGACGTCAAACAAGACTGTCCGTGTCCGTACAAACCCGTTTACAGTTAGTACCTACTAAAAAGGTAGGTCGGATTCTGTTCGCCAAAATAGATTTGTTTTGTACCGAGGACATTATGCTATGGGTTGGACAAAAAACGAATAAACACCGTCGATCAATGTATTTGACCCATACTTCAAACTTACCTACTCTGATCACAAGTAGTGGTCACTCTTCTACAAAAGTCCACGTCTCCTGGGGAAGTACAAGTACCTACCACATCTTTTCCAGATAGATATACATCCGCCAAGCAGCAATTTCGAAAATTACCATGTTTCGGTTTGAAGCTCAATGTTTCCAATGAAATGTATGGGCAAATCAGACTAATGTCGCAGCAGAGAATACAGCACAGTATAGTTCTGGGTGTCAATGCCACTGTTATGGAAGAAAACAACTGTTAAGCACCACGCCACGTGGGGCTTACTATCAGGTAAACGACCTGCACATCTCGTTGCTGCAGTTTTGAAAACAATATACACAAAACATCAGTAAATTAATATGCCAAACTTTTCATTCTATCTTCTTACACTCCGAGCACTTCTTAATAATGTATAATTTCTTAGATTTCAGCACAAAACGATGTTTCCACAACGGCACATGGGAGCTCCAGACCGACTACAGCACGTGCAGTATCGTGCCCCGGCTGGTCCGCCGGTACCGGTTCCACATCGCCGTGCTCGCATTCTCCACCGCCTCGTGCCTGCCCGCCGTATTCATCTTCTTCTTCTACAAGCGGCTGCGGGTCACGAGAGTCGCGCTGCATAGGAACTTGATGATTGTCATCATCGCGAGGAATGTGCTGGTCATAATAAGCAGGAGTGCGGTAAGTGTTCTTGAAGTTTTCTTGAACATTTTAAATTGTTTGGCTTCGCACGACTAGTACATTTAGCCAGTGTCAAATAAAGAGATATAACAAGTTGTATGTTTTTTTTAACAAATAGTCAGTCAGTGCCCTATTTCATAAAGCGACAAATCATAATAAACCTACAAATGTCAGTCGAATACGCCAAACCTGCGTTTCATATAACAAATATGTACGACATTTCGATAGTTTACCTGACAATTGTCGGTTCGATTGACATTTGTCAGTGTACTATAATTTTATGAAATAGGGCCCTGGTAGTCAAAAGTTTAGTCAAGTCACGATTCAATAAAGTGGTGGAGCTTTACTGAAATATCCTAGGGAGTTACGGAGAGAACACGAAATGGCACGTTTTTCCACGTTTGTATCATTTGCACACACCTAGTCTCAGAGAATTATATTTTCTCTGAGCACCTAGTGCACGTTAACGAACACCTAATGGTTAATGTTCCACCAATACAAGAAACATAAGTTTGAGATAAAATTTCAAAGCAAAACAACCGTTTCCACTTCGTCTATTAGTTAACTACTGACAGCAAAGTCTACAGCCAACTGTCCCAAAGAGATCACATATCTCTCGTATGCTTTTTATTATTTCGTTGAGGAAAAATTGAGCAGGTCGCTCACCTGATGGTAAGCGTCATGCCTGCCCATAACAATTGCAGATCCATCCAGCCCAGAACTATGTATTGCAAACTGCGCTCGTTACCCTGAGAAATATCGCAGGAATTTTACTAAGAAAGTTAACTTTCCAGATTTACATAGACGAGCTCTCAAACTCTGGCGACACAGTGATGTCCACCCACGGATACGCCTGCCGTGTGCTCGCCATCGCAGAAAGAGTCGCGGCCAATTGTGTCTTCGTAGCCATGTTGGTGGAAGGCATCTACTTGCACAGGACCATAGTGGCGGTGTTCCGGAAGAAGTTAAAAGTCGCCTGGCTGTATGGGGTAGGATCAGGTACCTAATCAATTCTGGTAGACTCGTGTCATTTGGGAATCGCTTAATCATCTATATTGTCAAAGAACACCTAGGACAAAGTTTGGGAAAAGGAGAGTCATGTATGAAGGACATGATAAATTCGTTCTTCTCACACTTCGGCCTAGGCCTTGGCAAACAACGCAGGCGCCGAGCGCTGTACGCCTTGCGCCGCTTGTGTTCACTTGCTCTTTCTTTTTAAGATTACCCACTATTGTACCCATTAATTAAATTTTGTTGAGGTAGAGATTGTATTTTAATACTAGGACCATACTAGGATTAATTTTACGCATTTACTACGCTTAATGGCGCATAACCTGCAATGCATAAATAACCTGCATTTTCTCTATAAGTGAATTTGTAAATTCTTTTGAGAACATAAAAAACTTAAACCGTATCTTATCTATACATAAATACCTACTTAAAATAAGCTACTGAACAAGAATAATTAAATCGTTTTTCTGTTTGTCTGTTCGCTCATAACGTGAAAACTACTGAACTGATTGCGATACGGTTTACACTGTTGGATAGCTTAGAGTTTGAATTAAAAACTGGTGTACTTGATATCTCAATCTGATGACCAAAAGTCGAGCAATCGATAAAAAACTATGTGACGTCTGAACGAAGTTTGAGAAACATGACCATGCGGGCAAAGCCGCGGGCATATCTAGTCTAAAATAAAGCATCTATGAAGTGACACAAGATACACGTCTCATTATATTTTCTTGAAGCATCTTTGTTCGTTCTTTTCAGTGGTAGCCATAGTTCCCGTAGTAGTATGGGCCATGATAATGGGCTTGATGAACAACCACTCCTGCTGGCTGGTGTACACGGTAGACCACATCCAATGGGCCCTGGACGCGCCTCGGATCGCGATCTTGCTGATAAACACGGTGCTGTTCGTTGATGTACTCAGGGTTCTGCTGACTAAGATCAGGAACAGCGAGAACGCTAATCAATTGTGAGTAATAAAGTTGATCTGGTTGAGATTATCTTTGGTTGAGCGATGGTGACCGAGCCGTAATAAAAATGCGCTTTGAAGTCTCACGGCACAGGGGTCGATCCACTTGCGCCTTGGTTGATTGACCATTATGGACAGTATTGCCCGGTCCTATATCTATGGAACGACTCGTTTTAGTAACTAACGCTGTCATTTTCTACAAAAAGTAAGCTGAAACTGTTCCTTAAAAACGAAGGTTTGTTACTAACGCATAATGCATGGAAGAGGGGAGAAGGGACGGAAGGGGAGGGGGTGGGAAGGGGAGGGGGTAGGAAGGGGAGGAGGAGGGAATATATAAATACTATCTGTCTCTTTTTAACCCCCAAACATAGAGATAGGTGTTATAAGTTTAGGGTGTGTATCACTAATTCACTATGTCACTGTGTCACTGTGTGTGTGTGTCTGTCTGTGGCATCGTAGCTCCCAAACGAATGGACCGATTTTGAAGCGTTTTTTTGTTGTTTGAAAGCTGATGTGATTGAGATGGTTCTTAGATATATGGGGGAAAGGGGGAGAGGGGGGAGGTGAGAAAAGGGGGTTGAGAATCGTAGCTTCCAAACGAATGGACCGAATCCACTGCGGTTTTTAATGTTTCAAAACTGAGGTAAACGAGATGGTTCTTAGCTATCATTGGGAATGGGCGTGAGGATCGCAGCCCCCAAATGAAGGGATCGATTTTGATGCGGATTTTATCCCCCTCGGGGATCGGGGGTATATATATATGGATATACATTTTTAATTTGTGCTTGTTTGATAATGTACCTTAATTTGCAGGAGCACAACAAAAGCGACCCTATTCCTGATGCCAATCTTCGGGACGCAGTTCCTCTTAACAGCGTTCAGGCCGACGACTACGGACTGCTTCGGCGAACAGGTCTACTACTACGCGTCGTACACCATCGAGGGTCTACAGGGCTTTATAGTGGCCATGCTGTACTGCTATGTTAATAAGGAGGCAAGTTCTTATGACTATTAGTTTCAGATGAGCAAAATGTGCCTGAAATCTTGAGACAACAATGAAGTCGAATCACTGATTATTTGTATCGTAAACTTAAGAAAAATATAGTTCGCTGAGCAGACAACCGCTGGGGAATAAAGGTTCTCGAATGGCGACCACGCACAGGCAAGCGAAGTGTGGGGAGACCCCCCACACGATGGACCGACGACATTGTAGCCATCGCAGGGAGTCGGTGGATGGAGGTGGCACAAGACCGTTCGTCATTGCGCTCTTTGGGGGAGGCCTATGTTCAGCAGTAGACTTCGAAAGACTGACACGATGATGATGAAACTTAAGAAGGTTTAATTAAACGCGGAGACCGCATCGTCAAATCAAAGTGAAGCAAGATAT
Source organism: Alsophila aescularia (assembly GCA_946251855.1). NCBI lineage: Eukaryota > Metazoa > Arthropoda > Insecta > Lepidoptera > Geometridae > Alsophila > Alsophila aescularia. The sequence continues at coordinate 17,694,573 of OX276375.1, read as the reverse complement.
ACCGATCCGCTCGTACGCACAATTCTCACGCACACACTTAAGTGGGTTAACCTTGTTAAGCCGATCGGCTGCCACATCACAGAAAAATCTCCACCTTGTTTGCAGTATTTTGTGATGACATTGTTTGAAATTGTATATCAAACCAACCACAAATTATCCACCCACGCACGCATACGCAGCCGCCATTTGCCATGCTTCACTCGTTTGTTTGGCGGTGTGGTCTCCGTCTTTTTTAAACCTTCTAGCGTCAAGTATTATCGTGAAAGCTAGGTACCTGTGAAATTCCGAGATGGCTCCAAATCCGCAATTAATGCGTGTCAAAACCAACCAACCGTGCTAAATGAGCATTTGATAAAGGAAAATTACGTTAAATTAAAATCTTAATTACAGGTTCATATCAGAGCACTTTACTGTCCGCTTGGCTAAATACCTAACCAAATACCGAGCCTCTTACGCAGATGACACTACTTCAAAGCTTAGTCTATGCTAATCCCTAAACTATGTTTATTATTTCAGGTTCACGTCCTTATTAAAGCGACTTATAAGAAGACAGAAAACGCTTTCGTTTCCCGCATCCGCAAAGATTCCAATAACCCCCGCAACAGCAGCAGCAGCAACGGCCAATCAGACAGACGCCTCACCTGCAGCACTGGCATACCTTCCCAGCAAGACGACAAAGAACAATACACCACCATCAAACCGAAGCTACACGTCGCTGAAATCATTTCAATACAAGCTAGCGAACGCCTAGCAGAAATACTAGAACCTGTTTATGAAACTATACAAAACGAAGGCTACGATTCTTTAGAAAGAGCGGACAGAAGTTCTACCTACTTATCATACAGACCTAAAGACGATTATTATGGATTCACGAACGCTTCCAGCGTTTCCATCGAATGTCAAGACTGGATCAAGTGCATATCATCGCCGTCCAGTAGCGTTTACAACAATTCGCTCAATGATTATGAAGCGAGATATTTGGAAAAGAAATTCCCGAATCATGCTAAGTTACAAGACATCATTGAAGCTAGAGTGAGAAAAATATTGAACGAGAGGGCTATTGAAGCTGGAGAAAGTAGCAAAACGCAAATAGAAACAACACCAATTGACCTTACAATAGAAGCTAAGAATGCTACTGCAAAAGAAGATAATATATTAGAAAAAGATGAAGAAGGTTTGCCGCAAGTTGATGCTAGTTTTGACACAGGAATAGAAGATAGCAAGATGTTGGAAGAAATAATGGAATATATGGAGCAAAGTGATTTAAAACCAGTAACTTTGAAACCGGAACTTCTTTGTCCAAATAGGAAAGAAGAAGATAAAATTGTTTTTGTTGATAAATAATGAGAAATTTTATGAATATGTATTAGTACAGGATCTTAAAATGATATATCTTTACATCTAAAAATTGAAACAACGAAGTATTACTTCAGTTGGCAAAACGTTTGTAAAGTAAATAAAAATGGTTTAATAGATATCATAATATTATTTTCGACTCTCCATGGATTTTTGTGTGCCCACTTTAATATTTATGCGGAGTAAAGTAAGTAAGTATTGTATTTTTATAATATAATCAAAAGTTTTCAATAAACGATGCCGATGACTTTCAGATGTACACAATTGTTTTGAAAAACCTATATAATATGTTTTATTCGTTATTTTTGTTTGCCCTCCTCCTGAGGATGGACGTCTTTAACGTCCAAACACCGGTCGAATTGTTCGACGAAATAACTCCTGAGTGACAGTCGTACCATCTATCTATACTTATAATAAAGCAATAGGAACGAAAAAGTCTGTACAAAGAAGATAATTAAAAAAGAAATGGTCTAAGGTACATAAAATAAGCTGCTGAACAAGAATATAACATTTAAAAATTCGTGTCTGTGTGTTTGTCTGTCTGTTTGTTCGCCCATCACGTAAAATCTTCTGGACCGATTGCGATGCGCTTTTCACTGTTGGATAGCTTACGTTTTGACTTAAAAACTGGGGTACTTTATATCTCAATCCAATGAGTAGAAGCCGAGTAATCGTAAAAAATATTTTTGATGGCTGAAGGAATTTTGATCAAATGTTGGTATATTGGTATTTTAGGTCCTGGAATAGCACAAAGAGTACTTTTAAACCACAGAAGTGACCACGCGTGCGGGCATGAACTAGTATGACCTTCTCAGGATTAATGACTTATTAACCTAGTTTTACTGCTGCTAATAATATTATGTTTATGTTAAGTTTTTGTAGTTTGTTATGCATAAATAAAAATCATTTCATTTCATCTATTATAATATAATGAATCACGCTCACGTTACTTTATTTTCCAATTTTATTTGTTTTTATAAAGATTTACACACAGCAAACATGTTGCCATATATAATTATTTCTGAAATAATTAAAACTATCTTCGCCCCGGGTTTTACCTGCGTAGATAGCAGTAGTAAGTGTTATTCCAGGACCTAAAGTATTTATAGGTATGTATACCACATTTCATCAAAATCCATTCACCTTATCAACGTGAAGAAGTTACAAACACACACAAACACACACACACACACACACACAACACACACACACACACTGTGAATTAACATGAGGACATTATAACTCTAAGCCAGAGGAAATCATTATGACATTTTAATAGTTCAAATGCGTTTAACTCGAACGCTAAGATGACTAATGATAGCTTATACACATTTGCGCAACCTGCAGCATACGGTTATTTCGGCACACCCACCGCCGCAGCCTAGCTAACAGTTGCGCCTAAACCTCGTATGTGAACATTAAATGATCTGTCAACTTGATCCAAGATCTAGATCCTGTCTACGGGTTACAAAAGCGAGCGGAGGTGCGGGCCGCGTACAGTCGTGTTCGGCACCGTGCACTAACACCTTCCAAAATACAAAATATACAAATTTAATACACTCTCAGACCTTCATCAATAATCACTTTGATACATCAACAAGACTTTTTACCGCTGAGCGAAGACCTTGTTCGATTAGTTTTTTCCATCTGTTCTGAACTTAACATTATTTCCCAGATCCCGTATCAGAGAGATCCCGTCAGGGACTTCCAGGATTAAATTATAATCTTCTATTAACAAAATGTGGTCAAAACTAGTGCTAGGTTTGATACTGTGCTTGGAAGTGCAAAGTTTTCCGGACGGGGCGCCGATCGACACGTGCGTGCGGGAGCGGCCCAACGAGCCGAACCACGGGCAGCACAGGACGCAGCCCTTGTCCACTCTCCCCTACAGGATGCTTGCTTCGGCGACTGCGTACCAGCCGAACGAACCTATCACAGGTTTGTTTGTACTGTTTGTGTTTCTATTTTATAAAAGCTTTTATTTTAAACCCTTATATTTAACTTCACTTGTATGTATTTCTGTCTGTCCTGGAATCTTGCAATTCTAATTTCGAGCACTTCCCGATTAGCTATCCGGCTGAAAGTTTTAGGTTAGCTTATAAACCGATGATTTTTTTGATTTTTTTTAAAGTAATAAGTGAAAAGGCAATAAAAAACAAAAATAAAACTTAAATAGTAAAAATGCAATAAAAAATAAAGAAAATAATAATAAAAATAACATAAAAAGTGGCATTCATTAAAATAAGGCCCATCAAAGCTTATTTTTATACTTATTAAAGATACACATAGAATTGGGAACCTCTTCCTTATTTAAAGTCGGTTAAAGATAAGACAGATATAGTTTTGAAGGCTTTTGGTGAAAACGACTCATGGATGAATGGCCTATATCTGAACGAGAACGGCTCAAAATATATACATACATACCTACCTACTTATTAAATTGACTTCAAATGGATTAACTAAATAATTACCTTCATCATCAAAGTAAGAGAAATAAGTTTAATAAAAAAACATTAAAAAAGAAGTCTGCAGTAGCCATGTCAAGGTGAAACAGAACGGGCTTTCACAATTAAATGCGAATAAAAAATCGTGTCTGTCCTGTTAAACGTTGAGGAGTTTCCTAGTCAGGACCCACCCTGAGTGCAGCAACCATATCATGTTAAAACTTAAAACCGGCTATCATAATAAAATGCGTACAGAAAATATCGTAGATGTGCTGTTGACCGTTGATGAGTTCTTTATATGGAGCTAATCTTGGATGTCGATTCAGGTCATGCTTACCATAAAAATGCATTACGACCGGAACTGAACCAAAAAAAAGTGGAAGTGGTTCTAATTCAGCTTACAAAATTTGACCTAAACTATCATACATACAAACATTGCAAGTTGAATAAAAGCTTTTTAAAACACGACTGTCCTGGCAAAAAACTAACTTTTCAACTTTTTCATTTTTTTTATCTCTATGGATTTGCTGTGCCGTACTTCCGTGAGTAATATGCAGTTATCTATGCCTATGTTACACGCGATTATGTAAGGATTCTAACGATACCCCATACATCCAAATCTGTTCAGGCATTTTAAAGTTATGGTGATGTTAAAAAACTCACATACATACATGAACCCGAAAACATTACACTCCTTTTTTGGGCAGTCATGCAATAACTACTGAACCAATTTTCATAAATTGTATACTACAGAAACACCCCTAGAAATCATACAAATTGGTTTTAAACTAAAGGAGCAATTGTTGTAAAAAGATTCGCGTGGAAATGGAGAATATCCACCCAAGGAAGAAGTTAGTGTTTCATTTCGACAATAGTATGCGAGCCAAAAGGCGTTCATAAACCTGAGCATCCACTTGTAATGAGCGTTCTAGCGAATGTTACATGTCAGGTTCACATGAAATCACACTGATCCGTTCGACAAAATTAAAAAGCGGCAAATGCTCAAAGTTATTGTTACGAGTTAATGCAAAGGTTTATCAGCAGTCAGCACCTATATTCAGAAAGCAGAAGTAACGCTTGTTTATAAAAATTGGATTGTTATCGTTGAAAAAGTTTAATTTTAGAATTATTACTTTTGTAGCTACTTGTAGTTAGGACCAAGCATAAGTTAGAAAAAAAGTCTTTCCCACTTCGGTGTGATCGGGTCAATATAGGATACGGTGCGGAGCGTCATAAAAATAATAACCTATGAGCTGCCCTTGTTAATCGTACCCATAATTAAGTTTAAATTTTAAACGAATGTTTATACCTACTTACTGAAAATATAGTTTAAGTACTTACTTCATATTCTTTGAACTCGCTGTACCCGCGGCTTCGCTCGCGTGGTCATTTCTCTAGGTTAAAAGTACTCTATGTGCTATTCCAAGACCTAAAATACCAACATTTCATCAGAATTCCTTCAAACGTCAAAAAGATTTTATCAATTGCTCAGCTTCTACTCGTCGGATTGAGATACCAAGTAGGTACACCAGTTTTTACGTAAGATATCCAACAGTGAAAACCGAATCGCAATCGGTCCTGTAGTTTTTACGTGATGCGTGAACAAACATACAGACAAACAAACAGGCAGACGCGAATTTTAAAAATGTTATATTCTTGTTCAGTAGCTTATTTAAAGTGCCCTTGACCTTTTTTTTTAAATTATCTTTGTACAGTTTCTTATTGCTTTATAAGTATAGATAAAATATGAATAAAGCTTGAGTAGTACATAGGTACATATCTTCACATCTACTCTACAACAAATGCAATCACATTCAGCCACTGAATTAAACATCTTTACACCACCATTGCAGAACCGTATTGCAACCTGCGGTTAGGCATTAAAAATATTGCACATATTTTTGGGAACGTCATTTCAAAACAGCTTCATCTGGTGTAATGTAAAGTTATAAGCAGAGATGTACAAGATACCCTGTACAAATTATCTGGAATACAATATACAAGATACTATTAAAATAAGTTTTTCAGATACCAAATACAAGATACATATCTTCTAAATACTTTTTGAAGATATATAGATAGATAGATTAACTCTTTATTGGACACCACAAGTACAAGTTAAGTTATAACTAAAAATAAAGTATAACAATGAGTGTCACAAGGGGCGGTATTATCGCTTGATTTAAGATACTTTAAGATAAGATACTTTTTGAAAGAAAACACAATTTTATGAAGTTAAAGTTTATTATATGAACTAGCTGTACCCGCGGCTTCGCATGCGTGGTCCTCTCTCTAGGTTAAAAGTACTCTATGTGCTATTCCAAAACCTAAAACACCAATATACCAACATTTGATCAAAATTCCTTCAGCCGTCAAAATTATTTTTATTGATTGCTCGGCTTCTTCTCATCGGATTGAGATACCAAGTACCAAAGTTTTTAAGTCAAACACTAAGCTATCCAAAAGTGAAAACTGCATAGCAATCGGTTCAATAGTTATTACTCACGTACAAAAAAGCAGACATATAAGATTTTTAAAAATGTTCTATTCTTGTTCAGTAGCTAATTTTAAGTACTTTTTTAAATTATCTTCTTTGTATAGACTATTTCTTTCCTATTGCTTTATTATAAGTTTCACCATCTATCAAATTGGCCGCAGACTAAAGTTTCATCAAAAGTCAATAGATAGCTCTTTGCATTTGCATAGGCAATTCATAAGTAATTATTATTAAAACTATTTTAGCAAACGTAGTATTTACGAAATACAAGATACCAAACGAATGGTATCTAAATACAAGATACAAAAGTCATTTAAAAAAGTATTTTAGATACAATATGGAGTTACGTATTTTGTATCTTGTATCTGTATTTCAGATACTTGATCTTAGATAAGTCACATCTCTGGTTATAAGCATGTTCTGTGTAGTACTTAGTAAATTACAATAGCAGAAAGTATAATAAATAAATAATATAGAACAATTTATGCAAATTATTTGCATAATATGTAAAATTTACTGAATGCTGATCACTGAGATCATAGATAAAATGTTTGAAACGCGCGCGCGCCTCGGTAATTTGAAGAGAGCGTAAAGATAAACAGAATGGTTTTACTCTATCCGTTCTGTGCTGTGACCTACTAAAATGCGTCATGTCCTGCATAATTAGTTAGTTAGCATTGAATTGATATCTATAAGTTAATATATCTACTTATAACGTGCCCTCCCTGATTCGGAAGGCATGTTGAGCTGTCGGTCCCGGCTGTTATTGATTCACAGTCGTTAAGCCATGTCAGAGGTCCTCGGGTGGCCTGAAGACTCTGACATCGGAGGCCAGCACTACCTCATACGAAAAGCAAAGAATCTATAAGTTTATATATATAAACTTTTTATCTATAAGTTAAAAAAAGTTTGACTAATCTGCACTTATCTAATAGGGGAGAGAAAACAGTTATTTGTTATGCAAGGCTGCAAAGTGATTTTTTGGCGAGAGTACTTGTATTGAAACCTGAGCAAGCGAAGGATTTTAGGATTCAAATATAGAATCCTGAGTGAAGCAAGGGTTTCAAAAGTACGAGACGACGAATAACTTTGCTGCCGTGTGAAACATACAACTTTTCATCTCACTACAGCGAGGAAAATGCTAGGTGCAAAAAAAATAGTTACAGTATAATATAATTGAATATAATCAAATTGGTGTTCATAATAATAACAATAATAAATGAGCTGTCGCGGGACGACTGGCAGATGTGTAAACATAATAGAATAGAGTCGAATAGAATCAAATCAAATAGAATAGAATCAAATGAAATCGATTAGAATCGAATAGAATCAACTAGAAGCGAATAGAATCGAATAGAATCGATCAGAATCGAATAGAATCGATCATAATTTATTAGAATCGAATATAGTCGAGTAGAGTCGAGTAGAATTGATTAGAGTTGAATACAGTTGAATAGAGTTGAATATAGCCGAATAGAGTCAAATAGAGTCGAGTAGAGTCGAATTGAATAATACTATGATATAAATAAGTATTAATGTATTTTTTGTGGACTGGCGGTATAGAAAATTATTGAATAGAAAGGTTCTAATTTTAAAAACTCTTTCCACGCTAGCGGGTAAAATGCACTTTTGCGCTCATATTTCGAATGACTTATCACCTCACAAGCTCGGAGAGTTTCTCCGAGCTTGTGAGGTGAAAAGGTCTTTGCCATACAAAAGTTGGAGGAGAAGAATTTTTTGGTTTGTATTGCTTAGGTATACAAATCTTTACATTCAGCGGTTTAGAATAGGTATACGTTATTCCTGCATTGTAGCATTTTTAGTAAAGATGTATCTTTCGCTTCTTTTAGATACCTATGAAACTTACAGAACAACTAAAGTATTATTAAATCTTTCCGTGTACACATTTTTGTGCAAAACCATAAAATAAACAACTGTTATACATACATGTTTGCAAATATTGTTTTCTTTATGCTTTTCATAGACAGTTCTGCCATAAAGCCTAACACGCCATATAACCCTTTCTAAGGCAAAGGGAATATTTTCGCCTCCAACATTTAGAAAAAATTACCACTTAGAAAAAAAAATGTCTCCTTCAAATCAAGACGGTCTTATCTTCCATGGTTCCTTTCCACGGTCCTAACCCGCGAGGTCGAAAACTTGAATTTTTCATAAGTAGCTCATACTAAGGTAATACAAATCAAAATTTCATCAGCGCCACCTTTTGTAGGGCAAAACTACCTGCTGACTGACTGGGCTATAATGGTCTGGAGAGATGGGCGTGGCGCGGACGAACAAGGGAGGCATAGATACTTCGAGAAAACAACCAGCTTCAAACGGAGTTGGTTGTTGGTTGTTATCATAGAAGAAAAATGCATTTTTTTAGATGAAGAATGCTTTTTTTAGAAGAAAAATGCTTTTTTCGCGATAAACAGTAGTCCGCGCGGACGAAGTCGCGGGCGGGAAAACTAGTACTAAATAAATTCGGATATATATATTTACTTCGTTGTAATAGTAATACTGTCGTATGAGGTAGTGCTGGCCTCTGGTGTCAGAGTTTATCAGGCTGCCCGAGGACCTCTGACATGGTTTCACGACTACCATTAATCAATAACACCCGGGACCGGCAGCTTAACGTGCCTCCCGAAGAACGGAGCGATGGAAAACCGCATGTAACTGAGATAAGTAAGTTAACTTATTTTATATAATTGTATGTACGAGTATCTACTAGGTTTATATATTTTATTCCAATTTTCTATTGTTATTATTTTGTAATTTTTAAGTGCTTATTTATGGTTTATGTATTTATTTATTGGTTGAAACCACCGTCCCTATTACCTCCGTTATTCCTTTCCGTGCACGGTTGTCTGGAAGAGATCGCTGTGAGCGATAAGACCGCCCATTGTGACACTTTATTATTAATTTTGTTTTTTTAGTTGTAAGATTTTTATTTGTGTGGTTCAATAAAGAGTTATCTATCTATCTATATATCTAAAATTCATTGGTGCGGAGCCTAGGATTAAACCCGGTATCATTGGATCTAAGTTGCACTATTGAACCGTTAGGCTACCATCGCTTAATACTGACTGAATACGGCACACTCGATATCTACTCGTATGGCCAGCTGAAATGGGTGCAACATCGTGGGAACCGAAATTTCAAGACAGGGCGTCCGCCCATAGACACGATTACGCAAGCGCCCATACATTGTAGGTCACTCGCCCATACCAGCCCGACCGGTCCGCTCCGATGTACTAATAACCAATAAACAGCAATAAAAACAACGTGCACCTTGAAATAAGCTAGTAAAGTTGACGAAATAGATTTAGGACGGAACTTAGGGTGAATGACGAAACACTGTAGTGAGTTCTAATGCTCTTCAAACGTCCAAGTTCACGCCACTTGCTTAGATTGTGGCTGGGATATATTTTACGTGACATTAATTGGAACGCATATGAGCTTACCCAGTGCGTTCACTTGCGCATGCTTTACACTGTAAAGCATGTGAACGGGCAGTGCTAAAGTCTATGTAAATACCTATGTGTGTGTATTGTATTTTAATATATTTGTATACTAGCTTTCCCGCCCGCGACTTCGTCCGCGCGGACTCAAGTTTATCGCGGAAAAAAGCACCCTATGTTCTTCTATGATATTAAAAACCAATGCAAAAGTAGGTATAGCTCCAACGCTGTTTTTTGACAGATTTGTTTTCAATAAATACGTATTTGTATTTCGTTTCCATGGCAACGGTCCCTACAGCGAGTATTCAACATTGTCCAGTTTTTCGTGGAAACTTAAAATTTTCCGGGATAAAAAGTATCCTATGTTTTATTCCAGGGTATAAGCTATCTCCATTCCAAATTTCATCAAAATCCACCCAGCCGTTATCGCGTTAAAACTCCCCAAACAAACAAACAGACAACGTTTATATATTAGTATGGAATGGATGTGTAGTTTATTAAGGCCCACTTGCACAACTGTCTTAGCCCCTGTCTTGTCTAGTGTGGGCTAAAAATGTAAGACAGAGTGGGACAGAGAGACATACGCAGACAGTAGCGCGAAAGAGATAACAATATTTTTTGGATTAACTAGATGCTTTGTTTTGTTTTCGTTCAAGAGGGCCTAAGGTAGCTAGTTGTTTAAGTTCACGTAACTTTTATGTTTATTTTTTGTTTATTATTGAGCACCACCGTCCATGACAACTAAATGTGATCCTCTCCATTCAACGGTTGTCTGGAAGAAATCGCTTTATGCGATAAGACCGCCCATTGTACTCTTTTTAAGTTAGATGTATATTCTTGTGTTTGTTTTCTTTGGTGTGCAATAAATCGTTTATGTTTCTATCTTATTTTAGACTAGGGACTCGCTCCGGCTTCGCACGGGTAGCCGGTTTCTTACTTTTAACATATTAATATTCGCCGTAACTTCTAAAAAAAAACGTCAGTAAGCGTAATTCAAAATGACCATAGACAACTGCATTATTGTGCATTATTTACATGTCTATGATTATTACTCACGTATATACTTGACCGACTTGTTATTATTTTGTTACCATGGCAACTTGTCATTATTATTTCGTTTCCATAGCAACGTCATTCCGTTCTGTATTTTTGGTGCCTTGGGTCATATATTATCTTTGCCTTGGGTTACATTATTGCAATTTTCGTAGAGATCTCAATATTTTGAAAAATTAATTGTTCCCATGTTATCGCTTTTGTTTTTTTTTGAGTTTATCCGTCACAAACAAACAAACATACATACAATCTATCGAATCTTTTCTCTTTATAATATTAGTGTAGACTATATAGTAGTTCGCTCAAACTGAAGTCATCGCGATATGCTCTTTTTTTCACTTACAACTGTAAAAAGACGAAGCCTTAAAAATTGTTGACGTATGTTTGAACTAGTCAATGGTTGCTTGCTTGTCGTATGAGATAGTGCTGGCCTCTGGTGTCAGAGTTTGTCAGGCCGCCCGAGGGCCTCTGACATGGTTTATCGACATGGTTAGCTATTAAACAATAACAGCCGGGAACGATAGCTTAACGTGCCCTCCGAAGCACGGAACGATGGAAATCCGCACATAACTCAGAATAGTGCGGAGCCGAGGACCGAACCCGCAGTTGGATTTCATCATCAATAAAACCAGTTGAACCCTAACAATTGTTCCAGTATCTATCGAGGGGTCGGAGCCGTTCAAAGGGTTCTTCATTCAAGCGCGCTCCGCGGACTCGGACCAGTGGCTCGGCGCGTGGGAAGCCGCACCCAACACCACCATACACCCCGAGTGTGCGTCCATTACCCACGCCGACCCCGTAGAGAAGATCCGGGCGACCTTGCTGTGGCGGGCGCCTGTCAACCATGGAAGGGTTTATTTCACGTAAGTATTCATTTTTGTAAGCTGATGATGTTGAATATACTAAATGCTGGTTGAATTCAATCACTTATCAAGTTATCATAGCGACCGGTTGGTCTAGTGGCTAGTGAACCTAACTACGAAATCAAACGGCCGCGGGTTCGAATCCCGCAAGGTGATCCCGTGACCCGCATCATTTATGTAATGAGCCGAAATGTTTGTTTCCGAGTCATGAATGTAATATTGGTATCTATGTATGTTTATCCGTTATCTAGTGCCCATAGTACAGGGTATCCTAGTTTGGGGCGAGGTAATTGGTGTAAATTGTCCTAAATATATTAATTAATTTATTTATCATGCATATTTTATCAGCGATAAACATCACACAGACATGAAAGAAATTTTACCTAAGCCTCGTAAAGCAGTGAAAGGTCCATGATAGCTTTTGTTGAGCAGTTCGACAGTCTCAATTCAGAAAAGTCTGAATGATCGGAACTGCAGGCCTTAATACATTGTGTAAATCCCAGACTGATGCATTTGATGGAATCTATGTGGTTCCGTCAAATGCATGAAACACATGCATTTTTTTTTGTTAGGGAACATCCTTGTTACTAAGTAACAAGTACCCTCCAACAACACAATAATTATGTTTGAGCCAAGGTCGATATTAACATGTAAAATGAATTCTTGCCCCAAAATGTGCGCTCCACACGCACGCTTTGAAGGACAAGGTCAGAGTAGGCCCGCGAAGGGCATCGACCGATGTCGTAGAAGCCCTGTAGGAATCATTGCCTGTTTCATTTTTCGCTGGATTTGGCTCGACAACACCGACGTGCACCAGCGACATACCTGGATGACCACCCTTTGAATTAAGATATCTCGTAAAGTAAGCGAGCATCCGAGCGAGTAAATCTCACTGATTCCGTATTGTGCATGCGTTACGCAAACTATAGTTAGATAAAAACACACCTTAAAAAGTAGGAACAATAGTAGAAGTGTAACAATGGGCGACCTTATCGCTAAAAGTGATATATTCCAGGCAACCTTTGGACTATAGTATATGCGTGGTTTACTTGTGTTCGGCAGGTTCGTCATAATTTTCAGAGAAGGTACCTAAAAGCAAAACGTCAACAACATTACTAGTCAAAACATAACAGCTAACTTTGTTAAAGCATTGTCAAATATGTTCCTAAAAGCGTTGTCCCCCAACCCGACTACGGTCGGGTAAAAATAGCATAAGACACTCTTGCGATGAAGACGAATCGATTGATCGCTTATTAAAATCGGATCAAGTTTTTAGTTTGGACATACCTTACTTTGCCTTGCCGTAGTCGGGTAAAAAAATAGCCTATGACACTATACATGAAGACGAATCGATTCATAAAAAGGGTTCTAAGCGTGAAATTTGTAACTATAGGCCCATATCTAAATTATGTATACTAGCTAAAATTTTCGAGAAGGTGATACATGTCCAAATTTGTGCTGCTCTCAAGAATTATTTCATACCTCAACAACATGGCTTTCTGAAGGGGAGATCCACAACAAGTAATCTGATTACATTCACAGATGCTATTACAGAGGATATGGATGCTGGAGGCCAGGTTGATGCAATTTATACCGACTACAGCAAATCTTTTGATCGGATAGACCATGTGATCTTGCTTGCTAAGCTCTTAGCTTCCGGGATTCGAGGAGATCTGCATAGGTGGTTTACCTCGTATGTTAATAATCGCTGCCAAACTGTAGTCCTCAATGGCTTTGCATCAAACTCGTCTCTGATCCCTTCTGGAGTTCCACAGGGGTCAATCCTGGGCCCACTGCTTTTTGTACTATTTATTAATGATGTGGATAAGTGCTTCTCTCATTCTGATTTCTTGCTATTTGCCGATGACATGAAAATTTTTAGGGTTATTAATTCTAATGATGATTTACAATTTCTTCAGCAGGACCTCGATTGCTTTAGTACTTACTGTGCATTAAACAAACTGGATCTTAATGTGCTTAAATGCTCTTGCATAACATTTAGTAGGTCTCCGTCCCCTTTACATTTTGTTTATAAAATAAATGATCAAGAGCTTACTAGAACTAATTCTGTGGTAGATCTCGGTATTACTATTGATTGCAAGCTATTGTTTGATGAACACATTGAAATAATTACTGCTAAGGCGTTGAAATCGCTGGGATTCCTATTTCGTATAACCAAGGACTTCAAAACTATTAAAATATTAAAGATTTTGTATTGTTCATTGGTCAGAAGTCATTTGGAATATGCGTCTCAGGTTTGGAACCCATGTTATGAGGTCTATATTAATATGTTGGAAAGAACACAAAAAAAAATCCTTAGATTTATTAATTTTAAACACAAAATCCAAAGCCCTGATTATATCGCTAGTTGTAAGCGCCATCATCTCTTGCCCCTTGTTAAACGTAGAGAAGCAGCTGATCTTACGTTTCTGCATAATATTACTTCAAATGTTATTGATAGTCCTGATCTTCTGTCTAGGATTAAATTCATGACTCCTCTGCGTGTGTTATGCCGTCGAAACTATCTAAAGATTTATACCCCGCACTGCTCCACCAATTACCGGCGTAATTCATATATTTTGCGTGTCGGAAACCTTTTTAGTTCCGTTTACTCACCAAGTTCAGATCTGTTTATGATGGGACATAATGAATTTAAGTTGATCATTAATAACAGTTTCTTTAGTGAACAATAATAATTATGGTTCAGTGGTGAAAGTGCATTAATTAATTATTAGTACTATTGTTTTAATATGAGGCTAAATGGAAATATTCCTTGTTTGTGTTTACTACAATTTAGATATAATTGTCGCTTCTAGGAGTACTTTGTTTAATTTACTTAATGGAGACTTTTCAAAATTTCACTATAATTATTTTGGCTGAGGACACTATTCTAGTATATATAAGCGAAAACTGAAAAAAGGCCTATTGTAATGGACATGTGCCATGATGAACATGTCCAATTTTAACTCTGTTGATTAAGGCTGTTTGTTTTCCATAAGTGTCAAATAAAATAAAATAAATAAATAACTCGCTTGTCAAAATCGGACCAAGTTTTTAGTTTGAACACATAAACCTTACTTTGCCTTGCCGTAGTCTGCTAAAAAAATTGCTTAGGACACTACACCTGAAGACGAATCGATTGACACCCCGCTTGTCAAAATCGAACCAATAGAGGCGACGCTATGGTGGAACATCCCCATACCCATAAATACTCGTAGATACATACATACAAATACTGTTAAACTCATTACCGTTCCCTTACTTTGCTGTAGTCGGGTAAAAATATCGTTGTCTCAAATCTCTAGAGCAAGGCAGATTTAGAAATAGAACCAAATTAGTGTAGCTTCCCTAACTTAGTGTAATAAACTTTTGAGACACACTTGCAGTGGTAATTATTTATGTATAATCTGAGCTCAAACAGCTTATTAAATCTAATTGGGTCCCATACTGGGTTTAGGCAATACTTGATAATGCGGTCAACGAACCGTACCCTTAAACTCACCGTACAATCGATAAGCAGTAAAGACACGCGTATTAAATTTGCTTTCTATAAAGCTATTGGGACCATTCGAGCGATTGATATTACATATTTTCATTATACTAAGAAGAAAAATCTCCACGTTAAATGGTAATGTTAAAATTAGCCCATATATTATCGCTGGACATACAAGAAGAAAAACATCAGAAAAACTCAGTAATATAAAATTATTGTTTTGATAACAAACAAACCCAGACGGATTCGCGAATTTCACGATAACTGACATGATGGTGGTTGGGGGACATAATGCCGTAAAAAATTACGCAATTTAAAAAAACATTATATATAAAATTACAATAAAAAAAAAACTATACGCAATTTTTTACGCCCCAGCATTCCAAGCATGTGTATATACGAGGGCTGTTTGATAAGTCCTTTTAAAAACTATTTATAAAACCTTTTTTCTGGTAAATGGCATTAACACTGACAGGCACAATCTTTCAAATGAAGACTGTCTAAAATTCAGCAAAAAAAAACAAGTTTTTGACTGTTTAACCATTGTTTAACTGTGATCACTCGTAAATTTTCAACAACTATGGAAAAATCTGAATTTCGTGTCGTTATAAAACATTTTTTTAGGAAGGGTTGCAGTGCTGCCACAATAAAAACTGAAGTTGATTCTGTTCATGGCACTAACGTTGCAGACTGTTTATAACTGGATAAATGATTTTAAATGTGGTCGGTCAAGCACATCTGATGCTCCACGCTCGTCGCCCAATCGAAGTCACTACTGAGGATGTTATTGAAGAAGTCCATAATATTGTACTCGACGACCGCCGAGTGAAGGTGCGTGAAATAGCTGAGAACACAGGCATCTCCACTGAGCAAGTACATAAAATCCTGCATAAAGATTTGGGTATGACAAAGCTGTCTGCACGATGGGTGCCACGTTTGTTGACAATCGAACAAAAACGCGAACGAAAGCGAATTTCAAAACTGTGTTTGGATATGATGATGCGTAATCCTCGGAATTTTTTGAGTCGATTTGTTACTGTGGACGAAACTTGGGTCCAGCATTATACACTTGAATCAAAACAGCAATGAAAACAATGGATGGCGACTGGTGAACGTGCCCCAAAGAAGGCCAAGACTGTTTTGTCGGCTGGGAAGCTGATGGCGACAGTCTTCTGGGATGGCGAAGGAATCATTATGATTAAACTTTGTCTAGTGTAGGGAAACTAAGTAGGGGAGTACCACAGGGATCGATTTTAAGTCCAATACTGTTCGCAATTTTTACAGCTGATTTACCAAATCATATAAAACAGTGTAAATACCATTTATATGCAGATGACACGCAAATTTATTACTCTTTTAAGGCTGACGATACACAAAAAGCAATGGCTGTAATAAACAGTGATTTAAAAGAGATCTATGAATGGTCTGGAAGAAACTCACTAGTAATAAACCCTTCCAAATCTAAAATGCAAATTTTAGGCACGGCGGCTCAAATTGCTAATGTCCGATGTTACAACCCAGAATTGTCTGTCAACGGTATAGTTATACCTATCGAGTCAGAAGCAAGGAATCTGGGTCTTATTATTGATAGTGAGATGAGATTTGTTAAACACGTCAATGACAAAATTAGAACAGCGTTTTACAAGCTAAAGATTCTTTATAGTATAAGAAAGCATATTTCGGAAGATGTAAGAATTCTGCTATGCGACCTTCTGATATTATCACCTTTTAACTACTGCAGTGCAGTTTATGGACCGAGGTTGTATGCTAAAACAGAAAATGCAATTCAAAGAGTACAGAATGCATGTGCAAGATTCTGTTTTTGCATACCAAGACGAGAGCATGTTACACCTTACCTCGTCAGAAACAACATTTTGAATATGAAAGCTAGGAGAGACCTTCACCTAGTCTGCACAACACAAAAGGTAATGTGGAGCAAAAAGCCAGAATACCTTTTTGAAAAGCTTACATGGATTAAGGATATTCACTCACTAAACACTCGGTCAAAATCCCTGAATGTTCTGTCTATACCCAAGCACAAGACCACTGGATTTAAAGGCTGCTTCAAATATAGCGCATCTAAAATTTGGAACAATATACCACCTCCTATGAGAAAAAAAATAAGTTCAGCTCTATTTAAATGTAAATGCAAGGGTCTTCTTTTGAACCGTTCCAAAAAGCAGTTTGAAGCAGCCTTTAAAACAAAATAACAAAACACACGCGCACACACCCTCTTTCCTTCAAATTACACACTTATACACATACACACCGACCCCCATCCCCTTACACTCATCTCCCGCATATTGTAGTCAATGGTGAAACTTTTTTGAATCACAGAGCTTACGGCCTTTAGTAAATTAATTTTGTAAAGTCCATCATGAGTGCTGTTTTGCAGTTGTGTTTTTTTTTTTTGTGTACAAAATAATAAATGGATATTTATTATTTTTTGATTACTGCTCGCTTAACACTTTATTTGCGCTTGACTAACACCAGAGTTCAAGCAACGGGGTATGCTGAAAACCAGCCCTGCGTAGACTCTTAGTCTGCGCAGTACAGTGCTGAGTATACCCCAATTGTCAAACAAGCTCATTATTGTAAAAGAAACATCAGATGTGCATGCTAACGTGACGCGCGGCACGGTAAATTTAATGTTACTAATTGTCGCGAGTCATGTTATCGTGGAATATCTAATTTTTTTTATTGTGTTGATTGTTTTTTGTTTGTTTGTTTGCAATAAATACATTTTATTATTATTATTATTATTATTAATGAATCATAATGATTCCTTCGCCATTCCAGAAGACCAATAATAAACGGCCAATAAAGACTATTATTGGCCGTTATTACGCAGAGTTATTGGACCGTTTTAATGCCGAATTATTGGAAAAACGACCAAAATTGTCCCCCAAGAAAGTCCTCTTTCATCAAGACAATGCCCCAGTGCACACGTCAGCTATTGCAATGGCCAAAATCCACGAGTTGGGCTTCGAGCTGGTTCCGCATGCTCCGTATTCGCCGGACCTAGCTCCGTGCGATTATTACCTATTCCTAAATCTGAAAAGATGGCTTGGAGGGCAAACATTTTTGACAAATGAGGACTGCATCGCAGGTGTAAACGGCTATTTTGAAACCTCGACAAAACGTATTTTTGGAGGGGATAAAAAAATTGGAATCCCGCTGGAACAAGTGTTGGTGGCCCTCAAAGGAGACTATGTTGAGAAATAAATGTAAATTGTTTAAAAAAATATATATTTATTACTTTTTAAAACGACTTATCAAGCAGCCCTCGTATATATATTTGTTTTAATTGTTTACACCGCCAACCTCTCTCCATTATTTCTTTCCATCCAAAGGTTGACTGGAAGAGATCGCTTTTAGCGATAAGTCCGCCCGTTGTACTTTAGTTATAAGATTGTACCTTTTAGGTGTATTTTTTTGGAAACTGGTGTACAATAAAGTATTATCTATCTATCTACCTCATACAGTAGAATGTTTTTTCGTGGTGGGGAAAACGGTAAAAATGTGTTTTTGCTTATTCCTGTAATCCCCACTGTGATTATAGTGGGGATTTCGGGAAAACTTATTTAGATTTTTCCCGAAATCCCCACTGGTGGGGACGGTCTGGTGGGGATTTCGGTAATAATCCTCTATTACCACCAACCTCGAGTGAAAAAGCGATCAAACTCAAGCCTACCTGTGCTTACGATAAGAAAAGATTGAACAAGAACCCTTACTGTTATCAATGCCAATAAAACACTCCTTCCTTTCACTAGAGCGCATGCGTTGCGTCATTCCGTATGCTGCCATGATCAAAAGTGCCTTACATGCGCGTGACCTTAGATAAATATTGCACTAACTGTGCCTAGCGAGACCATCTTATCAAAACATCATTGTGTTGTTTCTGCAAATCATTGCTACTTACTGGTTATCCGCAAGGGTATATAAGATTCGCGAAGAGGTTATCTGTTTATCACAAACTTTGTTTATAAACGAGCGAACAAGGTTGTGGATTTGTAGACACGTGTCGTGTCGTTTTTTTTGATACTTTTGCAATTACCTACTTGCTCGTTTGAACGTTTTCTTTGCTCAGTGATTTGCTGGAAGAAGGGTTAAGCTCAGCTTATTGCATATATTCTAAAATGTATATTTACAGTAAATATTCTTTGCTTTAATTTGTTAAGCCCCGAACTCGAAAAGAGAGGGGAGTTATAAGATCAGGGTGTGTATGTATTTATCCCTGTGTCTGTGGCATCGTAGCTCCCAAGCGTAGCGTCCCAAGTTTTTGACTACTGCTGATTGAGATGCTTCTTAGCTATAAGGGGGTAACATATTTTTTTATTTGTACTTGTATCATTTGTCAAAAGGATAGAATACCGCCTGCCAGATGGTTGATTTCATATGAATCCTTCTCGCATGACCGGATCTCTGCAACTACGTCCTTCCCAGGAGAACCATTATTACCATTAGTAAATTACCCAAACGTTGGAACCCCACCCAAATATTGGCATGTTACATAAAACCGAATATTAATACGAAGCCGCCATATTTAGTAAGTCTTATCTAGTAGATCAAGTGTGGACAACACTTGATCTACTAGATAAGACTTGATTTAGGACGAATCCAATATGTGCCTTAACATTGGGGTTGCTAAGGTTAAGGCATCTTCCCCTAGAACTGTCTGATCGAGTCCTTAGGGCGCTGTTGAGGATCGAACGTCTTTGTACCTACATTGAAGTTCCAAGTTTGATTTGTATAAAAAAGAATGTGTGTGACGTCTGTCGAGAAAAATCATCATAGCAAAATATAGGTATGAGTTTAATTTTCTTCGGTTTTCTCTATTTATATTTAGCTCATTGTAACGCACTCTGCAAATTCGTATAATACAGTAATTATACACCTTTAGGTTATGGTCGTTAGCAGATAAAAAGGATGGAGAATATTACGTCAAAATTGCCAAAGTAGTAGGCCTATTGTTTTAAATAATTATTAATTAGCCTTTCGCTCGCAGCTTCGTATACCCGCCCGCCCCGCGCCGCCCCTCATACCATTAAATAGACCGATAAATCACCTAATGCGCAGTCTAACCGCCAGCGTTCTTTTTACATGACGCGACCTATACTAGCGTGCAGGGGTCGAATGACATATCAGGTGTGAAATTGTGTGGGTTCTCCACACAAACAACCCTGCTATGGGAATGAGCGAAGTGAAACTCCCGCCTTCCATACCATACCACCAAATAGCGATGCACACAAATAGGACACGGCTTTCCTATCTCTATAGCAAACGGTCTTGAGCGCGACTACCAAGACTGCTAGGTTACGAAGACTATTAGAGTAGAGTCCCATACAATGAGTGATCTCGCAATACTCTCCAGTCCTGAAAATAGGACTATCACCACCATTATTATCATTATTATTATTATCTACCACGCCCACCATTTATTAATTCGAACTATGTTTTAATGTTTACAGGGGCACTGTGCTGAAAAACTACGGCACATTCTGGGCGAACCTTATAGCCGAAGTGCCGCAAGATCCAGCGCAACTACAAATTGTCGGCTGAACGCTCCGAGGTTCATCTTGATCAATAAACTTTAAGAATAAGTTATTTCTAGATAAGCGTTCTAATAATCATCTTTAGCAATAATTTATAACATGTATCATAAAGAAGGTTTAAATCATAACACTAATCTAATAACCACGTTTTTTTAGAATGCATTGGCATCGATTTGTGAGCTACCCTGAAAGTTACAGCCGGATAGCTAATCGGGAAGTGCTCGAAATTTGCAATATTCCACCAGGAACGACAGACAGACAAACAAGCAACAAAACGTGGTATAAATACGGAATCCACACCACTAAATCGAAAGTGAAGCACCTAAGATATGCCGAACCACTCACACAAGCCTCACACACACACTAATACCACGTTGTGCCGATCGGCCACCACACCACAGCAAGATCTAGACCTTGTTATTTCTGCTAATTATGTCAAGTTCTCACGATAAATAAAAAACAATGCAGTCTTTTGTGGTGAAATTGTGTATCAAATACAAAACAGCATAAATTATCCACTCACGCACACCGCTATTTACTTGTTTTGCTTCACTCGTTTGTGTGGCGATGTAGACTCAGCCTTTTTTTAAACCTTCTTGGGTATTACAATCTTCATTGATCGAATACACTTCAGTATTTCAGAACAAACTACATTTGAATTGTGATTTTTATGTTACACTATTGTCTGCTAAAAAAACAATGTGTATAGCTATAAGGAGCTAGCTAGCTATAGCATATATCTTAGCTATAAGCTTAGGTCGATTGTTTTTTAAATCGCAGTTATATTATATTTTGTTAGAAGGTAGGAATTATTAGTAGGTATTGGAAGTTGCCTATTATTTTATGTATCTTGTATAAAATAAAACAGCTAAATATAAATAAATAGTAGTATATTAATTGAGTAACGTAAAAGCATTTTGTGATTACATCGTTCATGGAAAAAAGTATTTCGCGATCTAAAGACGCATTACTATCATCATAACTTAGTTAATGAGATAACATTAGTAGTTATTATTGCAACGTGTTAAAAACAATGATATTATGTGTCAAAGTTCAGAGACCACAGATAAGAGAAAAAAACGAAGAACCAAGTTTCTATAAACATATGACGTTACTCGTAATATCACATTTTAGTAAGCAGTAGAAAAATATAAACATTTCTCGTGTCACTAGTTTGTCCAACCGTACGAGTATGTGACCATTTGACGTTGTCGTTACAACAAGCAAATTATATGCGAAATTAAACCTTGATGTGTTACACTTAAGCTGGATTT
This sequence comes from Alsophila aescularia, assembly GCA_946251855.1. NCBI lineage: Eukaryota > Metazoa > Arthropoda > Insecta > Lepidoptera > Geometridae > Alsophila > Alsophila aescularia. The sequence goes on along the minus strand of OX276375.1, from coordinate 17,672,577 downwards.
TTTTGCTTCATGACGGGCGTCTTGATGTTCATTAGAACGCAGAGCTCGTTCCTGAGAGGTCTCAGTTCAGAGACGTCGCGTTCCCAGTCTGTGTCTGCGAGGACAGACATTACCTGCAGACAAAGAATCATCGTAAGTATTAAACCTACATGTCCAGATCAGGCCAATAAACTTAACCTAAACTATTCTGCGCACCAGGGATTTACACGCGTGGACAATGATTATGGATACAATAATAGCGAAAAGTATCCTATTTGTTATTCCACGACCTTATGTATCTATATATATAATCAAAATCCGTTCAGCATGAACACACTATACCCGAGTTTAGAATTCGAGATCAAAATGGTAAACAAAGGTCAAAATATGTCAGTGTTACAGTGACATTTCAGAGATGTACATTTTATCACCGAAAAACATAAAGTACTTAATGTATCTGCTGAAAAAGGTACTGGTTGCATTTATATATGTGCATTCATCACTTTTTCCGATACACTCGTACTTTTGCGAGCAACGTTTTGTGGGTCCCTCAACATCAAAGCACAACAACTGTATCAACATAATAAACAACAAATGTATCAAACTTATCAAAACCAGATAATGAACAATAATAGAAACAAACAAAAACTTCAACAACAATAAGCACTCGCAGCGAGAAACACATTCGAGTGATTCCACGAAATGTTTTGAATCCTGCAGGGAAAAAACTTGTGCTCAATCTAAATTTTTTAAGAACGACTATCATGCAAAAGTAAAAGCTTTAAAACAATTCAATAATTCACGTGTATCATATTATTCTTTCAAAATAAGTAAAACAAACCAAATGCCAAACAAGCAAAGTATATACCACAATATATCAAGATAACATGACTCGTAGCATAACATGGATCACAGACACACGGTCCTGATGAGCACTAATAGATTGTTGTCGCGGTTTATGTGATTTATGTATTCTATAGGTCGTTTAAGTTTGTTGGCAATAAATTATATTTATTCTTTATCCTTAAAACACATTTCTATCGCAAATTATGGATTGCACGATTTTAAATAGGTTTTTTTTTTGTGTTGGTATCCCCCCTATGTTTACCTTTTTGATCTCGAATTCTGAACTCGGGTATAACTCACGAACGTTGCAGAAGTTGAACTGCTCCATCTATTTTTCTATACCTATAACGCACAGCCTAAATGTCGGTCCAAGATATTTGTGGAGGTAATATTCCATGCTGAGTATGTGTACTCTAGGGGTTTACTAAGGAGGGAATTTTTGAAATCCCATCAAGGGGTGAACGAAGCCAGTGGTGGCAAGTTCGCACGCGAGCAAAACCTAAACATACAAACAGTGTTAGTGTTAGAAGTGGTTATAATTGGGCTTGCAAGATTTGACCTAAACAAATATACATACAAACATTGCAAGTTAAATAAAAGGTTTTAAAATATGTCAATTTGAAGTTAACTGGGCGTATATATTTTCTATGGCTTAACAAGAATTTAACTTTGGTAACTCTAGCTTAAGAATGATAGAGAATAATAACTATAGCCTTCCGACCAGATACAGCATCGGATAACCCGTGCAAAATAGCTGACAGAAACTGTATGAGATAACCTAAATAAAACAAGCTGTTGATAATGATTACATTACAATCATACTGTATGCAGCATACTAAATAAGTTAGAGTTGGAAAAAAACATAATTTCCTTCAAGCCGAAGTTAATTTATACTGATGCAAGAATTAATAGAAGAAAAACTGGGTAAATCATGCCCTATAGTTTATCAGAGAGGTCAGTATCAACCGATAAAATCCCGTCGAGTCATTTAATTAAACAAAACATTAGAGTAATTTGTTGACCTAATGACCAAGTGTCAGAGATGTAAATCCGATGACGGGATAGAGTGACTGGCTAGATGTGTATGTTGGTGAACTTGGGGAGATAACCTTGTGATTTCACAATATTATGTAATAGTTTGCTATATTATGTAAAGGCGTATTTTATTAAAACATCTATCGAGAAGACTATTTCTATGAGAATGTCTATTATAGGTACAGTTATCAGTTTGGTAACAGTTTAGTGCGGTTAAAGGACATGATAGCGATAGAACTCAACGGGTACAGAATAGAAACCCCATTATTTCTATTAACTACGCCGCGGAACAAGGGTTAGCAAGCTGAAGTGGCATTGGGCTGGTCACATATGTCGAAGGCGGACAAATGCTGTGTGTCCTCGAGTGGAGACCACGACTGTAGGACGCATACCGGCCAGGCGGAGTGACGGCCTGCGGAAGGCCGGCAGACACTGAATGAGTAGAGCCGAAGGCCGGGCTCTGTAGCCTTCATTGGGAGAGGTCCAGAGGTTGGGAGGTTGGGGCTATGTCCAGCGGTGGACAAATACAGGCTGATGATGATGATGATGACGCCGCAGGAAGGGAGAACTGAGATGATAAGAGGAGCACCTGCGCAGTTAGATCCTTTTCAACCGATTTCAAGAGGATGTTCTCAATTATCTACGGCAATTGTGGATCGATTTCAAAAATATTTTTTTATTGTCCCATTTCCATTTCTTGAAAATATTCCACCTCTTAAGGGTGGAAAATTAAGGCATGACGCGATATCTCCGTCAATGTGATTCGATTTTGAAGTTTTTTTTATAGAATAAGATATGCTTTAGGTTTGGCCCATATATATAATTTGGTCAAGTTCTGATGAAGACCTTCGGAGTTACAAAGGAACTCCTCAATGGATAACAGCAAGTCACTTGCGATTGCTGTAATCGCATGTTCATATATTGTTCACGCCACTCAAAATAGGGAAATAAAATAAACTTTAAAAAATATTGAAAAAAAAACAAGAAAAAATATATGAAAAATGGATTAAAATGTGATTACCAGCGGTATTTAAAAAATAAGTAAATACCGACTTCAAAACGAATAAAATAATCTTATGTGGGAAACGGTTAAGGAAGTCTGTGGCGTTGATTTGGTTACATTTAAGAAAATTGGGCACCTTACTTCCTTGACTTCCTTAGCTGATTGTGTGACATACGATTATTTTATTCATTTTGAAGTCGGTTTTGACTTTTTTTAAAGTTTATTTTATTGCAAAATCAAAGAATTTATTGTAAATAGGCAAAATAATAGCACTTTTACAAGTCAAAATCTCATGAACAAGGAGAAATACATAAAATATTATAATAAGATCAAATCAATAAAATGTAGGTAAACTAAGTATGCTTTGAGTTTGAAAAGGAAATATCCCTTTCATGTGCCATCAGAGTTAAATCTCACACTGGAAAAGGAAATACCCTTCTGACTCTACTGGTGCTTCGGAAATACGCCCGTTAGAGAAGAGAGCTCCAAGAAACTCTTCGGGGATTTCATTTTTTCCATATTTGTTAATGTTTTATATTTTTGTCAGATGTCATTATTTATAAAAAAAAACATATGTCAAATACAAATATAAAAGATTAAAGTGTCAATGAGATGTCCCACAATCATCAAACAATCAAAATGGGAAAAATAAAGTAAAAATTGTAACTAAGTATATTGTATAAAACAAATTGCAAATCGTAACGTACCTTCCGGTATAGTGTAACCCTTATGTACGTTTATCACTTACTAAGCCTGATGATGATGATGATGATGATGATGATGATGATGGCCTCCTTGTCGTATCCGACAAAAAAAAAGAAGAAAACTGTCCATTCGTTTGGGAGCTACGATGCCAGAGACAGACATACGGATACACACACAAACAGTGATACACACCCTAAACTTATAACAACCATCTCTTTGTTCGGGGGGTTAAAAATGAACGTTTACGATCGATCTTCTTTGTTTGCAAAACACGTAACATTACCAAGAAAGCGTGAGCGAAGGGAGCACGAAAATGTTGAGCTATTTCCTATACATTATACGAATGAGGAAAAATAATATATAAAAGACACGAGCGTAGATAGCGCGAAAAAGTTTGGTAAAAATTAGACATGAATGGAATTCCTCACCGAAAATAGTAATAGTAGTGCGTAAATAGGTAACAGACGCGAGCAAAGCTAGCGCAAAAATTTCGACTATTTGTGGACGTGAGGAACCAATAATAACAAGGTGCGAGCGTAGCTAGTTATTTCTTGCAGTGTTTGTTAAAAACTAAAGGAAAACAAGGTGGTCCGCCTTATACTTCATTCAACAGGCAATAACAGGACAAGGGTGTAAGTGTAGCGAGCGCAAGAATTTAGCTATTTATAATTTCAGTGTAATTGTGTGAATAAATTAATATTAATAATTTCGAGATATTTCTTTCAGTGAAACAAATAAACATGATTACAAAACATAGTCAAAGTAGAGCATGATATATATCCCTCATTTTACAATCACTGAGAAAGTGTGGGGCAAACCGAGTTTTTTTTTTCCCAGACTTTCCAGGTGACCCCCTCGATTTCCCTGACTTTCCCTGACCACCTTGAGCTTCCCTGACTTTTCCCTGACTCTCCCTGACTTTCCAGAAAGTGGACACCCTGGTATCTCACCTGGTCGACGTTCTCTGACGGCACGGATCACTCGTCGCCGTAGATGGTAAGCGCTTCATAGGGACGCACTGCGGCGCAGTGCCGCACGTAGCGGTCTACGCATCACAGGTATCCAAGGAACCTGCTATCCGAGGGGCTTGTAGTATCTAGTGAGTATATCGGGTTGATGTGTATCTCACCTGGTCAAGGTTCTCTGCCGGCACGGAGCACTCGTCGCCGTAGAGGGTAAGCGCTTCGTAGAGGCGCGCCGCGGCACAGCGCCGCACGTAGCGGTCCGCGTAGCACAAGTAGATCACTAGCTGTCCGAGGGACTTGCTACATACTGTGCCGCCGACCTACAAACAAAATTAGTTAAAAAGTGGTAGAGATAAACCACGATATGGCGACGGTGAGCGGTGATGGTCGAGCAGCTGCAGAGACCTAAGGACGCTAGTCCTTAGGTCTCTGCAGCTGGTCCAAATTAGGCCCATTATCCTAAAGTAGAGGCACTGAGAGCATTGCGGGGGAACAAGGAACAGTACTCATTTAATTCTCGTATTCTATGCTCTACTACGTATTCTATATCTAGTTCCCATGGAGAAAGCGAGTTATTTTTAAATCTGTTTTTTGTTTTGTAAATCATGAGGCAAAATGTTACTGACCTGGATTAATTGGCATAGTACATTGATGGAATCCAGGAGTTTATAAATGTTTTTTCCGCCTCGAAGTTCCAGCTGTAGATACTTCAACACGTCATTTGCAAAGGTCGACTCTGGAGTTTCTAATATGGGTGATATTGAACCTGAAACATAACAATCGATTATGAAAAAATTGAATTTCGGTCTGCAGATATATTTTTATAGAGCATATTTTGATTTCCTCGCCAAAACTACCATAAATAAGTCATGGCGTCTTGGCGTGGTTACTAAGCTTTCTTTGATTGTCGTAAGATAGTGTCAGGGTTTGTCAGAACGCTCGAGGGACTGTGCCATGGCTTAACGACTGCTATTAATCAATAACAACCGGGACCGACAGCTTAACGCGCCCTCCGAAGCGCGGAGGTATGGAAATCCGAACATAACTTAAAAGTGATTGGTGCAGAGCCGAAGATCGAACCCGGTATCTTTGTATTCTAACGCACACTAGTATATCGCTCGGCCAGCGTCGCTCGTTAAACTATTAAACGAATCTTATCTCACCGGTAAGTTGCTTAAAAATATCGGATTGTACAAGATTACATTAAGAAGCACAAATAAAAATATATATAATAACCCCCGACCAACACCCCTTCTTCCTCCATTATAGCTAAGAACCGAGATGGTTCTTCATCATCATGCAACCAAAAAAAAACGCATCAAAATCGTTCCATTCGTTTGGGAGCTACGATGCCACAGACAGACACACAGTGATTGATACACAGCCTAAATTTATAACACCCTCTCTTTGTTCGGGGGTTAATGATAACACCCCTCTCGTTGAAGTTCGGGGATTAAAGAGACAAAACGCTCGGAAGTACATATCAAAAACGCACGCACGTTTAAATATAACATGTAACCAACAAAGCTCACCCGAACTGAGTAGCCTGTCCAAGAAGTTAAACATCGGGCCCGTGATCCGTTTCACGTGCAAATTGTCTGCAAACACTCGAATGATCGTGTCACATATAGACTTGAGCATCACTGGGTCTGTGTCTAGCGTGTTCAGGTACGCGTATAGAGACTGGGTTGTGTGTTTTACCTGGAAATACACAAACAAGTTAAAGCAATGGTAGCGATTCGGACATCCCCTAAACTAAACTTAATTTCTTCATATAATTTAAACCTTGTTGGCTTCGTAACAAGGTATTTTCCCCCTGGCTCACCATACCTCACTCACTGAACTATCACTAAAGCCTGTCAGCGTAAAATCAACTTTGTTTCCACGCAGCGAGAGTCCCGATTTGTCCAAATGCTGTCTCAGAACGTGTCCGAACTTATCCAAGCGCTGTTAGACAGCGTGTTAAAAAACTGTTTTAATTATTTTAAGCGGTGCAGCTTAAAGTTTAGAATAGATGTCAGGGGCAAAAATACCGTGTTACGAAGTCAACAAGTTTTAAATTACATTTGAAGAAATTTAGTCTAGTTTAGTTTAAGGAGTAAAATGTCTGAATTGCTGCCAATATTCGACAAATTATTGTTTGTTCGCAGATCAAGATGCTGTCTTTGACAAATAGTACAGTAAATAAAGGAGTTGTAGAGTGTGTGAGCGATTCCTTCAGAAACTTGTTCATGGTAGTTATGGAGTGGTTATGGAATTTATTTTACAACTTTTATTCTATACACTTTTTCCACATTAGCCTACGACACTCTGTGCATGAAGAAGAATCGATTGACACGTCACTTGTCAAAATCGGACTAATAGGAGCGACGCTATGGTGGAACATAAACACATACATACTCGTACATGCTTACATAGACTGTTAAACTCACTACCCTTCCCTTGCTTTGCTGTAGTCAGGTATATATACTAGCTATGCCCGCGTGGCCATTTCATTTAAAATTAGCCCATACGTATTATTCTAGGACCAAAAGTACCTATAAAGTACATACAATACAGGGTGGATTTTTGAGACGGGACAGTAAGGTATCTTAACCGTTATAGTTATAGAAAAACGTTCCTACCAGACCATCCATAACTTTTTGAGATATTTTGAACTGCTTAATATTATTATAGATCCTCTTTCTTTTAGAGATGAAAAGTCTCTACTGGACCGACTGAGGTTTGAGTACTAGAAATGTCAGAAATTACGAAAAAGTTTTCCCATACATTTTGTACGAAATTATCTTAACCGTTGTAGCTACAGGAAAACGTTCTTAAGACTCTCCTAAACTTTTGTAGATATTATGACCTGCATCAGATATTTTGATGTACAACAAATAAACGGGCATTTCACAAAAAAAAAACCTGTTTTATGATGATCAATAGTCTGCCCTGTCAAATAATAACTTATGCCAATAAATTATATACTGTTGGAATGTGCTTATAAAGGCCTTCAATTTGATACCCATATTAAAAGAAAAAAAAATTAGAAGAAATAAATGTTTTTTTTCCATTTCAAAATGGATTCATACTGCTGCCATATTGTTTATTTTTTTTCTAAAATATATATACCCTATGTTACTCATGGGAATGTAAGGATTCTAACGCATACCCCATACGTCTAAATCTGTTCAGGCATTTAAAAGTTATGGTTGAATAAAGAAAATCAGATACATACATACATACATTTTTGGGCAGTCGTGTAAAAAGAAAGGATTTAACTACTCCTTGCAGTTTCAACTCTAACAGCAAATGAAAAGGACATTTCCTTTTCAAACTCATTATGTAACCTAATTCATTGATTTGGTTTCTAGTAATACTTTAAGATTTGACTTTTCTTCTTGCTCATGAGACATTTATTGACTGGGCTTTGAATACTTTAAAGCTTGAAATACAACATCAAGATAATCTAATATTGGGATTTAACTTACCAAACTCTCAGTCAACTCGCCAGCACTGACGACCAGCCCTTTGATAACACTGTATCTGTAGTCGTCGAAGTTCAACAGTTGCACAAATCTCGGCATCGTGTGTCCCGGGAACAGCCACAGCACTACATTTGAGTTTTCACTAGTGAGCAGCGGGTCAACTTTCGCTGTAGTGGGGTCAACTTCATCCTCGTCTTTGTTTAGGGGCTTGAGTTCCACTTCTTCGGAGGGGAATATGCGTTTAAGAGATTCGTGGTGGGGGATGTTTGTAATCACTGGATCGCTGTAAAAAAGGGAAACTTTAAAATAAAATCATTGTAAAGGTAAATTGTATCTTCATACAATTTTCTCTCATTCTCTTGTTATTTTTTTGAAACTTCGTTCAATGTAATCAAATTCTTTCAACCAAAAACCCGACTTCTAATGGTTTTACTAAAAACTAGTGATAATGAAATTTATACAGAGCTACACTGAACCACAGAATAACTAATACTGAACATAAAATATTTATAAAACAAGCACAAATTAAAAATGTATATAACCCCCGACTCGCCACCTCTCATTGTAGCTAAGAAGCATCTCGATCGAAGACCCACCACTTCTCATCTCCTCCTCCTCATCCTCCTCCTCCTCCTCCTCCTCCTCCCCCCCATTTCTCAACTCCTCCTCCTCCTCCCCCCCCCCATTTCTCAACTCCTCCTCCTCCCCTCCCATTTCTCAACTCCTCCCCCCCCCATTTCTCAACTCATCCTCCTCCCCCCTTTTTTCAACTCCTCCTCCTCCCCCCCATTTCTAAACTCCTCCTCCTCCCCCCATTTCTCAACTCCTCCTCCTCCCCCATTTCTCAACTCCTCCTCCTCCCCCCATTTCTCAACTCCTCCTCCTCCCCCCATTTCTCAACTCCTCCTCCTCCCCCCCATTTCTCAACTCCTCCTCCTCCCCCCTATTTCTCAACTCCTCCCCCCCATTTCTCAACTCCTCCTCCTTCCCCCCCATTTCTCAACTCCTCCCCATATAGCTAAGAACCATCTCATCACATCAGTTTTCTAACATAAAAAACCGCATCAAAATCGGTCCTTTCGCTTGGGAGCTAGATGCCACAGACAGACACACAAACACAAAATAGACACACAAACACAAAACACACACACACACACACAGTGATACACACCCTAAACTTATAACACCCGTCTTTGTTCGGGGGCTAAAAAAAAATACTTCAAAATCTTTATGAAGTAACATACATACAATAATATAGTCGAATTGAGAACTGCTTTTTAGTATGTTTGTATTGTATATAAATATATTTTATCTACACTAATATCGTAAAATCCTGATTATGAACTCAAAAATGGTGGCATAATGATATACATTACACACGGCATGTCAGCAATATGAAATAAATTTAAATTATAACACTGTTTTTTGGACTAAACAATGTTATAATATATATTTTTTACTATTAAATCAATAAGGCTCCGCACCTAAGAGGGTTTTAGTAATTTATTATCTATGGCAGCGCGTGTATGCGCGCGTATTCGGTGTGGACTGATTTTTGGCGCCATAATTTACTTTATATTAGTAACTAAACAGTGTTCGTGAGGAGAATTTGACTCCACCTGACATCACAACAGCAACGAACATTATGAACGAGCGTTAACCAACAAAATCAAGAAAAAATTCCGACTTTATTTTTTTCATTAAAAGTTAGTTCACATTGCATGAGTGTAGATAAAGTAGTGTATGAATCGGCACATAACTAGGTATTAAAACACTCAAGTGATACTATTAAAAAACTCGCCTAAATCCCCTTCATTATGCAACCGTTTCACAAACTACTACTATCTACACTCATATCGTAAAATGCGCACTATGAACTCGAAAATGGTGGCATAATGACATACATTACGCACGGCATGTCTCTAACAAGAAAAATACCATTATAACCCTGTTTTTTGAACTAAACATTGTAATAAAATATTTTATTTCCCATAAAAGCACCAGTTTGGCTCCGTACTACGAGGACATTCGCCATTATTAGGAGGATTTCGCTATTTATTATCTATGGCGGCGCGTGTTAGACCGTATGCGCAAATTCACTGTGGACGGAATTTTGGAGCCATAATTTTTAACTTTACATTAGTATGTAATCTCTTTTTGGTCAAGCTGTCAACTTTAGGGGCCTTCCCTAAACTATTGAGATTCTTTGCTGACTACTAAAGCGAGCGGCGACAATATGTACAGCTGAAAAGTTACAGATCTAACGAATTCTTCACTAGATCAGGGGTAAGTCAGGGTAGTACCCTTGGGCCAACGCCCTTCCTTGCTATGATCAATGATCTTCCATCAGTTCTCAGCACAGCCCAGTGTTTAATGTTTGCAGACGATTTAAAAATCTATCAGCCTGTGAGTGAACTAGCCGACTGTATGGAGCTTCAACAAGATCTTGAGTCGTTGGATAGGAACTTACATATAATGAAAAAAATAATGAAATATTTTCTTGATTTTTCTGGTAAAAGCTCGTTCGTCATGCTCAATGCTGTTTCTGTGATGTCAGGTGAAGTCAAATTCCCCTCACTAACACTGCTGTCGCACATTTGTAATCAGGATATAACTTTAGATTAACAAAAACACATTAAATTGGTTAGGTACCTACTAATATAAAGTAAATTATGGCGCCAAAATCCAGTCCACAAGAAATTCGCGCGACTACGGTATAGCACGCGCCGGCATAGATAATAAATGACGAAAACCCTCGTAGGTGCGGAGCTAACCGGTGCTTTAACGGTAAAAAAATATATTTTAACATCGTTTAGTTCAAAAAACAGTGTTATAATTTAATTTATTTTCTTATTAGAGACGTGCCGTGCGTAATGTATATCATTATGCCACCATTTTTGAGTTCATAATCCGGATTTTACGATATGAGTGTACATAATACCTTATATTTATATTTTAAATATTTATTTATTATTTATATAAAATAAATGTGGGAAACATACACCTACTGGACGCATTGAAGACATTGGCTACCTACTAAAGCTACATGTGTATATAAAAATATAACATAAAACTATCACGAAAACTACATTCCCATCTATAAAGCAATTCAAACCGTGCAAGATAAACGAATTCAATAGTAGATTGTATCACTAGGGAGCAAAATAATATTTTGCCGGCGAGGGCGCTATTTTAAATCCAGAACGGAGTGAAGGATTCTAGAGTAGAATCCTGAACGTAGCGAGGGATTCAATATACGTCGCCCGATGAAAAATAATTTTGCATCCGAGTGATACACTCTACTTTTCATCGCCCTCTATGAGAAAAATAAATAAAACGCGCTTTTAGATACTCCCCCCCATTATAGCTAAGAACCATCTCGTGTACCTCAGCTTTCAAACATAAAAAACCGCAGCTAAATCGGTCCACTCGTTTGGAATCTACGATTCGCACCCCCCCTTTTCTCAATTACCCCTCCCCCCTCATATAGCTAAAAAGTATCTCGTTCACATCAGCTTACAAACATAAAAAACCGCTTCAAAATCGGTTTATTCATATGATGTTACGATCCTCGCACCCGAGCCGAATATAGCCGAGAGAGCTAAGGCGGAAAGAGCCGATGAGCCACGGAAATTTATTACTGCCCTCTCTGAAAGTGTTGAACAGAAATTACCTACTTTGCTCCCTCTTTTCGAAGAGCCAATTCGCGTTTTTCGAATAGATGGGATGAAAACAATTTTACCACATTTTTAAGCGGCTTTGTGATTTTTGTAATCCATTCGTACTATACTCACTATTTGAACGAAAACAAACAACACTGATATTTTACCGTCTACAGACGAAAAATCAGGTGCGTTCCGTTTTATATTTTTAAATTGGGGCAGAAAAATACATTTTTTCTTTTTAAAATTTGACATATTGTTGGCATCATGAAACTTCGGACCTCGAAAAATCTTGTGGGATGTATACTCCTTCAGTCCAACTAAAGGTTAATAAAAGCCTGTACCTATCATTCGACGTTGCAACTTTAATTTCTTGTGCCGGGAACCGTAGTAGGGAGCGGAAAGTTAGCTTAATTTTATCATCACCATCATCATCCATAGTTTTTTATGTATTTCTAGCTGCGCTCCGCAGTATTGCCCGCGTGCAAATTTTGTCAACCCCGTACACCTTCTTAGGGATGAAATTTAAAAAAATGTTTCCTTAGTGATAGTGATACTCAAGGATTATTTCCTCCGAATTTAATATCTCTAGATCTACCCGTTTAGGCTGTGCGTTATGTCAGCCAGTGGCGTAGGTCAGTGGGTATGTCACGGTACTGTTTTAAAGGTAGATATTTAACTGCTGGGTAAATATGTATATCAGTGTTAGCATGCCATACGCATCGGTAATGGGACAATGGAATCTAGGTTCGACCTACAATCTTTACAATATCATCGGCCCATCACACTACCGGTTTTTTTATACTAGCTGCGCCCCGCAGTATTGCTCGCGTCAAACTTTGCCGTCACCGTTCACCTTGGGAATATAATTTTAAATAAAACCCTCCTTAGTGTCTTTGTGTTCCTTACTCCTAGGGTACTCAAATCTCTGTTACCACCGGTTTAGGCTGTGCGTTGTCTGTCAGTTTCATTTCATGCATTTTCTTCAGCTATAACGTATTTTGAAGTTGACTTACTTGTAAATTAAAGATGTGAATATTCTACCCGCGTGTGCTCGAGTGCGGTCGATCTTTTCCACTGCTTGTTGCGCGATTCCGCACATTATTTCTTTGACAATTTGTGGCGAGTTCAAATGTGGCGCCTCCGCGGCGCACTGCCGGCAGATCGAGAGTAACCCTGCGGATGAACAAATTCACATTGCAATTATTGGCTTCAAAATACGAGCTGTAACATTGTTTTGTGACATCAGCCTCAAAAGAATGGAGTTTAAAGATAGCATATATTATGACGTACATCAACCTACTTATGCTCTGAAACGATAAACTGTAACGACACAAGAGTACTTAATATTTTTTGTTTGTATTGAAGTCCTCTATCTATATTTATTAAGGTTTGATCACGGCCGCGATTTCACGATTTATTCAAAATGGCGGACTTGATGCCAGGCTCTAATTTTAGGATGAATTCAATTTTGTATTTTTCGGAAGTATCTGAATAGAATGGCTGTGACATACAGACGGACATGGTGAAAAACTTTTGACTATGCCACCTTAAAAAAACAAAGTGACTGGTTTGACGTCATATAAGTCTTGCATGAGGTTTAAGAAAATGATTTATCCATACTAATATATAAAAGTGAAACGTTGTCTGTTTGTTTGTTTGGGGAGCTTTAATGCGATAACGGCTGGACGGATTTTGATGAAATTTAGAATGAAGATAGCTTATACCCTGGAATAAAACATAGGATCCTTTTTATCCCGGAAAATTGTAAGTTTCAGTTAACTGTTTATGTTTAGTTAAAACTGTTTAAAACTGGAATATGTTGATTACTCGCTGTAAGGAACGGTTGCCATCACAGAATGATCTGTGGTTGCCATAGAAACGAAATAACAAGTCTGTCAAAAAACATCAAGAGTGGCTAGTTTCTTAACAGAATCAATTATATGAGAAACTTAGTAACAAACATTTGTTGGACGCACATTTGCATCATGGCAGGTAGGTAGCGATTGGTAACAAAAATATATTATATGAGAAATTTAGTAACAACATTTGTTGGACGCACATTTGCATCATGGCAGGTAGGTAGCGATTGGTAACAAAAATATATTATATGAGAAACTTAGTAACAAACATTTGTTGGACGCACATTTGCATCATGGCAGGTAGGTAGCGATTGGTAACAAAAATATATTATATGAGAAACTTAGTAACAAACATTTGTTGGACGCACATTTGCATCATGGCAGGTAGGTAGCGATTGGTAACAAAAATATATTTTATAGATTGATTTAGTTTTAATTGAATGCAGAGTTTGTGTTAATGTGTGTCACTATTGAAGAATTTCCGGGAATTATTGGTTCCCGATCGGGAATCAAAAAATGATTTAAAATATTGTAATTGAATTATTTGGTGTGGCAGTTTTGTAAAGAACTCTCTAAAATAGAATTAACTCCCGGCTCCCGGGATCAGAAAAGCCCCGGAGTTAAGAAACCCTTTTACGAATATGACATGAGGTTTATCAAACATCAGGCTTATCGACTTTCAACTCTAATGCACTTACCAGACATGCTCGCCTCCCGAACCCACGCCCCAATATCGCCTCTCATGTCGATGGTATACTCCGTCAGGCACGCCAACAAGGCTTGCACTACCTCTTCAAGGTACTTCTCGATGCCGCCGACAATCCCCTGCGTCTGACAGAGTTCTGTCAGCCCGACAACGGCGTCGCGGCGAGCTTCGGCCCATTTCTGAGTATTGTCAGTTACTTTGGTGCAAGCGATGAGAGAGCGAACTATCGTGCCCTGGTGCTCGGTCAGAACGAACTTTGGAAGAGATCCTGCAAAATATTGCAGTATTTAATATTTTGAGACGGCGTATTGACGTCACGTGAATTACCCTCTCCCGCACCGCTCCACTACCGCAGGAACCTACTCAGTTATACCATATGTGTAATAAATCCTAATAGTGAGGCAACTTTCTTTGTCGCGGTGCAAAATGCCGACAAGCGGCTAGTAGCTAAAAATATGCTAGGGTTGGCACAAAAAATATAGAATATCTTTTTTTTACAAAATAATATTATGTTATGTCAAAGTTTATATTCCTCATAATATATTATTTTTCTATACTTACTAGCTGCACTCCGTGGCTTCACCTGATTCACCGTGATTGCATAACAAAGGAACATCTAAAGTTTTGCATTTAAAATATGAGATAGTAAGACAGAACAACCACAAATAAAAAATATATATAACTGCCTAACCTAGCTACAAAAACAAAAATCCTGTAAAAAATTGAATTTCCCGCTGCATGCGTACCCAATTAAACAGAAATGAACTTTCTATAGGTATGATTGTATAGTTCAACTTCTAAAAGGTACCTACCTACATAATTATTGCTAAGAACCTAAGTAGGTACATCAATTATAATAGCTACCTAATGTTGTAGATAATTATAACAAACCATTTCATTTAGGTAAGTTCTCACATTTCTCGTCCTTTGGAAATGACACGTGACCACTATTATTTATTATATGATATTGTCGCACAACTAATTACCACATAGGTGGTACGCATATTTAAAATAAATAAATAAATCGCCTCGTTGCGTGAACACTAAAGATACGATATACATACTCATATTATGTACTTTGGCAAATACGTGCGAGCGCGTGTACCTGGCACACCTAATACGCTGTACCGGTTTTCAATAGACGCTTGCCGGTACGCCCCGCAGGCGTCGGGGGCAGGAAGGGGACTCCGTTCTCCTTCGCACCGCACCTCATCGTTGCTCTGTCAAGCGGCCGAGTTGACCCACTATTAGAATTTATTACACATATGGTTATACGCTACCTTTGTAAGTACTAGTAGTCTTTCAGGAAAAATGGTTTAAGTCGGAGAAGATACGCTATTATACGCTTTATATTAGCTTCACTTGTATGTTTGTATGTTTGTAACCGACTCCTTTGGACGCTATTTTGACCTTCTTTAAACGGTCACCAAACTAAAAAATAGAAAATAAATTTTAGTAGTGAGACGTTGGAAAAACGACTCGTTTCTTTTTTATAGGAAAAGTTTTTTTTTTAGTAAGTGTGTATGCTGTTGGTCTATAACTGACCTCTACAGCGTCACCGGTGGGGCGGGCGCAAAAGCGCTCCACCGCAATGAGTTTACAGTAGTGCAGCAGCAGAGGCTTTTTATACACTACTTCTTGGTATGGGCCCCGATTCTGTAAGCTATTGAACCGCGATAACGCTAGTCGATCGCTTGATTTTTTTTGAGAAATGTTCTTAGTTACCACTTAAAAGTGCTAGAATTGTTTTTTTTTTTGTTTTTTTTTTATGGAAAATGAAAAAACAAAAAGCGAAAATTTTAGCAAAACTTTCGCTTCTAGCACTTTTAAGTGGTAAATAAGAAAATTTCTCAAAAAAATTCAAGCGATCGACTTGCGTTATCGCGGTTCAATAGCTTACAGAATCGGGGCCCTGGGCGGTCGCACTCAGCAACAAGTACAAATAAATTCAAGGGATAGAGCACCTACTTACGTAAAGTTATTGACAAACTTTATTCGTGTTTTAATTATGAGTACCAAGAAGAAAGCTAGAAAGTACTGCATAGCATTCGGCTGTTTGAATAGTGATAGAAATGACGAATTGTCATTCTTTACGCTTCCAAAGGATATTGAAAGGTAATAAATTGTAATACCTATAATAGGTCCTAGTTATGTAGTTAGATATTGTTTTTTTTTTATTACGTAGGTTCCTATAGTTTTATGTAATTTCATTTGTGTTCCATACCGAAGCTACGCATATTTAAGGTTTTTCTGCGCAGAAATAAAGTCGTTTATTAAATAGATCAACCTAATTTTATAATTGATTATAGTAGGTATTGTTGATCAGAAAATGAATTACTGTGCTGACTTAGTAAGTAGCCTACAACTAATTAGGAATTTATATAATATATGTCTCGTATAATACCTACCTACTTTTAATACCTTTTATTACGTAGGTAGCAATTTATTTTTCACTCATTAAAAAGCATGGAATTCAGACAGGCACCTTTATTCATGAAAGTGCAATACCTATAGGATATAATCATAATCAACCAACGACACGTAGGTAGGTATCTCACTAAACTTATCGGCGTTCTGAAAACGGGATAGGTAGGTAATAAAAATGAGGTAGTCGGTCTATTCTGATAAGAATGTCATTGTATGTAATAGAACTATTTTAATTTATAATAATAAGTAATAACATAATACATTATTACTTATTTATTCTGTTACAATATCTAAGTCATAACATATCACAGAATAATTAGTAGTACAAGTACCTAGTCATATCTTAATACAACCCTACCGAGCGAAAAAGGGACGGAGCGATTCTGAAACGGTTAGAGCAATGGAAGTTCTCGCGTGTTGTGATACGGTGCATTCTAGCCTGCACGCGGTGGGCGAGCGCCTTCTAGGTAAATATAATTGAAAGCTCGCAGCGCCGTGCGAGTTAAATTGCTCTTTATAGCGTTGTAGCGAGAGTCGCTATTTATTTAAATGACTTTCCTCAGTTAGCCTTCTTTACTTGTACTATTATTTATTCTGTGGTATGACTAAGGTAGACAAGTTTTTCATGTTCAAAAGATACTTACCCACGGCCCTCGCATGTCCCATCCGCAACACCAATCCATTGACGCCAGTGTTGGCCAACTGCTCACAATACTTCTCTACCAACATCTTGCGTTTCTGCTTCGAGGTCATGTCGCCATATGTGACGTTATCATCGCGTAAATACTGATTGAAGACTAGAGGCAGGGCGGTGATCGCCTTCTCGCGGATGGTCTGGACCTCATGCGAGAGGCATTCTTCTATTAGGGTCAGCCATTCGTCTGAAAATATTTTTTGTAAGAATAAGGAGCGGTGATGGCCGAACGGTAATCAGACCCGATGGAACCCGGTTAAAAATCTCGGCCACCAATGTTATATTTGTCTTAAGTATATTTAATGACTAATATAGTGAGTTAACGCCATAGGGATCTCCAGGCGGATACAGCTCGGATGGGCGGCATTTAGTAAGCTGGACGAGACGTCCTCAAATCGAAGACCATTCCACAATGTCTCAAGACCCTCCTCTATAACCAGTGCGTCCTACCCACCATGACGTACGGTGCCAAGACATGGACGCCCTTAAAGGAAGCTATATACAGACTAGGAGTTACATAAAGGGCCATGGAGCGAGCCATGCTCGGCATCAAATTACAGGACCGCATTCTTAATGTCGAAATCAGACGTCAAACGAAAGTTCCAGACATTAGGACCATAAAACTGGGCGGGACTCATGGCTAGGCGGGGTGATGGCAGGTGGAGGAAGTCTTTGAACGAGTGGCAACCAATAACTGACAAGAGTAATGTCGGACGTCCAGCGGCGCAATGGGTTGATGATCCTTTCCGGTGGAGGGAAAGACAAGGATGAGGTTAGCATCCGATCGAAAGGCATGGCAATCAGTGAAAGGAGGCCTATACCCAGCTATTCTGGATTCCAGTAGTGGGTAGCGTAGTGGCTGAATATGATGATGATGATAGTAAGTTATGTGCGTTTTCGATGCCCGCGTTCAAAATCCCAGAAGGTCCCAGCAGTGTGAACGTAATAGGCTGACGATGATGATGGATTCTGTAAGCGTTGAGACAGGCGAAACACTCTGTATTGAAGAGTTTAAGAAATTGGCGAACGTCGACAGTGGCTGCAGGGGCCCCAATGGATAACGTTGTTATAAGTGAAACACTTATAGAGATGGATTTATCTAAATACAAATTAATTAAGTATAGTTTACATTTCACTTCATCCCACATGTTTAATTTATTTTCAGATTCACTTTTAAAGCAATCAACGTTTTCGTGGCTGACCGTTGAATTGCCAGCTGTGGTTTTTATTTCGGTACTGATAGAAATACTTGTGGCATCTGTAAAAAAATATCGAAATTGTAGGATCATACTTTTTACCAGACTGCGCGAAGCAAAGGAGGGTAATGTGTTTATTGTATTTGGAATTCCTGCGTCGCACAGTGTTTGTAGGACATTATCAGAATTTTATTAAGAAAGCTTGTGAGCTGAGGGTAATTCAACTAATTCATCTAATTCATGACAAAAGTTAAATAAAAACATACCATTAAAATTATATATGTGCAGTGATCATCGCATGGTAAGAGGCTCATTGAATATCAACGTAAAGCTGGAGAGGTCTCGTTTGATGAGATCTACTCTTTGCCCAAGTCCTGCCCAAATTCAAAACCCCGAGAGCATTCAGTTGGAACTCCAAAATCGCTTCCAAATCCTTACCGAATGTGATAAAGAGGACGAACTAAACAACGGGCTGGTGGAAATTATTCACGCGGTCGGGTCGGAGTCCTTTAAGACCCACCGCAAAAATAGAACACAGAAACTCTCTCAGAATACACTGAAACTTATGGCAGAACGAGGCGAGATGAGGCTGCAGTCTTCAGTGGATATGTTGAATTACAGCTTGCTTAATAAACAGATCTCCAAGTCGATGCGACACGATTTGCTTTCTTATAATACTAATTGTAGAGCGATGGTGGTTCTAGTGCAATTTAGAATCCAACGATACCGGGTTCATAACCTAGGCTCCGCACCAATGACTTTTCTGAGTTATGTGCGGTTTTCCATCGCTCCGTGCTTCGGAGGGCACGTTAAGCTGTCGGTCCCAGCTGTTATTGATTAAATAGCAGTCGTTAAGCCATTGCAGAGGCCCTCGGGCGGCTTGACAAACTCTGACACCAGAGGCCAGCACCACCTCATACGACAAACAAACAAACTAACAAACATTATTAACGTAACACAGCGGAACAAGGGCTCCAAAGTATTAGCAAGAGATCTGTCTATTGATCAAAGCCTGTTGACGAACCGGAAGACAGTGACAGTGGCAGCATCGTTCCGTCAAAGCCAGAGATTTTGAGTGAGCTCGACAAGTTCTGTGGGCAATTATACACCTCATCACATAGTCCTCCTAGCACGACTAGTGATGTAAGAGTCCGTTTGACCCGACATTATGCCGATGATATCCCGGACGTCAGCCTATACGAGATCAGAATGGCTCTCAAACAGCTTATAAGCTACAAGGCACCAGGGGAGGACGGAATTATGACAGAGCTACTGAAAGCGGGTGGAACACCGATACTTAAAGTCCTTCAGAGGCTGTTTAACTCCGTCATACTCGAGGGTACTACGCAAGAGGCGTGGCACAGGAGACATCCTCTTGAAGTATTATAGGAACATTTCGCTGCTGAGCCGCATCTATAAGCTATTTTCAAGAGTAGTTACAAACCGTCTCGATCGTAGGTTCGACGACATTCAGCCTCCCGAACAAGCTGGATTCCAGAAGGGCTTTAGCACCGTAGACCACATCCATAGGCTCCGACAGATTATACAGAAGACCGAAGAGTATAATTGGCCACTATGTCTAGCGTCTGTGGACAGTCATTACAGCGGTGCCATATTGACTACCGGTACATCGAAGTGTTGAAGTGTTTGTATAGCAAGGCCACCATGACTGTCCGTCTCCAAGATCAGAGCACAAATTCTATCGAATTGCAAAAAGGGGTGAGAGAGGGAGACGTTATTTCTCCGAAACTGTTCACCTCTGCACTGGAAAATATACATTCTAACTTCTGAACTGGAACGGATATGGTATTAACATCTATGGCGAATGCATCACTCACCTTCGAATTGCTGATGATAGTCATCAAGGCAGAAACCCTGGAAGACCTAAGCACTATGCTCAGTGACCTCAATACTGTTTTTCAACAGGTGGGTCTTAAAATGAACATGGGTAAGACATCATGTCAAATGCCAATGTCGCACGATAATAACGATATTATCGAAGCTGTTGATCACTATGCCTAATTAGGTCAGACGATCCAACTGGGTAGATCCAACTTCGACAAAGAGGTCAACCGACGAATGCAACAAGGGCAGAAAAAAAAAAAAATACGCCAAAAAAAAAAACTCCATATCTTTTCGTCGCAGATACCGCAGTGCCTCAAGACGAAAGTTTATAATCAGTGTGTGTTGCCAGTGATGATTTACGGCACTGAGACGTGGTCGCTAACTATTGGTCTCATACACAAGCTAAAGTCGCGCAGCGTGCAATGGAGAGAGCTATGCTCGGTGTTTCACTACATGATAAGATCCGTAACGAGGAAATTCGTAGAAGAACCAAGATTATTGACATAGCTCTCAGCATTTGCAAGTTGAAGTGGCAATGGGCAGGCCATATAGTTCGCAGAGCCGATAACCGCTGGGGAATAAAGGTTCTCGAATGGCCAATTAAAGTAGACTCACCAATAGTTTCGTGCGAATGGTAAGGCGCGGCGGCCAGCGACAGCGCGGCGATGCACTGGCAGCACGCCTGCCGCATCAGCTCGCCGCCAAGCCCGCGGAACTGCTGCCGCGTCCGCAACCGCGGCACTAGTGAGCGTACTGCTAGCGTCACCTTCTCCGATATTAGCGAATCGGCTGGTTCGCCTGCAAATTATTGTTAGTTTTGTCAAGCAAATACAATAACTCCGTTCGTTCTGACATGTTCGGATTCGCTAATGGTCGGATTCTCATTTCGCCAGATTCAATACAGACAATAACATAAACATATAATTAGTTAAGCGACGGTAAGTTCAAGCCGAAAATGGGTTTGACCGAGGTTACGCAAAAATTACTGGATGCTGGTTTGTTTTTTTGTATCAGTTGAGCCCGTTTTTGAACACTCTCCTTGTTCATGGGGGGTTAAGTTTTTGACTTGTTAAAATGAAATATGATGTTGCCTTACTTAAAAATAATTTTTACTTTATTAGATAAATCCGGGTCCAATAATATATTACGTGAAAATCATTAACATTTTCAGAAATAAGAATTCGGCGCCACGAGAATCCGACCAATGCTAATTAGGAAAAAATACTGTGTTCTTCTTAACTGTATTCCGGCGAAGTAAGAATCCGACCAAATAAAAACGAATAATTCAATAGTGGGCGGCACTTTCCAGAACTGCATGACAATTTCAGGTCTCCTATTTTGTTAGATTCTTCATCAAGAACCAAGGGCAGCGGGAGACACGCAACCGGTATAAGGCGATGGACCAAGGCCCAATCATTTGTGTGATGAGCAGAAATGTTTGTTTACGAGTCATCGATGTAATATTGGTATCTATGTACAGTAGTCGCAGCGGAAGTATGTGTCTCGAAAGTTATCTGCTAGTCGCTGAGCAAACTGTTATTTTTCAGGCGCAATCGAAGCTAAAGATAAGTTAAAGGTAAAGACAGCATTGTATAACTGCCTCGCTCTCTCGCATACGTTTTTCGCATATTCTATCTCGCTCTTACTTTATTCTGTTTTATCCCCACAGCAGTAGGTACCTGTGCAGGTTGTTTCGCGGTTTGTCCGATTATCAATTCGTCTGATTTCTGCAATTTGTCTGGTGTATCATTTTGGTGTAGTAATTCGTCTGATATAATATTTAAACGAGTACTATAAGACGAATTGAGAACCAGGCATATCGCATATCGTCTATCAAACAAACTACATTTTTGTTCTCAATTTGTCTGCCAAACAAACAGCTACTTTTTGTCTCAATTTGTCTGCCATAATAATAATAATGTCACTTTGATCTTTATCCATCACATCCACAGAGTTTTGTACGGACCATATTCTGCCAGCCAATTTGTGTTTAAATCATAGATTATTTTGGTGTGTTAGGCTCATTGAGATTGTGTACTTTTTAATCGGATTAGGTCTACCAGACAAAGTGATAACTTTTAATTTGCTTTTGGTCTACCAGACAAAGTGTTAACTCGCCAAACGGATGGAGAACATATTTTCTCAATTCGTATGCTAGACATATTAAGAATCAGACCAACCGCGAAACAACCTCTGCGCAATCGTTCGCAGAGCCTAACTTCACAAACATATAGATTGGCTGCGACTACTGTATGTTTATCCGTTATCTAGCGCCTATAATCCAGGGTATTCTAGTTTGGGACTAGATAATTAGTTTGGACTAACCTGAGCATATTTATTTACTTACCTTATTATAGGGCATACGGATGGTTTCTCTGCGCGTTTTTACGAACGTTGCTTACGATTTGACATGAATGTGTACATTGAGACATAGTTGCGGCGCGCCTGTCACGCTAGCCTAACTAATTAAAACAAAAAAAAACTTCTCTATGATTCCGCGGTGAAATAAGTCAAGCTTTGAGGTCAGGATTTTACCAAATCGACCTCTATATCACCCGATGGAAAATGACAATGCAGTTGTCAGATGACGGCGGAGCATGCTATGCATGTATTGTTTGTTTGTCGTATGAGGTGGTACTGGCCTCTGGTGTCTTAGTTTGTCAAGCCGCCCGAGGGCCTCTGACATAGCTTAACGGCTGCTATTAATCAATAACTGCCGGGACCGACAGGTTAACGTGCCCTCTGAAGCACAGAGCGAAGGAAAACCGTCATTTAATTGGTGCGGAGCCTAGCATCGAACCCTGCATCGTTGGATTCTAAGTTGCCCTACACAACCGTTAGGCTACCATGCATGTATTTGTATGTATATATTATAATACTAGCTGATGCCTGCGGCTTCGCACGCGTGTTCATTTCATTACTTTAAAAGTACTCTATGTGCTATACCAGGACCTCAAATACCAATATACCAACATTTGATCAAATTAATTCAGCTGTCAAAAATATTTTTATTGCTCGGCTTCTACTCATTGGATTGAGATACCAAGTACCCCAGTTTTTATATCAAATCTTAAGCTATCCAAAACTGAAAACCGCATCGCAATCGGTCAGTAGTTTTTACGTGATGCGCGAACAAACATACAGACAAACTAACAAACAGACACGATTTAAAACATGTCATTTTTGTTCAGTAGCTTACTCGTGTTTTAATTTTCCTCAGCCCCCTATTATAGCTATGAACCATCTCGATTACATCAGCTTTCAAACACAAAACACCGTATCAAAATAGGTCCTTTCGTTTTGGAACTACGATGCCACAGACAGACACAGGATACATAGTTACAGTACATACAGTGATACATACATACAATGATACACAACCTAAACTTATAACACCCCTCTCATTTCGAGTTAAGGGCTTAAAAAGAAGCTAGTAAGGGTAGACTGATCCTTCACTGTTATGTGTACCAACGTCATGAATTTTTAAGATCTCTTAACTTATCAATGTGTGCAATAAAGAATTTTCTATCTATCTATCTATCAATCATCTTTATCAAGACATTTTTTTTTAGTAAACTAAGACTTACCATTTGACAGTTTTGTTTGAGACAGCGCATAAATAACTTCGCCAATAGCTAGTATGGCTCCGTGTCTCACATTCAGATCCATGGATTCAGTCTTCTCGACAAGTTTTGGTAAGATATCTGTTGCGACGTAGTCGGGAATCTGAGGAAAGAAGAGAGTGAATAAACTCGTTTAGCCAAAGAAGCAAATTATCGTATGAGTTAGAGCTGTTTCTGGAGTTTGTAAATAACCTCGTTTCAGAACAATTTACAATCAATGTGTCTTCTAGAATTTAGTCGCAGTTAATTTCGTTTGTGGGGGTGGTTAGCGCCACCTAGTTACGTTTGGTGACCACCTCGATCTCTACCACTATAACTCCATAAACTATCCCGCCTGAAAATAAACCTATACACCGTTTGCGAAGTTAGTTACAAATTCAACCACATGTTGTATAATGTGGCCGCGGCGTGTATGGATTGGATACACGTCGTATTCTGTGGACGTAGAATACAACTCTGATGGTATAATAATAATAATAAATAAATATATTCGGGACAATTCCACACCAATTACCTAGCCCCAAACTAGGATACCCTGTAATATGGGCACTAGATAACGGATAAATATACATAAATACGAATATCAACATCCATGACTCTGAAACAAACATTTCTGCTCATCACACAAATGATTGCCCCTTGCAGGATTCGAACCCGCGACCGTTTCATTTCGTATATAACGTACGAACGAACTAATAAAAGGGATCACCAAATACTTAGTTGCTACAATCCGAACTAGATATTTATGCTTTTTATAGTCTCTGTGGATTTTTAGGCAATGTGACTTATGGGCTGGGAAAAACAGCAGGGCTACAGACATTTCCCTCGTCATTGAGAACCGATAAATGACAGAGCTTAGCTACAACAAAAGCTTTAGCTTTGCTCTTTTAGCTACAGAGGTTTCCCACAGACGCCAGGGTTAGATATACAAGATTTAGAATTAAACTTACTTCGGACATGTTTGAATGCGAGCCAAGTAATACAACTGGCGTAGTATTGTAGTAAAAGATACATAAAATAAAAAAGATCAAACAAATATTATGAGAAACTAGCCTAACTTAGCCTATAACATAAATTAAACTGAAATATGTCACAAAATGACAACAATCACATTCTACTTTCAAAATACTCTGCCAGCCAGCTTTATCTAAGCAAGAGGTTTGAATTTACCCACATAGAGATTTACTAAGACTTAGCCAGGCAGCATTTTGAGCATTTTCTGTTTTTTAAAGAGTATTTATCCTCACTGTGCACAAGAAATGCTCGCTGACTAGATAAGAGTGTGGCGAGAAGCAAAAATCTACGTTTTTTCAATTACTAACGAATTTTATCATGGACAGTACATAATTCAAAAATATCAGGTTTATGCTGTTTCGATAAGGTTGGTCACTGACCAACCAACAGCGTCAGTAACCACTGGGTCACCAGCGTGTTTAGTTAGAACAAAATATAAACAGTGCGGCGAAAGGCAGATGCTAAAGTTATATGGAAGATATCGCTTTTAGAGCGGTTTTCCATCATTCTGTGCTTCGGAGGGCACGTTAAGCTAGCTCGACTGTTATTTATTAATAGCAGTCGTTAAGCCATATCAGAGGCCCTCGAGCGGCCTGACAAACCCTGACACCAGAGGCCAGCACTGCCACATAAGACAAACAAAACAAATTGTATTCCGATATTTATACATTGTATATTCTTTGTATTATTTTGAGACCTCCTTGGCGTAGTTGGTGAAGAGACCACTGCGATGCGTGATGTTGCGGGTTCGATTTTCGTTTTCATTACTTGTTGTGAAATAATGTATTATCATCATCAGCCTATATTCGTCCACTGCTGGGCGTAGGCCTCTCCTAATACAAGCCACTGAGCTCGGTCTTCAGACCGAGCTCAGTGGCTTGTATTAGGAGAGGTGAACCTCTCTGCATCCAGACAGTGCCAGCCGCCTTTAACAAGTCCAAGCAAAGAAGGTATATTTGAATTCAACTATAGTAGGCATTCTTTAAGGCTGTATAACCGTAAAATGATTACATATAATCTTAAGTTTCCATTGCAAAATTAATATTTTAACCGTATTCGTTCTTTATAAATTTGGGTTCAGATCTTGAGTAAGTATTGAACCTACATTTTAGGGAACGAACACGGTTAAAATATTAGTTTGAGAATGAAAACTATACATCAAATATTAACATCACACACACATCATCACATTATAGTGTTTTAACCGCGAATATAGTTTTAAATCTAACCTGACTGCAATTTAAGCCCCAAAGATATAAATTAAGCTAATATTGTCATTAGCGCCATCTAGTGAAACTCATGTCATGGACCGTCCTTCTTAAGTATCAAGTTTCCACAGTATTTTATTCTGTTGGATTGGCATACCTTAGGTGTCAGCTTATTGAGAGATTTAGCGGCCACCTCTCTAATCGCGCAGTCCCAATGCACCACCTTCAACTCCACAAGGTGGTCGATCAACGGCCGTGTGTATTCTTCATATGAGGCCACTTGCGGTGCTATGTTGAGGTATGCGTTGTTCCTGGGACCGACCGATTGAAAGTCGGCTGCAGTTAGTATGTCGATGCCGTGAGGGAACATGCCGTGCCGGCCGACGTTCTCTTGGTAGGCGGCCGAAGCGGCGCGCCGGCAATTGATCTGTGAACGTAAATTAATGTATGGAGCGGATTGAATGTTCTGACCATTTTTATAGCAAGTTTAAAAACTTCCACCCTGAGGAAGCCTGCGCAGGAATTCGCAAGCTGCTGGCCTTCCTGAGGGACATCGGGTGGCTGAACTAACTGTCGCTGCCCGTTTCACGCAAAAGGGGCCGATGATCGGCCTAGTTGCGGAAAAGAAGCCCGACCACCAAGTATAGCAAGTTTAGAATTAATCATGGAACTTCTATGTGGGGTCGGTACAATATGTCCTTTTCAACCTGTTCATGTTGTAAATAGATTTTAGTGGATTATTTTCAACGGCCGCCTGTCTTACGTCGACCCAATTCTGGAATTTTCGTTAGTGGAATAACCGCATCCAGCCGGTTGAAAAGAGCACGAGATGATAATTAGGCGGCCGCTTGGTTCGCGCAGTGCAAAATAGCATTCTCTGATTATATACAGTGGTATAGTACTACGTTTGCCAGCGTGTATACATAAGGCGCGAGCGCGTTACTCTCTACCTACTTTCCTAATAATTATCTCACCTCTCTGTCAAAGCACGCAGTGTCTATCAGCGCGTTTGCCAGCGTGTTTGCATACGGCGCGAGCGCGTTACTCTCTACCTACTTTCCTTAACTAATTATCTCACCTCTCTGTCAAAGCACGCAGTGTCTATCAGCACGTTTGCCAGCGTGTTTGCATACGGCGCCAGTGCGTTACACTACCTACTTTCCTTATCTAATTATCTCACCTCTCAGTCAAAGCATGCAGTGGCTATCAGCACGTTTGCCAGCGCGTTTGTATAAGGCGCGAGCGCGTTACTCTCTACCTACTTTCCTTATGTAATTATCTCACCTCTCTGTCAAAGCACGCAGTGGCTATCAGCGCGTTGGACAGCGTGTTTGCATAAGGCGCGAGCGCGTTACTCTCTACCTACTTTCCTTATCTAATTATCTCACCTCTCTGTCAAAGCACGCAGTGGCTATCAGTGCGTTTGCCAGCGTGTTGGCAAACGGCGCGAGCGCGTTCGCGTCGTAGGCTCTCGCGAAGGCCCAGGCGGCGTGGCAGGCGGAGTCCCGCGCAGCCATGCCCCCGCTGCCGGCGCCGTAGGTGGCGCGCGGCTCCTCGCGGCTCAGCGCCGACACGACACCGGCGATGCCGCTGCCGACCTGACGCGGTGACAGGAGGCCGCGGCGAGCTGCAACCAAAAACAGAAACAATATTAGGTGGAATGGCTTTCCTCATGCTGCATACTATTTATTTCCTTATTAGATTTCATCAAGATCGGCTCAATAATAATAAAAAGGCAACAAACAGAGAGACAAGGTTGCTTTCACATTTGTAGTGTGACTCTTCATATATAAAAAATGGCTTGTATTCAAAACGAACTACCTAATTTGTACAAAAATGTACCAAAAAAAACTTTGGCTGATACAAAAGTTTAAATCTGCCTGCAATGTACCCTGACAAAAGTAAATTGGCTCTCGCCGGAACACAAGCTGTGGTTCAGCAGTTTTTATTACACTTACCGCATTCGACATAGTGCTTCTAGTGCATAGTACATATAATTCAGCGTATGCAGGTGTTATTGTTTGAACCCTTACAACAGATTTAAGGCTCATTCGTTTTTAAGGTCTTAAGGTTACCCAAGTAATCACCAATGTACGACCAGACATCCCATCTAGGAAGGAAAAGTGGCTTTTCTTTTCCACTATTCCGTCCCAGGGTGGATAAGTGGAATCAGCTATATATATATATATTATTCCCCAGGGTGGATGAGTGGAATATATACATCAAATCGTCCCTCCTAGAACAGAAATGAATTTAAAATTAAATAATAGGTGTCTAGCTATTATATAAACAAACTTTCAATTTTAAAATAACAGATTAAAATACGAGATAGCATTAGACATAAATATTTTTATCTACATCCACCGCCGCTTCTTCCTAATTTATTAATGCAATATGGTTCTCATAGAAAAATCGTTAAATAGTCGCGGCAATAAGGAGCGTATTAGTAAGTCGAGAAATTGATGTAAAACTCTTTTCAAAAATATAGCGTTCATAAATATCCTGTTATTTTATTTACCCATTAATTTAAATTTTTGTTTTTGAAGGGAAAACTCCATGTGTAGATTCCATTCATCCACTTTTAAATTTATTTTTTCCTAGGAGGGACGATTCTAAATAATATATATTCCACTCGTCCACACTTGTATCTAATTTTAAATTCAATTTTTGTTCTAGGAGAGGCGGTTCGAAATATATTTTGCCCTCATTCACCCTGGGACGGACCAGTGGAAAAAACCCTACTTTCCCTCCCAGCAGGCCTAGCACGGGTGGTGGACATATTTTCCCTGGGGAAAGATTAAAAATAGGTGGTTATACAGCGAGAGTAGCATTCTCTATGGTTCAGTACCATTGAATTTTACTTTTTAGTCTTCAATATTTTGACAAATCCAACATACTTTCAAGTATCATTCGTTCTTTTGATATTAATTTCTGTGGTTTATTGATTTTATTTCCAAAAATGATCGTGCGTACCATTGACACACCCCGGACACTTTCCTAGATCTCTATACAAAAGCCGCGTTTTAACTACCAAATAGGCAGAGTAGACACAGTCGTTTTGTATACGTTTTTTTTGTCCAGAAATTCATTAATGTGAATTAATGAATTTCTGGACAAAAAAATCTCGGATATACCGCCCACGCCGGAGAAGTTTTTTTCCATTGTTTGGAATCAAAATATAATTATAAAATGCTCGCGACATTGTGGTCGTATGAAGAACAATTTTTATACCCACCTTCAAGTGACATATATTCCCCGTCTTATGTCAAACGGAGAGTATTTTAATCTGTTTTTCGAGTCCTATGCTTTTAAGCGGGAGTAGCATGGGAGTAGTGATGGAGTAGCGGCTCATAATGTCTATGACAAACGTCAATAGATACATTTTCTCCTTTGATTTTATCCCTTTCCTCGATTGCCGTGCTATGTAAGGTAGAGAAGAGAATTATTTCCACTGAGAAGTGGATAAAAACGGGGGAAAGATAATTTGTCCAACCCCCCCGTGCTAGGCCTGCAGGTGGGATAGCTGGGTGGATAAGTGGAATATCTGATTCCACTTATCCACTCTGGGACGGAATAGTGGAAAAGAAAAGCCACTTTTCCCTCCTAGGTGGGATGGCTAGGTGGGATAAGTGTAGTAGCCGGTTTTTACGAGTACACGAGCTCGAGTGTCGCTTCTTTTCGCGCTCGGGGCTATGTGTGAGTGAGACGGAAGGCGCGTTCGTCGCGCCCAATACATCGTAACAAATAATGAATCTGTGCCCCAGATTCAAGGAGTGCTAACTCACCGAAACAAGGTCGCGTCTCAAACATATAGCGCAATGCCACCGGTGTGGCGGTGGCGACCGACCACACAACCAATCGGATTGGCCGATCTCTTCAACATGTTCAACAGCGCAGCACCATGTCGTTAGTTACCGAGTTCAGCCAGCGCCATACAGCCGCCGTGCCAGGCCGTCTCGCGCTCGTTGTCGGCGAACAGCGCGAGCACGCACTCGCACACGTCGGCGGCGGCGGCGGCCGGCAGCCGCGCGCCTATGCGGCCCACGCCCTTCGCAGCCGACCAGCGCACCACCGTGTCGTCGTCGCGGAGGGAGCACAGCAGCAGCTCCACTACGTCTTCTACCTTAATTCAAGTAAACAGACATATTAGACATAACTTATACACTTTTTTACATGAAATCCTATTCACAGACGGACCAGGAAAACAAAAAACCTGTCTTGGAGACGTTTCATTAATCTTTGGCACAGCAACATTGAGAATAGTCATGACAATTTCAGTATATTGTTAGGGGAGGTTTCATTCACACTTTAGGTACGCTCAGCCGTAGATGTACCGACTAGGTTGCCGCTCGCTCGCTCGCTCGTCGCGCGTCTTCATAGAATATTAAGTACTTACTAATTTATTTATTGTGTGAACTAGCTGTGCCCGCAGCTTTGCCCGCGTGGTCATATCATTTAAAAGTAGCTCATACGGTTCATTACATTTCTTCAAAAATTCGTTCAGCCGTCATTGTTTTTCATCGATTTCTCGGCATCTAATCATCGTATTATGTTACCAAGTACCCCAAGTTGTTAAGTCAAATCCTAAGCTATCCAACAGTGAGAACCGCATCGAAATCAGTGCAGTAGTTTTTACGTGATGAGCGAACAAACATACAGACAAACACAGACACGATTTAAAAAATGTTATATGCTTCTTTAGTATATATAGCCTATTTTATGTACCATATACCTTTTTTTTTATTATTTTCATTGTACAGTTTTGTGGTACTTTATTTACTACTTTGTACTGCTTTATTATAGTATAGATTCCTGTGCGCTTGTCAATTAATAATTACTAGTAAGAAGTCGCTCCACTTAGCCGGAGGGCGTCCTACACCACGTTTGCCGAGTCGCGGTTTACACTCACGGACATGTCTACCCCAACGGTCGATAACTTTGGTTCTCTGCCGGATCACCTCATTCCGGATTCGATCTCTCAGAGAAACTCGGACATACCTAGCCCTATCCATAGCACAAATAAAAAAGATTAGGTATGTATACAAAACCACTTTAGTTTTGTATTCTGAGGTTTTTATAACCAAACTATCCTCCTCTTATTGTTCTCCTGATTGTAAATGATAAGTTAAACTGACTTCTTGCGGAATGTCGTTGTCATCGTCGTCAGGAGGCGAGGCAACAGATTCTGGGTCGCCTGCTGCAGCCACTCCGCCAAGGGTCATGGCGAGGGAGCGGGAACCGCGGGTATACCGCCACGACGCAACACGCGGTCGCAGGAATGTCAGTCCTGCGATGTAGCACGTAGAGGTGAAAATCAAATGCAGATCCTTTCATTTCATCTACACTACAACAGCAAACCTTTGAGCACAATCTATCACATCATCATCATCATCATCATCATCATCATGTCAGCCTTTAGCTGTCCACTGCTGAACATAGGCCTCACCCAAAGAGCGCCACGACGAACGGTCTTGTGCCGCTTCCATCCACCGACTCCCTGCGATGGCTACAATGTCGTCCGTCCATCGTGTGGGGGGTCTCCCTACACTTGGCTAGCTTGTTCGTGGTCGCCATTCGAGAACCTTTATTACCCAGCGGTTGTCGGCTCTGCGAACTATATGGCCTGCCCATTGCCACTTAAAATTTTTAAATTCTGAGAGCTATGTCGATAAACTTGACACAACCTTTGATTTTATAGAAATTAGAATGTCCATAAAAAAGCATAAGCATGATTATTGTTTGATTGTCTGGTGTCAGAGTTTGTCAGGCCGCACGAGGTTCTCTGACATGGCTTAACGACTGCTAATAATCAATAACAGCTGGGATCGACAGCTTAACGTGCCCTCTGAGCACAGAGCGATGGAAACCCGCACATAAATTGAAAAGTCATTGGTGCGGAGCCTAGGACCAAATCCGGTATCATTGGATTATAAGTTGCACTATTGAACCGTTAGGCTACTACCGCTCTTGGGTTATGAGATAGGCTTGCATCCTACTATCTAGAAAGATAATTTGTAACCAAGACACAGCCGCAATTGCAAAAGCCAAAGTTGAAGTATGTTATTGTAAATAGGCAAAATAACAGGTTTGAGTATGCAAAGGAAATTTCCTTTTTATGTGCTGACTCAGAGTTGAATCTCGCACAGGAAAAGGAAATACCCTTCTGACTCTACCGGTGCTTCGGAAATACGGCCGTTAGAGAAGAGAGCACCAAGAAACTCAACAGGATGTTTTTTTTTTCATTTATGACAAATCTACATTATTATTTTAATGTCAGATATAATAACAATACACATAAAAGGAGATAAAAGTGCCAATGAGATGTCGTCGGTGATCAACTCGTGATAAAAAAAATATACAAATTACTAATAAGAAACCAGGCTGGACCAATCCCCACAAGCAGCACCCGTTCACGAGTATGACTTGTGTACCAGCCATCACCCCCTCAACCATTTCAAGGAAGGGAGAGACACAGAGCCACCGCAAGTAAAGACATTTTAGCTAGTATAACCATTAAGCACGTCACAGACGACTAAGATACTATAATATTTTATCTTAAGATAAAATATCGCTCGCCATACAATTTATAAGAACCATCACAAACGGCGAAGATAATATATATTTGCATCTTCGGTATCTTCAGATATTGAGCGATATGGATTTTTTTAAAAGATGTCATCTTAAGATACGAAATATATCGTAATATGCTCTACAGGTTGCTCTGTTTTGTATTCGAGACGGTTTTTTTAACCCCAGAACAAAGAGACGGGTGTTATAAGTTTAGGGTGTGTATCACTATGTGTGCGTGTGTGTGTGTGTGTTTTGTGTGTGTGTGGCATCGTAGCTCCCATACGAATGGACCGAATTTGTTGCGGTTTTTTCTGTTCGAAAGCTGATATGATCGAGATGGTTCTTAGATATATGGGGAGAGGGAGGGGAGAGGGCGTAGGTGAGAAAGAAAAGGGGGTGAAAATCGTAGCTTCCAAACAAATAGACTGATTTAGCTGTGGATTTTTTATGTTTGAAAGCTGGGGTAAAAAAGATGATTCATAGATAAAATTGGGGGATGGAGGGGTGAGGAAGAGCGGTGCGAATCGTAGCTTTCGAACGAATGGACCGGTTTAGCTGCGGTTTTTTATGTTTGAAAGTTGAGGTAAACAAGATGGTTCTTAGCATACTGCAAGTCGTTGTTCTGTACAAATGCTCTCCCGCATTTTCGTATTTTGTTTTACTAGATCTTCCTTAATCAAATTTTGAATTTCGAGAAAAGTTTCCTTCGACATCTTAAAATAAGTTTGTTTTTTTTTTGTATAAGGATCTGCGTAAAGTTTAAACTCACCGCGGCTTTTTCTAAATTTAATGTGATTTTCTATCCAAATTGATCGCCTATTACAGCGCGCTAATGCAATTTGCATATCAAATTCGAAATCAGAATCGTCGTCTGATGAGCTATCTAATAAATCTAATAGTGAAACCGTATTACTCATATTTTATCATGCTGTATATAGAAAGCGGTGAAGAAATACGTGTGGCAGCTAGGACGGCCTGCGAGCGAATGAATAATTTCAATATATTATAGTATCTTAACCGTGTGTGATACCCTAAGATGCTATAATATTTTATATGCAGATATCTTAACATCTAATATTATAGTATCTTAATCGTCTGTGACGCCCTTTGAGGTGCAACGTTCGCTCAGCGCGCCAAATTCAAATTTTTATGCGTTTTTCGTCAATTACAGCTCTATTACTCATGAAAACTTATTTTGCGGCAATAAATAAGTTGTATCAAGAAATTACACGAACCAAAAAATCAAAGTGAAAGCTAGTATAAGTACATTTGTCAATAAACCGAAAATCAGCTTATTGTCATTTGTAGCTGAACCAATATTATCTAATTGGTAATTTTAACCGTAATTTCTTGATACAACTTGTTTATTGCCGCAAAATAAGTTTTCATGAACCCACAATGAGTAATAGAGCTGTAATTGACGAAAAACGCATAATTTTTTTAATTTGGAACTTTGCACCTTAAAACTAGTTTCTCTGAACCCCTACTTTCTAACTATGTTGTATAAAAAGTCATGAGACAATACTACTACATTCACTATATGCTTCCGCATTCTTCAATTACCACCTATTTACTATTCAAATATTGGGCCCTGGTGCGTGACAATAAGGTCTAAAATCAAAGCGCAATATTTTGTTGGGCAATATTTTCTGAAATACGAAGATAGAAGCGCATAGTGAGTTTCGTAGTATATGCAGGAAAGGAAGACATGCTTACCAATTCTTTGCACAATTTTTACACCATACTTCCTCACTAGCATAGACTTGTGGTTCTTATAATTCTGGTTCGTAACCCATTCAAGTAATTTCTGAGCGTACGGCAACAAGTCATCTCTTTTGCCGTGTTTTAGTACAGCAGCGACGGAGGCCAGCACTCCATAGCGTATGGTGTCCTCTTCTTTTAAATTGGAATGTAGCTCACAGGCCCAGTCAAAGAATGGCCCCATGTAAAGCTCCTTTACATCTGATCTGGAAGATAATGGAAAAAATATATATAATTAAAAATGTAAATAAAAAAGTATGTTTTTTTAAATACTATTTTTTTTCTTGTTTTGACATTCTAGTCGTTAACTACCCTGAAGGTTTCAGCCGGATAGCTAATCGGGGAGTGCTCTTTATTTGAGTTGCAAGATTCCAGGACAGAAATGCAGTAGTCGCAGCGGATCTTTGTGGCTCGGAAGTTGTCTGCAAGTCGCTGCACAAACTGCTATTTTTCAGGCGCAATTCCAATGTTGAAGGTGAAGACAGCTTTTTATAACTGCCCGCTCACTCGTTTACGTTTTTCGCATATTCTATCTCGTTTTTACTTTATGTTGTTTTATCCTATACCTGCGCCATGGTTCACAGAGCCTAACTTCACAACCACAAAGATCCGCTGCGACTACTGTACATACAAAGAAACAAGTGAAGTTAAATAAAAGCTTTTAAATAAAAATATCATGTATTTGAAATTAAAGTAAAATGTATTGTTCTTAATTTCTTCGAGCTTGTGTTGGACTTAATAAAGGACTGCTCCTTCTCTTCCCGCAAGTGCTGTGAGAAGCAGCTAAGCGAGTTTAGGAAATAGATTCTTCGTAGTAAGCCTCACCCGCAAGAGTCCGCCTGGGGTAGCACCGGTCGTAGTGGAGAAAATGGGGAAAAACTAAACTAACCTATAAAAAGGCCAAGATCGAGGTCTATGACCCATCCCAGGTCACCCACGGTTCTTCACTACCTTAGAGTATATATATATATATATATATATATTTTACTTTAGTACTTTAGTCTTTGTATGTAGGGGCTGCTGCTCGCACCCTTTATTTGATATGATCGTAGCACCTAACCGGGTCGCGTGATAGTAATAAAAGACGTGCTTGTCTGTTGACGGTTTAATAGGTACTGAATTGATTGATACATTTTGCTTAGATTGCTAATTAATACAATTGTACGGGTGAGCCTGTACATGCTCCCCACGAGAAAAGATTAAAATAAGATTTTTACTTAGTACACTAATTCACAACTGATACCGCGACGTTATTATTGGGGACGTACCCACACTAATACGCGCACTAACACTTTCACTTTGATCTGATACTGGGGGCGCGGGGCGTCGCGCGGGCTCAGGGCCCGGCGCGAGCGCAGCCCCCGGCGGCAGCGCGGGCGGCGCTGCTGCTGGTGCGGGGGGCACCACGCGTAGTGTCCACGTGCCACACGCGCGCGACCAACACCATATTGCACCTCCCATGATAGTCAACAAGATGATAATGTATAACACCGTGTAATGGTGTATGTCGTGGTATGATATGCTAGATTCAAATGATTCATTTTTCATGATTTTGAGTTTTTTCTCTATGTCTCCTAGTTCTTTATCTTGCTCAGACTCGAAAGTCTTCAAAACCTCGTGTGGAATAGAGACGTTGATTATATGATTAATTGGCGCTATTACAGGGGAGTATATGTCGGTCTGGTTGCTTAATTCGCTAGACGGTAACTGATGTGCTGTTATTTCAAAATCGACGGTTTTGATTATGCAACCATTTTTTATTGTCACTATACCAGATCGAGTCAACTGATGTGTTGTAACTTGATCTCCACACATCACTCTCAACAGACATTGATTACAACAAAAATAAATGTAGTTGTTCAGGGCACTGCTTTCCAACCAAATATTTTTGCAAGGACTGATTATAGTTTCACATGCTTGTTCCTTTTTCTGACAGAAATCTTTATCTCCTCCAATTCTGTAAGTAGGTTTCCTAATATGACACATGTACGTATCTGCTACTAAACATGATCTGATGCTGTTTTCCGATAGGTAAGTATCCTTTTTCAGATTGATTGCTACTTAGTCTGATATGGGTTTGATATTTATCATGCTGTCTCGCTTTGCTTCCGGTATAGGTATGATCCTAAATATCTCAAATGAGTCTCGACTGATTAATGGTATTCGCAGTTCAAATATAAGGTAATGCGTTATCATTCGTGCTTTAGTTGTTATAAGTTTGAATATTTTCGATATTCCGGCGTGAATATTTTCAATAGGCAGTTTGACGTCACTTGTAAGATGACTCGAAATAATGCTTAGCTGATTTTGCAGTTGCTTTGGATCGATTAAATACGGATTAAATCGACCGTGATAAATGTCAGTGATTGTGTCTATCAATATTCTTTGTAAATGTTTTAAATTTTGCACTAAATTGCTTGTAAATAATGCTCCCATTGTAAAGTCGCTGGATATTTGTAGATCTGATTTCAATAGTGCCACAGTATTTTGTATCTCGTATAGTTTCTGATGAATGATTTTATGCTGCTGGGACATGACACTCTCTACTCGCTTTATTATATTGAACTCTACTTCTATTATAGATGTCTGCTTTCTCCATAAAGATGAAATATGCTTTTGATTATCTCGTAACAGAGTGATATCTTTCTCGTACTGTTCCGCGAATCTACTATCGAGTACTCCAAACAGGTAGTTCGCCAGATACCCGACACCGTCGATAAGGCCGCGGCGCCGGCGCTCTCTGCCTGCTCTCGTGCCATCTTGCTGATTAAGGAGCAATTGATTGTTATAATCTAACTCATTAAGCTCGTGCCGTAGTTGCGACTGTATTATATTACATGTGTTATATCTTTTCATTGTTTCGCAGGCTCGATCCAATATTATAATTGATTTGTGATGCCATGATTCCTTCCCAGTAAGGTTGCATTTTGTAGTAAATAACAAGTTTCCACTCGTCGCGAATGATGTTCATGTTTGATATTTTGTCAAAATAAAGATGCTGATTGTCTCTGAAGTTTGTTTCGTTTAAACATTGAGTGCTTGTTATGATGCTCAGAAATAAAATAATAGATGCAAATAATGTTGATAATTTGATGCGAGGGTTGCTTACTGTTGTTTGCTGCTCCGCTTGTTCGTGTACTGGTAGAATTGATACTTTAGTGACTGGACGTTTCAGTACACCATTTTTTGTTTTCAGTGTCACGACTCTGATGTAAGAAATTAAAGTAAGAATGTAAAGCTAATTTCCTAACTGGAGAGTTACCCCCCATGTGCGTAAAGGGTCGTGATGGATTAATTCTTGCTTCCGGCAAATCTCCCATGATTTGCTGTTCCAAAATAGGATTTTGCTTCGCACATCTGATGCAACGTCGTATCTGTGCTTTCGTTGCTGTGTTACCACCCACTATCCAATACTTCTGCCTGATTAAACTCAATGTCATCCGTGCTCCACCATGTAACATAGTGCTATGTGCGTCATCAATGATCAACTCTGTTAGACGTCCGTCATGTGGAAGAATTATGGGATGTTGCATTTCATTCTTCATAGTATGTGCATTATGTAACCTGCCTCTGACTCTAAGAAGGCCACTTTGTTCTTCTATGAACGGATTTAAATTTAAAATCTTGCTTTTGGCATGTACATTGTTTTTCTGATTCAAACTACTTATTTCCTCGGCAAACTGCATCTTTTGCTCATGCTTAATGATTTCTTGTTTTGCTTTGCTTATTTCCCCCAATGATAGGAAACCTTTTTGTTTGCTTTTTGATATAAATCGGTATACCCATGCTAGTATACGCGTGATTTTTGATATAAAGCTGTGCTTGCTTAGTAAATTGCTGATGATGCTTTCTGTTTGCTTTGTTACATATTAACTTGCTTTTTATTGCTTTGCTTCTTGGTTTCGTCTTCAGTAACGTAAGTTGATCGATTGTCATCTTGACGTGATATGTTTGATAAAAATGTCTTCCACTCTCCGGGGTAGCCATGTAGCCAGCCCAGAACCGCTGTGGAATCACACCAACTGTCTATATTGATATTGTTAAATAATCTTGTTAAAAATTACATGACCTTGGTCATGAGCTTCACCAGTAAATGATCACCGCAGACTTCCAGGTGTGGTAATGATATGATTTTGCTTGATTGCTCTATTCTTGATTCGGTTGCAACTAGAGTGACCTTGGCTTGGTTATCTCCGTCGTTTGCCAATTTATTTATTGTCATTATGGTGAGAAACGGTGCTGCTTTGATGCCATGAGTGGACTGCTGCCAGTTGATATTCTTGCTGCATATTATGTGGTTTGTACCTCTAAACAAAGTTCTGTAACGTCGGATCGTCTAAATTAACCCAAATCTGTTGAAATAATTTTTCAATGTCTGCTGTAAAACCAATTTTGTATTGACTCCATTTTAAGATGAGTGTTTGAAGTTCCTGTTGTAAGTTAGACCCTTTTTGTATTACATTATTCAAACTTTTGTCACTTGTCGTTATTGCAAAAGAAGTACTTGTATTCTGTACACAGAACTTACAAGTTCCACCGAATGATATTGTAAGTAGCATTCCGGTGTCTGATTACTTGTCGACTGTGATAATTGCAACTGTTCTAACGTTTGATACTTGTTAATAAATGATTTATACTCGTTTGGAATATTTGGGTTTTTTTATAGTTTTTGTTCTTGTTGGACGAACTGAGCAATAGCCTTGGATTTTGATTGACCTAGTTCTTCTTCGAAGCTAGGTTTGAGAGGAAGTCGGACTTGATACCTTCCGTCCTCCAAACGTTCCGTAGTTGTTGATAAAATTGAAGGCATTCTAAGTCCTCTGATGAGTAGGATGTCTCCTCGGTAATGTCCTCCAATTCCCAAAACTTCCGTATTTCGTCAGTGTTCACCTGAACGACATTACACTGCAAAGTTTTGATACTCCCGCACAAGATCCACCCTAGCCGGGTCTGCTGTGCGATTAATGATGATTGCTCTGATCAGCCTATACCTTCTAAAATGATGTTTGGGTATACATCAGCACCTAACAAAATATCGACTGGACGACTGATGTTAAAATCCGAATCTGCCAGTTGAATATTGTCCAAATAATCCCATGATGGCTTAGAAACGGAGTAGTTTGGTAAATGCTTGGTAAGGTTTTTCATGATGTATACATCCGTCCCAAATTGATAATTATTGCTCATTGATTTACAGTTGATATTGATAACTCCTTTACAGCTGTTATCCCATGCTCCTATTCCACTGATAATTCCCTTACACTTCTGTCGAGATAACGCTAACTGCTGTGCAGCGTTCTCCGTGATCAGAGAAATCTGCGAGCCCTGATCGATAAGAGCTCTCATGATTTGATAGCTTCCGTCAGCCTTCTGTACCCTGACCATAGCTGTTGATAACAAAATTTCGGGCATTTCTTGTTGCTGTGCCATGTGTGAGTGTACATTATATTGCTGCTTGAAGATAGGACTTTTATTACTTTGATTAAAAACAGCACCTTGTTTAAACACCTCATGTAGGATTGTATTATGATTCCCATTGCACTCTCTGCATCGCTTAGTAGAAAAACATGCCTTACCGTTATGATCATAAAGACAGTTTTGGCATAGGTTATTTATAGATATGCATTGCTTCTTATTTGCAGGCGACATTTCTAAGAATTGGTTGCAGTGAAATATACCGTGGTTGTCAACTTTGCAAACTGGACACTTTTTGTGGGAATGGAATGTATTGTTCGAAGTTGGTTTCAAATTATCTTTGTTGCTGGAATATGATTGCTTTAATTGGAATGGTTTTATGTTGTCATAATTGTATGATGATTTTGTTGCTAGTTGATTTGATTTTTGATTGATGTTTTCTGGCTTCTTTCTGCTAGACTCCATGCTCATAAACTTGCCTTCCAAAAACCCCAAAAAATCAGATAGGACGGGTAATTCTCGAGGCTGCTTTAATGAGGACACATATTCATTGTGCGTCTCGCTGTCTAATTTTTGACATAGAATATGAACCAGAAGCGGGTCCCATGATGAAACTTCTACTCCTAGGTTTTTGATAGCGTTCAATGTCTCGTGAATGACATCATGCATGCGTTTGATATGATTGATAGAAGGCTGCTGCATTACTGATAGGTTCAATAAAATGCTGATATGAGATGAAAATATCAATTTTTTATTGTTAAATCTGTGATTGAGAATGTCCCAGCAAATGTTATAATTGTCAGAACTGATATTAAGATAGGTTGTCTGGAAGAGATCGCTTTTTAGCGATAAGACCGCCCATTGTCCCATTTATTTTGTATAAATGTTTTAGTTATTATTGTATTTTTTGTTCTATGTGGTGTACAATAAAGAGTTATCTATCTATCTATCTATCTAAGATGCTGAATAAGGCGTTCGGCTTCACCTTTGACCTTAGACTTTAAAAACTGCATTTTCTGTGCGTTTGATAGAAAACTATTATTATGGATTGTTTCTGTAAATAGGTCTTTAAAGAATACCCATTGATGGGGGTTTCCGTGGAAAATCGGGACGTCCATATGTGGAGTAGTTTTTTCCCTGTGAACCATTGATCTTACATTGCTGTTGAGGATTTTCTTGGTATTATTGTATGTCTGCTCATGCTCAGCGAAAGTCCTCTCATATTTTTGATTGCTGCCATCTAATATACTGTCTAATTCCCAATGAACTGCATCAATAACTGCCCAGCGAGACTCTAAATTTTTCAAACTATCTTCGAATTCCCATTTTTCTGTGATAATATTTATATTGATGTTTTGAACTGTTCTTGTGAAAGCTTTGAAGTTACTCATTTGCTTTTTGATAAGATCATCTAACTTGCTGTTTACACCCTGCGGTTTTGTTGAACTCTCACCGATTGGAAAATCCAAGTTTTTATTTGCTTGAGGAGTTGTAGGTCTGCTACCTGATGTAGTTGCCTGCAATTTCTCCCTTACTGATAAGTATAGATCGTAAGTTTGCTGATAATGGTTGCTAACAAAATATTGATGGCTTTGGTCAGGAAACTTAATTAATTGCACATGATTTGATTGAAACTCCTGCCAATAACCATCTAACGTTTCTATTCTTCTCTTGATATAGACTGCTGTTTTGCGCTCCGGACCGTCTTTTTGAAGTTTAATAAAAGCGAATTTATACCCCCTGTGATTTGATGTTGATTTGCTAAAAGATCTTCCATTTTTATCTTGATAACAAATTGTCAATTGTATATTATGGAAAGGTCTTACTTGATTTGATTTGCTAAGAGTCTTGGCGGCCAATATCCAGCCCAGAACTGCTCGATGTCCAAGCACTGCTGCTGTGACGAGGACTGATTTTGATAATCCTCCTGGCGGCTGATACCATACCAAGAGTTGTTGCTGATAAATCCTGGCGCTGATGATGCGCCGAGGAATGATGATGCAGCTTGTCTCGGCGGCGAAAGCCAAGCCAGAGACTGATTTTGATTTTGCTTACTGCTGGTTCCTCAGCGAAACCTTACACGAATCACTATAAATGTTCATTAATCACTCGCGCTGATGGTCTCGCCTTCGGAGGTTCGAAGGACCATGTAGGGGCTGCTGCTCGCACCCTTTATTTGATATGATCGTAGCACCTAACCGGGTCGCGTGATAGCTTCTACATACAAAATTTGAGTAATTTCTGTCCAGCCATTATCGCATGAAAGAGCCCCAAACAAACAAACAAACAGACACCGTTTCACTTTTATATATTAGTGTGAGCGGATGGTGATTCTCATGAAATAATTTCCCGTTTTCCTGCGGTAACAAAGCATTTTGCGGGATGAAAGTATCCTATGGTGGTCTCTATATTTTTACCTACATATAAAACATTTTTTCAAAAAGGGTGACAAGATCCTTTTGAAAAACTATTGGCCCATTTCCCTCCTGAGCCATGTCTACAAGCTATTTTCGAGAGTCATCACGAATCGTCTTCCGTGGAGTTTCCACAAATTCCAGCCAATAGCAGGCTGGGTTTCGGGGAGGATACGGCACCATAGAACACATACACACAGTGCGGCAGATTATACAGAAGGTACTATTATTTATTCTGTGACAGAAGACAAATAAGAGTTTAATCAGCCCCTGTGCCTAGCGTTTGTGGACTATGAGAAAGCCTGACTCTATTGATACTTGATCTGTTTTGGAGTCTCTGCAACAATGCCAAGTCGACTGGCGGTATATCCAAGTGTAGAGATAT
Organism: Alsophila aescularia; assembly: GCA_946251855.1. Lineage (NCBI taxonomy): Eukaryota > Metazoa > Arthropoda > Insecta > Lepidoptera > Geometridae > Alsophila > Alsophila aescularia. Next base: position 17,629,792 of record OX276375.1, on the reverse strand, counting down.
CTGTATGACGCCGCAACAATTACCATACAAGTACAGAACCAGCAGACTAATGGCCGGTTCCTATATATCAAAACCACAGATTTGAGAACAAAGGCAGATTTGGCGTTGGCAAAATATTGGTCGGGACCGACGGTCACCTTATTCTTTCCACTTGTTTCACTAACTCATAGTCAAAAACAATTAGTATAGCACACATACTCATTTTCTCACGCATACTAGAAAAAAGTCTCCCAACACCAATGAAGCAAACATACAACACATAACATACATACATACATACAACATATATTTTGTATAAATGTTTTAGTTATTATTGTATTTTTGTTCTATGTGGTGTACAATAAAGAGTTATCTATCTATCTATCTACAACACATTCAAAAAAGTTGCAGTGTTGCGCCCATAACACTGTTGTGTGTAACTGTGTTGTTGTATTATGTGTCCACAGACACATAATACACACACATCGAGAAATAGAGATAGAAAGTTACTGTCGATTAAAAAAACGATGAAATTGAATATCACAAGAACTGCAGCATGAAATGATGGGTGGAAAACTACGAATAAATAATAAGGTGGAAAAAGAAAAAAATCTATTCACACATAAATCATTTTTAACATGTATATATATATATATATATATATATATGTGTGTGTTTATATTATATATAAAAAATGATTGTACCTATGTCTGTGATGGACTTTGAAATCATCCAACCGATGTGCCCCAAACCGGTTTCATTAGAATGGCAAAATAATATATATATAGTGGATAGTGGCTGGCAACAGTTGGAAGAGAAGAGCCGAAGATCGGGCTCAGTGGCGTGCTTTGGGAGAGGCCTATGTCCAGCAGTGGACTGACACGGGCTGATGATGATGATGACATGTAGGTACTGACGTTGTCATCGCACACAATGCTCAAAATGGTTGAAAGCCGTGGGTTAGTGGTAAACTGCAGTTATCCGGGCTGAACCAGGCCCCCTTCCTCTAATGACATCTCTAATTCCTGATTGCATTGGATTAGAAAGCCGTGGGTTAGTGGTAACCTGCAGTTATCCGGGCTGAACCAGGCCCCCTTCCTCTAATGACATCTCTAATTCCTGATTGCATTGGATTAGAAAGCCGTGGGTTAGTGGTAACCTGCAGTTATCCGGGCTGAACCAGGCCCCCTTCCACTAATGACATTTCTAATTGCAGATTGCATTGGATTAGAAAGCTGTGGGTTAGTGGTAACCTGCAGTTATCCGGGCTGAACCAGGCCCCCTTCCTCTAATGACATCTCTAATTGCAGATTGCATTGGATTAGAAAGCTGTGGGTTAGTGGTAACCTGCAGTTATCCGAGCTGAACCAGGCCCCCTTCCTCTAATGACATCTCTAATTGCAGATTGCATTGGATTAGAAAGCTGTGGGTTAGTGGTAACCTGCAGTTATCCGAGCTGAACCAGGCCCCCTTCCTCTAATGACATCTCTAATCGCTGATTGCATTGGATTAGAAAGCCGTGGGTTAGTGGTAACCTGCAGTTATCCGGGCTGAACCAGGCCCCCTTCCTCTAATGACATCTCTAATTGCTGAATGCATTGGATTAGAAAGCCGTGGGTTAGTGGTAACCTGCAGTTATCCGGGCTGAACCAGGCCCCCTTCCTCTAATGACATCTCTAATTGCTGAATGCATTGGATTAGAAAGCCGTGGGTTAGTGGTAACCTGCAGTTATCCGGGCTGAACCAGGCCCCCTTCCTCTAATGACATCTCTAATTGCTGATTGCATTGGATTAGAGACTGTTTTGATTTACTGTTCTAGAAACCTATTGAAATTTGCAATAAGAATAAGTAAAAATAATATCATATAAATAAGTATTATATTAACTACTGCGGTTATATTCGGTGCAAACCTAGATAACAGTGTTAAAGAAAATGTATGTTACATTTTCTTTTTATATCCTCGATTTCTCAGTTTAATCCAATCAGTTCACATAGAAAAATAATGTTTTCCTGCATTAACTCAAAATTTTCCATGATGCGAGTATCCTATGGTGGTCTCATGAACTAGTATTATCCATCTATTACTATCCAAGTACAGTTTTCAAACACCAATTTCTGTATACGCTTAACCATATTTGCAATGATCTCTCACCTTATCAAGAATTTTGAAGCGAGGTAAGCACTAGCTTCTGCACAAGAGTCTTTGCTCATAGCATAAGTCTTACAAATGTTCAAAATTCTCTCCATCACTGTCAACTTTTTGGCAGAACCAGCTGAATCTGAAACAAGTATTTTTATTGTAAACTAGCTGTGCATGCGGGCTTTGCCGGCATGGTTATTTCCCTGGGCTAATAGTAACCTGTGTTATTTGTTGACCAAAAACGACAATATACTACATTTCATCAAAATTTGTTTAGCCATCAAATAGTTTTCATTGATTGCTTGGCTTCTACTCATCGGATTGAGATACAAAATACACTGGATTTTAAGTTGAAACCTTCCTTTGCTATCCATCAGTAAAAAACGCATTTGAATTGGTCCAGATGTTGTTACATGATGAGAGAACAGACAGATAGACAAACAGACTGATAGACAGAAACCATTTATAAAAATAAAATACTTGTTCAGTAGCTTAAGCTTTAAGTTCCCCAGACCTTTTTTTTTATATTACCTTGTATGTACAGACTTTTTGTTACATGCTGCTTTATTATAAGTATATTTAGATGTTTGGTACTCAATACCAGTATGGCACAGAAGATTACCCGAATTTCGGAAAATAATATTATAATTAACTTTAACTCCCAAGAAAATATAGTTGGGGGTAACAAGAGAGCTTTCAGACAATCCTTAGCTACCTTACTATTACAGTACAGAGCATAATATAACTAAAATACCATAGTCAATCAATCAGGGCACAAGCACAAACATATACACATGACATACATGTTTTTGACATAAAAAAATATAAATTTAATTTAATGAATTCATAAGCTCCTAAACTACAATGAAAACTTTAATTTATGTGGCAGTGGCTTCTCCAACTAGCTTAAAAGCTAAAAAAACTCGCCTGCCCTGCCAAAAAATTATATATTGTTGGAATGGGCTTTTCGAGACCTTCAATTTGATACCCATCATGTAAATACCAAAGAAAAAATATTTTTTTCGAGTTTGATAATGGTGCCATACTGCAGCCATATTGAATGGGTTTCAAAAAAATATATAAACTGTTACTCGGGGGGATGTAAGGATTTTAATGATACCACATACATCTAAATCTGTTCAGGCATTTAAAAGTGATGGTGGAATAAAGAAACTAACATACAAACATACATGAATGCTAACAACATAACATTCCTTTTTTTGGGCAGTTGTGTAAAAAGTAGCATCATTAAACGGTGTTTTAGGTTTTTTTTCAAATATTTTTTTGTTATAAAATATTATCATCATCATTATCATCAGCCTGTGTTTGTCCAATGCTGGATATAAGGCTCTCCCAAGGCACGCCATTTGACCCGATCTTCGGCTCTTTGCATCCATTTTCTGGCAGCAACCTTGTACAGAAAAAGCATTTATTGTTTTAAGGGTGTGTAAGGGTGAGTTTGTGTTCACTTACCTGGCTGACCAGGAGCAAACCCATCAAGACGGCTCATGTGAAATGGAATGATAACAACAATGGACAACCACAGTAACAGCACAAGCCTGCTGCGCCATGTCTCTTTGTCATTGGGGTCCTGAGCCTCAATGTAAGTTAATACTGTCAGCAGGTCTGAAACCTATAAAAAAATAGTTAGTAAAAATACCTCAGAGCTGCATACACTATGTAAGCTTGTAAAATAATGTATAATACAAGAACATAACGACGATGACCAGTTGGCTGAGTGCCTAGTGACCCTAACTGCAAAGTAAACGGTTGCAGATTCGAATCCGGCAAAGTGCAAACATTTGATGATGAGTTCAAAAGTTTGTTTCCTTCAGTCATGGATATATTCGAATTTATGTATATTTGGCAGACCTGTTGTTTAGTACACATAATTAATATATATTCAGGACAATTCACACCAATTACCTAGCCCCAAACTAGGATACCCTGTACTATGGGTACTAGACGTCGGATAAACATGCTTAGATACAAATATTACAACCATGACTCCGATACAAACATTTCTGCTCATTGCAAATGATTGCACCTAGAGGAATTCGAACCCGCAACCGTTGGTTGAATTCACAGTCAGGGTCACTAACTATTTGGCCAACCGGTTGTCAAATAATACAGGGTTTCCTAGATGAGGGCCAGGTAATTTGGTTTACTTGAATTGTATTTATTTATTATAAAAAGGACTTTGTGGACTTTCACCACTTCATTTTGTAGTTTTTGGAGGGGAAGATTAGTAGTACCCTCCCTGAGAAGGAGAGAAGCTAGATTCCCCTCCCCCCCTTCTTCTGAGATATGTATTTTTTGGTACAATAGACATTTGCACCCCTAAGCTGCAACATAACCCACCTAGATCGCTTTCTAAGGTTAAGAAAACAAATAACCACAACCCAATATTTGTCTTCTAACCTACCACAGCCTAGGCGGATTGCCCCTGAAGGGTGTTAACACAAATTGATATGAAGGATTATTCTATGTTACTCTTAAGTGCAATCACACAGATGCTTTCACACGCAAGTACAAACCACAGACACATAATAAATAATAGTACAAGTACAGAAGGATAACCGAGTAAAATCATTTAAATACATATCAACTCTCACTACAACGCAATAAAGTGCAATTTAACTCGCACGGCACTCTTTCAATTATATTTACCTAGAAGGCACTCATCCATTGCGTGCAGGCTAGGTATTGTAGGTATTTTATGAGACTTGTCAAATCGAATGCTAGTAGTACCTTCTAGGTTTCTTCTTGGTACTCATAATTAAGAAAAGAATAAAATTTTACAAAAACTTTATGTAAGTAGGAACTTTATCGTTAAGCACACGGCGCGCTACTCATCAAGCGCACGCTTGACACCCTACTGATTCAACCCCAATATTGCGGCCTTGAAATGTAGCTATAATAAATGTATGTGTAAGGAGTGCGACCAGCCTGCCACAGATAAGAGTACAAAACTAAAATATGTTATAATAATCCAAAAAAATACTTAATTTCATTGAAAATTCAAATTTTTTGGCTACAATATCTCCTGCTTGTATGAAAAATAATACAATTTCAAAAATTATATTTCATGAACCTTTCATATTCTACAGTTGAAACTTGACCTGAATACTTCTTATAATATAAGCTTTTATAAAATTAAAACTGCTCCCAACACTAGCTTGTACAGTTGTACCAACATTTGGATATATTATTTATTGTTTATACAAATTTTTTTTACACACTAAATTGGAATAGGCTGCCAAAAACAAAATTGCATAAAAGGGCAGGTTGTTCCAATTATGTCACATTCTTATAAAAAATGTAGCAGTGTAAGTCCACACAATACATGAATTAATAATAAATGTGTTACATTATTACCTCATGAGGTAGGTGCCTCACAACAACTTTGTATCCTCTAACTCTTATAATCTGATACATATAATGGAACACTGCATGCTTAAGTTCAAACGGAGACTCTTTATCTTTTATCAAGCTTAAAAACTTAGCCAGAATCTGTTCTAGGTGAGGATCAAGCAGGTGTGGTTGTTCATAATACTGCTTCAAGATACCATACAGCCTGTCGTACTCTACTTCAAATAATATGGGTTTGTCGTATATATTTTTTACATTGTCGATCATATTCAACACATCCTCAACTTCTGAAAAATGCTCCAAGCAACATCCAAGGCCGATGTTGTCGCAGTCTTCATCCCTGTTGTGGTCAGCTTCAAGACCGACCATATTGAAAATTTTGAGTTTTTTGTGAATTAGTAATTTGAGATAAACGTTGTAGTTTCTATTTTTTACATAACATACGAGCTAGATACGTTACATTTACGGTAACAACAAAATTATTATTATTTTTCAAGTGAACCTCACCGCTCACGTAAACAAACTTCGAGAAAACAACCATTAACAGTATGAACAGTGCTGCCAACCTGTGATGCCAGAATTACCTTACAATTTACCTCTAAATTTCCGTACAATTACCGTACAGTATGGCTGTATGAAAAGTGTCTATATTGCGTTTGTTTTGACCTTGACCCTAGCGCAACGATTCCCTAAGCCAATGTGATGTGTTGCAATCAGATTTTCAAAGCAATATCAAATCTGACGCGTGGGATAGTTTTGACCTTGACGCAATGGATACATGTACAGCATTACTATTTTTAGAACGTGTTTTACAGTAGTTACAACAAGCCAGGGAGTTACAAACGAAAAGAGGCCACATTTTTTTTTGTTTCTTACGTCATGGTTGTTTTAAAAATATTAAAACACTTACTAAAAATAGTTTGCAAGTAGCATGGCTCCAAAAACGAAAATTTCTAAAATAGGGCATCAATGAAATGAAATAAAATAAAACCTGGAGTGGCACAATGGTCAAGGTCATTGGCATTGTATATCAACCTTATGTATTTCCAACTTATTTTCTTACTGTAGTTAATATTATATCTACACTTAGTAAAGTTTTATTTTAGCTTGTCTTCCTTTTTTAATAAACCGGTTTTCCTCGGCCATTTGTTCATCCGTCAAACAAGAAGGATAGAGATAGCAAATAGCGTATAATTAGAAGTGTGATAGAGAGAAAATACACAGAAAGTTGGGAACCTGCGGCCGTGATAATTAAGCGCCAATTTCAAATTACCGTATATTTTGTCGAATTTTGGTTATTTTCTTAAAATTACCGTATGTTTGTCATGCCACTGTAGACTACCGTACGAGACATGAAAATACCGTATGAATACGGTAATTACCGTACGTTTGGCAACGCTGAGTATGAACAGTATCACCATGAAAAGGAAAGGAAATTACTACGCTCAACTACCCTGCGTTCGAGATGATGAGATGGCGTTGTGGGCAGTTTCGAAATGTACATTTTAACAAGCCGTTCTCTTTGAACATTTTCAACACTTTTGCCCTTTTTGCAACTTTTGACACTAATAATCCTTTCCAAACTGAATGAAAAACGACCCTATAGCAAAGAGAATAAAGGCGTCTTTCCTATGTCAACATGTCATCTAAACATGCAAAACGAACGGTGATCGAAAACAGTTCAGGACGCTAATTTCGCCTACAAATGCCCAAAGCGAACGACAAATGTGATCATATTTAGCGTTTTTAACAGTTATTTTCGCCATTTGCTACAAAACGAACGGCCTTATAGTAACCCGTCAGACTTTTATGTCGATAGCCGTCGTTCTTGCGAAGGGAAGAAGCTTTGTTGTCACGGGCCCGACCACAGAACTTGGCTTAAATCAGATTGTCACTTTTTTCATAGTAATTTGGACTCTATCGCAAGGCATTAATGAATTTGACGGCTTGAAACCGATATGATCAACATTCCGTAATAACCCTGCAGTGCTATAAAGCACTGCTGCATTACTTAATAGCATTGCTGCAGTTGTCAGGTTGTTTGTCAGCTGTTTGTGACCACAGAGATTATTATTATTATTTTGATTGAAACCACATGTGAAGAGGTAGTAATAAAAGTTGTTTGTTTTTCACTAAATAGTCAAATCAAGTTCCAGTCAGTCAGATAGTCAAAAGTCTAGTCAAGCCACAGTCAAAATGATGATTCAGTAAGGTGGTGGAGCCTCAGAGTAAATATTACTATAGAGCGCGCCTACTTGGGTGTGAAGAGTAGGCCGCAGAATAACATAACAATAGAAATAGCCCTGAACAGAAAGGTTGTTCACTATAGCTCAACTTTTCATTCCTACGACCCTTAGTTTGACAGAACAAGACAGCCGTACGATTGTCAAGCATCCATTTAGAAAGGATGTACACAGTTTTTGCAATCCTAGTGATGGACCGATAAATATCATAATATATTTGGTATTCTTAGACGATGATATTATTATCTTTTCATACTACCTTCTCGACAATGTCCAATTACCACGCAACCTCAACGTAAAGTAAGTTATTATATCCCTTGCAATATAAAAATAAATGAATGAAAAAACGTTTATTATCAGTGGTTAGCGGAACATAAACAAATCTTAAAACGTAGAATACAGCAATTACAAATTACGCTAAACACTGGACGGGTATTTCTGTGGTCTTCACACTAGGCAAGTCTGTATCGTGAAAACCCATTACGATTATCATTAGAACTATATCTAGTTGTCATAATAAATAGCCCTTTTATTATGGCCATGTACTCATATAATAAAAAAAAAAGTAAGACAAGAATAATTACTACCAAAAACTATTTTTAATTAATATATATATATATATATATTAATATTTTTTATTATGAAATTAGGTATATACTGTGACTTAACCTACTGATTCCATTTATTCATACAGCAAATTTCTTAAGAACTAGGTAACAAATAAAAAAAAAAGGATTTAATATACAAAACGACTTCAGTGCACTCGTAAGTTAGTAACAACCATTTATGTATAATCTTTTTAGCTTCGTAGGCTGACTTCTTCTTTAAATCACAGTGTTTAACTACAGAATTATAAACGCGAGTCTGAACAAACTGTCCAAACCGATGAGCGAGACAGTGTTCATGAGTGGAGGAGAAAGCGATAGACTCTTCGTTTTACCATTGCTTCATATCCGACAGAAGCTAGGATAGACTTATGAACGGAATGTTCAAAATAAACAGCTGCCTCACACTAAGTACTCCGCTGCCGCTTGTCCATCTGTAGTTGGGTATCTCAACGGCTTTTTCATCATTACCTTCAGGACTGAACGTTGCGCTCTCTCGACTTGAATAAGGAAATTCTTTGCAGCACTACCCCATCATGTGATACAGTACATTATTAATGACTGACATAATGCGAAGTAAACAGATTTAAGTGTCTCTAAACATGCCTCATCTCGTAGATTTCTTACAATGCCAATGATTCTTCTTACCCGAGCCGAGAGCGAGACAATAAGACTTTTAAATGTCGTTTTTTCGTCTAAGTAGACACCAAGATATTTGGTTTTAAGGAACAATATTTTTTGTGAATCTTGATGTCAGTTGGTTATAATGGCGCTGAGGCAGACGTTTTATGAAAGCATATGCAAACTGTCTTTTTTGTATTTAAAGTCAAAAGATTCAACTGCAGGCAGTTAGAGTCGTGAGTCATACGACTTTTAAATGTCGTCTTTTCGTCTAAGTAGACACCAAGATATTTGGTTTCAAGGAACAATATTTTTTGTAAATCTTGATGTCAGTTGGTTATAATGGCGCTGAGGCAGACGTTTTATGAAAGCATATGTAAACTGTCTTTTTTGTATTTAAAGTCAAAAGATTCAACTGCAGGCAGTTAGAGTCGTGAGTCATACCCAGCTCAGCATAGGACAAAGCCTCCGGCCACGTCGACCCATGAAACACAATAGCAGTGTCGTCTGCATAACACACAATTTTGGCATTTTCAATTGGCAGGTCATGGATATCGTTAATATACATAGTGAATAACGTGGACCCCAATATACTTCCTTACGGAACACCTAAACCTATTGCCTGCGGACTACTCAACGTTTGGCCAATCTTCACACACTGTCTTCGCTCCGTGAGATAACTCTCAATCCAATCAGAAGCAATACCTCTTAGTCCCATGTTATTTAATTTATTTAAGAGTATTGGAACGGAGACAGTATCGAATGCTTTGGCCAAATCTAAGAACACTCCAACACATTTCTGTTTGCTATCAAGCTTAGATGACACCGTTGAAGACAGAAGTGATACCGCATCTTCCGTGCTCCTTCCCCTTCGTAAGCCAAATTGTCTTGGTGAAAGCATATTCCGGGACTCCAAAAAAGTTGTTATCTTTTATTTACTAGCCTTTCCAATATCTTTGAAAAAACCCCCAATAACGAAATGGGTCTATAGTTTTCAATACAATTTATAAGACCACCCTTATGTATTGGACTAACACATGCTAATTTCCAATCATGGGGAAAGATCCCACTGGCAAGACTTAGGTTGAACAGGTAAGTAAGAGGTACAACAATTGTATCTTTTATATACTTGATCAGCGAGTAAGTTAAGCTGTCAATGCCAGGAGCCTTATCACTCTGAAGTGCAATAATCATTTTCTCCACTTCTTCGTGGTCCGTTGGAGTCATAAAAAACGAATTTGTAGGTGTATATTTAGTTCTTCCTGAACTAGCAAGATCAGTTTGTGTTAAACTTGTTTGGATAAGTATTTCATTTGCTAGCCGTTGTCCTACAGTAGATAAATGGTCGTTACATATAATGTGTCGTAAGCTGTCAGTGGTTTCCATACAAAACAATTCAGTGGGCTCTTTTCTAGTGTCGGCAATATTACAAAAGCTTTTAATCGATTTCCACAGTTTTATAGGATTATTCTTATCCTTATTCTCATAATCAAGTTTAAATTTACGTAATAGACCCACAAAAAAGTTTTGATATCTCGTATAAGATACTTGAAGTATTGTATTTAGTGGATCTAGTTTCGCACGTTGGTGAAGTCGATCTCGATGTCTCATGCATCTCATTAGCCCTGGAGTAATCCAGGGCTTTAAGTTATACTGAGTTCTACTGAGTCGAACTTCACGCGTATGTTTTGCTACAATATATGTGTCAAAAGATTTGTAAAAGTTGTAGTGGCATTATTTACGTCAATATCTTCATTAACAACGGCCCAATCAATTTCTAAAAGATCATTTTTAATAGCGTCATAATCTCTTTTAAATACTACATGGCTTAGTCAAGTTGATTTGATTTTGTTAAGGTTCTTGCCTAACATAACTACAGTGCATGTTTTTTAGAAATAAATTATCATTTATCATTTTATTTATCATTTAACTGGGTAATGGTCAGTCATGTCAGACTGACAAACAATGCCTACAGGTGCACGACTGACCTGAGAACTTGAGACATAGATATGGTCAAGACAAGACATGACAGACCTCTGGTGGGTTTATAGCCGGTATCAGATCAATTTTCAGCCATAAAGCACTGATATTCCAAAGACTGAGTGTAGCTTGTATCCAATATATTAACATTAATGTCACCAACTAACACCAACGATAGCCCATCTGTATCGTTAACACATGATTCTAGGGACGTTACATTTTTATCAATATTTCTACAGGACGGTGACCGATAGATAGCAATTATAGTGACCATTTTGTGAAGGCGAATTAATAAACAGTTTGCATCTTCAACAGCTGGCTCAGAGACCAACGCAGTCCAGGCGTCCATCACATATACTACAACGCCACCATTTTGATTACTGGATTTTTCTGTTTTAAACGATTTATAACCTGGTATTTGTGGAATAGTTGCAGTTGTGTCATTAAGCCAACATTCCGTTAAAATATAAACATCGTAAACAGGGCGACGGACTCGTGGTCACACCGTTTTGTTTTTTACTCGTGGTCACACTGCTTGGTGTGACAACGAGTAAGCTCCAAATATAAGACTCGTAGTCACACCAGTGTAGTATCCAAACGTTTTAAAGCAACCAAAAACGTGTCGAAATTCTTCTGTATGCTTCTTATATTAAAAGTAAATATCTTAAAATTGTGGTCAAATATGAACCTATCCTTACACTTTTTATTTTCATCTACAACGTTACAGTTTATATTTAACGATCCAAATCACTCTCAAATTCATCAGGAAAGAGCATTTTTGTTTAAAAGTGTTTTCCTTAACCAAGTTGACGAAAAAAAATTGCACATCAGTGGAATATTTTCAGTGTCTCGTTTAATAGTTGATCCGAAAAACATTTAAATAAATCCAAATCAGTTGAATGTTTACTAATTATACGTAAATATGAGGATATTGTACGAATATATAAACGGTACACAAATAAACATTCTAAACAAATAATAATAAATATTATATTAAAATACTTAAATCTAATAATTATGATTAAAATTAAACCCGAACAAAAATAAAAAGGGGCATGCCCCGTGCACCCACTGGCTTCACCCACTGGTGGGTATACGAATGCTGCACTTGTCCCTTCTCCATATCGAGTATTTTTTCAACAAACATAGCAATAGAAAAAACAATGTTATTACTATTTCCCAGCAAGTACACAAAATTAATGAGAAAGAACAACGCAGGCCAACAACTATGATTTTTTGTTATCACCCAGAGTAGAAGGAAGTATGCGGTCCAAATCGTGTTGTGACCGGATGATAAGGGCGGACTTCCCCTCACACTGCCATATATATATCGACCCTTGATTGCACCAACAGTAAGCGTAACCCCGGATCTTAGCCCTAACTCTGGTTTCACGAAATAAGATTCTATTGTATTTTGTGAGTCTTTCATTGAAAAATACTGACCGGCGCCCCTGTTATCTCTAAATCCGTGCTAGAAAGATTTCTTCTAGTTTTCGAAGCCCTAAGAATCTGGTCACGTATGGTACGGCGAAGTAGCCGTACGACAACTAGGCGAGGCATCCTGCTGCTTCCTGCTGGTAAGCCAGAGGTCACAGGCAGACGACGAGGTCCAACCCGGATAATCCAATCCACGACTTTATCCTTCAACTGCACTCCAACTTTTTGAGCCGCAATCCTCAAAATATGTTCTAGGTTTTCACTGCTATTCTCCGGGATACCAACGATTTCAATCTCATTGCGCAGCTTGTGCTGAGCTTGCAAATTCAGCTCGTTTTGCAGAAGTGCTACAGATGCCTGCAGGTTTACATAATGATTATATAATGTTTTACGTAGTATTTACATTCTCTTTGATATAATGATTTAATGGGTAGGTACTACCTAAATTCTAGAATCTATGATTTAATGTATTATGAAACTTCCGCGGGATATAATGTGATTTGAATTTGGAACGTTAAAATTCGTATAACTCTTAGCGTAGCACTTATCATAGATACAGGCATTGTAAAGAGAGTTTATTCGAAAATTGAACTGGCCACCATAGGCAGACCACAAAAAATACATAAAAAAGGCTAGATTGTAAAAAAGTTATCAACAAAATTCTTTAAAAATAAATATGTTTATATGATTTTAGCAGTAACGCCTGCTTAGCGAGAACATATTTAATAATTTTCTAAACGATATTATTTTTCTTTAAAAAAGTTCATTTCTACAAAAAACTAAAATTTACAAATCATTTAAAAAAAAAACATTTACCAATTAGATTATGGTTTTTGGTGACTCATAATAGGGTACAAGTACAGAAGGCTAACTGAGTAAAGTCATTTAAATAAATAGCGACTCTCGCTACAACGCTATAAAGTGCAATTTAACTCGCACGGCGCTGCGACCTTTAAGGCGCTTTTTTAAGGCTATTTTAAGGCACTCGCCCACCGCGTGCATGCTAGAATGCACCGTATCACAACGCGCGAGAACTTCCATTGCTCTAACCGTTTCAGAATCGCTCTGTCCCTTTTTCACTCGGTAGGGTTGTATTAAGATATGACTAGGTACTTGTACTACTAATTATTCTGTGATATGTTATGACTTAGATATTGTAACAGAATAAATAAGTAATAATGTATTATGTTATTACTTATTATTATAAATTAAAATAGTTCTATTACATACAATGACATTCTTATCAGAATAGACCGACTACCTCATTTTTATTACCTACCTATCCCGTTTTCAGAACGCCGATAAGTTTAGTGAGATACCTACCTACGTGTCGTTGGTTGATTATGATTATATCCTATAGGTATTGCACTTTGATGAATAAAGGTGCCTGTCTGAATTCCATGCTTTTTAATGAGTGAAAAATAAATTGCTACCTACGTAATAAAAGGTATTAAAAGGATGTAGGCTACTTACTAAGTCAGCACAGTAATTCATTTTCCGATCAACAATACCTACTATAATCAATTATAAAATTACGTTGATCGATTTAATAAACGACTTTATTTCTGCGCGGAAAAACCTTAAATATGCGTAGCTTCGTTATGGAACACAAATGAAATAACATAAAACTATAGGAACCTACGTAATAAAAAAATAGCAATATCTAACTACATAACTAGGACCTATTATAGGTATTACAATTTATTACCTTTCAATATCCTTTGGAAGCGTAAAGAATGACAATTCGTCATTTCTATCACTATTCAAACAGCCGAATGCTATGCAGTACTTTCTAGCTTTCTTCTTGGTACTCATAATTAAAACACGAATAAAGTTTGTCAATAACTTTACGTAAGTAGGTGCTCTATCGCTAAGTACAAGGCGCGCGACTCATCGAGCGCACGCTTGACACTCGACTGAACGGACCCGAATATTGGGTCCTTGAATTTATTTGTACTTGTTGCGGAGTGCGACCGCCCTGGCGTTAGTTTGTTCAAAATTACTAAGTTTGTGTCGAAATATGAAATTTGTGAAAAACAAAACAAAACTAGAATTACTCTGAAAATATCAAAAGTCGCGGAATATACAGTCATGGTGCCCCTGGATGTGCTCTACCTGGGACCGCTGTCCACTTATCACCACTTCCTGTGACACCCTGAATCTGTATAAAGTATTTTCTTAAATAAATCAATAAATATAGTATATTGTAGCAAGTGACCCAGAGGCTAATAAGATCTCCCCTCGTATGAATAGAAGCCGGACGCCACAAGAGTTTCTCTAATTGTTTTATAATGTTTGTAAAGCGCGCAGTGCGCGGAGTCTGTCATGTTGGCTACTTGGCAGTAAGAATTGATACTCGCCTTTGTAGTTTGTGATACCGTCGCCCGTCGCCCGCTAGTTTGGTATTTCTCTTACCTCGCATGGCGCGCGCGCCAGTCGATTATCACGTACAGAAATAATTGCACGCGCGTTTGTCGCTCACGGCTCACGTGCGCCCTCTTGATTGTAATGTTTATGTTTGGCCTTTTGCGGAGTTTATTATAAAGTTTTCACGGAACGGAACGATCTGGTGTTTTCTCTGTCGCCCAGGCCCACGCACCTATATTCTGGCACCCAACTTGTTATTTCAAGGTGTTTTTCTGAGCGGAAACACGTGCCGTGAACTTTGACGGTTTTTCATAATGCCGAGGAAGCAATGGCAATCACTCGAAGAAGATACCGGAGACGAGTCCGGCAACGTCACCATGTCTCAAGAGGCGTTGACAACAATCCTTACGACCTTGCAGCAGTAACAACAGGAATTTTGTCAGCAGTTGTTACGCGAGGTGCGGTCATCGACCCCGGCGGCTGAAGCGTCCGGCATGTTCGTCAACGAGGCGGGTCCACCCGCCAATTTTGCAAAATGTACATCGAGGTTCAGCGGACATCAAGAAGAATCGTTGGACAACTTCATAGATGCTGTGGAAGTATACAAAACCTGTCTAGGTATAACTGACGAGTGCGCATTAAAGGGGCTATCAATGCTTCTTACAAAGTCGGCTGCCGTCTGGTGGCAGGGCGTAAAAGCAAGTACTTACACTTGGAGTGAAGCGTTAGTTAAAATAAGGTCTGCCTATGGAGAACGCCGCCCTCCTTCCTCTATTATATTTACTCTAGTTCAGGGTGAAGAAAGTACCGACTTTCATTGCCAAGGTAAGACCACTATTGGCGAAATTACTTACACAAGTGACCTTAGTGAAAAGGTTGAATTAGACATGACCGAAAAAAGGATCGAAAGAGAAAGTTTATCGTCATTCGACGGATTGTTACGAAGAGCGCATAGTATAGAAGATTCGCAAGAAGAAGTGAAAGATCCGCGTGCAAGTCCTTCGAATTCATCGAGTCATGAAGTCCGCAGCGCGAGTGGTTTGAGTCCGAGCCGCCGCGCCAGTCTGACGTCCGTCCAAGCTCACCGTCCTCGTCTTCCGCTAAAAAAGAGTTCTGCGCATACTGCAAGCGTCGAGGGCATGCGAAAATAAACTGTATCAAGTTAATAGACAAAAGTGATAAAAGTGCGATTCGATGTTATGGGTGTGGTGCGGAAAACGTAATTAAGGTAAAGACCCCAATCATGGACAGTATAAGGACAAAATTTTGTCTTTATGGCCGTTTCTGACAATGTAATGAAGTTTATGACGAATAGCTCGAAATAAGTGTAGGTCGTATGTTTATTTCATATGATTATGACTCAAAAATGATGTTAATTCAATAAAATAATTAGATATTGACAAATCAAAAACTTAATTTTTTGATCCAGTAATGTACAAAGAAAATCTAGTGATGGACAACCATTTATGGACAGTCCCCAATGTTGGACACCTAATAATGAACAGTCTCCAATGTTAAACGCCTAATAATGGACATAGAAATCTAACAATTTAAATAATGAAAACATTGGTGTCGATTCTGAGTGCACCAATTAAATTAATAGAGAACAACTAAATTTTACAGCTCCAATTAGAGCTGTCAAATTTAGTTTTAGTTTTAATTGGTGCACCAAGAATCGACACCAATGTAGATTTATTTTTAGTCTTTATTAGTCTATATGTTCCATACATATTATCTACTACAAATTATAGGACAAAAGTGAAAGAAATGGAGATGTATACTCGTAGTTCTATTTTATCACACACATTTTAATCTTAAACAATGTCATGTATGTCAATTTAGTAGATATATTATTATCAAAAATGAGTAGGAACTTTATGACGGTAGGGACATTGTCATTAATATCATAAATAAGATGTACCTACCTACCTTTACTCGTATATTTATAAAATATAATAAAGCCACCTGTATGAATTTCCCGTAAAAAAAACATCGTACATATTTCATAGGACTCTTTAGCTACATTTCGATCACGCATGGAAAATTTTCCTTCTCATATGTTATAATTACTAAAACTCTCTTAGAAAGCTTGTCAGTTAATGGTAATTTTCTTAGAGGTTAATTCTCGGATTCAGTGCTGGAAGTGGAATCATGCCTAGGTTGAAGGTACCTGATATTAGCCAAATAAGTCTCGTCTGAATAATCGCTCTCAGCATATTGAATTTCAGTATCAGTCTGTTCCGAAGAAGTACCATCAGGCTCTTTCCTTATATGATAATGATAATTGATAATTTATTTATTTGCTTTGATGTGGATAATACAAGGTGGTAAAAACACTTGTACTTTTACCTTTTTTTGCTTTAGTTTTTTTAGAGTCTCCTCTATTATTTTCTTTTCTGCCCTTTTTTTGCTCTTTTCTCCTTCTATTCTAATTGTAGCTTTCTTTTTTTGTTTCCATGGTACTTAACCACGACTAACTCAACTGAAGGTAAGGTAATTTTTATCTTAGTTTGGGTTTCTTCCCATTTTGTATTTCGTCTTCTTCTGGCCAAAATGAATATCTTCTAAACGAAGATGGTATGATTATTTTCACAGAGATTTCTTGCAACGAGTCAATTGTAATATTAGTGTTTTTCAATGCTTCTATACTTGGAGGGTTTGATTCTAGTTCTTTGCGAGGCGTTTTTTCCACAATAGGTATTATAATTAAATATGTCGTCTATCTTGTCATGTGAAGTCCCCGGTGTACTTATATTAATGGTTTCAGGCTACTTCGGCGTTAGAGTAGGAGCTTCATCATCAGCGGCTGCAATTTCTTCAAGCAATGCAATATCATTAATTTCGAAGTCCATAACAAGAGGTGCAATTTCTTCAAGCAATTAAATTTCAGCCATTTCAGAGTTATCACAGATGTGTTGTTGGTTTCGTTTTACGCAGCAACATAATTTTTCATATAAGTCCATTAGTACGTACAGAGATGTGTCCTCTGCTGGTAAGGGATCATCCAGTTGGTTTAAGTTTTTGTAATAATGCTGCTTGAACAGATCTAGCTTTTCGTGCCGAAACAGTAGGGTTATTTATTTTTCTAGGTGCTACATGCAATCACTTTGGGAACTCTCTAAAGTTTTAGGATGTCGTGAACGGTGAAATTTGATGTTTGTTAAATCAACGTAGCTTGGCCCAAAAGGACATAAACCAGCGCCACGGAACCCATTTCTGTCAGTGTTTCAAGGGCAGTTTTCAAACCGGAGCATAATGACCCTTTTTGAAAGTTTGTGAACTTTACTTTACACGAAGCTTTTAAAGGTCTGAAACCGGCAAGGTCCATTGGCTGCATGATTACTATTGGGGTTCAAATTGATCACTTTTATTCCATGTTTTACACATAAATTGGACAAATGCAATGAAAAAAAGATTTGTCGTGCCAGTTGGCCCGCTGCATTGCCTGTTATCATTACAGTAAGATTGTCTTTTTCATTGCCTGGTGAACTATAAACATGCTTTTCTGAGAAAAGCATGTTTATAGTTGACCCTCCCTAGCTTTGGCAATAAAAAGAACGCACTTTCGTCGGTATTAAATACCCGTTCAAGTTCTACTAAAACGGACAAAACATCTTTATCTCGTAAATCTTCAACTTCCTTGAACCATCTTTCTATATCTTCTTCTGAGACATTGTCACGAGCCGTAGTAAAATTCTACACTGTTATTTCCGAGATGGAAGCATGTTGTATTAAAAATAAATTGTACCACTTCTTGCCGCGCCTGTTGTTGAAAAGAGATTCTTGTTTTTTATCTGTAATTATGCGTTGTACACTTTCCAGTAGTTCGTCTTTTGTTATTGGAATGTGCTTATTATTAATGCCAATTATCAATTTTTCAAGAATTGTTTCATCTTCCTTTGTTAGATAGGTTGATGGACCCATGGAGCAGACGACAGGACTTATCTCTGTTATTTTATTAAGCATTGTTACACGTGGCACCCCAAATTTTAAGGCAGCTATTGCCACATTTTCCCCTTTCTGGACCACATCCACTGCATTCTTCATTTGTTCTGGGGTGTTTTTTTGAAGCCATTTCTGCAGTTAAACAATATTTAATTTTAATAAAGAAATTATAGAGTCCATAATTGGATTGTATGAAATACCCAGTAATGGATACCTTGTCCATTACTGGTACGAAATCTTTTAATAGAATATAAGAACTATATTTCTAAAGGGGGGATAGCACATTAATAAAATTAAGTTGAACAATAGTGTGAAAAATAATATAAATTTCGACATTTGTCCATTATTAGAGAATGACAAATTTAAAATCCAGTAATGAACATCTTACTCGCACATGTAAAATTTAAACAGATACATTAATCTAATAACACAACACATCTCGTAAATTCACCTACAATACCCTGAAATAATGTATTATTTCATTTCAGCACAGCAAATACTAGCAAATTCAAATATTTGGTACTCACTGTCTAAGCGATGGCTACAGTAAAATGGGATTTTTATTGATGGCGCCGCCCGAGCTCACATTACTCTTCGTTATTTGCAAACAATATGGCCGAATGCAATGAAATGTCATATTAAGGAAGCTAGATAGTTGTAGTCTATGGGCAAGTATCGGCAGTGCGCGAAATTTAAATTTTTGACCTTATTAATGTAATTTGTTTTATTTTTCGTCCATCACTGGGGTTTTGTCCAACACTAGGTTATTTACCTTAGGTCACAATGCAAAACGTGTAGTCATAATAGTGCGTGGGAATCGTTCAATGCAGTCATTGCGCCTGTGCATACAGCACCGTTCGTAGCCAAAGAGTATATAAATACTACGTAAGAAGAGACTGGACTGACGTATATTGGAACGGATGTTGTGAATTTTTAAACGTATTGACCTTAAGTAATAACATTCTTTATCGAGCATGTTAGGCAACATGAGAAACAGAAAAGGATGTCTGCAAACATAGCACATTTTATTGACATCGATATTTTGAAAAAAATACGTATTAGGACTATTTTAATGTATATGGGTTTTATAATAATAATATGTTTTTTCTAAGCATGTGGTTTTTACTACATACAAAAATAATACAGTACACGACACAAATTATGCCTTTTTCCCTGAAAATAATCTCTAATCTTCCTTACAAGGAGTAAGGAAGATTAGAGATTATTTTCACATAATATTACAAACTAGCGGTGGTCCGTGATTAATAGCAGTTAACAGCATATATGGAGTAGCCATTTTTTTAAATTTGGTGGTATCTTTTTGTAGTGTTTCGAAAATGTTTGCCACAGATATATTTATTTTATGCAGTTTTTCGATCGGTATGTATGTCAAGTCCTCTTTACCGGTCACTTGTATCCAGTTTTTGCACCTGAAAATAAGATTTTTAATGAAAATTGAAAGATTAAGCGGTTTTAGGCTACGCGACATTAAGTATTCTAAATGTATACATTTACTACGTTTATTACTATATAGCGTTGAATGCCGGAGGACTTAGAAGAAGATTAAGTACCAAATGTCGGATAACCGGTAAGAAAAAATATATAGAACACCAGCACCGCACTAGTGCTAGCAAGGCTATGTTATTTTGTTGAATATTATGAATGCAAATCATTATTTTCTTGTACTTTGTAGATTACCGAATAGATTTACCACTTACCTATCATTATTCAGTGGAAATTTAGCCATAAATGTTCGTTTTTGACCAATCGCTCTAACAGATCGCAAACCACAATTTTCGCTAGTTTTATAGATCATTGCTTATAAAACTTTCAAACTAAATCACACTATTAATAATTTCATGTAGAATTAAACACCTTCAAAGCATTAAATACATCAACATACGGTAATTATCACAAAAGCAACCTGCCTAATAATTTTGCAAACAAAGTTAAACCACAGAACACATTATTCATATCATACTGTCATAGCGAAGGCGTGCAATAAGGTCATGCATACGAGTATAGTGAAGTAGAAAAGATAGCCGCCATAGAAATTAGCTCACGTTTGATACAACAGTTTTTTATTAAGCTGTTGCGCTTAACTGGCTATCGTCTCCAACACCGCGCTGAACAGCGCTGTCCAAGCGCACGATTCGCCCGCCTTGGTCACGCAATCCACCCGCCCTAGCGTAGAGAGAACCTTCAAGCTGCCAAGGGGTATCCAGTTAACCCAGCGAGTGCCGTGGGGTGTCAATTTGTTGAACATTTTAAGGTTAAGTGTACCCCTTCAATGTAATTCCCAATATCCCTAATCACGCTTGCCCATTCTTTTATACCTACCTCAATCAGCTATTCCTCATCTGTTATACATTATTTTGTTCATATCTACTCCACATACTTACAAACAATCTAAACCTAGCAAACTGAATCCCGACAGTGATTGAAGTGAAAAATTAAGTTGTCTGGACATAATTCCGAGAGACCAACTGCAATTTGTACATATTTAAATCTACTCTTTTGGTTTTATTTTATTTTCTTTGTATGGCTTGTTTACTTTTTCTTTGGTGTTACGATCCGCACCAACTGTAAAATGTATATACCTACATGAATTAGGTATATACATTTTATAGTTGGTGTGATGGCTGACAAAGGTTCAAGTCCACCGCACGACCAACATGAAAATCCGAACTACACAATACAAAAATAAAAGCATCTGTGTTGGTTGACTCTGGGGCTATTCCCGTTACTTAAAGTTAAACAAGTTCTAAAAGAAGTTCCTCAATAGATTATTAATTCAATCTGCTTTAAATTATGTTATAGTTTAAAGTCAGTAAAAGAGGATTTAGTGTTATGGCTTTTCATTTGATCCACTTTTTAGGGTCCACTGCCCGCCTTTTTTTGTAAAGGTGAAAAGAAGATATAGAGTTACGGCTTTTTATTTAACCAGGGTCCACTGCCCGCCCTGTTATCTTTGTAAAAGTTAAAAGAAGAGTAAGTGTTAAGGCTTTTTATTTGATCAGAGTCCACTGCCCGCCCTGTTTTGGTTAAGGTTAAAAGAAAATATAGTGTTATGGCTTTTTATTTGTACAGAGTCAACTGCCCGCCCTGGTAACTTGTAAAAGTTAAAAGAAGATTTAGTGTTAAGGCTTTTTATTTGGTCATTGTCCACAGCCCATCCTGTTTTAGAAAGGTTAAAAGAAGATATAGTGTTATGGCTATTTATTTGTACTAGTACAGGGTCCACTGCCCGCCCTGTTAACTTTGTAAAAGTTAAAAGAATAGTAAGTGTTAAGGCTTTTTATTTATACAGGTTCCACTGCCCGCCCTGCTTACTTGTAAAAGTTAAAAGTATGTTTAATAATTTTGTAACTACACAAAAATTTCAAAATGTATAATACCTATAACTATTTGGAGATCTCCCCAAGTCAACAGCATAACAATAAATTAAAAAGAATTTAAAAAATAATGCTGGGTTTTAGCAAACCTTGCTATTAAGTTAAATTATAAGTACATACCTAATCCTTCCTACCATGAACGATCCCAAATTATTCAACCAAAAAAACAAGCGTCACACCAGAGACCTAATACAAGAAACAAGCAATATCCCAGCTCCCAGGACAAAACTATTCGCAGCCTCTCTGCGGTTCGGGGTTCAGTAAATACACACCACTAACTAATAATCCATTTAAAAAAACGCTTTCTACCGTAATCTGATACTGTTGGCTACTCCAACATCATATATGTAGCTATCTATTTAAACATAAAATAAATACTGACTACATAATAATACAAATTAATTAAACAAGTATATATATATATATAAATTAGGTCTTACATAGTATAATAATATATATTAATCTACTCTATACTTTCAAACATCACCTTACATATAAACTCATGCATAATCTTACATACTTAATAATTGGAAAGAAACAAAGCAAATACTTACCAATACATACCGTTCCGGTATCCGGTCGGTGTACCAACTTTCAGTCAGCCAGCTGGGTCGTGCGCGTTAGTACTTAAACTTAGTAAAAATGAAAAGTTGAAACTCAGTTGTCGATCAATTGGGAATTATTTATTCTGTGGATTTAGTTTTTAATTATTCAATTCAATAAATTTTTACTACACAATATCGAATCAAATCGATTTAGTTCGTAATCGAAAGGTACTGATTCGGGGGCCAGAACTATACTTCCGAGTGGGAGAAGGATCTAATGTTTCATCTTGTATATCAAGAATTCAAGATACAAAGATAACAACAATGCCACTTTTTGTAAAGCATGCAACATGAAATTACTCAAAAAATATGATAAAGGTAGCTCAAAACTCGACAGCTCTGCATTAAAACTTTGACGCCACAGTAAATGTAGAAGTTATTAATTGTTAATAAATATGTGTATTACTTAATTTATGTTCGCGTTTTTTTTAACATATTCATACAAGTTATGACTTCATTCATTAGCATAATTTTGCCAGTAGTTTAAAAAAAAGTAGCAAACTTTAGCAAGATTTAGATGAGTAGGTAACATTATGTTCAATTTAAATCTGTGGCCCAATTACAGAACTTGGCTACAATCGGATTGTCACTTTTTTCATAGCAAAATCGACTCTATCGCAAAGCATTATTGAATTTGACTGCTTGAAACTGTCATGATCAACATTACGTAATCGCACTGCAGTAGTGCGATTACGTAATGTTGATCATATCGGTTTCGAGACTTTCCAGCCGTCAAATTCATTAGTGCCTTGCAATAGAGTCGATTTTGGAATGTTTGTTTGTTTGTCGTATGAGGTAGTGCTGGCCTCTGATGTCAGAGTTTGTCAAGCCACCCGAGGGCCTCTGACATGGCTTAACGACTGCTATTAATCAATAACAGCCGGGACCGATAGCTTAACGTGCCCTCCGAAGCACGGAACGATGGAAAACCGCACTTAACCGCCTAGGTTTTGAACCCGATATCGTTGGACTCTAAATTGCACTATAGAACCGTTAGGCCACCATCGCTATTTTGCTATGAAAAAGTGACAATATGATTGAAGCCAAGTTCTGTGGTCGGGCTCCAGTGGCCCAATTACAGAACTTGGTTACAATCGGAATATCACTTTTTTCATAGCAATTTCGACTCTATCGCAAGGCATTAGTGGTTACGATATTGAGAATTCGATTGAAGCCAAGTTATGTGGTCGGGCCGCCGAACCCTTCGTTAACTTTGTCGAAAGATATGTTATTATTTATTCTGTGGATTCGGTTTGAAATCGTTCTATTCAATACATTCTTCATTCACAATTCAGAATATCGAATCGAATCGATTCGGTTTGTTATCGAAAGGTTCTGCAGTGCGATTACGTAATGTTGATCATGACGGTTTCAAGCCGTCAAATTCAATAATGCTTTGCGATAGAGTCGATTTTGCTATGAAAAAAGTGACAATCTGATTGAACCCAAGTTCTGTAATCGGCCTGCTGAATTGGGGGCTGTACTGTAGACATCGAAGTTGAGGAAATGTCAGCAGCCCGATTTCATAACTTGGCTACAATCGGATTATCACTTTTTTCATAGCAAATTCGACTCTATCGTAAGGCATTAGTGGCTGCGATACTGAGAATTCGATTGAAGCCAAGTTATGGAATCGGGCTGCAGATGTAGACATTTTAGATGAACACACCTACTGTCGAAAATAATAAAAATTCGTTTTTTTTACTCATTGATCCTGTATTTTTAAATTCCCTACTATCTTTCTAGTATACCTACTAATTACAAACTAGCTGTTCCCGCGATTTCATACGAGTCTTACAAGACTCGTATGAATCTCATATTACAATAGGACTTTCATATAGTCGATTTTTACGACGGTTATGGCTATGAATGGTATCCTATCCGTATAACACAGATAATAAGTTGTAATGTGGACGATATTTTGAAAGTGGACAGGTTTATAATTTAGATTAATATAATTTAAAGCTAAATGTTTTAAAAAGGAGATCGTAAAAGTCATTACATAAGGCGCGTACGAAGTCGCGGATATTACTCAGATACATGATCTCCCTGATTTTATGGTAGCACAGAATGAGTAATAATGACAACACTTATTTGCACTACTGCCAACATGACGGCATAGGAACTATTCGATGAAACGCACTTTACCTACTTAGTTTAGTCTGTCTGTGGGCTTTTCCACAGAGTACTTTGATTGAATATACCGGCTTTTCTTTGTTAACTACACTACGTCTACTCTACACTACATCCACAGAGTACACTATATTGCATTATATGGCTACATCGCTTTAATTTGCTTTTCGTTTATTTTCTCAAAAAAATATATTTTATTCTGAATTGAACCCTTCAGAAATGTTGATGTAGCTGTTTATTTCGCATATTAAAGTGTAAAAATGAGTGAACGTAAGTATTTCGTTACCACACCATTTTACTTGAGAGCATAAAGATTCAGACTAGAAGACTTATCTGGCGACTGACGACGCAGCCCGGCCCGGCTTAGAGCCCGGCTTTACTGCCAAGCCTTGCATAGCTAAAATCTAACTTTTGAACGATGTTTGATGGTATGTGCTTCTGCTTTAGGTTACCAACTGCAAATGTAGATACTCCAATTTTAGGATCTTCCACTCTTGTTGTTACAGAAGGGAGAGGACCTGAGAAGCGTAAAGTGAAGCCGCTAGAACCTCAGTCACTTCTTGACTTTGATCTTGGGGAGGGTGAGAGTTCGGATGATTCCGATTTCCGTATTGAAGACCATGCAGAAGAAAGTGATGATTATTCCATAAATACTGAAGATGAAGAGAAAAGTGAGTAGGAGTCCGCAACGTTTCCTTCAGGGGGAGAGGGGGGGGGGGGTACTACCCTTCCCCCCAAGGCTCCCAACACCTGCCCCCCTATAATCGAAGGGCAGTAATGTACATTCCTCAGTATCAGTTATCAGTATCAGTTAGCAATGTATCAATTGATTTATATGTTAATTTATATTTGTAGGAGCTGCTGGTAAAAGTGACTCTTCGGGAGATGAGTCAGGCTCAGATGATGAAAATGAATTCAAAGGCTCCAACAAACTAGGGGAGGAGATATCCATCAATGATGTGCTTGAGAAGGCAAAGAATAATGAGTTCAAGGTATTTCTCCATTAATTACATTCATGGTCAATTTTAGGCACACGTAAAAAATGTGTGTATGAAACAAAAATATCATGGACATTTGTGTCAATTAAGTTTATTAATTTGGATTTGCTTATTTGTTAATTTAAAATAGCAAATGTCATAAAAAATACAATCAAGTGACAAAAATTAACCAAAGTATGAAAAGGCTATAATGTGGGCTATAATCAGTACCACAGAATAAATAATAGTACAAATCAGAAGTTGCACTACTTTGATCTTGAAGAAAGCTGCCGATTTAATAGCCTATAAACATAGGTACTTATTACGTAGGTATTCATACATTGAGCGTGCATGCTAAGTGAAACTTAATAGTCGCACGTTAAAGTTGATATTACTATGTTCCGATTCTCTTACATAACATACCTACGCTGACCACTTGAGTGCTAGGGTTATCTGCATAGAAAAATTAAATACCCTGAAATATATTTTAACATTTATTTAATCTAAACTGTGACTACTGTATGTAAACTGTGTCTAATGGGTAAATGGGTGATAGATTCGTCCCCGCACGTACATCCGTCCGTATGTCCATGGGTCACAGAAAAAACTTTAAAGCAAAGATTTGGGTGCGCCACTTTGCTAATGTGCAATTGGTTTACACTATGTTAACAACTTGCCACAAAAACAAATTAAAGAAAAAAGTAGGTATTTAGTATGGAAATTAAATATGAACAGAAAATTTAAATTAAAAAAATTACTAACTTCAAATCATTTATGGCTTTTTTTCTTAGCGAACGGCATAATTACTTCATATTCTTAGGCCGATTTTAACAAAACTAAAAGTAAGTATTAGAAATTGTAAAAATTAAATCCACTTCAAATCATATAAAACTTAAAAGAAATAAATAATAACAAAAATTGAGGTCTGTGCTCCGCCAAACCAACTAAAGTAAGTAAGTACCTGAATTTACCTGAATTTTAATTATTTATTTATACTGGAAACAGTTAACCGTGCATATATTGAAACTATTACAAAAATAATTTGTGCAATCGGACTTATAGTTTCCGAGAAATATGTGGGACATACATACGGACATTATATACATATGGTATATTTGTTCAGACGTTTTTAAAGACGCTCTTATTTATGAATATTACGCATTTTAGAAAATATTACAAACATACACATCAAAATGAGAAGCTACTTTTTTTGAAGCCACGCTTATAAATATGTCCTATAGTTTTTTTAAATCCATTCAGTAGATAGTTCTGTGATAACTTTATAATGTTAGTGTGATTATAATAAAAAACAAAGTATTTTTGCCTACTGAGGCAACCCTTGACACAAGAATTGTTATTATTGTTACGTTTCGCCATTACTAGCGAAAGTTCAAACAAGCGACACGGTAAGCGTCTGAATGCAAGTGCGCGGCGGCCGCGCTTGATTTGTAATGCGCATGGTGCTGTGAAATGTAGATTATTAACTCGCGTAAGTAGGTACAGTGAAGGATGCTTGTCAGCCGTAGATAGAGTATCAAGAATACTTTCACGCGTATACTGAAGAAAGATGGGTATAAAGTACCAACAATTTTAGTGTTACCCGCTTTGCAAAATAAATACCCTGGTGAGCAACAATATTTAGCAGTTAATTTATATTCGGCCCAAATTATAAAGTTAGTGTACAACAATAAGGGGATAGTTGATTTTTGAGGTTTTGATTGATAGGACCAAATAATTTGCCTGGTAAAAATATTATGTTAATAATAAACATATAAATTTGGTACAATTCCGCACCAGTTATCTAGCCCCAAACTAGGATACCCTGTACCCCTGTCTGTGGTGTACCCTGCACTAGATAACGGATAAACATACATATATACGAATATTAACATCCATAACTCGGAAACAAACATTTCTGCTCATCACACAAATGATTGCATCTTGCAGGATTCGAACCTCCAACCGTTTGATTTCGTATCTAGACCAAAAATGGAATGGTGCAAGATAAGATAAGATAGCCTTTATTACTGATTTATATTTACATTCAAAATTAAATTGATATTATCATTAAAATTATTATTATTAAATTGATTATATCTAATTCCTTATTCAGACATCATCTTTTCTTTCGACATAGGCCTCCTCCAGAGACTTCCACGCCGCCCGGTCCTGTGCTAGTCGCCGCCATGTTGGCCCCCCTATTTCTTTTATGTCATCTTCCCATCTCTTCTTTTGACGTCATCCTTTTCCCATCTCGTGGGTACCATTCTGTCAGATCTTTGGTCCACTTTCCTTTTTCTCTCATTATGTGTCCAGTCCATTGCCATTTTGATTGTTTTATGTAGTTGTTCACATCCTTCACTTTAGTTCTTTCTCTTATTGATTTTAGGTTATTTCTGTCTTTCCTTTTGATGTTGAGCTCCTTTCCATACTATGTTGACATACCTTCAATTTTCCTATGTTGCTTTTCGTTAGTGACCAAGTTTGGCAACCATATGTCATGCATGGCAAGATACAGCCATCGAATACTTTTCTTTTTGCACCAGTTGGAAGCTTCTTATTTTTCATCACCTCTTTTAAAGACCAGTACCGTTTCCAAGAATTTGCGACTCTTTGATCCACTACTTTAGACATTTGATTATTGGGTGATATGACTTGCCCAAGATATGTATAATCTCTGACATATTCAATTGCTTTGCTGTTTACTTTTACTACTTTTTGGATACCATTTGTCATCAGTTTAGTTTTTTGAATATTCATACTTAAACCCACCTTTGCACTCTCTTCCGCTAGCTGTTGTAGCATTGCCTGGAGTGTATCAGGGTTATCCGTTAACAAGATGAGATCATCAGCAAACCTTAGGTGATTAAGTTTAGCACCATTGATGTTCAAGCCATACCGGTCCCAGTCCAGTCCTTGAAAGATCATCTCCAAAATGGCAGAGAACAGTTTTGGTGATAAGGGATCACCCTGCTTCACTCCTCGCTTGATTAGGAGCTCTTCACCATCTTTTTCTAGTCGTATTTTTGCTGTACTACCCAAGTATATTTGTTAAATTATTCTGATTTACTTGCTCTGCACTCCTTGTTGTATGAGTGCTTTCCACAGTTATTTGTGTTTAATTGTGTCAAATGCTTTATTATAGTCGACAAATCAGAGAGAGATAGTATATTTTTCCATATTCATTTGATTTCTCAATGACTTGTTTTATAGTGTGTATGTGGTCCATTGTTGAAAAGTTACTTCTGAAGCCTGTCTGCTCCCTTGGTTGGCATTCGTCTAATGTTTTTGTTATTCTGCCGAGAAGTATTATATGAAAATATTTTGTAGATTTTTGAAGTTAGACTTATGGGCTGATAATTTCCTATTTGGTTTTTATCTCCTTTTTTGTGTAGTAATGTAATAATTGACCTCATCCACTGTTTTGGTATGTATTCTGTTTATAATATACTGTTGAAAATTTTGGTTATTGGAACAAGTATAATACTTCTAGTTTCTTTAAGTAGTTCATTGTTAATTTTATCATCTCCTGGGGCTTTATTATCTTTTTGTGTTATAATAGCTTGGTTAACTTCATTAGTTGTGATATAGGGCAGTGCATCTTCGCACATTGATCTGGTTTCCAGCTGTAATTCCTCTGCTTCACTCTCCTCTTTGTCCTCCTCATCGTACAGGTCTTTATAGTACTTTGTTGCAATTCGTAAGATGGGCTTCCTCTTTGCAGTTGTTGCGCCTGACTTGTTTTTCATATTTGGGATCCAATTTTTGCTCTCTTTTAATTCTTTTTCAGCTCTTCTTATTCCCCCGATTCTTTTTATATGTTCTAATATAGTTTTTGTTCTAGCTTCTTTCCTGAATTTCCTTATACTTTCGTTTATCTTTTTACTGACTTCTGCTATTTCTTTTTATTGTCCTTTCTATTTGTGAGTAAATGTTGCCGTTTTTCTAATAAAATTCTAGCTTCTTCACCAATTTTGACATTTTCTTTTGATTTTGTTGAAAATTGTTCATTTAGCTTTTTGATTTCTTTTTCTAATACATTATATCTTCCTTGAGTCGATGCTGAATTAACTTCACTCATCAAGTTCTGTAAGTACAACGCTTTCACTTCCTGTATGTCATCGGGAATTTTCAAGTAACGATTTAGGTGTTGAAGAGGTTTCCTTGCTTTTTTGGGTTCTTTACATTCTATGATACATCTTACTGCACGGTGATCCAAACTGAAATTTAATGTGTTAACTACATCAAAATCTTGTACAACTTTTAGGTTGTTGGTAAGTATGAAGTCGATTTTGTTGTGTGTTTTCCCATCTGGGGATCTCCAAGTCCACTTCCTGCTCGGCTTCTTCTTAAAGATGCTGTTTGCAATGATGAGATTATTTTCAGATGCAAAGTTGATTAATTTCTGTCCATTGTCGTTTCTTTTTCCAAAACTATACTTGCCCCTAACTTTCTCTTCATTCTTGATCATCTCGCCTATTTGACTATTGAAGTCTCCCATGATAATTTTATTTTTATAAGTATCTTGCATTGCTGAAGTTAATTCTTCATAAAATGTATCTTTTTCTTCTGTCGTTTTTAGCTCATGTAATGCGTAAATTTGAATTATTGACCATTTCATTTCTCATCAAAACCGGACAGTTTTATGTTTAACATGGCAATTCTTTCAGATTTTCCAATGAATTCGCCAATTCCTTCAGCTAAGTATGACTTTACTAAAAAACCTACACCATTAATGCCACTTGTTTCTCCTTTGTTGCATAGTATATATTTATTAGGCACCTCAAGGATTTCTTCCCCTTTTCTCCGGACCTCACACTAGTATAATAAATGTGAAAGTTTGTCGTGTGTGTGTGTGTGAGAGAGAGAGAGAGTTATAGTATGTTTGATACTCCTTCACGCTGAAAGGATTTGGATGTTGGTATGAAGGTAGCTCTTACCCTGGATTAACACATATGCATATTTTTTATCCCAACAAAAAAACAGTTCATGTAGGAAATCGGGAAACCGCAGGGCATTGCTAGTGTTATTCATGAAGGGCTGACTACACAGTATAGAACTAGTGGCTCTGTGAGCTGCAGACCTTGCACGTACTAACTTTTTTGCAAACAATCTAGCGGTGCACAGTAACGCCATCTAGTTACCTTATTGTAACACTAATATTAATAACCAAAGTGCTCCATCAATCTCTACCTAATAGGTAAAGGGCTGAATCCACTGGTAGAAACCTCTGAAAGTGAGAAATTTACTGCATTTTGAGGAGCTATTCTGCTCATCACGTCGAAGATCCTCATCAGATCTTCACAAAATTTTAATGAGACTAACTTAAAGTAAAACCTTTCAAATAAAAAAATAACCATCGTAATCGGATTTAATATGGCGGAGATATTCAGTAGCCCCCTTTTTACCCTTTTTTGGTGGAAGTTCCTCCCCAATCAAAAATCCCCGACAGTTAAAAAAAACTAAAAATTTGCTTAACCTGTATACCAAGTTTCGTCTAGATCGGTTGATAAATGCGACTTGTAGAGCAGAACACCCGGAAATCTGGAGAGACATACGGACATACAAAAGAATTTTTGCGGAAGCTGAAACAGAGACGCTTCTCTGGCACTTCACGCTCGATCGGTCAATTAAATTACTCAATTGTAGGTACAGAACCGATTCGTTAGAACATCTTTTTTACAGTTTTTCAGAAATATTTTGATTCAAATATGTTTTGAAAAAAAAAAAAAAATTTGAATATATGTATACATGAGGAAATTGTTAGAAGCCAGTTAGTTCGCCCTGTTACACTGTTCCGTAACTTTCTTATGGTCATATTTTTAGGAAATCTGGAAAAAATTAAGGCGATTAAATTAGGAAATTTACAGAAATAACTCATATAATACAATTTAATTCCATTTTGTTTAGTAAAATTTTATATTTTGGTAGATTTTTCACACACATTAACCCCAGACTAAGCAATGCCTTTACTATGGGAACTAGATAACCGCTTTCAGTGATCTATACTTTTTAATTTGTAAATACATTCTTATTATACATCAAAATACTCAAACACAGAGCAAACAACAATTATTATTTGACATTAGATACTTAAAATTACCCAGTACAAATGATGATAAAATCAAATGATAAAATCAAATTAACCCTACGAAATGTAGTACATCTGTCGTTTATGTCCTTCTCGTTCCAGCTCACTCAAACCACACCAAGATAGAGTGAGATGGACACAAATGTCAAAATAAAATAAGCCACGCAATTTGTGAGGATAATACTTCGAAATAAATAACCTTTTACCATCGAAAAATACTAAAAATATCGTCTAAAGCCAATCAAATCTTACAATACCTAACGCGAATGGGAATCTAATAGATATAAAACTATTTATTAATGTACTCGAAAAGCAAATCTTACGTGTGAAAGTTTTTTTTTCAGTTTTTCGTTCTGTACGGCTTTTACAGCCTATAATGCAACAATTCACCATTAAGTAAGTCAATTTTAAATTATTCACTTTAAAACAGTAGTCAGAAACGTTCAAATGCAGTCAGTTTAGCACAAATCACTAAAATATCAATGACAAAAATCATATGACAAAATTAGTTAATGAAGAATGTTAAACAAAGAGGTATCTAGGTAGCCTAAAGATTAAAGGTTTGTTTTCATTTGTAAATTACAAAAGACGGATTTTTATATTCATTTTCTATCTACCTAATTGACCGTGTCATCGTACGCATCAAACATAAGATACATTACGTGGTCAAGTAGGTAGATAGACGATGGATATTATATGGTATACCATAGCGCCACAGCTAGCGCGTCACTCCGCGCCAGACAGCGACAGAGTTACGCGTTAGAAGAGAGCGCAACGTTTAGACTTTAGGTGAACATCGCGTTAGGCACTGAGCGCTTATGCGAGCTGAATTGCACTTTGTTGCTTAGTAGCAAGAGTCGCTATTTCTATTAATTGTTGCGCGAAGTGCAACTTCTGCTATTATTTATTCTGTGGTGTTGCCCCCTCTTGCTCTTCGAACTGCTTCTAGTCGCCTTGGCATACCCCTTAAACAATTTATCAATAAAATCTTAAGAGATTGCATTCCATTGGTCTTGTAATGCGTTTTTAAGATCTCTCAAATTAGTGGGCAGGATTTATTTTCTTCATCAGAAGTCCACTGCTGAACATAGGCCTCGCCAAAGAGCGCCATGACGAGCGATCTTGTGCCACCTCCATGCACCGATTTCCTGCGTTGCCTACAATGTCGTCGGTCCATCGTGTGGGGGTCTCCCCACACTTCGTGGCCGCCATTCGAGAACCTTTATTCCCCAGCGGCTGTCGGTTCTGCGAACTATATGGCCTGCCCATTGCCACTTCAACTTGCAAACTCTGAGAGCTATGTCGGTAACCTTGGTTCTTCTACGGATTTCCTCAATTCGGATTCTATTCCCTTCCTTTGCAGCCTTCCCTTTCCCCACACCCTCCACGCCCCACCCCCCCCTCAACTCCTGCCCCTCGTTTCTATATATTTCCCATGCTTTTCCAATGATGTTGCACTGAGCGTACCTCTCTTCCGGGCGTCTCCACTCTTAATCCTTCCATCTTCTGGCTTCAGTTAAAATCTGAACTCATCTGTGAATAGAACTCTACTCCAAGATTCGTCATTCCAATTTTCATGATTGTGGACAAAATTAACTCGATCTACTCGATGGCAAGTGGCAAGAAGGGCCCTCTGGCAGGCAAGAATTTATTCCGACTGATTTCAGTCTTCTTCTCACAGTTTTTGGGCTTATCGTTATCCCTGAAGTTTTTGGTTGTTCGGTCTTACCTCAGAAGAAGTTAAGGTCCGGTTTGTAAGCACACTGGTCACAATGAATCGGTCAACTCTGACCACAGTTTTCCCAATTCCAGTTTTCTTAATTATGCTGTTTACCCATACCAATGCAGAAGTTTAATTTATGCACCAAACTAGCTGTACCCGCGGCTTTGCATGCATGGTCATTTCTGTAGGTTAAAAATACTAATTATGTGCTATTTCAGGACCTAAAATACCAATATACCAACATTTGATCAAAATTCCTTCAGCCGTCAAAAAGTGTTTATCAGTTGCTCGGCTTCTACTCATCTGATTGATATACCAAGTACCCGAGTTTAAAGCTATCCAATAGTGAAAACCGCATCGCAAGCGGTCCAGTAGTTTTATACGTGATGCGCGAACAAATACACAAACACATAAACAGA
This sequence comes from Alsophila aescularia, assembly GCA_946251855.1. NCBI lineage: Eukaryota > Metazoa > Arthropoda > Insecta > Lepidoptera > Geometridae > Alsophila > Alsophila aescularia. The sequence continues at coordinate 17,595,759 of OX276375.1, read as the reverse complement.
CAGAAAGGACATTAAAAAAAAACTCACTCAGTAGCTTACTTTAAGTACCCTAGACCATTTCTTTTTAATTTATCTTTGTACAGACTTTTTCGTTCTTATTGCTTTATTATAAGTACAGATGACTAAATCCATACCAATATATAAAAGTGAAACGTTGTCTGTTTGTTTGGGGAGCTATCACGCGATAACCGCTGGACGGATTTTGATGAAATTTGAAATGGAGATAGCTTATACCCTAGAATAAAACATAGGATACTTTTTATCTCGGAAATTTCCACGAATTCCGTAGAAGTTTCCACGGGAAAACTGGAACATGTTGAATGCTCGCTGTAAGGAATGGTTGCCATGGAAACGAAATAACAAGTCTGTCAAAAGTCATCAATAGCGTTGGTGCCACAGATTAAGTAGTTGATGCTATACCAACAACAAGCCACAGAGGCCATAATCAAAAAGTCTAAGTCTACTTTTGCATTGGTTTTTAATATCCTAGAAGAACGTAGGATACTTTTTTCGCGAAACTGTAGTCCGCGTGAACTCGCGGGCGGGTAAGCTAGTATTAAAATCTTATGGGCGTTACTTTTAGATTCCAGGTGAATTGGCGAATATGCTGATATGCTCCGGCTGTTTAGGATCCAGGAGTGATGACTTCAATGAAATTGTTGAGTGCGACGGCTGTGGGGTCACAGTGCATGAAGGTAAACATCTCTCATTCTTAGGCTAGCTGTGGGGTGTGATAAAATCACCCCTATTTAATGAACCAATCCATATGAAAGCATATGTCCAGTGCACCCTGGCAGCTCACGTTACCACAGTTAGTACACACACTCATAGTTTGTAGTCAGTTGTCAGGAACTCAGGACGGAGCCACAGATTACTTTATGTTACCACGTAACAGATACATCACAAAATTTCGAATAGCTACAGCGATAACAGCCTACTGATTCGTCGGCGGCCGCTGCGTGCCAAAATGCGCCTAATCGCACGAGCGTAGAGTTATTATCCCTTCGCGACCGCGTACCAGCAAGCGCAGTAACTCTAGGGCTGCTGCTTCTATAGAAAAATCCTATAGAAAATATTTAGTAAGGTACACAAAAAAAACTTGTTTAATTGACAAGTTTTCATATTTCACAAGGCAATGAAATTCGAAAACCATTTCTATTGCGACGTTGATCATTATTCTTATTTTTCCAAAATTTTAAGAGCACTAACTACAAATAAATTAAGCAATAACTCTCAACCAAGCAGAGTTCGGTGGAATAATAAAATAAAGGTGCCTGTAAAGAAAAAAAATAGTAAGCTAGAGCCTGACTTTGACAGTTTTTTTTTTTCGAATTTTGCTTCGGTAATCTTGTTCATACCACCGAACTCTGGCAGTTACGTCCTTTTAGAATAAGCTATTTTTTTTTAATAATTAATTTCTCGGAAAATCTAGCTTAGATTGGAAAAAGAAAAAATACCTATATCTTATTTTTCAATATTCCTTCAGAGAAAAAAATATTAGTAATGTTAAAAATTTGAAATGTTGTCAATTGTGTATACTATAACAACACTCCTTATAAGCAAAGATTTCTTAGTGATTGGAAAAAACATTATGTAAAGCTAGAGGACACCCATATCAAAAGCTTTGGTATGTTGAAAACAATTTATAAACCGACGTTAACATACATTCCACAGTAATGATTGAATAAGTACTTACTTCATTAGCAGGTTGGAAATGGGCCGGTTTTTTATTTCTTTTCTTGTAAGACTTAAACTCATCTACTGCACATAAATTCCTAGGTAGCATACATTTTAACGTAAATATGAAATACTGAAATCCCGCCTTCCCTCCGCCCCCCTCATAACCCCCCCCAATCCCACCTCCCCCCAAACTTCCCCTCCCCCGCACGCCCCGCACAACACAAAGCTCTGGTGCCAATGTTATTCTCAGACAGTAAAGTACGTTTGTTTTCTGATGTTCCAATATTTCCATTTACAGGTTGTTATGGAGTGTCGGATAACACCAGTGAATCCAGTACAGTAAGCTCCGCATCAACAGAGCCGTGGTTTTGCGAGGCTTGTAAAGCTGGAGTTACTGATCCAAACTGTGAACTATGTCCTAATAAAGGTACTTATTCGCCCTATTACATAAATGCCCTATTTTGTATTATTATGTGAAGGATAAATACAGTTTACACCTTCGATGAAAGAATAGTAGATTGTATTACTAGGGAGCAAAATTATATTTTGCCGGCGAGGGCGCTATTTTGAATCCAGAGCGGAGTGAAGGATTCCTTAGTAGAATCCTGAACGTAGCGAGGGATTCAAAGTACTTCGCCCGAGCCAAAAATATATTTTGCGCCCGAGTGACTCACTCTACTTTTCATTATCCACTATGAGAAAATAAAAGGCACCTCATATTTTATTGTAATATTATTATTTACTAAAACATAGAGTAACAACTAAATTGAAATTAAATAGTATCTAATAATAAAACAACTAAAAACTTATATTTACATTTGAGACATTTTCGCAGTTATGAAAATGTATTGTTATATTTTTATTAGGATTAGAGATTGTTGTAGATTATATATTCTGCGTGTTTGAAATAATGTCCGAATCTCCAGTGCGAGCATGGATCTTATCTATCGATAAATTTACCGATTTTCTTTAATCAAGTTTGACGTTAATGTTCGTTAATACGAGTTCGGTAGCACGGAACGTACTTTATCGACAACGACATAAATTCGATAAATCATATTTAATATATATATTTATATCGACAAAAGGAAGCATGACTCTTATTTTTGACAATTGTTGTCTATATAATGTCGGTAATTTTACCGAATTTATCGAATTTTATCGGCTTTCCGTTTACACGACAAACTTTTTTTTTTTATTCCTTTTCGGATTATAAGCCAAAACGTGGAGGTGTCAGAACATCGTGAGGTAAGTTTCAGGGATGCCAATGATCCTTTCGATCTGGAAGAACAGCATTTTAAGATTCTTCTTAGAATTTATAAGGAAATTGCTCTCGCCCTCATTCAAGATGTTGAGGGCCATTGCATAAACGATGCATCGGCCAGGAATATAATATAGCACTAGGACAGCGCACTGTCAGACTTGTCAGGGAGATGTCTCAAGCAATTGTGCAACGAGTTATGGCTAGTTATACTTTAGGTTAGGTTCAAGGAATATACTACTTTATGGTAGTTAGGTAGAATTCCAAATGACAGAAGTTTCTCCGTAACAACTCAAAATAATAAAAATCTGCTAATTTGTGTCAAAAAAAAATTTTAGACTATTAGTCGTCTATCTGATATATGGTATAGTCCACGAGTTGCCATTTTTTAAATCGATAAACTCACGACATGTTATCGAATCAATAAAATTTACCGAGAGGCTAGATCCATTCTACCGCATTTTGATAAAATTGATAAAAAAATAACTGTTTACCGATCGATAAATTTATCGAATTTTATCGATCGGTAAGATGCATGTTCGCACTGCTGGCTCATTTTGAGGAAAATGTGACGCTGAATCTTTTTGTTTGGATGTAGATGGGCGCGGCTACAGTGGCATGGATGGATTAATTTAATGTTTTTCACGATGCGTTCACATGTTTTCGCCTTGTTCTGAATGGAATCTTCTATATCCCTCTGTTACAGCACTCGACTTCCATCCTCCATGTCGCTTAAGAACAGTTAAGTCCGCTCCAGAATCTGCCAAAAGGGTAGCAGAAGGTCAATTTTTGTTTTTGTGTCTGTCAGCTTTTCCAACAGTAAATCATCCGAGTGATTTTCGACATCATCAACAGTTATTTTTAAAAGTTCATTGCCACGACAAGCTCCATGTATTTCGAAAATTAAAGCCACCTGTAACCAAAACCGAATGTGAATAAGACAAGTATCTATTGAAGTACAGGTAACAATAAAATGCGCATTTTAAAACACTATAGTTATACTTTACTAATCCACCATATACATAGTTACTTACTTTTACGGCAAGAAAGACTTTGTCGGGTGCCTCATTAAGGAAAGTCCACGTTTTTGACTGAGAACACTTTGGATTTTTAGGTTTAAATCCATCAGACATCCTCTTCAGATACGCTATTAATTTAGAATATCTGTCCAGTTTTACGTCGTTATTGACTGTTGATTTTAGCATTGAGTAGGTACTCCAAAGAGTGGAAGGTTGTTTAGTTTTGGCTAAGTACTGGAAGTAGGCCAAAAACATAGATTCTGAAAAAAACTTGTCGCCTCTTGCATTTCTCCATTCAATAAAATTACGATAGGCTTTCATATATTTCTCCTGGGATTTTGCAGGTTATCCATCACATTTCTTGCGTCAGTTCTAATACTTTCAGAAGTTAATTCTATACTTTCACTGTCACTTGAAGAACTCATTTTTCAAAACAAAACCGTGAATTTCTAACAATCCGTGATAATTGACGAAAACGCGGGCTGTAGTTCGCGCGTTTTTAATTTGATTTCTTTTTTTTATTCAGCCGGCGGCGCGACTATGGGCCGTCGTACCAGCCAGTCTTTATTCAAACAATATTTGCGTTCGATTTCTTTGGCGCTGAACACTAAGATGTACCAAATTCAAAAAGTGCGCGGCAAAGTTGATAGCGGCGCACTTATAAAGAGGATTAAAAACTCATTACTGCCCGCTAAAAGTTTCTTATAGAAAACACCATTGCATCTTTGGGTGCACTTAAAGGCGAACTAAGTCCTTTTCGAATAGATGGGATGAAAACAAATAAAGATCAAGCACTTAATAGTTACTATTATTCAAAATGCTATCACGCGACTATTTGTGGTGTGCGTGTCGCATAGTACAAAACCGTTACACACAAAAAAACCGTCAAAACCGTCACAGTTGGTCATCAAAAGATCGCAAGCTATATTGTGCCATCGTTTTTCCACACGCATTTACCTGTATCGCTTGCACACGCGTGTGTGCGTAACACGTAGCGCGCGCAGTCTATTAGTTATGTGTGCTGCTGCCCCGGCTCAAAACTATAGATAGCGGCTTTTTACTTTTTATGATGATTAAGTTTAGTTACCTATTTGCCAATAAAGAAGCCGTCTCTACTGTAAGCCGGCAATGCTCGGAGTTTTTAAATTTCGCGGAGTTTTGGTGGAACACGAATCGGGCGAACATAGTGAATCCTTGTTTGTTTCTTTCATCGAAGGTTTACACGTATAACTTTAATATAATATATAACAGAACTTTTCAACAAACAGTAGGCCTGACCCGACATGCCACAAAGCCATGTGTCGGTTTTATTATTAACCGTAGCATGGAACGATAACGGCACGGCACAGTATTACTGTTAGACTGCGAAGAAAAATGTATACGAGGTACCATTAGTCATCAATTTTCTAAAGACACTGCTCACGCCCTGTGATTTTGAGCGCAACTCGGAACTTGCCCTTTTTTTGTGCTAAGTTTGGAGAGGCTATGATTTAATGTGACAATTCTGATTTTTAGGAGGAATATTCAAAGAGACAGAAGTAGGAGCATGGGTGCATCTGGTATGCGCCCTTTATGTCCCTGGAGTGGCATTCTCAGAGGTTAGTTATAATTTTCCCTATAGATTGACACTAGTTTCATGAATGGCCGAGAAATCGAGTTTTGGGGGGAAGGAAAGAGCGGGGGTGCCCCCTATGTAGTTATGTTCAGAACAGTGAAGGTAAACATTATGTCATCCACCAACGCTTGTCCAAACTCACAATTTTTCACATTTATAATATTAGTAGGATAAAGTTAAACTATTCTCGGTAAACGAGTTCCAGAGTGGAGACCGCGTTTAGCTAAAAGTAGATTGGACGGCCGCCGGCCAGGTGGAATGACGATTTGCGAAAGGCGACTGGCAGAGACTGGATGAGGAGAGCCGAAATTTGCGGTCATTTGAGTTCACAAGGAGAGGCCTACAGTTCAGCATTGGACGAATATAGACTGATGCTGATGTTATCAATTCTCGTGCCAGGTGGAGCGGCTATCCGGTGTGACGCTATTCGAGATGGCGTACTCCCGCTGGGGCGCGCGCTCTTGCGCGCTGTGCCACGACGCGTCGCTGGCGCGCACCGGCGTATGCGTCGGCTGCGATGCCGGCCTCTGCAAGACGTTCTTCCACGTCACTTGGTACGTTATACTATGATGAGCACTCCAACTAAGGCGCGCGTTTAAGTAAAATATTAGTAAACATTCGTGAAACAGACTTCGATACGCATGGTAAATGTGGAAGCAAAACGTTTCGTATGTTGAATATGTCGCATCGCCGTACGTCGATGATGAATGTCATCTAATGATGTACATAATAGGCTACAAATTGTGCAAGTCCAACGCAGACTCGCCAAAATGCTTTTGATAACACTGACAGGCTAGCAACTCTGAAGCCTCAACCAATGCATAATTGTTAACAAGTCTCTTGGCTCATCGTTGGATTTACTTATTTTTTGTAGTGGTCAACGTGAAGGTCTTCTAGCCGAGGCGCATTCGGAAGAGGCCGAGCAAGCTGATCCGTTCTATGCACACTGTCGCCTCCACTCTGACAAAACTTTTGTTAAGAAACGCAAGAGGAACTGGCTCGCCTTACAACTTCGAACAGAGAAGAGGTAAGCAAACCAAGTTTACGGTGACTTGTGTCAAATTAAACTTCCATTAAACTAATTCTAATTATTTATTTAGGAAGCTTGAGTTACATCATAATCCGAACCTGGAAGAGAAGGCAAGAACTCAGCGTAAATTGATAAAGTATAGAAGGAAGTATTTGCAGCAGAAAGAGAACAGAAATCCTCCGTGGGGTACGTTAATTTTCTTTTTTAAAAGCTTTTATTTAACTTCACTTGTATGTATGTATGTATATATCTATGTATTTCTGTCTGTCCTGGAATCTTGCAATTCAAATTTCGTGCACTTCCCGATTAGCTATCCGGGTGAAACGTTCAGGGTTCTCACAAAGCAAAAAAAAAGAAAAAGTGAAAAGAAACAAAAAAATATATGTAAAAAGTGAAAATGGGACAAAAAAAAAACAAGAGAAAAGAAATGAAAAAAAATTATATTCATTGAAAAAAAAGTAGTAAATCTTTTTTTTTTATAATACTTAATTTTTATTTTCTTGTGATGTTTACATACATAGTTTTAATATTGACATTTCATTCTGATATTTTCATTACGTATTCAAATTTACATGTGTTGTTGTTCAGTGCCTACACAGAAGATGGCTCGTATGTTGTACAGCAGTGCTTCTGCAATGAGGAAGTTCCAGCACAAGGCCGAATGTATGGGCATTGATATCCATGCTTTGGAGTTCGAAGATGCACAGGTATTTTAATATGAAATCAGTTTTTAGTCTTGCAGAGTTACCGTTCTTTTTTCGATGGCAAAAAAATACTATATTCATGCTAAACGAACCAAATTGCGCTTAAGAAGTATTTTAAATTATATAGAGGTACACAACAAGAAGACTAAACCTTTAGCCTTCTAACCTGTCATGGCCAAGTCAGATCCGCTCCTGATTGTAATTTCAATGTAATGAGCATTTATTACGAGGGTTTTTTTAGTGGTTAGTACAAGGGTTCCAAAATACTACAGTAGTCACAATGGATCTTTGTGGCTGTGAAGTTAGACTTTGTGCATGACACCATAAAGTAAGCTAGATAGATGATGCGAAAAATGTAAGCGAGTGAGCGAAGCAGTTATACAATGCTGTCTTCACCTTCAACATGGGATTGCGCCTGAAAAATAGCAGCTTGCGCAGCGACTTGCAGACAGCTTCCGAGCCACAAAGATCCGTTGTGCTTGGTAATCATCTAAATTGTTGCGTATTTCCTTTAGTAAAAGACATCAATTTGCAATCTCTCACAGATGGCAGCACTCAAAGATGTATCACGACGTTGGCACGTGCCGCCCGCATTTTCTGTCGAATTCGTGGGCTACTATTTGGAGAGGAACACTCGCGTTACGTCACTGAGGCGCTCTCTCGAACGCCTCACGAAGGAAAATGAAAAGTTGCTGGCCGAAGACGAACACCTCAGGACTGATTATGATGAGGTAAGTTAGCCTTGTCAAAGATATTTTAAGTCAATTGATTGTATCGTCAGGACTGTTATTCACTGTGCTTCATTATTACGAGATCAGCATTTACTGGGTATTCAATCTTATTTTATGGACAGCCGCATCAATCAAATTAAACTTAATCCTGTCACAAAAACTGTTAAAAAACTGTATTATTTTAAAGAGGAAAAAATGCAGTTTTCATTAATGACACATAATTCTCAAATGCAAACACGTCCACGACAAACCTAGGAAGGTTTTTGGTGTGTTTTCATGACTTATTACTTATTCGTAGGTTTTCATATATGTAAGTTTTTATATTAGCCGCTTTGTTGTCACTTTCAAACCTTATTAAAACAAGAGGGATAGCAATAAGTGTCTAGATGTAGTTTACTTTTTGTTTAGTTGGTAGCATTGTTACTTCATTTATTATATTGATTAGGCGTCTAAGCAAAACACCGACGCCTTGACCGAGTTGACATCCACGCGGAACAGCCTTCAGAAGATCTACGACGCTATCGTAGCGCTGAGCCCTAAGAAAACCATCCCGGCCATCATGGAGGACAAGCCCCTTCTACCCAAGGTCCCGCCGAGGTCTACACCTAAGGTCACCCCTCAGCAGTTGCACATACGGTATGATACACGTACACTATACTATACATACGTATTCACACACTATTATACAGCGTGTCCCAGGAAGTAGTGATAAGCGGTGGTCCCGAGGTAGAGCACCCCCAGGGGCATCCGAATAGACCCCACGTATGTTCCGCGACTTTGTTATTTTCGGAGTTATTCCAATTTTCTTTCACAGTCCAGATTTGACCAAACTTACACTAGTATTCAGTTGATTTTTTGTGTGTTGGCAGTGCAGTATTGATCCTTTTTTATGGTGCAACGTTTCACTCAGCGCGCCAAATTCAAATTTGTTAGCTCTATTACTCGTTGTGGGTTCATGAAAACTAATTTTGCGACAATAAATAGGATGTATCAAGAAATTACGGTTAAAATGATCACCTAGAAAAATTTGGTTTAGCTACAAATGTCAATAAGCTTTCATCTTGTTTTTTTGGTTTATTGATAAATGTACTTATACTAGCTTTCAGCTTGATTTTTTGGTTGGTTTAATTTCTTGATATAACTTATTTATTACCGCAAAATAAGTTTTCATGGACCCACAATATTTGGCGCGCTGAGCGAAACGTTGCACCTTAAGACACCAAAATCTTTTTTTTTTTGTTAAAAGCAAAATAATAATAATTTATATCGTTGCCAAAATCTCTCTTCGAAGTTTAGTGGTCAATAACTTCAATTCAGTGGCAGTAAAATACAAAACACATCATAAAATGACTTTTGGAAAGGTCGAAATTATTCGGGTGCTGTATCTCGGAACCTCCGCTTATCACTACTTCCTGGGACATGCATTGTATACATTTAAATTCTAAGGTCCTCAGAAACAGGCTAGTTAATTGCCTCCATTATACACCTAGCGACAAAGCTACTGCACCATAGAGCAACCATGTTCGTGTACACTCTGCATTACCTATTGCACTGGCTATACAATTGCGGGAACAATTTCCGAAAATCTAGCCTGTTTCTGAGGACCTTAAGGAAGAATTAAGTGATCTTAAATTACACTTTTCATAATAATCACATTCAACGGGGCAATGCAGCCAGCGTGCTGCCGACTGGTAGTGGGCTAAAACAGTAATGTATACTCAAAGGCTAAAAAACACTTGGACTACCTACACTCACGTGCAGCTATATCGACTCAACGCCTCATGCGGGCAAACGTGTTTTCCTAATTCTAAAAATACGAAACAAACAATAAAAAATATAAACACTGAAAGTTTTCCATCTCACCTTTATAATTACATAATTTTCGTGAAAATCAATTGAGTATTTTTTGAGATATGATACTTAAATTATACGATTTTTTGTACAACATTGAAAGCAAGCTATAGGGAAACCTTTACGGAAAAAAACATTTTTTTAAATGTAAAATCAATAATATTGGTTATATGATTTGAATAAAAAATAAAGAAAAATAATTTATAGGCATTCCCGGCAATATTTTCAAGCATTAATTTTTCATGGAGACCTAATGATTCCAACGATCAAATAATCGATTTAATTTTTAACTTCAATAATAATAACATCTTTCATCACACCTTTGATTTCGCGCGTAGGAGCTGAGTCGATTTAGCTGCATGCGAGTGTATAAGCCTGCAATGGCATGTATGTGGGTTGTCCAAATGTTTCATGTAGTAGTTAACTAGTTATATTTTGTTGTAGTTAGTCGTTTGTTAAAAAAGGCACTTGCCCAGATTAACAATGATTCCAACTTTCAAATAAACGAATTAATTTTTAAATTAAATAAACATAAAACAGAAAAAAAAAAGATTTCGCGCGTAGGAGCCGAGTCGATTTAGCCGCACGCGAGTGTAGTTCTTCACTTATAAATTACAGGCAAACCTATAAAGTCTTAAAATAAAGTAAATCTCTTAATATTGTAAAATAATACATTCTTCGTAAAAGAGTTCAACTTGCACTTGTTCGTTTTTTTGTACATTTTGTAGCGAATTTAATGTAACTTATGAAACCTTGCTAAATAAAAAATATTCAATAATCTAACACATGGTATCTATTGATGTCGATGTCACTGAAACATTTTGCATATTACCTTGTTTGATTAATGAAAATATTGTGTAATAATAAGAAATTGACAAAAAAACATTAGAATAGAATAAAATAGTAATTTTAGAAATAGAAAATATTCTTAGCTTACATTATCATATTATTTTAGCTTATTTTGTATAAATGTTTTAGTTACGTTTTTTTTTTTTTTTTTTTTTTTATTACGGACTAGGCAATCGTTAGACCACGATCTCACCTGATGGAAAGCGATGATGTGGTCGAAGGTGTAGCACGGTTGCCTAGTAGATACGACCTACCTAGTAGATACACACCGGGGTTATAATAAATAACATATATTTTATATGTGGTGTACAATAAAGAGTTATCTATCTATCTATCTATCAGCTATTTTAAATTATATAAAATGTAAAATACCTGCACCTACGACGTTTCTTTATTTGGAGCATGTTTATATCAAATTCTAGTGTTGGGGAAGGAACTAAACAAAATGTTGCCACAACCAAAATAAGTCTTGGCATAAGATACCAAAATCAATAGTCGTACATTTAAATTATCTTGGACATTTATTTTTGGGCGACTGATAAATTAAACAGTGACTATCAGTTGGCATTTGATTAAATAAACAGTTACAATATTTTTGCAACTATTAAATTGAACAAGCCTCCACAGTCAAGCTGCAATAAAGTTCATAAATGGCGACAAATATAATAGACAGGCATATTTAGATTTTCTTGCTTTAGATATTTAGAAGATTCTAGGCAAGCGTGCTACACCTTCGACCACATCATCGCTTTCCATCAGGTGAGATCGTGGTCAAACGATTGCCTAGTCAGTAATAAAAAAAAAAGAAAAGATTCCCCTTTTTAAATTTTTATTCACCAACAAACATAAATTTTCGTTGGCAGGCAGATAGCTTAATCCGTCATTTAATTAATTGCCTAGCCTTCTAATTGAATGGTGCCATTCAACTAACGGCCTGAATGATATTCAGCCGTATGACATTTAATGAACTGGCTGGCTGATTGCTTAGGCCAAAAAAAAGTTTGTGTAAAAAAAGTCGCAATTCTATCAAACATAGCAGTTTGCAAACAGACAAATGTTTATAAACAGTTTTCATGTTCAACCTAACTTACTTAATGTTTTAGGCGCATTTCTATCAAACATAGTAGTTTGCAAACAGACGAGTCACAGCTAAATTCACATTATATTTGTCACTACACTCTTCATTGTACTATTTTTGCGTAAACGCAATCAAACTGTAAGAAACACCGACAATATAGTAGCTTGCCGACGCCATATTGACCACAGACTTGGCTTCAGCGCCTGATGGCAGTAAGTGGAACTAAATTTAAATAACTAGGCTAGACAAGTAGTTAAAAGTGATCGATCTAAAGCATTTGCCTACCTGTTTAATTGATTGGCTGAATATTATTCAGGCAGTAAATTGAACGAATGCATTCAGTAATCAGACTAGGCAGTTAATTAAACGACGGACTAAGCTATTTGCCTGCGACATAATAACCAATAAAATATTTTACAAATATTTAGTGAGAAAGCTTTCAATTCTCTGGTTTTAGAACTGGATAGTTAAAACTTAACAAGATCTGCTGTAACTATTCAGATTCGTGCTATGCTTGTGTCTACTTGTCGAAATTGATATAAACATGTTCCCGCGCCGCTATGTTCATCAAACCATTAAGTTATTTTCAAAATAACATTAAGAATTATGGTTTATTGTATAGCGACTTGGCCAGCAGGTCAATCACTGTGCCAACAGCGGCCGCACTTAAGATGGGCGTTGGTTTTCCTCTTAGCGACAACCCGGACGCTCGCCAAGGAAAAGTGCTATCTACTTCGTTGGAAGGTGAGACCATCATACATATTTTAAAGCTTTTATTCAACTTCACTAGTATGTATTTATGTATCTATGTATTTTGTCTGTCCTGGAATCTTGCATTTCAAATTTCGAGCACTTCCCGATTAGCTATCCGGCTGAAACTTTCAGGGTAGCTCACAAACCGATGACAAAGCAATAAAAAAAAGGAAAGGAAAAAATAAAATAAAAAAGTTATTGTCAATATACCATTAAAAAAAGTCATTAAAAAAAACGTGTAAGAGTTTTTTTTTAAATATTATACTGATTCTTATGAATAAGACTAAAATGTGTCTATTCGCGCACAAGTTATTGTCAATATACCTAAGAAGGTTTACAAAAATACGGAGTCTGCACCGCTAAACAAACGGGTGATGCATAGAAAATGAAGGCTGCGTATGTATGCGTGAGTGAATAATTAGCGTTTTTTTTGTGGTTGATACACAATTTCATCACGAAAGACAGAATTGTTTTTGATTTTCAGTCAGAGCTTGACGGAATTAACTCGACTAACAAGGTTGAGATCTTGCTGCTATGGGGCGGCCGATTGGTATAACATGGTGTAAGTGTATGCGTGAGGCTTGTGCGTACGAGCGGATCGGCATATCATGGGTGCTTCACTTTCTATTTGGTGGCGGTGTGGAATCCGTCTTTTTAACCCCTGACGCGAAAACAGAGGGGTGTTAATTTTAGTGTGTATCTGTGTGTGTGTCTGTCTGTGGCATTGTAGCTCCCAAATGAGTGGACCGATTTTGATAAGTTTTTTCTGTTGAAGTGTTCGAAATGGTTTTAGAGGCTATAATGAGGGGGTTATGTAATTTTTTTATTTGTCCTTTTTTAAACATTCTTGAGTATATCATTTTGACTAACCTCAACGTTTCGATCAAGTTGCACTGACAGTGGCCACGAGAAGACTGGAGAGTGGAGAGAGTATCAGCGTCGTGAACGCCAGGCGTTTTTTCCAACTACCCGCCTTTGGTCTTATAAAACGAAAATTCCCCGATCGCGACACACAACCTAAAAAACAACGCTTGAAGATAAATAGCGACGCTAATTATGTACCAGATTACACGAACGAAGCAGACAACTTTATATCCATCTTCTCGATCAAAATGTTGAAATACCAGTTTCATGAGATAAACAAAATCCATTGTATTCAAATGCTGTCCTGTCCATATTGATAAAATTTTGTGGAAATAGTATGCGTGTGGACACAGATACAAAGTTTTTTAAAGCAGATCTAGTTTTACCCTATTTATAATATTCATCATCATCAGCCTGTGTTCGTCCACTGCTGGACATAGGCCTCTCCCAATGAACACCACAGAGCCGATCTTCGGCTCTTCTCATCCAGTTTCTGCCGGCCGCCTTCCGCAGGTCGTCACTCCGCCTGGCCGTTAGGCGTCCTACAATACGTTTGCCAAGTCGCGGTCTCCGTTCGAGGACTTGTACTCTGGCGGTTGTCCGTACTTCGACCAACGACGAAGATCAGTCCAGCCTGTTGCCACAATTCTATTTATGTTACGATGAGCAAATTAAGAGTGAAATAAAGTATTTACACATTTATTACTTTTCGGATGATGAAAGGGGCGTAAAATATATAGTATAACCTCTCTAGATATTTCTACGATCTTGCCACAATATATAGGTCTATAAAATAAGTCGGGTTTGTCCGAACATGCACCCGTGTCTGTCATATGTTCCCACAGAAATCTTATATTATCCCGCATGTACACCAAAAGGTGTATAAGATCTTGCTCTCTTCCTCCATAGAATATACATTTTTTCCGAGCATGGACTAGTGATAATATAGGTATCTTAAAACTAATATCTGGACACAAAAACTTCCCCGATAAGTGGTTAATTTCTACCAATTCAAGTGGCAGCCATTTTGATGTTTCTGTCGCGCTATAAAATGATCAACAATTAATTTCAATGTTTTTTTTATTAGATCAACATATTTTTAGATATTCTACAATACAATAACAAAATTATGCCATAAGAGTTATTGTTGTTTGAACATGCTGTTGCGCGAACAACCAACAGTTTTTCTTACCTGCTCGCATTGGAATGCGCTGGGCCCCTACCAGCTGTCGCATAAGGCCTTTCGCGCTAAGTAAAGTTGCAGATGTGATTAGGTAGTAAGCCTTCGTAAGGCGGCCGTTGCAGATGTGCTTGAAGATGCAGGCTTTGAGGCCTTGTTCGGAAGGGTTTCTCACAGTTCAGCCGCAACGACCGCGTCCGTCACCATCGACCGTTCCAAAGAGTGTACTGACCCGTTCCACCGCTCGCAGCGACCTCGCTCAGCGATGGCGGCGCCAGCGTAGCGGGGCGCGAGTGCGCGGCGTGCGGCCGCAGCAGCGAGCGGCACCTGATGGCAGCGTGCGACACGTGCCGCCAGCACTACCACCTGCACTGCCTCAACCCGCCGCTGCAGCGCCCGCCTAAGAAGAGCAAGCTCTATGGATGGTAAGCTCACTAATGTTATTGCACGACTGCCCAAATAAGGAGTGTAATGTTTTCATGGTTCATGTATCTATGTATGTATGTGAGTTTCTTTGTTGCACCATAACTTTTAATTGCCTGAACAGATTTGGATGTATTGGTATCGTTAGAATCCTTTTTCATCCCGAGTAAAAAAGGCTATATTTTTTTGTAAATTAAAAGTTCGTTTTTTTTCCGGGCAGTCGTGTTTTTTTCTCCTACTTTGATGAAAAGTAAGAGAAAAAAACTTTATTACTTTGTGTCATAAAAAAGCCAATTAGAGCTTTAAAAATGAATACTTACTCGGAACATTTCGTAAGCGCGATGCAGAACACCATACAATAGAACTGACAGTCCATACAAAACGTAAAAAATTTGCATAAAACCCGATTAGCTCCATCTATTACCTTTAGAAGTGCATGCTTTTTACTCCTTTACGCTCAAACGGCTAAAAGATTTGGATGAAATTTGGTATCCTGTACTTGTACGGTACTTATATACTGGATTAACACATAGGCTAGTTTTCATCATCATAATCATCCATCATCATAATATACGCGGGTCAACCGCGGAGCGCAGCTAGTAATAACATAATGTCACAGAATAAATAATAGCAGAAGTTGAACTTCGCGCAACCATTAATAGAAATAGCGACTCTAGCTACTAAGCAACAAAGTGCAATTCAGCTCGCATAAGCGCTCAGTGCCTAACGCGATATTCACCTAAACGTTGCCGCTCTCTTCTAACGCGTAACACTGTCGCTGTCTGGCGTGGAGTGACGCGCTAGCTGTGGCGCTAGGGTTGGTCGGCTTGCCGCTGCTACTATAATATTCGTCGTCTATATACCTACTTGACCACGTAATCTATCTTATGTTTGATGCGATGACACGGTCAATGAGGTAGATTGAAAATGAATATTAAAATCCGTATTTTGTAATTAAAAAATGAAAGTAAACCTTCAATCTTTAGGCTACCTAGATACCTCTTTGTTTAACATTCCTCATTAACTTACAATAATAATAATATTTTCACATTTTGCACTAATTAAAAAGTTCGTAGAACAAAAACATAAATAACACTCCTGTTTTTGGGCAGTCGTGTAAAAAACTGGTTGTTTACATTTTCACTATACTAATTCTTAAATATCTCCTTAAGAGCCATTTCACAAAATTAGGTTGCACAAATTTAGGTAAATACCGGCGCTCGCCAGCAAGAGTGAGAGCGCACGACTCGGCGACGACGGATAGCGCGACTAGGAATAACATGGTTTGATACTTGCGGACTGAAATTTTGAAATTTTCGAAAACGGGCCTCGATCTTAATTAATTGATTTCTTTTAAATTCTTATCAAATAAATATAGTCCGTATCTATACATATAATAAAACTGTTACAGGTCCAATTCTGTACAATGAAGATATTAAGTAATTTTTTTTTTTGGGTGTTGTTTTATTTTTGATACTGAAGCCAAAACAGTTTTTTTTTCATTTTTGTCTGTGTGTCTGTCTATCTTAATGTATCTTGGCTAGACATCACGCCGAAACTACTGAATGAATTTAAATGAAACTTGGTATGATTTGAGTTCACTCTGAAACTACGCGTACTGAATGAATTCAAATGAAAATTGGCATGATTTGAGTTCATACTACGAAGTAGGACATATAATACTTTTAATCTGTAAAAGGAAGATACAACAAAAAAGGTTACTAAAAATAAGCTACTGGAAAAGATTATAACATTTTTAAAAATCGTGTCTGTCTGTGTGTTTGTTCACGCATCACGTTAAAACTACTGGACTGATTGCGATGCGGTTTACTACTGTTTGATAGCTTAGAGTTTGACTTAAAAACTGGTTTACTTATTATATATACACAATCCGACTAGAATCCGATTCCGAGTAGAAGCCGAACAATCGATAAAAACTTTTAGGCGGCGGAAGGAATTTAGTTTAAATGTTGGTATATTGGTATTTTAGGTCTTGAAATAGTAATAGAGTTATTTTAAAATAGAGAAATAGCCACGCGTGCGAAGCCGCGGGTACTGCTAGTAAGTCTATATAAATATAGTATTTTTCTAGTTCAATAAAAGACATAAAAATACCTTTCAAAATAACTTTATTCAAAAATATTGACTGGCATCAAATTATATAAATATTTGCCGTAAAGGCATTGATCTCGTCTTTCTAGGGTATAGCATTTTTTCTTGCCAAAATATGTCAGCTCTAACGATCCTTACGACTTTCAGTGGAAAATCTAAACCAGTCCTCACTGCAAATAAACATACATTTCTTCTGGTAATGTGGAGCTGGCCTTGTACCTGATAGTACCAATCGTGATTTTGGTTCATGTTGACTTGAGTTTGGTTCAATTTGAAACATTTAAGTTTATTTTCTTGAATGGCAGTATTAGGATCTATTCCGAAAACGGAGCTAGGGCATTTTACTTCCACTAAACCATCATTGCACAGTCCGTCGGGTGTCGCTCCTAAAAAACAGTGTTCCATGTCAATAAAAACTCCACACTTTCCTATTACTGTATTTTTTTGTTCACTGAGTTGTTGCAAAGCCTTTGGTTCGTTGTCTCTACCGTGTTTTATCGAGATAATATTATCTAATTTGTATGTATATAGAATTGATTTCACCAGAGGAGCTGAGTTTTGATTTGGACGTCTTTTACAAACCTTTCCAAAGGGAGACGCTGTGAGTATACATCTTCGAAGCTCGAGCCACAAAGCGCTTTCTGCTTGCTTGTTTCTGCTCTCTCAATTTCATGACGATTCGTAGCTTGTTCTTTTAAATTATTTAAAAACAGCGCTTTTCCTCTTTCATAGTCTTCGGCATCCATATCCGGTCGTTCACATTCACTGCCGTAATGACCATCCACGGGATTGAAATTTATTTTTTTACGAGAACTGCTTCCACGGGCCATAACTTCTCGAGCATTTTTAGTACATCTTCTAGCTTCCAGCAGTTTCAGAGATTTTCCCGGACTAGTGTGACAAATCGATTTATACAATGTATACTGTGGCATTCCTGTATTAAACGATACCACTGCAGCATGACATCGGGTAGTGTAAGAGTCCTTTAGAGAAAAATTTACTCTCTTGCCACCTACCATTTTAGCCACAATGCTGTTGAATTGCTCAGCACGATTATTTGTGTAGCAATGTAACAGACTTCGGGAATTGAAAGCAAGCTGAGACGCGTTTTTTCGAAGTTTAAGAATCAGAGTAGGTATAAGTGGGACCAGATTCTGTTCACTTTTTCTTTCCTCTGTACAGTAATAACTGTCACATTCTGAATGGTCCCCAAAAATATGACGGGGACTATTAATTATGTCTTTTTGAAGATTTTCGATTTTATTTGAATCTGATCCGTTGTTCTGTTATCTGTGCTTCACAGCAGAACGTACAGCGGTTCTTAACCTTTTTAAACGGTCCATATTTAAAAGTTTGCGTTCACTTAGAGGAATGGTGGTATCTTTTTGAAGTTGTAAGTTCTTTCCATTGTAATTTCTCAACAAATGGTTTGTGCACTCATTTTTTTGTATACTCTCTAGGATACTTTTATAGGTTCTAGAGTCCCCATATGCAATTCAAGTTTTATATATTAGATTCCGTTCTTTTATAGAATTCTTGAACCCTTCAACCAATATCGCTTGCTCCATGCTGGTAGACGATCCTGAATTATTTTTAGTGCACTTATGAGTTTTTGGGGCCTGTCTTTTTTTGCTCGCACGGGCGCAAATCACACAGTATTTATTGCGAACCCCAATGTGTAAAACTTTACCACTATGCTCTCCTATAATGGCCGCAACACCAGAAAGCGCAGAGTAATTATTTTTGTAGGAGCGTTTACCCCAACATGCATCTGCTTCGACCGGTATCATTGCAAGACCTGCATTATTAATATCGCCACGTGATTTTGCCGCTTTAATTTCCTCTTTGGCAGCATTTAACATTGTTTCTTCGGCTGCAGTCTTCCACATATCAGAAATAGCATCATGTGTTTTACTATATAACCGAAATGGCATTGTTGGTAAATCTATAGATGCAGTGAGCTCATTTAAGTTCGACCAATTCCCGTAATTATTGCACCTGACACAGCTCCAGCATTAACGTCAAGCCTTGATTGTTCCTCGGAGTCTGAAGTTTTCATTATGAAGCTTGATCCACAAAACATACACTTCAAGTTAAATTTAGATATAAGACCTACTTTTTTTCTTTTTCTATTTTAAGATAGTTTAATTTGCAGCCAAAATTCTCACTGTGCTCACTTATAGCCACCAACTGACTCCAAACATATTGGAAATCAATTATTCGCCTGCCTTCTACTTGTTAATCATCCTAAAACAAAAATAATAATATTATGAATATTTAGTAGATACTTAAAAAATATGGAAATTTAAAAAATATAAAAAATATTTACAATTGGTTGAGAAACTTCCTTTGGTATGTCAGATTCAGATTCTTCTTCAAGAAACTGTTTGTCCTGTTAAATGAAAGAAAGAAATATTAATATACTGTATTCTACAAGTAAAGCCCTTTCATTCGATACCCATATTGACGGGGTTCTTAAAAATATATATTTGTGATTCGCCATTATGTGGCAGCGGCCATCTTGTATTTAGAATGATACAGCTGTATTCTACTAGTCAAGCTCTTTCATTTGATACCCATATCAAGGGGTTTGTAAAATAAATCATAATCCGACATTTTGTTGCGGCGGCCATCTTGGATGTATAATATTATTCAATACATGTTATTGTATTGTTATCAGAACTAAATTAATAAATAAAACTTACAATTTCCATTATCGAATTGGATTCCTTTGAACATGTACCCAAAACAGCCTCAGTATTAATGGTACTATTTTTTCAGCACGACTTATCCTATTTCTCATTCTAAAATACAATAAAATATCTGTTATGTTTATATCTTTAACTACAACTATGTATATATTGCAAAATTAGATATTAAAACAAAAAAATCGCCTGTATAAACTAAAAAGTACCAAATATTAATTTACTAACAAAAATTATTTATAATAATTTTACGACACTTTATCCCATCAAAATCTAAGTGCTAGTTTGAAAGATCCAAATAATCACGTAAAAATCATAACATTTTTTATGAAACTTTCGTGTTAAACCATTAATAATTTTGTAATCCTACTTTTAGTTTTGAGGAAGTGGACAATAATACATACATAAAAACATGAGTTCATACACTTAGAATTTCTGATATCCAAACAGAACATAATACCTGAACTGAATATTACCCGTTTTTGATGATATTATCGATACAAACAGGTGAACTTGAGAATCTTTTTTTAAATTCTTACCTCGCTTCTGTTGCTTTCTGTATGGCTGCATAATTATGACGTTTCCTTTTTTTAACACAGTGATAAATGGGATTTTTTCGTCCCATTGCTAATACTAAAAATACAAAAATGTATTGTTATTGTTATATACAATACATCAATACTAATATTACTCAACAAAAATATACACTTAAAAAATACTCACGCGATCAAAACGTTGTGGTCGTACTATAAACTTGCGTTTATGCGTCTCGCGTACGGAAAATCGGGGCGCAGCAAAACTGACACAGGTCCTACATCGATAAGATCGCGCTTTTTTTTTTTTTAGAAAGGATATGTGTTGGTCTATAACTGACCTCTACAGCGCACGCCAAAGTTAAGTTTTTGGCCACTTGCTCAAGGGCACCCAGGGGGTACGAACCTCGGCTTGGACATTTGCCATTGATTACTTGGGGAGTATCGAACTAAGAGGGAGTATCGAACTAATGGGGAGTATCGAACTAAGGGGAGTATCGAACTAACGGGGAGTATCGAACTAAAGATCGGCGCGCGCCTGTACATCGTAATTTATAGTAAATTTAAAATAATGCTAAGTATTTTTTTATGTCTTATCAGAGGGAATTTCAATTAAAAATAAGAATCAGATTCACTTAAGCACATACTTTATTTTAATATAGTATTTTGTTTGAAATTACGCTTTATTTGAAGCAAAAAAAACGTGGCAAACTGCCGGTATAATTCGGGGTAATTAGCGGAATTTCTTCTTTTTTTTTTTTAACGATACTGTGATGAAAAAACTATATTCTAATACATTATCTACCTACAGATGTATATGCCTGATGTATAGGTTTTTTCATCAGTCATTTTGATGAATTTTTATAAAAGATTTAGGAGTCTGAATTTGACTGTTTGTTTTAATTTTCGTAAAACTAGGTGCGAACGATTGACTACTACAAAATAAATAAAGTAGTAT
Source organism: Alsophila aescularia (assembly GCA_946251855.1). Classification (NCBI taxonomy): domain Eukaryota; kingdom Metazoa; phylum Arthropoda; class Insecta; order Lepidoptera; family Geometridae; genus Alsophila; species Alsophila aescularia. The sequence goes on along the minus strand of OX276375.1, from coordinate 17,574,413 downwards.
TTGTAAATGTGGAACATTGAATCATTGATTGTTCTATTTTAAACATTTTTTTAATATTGTAAAAGTCGTTTCTAAGATGGTAAATTAAGCGCTTGAAATATAAGATTATCGCGCGAAAACGTGAAATGGCTCTTAACACGTGGACTGATTTACACGATTCAAGCGGATAAAATGGTTTTAGACATAGACCTTTTATTTGACACCAAAATCGTTAAGATATCATAACAAACATAAAATCACATGTTCAAGTTGCTGTCGTAATTATCCAACATGTATGAAACGCGTAACAATTCTTTTAAAAACTATGTTATATAACGTTAAACGTTAAATTTATTTTAAAGTGGGTCTAATTCAAAATAAAGGAATCCAATTTTATTTGTTAATAACGCGATAATCTAAAATACTTAAGTAGGTAGGTAGGTAGTTCTAAAATACAAAGCAAAAATGTGTGTGACATGACTCAATGAAATAAAAATAAGTTTTGAAGTACCTAAGTACTCTTTTTTTAATTTAATTTACAAGTTTTGATTATTGTCTTTGATTAGAAGCACTCGCAATTGCAGCGAATTTTAAGTCTTTCGGGTAGAACAGTTAGCAAAAAAATATGCATGTATGTTAATTTTTTGTTAGCACGCACATAGACTGTTGAAAATATAAATCTTTTATATGGAACAAGTTCCACCACTTCATATTTACATTCTAGTCAAACGCCAATCAAAAAAATACAATGTAGGTACCTATTTAGGTAGGTACAAACTAACGGACTCCGCTTGCAAAGTCGCGGGCAAAACATAACACACCTATTAATATGTACTTACTATATATATATTTTTTGTCGTTTTAGTCATTCAGTAGACAGATATGTGATAACTTTATTGTGATAAAGACAAAAAACTTCGAGTCATTTTTTCCTACTAAGGCATCCCTTTACACAACAATTGTTATTATTGTTACGTTTTGCCATTACTAGCGAAAGTTCAAACAAGCGACACGGTAAGCGTCTGAATTCAAGCTCGCGGCGGCCTCGCCTGATTTGTAGCCCCGGAGCTCAGCGGCGCGATTACAGAACTTGGTTACAATCGGATTATCAGTATCAATATTACTAATGCCTTGCGATAGAGTCGAAATTGCTATGAAAAAAGTGATAATCCGATTGTAACCAAGTTCTGTAATCGGGCTGCAGCAATCTGTAGGTTGTTAGCTAGCGTAAGTAGGTAAAGTGACAGATGCCTGATAATGTCACCTTGTCGATATAAAAATGCGCATGCGTGCTTTTAGTTTTGATCGATCACATTCTTAATTAGATCCTAACCTAACTAATATTCCTTTGTAAAATTCTACAACACTCACAAGTTTGCAATACAATATAACGTCAGCTCTGGTTTTCCAAATGTCTATTGGCAACAGTACCGCAGGCAGTAAACGACCTATTTTTTATCCCTCAGGCAATGCTCCGAATGCGACAAAACATCCGACTCGGAACCGGAAATGCTCGAAAAGAAAGTGCCGCGACGTTCACGCATCCGCTACAGCAAAGATGGCGCCATCATCACCGACCCACAGAGCCCGACCCCCGACCCCTCCCCTTCGAAACCTACCGAAAAGCCACCCAAAATTGAAAAACCAGTGAAAATAGTAACGTCAGAAAACCAATCACCCATCAAGGTGACGATCAAAGCGTTTGAATTCAGCAGCGACCACGAAACAGATTTGAAACTAAGGAAAGAAAAGAAGATCAAGAAAAAGAAAGAGCACATTACTGATGGCGATCCGAAGAAAATCCACAAACGGAGCTTCACATCCCCCGCTTTGACAAACACTCCGCTGATGTCTATTACGCCGATAGTAGCGGACAGTCCGAACGACTCTCACAACGAGAATTCCAATGCATCAACGAGCACAGCTAAACAGGAATTTGTTCCTCAGAATCTTTCTTTCTCAGCTCTTCTTAGTGATAAAGAAAGAGACAGCAAGGCTATCGAGAGCTCCATAGAAAACACCTTGGCTAATCTATCTTCGGACATCGCTACGTACAAAGCGAATAGGAAACGAAGGAAGGAAAAGCACAGGTCGCGATACTCGCCGGACTTCATGCGTTCGCCGTCGAAGTCGCACAAACATAAACGGAAGAAAAAGAATCAGGATATGGAAAATCCTGAACCACCTCATCCGAGGATCACTATCAAGGTACTTTCACCTTTATATATATATTTTTTAAAGTATACTTAAACCTAACCTTGGTATGACCTAAATTACTGTTTTATTAACCCCGAACTCGATAAGAGAGGGGTGTTATAAGTTTAGGGTATGTATCGTTGTACGCCACAGACAGACATACGAATATGTCTGTCTGTGGCATCGTAGCTCCCAAACGAACGGACCGATTTTGATGATTTTTCTGTTTGAAAGCTTATGTGATCGAGATGGTTCTTAGCTGTATTGGGGAAGGCGGGAGGATCGTATTTCCGAAACGAATGGACCAACTTTAACGCGGTTTTTTATGTTTGAAAGCGGATGTGATCAAAATGCTTTTTTTTATTTGTGCTTTTAACCAGACTGCGCAACGCAAAGGATGGTAATGTGTATATCAGCCTATTACATACACAATGTATGTCTGTTCCTATATCTCACTTGAACCGATTATGATGATTCTAATGATTCAATATGGCGATAGCTCTCTAACTATGTTAACCCGGCGCCAATGACGTGAAAATAATCCCGCAGCCAATGACGCAGGTCACCGTGACCCTGAATTCAACGTCATATTTTCATGAATTTAAAAAAGTTACGTGAAATTTAATTAGTATTTATTAAATATAGGTTAAAAATCCGTACAATAAAATAAAATAAGTTATCGTATAAATATTAATTAGGTTTTCAGCAACACACGCAAAATCAACTATAAAATAACATTGATATGTTTTTAATTTTTGCATATTATTTTAACCTTTAATATTAATCAATATTAATGAATTTCCGTACTAAAAGAGAAACCACACTAACTTCTTATCACAAAACTAACAAGATATCAGTCTTCTACTTCCTAATTCAGCATCATGGAAGTTCTGCAATTATTGCAGTACGGAATCGAATGGTCTGGGCATAGTATACATTCAGCATGCATGAGAACTGCTGTTTGTTTTGTGGATGTTGTGTCAAAATATCGACTTTATCTGATGAATCCGAATTAGTCGACGTATCAATTTGTCCCGTATCACAAGCGTTTTGTTCAGTACCGCTACTGTTAGTACGTTCGGATAAATGGTCTTCATAGTCGACGTCCGAAGCAATGACTCAATTACTCTCTTCTAACACCACCAAAATTGGATCTGGATTGTTATTGAGTGCCATTTTTTTAAAGCACTAAAAAAGAAAGCGACACATTGAAAACAAACACTAAATAAACAAAAATAATACGTCACGAAAATAGCAAGCCAGCAATGACGCAGGGTCATATGTACCCGGTTTGACTCGTCGCACGTATGTCTCGCTGCGCAGGCGGCGTCACACTGAAGTTGCAAGCGTTTTGGGTTGGAGGGAGATGTATCTCCAGATTGTCCAGCTGCACGAAATGCATAGTTGGCATTAAAAAAAGTTATAGCGGTTTGAAATCGCTCAGGGTCAGTGTGACCCTGCGTCATTGGCGTTAATATGGGTAGCATTAAATACGTATTAGAAAATCATATATAGGTTTCTTGTATCATTTTTCATTTCGAATTACCATTTAGGATCTACTCGTATAACGATTTAAAGTTCGCTGTCGGGTTTTTTCATAAAGCACTTATTGAAATAGTAATCCTTTGTCGAGTGCAGCCGCTAATACGATAATATTTTTACGTTACAGATCAAACCAATACCAAAACCGGACGGGTCTCTTGATACGCAGATGTTCTACGTACCCACTGACAGTAACGACGGCCCGCCGCCCTCTGTTATGAAGAAATTTAACAAAGTAAGTTACCCAATTCAAACAGAATTAAAGAATAATTAAATATATGTTATCTTGCTGAAAGTATTACAATGTTGTGCGCCAACCGCTAAATACAGAATATAATTTAGATAATAATTGAATCACTATCCTAGGTATAAGTACTTTTAGCTGGCTACAGTTCTAGCAAGTCACGAGCGAGTTTATCTATTATCTATAATTATAATAAAGCAGTGAGTAAAGAAAAGTCTGTACAAAGAAGATAATAAAAAAAAAAGACTAGGGTACTTAAAATAAGCTACTGAACAAGTTTTTTCTGCCAAGTCGTGTCTGCCTGTTTGTGTGTTTGTTAGTTTGTTTATCTGTATGTTTGTTCGCGCATCACAAAAAAGACTTGACCGCTTGCGATGTGATTTTCACTGTTGGTTAGCTTAGGGTTTGACTTAAAATCTGGGTACTTTGTATCTCAATCCGATGAGTAGAAACCGAGCAATCGACAAAAATATTTTTGACGGCTGAAGGAATTTTGATAAAATATTGGTACATTGGTATTTTAGGTCCTGGAATAGCACATAGAGTACTTTTAACGTAGAGAAATGATCACGATGCGAAGCCGCGGGCACAGCTATTAATAGTAATAAAGCCTTATGATGCGTTACGTTATCATTGGCCTCACAAACAAATCACTTACAATGCATTTTATCATGCCAACCAACGCACTTCCACACAAAATCACAAAGTCTAATAAGGTTACTGAAATAAAAAAGATATGAGCCGTCGCGGGACGCCTGGCAGATGTGTAAACGTAAAAAAAGAAAATAACTAAAACAACGAGCACCGTTTTGCACAGCGCGCTTCTTCTTATTCATCATCATCATCTGACGACCGTTGGTCTAGTGGCTAGAGATCCTAGGTGCGAAATCGAACGGTCGCGGGTTCGAATCCTGCAAGGTGCAAATATATATTTAATTATCGCTCGATCGCCACGCCAACAGTCGGTGTTACCCCCGTACCGCACCATTAGATGTTTACACATCGAAAACCGGCAAAGAGCGTGTAGGAATCGCATAGAAAAATTATATTCTGTGCGTGTACGCATTGTCCATCCTATTGAGTTGACATGTTGTACTGATGTTGTCGGCACTTGCGTGAAGGTTTCTAAAATAAAAAAACCGTTTTAGTGGGTGTACGACACGCATAGACAATAATTGCGCGCAATGTTCACCCGATTGAGTTGAAACTTTATGCAGTTATTGTTGTTGGCGCTTGCGTGAAAGGTTCTGATATAAAACAATGAAGAAAAATAACTAGCTTTAAAGCTAAAAAACACACCTGCCCTGCCAAAAAAGAGGGGAGGGGGTTGTAAGGATTCTAACGATACCCCATACGTCTAAACCTGTTCAGGCAAAAAGTTGTGGTGGCATAAAGAAACTGACATACATTAATGCTAAAAACAATACACTCCTTTTTTGGGCAGTTGTGTAAAAAGAGACATTGTGATGCAAGCCGGGCATTAGTATGTCTACTGCCCGGCAGGTTTATTAGGTAACTTGACGGACGTGGTAGGGCTGCTGATATGCAACAAATTTAAGCGCACCAATGTATGGCGGAAAGTTAATAGTTCATGAGATATTTGAAATTTTGCGGTTTTTATACGCTTTATATTAGCTTCACTTGTATGTTTGTATGTTTGTAACCGACTCCTTTGGACGCTATTTTGACCCCCTTTAAACGGTCAGATTTCATTCAAATTTTGCACACCTGACAAAGACATATATAAAGATATAAAGCGTGTTTTTTAGTTTTTTTAAACTATTATTTATTAGTAAAATACCTCATTTTTAGCATTTGTGATGAAATAAAAAAGGAATGGCAAATTGAATGTAATTTAAATTATTTTTTATTTGTAGATGTCTTATTATCGAAGCTTAACAGACAATAAAATATCTAAAAATATATCCACTATGTTTTTTTTTTGATAATTTTACCTCACCGCTATTGTTCGATACAGTACCCCTAGTACGAGTTTTTATAGTTTTTGTAAACGAAATGTAGTTTCGTTTAGTTCCATACATTTACTGGCAGCGCCTCTAGCGGAAACTTGCAGGAACTAAAATCGGTAGGACAGGTTTTATCAAATGGTAGTATTCGAATTCGATAAAAGATTTCGGATATTCCTTGCATTTTAGCAGTACGGGTTGCCACTTTGACAAGTTAGTGGTAGTAAACTTTGACGAATTCGATCATTTTCAAAGTATTGTTACTCGTTGGATAATTTTTTGTGAGAGCTTCATGACATCTTGCAATTTTTTATTTTATTATGATAACTAGACGGTATCTTGCGTGGAGGTTAGCCTCGGAGGCTGTTGAAATTGACCGTCGTGAAGAGGAGCGACAGGAGCTTGACGTAGGCGGAGATTAATTACACCCAGCCGCATCTCTTACACTAACTTTGTGCAACGGTATCGGTTCACGGGCTCACTAAAGAAGGTTTTTTTTCTATCTCTGTAATACTCTGCGAGAAAATACAAATCTCAGAAACTCTCAAATAATCTCTCTAGATACCAAGGTAAGTTAATAGTTAGGTATCTAAGTACTCATACCTATAGACACTTCTTATTTTGAACTAGTATTTTGTATTTTTGTAGCACTTATGTACCTACCTACAACATAGTAACATATACATCAATGCCTACAACAATACTTCCAAGTACTGTTCGTTAGTACTGAACCAAGTTAAAGACTAAAGGTACCGAAAGAATCAGAAAAAATAATCAATTAAACGAAAATGGATAATCATTTTTTCCCAATAAACCCACAGATAAAAACGACATACGAAAAACAAAACGTCAAACACCAATACGGTGGACTATATTTTGTCTCTTTTTGCTTGTGGGGAAAAGGGATAGAAATATGTAGTGTGAAGTTCGTTCAATCGAGCTCTTCGTTTTTTTTATCGTGTGAACTTACACGCAAAACTGTTAGTTCGCTAGCTCACGAAACTTTTTTCCGTTTTCTTAATGCGTAAACCCGTACTAGGCGTACTGATCTGTTTAGAATACGCCGAATACGCCGTATTACCTCTCTATACAGTCTACAATAAACAGATATGACTTCAACATAAATAAATATAATTAAAAACTATAAATAAATAAATAAGTTATAAAATAAATAAGTTATTTAATAAATACGTTATTAAATAAATAACTGAGAGCCACACGCGCTCGTGAATTACAGGAACAGAACACACACTGTAATAAGTTTTATTGTTGTTGTAGCAAGCGGAACAAGTGGCCTCCAAGCAAGCGGCGCTTCCTCAAGAAACGCCGCCTGCGCCGGTGATACTGGAATCTACTAACTTGGACACTACTCCAGTAAGTTTATCTAAACGTCACATACTATAATATTCTAGGTCAATAAATCGACGCCAAGTATGAGATTTTACCACTGGTAGCTTTTACCATCGTCAACTGTACGGTCATTTAGAACCAAGTGTTCTCACGCGTAACGACGGTAAAAGCACTGACGGAATGACTTATTCCACGGAAGTCGGGGCGAGTGGGACACCACTTGCGTAGACACACTGCACTGTCTCATCTTTCAGGAACTCAAAATAAGGCAGAAGCGGTGGGTCAGCGGAGAACCACAAAAGACACAAATATACTACCCTTAACAATGGCTCTATAATAATATAATGGGCACAGAAGAAATAATAGTACTAACGTACAGAAGGATCACTCCGCTAAGACAACTAAATAAAAAGCGACTCTTGCCGCCGCGCAATAAAGTGCAATTCAGCTCGCACGACTTTGAGAATGCGTATCATTTTACTAGCCTAGAATGAGTCTCTCTTTCTAACGCGTAAGTCTATCTCACATGAGTCAGGTAGCTCCACTGAATTAAGGGTACTCGAGTTGCTAGCGGCCGGTAGGTAATTAGCGCGCGCAAGTACATCGAGTGAAACAGGCCTGCTTTGGGGTCAAGCAACACGTGACCAAAATCATCATCATCATCATCATCATCGTCGTCATCAGCTTATGCTTGTCTATTGGACGAAGGCCTCTTCTAATATACGCCACTGAGCTCTTCAGCTCTCATCCATTTTCTGCCAGCCGCTTTTCGCAGGTCGTTACTTTACTTGGCCACAGGGCGTGCTACACTACGTTTGCCTAAACGTGGTCTCCACCTCGAGAACTCGTCTACCACAACGGTTATCGTTTCTTCGGGAAATGTGACCAGGCCCACTGCCACTTCAGCTTGCTTATACTTAGAGCTATGTCAGTTACATTGGTTCTCCGTCGGATATCTTCATTACGAATATTGTCCTTCAGAGAAACTCCAAGCAACTCGCTGAGCGACTTTAAATTTCTGGACTAGTGTGTGTCTACGTGTCGGCTCCGTAGGACATGACTGGCAGGACGCACTGATTGAAGACTTGACTAAAATGCTGGCCTTTATTTAGAACAAACATTAAGCATTGCCATATAACGTAGCAATTCAGACAGCATTTTGGGTCTACTAGTAGCGGCTTATTTCATTAAGGGCCTATTACACTACCTCCAGCTAGACTGAAAAGCCGTAATAGCTTCATGCGGTCTACAGAGCCAGCAAAACTCCACCCATTCAAAGCCAAAGTCCAACTGTGGCAGACTAATCAGGACTAGTCAGGTGGCCCACTCCACCTGACTACGTAGCCCCAAAAGAAGCTCTTCCTCCCGGTTATGGCCAGTCATGGCCTGTGTGGAGGTGCCTAAATCGGCTCCGAGCTGGTGTGGGGAGGTGTAGATATAATATGAGTAAATGGGGCATCATTGATCCACCTGAAGCGCATTGCGGTTGCGGTGCCCCAACTCAAACCATGCCGCATTTGCTCAAATGCCCCGCGTGCCCGAACACCTGCACTAGAAAGGACCTAACGGAGGCCACAGATAGCGCGATCGAGGTGGCAACTTTCTGGTCCAACTATATATCAACTATAACTATAAGTTACAACTATCGAATCATTGACACGATAGAAGAGAAAAGAAGACACGACCTTCAAGTAAAGCGTTGATCACTTGCTAAATAACGTTACTCGGCAAGTAAAAGTAACGGGTATCTCTTACATTTAATTCTTGTTTAGTATTACTCAGGCATGGTGAAATTCATACGTACAGTTACTGGTGAGATTAACTCGGGATCAGCCTTTAATATTAATGTTAAGTTCGGATGGGGGTTGTAAGGATTCTAACGATACCCCATAAGTCTGAATCTATTCAGGTATTCATTACTGGAAGGTCGTGAAATAGGCTAAGTTTAGTTTAATTTACTTATTTTATATGGTTGTATTTTCTGAAATAAATGTGGGTAGTCCTAGAATAATACATTACTATTGGAGTCTATCGTAACTTTTCCATATTCTGTTTAACAAACAGGAGTTTGTAGATCTATCTTTTAATCACCATAAAAAGATAGATGTACAAACTCCTGATAGGCCTGTTTTCTTCGAAATTTAAAACAGTAGCACAAATATTTCCGAGCAATTTTGAGAAATTGATATTTTATGCTTGAAAAATTGAAATAAAGTTAATTATGAAATACCGTAGCATATTGTGTATTTTTGTGCAAGCTTGACCCTATGCCGGAGATACCGGAACCTATTGAACCGTCGACGATACCTCTGCCGCCGAGTAAACCCAAGGTAACATCTAGTATTAGGTTGATAACACGTGTCTTCATGAAGACCTTGTAAAAGTAAACCAAAGGTAATATCTAGTATTAGGTTGATAACACGTGTCTTCATGAAGATCTTATAAATGTAAACCAAAGGTAACGTCTAGTATTAGGTTGATAACACGTGTCTTCATGAAGACCTTATAAAAGTAAACCAAAGGTAACATATAGTATTAGGTTGATAACGTATCTTCATGAAGACCTTATAAAAAAGTAAACCAAAGGTAATATCTATTATTATGTTGAATACACGTGTCTTCATGAAGACCTTATAAAAAATGAACCAAAGGTAACATCTAGTATTAAGTTGATAACACGCGTCTTCATGAAGATCTTATAAATGTAAACCAAAGGTAACATCTAGTATTAGGTTGACAACGTGTCTTCATGAAGACCTTATAAAAGTAAACCAAAGGTAACATCTAGTATTACGTTGATAACGTGTCTTCATGAAGACCTTATAAAAGTAAACCAAAGGTAACATCTAGTATTACGTTGATAACACGTGTCTTCATGAAGACCTTATAAAAGTAAACCAAAGGTAACATCTAGTATTACGTTGATAACACGTGTCTTCTTGAAGACCTTATAAAAGTAAACCAAAGCTAACATCTAGTATTAGGTTGAAAACACGTGTCTTCATGAAGACATTATAAAAGTAAACCAAAGATAACATCTAGTATTGGGTTGATAACACTGTCTTCATGAAGACCTTATAAAAGTAAACCAAATTTAACATCTAGTATTAGGTTGATAACACGTGTCTTCATGAAGACCTTATAAATGTAAACCAAAGGTAACATCTAGTATTAGATTGATAACACGTGACTTCATGAAGACCTTATAAAGCCACAATAACGCTATTCATATAGATATATAGCTAATTACTGGATAATTGGATTAAATAGTTTTCATAATAGAGAGATAGAACGTTATAATCATTTTGATGCCTGTTAAGTATAGCCATATCTTATCAAACTGATCAGTGATAATTGGAAAGACGAGGTGATATTTTATTTTTTAATCCCAAACCAGACTGCCGCAAACAAGGACTAGATTAAATCGCTGCGCACTCGTGCCGACGACTTGACTATAATAATCACAATGTCATCTAATCATACATTTATCTATACTTATAATAAAATAATAAGTACGAAAAAGTCTTTACAAAGAGGATAGATGAAGAAAAAAAGCTCTAGGTTACTAAAAATAAGCTACTGAACAAGAATATAACTTTTTTAATAATCGTGTCTGTCTGTATGTTTGTTTGTTCGTTTGGTGTAGTTGGTATTTCAATCCGATGAGCAGAAGCCGAGGAAACGTAAAAAATATTTTTGATGAAAGAAATTGTGCTCAAATATTGGTATTGGTATTTTAGGTTCTGGATTAGCACATATAGTACTTTTAACATATAGACTAGAAATGAGTACGCGTGCGAAGCCGCGGGTTTAGCTAGTTACTTTCATATAGCTCTAACGATATACGAAGTGCACGCCTAATAACACTTCTGAGATGGCTGTCCCAGGTGAACTAAAGGGGTTCTAACATTTTATTGGAGAACCTAGTTTTCAGCCGCAAATCAAACATTTTCAAAATTGCGGACTTTTAGGTATGAGGTGTATGTGGTAATTTTTTTTGTTAGATTTATGATCTACTCTTAATTTAAGATGCAATGTTTAATAAAGATATTTAAACCTGAGGATAGACCCTATCGATTGGTGCCAAAAATATACAGAATGTATTTTTTTCGCATTTGTGCCGGTTCGATTCCCGGCTGAGGAAAACAACTTTTCAAAAAAGTTTGAATGTAGTTCTACTTCTTAGTTTTAAAAATAAGCGAATGTTTCCTTTGGGTTAAATTAGTTAGCTTCAATACTGAGGGTATTTTCCCTCCAAGGCCTATTCCAACTTTCCAGCCTGTATAATATAACGAATATACAGACCTTTGGCGACTTTTATAATCTGTAATATTAAGGCCCTGTTCTAGCTCTTTTAGCAATTTTCGATCATTTTCGAACGTGTATATTGTTCTATAATTAACTCAGATCTATGAAATTGGTATCACATCAAAATTTTACATATTATCTCGTACTTTGTGAACACAAAAACATGATTAGTATGAATTCACTCGATAGAAAATAAAACCAAAGGTACTTTATGTTTAGAACAATGATTGGAAAGAGACCCCGTCACTAAATGATATCAAAGATATACCAAGAGAAAAAGCTTATTATGATTGAGAAAATGACTAAACACTTTTTAATTCAAAGCTTTAGTTTTCCTACAAATAAATAAAAACCTTAAATTTTACTCCCGAGATGTATCATCTGTCCCGCTCTACTTGATGACGAATGAGAGGGACATACAATTTACTGACACCCGGCCTTAAACAGGCACTTATTACCAGACTGCGGAGGGTTATGTGTTTGGGTTGTATGTATGTTTGACGCGTTACGACAGTTTATCAATATCCATCTATCCGTTTAGGCCCTAAACGGATTGATGGATTTTGATAAATGAGGTATCATTGGATTTGTCTTAATCACGAGAGTGTCAAGAAATCTAATATGGCGGCTTACAGCTGCCATATTATATTTCCGACGGAACAAAAAATTACCAAAACCTATCGAGTGGGGTATCAAAGGTATTTAAAAGAACAATCCAGAAATAAATAAGGGGCACACTAAGAAGAGGCAAACAAGCTTTAGATTCTTGATTATCCATACCAATATATAAAAGTGAAACGTTGTCTGTTTGTTTGTTTGTTTGGGGAGCTTTCACGCGATAACGGCTGGAAGGATTTTGATGAAATTTTGAATGGAGATAGCTTATACCCTGGAATAAAACATAACATACTTTTTTATTTCAGAAAATTGTAAGTTTACACGGGAAAACTGGAAAATGTTGATTACTCACTGTAAAGAACGGTTGTCATCGCAGAATGGTCTGTGGTTGCCATAGAAACGAAATAACAATCCTGTCAAAAAACTTTATATACTCTTTGTCAAAAAACATCAACCGCATTGGTGCTATACCTTCTTTTGCATTGGTTTTTAATATCTTAGAAGAAAATACGATGCTTTTTATCGCGGTAAACAGTAGTCCGCGCGTACGAAGTCGCGTGCGGGAAAACTAGTTAAATATAAGATACAGTCGGAGGCATGTGGCTCGTCAGGTTCTAGCTGATCCCGTCAAAGGAAAATTAAATGAATGATGCCTCCGACTGTATCTTATATTAAATCAATAATATAAAGCTTGTTGCCTCTTTTTAGTTACGTTCGCAGTTTTTTTTCTTTTTGTCCTTTGTATATTTCTGGAATGGTAAAGACCTTCATTTTGATACCTCACTCGATAGGTTTTGGTCGCAGTCGTATTTTTATTTTATTATAATAATTATTTTTTATATTTGCTTATGAAGTAAAGAAGTTTCTATACATATACTGAAGTTACATAACTTTGTACAGAGGTCACGTGAATCTCGCTCGGCGCGGAGCTCCAGCGCGGGCGGTGCTGCCATACAAAACACTAAGCTGACTCCGATGACGCATTGCGATGTCTGTCAGCACTCCGGGGACAACACTAACCTTGTCAGGTACCACATTATCTTTTACTGTAATCCATACCATACATTTTAGCTATATGGATAATAATTAAAATAAGTTTAATTTAAAAAATAAATAATTAAAAGCTTTACGAGCTTTTTATTTATTGAAAGTCACTTTTTTATATTGCATTTTAACTTGTTACGTATTTTTTTAAACATATTTTTTATTGTATATTAACTTTTTTTATTGGTAATGTTATCGGTGTGTGAGCTAAGCTGAAAGTTTCAACCGGTTAGCAAATCGGGAAGTGTTCGAAATTTTGAATTGCACGATTCCAGGACAGACAAAATAGACACATACATATAAGTGAAGTTAGATAAAAGCTTATAAAATTAAAACGATAAATTGTTGTATTTATTCCGCTGCGTATTTATTTATGCATAATGTTTGAAAGGGCGTCAAATCACATCAGAGAGAGAATCTGTCTCATCATATCGGGTACCGCGACGAAATCATTAAAATGTAAATGAAATAGTACATTTATTTGGGGTTTTTGTTGATATAAAACGATAATTTCTTATTTTTGTTAAATTTAATATAAACATCATATTGGGACGTTTTATTGCAACATCCTGAAACACAACATCCCAATATCCAAACGTTTCTTCATTGGTTCATAACGTCACTTTCCCAATATGTCTCCTGGTTGGAAACGTCCTTATCCCAATATGAGTACAAAATTTACCGATACGCCCCCTGGGTTTAGAACGCCCTAATAACTTCCCGAGGAGTCCTAGAACTATTATCTTCTTTTTTTTAAAGTGCCTTTACTCGTAGTGAAATTTTGAAACATGCAATAATAAATTTTTAAAACATGCGTGATATGAAGCGTCCTTTATTGATATTTAGATTGGCATGTTTGAGTTGTTTGGGTGCGCCTGGATTCTAATGTTAACCCGCGAATTATTTTGAGAAAAGGTAATTTTAAGAAAGATCTTTTTGAGAAAAGGTGTATTGAGTAAATAACTTTTTCATATAAAGACATCTTGAGAAAAGACATTTTGATAAATGGTCATTTTAAAGAAAAGCACACTGAGTTTTCGAGGTATCCCGATTGCCTACGCAATATTAAAATCAATATTAGATCTTTCTTTCCGATCTAAAGCGATTATTTTACAATGGATTCCATCTCACATAGGTATCAGTGGAAATGAGACAGCTGATTTGCTAGCCAAACAAGCATGTAGTGATGGTATTAATTTCGCATTACTCCCTCCCCATAATGACTGCTTATACTTAGTAAAAAATATGTGCCGTGATCTATGGAAAGAGTATTTTTAATGAGCGGTCCCGAGAAAAAGGAATTTGGTACAAGACAATCCAACCTCAGCCCTTAAACTCTCCATGGATTGATAACAGCCTGTTAGGTAGGCAGGATCTGGTCTTACTGTTTCGACTGCGTTCCGGGCACATTCCATTGAATAAGTATGCGTATCTCATCAAAAAAAAATATTAGATGAGTAGAAATAAAGATCCACTGGTGTCAAAACGTCTCTTTCGCAATAATGTCCCCTGGGATCAAAACGTCTCTTTACCAATATCTCCCATGAGTACATAAGTTGCCCGATGTGTCCCCTGGGTTTAGAACGTTCCTTTCCAAGAACGTCTTGAATCTTGTTTCTGGGCTACGTGTGCTGAGCGCGCTGTTTCAATCTATGTTTGTTTGTGGTATGAGGTCGTGCTGGCCTCTGGTGGTGTCAGCCCGCCGAGGGTCGCTGGTATGGCTTAACGACTGCTATTAATCAATACCAGCCGGGACCGACAGCTACGTGCCGTATGAAACACGGATCGAAGGATAACCGCATATAAATTAGCAAAGTCATTGAATCAATGAATGTTGTAGATGTAAACAAGGCCATGATGTGCAGGTGCGACGAGTGCGCGCGCCGCTACCACTTCAAATGCCTCGAGCCGCCCCTCAACAAGAACCCGAAGAAGCGCGGCTACTCCTGGCACTGTGCTGAGTGCGACCCCACGGTAACACACCTCTGTTTGCTACATTTTGAAATCGACTTAATTAAAGGAGACGTTTACATGTTTATGTATGTATGTTTTTTTTATGTATTTACACCGATTTCTCCGTCAATTGCAAACCGATTTTAAGAAATATTTTTTTGTTTGACATGGTATACTCTCCAGGTGATCCCATATAAATTTTGTCAAAATTGGTTCAGTAGCTTTTCGAGAATAAATATTGTGTTTAGTAAATCCATTTGATTTTGTGTAATATTTAAGATTATATTTAACCTCCAATCTCTAAGATTCCAAAAAACCGATTGGATGGTTGTTGTTTTATTCAATTTGGTTCATTAGTTTTATTAGAAAATCTATTTGTTTTATATTTTATGTTCTCTAATATCTTGGGATTTCTGAACCGAATAAGATGACCGATTGTTTTTATTTGAGAAAGAAGAACTCAAGTGTGTTACTGTATAAATTTCATCAAAATTGGTTTAGTAGCTTTAATTTTGAAATCGTTTTTTATACCGTGGTATTTTGTACAGTACTTGTTTATAACGGGAATTTATTAATTGGTCTGCCATTTCAATATTCTGTAGGCAAGAAGCAGCTATTACATCATTTGGCCAGTAAATATGATTTATCCACAGTGAAAAAAATAAAAATCGCGCGCATTACGTGATATGCATGGAACGTTTAGTTAGCAAGATCATTTAGGCAGCAACATTATTACCTTGGGCAGCATTGGGCTGCAAAATGACCAATTGAACAGATAAAAAAAGACTCTTATTAAACGGCAAAACTATAAACATCCGGTACCGACGTTTGGGGGGAGGCCCCCTCGACCACCCAGGAGATGTACAGTTTTTGAGTTATGAATTTTTTAGTAAAATAGTAGTACACAAAAAAAAAACAGTTTTAGGCGACCAAACAGTAGTAAATTAACTTTGGCGCTTGTGTGATGTGTAGTCATGTTCAATCCTAACCTACCCTAGTCTTTGGGCCATACATAACATCTTCAATTTACTTTCTGGCGAAAGCAGCGGAAAAAAACACATTCTACTTATTTATCATTTTATTTACGGCGACCAAACAGCCGATTTTTAATAAACTTTAAACTTAAATATCTAAGCATCTCCGCGGTACCGGATGTCTATAGCCAATCCTATTAAACAATTTAATATTTTTTTCTTCTATTCTAGTTCGTTACCCATAAAATTGTGAACTTTGACCAATGAGTCTGAAACTATTTTCTGTTTCATATATAAGTAATAATAAGTTTAGGCTTCTGTGAAAAGTGTTGACTTCTACACTATTATTAGTAATCAATAATTTTCTGCACTACTGGACTGATTCTGGATACCAAAATAGATCCAATTAAAAATACAAAATATAAAAACAGTCGAGCTCACGCAGCAAATTCTTGTAACGAAAAAATACAAATTATTTTTGCGGTGTGTGCTAAAACACGAGTATAGTTACTATAACCAATACCATGATACAATCCATAATATTCCCTCTAAAATTGTATGAAACGTCGTGTGCTGTGAAGTGGGGTACATATTAGAATAAATAAAACTAAAACATCGACAGCTCCAATGCCTATTCTCAAAATTCCTAAAACTTAAATACTTAATGCTTCAAAACACTTAATGCTGTAACGCTGAAGTATAAAACACCTAAGTTTACCAAACGGCTGAATTATCGAATGGTTCAAATTACCTATAATTATAATATCAAGGTATAAAACGCTTATGTTTATAAAACCGAATGATAAAATACTTCAAATGTGAGTAGATAGAAAATAAATTATGCAGTTTACAGAAATTTGCAAACAAGGGGGTAGATGAAATATTATAAGCCTGATGATTGTTTTCATAACCTTATGTCGGTTGTAAGGCTGTTACTGATATTGCAAATCTATTAGAAAAAAGACCGGAACAAAGTATTTCAGTGATAAAAAGTATTTCAAAAAGGTGCGGTTAATAAAGGTGCGCAATTAATTAAACATAGTAGTTTGCAAACAGACAAATGTTTATAAACAGTTTTCATGTTCAACCTAACTAACCTACCTAGTTTTTTAGGCGCAATTTTATCAAACATAGTAGTTTGCAAACAGACACATTTTTATTAACACAAACCACTAACTTTTTTTTAATTTTCAATATTTAGTACATCGGTATTCTAAAATACAGTATTATGAACTTCGTTTAACATATTATTTTGTGAAAATTAGGTTTTGCTAAAATCAATCGGAATGATGACAGGTTATTTGAATTTAGAATTAATAATGACAAACTATCAAATGGAATGAAATGGATTATGAAAGAATTAAGAGATCAAATGAGTATTATTACGAAAGAGGTTTGACTTCGTTACAATACCAATAACCATTCGATATGTTAAACTATCGCTTTTTTAATTTACGTTAATAGGCTACTAGGTATTTAAATTTTAGGGTTTTTGAGTATGTAGGGCAGTAAATAGAGAAATTTGCCTTGCGAATGGTGTAGTAATGATTTTCACATATGTTGTTTAGATCTAGACTCTGATGATAAATCCAAGCTTTCGACCTCGAGGGGTGGGGGGAGCAATAGCCGCCATCTTGAATTGATGAGGCCAAAATTTGTATTTTGCTAAATAGTTATTTAACAGTTAGTTTTATGGCAAAAGTGTCTATGAAAAGTATAAAAAAGACAATATTTGAACATTTTTTGCATTCACAGTTGTTACAAAAAGCGAAAATCACATCTCTACTAAAAATGGTCCAATGCAGGAACAACGTATATTCTTAACCGCTGAATGTAGATATTGGGAGAGTATGTTTATAAAAAGTTAAACAAGGAACAACAAAAGAAGAATCTTGAAAAAAACGTACTTTAAGGGGTTTAAATAGGGGGTCAAAATTTTAACAATACCTCTGTCTTGAAGACACTGTCGAAATTTTAAATGTAAGCTCCCGAAATAAAATAAACTTACATGTGTAAGAATTTTTTTTATTTTTTTTGAAAATAATATGTTAGGCTCCGTTTTTCATAAAAATATAGGAAATTTGTGATTTTTGATGAAAAACTGAGCCTGACTTATTTTCGAAAAAAAAAACGTTATCGCTTTTATGTAACTTTTTACCTAGAAGACTTACGGAACAATTGTGAATGCAAAAATGTTGCAAATATTGTCTTCTTTATACTTTTCATAGACACTTTTGCCATAAAGCTAACTGTTAAATAACTATTAAGAAAAATACAAATTTTGACCCCTTCTATTCAAGATGTCGGCTAACGGTCCCTCCCCTCTTTTTTTTTTAACCTATACGGTCCCACTGCTGGGCAAAGGTCTCCCCCATATCCTTCCAAGATTATCTTTCCTGAGCCGCCTCGTACCAGCCCTCTTGGTAGGCGTCTAGGTCATCTCGCCACCTCTTTCTCGGCCGGCCTCGGTGGCGTCGTCCATCTTCAGGGCCCTATTTCATAAAACTATAGTAGACTGACAAGTGTCAATCGACAAATGTCAGTCAAACTACCGAAATGCGTTTCATAGAAACCCGACAATTCATTCAATGAATTGTCAAAATATTACTAAATGTGTTTCATAAAACATTAGTAGTGACCGGCAGTCAACCGACAATTGTCTAACAAATGTCAATAGAAAAACGTTTTATGAAACGGCGGTTGCTCAAAAATTACCACGATTTGTAGAATAGTCGTGACAATTGTGACAGCCGAAGCTTTACCCATCACACTACTATGACTGGCATTGTGAAATGCAATATGACTGACAATCATCAGTCCTGTCGTGATTGTTTGTTATATGAAACGCAGGTTTAGCGTATTTGACTGACATTTGTAGTTTTATTATGATTTGTCGCTTTATGAAATAGGGCACAGGCATTCACTGTGTCATGACCTTTGCCCACCGGTCGGGATGCATACGGCTAAGATGACCCGCCCAATCCCATTTGAGCTTGACAGCCTTGTAGCCTACGTCCGTAATGCCCGTCCTGGAGCGTAGCATAGTGTTCCGAACCCTATCAGATCTTTTCACACCTAGAACGCTACGCTCCATCGCTCTCTGGCAAACCCCGAGTCTAGACTTTTGTGATTCGGTCAGAGACCAGGTCTGAGCACCGTAGGTTAGGATAGGCAAGATACACATGTCGATGAGTTGGCGCTTCAGTGAAAGTGGAAGGTTGCCCTTCATTAGCGACTTCATGGACCAGTAGCTCCCCCAGGCGTTTTCGATGCGGCAATCGATTTCTTTATCTAGTTCGTTTTTTTTTTCGTAAAGGCCTCATAATTAAGCAACACAAATCAAAACATCATCTACACCACCATTTGTAGGGCAAAGCTTCATATTTCCCCCCAATGATTGGCCTAATAGGGATTGATAGAGTGTCGATGTTTTAGTTATTCTAATATGTACCATGTGAAGTGCCATATTTTTATTTTCTTTTATTATTCTCTTACAGGACTTGGAGGAAAACAACAATTAAGGCAACTATAATATGGATACGAAAAAAACTCAGTTGAGTAAAAATCAAGTATTTTGTGTCGATAGAATCAGTAGATATTATTAAGTGTATTTATATGTGATTCATTTGTAAATAGGGATTTATGATGTTCTTTCGCTCTTTACTCCATGTACCTACACTTCTTCATCGTGAATTATAAAATCTCTAGCGCTGTGTATTTTATTGTAAGCTTTTTATTGTGAACTCTACCAGGCGTAGAATATGATTTTTATGTTGATGGAAATACATTAATTCCAGCAGATCTTTGATTTTCAATTATTATTTCCTTACTAGCTTTAGAATTTTCGAAAAAAAAAAACGGTAATGATGATATTTCTGTGCCTTTCACCTGCGTATCGAGGCGTTTAGATTGATCCACTCTTTACCTAATTGTAAAGATTGATTTAGGGCATGTTCTGTATATCGACGATAAGCACCGAGCTTCTGGTCTTGTTTTATAATACGCGACAGAGTCTTAGCGGGAATATTCATTTCTCGCGATAAGGTTTTTTGCTTCTTTTCTGGGGTTTCGACGAATTCTGGCTTTAACATCGTTAACAGCATTAACAGTTTTTTTAGTTCTAACAGCGCGCGGCCACCCCGATCTTTTATGGTCTTCGACAGAGAAAGTGTTGTTGTATCTGTTGATAGTACGATATACGAATATACGGCTGATACCAAGCTTTTGAAGTGTCTGGAATATGACCGACGCCTCCATACCCTCTTTGTGCAAGGCGATCACTGCAATCCTATTTTTCTTTTTGGCGTGTTAAATACCCCATTCCATATTGTAATTTGATAATGAACACGAAAAAATATGTGTAATGGCGCGAAATCGAAATAAGTTTTTAAAATAAACAAAACGCGTTCCAAATTCAGTTGAAAAAAAAAGAGTTTTTATGTAACAGTATTTATGGCCAGACTAGTTATATTGGTGTGGACTACAACATTATTATTTATTAAAACGCCCAGTCTATCAACTATCAAAGTTTAGGTACCCCGGTCGCTTTCTAGTATACAAAAAGTAGACAATTATCTGCTTTAATGAATGAAACTACATTGTTAGCATAATTCCGGACGCCATAATTTAAATAATTTTGTTAATATATTGGATTCCGGATTATTGTTGTTGATTATGAATCGTCCGCACCGCACGCATTTTCATCGACATAATTATAGCAAATAGCCTAAAAAATATTCCAAACTTCGAACGCAATATTATTCCTGGAAAATCACTATTATACATTGGATAAAAGATTAATGCTTTAACATAAATTTAACAATAACAGCACTACATACTAAACGGTTACCGCACATTAAACTTTAAAATATTTGTTGTATAAAATGTTCACGGCATGAATGAGAAACCATTTTGCTCGACAGGAAATTAAACCACAAACTTTATAGTTCGCAGACAGGCGCTTTAACAACTTGAGCCCTGTGTTTTGCTCTTAAACAATTTACAGGTCATTGTGGATATTGTGTAAAAGTTGCGCGTTATGAATTCAAACATTGTGAGCGGGCGCGTTGACGAAACTTTGTTCCGAAAAGTTCTTTGTTCGGGGGGCAGACGAACAATCGGGCGGGAGCGCCGCTTTGTTCTATGATTCGCCACTCGTCCGGCACGTCTTAGAAACTGTGCGGACTATATAATGAATTCTAATAACTAGAACACGGGAGCGACCGCGAAGTTGGTTGCCCGCCCGTGCCTGACAAATTCATTTGTTAGTAGGTAATCTGAATAATCAGATCCCGTCCTATTCAAGTGGTGTTATCTAAATTAATATTAACCGATGCCCGTTGTTTGTAGATGTTAGACAATACAAATAAATTAAATTTGACAAGGACACTGCGGATCCTGAGATGTTACTTTCTGTGTCGTGGAAAGATGGAAAGTTATATTTCAGAACTACATAAATCTGGCAAGTAATTTTACTTTCCAGTTTCGTAATATTTTCACAGTACCTAGAATAGATACAGTATAAATCAGAACTATCAAAACTGCTTCACAAATGTGAGTTCTCCTCAACTATCATACATATTTAATACATAATTTCACAGACTCAACTTATCGCCGTCGCGCGGCTACAACATGCCTCAAGTTTGTTCATTTATTCCAACAAACTTCCACCCGACTGCATAATGTCTTCATATGCGAAACTTTCGTGTTTCCCCTCTTACTGTTGTCGTTGCCACTCTTGGTTCATTTTCAAAGTTAGGATGCTATGCTTGAAAATTAACGTTGAGAAATTGGTTTCAGTACATCTTGGGTAACTTTGACAGGTTTTAAGCACTTTTTTGACTTTAATTAATGTTGGATATCATTCATAAGATACAACCCTATGGGATTATGTGTTCTTGTCACATGAGTAATGTATTATGATGACGGTTTTTATTCGATTTATACCTAGATTTTCAGATAATAGCTGAATTATGGCCGGTTCCTATACTTGTATCTTAAAACGAACTGTTTTCGCTTACTGTTCGTAGGCTTTTGACATAAACGCCGTACAAAAAACGTCAAAAAGTAACGAAACGTTGGAAAAACGACTAGTTACTTTTTATAGAAATGGGGGGTAAGACTATGTCAAAGTTACACCCCCAAACTGGGTAACATTGTCACCCAAATACATTTACTTTAAAAAACCGTTTTATGCTTACTTCTTATTGACTGGGTATCTTTGGTCAATGTATTCTTGATCTGGGTTACCAACACTATAAATAAATCCTCATGAAAAAACAGTACATAGAGGGTATATTTTAATAAAGAAACTGTGATATTGCACTGAATCAGGGTAGTTGTTTTAGAGAGACTGATTCATATCAATAATCTATACAACTGATTGCTGTTTTATCATTGACTAGCTGCGCCCCGCGTGAAGGATGATAATGATGATGAAAAGTATCATATGTGTTATTCCAGGTTATAAACTATCTCCATTCCAAATTTCATCAAAATCCGTTCAGTCATTTGAAAATGAAAGTAAAATGAAGTATGATGATGATGATGATGATGATGATGATAAGAGGGTATAAGGTATCTCTATTACAAGTTTCATCACAATCTGTTAAGCCGTTTAGGAGTGTGAACTATGATGATGATAATGATGAAAGTGTCTTGTGTGTTATTCCGGGTTTTGATAAAATTTGGAACTGAGATAGCTTATACCCAGCTATCTCAGTTCCAAATTTTATCAAAACCCGTTCAGCTGTTTGAGAGTGAAGTATGATCATGGTGGAATGATGAAAATTTTATATAACCCCCGACCTCCCACTCCCATAGAATAGCATAGAAGCTTCTCGATCACATCAGCTTTCAAAACGAAAAAAACGCATCAAAATCGGTCCATTCGTTTGGGAGCTATGATTCTCACGCCACTTTTCTCAACCCCCCCCTTCTTTTTTCAACCCCCCCCATATAGCTACGAACCATCATAGTTCGGTTTGAAAGCTGATCACATCAGTTTTCAAACCGAACAAACCGCATCAAAATCGGTCCATTCGTTTGGGAGCTACGATGACACAGACAGACACATACACACAGTGACAGTAATACACACAGTGATAAACACCCTAAACTTATAACACCTGTCTCTTTGTTCGGGGGGTTAAAAAAATAACAGTAAGCGTAATTCAAAATCATTGGCAGCAGCAGTGTTTCTTGACCATAGACATGCAGTTGTGCACTCACATACTTGACAGACTTGTTATTATTTCGTTTCCATACATCCTTTGATTTCAATCCTATTCCCAGCAGTGTACGTGATTCCTGGGATTCTGGAAAGATGATGAAAGTAGTGGGAACATTATGGTAGCAAATGTGGATTGGTGCTCTGACTGTCAACACGTCTCTCTTCGATTTTCCACCATCAGCGAAAGTTACCATCACTTGTTGTTCTTCAAAGTGTTAACCAAGTTTCTTAAGGCATTGGTACAAGCCGAAGGAGGAAACTCTTGTTTTCGCACATGAATCTATATAAGCTGTTCCAGCGATCTTGCCTACTCCAATTCCAATGACGGGTCTGAGACGAACATCAGTTCTATTGTTGATGGAGCAGTAGCTGATCTCTTCCTGTTTGACTGGAGTCTTCTTACTGCACGTCGGGCATTTAGTCCTGACAACTCTGGGTATTCCACATCCGTAACAGGAGAATTTCAGCTGTGACGGCGATGGGCATGTGTTCCGTGGACAGCCACTAACGGTTTGCTAGTCGAAGATATCATGGCACTTGCAGTCGATGCGGTAGCTGCTGCCTTAGCCTTTCTACGGCAAACATCTACAGTATGTCCAGGAAGTCGACAAAAGTGGCCTCGCTTCATTCCTGCTGGTTTAGCTTCAGGTTCTGCGGACGAAGGCAGTTTTTCGAACAGCAGATGTTCAACTCCCCTCGCCGCTTTTAGCAATGCGTCGAAAGTGCAGAGTATTTAGCTCAACTTCATTTTATACATATATTTTTTTATATTTTTTGCTATGTCAATGTTTTAGTGTTACAGTTTTCGTGAACCTGATACATAATTTACATATTTTTTTTTACATTTTTTTTTTATGCGTGAGTCATAGTCGGTATTGATATTTTAAATTATGTCAATGTTACCCGGATATATACCAAAACCATCACACTATACAAAAACTAATGAAATTCTATCTAAAGATGTTTTTTTTGAGCAAGTTATTCATAATTTCTAAGGTTTAGACAATTCTTGGAAGTTCTTACTGCTATGGTTAACCGGTTGTCGTACAAATAAAGATTTGTACGACAACCTTTCCAGACGGTGGAAAATTGCTATTGTTCGTCCTTTGCCAAAAATCAATAATCCGAGTCAAGTGATGGATCTTCGACCTATCAGCATTTTGCCCTGCAGATCAAAAATCATGGATAAAGTAGTTTGCCAACAGCTTACAGAATTTCTTGAAAAGAATAAAATTATTTCAGAGGTTCAGCCTGGTTTTAGGAAATTTAAAAGCACAGCAACCTTATTAACCGCCTTATTAGATGTTACTGATAATATTTTTGCTTCTCAAGACGAGGGTATGTGCACATTGTTAGTATTACTTGATTTTTCCCGGGTATTTGATTAAATTAATATGGCACTACTTCTCTCTAAACTCAGCTACTACGGATTTGACCCGGCCGCAATCAACTGGTTCCTTAATTACCTTAGTAACCGACACCAGTATGTTGAATTGAGACAATCTGCTGGCACAGTTCTTTTCTCTTTTCTCCACAGGGGTCTATGTTGGGTCCTATTTTATTTATTTTATACAGTGCTGACATCACTAAATGTATTGAAAACTCTAAATATCATATTTACGCAGATGATCTGCAGGTGTATATACATTTTTGCCCAAAAGACCTTGATAGCGCAATCAAACGGTTATGTGAAGACCAAAATAGAATTGCATACTGGTCAGATAATAATTGTTTTTTACTAAATCCACAGAAAACTAAATTTATGATATTAGGCAGCAAACGTCTCACTTCCTGAGACTGTAGATTTATCTCTCTTAGGTGAGAAAATAGAGAGTTTACGAGGTGCGTAACCTAGGTTTGAATCTTGACGCAGAGTTGAGGTACGAAAAGCATTTGGCTGCTTCCGTGCAAACTTGTTTCTTCAGGCTTAAAACTTTATATGTACTGAGACCCTTTCTTTCCGAAGAGCTGCGCATACAACTAGTTGAAAATCTTGTTTTGTCGAAATTAAATAATGCCGACACTGTTTACGGACCCCGGATTCTATCTCGGACGCAGCGCTTAGTTCAACGAGTGCAGAATGCTTGTGCAAGATTTTGTTTCTCGATCCCGCCGCGAAGTCACGTTACCCCATTTCTCAATAAGCACTACGCTTTAAAAATGAAATCTCGCCGTAAACTTCACCTTGCATCAAAGATCATCCTTGCCTGTCTCATTTTTGGTGTAGTTTATTTTAAAGTTCCTTCGTACCTGTATGATAAATTCAAATGGGTTAACGATAGCAGGCAATGTTCCAATAAACAGGGTTCCCAGCAGTTATCCATCCCGCGACACCGTACTGCAAATTTCAGGGGTGCTTTCCGTTATGCCGCGTCCAAGTGCTGGAACAATCTCCCGCCACCAATCAGGAGACTGAAAACTTTAAACTTGTTTAGAGTAAAACTTAAAAAGTACTTGGTGGATGAGCAGAGAAAGCATGGAAATATTAATATTGATATCTCATTCATTTTATTATTCTACAAGCACTTACCCTTACTTATTTTTCACTCCTTTTCCTGGTGCATTCAAATTTATTCTTCAGGATGCTTATTAAATATTATTTAGGTCCATCATTTTGATCGATTCTATCAATATTATACATGGATTGTCCTCTATATGTTAAACACCTATCACTTTTTCGCTTGTCACTTTGACACCTATCACTTTTACGCTTGTCACTTTGACACCTGTCAATTTGACACCTGTTCTTTGACACTTGTCACTTTGACACCTGTCACTTTGAGTCATCGATGGCAATTCCCATACAAAATTAACAATTTAGATTTTTCAATAAAATTAAAACCTAAATCGGGATGAAAGGTAGCCACCCTATGTCCTTTTCAGTAACAACGTGTCTGCAAAATTTCATAATAATCGATTGAGTAGTTCGGCGTGAAAGCGTAACAAACAAACTTACTTTCGCATTTATTATATTACTAGCTGCGCCCCGCGGTTTCACCCGCGCCCCTCAGGACCCCTGCATTTTTTCGGGGTAAGAAGTAAGAAGTAGCCTATGTATTAATCCAGGGTATAAGCTACCTCCATACCAAATTTCATCCAAATCCGTTCAGTAGTTTTTGCGTGAAAGAGTAACAAACATCCATCCATCCATACTTACAAACTTTCGCGTTTATAATATTAGTAGGAAGTAGGATTTTGGTAGTCATTATGTATGTATATTTATATATTTAAATGTGTATATATTTTTATGTTATTATTATGTATGTGTTATATTTATGTATGTATTGAAACAATAATTCGCACCATTAACATCACCCGCGGGGTTTGTCTGAAAATCAGCGTCTAGTGGCTGCCACTGGTCATTTTTGCTTTCTTTGCTGAGTGTTGCATTTTTGTTGTGTGAGTTTGTTTTTGGCCCCTTTGTTACAAGCTACAAAATCATTCATGTACTTAGTATTATTTTAGTAGGTACTTAGTTTTTTTGTTTTTTTTTTTAATCTTGTGCTTTTAAACGTATGTATTCTTAATTTTTCAAAAAATTTATAGTTGAAACCAGACAAAAAAGTCTGCTCAATATGTGCCAGTTATGATAGATAATTACAGATCAGTAGAATTTAAATTTCACTTGTTTAAGATGCGTAACGTTTATGAAGAAAGTTAGTATTAAAACGTAGTGATTATATTCTCTTTGGTTAGTATTATAATTTTTATAACAGTCAATCGTAGCTGTATTACCATCACAATAAATTGTAGATATCGCTCCACCTGACAAAGTTACCCTGAATGTCAAAGTTACCCAAGATGACTGTAAGTACAACTAATTATTTATCCTGGAGAGGGGTGAGCTGAGGGAAGGTGTTCAAATCAAAGGATCCTTTCTTTCGTTATTTGTTGACGTCTCGGAAACCTTTGATATTATAGATAATTATGATGAATTCTTCAAACTGAAACTATGTACTATTTTCGTCAAATATTGTATTGTTTTAAGTATTAATTCAATAAATAAATACTGTATACGATCAATAGGTACTTCAGGAGGAACAACAGATGGAAAAAAATTTAATTGGATCAGTAGTACCAGAGATTCGCTCCGACAAACTCACAATCTTTTCCTGTTCCTCATTGTAATATTAGTGTAGATTTTGGAGATTTTTGCTATCCACGCAAAATTTATTGTTGCGGGAAAAACGGGTTTCTGGCAACTGCCTGCCGGGGCTTGCAAGCCTACAACACAACTAATACTATTATTCAAAACAAAACTCTTGATGCGTCATTGTCTTTGGAATAATTATCGTAACCACCCGATGAGTCTATCAAAATTAAAAAGCGCTGATCAATAAAATTAAACTATCTATTTGAATATCGCGGTCCGTCAACACTGATATTTATAACTTTTGTTCTTTCAACACAACTACAGCTTAATAATATTATTATTCAATAAAAACTTTTGATGCGTCATTGTCTTTGAAATAATTATCGTAATCACCCGATGAGTCTTCTGAATTAAAAAGCGCTGATCAATAAAATTAAATTATCTATTTGAATATCGCGGTCCGTCCTCGCTGATATTAATAACTTTTGTTCTTTCTACGACGCGCTCGACGCGACGCTCCCAATTTTCAACTGTAACTTTGTCGCATGCTTCATTCAGCAATTGCAACAAATTGTTAACCGTAAAGGGTGCGTGGTGGTGTCCTATTTATTCGGTGCTACATCGATGGTGATACATATCCAAAAAAGACAATATCAAAAATATTCATGAGTGTCGATCGTTGATGGAGTTATTGAATGAGGTGGTGGCGACCTCCGGTGCCAGAGTTTGTCAAACCGCTTTTGCTATCAGTCTTTTTGTGTGGGCCCAGAGCTTGGTATCAGCAGATAGTGAGAATTTTACTTTTTGGCTTAAATCTAATTAAAAGTGGGAATGTTGTTGTATCTAGTCCAGTTATTATTTACGTGATCTACTTATATTTTAAGGTAATAAATTACAGTTCGATATTGTGGCCACAATACCATGCAATGTATGTTTGATCTCATTATCATCATCATCAGCCTGTTTTTTTTAATCACTGCTTAGGCAATTGTTTGACCACGATCTCACCTGATGGAAAGCGATGATGTGGTCGAAGGTGGTGTGTGGTATTTGTCCCCTGCTGGACGTAGGCCTCTCCTAATGCACGCCACTGATCTCAGGGCTCTTCTGATCCATTTCCTACCAACCGCTTTTCTCAGGTCGTCACTCCACTTGGCCATAGGGCGTCTTACGCTACGCTTGCCTAAACAATGGATGTTTGATCGGCTGATGTTTTTATTGTGCAATAAAAAAAAAGTTTTTGTCCACGAAGGGCAAAGCCCGTAGCACAGCGACTACATTATAATCGCATGAGAAAACACTATTCGGAGTCCAAATAACGAAAATAATTTCTGAGTGATGTAAGCTAGCTATTTTATTCGCTTTGATTATTCGCTCTATCTGAGTGATGTAAGCTAGCTATTTTATTCGCTTTGATTATTCGCTCTATCTATTCATTCACCCGTGAGCTTCGGTCTGTCGCCACTGATTAGCCATCCTAGCACAAGCACTAGCTAATCTCAGTCAGTGCACACTGCACAGCAGAGCGGGTTCTTTCATCTTTCTGTCATTAGTTACAGACCGTTCGTGTTCCCAGAGTTCAATGTCTGTGGCTAACGGCAACAGCTTCAAGTAAAGATTGAATGAAAAATAGCACACAGAAGCAGCATGTCATGTCTGACACTCTGACACCAGAGGCCAGCACTACCTCATACGATAAACAAACAAACAAAGCATGTCAGAGGCCCTCCGGCGGCCTGACAAACTGGCACCAGAGGCCAGCACTATCTCATATGACAAGAAAACAAGCAGCATTGGGGATAACGAGATGTTTGCAGCTAATTGTGTGGGTGATGTCGAAGGTACCTAACTGTGTGTGGGTGATGTGCAGCTAACTATGTGTGTGTACCTACCTACTCAGATCGAACGATTTCATTTAGGTAGGTATTTATTTCGACTTCATAGTAGGTAATTTTTTTGCCTAAAATACCTAAGCCGTTATTATATTTAGTACTAGCTGTACTCGCGGCTTTGCCCGCGTGGTCAGTTCATTTAAAAGTAGCTCATTCGTGTTATTCCAGGACCAAAAGTATCCATAAAGTACAATATACTACATTTCTTCAAAATTCGTCAGCCGTCAAATAGTTTTTATCGATTGTTCGGCATCTAATCATTGGATTAAGATACCAAGTAACCCAGTTGGTCTAAAACCCTAGGAAGTAAGTAACCCTAGGTAGTAGTAGTGGTTGCTAGTAACCCTAGGAACGAAATCAAACGGTCGCGGGTTCGAATCCTGCAAGGTGCAATCATTTGTGTAATGAACAAAAATGTTTGTTTCCGAGTCAAGGATGTTGATATTCGTATCTATGTATGTTTATCCGTTACTTAGTGCCCATAGTACAGGGTATCCTAGTTTGGGGCTAGGTAATTGGTGTGGAATTGTCCCGAATATATATATACATATATATATAGGTTTTAAAGTTAAACCCTGAGCTTATCCAACAGTGAAACCCGCATCGCAATCGGTCCAGTAGTTTTTATGTGATGCGCGAACAAACATACAGACAAACAAACAGACAGACAGGATAAAATATATATATATATATGTATATAAATAAAAAAAATAAAAAATTATATTCTTGTTCAGTAGCTTATTTTTAGTACCCTAGACCCAGGGGTCGGCAAGTAGTTTATAGTGGGGTCAGGACACTGTTAAAAAAAAATTGAGGTAAAAAAAAAACTGATAAGCTTTCAAATTAAGTTATTGTATAAAATTAATACGAGACATTACACCGACGGTCTTGAACCAGTTTTTTATAGTTTGGTTCACGAGTGGAACAGCAAATTCGAAGAGTGTCTTCAAGATGGGCGTCCATTAATCTCGAACGATATTTGTTCTTCAAAAATTCATTTTTGAGAAAGATGATTCGCATACGTAGTGGCCAGATCGATACCTAGTTTCTTGCAATTTTCATACTTTTATATACTAAAAATATACTATCTTAAGATGCAAAATAACTATATCGTAATATGCGCTACAGGTTGCTCTGTTTTGTATTCGTGACGGTTTTTTTTAACCCCTGAACAAAGAGACGGGTGTTATAAGTTTAGGGTGTGTTTCACTGTGTGTGTGGGTTTGTGTGTTGGCGTGTGTGTGTATGTGTGTGTGTGTGTGTGTATGTGTGTGTGTGTGTGTGTGTGTGTGTGTGTGTTTGTGTGTCATCGTAGGTCCCAAACGAATGGACCGATTTTGATGCGTTTTTTTCTGTTCGAAAGCTGATATGATCGAGATGGCTCTTAGATATATGGGGAGAGGGGAGCGGAGAAAGAAAAGGAGGAGGGGGGTGAGAAAGAAAAGGAGGGGGGGGGGAGATGATGAGCTATCTAATAAATCTAATAGTGAAACCGTATTACTCTTATTTTATCATTCTGTATATAGAAAGCGGTAAAGAAATACGTGTGGCAGCTAGGACGGCCTGCGAGCGAATGAATAATTTCAATATATTATCTTTACCGTGTGTGATGTCCTAAGATGCTATAATATTTTATATGCAGATATCGTAACATCAAATATTATAGTATTTTAATCGTCTGTGATGCCCTTTACAGTATCTTAAGATATCGAGCGATATGGAATTTATTAAAAGATGTCATATTAAGATACGAAATATATATTATATATTTGATATATGATTTTTGTTTGTTGAGATATCTTAACGATTTTGCTGTCAAATGAAAGGTCTAACTCTAAAACCATTTTATCCGTTTTAATCATGTAAATCGGTCCACGTTTTTAGGAGATAATTAAGAATTAGTATAGTGAAAAATGTGAAAATATTATTATTGTTAGTTAATGAAGAATGTTAAACAAAGAGGTATCTAGGTAGCCTAAAGATTGAAGGTTTGTTTCCATTAGTTAATTACAAAAGACGGACATATTACACTCATATTATTGTTATTATTCATTTTCTATCTACCTAATTGACCGTGTCATCATACGCATCAAACACAAGATAGATTACGTGGTCAAGTAGGTAGATAGACTATGAATATTATAGTAGTAGCGGCAAGCCGACAACCCTAGCGCCATAGCTAGCGCGTCACTCCGCGCCAGACAGCGACAGAGTTACGCGTTAGAAGAGAGCGGCAACGTTTAGGTAAATATCGCGTTATGCACTAAGCGCTTATGCGAGCTGAATTACACTTTGTTGCTTAGTAGCAACAGTCGCTATTTCTATTAATAGTTGCGCGAAGTGCATCTTCTGCTATTATTAATTCTGTGCCAAGACTGATGAAGATGTCAATTGTAAACCATTTTCTTTTTGGCGTTTTTTTAGGTTAATCCAATTTTTGATAAAAATTACCTTTATTGAAAACGTTTGATGACATAGTAGGTACCTAGTTGGTTGATCTTACATATTAGCTCGATGGTTTGATGTTAGTAAATAATGTCAAAAGCATTAAATGAACATGTTGGCAATCTGTTTTCGGTAGGTACTCAATCTTTGTAAGCACCCCCGAGGAAGGTAAAATCTTTTCAGTCCATGCCGGTGTCTTGTAAGAAAAATACGAAAAGGCTCAGTTACCTCCATTCATTGGGATAATAAAATCACGGCTAAATGTAGACATTCGGAACATCGGTACGTAAAGGCTCGCCACATAAAGACGCGGACACAAACGTGTCATTTGGCACAAATGGGCATAGTACATACTACCTACCTACAAATTGATTGCGAGTTCACAGAGAACTTTTGAACAGGCGCCTTTTGAAATTTTCGCAACGGATTTCCGATTTGTGAGATCTGTAGTGCGGCGGTACCTAATCTTTCACAAAGATCAAAGAATCGCGGATGTGTAGGTACCTACCTAATATGCGTATTGACTAGCTACTAACCTATTATGTCTATAAAGCTGTGTCTATGACTATGTCTATTTGTATTTTGTATGATTAAAATGTTTAAGATGTGACTAACAGACAGACGCACGGTGGGCCCGGCTCTAGGGGAGGGTGGTCATAGCGACTTGTACTATTATTTATTCTGTGACTCGAATTGAGGGATATATTTATTTATTTATTTATTGAAGAAGACCAACAGCACAATCCATACCAATATATAAAAGTGAAACATTGTCTGTTTGTTTGTTTGTTTGTTTGTTTGTTTGTTTGTTTGGGGAGCTTTCACGCGATAACCGCTGGACGGATTTTGATGAAATTTAGAATGGAGATAGCTTATACCCTAGAATAAAACATAGGATACTTTTATCCCGGAAAATTCCACGAATTTCGTGGAAGTTTCCACGGGAAAACTGGAACATGTTGAATACTCGCTGTAAGGAACGGTTGCCATGGAAACGAAATAACAAGTCTGTCAAAAATCATCAAGAGCGTTGGTGCCACAGAGTAAGTAGTTGATGCTATACGAACAACAAGCCACAGAGGCCATAACCAAGAAGTCTACTTTTGCATTGGTTTTTAATATCCTAGAAGAACGTAGGATGCTTTTTTCGTGATAAACTGAAGTCCGCGTGGACGAAGTCGCGGGCGGGAAAGCTAGTTATTAATAAGGTTTAAATAAAGATACATACAGTGTAAATTAGTCAATTATAAGTCTCCCTAAATATCTAGTAAAAGAAAGCAGAATATAAGTTAGTCTAATACAAAAAATAATCCACATCAATATATAGAAGTGAAACGTTTTTTGATTGTTTGTTTGTTTTCACGCAATAACGGCTGGACGGATTTTGATGAAATTTGAAATGGAGATAGCTTATACCCTGGAATAAAACATAACATTCTTTTTATCATGGAAAGTGGTAAGTTTCCACGGAAAAACTGGAAAATGTTGATTACTAGCTGTAATTTTATTACGGTTGCCATGGAAACAGAGCGTTGATGCTATACTTTTGCATTGGTTTTTCATATCCTAGTAGTACATAGGATGCTTTTTTTTCGTGATAAACTGTAGTCCGCGCGGACGATATACCACCGGTCCGCGGGCGCGGGAGCGGGTTACCTTTACATAACCGCTTTCCCCCGTTATGCAAGCGAGTTACCACATCCATGGCAAAAAATATCCTTTTTTATCAAACCAAAACCAACATTTATCAGCCATCACTGTTAAAACCTTGCATTTACTAAATTCTAATAGTAAAAGCCCGAAAAAACGATATGCCAAATCAAAAAATGGACCTAAAAAATCTAAGATGAACCAATGAACGGGCTTTTACAGTGTCATATAATATCCACGGCTCCATCCACTTCCTTCACTAACAATTTTTTCACTATATTGTGTTTGAATTTATTGTATTTTTTTCAACCAGAGGAGCCTTTTTTACTTTTTAAATTTAACCCTGTAAGATACAGGAATTAAATATATAAAACATACATAAACGAAGGGAAGATGTCAGGCAAGAATTCCGCACCGAAAAGCGGGCTCCCGCGACGGAGGAGCTCACTGTAAACTGGTGATTTCTACAAAAATAGGCACGACAAGCTTAAGTTGACCTAACGTGTCTACGCGCGGCGGGCACAACGTGCGGCCAGTTTCGCTGGTCAGTGCAATTATTTTTGTAGATATCACCAGTTTACAGTGAGCTCCTCCGTCGCGGGATTTTCGTAGATGGGCTACGAAAGTGCTACGAGTATCGTAGTACTATTATTCATTCTGTGTGAGTATAAATACAAAACAAATACAAAACCCTGCTCCAAATCTGCGCAGATTTTCATGTACTACACCATATTTTATTATACTTAGTTTTTTTAAAGGGCAGTAAGGTAAGTAGTTTAAAGCTGGTTGAAAATCAAATCAAATATTTAACCTCTCTTTTCACATCTTGTGCTCGTATAGTTCTTGTTTATGCTGGGTGTAGGTGATATAAAACTGCGTTTTATGTTCTAGGGCATAAAGGTGTTTACCTTCTCTATGGTCTCCGACCTGAACCTAATGTTTAAAGTTTTAAAAAATAATAGCGGAAGGAAGCTCTCGTCTTTTCTTAGTAGTATTTAAATAAAATAAAATATCTCTTTTTAACTTCTTCGCAATTGGAGTGAAAAGCAGAGCCGTAACTAGTTTATAAAACAAGGCATTTTATCTTCGACTTTATATCTACCAACGCCTTCGGCTCGGGCGGATAATATGACTTGTTTTATGCTCTTGTTGTATCTATAATCTACTATTATCTAGTTAGTAGTGGCGTAGCATCTTTGTTACTTATGTTTAATATTTTATATTTGAAAAACAAAAACAAATGAAGAGTACATACATTCAACTTAAAATTCCATTGCACCAACATACTTGCGAAAACAAAAAAGACTGGGAAACGAGCTATTGTAAACAGATGACTAATTTGCGCACTGATAGGTAACACGTTTTGACAAACAGAAATTAGCTATTCCACGAAATCTATCAACGAACCAAGCAAGCAGTATTTCAGCAGGTCGTAAAGGAAATTAACTGCATACATTTGAGGTTACGCAAACGGAGCTAGCGAAACCAACAACGTAACGTAGATAGGACCTACATATTATACACACATACATATTATACACACATACCTTCTAAATTGCATCCTCAATAAATAACGATGAATATCTGAGATATCTCGCTCGGCGCATTTCATTTGATCGCATAGTAGGGCGAGCTGGAAAATGAGAATCTAAATGCCGTTCTCGTACACGAATTGAAAGCTCTTTTAATGCTACCTCCTGTAAGAAATGGTTCATTAACCACCAAGTCCGGTGGAACTACGATGTGCACTCATCGAGATCGTAAATTGATAATCGATTCAACCGGGACGAAAAGGAAAGAGCTTATTTTTGAGTCTGTAGAATAAAATAAAAGATTTTTCCTACTTTAAATAAAATAATTAATACATATATCACAAATCACACCCAATTTATTTTTCCTCAATTTTCATCTAGATCCAAACTAGGATACCGTCAACCGTGTACTATGGGTATTAGACAACGGATAAACATACATGCCGTGCCGTAGTGGTCTCGAGTGCCGTGGTGGTCTCGAGTGCCGTGGTGGTGCCGTGGAATACTCGTAAGACCACTCCAAATCCTCCCGAGGATGTCGTAAGAGGCGACTAAGGGAATACACTGTAACCTATTAAAAATAAGATGTAGGTACAGCCTGACTGGCTACAGGGCGGAGCTGAATGAGACCATGGTATTACTGGTGGATATTGATTTAATCAAATAAGTTGAAGTGTTAACACAGTATAGAAAGCTAAATTAACACTCACTTTACAACTTATGTTGGGCACCTTTAATTACTAAAATATCAGAGCTGATGGCGGGGCGGAAGGCCTCTACGCTCTATGCTCTTTCTAAAATACAGTTATACATTCTCAGGGGTGCGTTACACAATACTCGCCTGCGACCAGTACTTAAATTTGTTAAACTTTTGTATTTGGTTAGGTTGACTTCACAAAGTTTAGTAAAAAGGAAGAACGGCGATTACCGCTGTTCTTCCCGTTACCGTATACGGAGTGGGTGGCCTTCTCAGCCGGCCAGTCGCCGGTATGCCCTGCAGATTGGTCAGCGGCTGACTCGGAGACGCCTCCCGGTTGAACCCGAAGTGACGGTATGGAGTGGAGAGTGTGTGTGTGTGTGTGTGTGTGTGTGAGTGGGTGGCTCGTAGCTTTGGGCCCCGCCGGCTGCGAGGTCCAAACCACCCTCGGAGAATCCTGAAGTTGTATTTGGGAGTGTTTCAACAACCCATCCAATACGTAGAGAGAAACCGTAGTAATAACAAAAAACCTTGTTCAAGACAGAAATAACACTATAAGTATCTCAACATGATACTGGTTAACATACGAGGGTAGGACGCGGCGGTTATCAAAACTCACCCGAAACGGGGTTATTGCGTTCTCAATTGATTCCAACCGGAGGGCGGCTCGGCGCTAATGCCTTCGGAGAGCGAGGGCTCGCTCAATGTTGCAGCGGGGATCCTAATAGAAAGAAAGAAAGAAAATACATTTATTCAACACACACAAAAATAAAAGATACGAACAATTAGAAAAATTAAGTAGGAACAATAGAAAAGGAAAACAAAGAAAAGGTAAAAGTAGATAGTTAAAGTGGTGATGAATGGGCCTTAACTCAGCAGAACAACAAGGGAGGGTCAAATTTAGACAAAGTGGTACTAGGGCAACAGATTCCTATTGCAAATCGCCACGCTAACTCGCCCGAAAATGTCCGTTCCTCACAAGGGGGTGCCTACCGAATATATTCTCTCGGTAGCACCGACTGCAAATGTTGGAAACACGGGGAATGAACCACTGATGGCCCAGCACTTTATGCCCAATTTGGCCTCCAAAAAAGGCTGCTTTCCCGTCCGAATCTCTATTTATCGCTATTCCCCTTCTCCCAAAACCTGACATAGTTCATTGTTCTCAATTATTGGAAGCCAAAGGTCTCAGAGGACAAATCTCCCTAACTATCGATATCGAACATTGTCGATTTATAGGTCCTTTTTATTGATAGGAAGAAATCAAATTATTTATCTGATAATTGATATATTACGAGGATTTAGTTTATACTATATTTATGCCTTAACCTTTTAATGAATATACTTTTACCCTAATTTGAAGGCTCCAGCACTCCTTTTTACCCCAATACTCGGGAGTTTTTCTGCCGGTGTTTCAAGAACTGACAGCAGCGGTGTCAATTTGACGTTTCGTTCCTCCACCCTTCTGTTTTATGGGAGTCGATTACCGATACGTCATTTTGATTGCAACATGATAATGATAAATTTCACCGCTCCTTTGAGTGGTTGGAAGCAAACCAGGGGTTACAACACTCCGGAAGATGGGCATCAGCGTCCTCCGAGCACATATTTGTAATACTGCGGTCACCAATCCGCCTGCCAAGCGTGGAAACTATGGCAACCACGCTTGGCAGGCGGCTGTTGAAGAAGCTGAAAACCGACAGTGGCAGCATCGTTTCGTCGAAGCCAGAGATTTTGAGTGAGCTCGAGAAGTTTTATGGACAATTATACACCTCATCGCGTAGTCCTACTAGCACGACTAGCGATGCAAGAGCCCGTTTGACTCGACATTATACCGAAGATATCCCGGACGTCAGCCTATACGAGATCAGAATGGCTCTCAAACAGCTTAAGAGCAATAAGGCACCAGGGGAGGATGGAATAACGACAGAGCTACTGAAAGCGTGTGGAACACCGGTACTTAAAGTCCTTTAGAAGCTGTTGGACTCCGTCATCCTCGAGGGTACTACGCCAGAGGCGTGGCACAGGTGCCTAGTGGTTTTGTTCTTTAAGAAAGGTGATAAAACCCTTTTGAAGAATTATAGGCCCATTTCGCTGCTGAGCCACATCTATAAGCTGTTTTCGAGAGTAGTTACAAACCGTCTCGCTCGTAGGTTTCATGACTTTCAGCCTCCTGAACAAGCTGGATTCCGGAAAGGCTTTAGCACCGTAGACCACATCCATACGCTCCGGCAGATTATACAGAAGACCAAAGAGTATAATTGGCCATTATGTCTAGCGTTTGTGGACTACGAGAAAGCCTTTGATTCAGTTGAGACCTGGGCAGTGCTACAGTCATTACAGCGGTGCCAGGTTGATTACCGGTACCTCGAAGTGTTGAATTGTTTGTACAGCAAGGCCACCATGATAGTTCGTCTTCAGGATCAGTGCACGAATTCTATCCAGTTGCAAAAAAGGGTGAGACAGGGAGACGTTATTTCTCCGAACCTCTGCACTGGAAGATATATTCAAGCTTCTGAACTGGAACGGATTTGGTGTTAACATCAATGACGGATACATCACTCACCTTCGATTTGCTGATGATATAGTCATCATGGCTGAAACCCTGGAAGACCTAAGCACAATGCTCAGTGACCTCAATATTGTTTCCCAACAGGTGGGCCTTAAAATGAACATGGGCAAGACGAACATCATGTCAAATGCCCATGTCGTACCCATGCCGGTTTATGTTGGGAAAGATATAATCGAAGCTGTTGTCTACTTGGGTCAGACGATCCAACTGGGTAGATCCAACTTCGACAAAGAGGTCAACCGACGCATCCAAATCGGATGGGCAGCGTTCGGGAAATTACGCCATATCTTCTCGTCGCAGATACCGCAGAGCCTCAAGACGAAAGTTTATAATCAGTGCGTGTTGCCAGTGATGACTTACGGCACTGAGACGTGGTCGCTAACTATTGGTCTCATACACAAGCTTAGAGTTGCGCAGCGCGCAATGGAGAGAGCTATGCTCGGTGTTTCACTAGTGATAGAATCCGAAATGAGGAAATCCGTAGAAGAACGAAGTTACCGACATAGCTCTCAGACGTTGAGATTTGAAGTGGCAATGGGCAGGCCATATAAGTCGCAGAACCGACAACCGTTGGGGAATAAAGGTTCTCGAATGGCGACCACGAACAAGCAAGCGAAGTGTGGGGAGACCCCCCCACACGATGGACCGACGACATTGTAGCCATCGCAGGAAGTCGGTGGATGGAGGTGGCACAAGATCGCTCGTCATGGCGCGCTTTGGGGGAGGCCTATGTTCAGCAGTGGACTTCTAAAGGCTGACATGATGATGATGATGATGATGATGAAGGTAATATGCTTAATAAATTTAATGATTGACATAAGTAATAAAATTTACATTAAATATTATTAAATAGGTATCAATGAGCTGACTAGAAATGTAAATAATACTAATTAATTTAGGTAGAATGAATCATATTAATCTATCTATCTATACTTTATAATTAAAGCAATAAGTACGAAAAAGTCAAAGTACAAAGAAGATAATAAAAAAAAATGGTCTAGGGTATTGAAAATTGGCTACTGAACTATTTTTTTTCCGTTTGTCTGTATGTTTGTTCGCGCATCACGTAATAACTAGTGTCCGATTGCGATTCATTGTTGGATAGCTTAGGGTTTGACTTCAAAACTGGTGTACTTGGTATCTGAATCTGATGATTAGAAGCCGAGCAATCGATAAAAAGCATTTTGTCGGCTGAAGAATTTTGATCAAATGTTGGTATATTGGTATTTTAGGTCTTGGAATAGCACATGGATTACTTTTATCCTAGAGAAATGATCATGCGTGCGAAGCCGCGGGCACAGCTAGTTTAGAATAATAATTATTATAAATCGCACTTGCCACCCATACAGGGTGCATGTATACTAATCCTAGTTTTAAGATAAATATAAGTCATGTACATGTAAGCAATAAATAAATATTACATCCATGATTCGACATTTCTGATCATCACACAAATTATTGCACCTAGCGGGATTCGAACCCGCCACCGTTGGTTAACTTTGTAGTCAGGGTCACTAACCATTCGGCCGTGAGCCGTCAAACAATCAACCTTCAACCGGTAAAGTGGGTTTAATTCACATTTTACAATATTTCTACTACATAATTACATAGTAGTTGGGGTAGACGAGTTCTCGAGTGGAGACCATGTTTATGCAAATGTAGTGTAGAACGCCCTGTGGGCGGTGGAGTGACGACCTGCAGGAGAGAGCTGAAGACCGAGCTCAGTGGCGTGCATTAGGGGAGATCTACATCCGGCAGTGGACAAGAATAGGCTGAAGATGATCATGAAATATAGTTAAAGATACATAATCTACCTCATTTCCTACAATCATTTTAAAAGTGTTTTCGTAACCTAAATAAATATTTAAATATACTTATTTAAACATCAAGGTATGATGAACAGGTATGATGCCTAGATGCAACCCGTGTCTTACATCATTCACTATCACATTTTATATAATTGAGGAACGGAGGTAGGTACCTACATTATTTGCCATTTCTCTTTCATACACTTTTTATTTTTCCATTAGGGGTTTTCTCTCGACCGTACGAATCTATCGACTTGACTTGATGCTCGTTAGGAGTGGACTGCGGAGTATTTTCCGATATTAAATTTATCGCCTGCCTTGTTCCCGTTGCCTTCCTGTCTACTTCAGGTATATATTATCCATCGAAGAGGGATATACGTAATGTTTTACTATGTGTTTCCTATATTCGATTTCCGGTTTCCTTTTTGTCCAACTGCACTGAGGGTTATGAGTTTGGGTTGTATGTACTCCTATGTTTGTTTGTTTGTACGTTTTTTAGGCGCGTCCTATAGACTAACCGGCTTGGATTTTGATAAATGAAGTATCATTGGATTAGTTTTGATCACGATAGTGCTAAAGGATATATAAAGTACTCTATGTGCTATTCCAAGATCTAAAATACCAATAAACCAACATTTGATCAAAATTCCTTCAGCCGTCAAAAAGTTTTTTATCGATTGCTTAGCTTCTAATCATCGGATTGAGATACCAAGTACACCAGTTTTTAAGTCAAACCCTAAGCTATCCAATAATGAAAACCGCACCGCAATCGGTTTAGTAACATTTACATGATGCGCGAAACAAAAGACAAACAGACACGATTTCTAAAAAATGATATGTTCTTGTTCAGTAACCTATTTTAAGTAAACTAGACCATTTTTTTAAATTATTTCTTTGGTTAGAATTTTCGTAGGTACTTACTGCTTTATTATAAGTATTAGCTGATGCCCGCGGTTTCCCACGCGTGGTCATTTCTGTAGGTTAAAAGTACTCTTTGTGCTATTCCAGGACCTAAAATACCAATATACCAACATTTGATCAAAATTCCTTCAGCCGTCAAAAATATTTTTATCGTTTTTTTTTTCTTCTACTCATTGGATTGAGATACCATGTTTTACCCAGGTGAAAACCGCAACGCATTTGATCCAGTAGTTTTTACGTGATGCGCGAAAAAACATACAGACAGATACGATTTTTTAAAATGTTATATTCTTGTTCTGTAGCTTATTTTATGTACCCTAGTATATAGACCCTAGACCGTTTCTTTTTTAATTAAGTATTTTCTTTGTTCCTATTGCTTTATTATAAGTTTAGATAGGTAGATAGATTAAAGTGTTTTTTTTTTGTGGGCGCTCTGCTCTTCAATAGTATTCCGAGGGAATAATTTTGTCCGCAGTCGTTTTTTTTTGCATTTTTATAATAATTTTAACTTGTCACTAAATATATTTATCAACTTGCGTTTTTGAGAGAGAGCATAGGAAACAGCAACCCATCCGACTCTATTTGGTGCTCGTTACGAGCGCTTGCCTACAGCTAGCTGTAGGTACCTACACTACTACCTACTTATTGAAAATATAATCTTCTGAAATGGAACCATCGATATTATATGTATCTGAATGAATGGAACCTACTTACAAATTTTCCACTGTAAGATGGGAACGAGTGAAACACCTATGACTGATTTGGTGGTCCCTACATGACAAATGCTATCATCATTTGCCGGTAGACGTCCACTGCTGAACAAAAGCTCACGCCATGGAACGCCACAACGAGTGGTTGCTTACTGTTAGCATCCGGCGGGTCCTCGTGACAAATACAAACTGAATGGCAAATAACAATGGCAAAAAACTTATATATAAAAAAAAAACGAACCCCATAATATTTTGTAGGTTTTTTGCTCCTGATGTGAAAAGTTTGCCCACCCCCGATCTAAACCTTCGCAGTTAAACGCTAACCTAAAGCACAGTCTAAGTGTGGTTTTGCTGCTAAGTAGGTACTTCTAGAGAATATGAGCTTCGAATAGCGCCACCAACTTTAATCTGTTGAAACTTTATGCTCCTGATACCTACTGTTGGAAGCGTACATTTCGGATACGTTCATTACAAGTGTTTATTCGAGTCACCCCCAGTCACCATCCACTTATAGATAGGTACGAATTGTTTGTTTTTCAGATAATATTTTTCTAGCGACCCGCCCTGGTTTGGCAGGTGTAATTAAGAAAAATGGTAAAAATTTAATTCTTGCACCCGCTTCGGGGGCCGGCGACTCACTTCGCTCGTCGCCTCGCTACGTTCAGGTCTCGTATGCTCGTATTATATATATATATATATATATGTTTATATATATATAAACATTTCGCGAAAAATAATTGAACTGAAGCTGAAAGCCGCATTAAAATCCCTTGCGTAGTTTAAAAAATCTAAGGGTACAGAAGGCGGGAAGCTTTGTTTTATCAATGTATTGATTTCTTCCAAAACCTTTAACATTTATCGTCACAATTCAACAAATTAACACAAAACAATATCAAACTATACGTATAAACTTTCCTCTTAAATCACTCTATCTATTAATGAAAAACGCATTACAGGTTACTATTGCGTATTTTTAAAAATTAAGCGTTACAGAGGGACAGACGGCGGGAATTAACTTTGTTTTATATATATTGATGGACAACCTACATGTCAAAAACGTCCTGCACTGTTTATTGCTAGATTAGATACCTACTTATTAAATAGGTTTCTTTGGTGATATCCGATCCGTATAGGTTCCCTACTTATCGCGAATCACCGTAGAGATGATTGATGACTGTAGTTTTCTCAGTAGGTATATAGATTGAAGGTAACTAGGTACTTTTGGTAATTTGTGCTGTAGTATCAGTGTTTATGTTATTGCAGAAAAGCAGCAATTTGAATACCAAGTGTCGGATTCTAGTTAACAACTTGGCGTAAATGACTTCGATATCGGGGGCGGAGATATTAATTTCTCGTTTGCGGACTATAATTTCCGGAAGGCTGAGTAGTTTATGCTCACTGGGGGTATGTATGAAGCGAAATAACGTCTTATTGCTCCAAGCCAACCTCACCTGCACGAGGCCATCCTGCTGGATAACGAACGAGGCTCTGGCGACCGACAGCTGGCGGTATAACAATTTTTAAACTAGTGTAGCCAAATTTTACAGGCCGGTGACGGGCAGCAGCGTCACCGGTGCGAGTAGCTACGCCCTTCGATCGCCAACCCGCATGCTCAGCGTGGCGATTATGGGCAAACCGTACTATATGGACGGCACAAATAAAAAATGCCTCCAGTTTCCGGTCGTCCTTCTAGTCCTGACCACGGTAGCGGTCAAGTGGTGGGCAGGGGATGCAAAGAATCCGCGGGCTACCATAGACCACCCGAAAACAACTGACTCTGGCAATCAGAATCAGCTGTCATCAGAATCAGGCATCAGAATCTCAATCAGAAGATTAGTAAGCTGTGGCGACGTGATCTCCGGTTCTCAAATACACACCTGATAGAAAAGGCAACTAAGCAAAATCGGGGGTCGAAAGTCTTCGCCCAGCAATTGAGTACATTATTTTTTTTTTTTTTTTTCATGGGGAAATGCATTTACGCATACCACTGAGCCCGGGGAAGGCCCAGCGGCTATGTGGGACTCACCGGGCGACTGCCCGTCCTACCCACTAAAACCCCATGGTGAGCAGTCCTCCACCGAGGTGGGGCAAGATGGGGTCGCGGTTGCATTCTACCATCTTGCCCCAGTGGCAGACCCAATCGGGCCTCTCCGCCTGTGCAGGGGCAACCTTGCTCACCAAAGTCACCCCTCACCACGACCGGTGGGGCGTGCAAGCCGATGGAGAGCCCCCCGACTCTCCACCAGTGACCCCACAAATACGAAGGAGGAGTCGCCTCCTCCTCCCACCTCCTCGAGCCGGCGCCGAGCGCCCGGGCCCCACCTCCACGTCACACTCCCAGCACCGAATCCATCATTCCGAAGTATGGTAGGTCTGAGAGCGGACCGCCTCCTCGAGCCGGTGCCAAGCACCCGGGCCCCACCTCCTCGAGCCGGCGCCAAGCGCACAAGGCCCCACCTCCACGTCACACTCCCAGCACCGAATCCATCATTCCGAAGTATGGTAGGTCTGAGAGCGGACCGCCTCCTCAAGCCGGTGCCAAGCACCCGGGCCCCACCTCCTCGAGCCGGCGCCAAGCGCACAAGGCCCCACCTCCACGTCACACTCCCAGCACCGAATCCATCATTCCGAAGTATGGTAGGTCTGAGAGCGGACCGCCTCCTCGAGCCTGCGCCGAGCGCACTGGGCCCCACCTCCTCGAGCCGGCGCCAAGAGCACAAGGCCCCACCTCCACGTCACACTCCCAGCACCGAATCCATCATTCCGAAGTATGGTAGGTCTGGGAGCGGACCGCCTCCTCGAGCCGGTGCCAAACACCCGGGCCCCACCTCCTCGAGCCGGCGCCAAGCGCATAAGGCCCCACCTCCTCGAGCC
This sequence comes from Alsophila aescularia, assembly GCA_946251855.1. Lineage (NCBI taxonomy): Eukaryota > Metazoa > Arthropoda > Insecta > Lepidoptera > Geometridae > Alsophila > Alsophila aescularia. Next base: position 17,529,813 of record OX276375.1, on the reverse strand, counting down.
TGCGCCGAGCGCCCGGGCACCCCCTCCACGTCACTAGGACGCCCATCCCACAGGAAGAGAACCTCCACAAAGATAAAAGCTCTTTGTAGCGATTCCCCTCCTGCCGTCCAGGTAGTAAAACTACCCAGACCCACCTTGCCAGATATCGGCTACGGCCAATAATCCCCCGAGGAGAATTATTGACCGATCCCCGGGTGCACCGTCCCAACGGCTGCTCTTCCCCCCAGATGAAACGCATCGGAGGGGACCAGCAACAGTCGGGCACTCTTGGAGGTTATCCGGCCTGCAACCCAGCAATTGAGTACCTACTCTAACTATACCTCTACCCTATCTGACGAAGCTCAGTCCAATAATGGCACAACCGTCGTCTCTAAGCCGGTGATCCTTTATGAGATCGAAGACTTCTATGGCTGATTATACGACTAGCATACTTCTAGACCCGAGCCCAGCACAGAAGATTCCCGCGCAATTCTGACCCGTCACTACACTGACGAATTGCCCGACGTCAGCATAAACGATTTTGAGGTGACGGTCAAACAACTACAACTTAAGAATGGAAAGGCCCCCCGTGAGGTAATTATAACTTCGGAGCTTTTGAAAGCGGGGGCAAACACGTACTTCGGGAGCTTCAGGGGTGATAATAATAATATAATAATAATAATATAATATATTCGGGACATTTCCACACTAATTATCTAGCCCCAAACTAGGATACCCTGTGCTATGGGTACTATATAACGGATAAACATACATAGATAAGAATATTAACATCCATGACTCGGAAACAAACATTTCTGCTCATCACACAAATGATTGCACCTTGCAGGATTCGAACCCGCGACCGTTCGATATCGTACCTAGGATCTCTAGCCACGAGCCCAACCGGTCACCAAAAAAATAAAAATAATAATAATAATATCAATGGCCAGAACATCTCACACTTAAGATTTACTGACGATATAGTCCAAATGGCGGAGTCACTGCTAGACTTACAAAGCACGTTGACCAACCTATATGATGCTTTAAATCAAATCAATCATTTATTTGCAAGAATACATCCTACACGACGCATCGGTCTCGGAATGAACATAGATAAGACCAAGATAATTTATAACGATCTTTTTGACCCGGAACCTATTGCAGTCAATGGAGTAGGTACCTCTTGAAGTTGTCCGAAAATATGTTTACTTTGGGCAAATATTGCAATTAGGTAAGAACAACTTTGAGAAGGAAGCCAACAGAAGAATTCAGCCGGGTTGGGCAGCACTTAGCAAGCTTTGTCAAGTCTCTCGTCGTCCATACCACAGTACCTGAAGACAAAAGTCTTCAATCAGTACGTCCCACCAGTCCTGCCCTACAGAGCCGAAACGTGGACACCTACGGTCAGACTAGTCCACAAATTTAAGATCACTCAGGGAGCTATATAGCTAGGAAAGAACTATGCTTGGAGTTTATCTGAAGGACAAGATTCGTATTGAAGGTCCTACGGAGAACCAAGTTAACCGACACAGCTATAAAGATAAGCAAGCTAAAGTGGCAGTGGGCTGGTCACATTTACCGAAGAACCGATAACCGTTGGGGTAGACGAGTTCTCGAGTGGAGACCACGTTTAGGCAAACGTAGTGTAGGAAGAACTCCTTCTCCCCGTGGCCAGGTGGAGTGACGACCTGCGAAAAGCGGTTGAAAGGAAATGAATGATGAGAGCTTAGACCGAGCTCAGTGGCGTGCATTAGAAGAGGCCTACGTCCAGCAGTGGACAGATATAGGCTGATGACGTGGGTCTCATTATCGAATTACTGCGAAGCGAAGACATGAATTTAATCAACATCTCTACTCTATCACGAAAGTTTATAAAGAGACTGAGACCCACAGATATAAGAATGAGTCCACACCGTCAAACAAATGAGTGATACATAGCCAATGGTGGCTGCGTTTGTGTGCGTGAGTCGATAATTCGTGATGTTATGTGGTTGATACGTTTTTGATTTTTCGTGAGAACTTAAATAACACGACAGTAAAATATTTTTCTAAAAAAAAAAACGACTTCATATTAAAAATGTTATTTTGTAAACATCCACTAAAAAGAATAAAATAATTACAATTGAGCCAGAACCTTGGAGGATACATTACTATGGAGCACGTTTTCTCGGGTGCGAACAGTAGGCACAGGTCAGAAGATCGTCACTAACAACCTGCAAGCGCGAACAGTCCTTGATCTGCGTTCGAGCGGAGTGCCGAGTGTGTTACTTCAAAATATTTTTATTTTTACCGAAATGATGGTGAAATGTGCGGTGAAAACTTGTCTAAATGACACTATAAAACACATGAAACTAAAATGTAACATTACATTTCACAGGTAAGTCAGCTATACATTCTTTTAGACGTATTTAATATTAATTTATAGCGGTGGTGAGGATCGCGCGAGACGTGCGGTTGCGTGTCGCGTCTCACTGCCCTGCTCGCCGCTTCGCCGCTCGTGGTGAATCGAGTAGTGATGTGCGCGCTGTCTATATTATGTAATTTTTTACGTTCAAGCGAGGTCAAAGTAAGAATTTATTCTGATGCTCTAAAATGTTGATGTTGACAGTTTTGTGTGGGAAGCATAATGTTATTTATGTTATACAAATAGAGTAAAAAACGGAATGTTATGTAAATAGACATTTCTTTCTCTGATTACATTTAAAATGTTTTAATTTGATCTTGATTTAACTACATACCACACTAATATTATAACATCAGACCAAATAATATTCCTTCAAGTGATCTTAAGGGAATCTTGAGGTACCTTGAAACTATCTCGCTCGCGCATTCAAGATATTTAGTGACTGATTATACGTAGGGATAATATAACGAACATAATTTTTGAGGGTTTATTGTTTGCTCGCGTCCGTAGGATTCAGCCCTCGATGTCCTACACGTGACCCTCGGGTGGTGGTAGGCTTCGGCCGCCGGCTTTTTATATTACCACCCTCTGGACAAAGTCTTGATGCAAAATGATTTGTCGTGTTCCATCATGATGTTCAGGGAAGCCGTCCGGATGAGTTGTAGGATGCAGTTGTGTTGGAAGGGCGGACCGTGAACGGAATGATGGTGTTTCTGCGTCGGAGGCCTTGCTTTGGAGGGTAGCGAAGCACGGTGTTCTCTGCCGCAAGTTGTAGGGGGCCCAAGTAGTAGTTTAGCCAGCTACGAAAGGCTGCCCCGCCGCTTGTGAAAAATCCTGAAATGATCCATTGGGCCGGCTGGCGACCGGATGTGAGGAACTGATGTATTATTTCAGGGGGGTTCAGGCGTCCCCGCGGTCTCCACGCAAGTTCTTCAATGGCATAGTTATGCCTTGACTCCCGTGGGTTAGCCATTCCGACATCTCGTTTGCTATTACTCGTACAACCTATTCACAAAAACACATCATGAAAAAAGTCCAAAGAAGATATAAGTTAAAACGGCAGATGCACGTCCTCACACTTAAAGTGGATCTTGCGAATATTCGCGGGATTCACTCCAATCTCCAACCGATCCATTATCATCTGGAGACCTCTAAGCTCCACTTGTTCTTCTTGTCGGAGACGCAGATAGGATGTCCAGCTGATACGGCGCACTTGGATTACCCAGGCTATATCTTTGAGCATCTATTTATCCCAAATGCCGGCGTTTGTGTATACGCCCGTGATGACATTTGCTGTCTGCGTCTCCGAAATCTTGAGCACCCTAACTTCTCAGTGATTTGGGTGCTGATGGACACGGGCATAGAGAAAATTATGTATGCTTGTGTGTACCGCTCACACAGCTGAGATCGGGGGAAGACTTTATTGGTAGACTATCTATCTTTATTGGTGTGGCCCAACAGCGTTACCCGTCTGCTCAATTGGTGTTTTTGGGGGATTTTAACGCCCACCACAAGGAGTGGCTTGTCCCATACCAAAAAACCGACCACGCTGGTAGAGAGACGCGGAAGCTTGCTCTGGCGTTAGATCTCTCTCAGCTTTTGCAGGAGCCAACACGGGTACCTGACCGTGACGGTGACACTGCCAACTGTCTCGACCTGTTGATGACGACTGAACCGGACCAATACTCCGTATCAGTATCCCCACCTCTTGGTAGCTCTGATCACTGCCTGGTTAAGTCCGTCTCAGTGTATTCTCCACCTGATCTTAGCCTTAAGGGAAATAGGCGCGTGTGGAGATACAACTCAGCAGATTGGGACGAGATGCGGCAATTCCTTGCATCGTACCCTTGGCGGCAAACATGTTTCATCTCCCAGGACCCGTCGACTTGCGCGTCTGCTGTTACAGAGGTAATATGTCAGGCAATGGAATATTTCATTCCATTCAGTGACATGACTCTTTCCAGCAAAGCTCAGCCTTGGTTTGGATCCAGCTGTGGTCATGCTGTGGCTCTAAAGCGTGCAGCATATCTAGACTGGGCTGATGCTCGAAAGCGCAAGTCTTCTGATATTCGGGCTAAGAATAGAAAATTTAACGTTGCCGCTGAGACCTGCAAGAAGATACTTAGGAAGGCCCATTTTGATCACGTAAGTCGAATTGGGGCCAAACTGGCTTCATACCCCGCGGGTAGCAAAGTTTTTTGGACCCTGGCCAAGTCGGTCGAAGTAAACTTCTGCCGCCCCTCACTGCCACCATTGCTGAAACCTGATGAATCACTAGCTCACACTGCTGGAGACAAAGCGAATATTTTGGGGCATTTTTGGTAGGTATTGAAATCTAAGATAATGCAATGACTGATTATTGTGTATATTCTGTGTTGGCTGATTGGGTGTCACAACATGTTTAGAGTCATCCAGTTTCCATATTATATTATGATTTTGTTGTTGTCTACTTACATACCGAATATACCAATTAATTTGTATATTACACAACGTTACGCAATATTTTGGAGCATTTTTGGTATGTATTGAAATCTAAGATAGTGCAATGACTGATTATTGTGTATATTCTGTGTTGGCTGATTGGGTGTCACACAACATGTTTAGAGTCATCCAGTTTCCATATTATACTATGATTTTGTTGTTTGTCTAGTTAAATACCGGATAAACCTATTAATTTGTATATTACACAATGTTACGCAATATTTTGGAGCATTTTTGGTAGGTATTGAAATCTAAGATAGTGCAATGACTGATTATTGTGTATATTCTGTGTTGGCTGATTGGGTGTCACATAACATGTTTAGAGTCATCCAGTTTCCATATTATACTATGATTTTGTTGTCTGTCTACTTAAATACCGGATAAACCAATTAATTTGTATATTACACAATGTTACGCAATATTTTGGAGCATTTTTGGTAGGTATTGAAATCCAAGATAGTGCAATGACTGATTATTGTGTACACTGATTATTGTGTTGGCTGATTGGGTGTCACACAACATGTTTAGAGTCATCCAGTTTCCATATTATAATATGATTTTGTTGTTGTCTACTTACATACCGGATAAACCAATTAATGTGTATATTACAAGGGCTGTTTGATAAGTCGTTTTAAAAAGTATAAATATATATATTATTTTTAAAAATTACATTTATTTCTCAACATAGTCTCCTTTGAGGGCCAAACACTTGTTCCAGCGAGTTTCCAATTTTTTATTCCCTCCAAAAAATACGTTTTGTCGAGGTCTTCAGAATAGCCGTTTACACCTGCGATGCAGTCCTCATTTGTCAAAAATCCCTCCAAGCCATCTTTTCAGATTTGGGAGTAGGTAATAATCGCACGGAACTAGGTCCGGCGAATACGGAGCATGCGGAACCAGCTCGAAGCCCAACTCGTGGATTTTGGCCATTGCAATAGCTGACGTGTGCACTGGAGCATTGTCTTGATTGTCAACAAATGTGGCACCCATCGTGCAGACAGCTTTGTCATACCCAAATCTTCATGCAGGATTTTATGTAGTCGCTCAGTGGAGATGCCTGTGTTCGCAGCTATTTCACGCACCTTCACTCGGCGGTCGTCGAGTACAAAAATAAGGACTTCTTCAACAACATCCTCAGTAGTGACTTCGATTGGGTGACCAGAGCGTGGAGCATCAGATGCGCTTGACCGACCACGTTTAAAATCATTTATCCAGTTATAAACAGTCTGCAACGTTGGTGCGTTAGTGCCATGAACAGAATCAAGTTAAATTTTTATTGTGGCAGCACTGCAACCCTTCATAAAAAAAATGTTTTATAACGGCATGAAATTCAGATTTTTCCATAGTTGTTGAAAATTTACGAGTGATCACAGTTAAACAATGGTTACACTGACAAAAACTTGTTTTTTTTTTGCTGAATTTTAGACAGTCTTCATTTGAAAGATTTTGCCTGCCAGTGTTAATGCCATTTAACAGAAAAAAGTTTTTATAAATTGTTTTTAAAAGGACTTATCAAACAGCCCTCATACACAACGTTACGCAATATTTTGGAGCATTTTTGGTAGGTATTGAAATCCAAGATAGTGCAATGACTGATTATAATCAGTTCATTAGATCTGTATCAATTAATTATGGTGCAATAATTATTACACCACATTATTTCATTATATTTAATAAGAGTAAGTAGGTATAATGTAAAGAAATATGTGAACACAGTTCTAATCACAGACAAAACCAAAATGGTTTTTCTTTTACAAAAGCTTTCTGGTGTTAGGTGCTATTTTCCTCCAGTCTTATTGCAACGTAAAAATAAGGTGGTTAGTTTTGAAATCACCTATACCAGACCAGTACGTTTCGAATAGGAAGGTCTGGCGGGCGGCAGAGTTACTGAGGCGGGCGGGGAAGGGCGGAAACATTCGCTTACGGCAAAGAAAATATACACTTTGCGTTAACCATAAGTGCTTACTCTGCGTATCTACCTTTAGAAACTGGCTTCGAATTGACCTGAACAAACATAAATACATACATACATACATACAACATGTACACATATTTACATTGCAAGTAAATAAACGCTTTTAAAAAAAGTATTCTATGCCTTTCCCAGAGTTCAAACTATCTGTATTTCAAATTCCATCGAGATTGGTCCAGCCGCTTATTCGTGAAAAGGTTACAAACAAACAGAGTTACTTTCGCTTTAATAATATTAGTATAGTTTGGGTCATCCCGAAAAATTAAAGAGTTCCTGCAGGATATGCGTTGAAAGTTATTTAAAAGAACACATATCACGCTGAAACTACTGGACGGATGTTGTTGCAACTTGGCACAGTCATAGTTTATATAATGTCTAAAAATTGAGGATAATTTTTATCCCGAAAACATAAAGAGTTCGTTTGACAAGAATTGTAAGTATGTTTTTTTCATTTTTGTCTTTATGTCTGTCTGTCTGTATCTTGGACGCGCATCACGCCACCGGAACTACTGGATGAATTAAAATGAAACTTGGTATGATTTGAGTTCATACTAATAGGATACTTTACACCCCGAAAAAATTATGGGTTCTCGCAGGATAGGCGTTGAAACTTACTTAAAAGAACACGTACCACGCTGAAACTAATGGATGGGTTTTGATGCAACTTAAAATTGAGGACACGTTTTATCCCGAAAAATTAAAGGGCTTCTGTGGGATATGGGTCCAAACTTATATTAATATTTAAGTAATAAATAATATTTTTTGGATGGTTCTCTATTTCGATACTGAAGTCAAAACTGTTTTACTTTTTATTTTTGTGTGACTTTTTGTCTGTTTTTTTTTGTTTGTTTGACAAACTACTGAATTCCTTCAATTTTTGTAATATAGGTTGTTTCCGCAATATAGGTGTTGAAAGATATTAAAAAGAAAACGTTATCGCGCTGAAACTACTAGACGGAATTTTGGATGCAAATTGACACATATAATCTATACTTATAATAAAGCAATAGGTACGAAAAAGGCTATAAAAAGAAGATAAAAAATGCTATTGGGTGCTTAAAAAGGGTATTGAACATGTTTTTTTTAATCGTGTCCCTCTGTCTGTTTGTCTGTATGTTTGTTTGCTCACGCATCATTTTAAAACTATTGGACCGATTGCAATGTGGTTTTTATTGTTAGATAGCTGGTTTGATTTAAAAACTGGTGTAATTGGTATCTCAATCTGGCGAGTTAGAAGCCGAGCAATTGATAAAAGTATTTTTGACGGCTAAAGAAATTTTGATCAAATGTTGGCATATTGGTCCTGGAATAGCATATTATGGTACTTTGAACCTTAAGAAAAGACCACGCGTGCGAAGCCGCGGGTACAGCTAGTAATTAATTAAAAACGGTCTTAAAACTTTAAACTGTGCATCATAATATACGAAGTTACATGAAGTATGGTAAGTATTAAGTACCTTTGTGAAAGTAAATGCACTTCTACCTGTAGACGCAGGTCCACAGCAAATTTGTTCACTTTGTAGGAATATTCTAGTACATACCTAATAACTAGCTTAAAAGCTAAAAAACACGCCTGCCATGGCAAAAAGAGCTATTGCCCATAAATTATACACTCTTGGATTGTGCTTATCAAGGCCTTCAATTTGATACCTGTACTGCAATATTTTTTTTTCGAATTTGAAAATGGAGCCTACTACTGCCGCCATATTGAATGTTTTAAAAAAAAAACCTTTGTTACACGGGGGAATGTAAGGATTCTAACGATACCCCCCATACGTCTAAATCTGTTCCGGCATTTAAAAGTTATGGTGGAATAAAGAAACTCACGTCATACATACATACATGAATGCTAAAAACAATAGACCCCTTTATTTGGGCAGACGTGTAATAATTAAAAAAGAAACATTTCTATAGTCATAGTCAATTTATTCGTAATTTCCATTTTGTACAAAGAGATTGGTATCTTTAAATTCAATTCCGATCGATGACAAAATTACCGTGATTTAAGATAAAAACGATTAAAATAATTCGAACCTCATTGGTTTTTCCTGATTATAAAATTGATATCACTATCAACAAATCAGTGCTTATTTTATACATTAATATGCTTACTTGTACGCCCGTACTTATCAGCACCAGAAAAACCGGACCTCTCTGGATCTACTGATAAACCTTTCTCTAACTACCTACTGATAAGTTTAGTCTGCTTCTGATTATACTGCTCGCTTGCAAGATTTTCGGTCAAACTAGAAACAGATCTACTTCGCTTCGCTTCGCAGAATCAACAACAGAATCGATTTGAGGGCTTTCTAATGGCTCTGGTCTGAGTACATTTCACCGTAGAGCCGCCCGCGACTCTCTGAGTACCTTAACTTCACTTCAGACGGTCCAAAAGAGATTTGATCGCAGGATGCATTCACAAACTGTCACGGTATCGCAAAATGACGGTTTACTTCGGAGCCATCCACGGTGTCATTCGCACTCTTCAAATCAGAGTCTTTGACTTGGCAATGAGTTCCATTTTACTTATTTACAATTAATACGTCGATTTTGACGTAGGGGAGCTGGAGTAGTGCGGGCTAGTGGTCTAGCACGTAATGTTTGGTCTGAGTCGTCATCCCTATTGGTCCGGTTTTGAAAAGCGAGGTATCAATCGATTCGTCTTTAGGTATCGAGGTTTTTAGCCGACTACTGCGAAGCAAAGGAAGGGTTATGTGTTCAAACTAAAAACTTGGTCCGATTTTGACAAGTGAGGTATCAATCGATTCGTTTTCATTTGCAAGAGTGTCAATGACTATTTTTTACCCGACCGTAGTGTGGTTTTAGTTTTCTGAACTTGTCTTGAATAGAAATGCCACCAAATTAGTGATCAAGTGAGTACCAAGCTTATTAAGAGTTTTTTAATATTGCCGTAGATATCTTCCAAAACCAAGAAACTTTCATATAGGTCAAGTTGTACTCCTCTGATCGGAGTTGAGCTTGTGCTTCACCCCTTAACGTTCGGACGTTGACTTTTGAGACACCTGTATACTATGTATACATCATCATCATCATCATCATCATCATCATCAACAGCCTGCATTAGCCCACTGCTATACATAGGCCTGTCCTAATGCACGCCACTGAGCCCGATCTTCGGCTCTTCTCATGTAATTGCTGCCAGCTTTGCGTAAATCGTCACTCCATCTGGCCGGAAGGCGTCCTACACTACGTTTGCCTATACGTGGTCTCCACTCAAGAACTCGTTTACCCCACCGGTTATCGGTTCTTCGACTAATGTGACCGGCCCATTGCCACTTCAGTTTGCTAATTCTTTGATAAATGTGACTATGGTTCTCTGTCGAATCTCCTTTTGGATGTGATCCCTTAGAGAAACCCCGAGCACAGCACGTTCCATAGCTCGCTGAGCGACCTGAAACTTGCGGACCAGTCTCACAGTCAGTGTCCACGTTTCGGCTCCGTATGTCATTACGGGTAGGACGCACTGGTCGAAGTCTTTCGTCGTTAGGCACTGTGGGATGGGCGACGAGAAGACATGACGAAGTTTCCCAAATGCTACCCAGCCCAGCCGAATCCGCCTATCGGCTTCCTTCTCAAAGTTGTTTCTGCCCAACATAAGGGTTTGTCCTAGGTAGTGCCTCTCGAATTTGTGCAGGAGTATGCTGCACAAATTCGAGAGGCATGCCACTAACGACTACCACCACTTGCCACTTGCCACTTGTTCCGGTGTAAATATTGTGTTGATTTATCATCAATTTTGTTTTGTCGATGTTCATGCGGAGGCCAATACGTCGGGAGGCATCTGATAGGCTGGACAGCATTTCTTGCAACTCTTGCAGCGACTCCGCCTTAATGACAATATCGTCTGCGAATCTCAAGTGTGAGATGCACTCGCCGTTTATGTTGATGCCCATTCCATTGCAATCCAAAATTTTGTACATATCTTCCATTGCGTTGGTAAACAGTTTCAGGGATATGACATCCCCCTGTCGTACTCCCCTAAGCAATTGGATTTGTTCAGTTTGCCGGTCCTGAATTTGGACGGACATCGTAGCAGCGTCATACAAGAATCTCAACACTTGAGTATATCGCCAGTCCACTTGGCATCGCTGCAAAGAGTCCAGAAGAGACCAGGTTTCGATGGAGGTTTTCGATGGAGGTTTTTTTTTTTTTTTTTTTTTTTTTTTATTACGGACTAGGCAATCGTTTGACCACGATCTCACCTGATAGAAAGTGATGATGTGGTCGAAGGTGCAGCACGCTTGCCTAGTAGATACCTATTCACTCTTGACTTGAACACACCGGGGTTGTAATTTACCGGAAACACTGACGAGGGCAGGGCATTCCACTCCTTTGCAGTTCTTATAATAAATGAAGAAGCGTAACGCTTCGTTCATGTGCGAGGTATTTCAACCATGAAAGGGTGGCGCTTTGCTGATCGTCTAGTGGTACGGTGATGGAAAGGTGAAAGGGAATCAGGTTGTGCAGTTCTTGTGCACACTCTCCATAGTGCAATCTGTAGAATACCGCCAGGCTTGCTACCTCACGTCGATGCGCCAGACTTTGAAGCTTACTCTTTACCAGAGTGTCATCCCCAATGAGCCTGATAGCACGTCTCTCAATTGAATCCAAAGACTCGAGCTGATACTTGGCAGAACCGTCCCACAGGTGGCAGCAGTACTCCATACAAGATCGGACCTGTGCTTGATAAAGATTCAAAAGCTGTCCCGGTAACCTTAAACAAAATACCAATTTTTTTGCAGCTACCTTGGCTTTGGATTCAATATAAGACCCAAAATTCAGGTTTGATGTGAGTTCGACACCCAAAAGTTCCAAATGGTCGCCTATTGGTATTGTTACACTTTGGAAAGACGGAGATCAGTTTAGAGGACTCTTTTTAGCAGAAAACAAACAGGCCTGCGTTTTAGTAGCATTAAACTTAACCAGGTTAGCATCGCCCCAATCGGACACGGCTTCTAAGGCTAAATTTAAACAGTCTACCATAGCCATAGCCTCTCTCTGAAACTGGACAGCGTCACAGCTGGCTTGAGCATTGGAAGTGTATCTCTCAACTACAGTACTGTCATCAACATACCCAAAGGTACCGTGCTTCAGAAGGTCATTAATGTGCAGTAAAAACAGTGTAGCCGAGAGAACCGATCCCTGAGGTACACCGGCATTGATAGCCATTTGATCAGACGAGTAGCCCTCTAAGACTACTCATAGATCGTTTCCTCAAAAAATCAACTATCCAATTGCAGAAGCCAACAGGTAAACCATATGAGGGAAGCTTGTTTAAAAGGCCGTCGTGCCAGACCCGATCAAATGCCTTCGATATGTCAAGGGAGACGGCAAGCGCCTCACCATGCATCTATATGGCTTCGCTCAGTACGTGAGTGGCATACGCGAGAAGATCCCCAGTAGACCGGTTTCGGCGAAATCCGTATTGTCGGTCACTGAGAAGATCATTGTCTTCAAGGTATGCCAAGAGCCTAATGTTTATGACACGCTCCATACACTTACAGAGTAAGGAGGTAATCGAGATGGGACGATAATTGGCCGGATCAGCACGACTACCCTTCTTTGGTACTGGTTGTACATTGGCAAGCTTCCAGCTCTTCGGAATTTTATCTGAGTGAAGAGAGAGGCGGTACAAACGCGTTAAGATGGGAGACAATTCGGGCGCACAGTTTTTCAACACAATCACTGGAATACCATCAGGACCACTGGCTTTGTTCACATCTAGAGCTCGAAGCGTTCTGAGAACCTCCTTCTGGCGAATGCGAATTTCGGGCATAAAAACCCCGCAATGAGGAAGGCAGGAAGGTGTCTTGCCAGAAGCATCTAGATGCGAGGCTTCTGCAAAAAGAGAAGCAAATAAATTCGCTTTGTCTCCAGCAGTGTGAGCTAGTGATCCATCAGGTTTCAGCAATGGTGGCAGTGAGGGGCGGCAGAAGTTTACTTCGACCGACTTGGCCAGGGACCAAAAAGCTTTGCTACCCGCGGGGTATGAAGCCAGTTTGGCCCCAATTCGACTTACGTGATCAAAATGGGCCTTCCTAAGTATCTTCTTGCAGGTCTTAGCGGCAACGTTAAATTTTCTCTTCTTAGCCCGAATGTCAGAAGACTTGCGCTTTCGAGCATCAGGCCAGTCTAGATATGCTGCACGCTTTAGAGCCACAGCATGACCACAGCTGGATCCAAACCAAGGCTGAGCTTTGCTGGAAAGAGTCTGGAGTATGTATACGTAAAATAAATACTGAAGGCAACCGAAGCAGGGCGGTCGCACTCCGCAACAAGTACAAATAAATTCAAGGACCCAATATTCGGGTCCGTTCAGTTGAGTGTCAAGCGTGCGCTCGATGAGTCGCACGCCTTGTACTTAGCGATAGAGCACCTACTTACGTAAAGTTATTGACAAACTTTATTCGTGTTTTAATTATGAGTACCAAGAAGAAAGCTAGAAAGTACTGCATAGCATTCGGCTGTTTGAAAAGTGATAGAAATGACGAATTGTCATTCTTTACGTTTCCAAAGGATATTGAAAGGTAATAAATTGTAATACCTATGTAGTTAGATATTGATATTTTTTTTATTACGTAGGTTCCTATAGTTTTATATTTTTTTTTTGTGTTCCATACCGAAGCTACGCATATTTAAGGTTTTTCCGCGCAGAAATAAAGTCGTTTATTAAATCGATCAACGTAATTTTATAATTGATTATAGTAGGTATTGTTGATCGGAAAATGAATTACTGTGCTGACTTAGTAAGTAGCCTACAACTAATTAGGAATTTATATAATATATGTCTCGTATAATACCTACCTACTTTTAATACCTTTTATTACGTAGGTAGCAATTTATTTTCCACTCAATAAAAAGCATGGAATTCAGACAGGCACCAAAGTTCATCAAAGTGCAATACCTATAGGATATAATCATAATCAACCAACGACACGTAGGTAGGTATCTCACTTAAGCTATCGGCGGTCTGAAAACGGGATAGGTAGGTAGTAAAAATGAGGTAGTCGGTCTATTCTGACAAGAATGTCATTGTATGTAATAGAATTATTTTAATTTATAATAATAAGTAATAACATAATACATTATTACTTATTTATTCTGTTACAATATCTAAGTCATAACATATCACAGAATAATTAGTAGTACAAGTACCTAATCTATCTTATATAATAATACAACCCTACCGAGTGAAAAAGGGACAGAGCGATTCTGAAACGGTGAGAGCAATGGAAGTTCTCGCGCGTTGTGATACGGTGCATTCTAGCCTGCACGCGGTAGGCGAGCGCCTTCTAGGTAAATATAATTGAAAGCTCGCAGCGCCGTGCGAGTTAAATTGCACTTTATAGCGTTGTAGCGAGAGTCACTATTTATTTAAATGACTCTACTCAGTTAGCCTTCTGTACTTGTACTATTATTCTTGTACTATTATTTATTCTGTGGCCGAAGGTGGAGTGGAGATAGGAATACGTTTACTAAATAGGACTTCACGAAGATCGCGTGAGATAGACTTTTCTCCTAAGTAGGTGTCAATGCAAGCAATCAATCGTACGGCAGAAATCGAAATAATTCGGTAGTAGACTAATTTTCTTTAATTCCTTGATAGGGACCAGAAGCATCTATTTTATCAAATTACTAGCTTTGGCCGTGCGGTTTATCGCAAAAAAAGCATCCTATGTTCATCTAGGATATTAAAAACCAATGCAAAAGTATAGCACCAACGCTCTTGATGCTTTTTGACAGACTTGTTGTTATTTCGTTTCCACGGCAACCGTTCCTTACAGCGAGTAATCGATATTTTCCAGTTTGCCCGTGGCTACTTAACATTTTCCGGGATAAAAAGTATCCTATGTTGGTCTCTATATTGCTCCAGTACCTATAAACAAAGTTTCATCAAAATAGGATCAGCCGTTATGGCGCAAAAGCTCCTCAAATAAACAAATAAATAAACAGATAACGTTTCACTTTTATGTATTGGTGTGGATATGTACATTATTTGTGAAATTCTATCTTTAAAGGAAGTGAACGAGGGTGGCAAAGATTGCACGTGGGCAAAGTTGAGGGGCACAGCTAGTTATACATATATTCGAAATATTAATAAAATGAATCTTTTTTTTAGTTTACCTATCAAATAGATATAATAATAGATATTAATTATAGCTAAGAACAATCTTGTTTATCTCAGCTTTGAAACATAAAAAACCGCAGCTAAATTGGTCATTTCGTTTGAAAGATACGATTCTCAACCCCCTTTTCTCAACTCCTCCCCCCCCCCCCCTTTATAGCTAAGAACCATCTCAATCAAATCAGTTTTCAAACGTAAAAAGTCGCATCAAAATCGGTCCATTCGTTGGGAGCTACGATGCCACAGACAGACACACACACCCTAAACTTATAAAACCCGTCTCTCTGTTCGGGGGTTAAAAAGAAATCGCTTATCAAGTTTTAAAAATAAAAATAATGAATATATGTTTGCTGACAAAAGGTTTTAGATCAAAGAAAAAAAAAGATGAAGAGTCGAAAAGATCCCAATCTGTTCAGGCATTTAAAAGTTTTGGTGGATATAGTTGATAGATTCAGGCGTTACTTTGCGGAAATTCATATTGAAAATGAACAAAATATAAATATGTAAAATGCCAAAACTGTAAGTCAGACAAATGATAAATGGTAAAAAAAAAGTATTACCCTACGCTAAGCAACCCTACCCAAATTGAACTATTGTATAATATAAATTAAATGAAAGATACGGCCTTAAGGCCAGAAAAACACTTATATATTTATATACATATAATACATATACACAATAACGGGATGTCTCGTGCAGAGGCGAAAAACGTGTCGTATTGATGTCAGTCGTTTGGTATTTGGATCGAGGTATATGTTGTGTATTCATCATCATTCATCATTTCACCCTTTAGCAGTCCACTGCTGAACGTAGGCCTCCCCCAAAGAGCGCCACGACGAACGATCTTGTGCCGCCTCCATCCACCGACTCCCTGCAATGGCTACAATGTCGTCCGTCCATCGTGTGGGGGGTCTCTCTACACTTCGCTTGATTGTTTGTGGTTGCCATTCCAGAACCTTTATTCCCCAGCGGTTGTCGGCTCTGCGAGCTATATGGCCTGCCCATTACCACTTCAACTTGCAAATTCTGAGAGGTATGTCGATAACCTTGGTTCTTCTACGGATTTCCCCGTTACGGATCTTATCACGTATTGTAACTCTGAGCATAGCTCTCTCCATTGCACGCTGCGCGACTTTGAGCTTATGTATGAGACCAATAGTTAGCGATCACGTCTCAGTGCCGTATGGCATTACTGTCATACATTCTATGTATATAAATATATAAGTGTTTTTTCTGGCCTCCAGGCCTTGTCTTTCATTTCATTTATATTTTACAATAGTTCAATTTGGGTAGGGCTTTTTTTTTGTTATAATTTAATTTTACCATTTATCATTTGTGTGACTTACAGTTTTGGCGGAAGTGAGCTACATATTTTTATTTTGTTCATTTTAGTTATGGTGGAATAAATAAACTTACATACATACTCGTACATACAAACATACATGAACCTGAAAACATTACACTACTTTTTTGGGCAGTGGTGTGATAAGCGCCATGTACCTAATGTCTATAATATAAAACAAGCAATTTTTTGTAGGTATTTGAATGTAGTTTGTTTGTTGTTTTGTTTGTCGTATGAGGTATTGCTGGCCTCTGATGTCAGAGTTTGTCAGGCCGCCCGAGGGCCTCTGACATGTCTTAACGACTGCTTTTAACCAATAACAGCTGGGACCGACAGCTTAACGTGCCCTCCGAAGCACGGAGCGATGGTAAACCACACATAACTTCGAAAAGTCATTGGTGCGGGAGCCTAGGTTTTGAACCCGGTATCGTTGGATTCTAAATTGCACTATAGAACCATTAGGCCACCATCGCTCTATGTAGTTGAATGTAGGTATGTAGTCTACCTAAATAGATACAATTAGTATAAAATATGTAACTATCCGAAACTAATAATTTAGGATTTTATTTCGGTTAATGATACGTCGCAGATTATAATGTAGATAGTCATTATTTAACATCACGATTGAATCATTAAGCCAAATCATTTAATATAATCTCTTTTAATAAGATCTAATCTTCCAATTAACTCATGATAACAATTTTTGCAAATAACAGTAACGTACATGCTAAATATATAAGTTGAAACAGCGCGACGATCATAACACTACGAGTCTATGCGTTGCCGAACTTGCTGGTGATATAATATTTTTTCATACGGTCGCGTCCATACTTAGCACAATAATTAAATAGGACCAACAGTGAGTTTATTTATTTACTATGTACGGAACCAAACAGCAAGGCAAAGACTGAAGTGGGCGTGAAACATCATTGCTTTCGGTCAGTTCGCGACCTGACTGTGGAATCACTTCCCTTCTACTTATACTTGTCTGAAAATTTATTGTGATTGCAACCATGGCATCGACTACGAACGCTCCGGTGGTGGTCAACGTCGTCGAAAATAAGGTCCCAAAAGATCCCAAGAAACACAATTTGAATTCAGTATTGGCGTGGTTCTCTGCGCATTGGATACCGATATTAGCAGAATTTTTATCTACGACCATGCTCTTATTGTTTGGCTGTATGACAAATATCCACATCGATGGATTAACCGAACAGTCATCCGTTTACGCCCCGCTTGGATATGGATTAATTGTCATGATCAATGTGCAAATTTTCGGACATGTATCCGGGGCATATATGAACCCAGCTGTGACATTGTCCTCGATGATATGGGGAAATACTTCGATCGCTCTCGGAATATGCTACATAATTGCTCAAATCCTGGGAGCTACGATCGGCTATGGTATGCTGGTGGGTGTTGCACAGATAGACGTGGCAGGGCACGGAATCTGCGTGCCGATGCCCCATCCAGGACTCAGTGTTCTTCAGGTGCTAATAATTGAGACGGTACTGACTATGGCCCTTTCTTTCATCTGCTGTTCTCTGTGGGACCCGGTGAATACACATAATCAAGATTCAGCTCCTATCAAATTTGGCCTGGTTATAGTGGGGCTGTCCTTAGCTGGTGGCCCTCTGACTGGAGCCAGTACGAATCCCGCCAGGACTCTAGGCCCAGCTATTTGGACCGGTATGTGGAACGTTCATTGGGTATATTGGGTTGGACCCTTTATTGGTGCCGCTTTGAGTGCCACATTGTATAAGTTCGTTTTCTTCATCAGTTTTAAAAAACTTAGCTATTAGGTGCGATTAATGTAACTATGTTTCTACTTAACTGTGATTTTTACTAGATTTAAGGTAGGTTAATTTATTTATACAGTTATTTTATACCTAAGCCACACAAGTGTTCTTAGTTTATTTTGTTCTATGAACAACATACCTAATGTGGTGTCTTTAAAATGTTATGAGATATCATTTTTGTAGTCGTGTAAATATATAATAATAAATAAATGAATATTTAGAAACTAAATAGATATTATTCTTTTTCGAACCCAATTCCACAGAACATCTACCCCCTTACTTATAAAAAGTTATGCAATGGTTATGCAATGATTAGTAATACTGCGCAGTATTGCTAATCATTACTTAATCATTGCCTAACATTTTATAAGTAAGGGGGCTAATGTACGAAAACGCGTTCTCAAACCGGTAAGCGTGGGTAGTTACGCACCCTATAGTGTCACCGAGAAAGTGGTTAGTTTCTGCTCTCAATGTGTCATACAGTATATCCGTCTGTACAGTATGAAATCTTTATTTATTATTTCTAAAACCTCAATGCTCCACTAGTGAGCACTAGTAGAGTATTAAAATATCATAATTATTACAATTATTGCTCCATTAATTTACGAGATGTTAATATATTTTTTATGTGATTGAGTGACGAGTCGGGCAGGTCGCTCGCCGGATGAGAAGCGTCATGCCTGTCCATAACAGTTGCAGTGCCAGCCAGAACTTTAGTTGCAAAATCTTGCACGTCACTCACTGTGCTCGTCACTCATCATGAATTCCAATCATGAATTTCATCGATCATGAATTTGAATATCAGTTGAATTTTAAGGGTGGCCTGCCAGGGTGATGCTATGTTCATCATAGCACCCGGTTCAAAACTTCGGCTTTTCACCAGCTATGGACTTATGCGTGTTTTTCGATTGTAACTTTTATAGTCGCGTCGTGAAAATGAGTGACTCACATTACAAGCAACGTGTTGTGATCAAATGTTTTGTGTAATCTGGCAAAAACCTTCAGAAATCCTCCGAAAATTGCAGGCGATATACGGAGACGAGAACATGTCGAAAGCGCGCGTTTGGATGGGCGAAGCGGTTCAAGGAGGGGCTTGAATCGGTAGATGATGATCCGCATGAAGGAGCTCCCGTCACCTCTAGTACTAACTCGAATGTTAACCATCTACGCGCGCTGATCACGTCTGACCAGTTCCGCATTCGTGCGTTGTCTTACGAGTTAAACATGAATACAGAAACGGTGGGGATTGGAGTCATCCAGGTCGTGAAAGAAATAATAGTACATAGGGCGTGTTAGTTAAAGTATTGAACAATAAATACGAAAGAAACAAAGGTTTGTGTAAATAAAATATTTAGTGTAAGGAATTGTATTAAAATATTTGTGCTAATATGGGACAACTGTTTCCTGCACAGTGAAACAGCAGCAACATAATTATCTAAATATATTATTTTGAAATCTCGCCAGGCAGTAACAGATTGAAAATAATAATAATTCAAAAGCCTAGTCTGCTACACTAGATAGGTAATTGAATAGGTAGGACAAACAATACAATATCTTGAAACATTATATTTATCACGCATAAGTACTTACTTGCCTACCTAATTAAGCGGATAAAATAAATAAAATCTCTAAGACTTGTTTCAAAGGTTATTGACAGTAACATAACCTACAAAACTTTGAAACCTAATAACAGTTATACCTGGCCTCCCCAAAAAATATATCTTAGACTAACAATCTCTGGAAATGATGCTGAATTACTAGCGATATTTTTTGTCTAAAGACGCCGTGAATTTGACTGACATAAAAGTATGTATGGGAGTTCGCCATTGTTCTTTCACGAATGTATATGTATGTATGTATGTTTGTATGTACGTATTTCTTGGAAAACACAAGTCTGATCGCAATAGTTATTTTTGTAATAGGGCAGCTAACGCAAACCGGAACCGGGCCGGAATGCAATTCATCTGAAAATTAGCTAATGATTGTTGACAAGAGATTATTTTATTGATATGGTCACATTTGATAGGTTCGTTCTCTCTATTGTTTTTAGTGTGTTAGACTATTTATATATACCTACTACAGACATAGTCATTGCGTGGCTGCACAAGAAACAGCAATAGTTTTTATAATGTTGCCATATAAAAAATATTCCCCCAGGTTGCGGAAGGAGGCAGACATTAACTCAGCACCATTGAGGTTATCAGTGCGTGGAGAGAAACTTTTGTTATTATATTTATTTAAACTACACTGCATTTTCCATACACTAGTTAATATAAACAAATAAATTTACACAAGATAATGTACAATACCTACTGTTTTAACAAATTCAAATTGAGTAGTAAGGGTTATTAAAATAAGTAGGCCACGATTGTAAACAAATATTTGCAAAAATAACATTTACAGTTAAATAGTAATATTGGTACAAGAATAAGTACATAGTGCAGAATGGGGATACGTACAAGCGAAGTCGGAGTAGGCCTTTGGCCAGCAGGGGTACAGCTTAGGTTAATAATAACAATTACATCATCACATAATTCGGGCTTAGCCAATGTTTTTGGGTATATTCATTATATTTTCAAAGTTCTGTAGTGACGGCAGGGTCAGCACACGTATTTCTTAAAATCGCGCTTGCTTATGTCCAGTAGTTTTTACGTGATGCGCGAACAAACATACAGATATAAAACTAAAAACAAACTAAGAAACAAACCGACAGACAAGATTTGAAAAAATGTTATATTCTTGTTCAGTAACTTATTTTAAGTACCATAGACCATATTTTTTTAAATTATCTTCTTTGCGAAGACAGAATTTTTCGTTCTTATTGCTTCATTATAAGTGTAGATAATTACATCATCATCAATCATCATCATCATCATCAGCCTATATCTGTCCACTGCTGGACGTAGGCCTCTCCTAATGCACGCCATTGAGTTCAGTCTTCAGCTCTCCTCATCCATTTTCTTTCAGCCGCTTTTCACAGGTCGTCACTGCACCTGGCCACAGGGCGTCCTACACTACGTTTGCCTAAACGTGGTCTCCACTCGAGAACTCGTCTACCTCTACGGTTATCAGTTCTTCGGGAAATGTGACCAGCCCACTGCCACTTCAGTTTGCTTATCCTTTGAGCTATGTCGGTTACCTTGGTTCTCCGTCGGATATCTTCATTACGAATCTTGTCCTTCAGAGAAACTCCAAGCATAGCTCTTTCCATAGCTCGCTGAGCGACCTTAAATTTGTGGACTAGTTTGACCGTGAGTGTCCACGTTTCGGCACCGTAGGTTATTACTGGTAGGATGCAGTGATTGAAGACTTTTGTCTTCAGGCACTGTGGTATGGACGACGAGAAGAGATGACGAAGCTTGCCGAATGCTGCCCAACCCAGCTAAATTCTTCTGTTGGCTTCCTTCTCAAAGTTGTTCTTTTCCAATTGAAATATTCACCCAAGGTAAACATATCGTTGGACAACTTCAAGAGAACATTAACTGCAATTGGTTCCGGGTCAATAAGATCGTTGAACATGATCTTGATTTTATCTATGTTCTTTCCGAGACCAATCCGTCGAAAAGCATCATCTAGGTTGGTCAGCATACCTTTTAAGTCTTGCAGCGACTCCGCCATTAGGACGATATCATCGGCAAATCGTAAGTGTGAGATGTTCTCGCCATCGATATTATTGCCCATTCCTTTCCTATCCAGCGTCTTAAACATATCTTCCAGGGCATTAGTGAACAGTTTCGGGGATATAACATCCCCCTGTCTCACTCCCCTGCGCAGTTGGATCTATTTAGACTGCTGGTTTTGTAATTGGACACTCATAGTCGTGGCGTCATACACAAACCTAAGCACTTCGATGTATCGCCAGTCCACTTGACAACGCTTGCAGGCTCCAGAACCACCCAGGTTTCAACGGAGTCAAAGGCCTTCTCATAGTCCACAAAAGCAAGACACAGGGGTTGGTTATACTCTTCAGACTTCTGTATAACCTGCCTCACTGTGTGTATGTGGTCTATGGTGCTAAATCCTCCGCGAAAACCCGGGCTGCTTAGTAAAAAAATATAAAATGTGATAATTACATGCAGCAAACATATTTGATTTAATTACATTACTTAGAAAAATGATGATAATTAAGCATGTAAAATCGACGATATTTAATTTTAACGCGGACCTAAGCCTTAAGTGAAGCTAATAAAATCGTGTTAAATATATGAACATTCAATCTACTGCCCCTTGAACAAAACCAATTTCGTATGCATACTTCTGATTCTTTCGTTTCCTTGAGACAGTGATTTCATAATAAAATGAATTCTAATTTCAAGATATCTAAAAGCTATTGCTTTTATAAGTAGAGCCGTGTGATTGTCCAGTGGACTTTGTTCGTTAGTATGATCGGATATTTCCACAAAAAAACTGTATTAATAAACCTTTTTAAAAGAAAAATATGCAAATTGAGAAATATGCATTACCAAGCACAGCAATAACATCTTTGAGAGTTTTTTCTGAAAATAGACAAACTTTTACTACATCGTCGGATGGATAATGTAATCCACCAACATCTCTTTGTTGAATAAAACCTGGACACTTTTCATCTGAAACAATTGCTCCTAGACATTCTGCACATTTTATATTTTTTTTCATAGTTACAATAATGTAAATTGTAAGTTCCTGCTATGTAAATTGTAACTTCTTTAGAGAATTCTGACATTTCACAATTTCCTATATAGTCATGACTTTGTGGTAAATCAATAATTTCATCTTCAGAATCTAGACATTCATTCATTGTCAGCAGCCTCGTCCTTCTATTATTTATTTCCCCACAAATTGATTTCATACTACATGTCAAAATATTAATAGATTCTAACGGTGTGCAATTGCCTGATGAAATATTTTTCAACTCGCCATGAATCAGCAGCCGCCTGTATGCTGACATGAATTGGAATGCAGTGGGGTTATTATTAAAACCCCCTTTTGAGTTTATGGCACTAAAAAATAGCTCCAAGTGGTCTTGGCTCAATTTATAAGTACATAAATATCGAAGAGGAGCATTTTCGACATTAATCTACTCATTAAAAATTGCTCAAATTGCCTTCACACAAATTAAAAAACCTAAGAAACCAGTTTTCCTCCCCGATGAAATAACATTTTGTCCTTGAGCAAACTTGAGCTTTTTACATATATTTCAAATTATTTTGATTTCGCGTAAATAATAAATAAATTTTCCTGTGATATTGGTTTTTTAAAATCATATGTGTGAAGTCTTCGGCTATTTAATATATCAAAGATATCATTGAAATACTTGACAAATTCTATCGTTGCACCCGAGTGTGCAAAGTCGTCAATATTTAAATCATCCCTGCAAAATTTAAGTGCTACAGCTACTGATCTACTGAAGGTTTGTGCAGCCAAACGGACCTTCATAATTTGTTTTTTAAAATTAACGTGTGCATTTCTGATTTTATTGCTCAGATGTAATCCTTCATTTTGTTGAATAACATTCAATTTCTCTATATAATCCCAGGAAATAATTTCTTGGTCAGCATTTATCATTTCTTTTTTATCAGCTAAAGCGTTTCTTACGAGTTTCAACATGTGACATGCATCTGGACATATAACAATATTTTGACCTGCAACGTTAATAACTGGTATGATGCGGTTGGCATCATCAAATTGAGCGCCTAAAATTTTTGCCATAGCAAAGTTAGCAGGACAACCATCAAACGTGACGGATATAATTTTTTAACCGCATTCAATCAATAAATTGATGCATGTCTGTAATCTATTCGCTCTAGCGCTACGTTGATCTCCATTGACACCATTTGTTAGGAAATATCCGACAGGTATTTTCCAGCTGCCGTTTACTGCGGTAACCATGAACACCAAAGCGTCTTTAGCTACTGGTAAACTGTCGGTGTCCAAATTGCAATTGACATTCACATACCCAACTGTTTGTTTGCCGTTCCACTGTAAATGTTGCCGAATTGACATCTCATCGAGACTGACAGAACACAGTATTTTTTCCGTTGTTTTACTTACAAGTCGTTTGATGGCCTCGAGTGCTTCCTTTGTGAACCCTCGTTGACAATCAATACATGTATAGCGTTTAAGGGTGGGGTAAACATGTATCAAATTTGTTTCTGACAAATGCATACGCCTTCGGGCTTATAAAATGCGAACATAATGCAAATTTTCGTAAAGATGCGGAATATTTTCTCGGGCAGTTTTTTTTGTCAAGATAACGTCTAAGAAAATCAGCATTTTCAGTTTCAATATTGGATAATAAATCCAACTCCTCTGACCTCATTTGCATTTCACATTTTAATTCTGCAATAATGTTTTCTAAGCGACCTATCTTTTTACATAATCTTCGTTTAGATTCCCGCGCAGCTCGCAACTTTTTGAGTCATTTGCCGATATTTTTTTCTCGCTGTACAACAGTTTTTTTAGCTGCCTTTCCTTCTTGGGGGTTGATGGCAATGCTGGCTGAGGAACAGGATGCTCCGAGGTTATATCATCCAACACACACCTGAAAATATTTATTTTATTTTATATGAACAACACTTTTATGACAACTATGTGCTGCCCAAATTAATACTACTGAAACAACTGTTGATAAAAAGGAACCTATTTAATACTAGCTTTCACCCACGACTTCGTCCACGCGGACTACAGTTTATTGCGAAAAATAATTCCTATGTTCTTCTAGGATATTAAAAACCAATGCAATATGATAGCACCAACGTATTGTATTCTCTTTGGCACCAACGTACCTGTGTACCGCCGTTTTCTGAAAGGCGGGTCACATGAAGTAAGTAAAATAACAAAATTGGTTTTTACCAACGGATCGCGCGATCCGTTTAGAGTGTCAACGGATCGCAGTGAGTCATGGCACGGTAATAACATTACCGTGGTCATGTCAACTGATACCGCTATCCGTTGCCACTCAAAATTTGTTAAATATTTTTCCCATCGGATCGCGCTATCCGTTCAGACTCAAATAAAATATAATAATTTTCCCATCGGATCGCGATTTTGGTTAGATTATGTAAACTGATAGATGTTGTTTTTTTTAGTGTTGCTCTATGTTATATACCTAAGGTTTAGTACATACTAACAAATCATACAATTTTAATGAAAAATTTAGTTAAGTACGTACCTCGACGATCCGCATGTGAACACGAATGTACAATGGAGAATATGGTATCGGGAAAGGTATCAGTAGGTACATTTCCAAAAATTCTTGATTATTGGAATAAAATGAAACCACAATATTGATTATTATAAAACTAAAACTAGCTAACTAAACTAGCACTAACACTAAAACCAACATTAGAAACTGAATGTTTACCATATATTTATTTTGTTTTGACTGTTGCTCGCGAATTTAATATAATATGTTAATTATTGTTATTTTATTTGTGATGTTTTTTGTTTGTCTTTATGTTATGTTTATAATTGTTGATTATAGTTAAAATGAAGACATATTTTTCAATCAACATAATAAACGCGATAAAAACATGTTCTTATTTTGAGTTTTCTTTATTTTGTTACTGCTTTTACTTCATTTTATCTGCGATCATACCGCTTGAAACAGTAATGAAACATAGAAAACTCAAAACAAAATAAATATATGGTAAATATTCCGTTTCTAATGTTGATTTTAGCGTGTGCTTTGTGACCATGTCAGTATAAAAACATGTATTACTTTTTGAATGTGTGATCATATTTTATATTTACCTGTTTTGATTTTTACTTTTCTTGTTAGTTCCTTTTTTACCTGTTTTTTATTGTTGATTATTGTTCGATTAAAACATGACTGATTATTACTTATTTTACCACGTTTTTAGTAAGTCACTTCCTTGTTTGTCTGTCTGTCTATCGTTCCATGTGGAATATTGCAACTCAAATTTCTAGCACTTCCCGATTGGCTATCTGGCTGAAACTTTCAGGGTAGCTTACAACTCGATGATTATGCAATAAAAAATATAAAAAACAGGTTTCAAAGTAAAAAAAAAAAATGTTTGCTTTTTTAATAGATTATATAATAATCGATATTGTGGTTTAATTATATTCCAAAATGCAATAATTTTTGGAAATGTACCATATACCTACCGATACCATATTCTCCATTGTACATTCGTTATCAGATAAGGATCATTACATACGTATCTTACTAAATCTTTAATTTAAAATGTAGATTTTATTAGCACTATGTACTTAACCAAAGGTATATAACATAAAGCAACATTAAAAATCACGTGAAAATAGCAATATCTAACATAACCCAAATCGCGATCCGATGGGAAAATATTTTTATTCTATTTGAGTCTCTACGGATAGCGCGATCCGATGGGAAAAATGCCGCCCGCCCGACGCGCGTGCTACGGACTGCATGCCGCCACAGAATACATAAATAGTTTATACCATAACCGGACAGGCAAGGTACAGAGCACAAGCAGGGCATTTTTGTAATTTATCAAAAGTATTTTAGGATTCGTTGGTTGGTTTGGTTTAGATTTGTTAGTTTGTTTTATTTGAAGATAGGTGTAACTAGAGTTTCCTAGTCGAGATAATTATAAATAGGTAGGTTACCTACACAGCGTAAGTCATTTAAGTATCTTAGTTTAGAATTTTGTATATCGGATTAGTTACGTTTTTTTGTGAGGTGTATATTTGGATTTGGTATTCAAGTTTTTTGGTTTATTTCCGTAGAGCACCTATATTCTGGCCAATAGGTGAAGGGCATTATTCATAAAGCCCGATCATTTTTTTTAATAGTTATTATCATATTGCCCTTTCAGATTGGGCATTTTTCAAATTGTCCGGGCCTTTATTTATTAAAATTCTTATAATAAAGCAATATGTTACAAAAAGTCTGTACAAAGAAGATAATTCAAAAATTGGTTTATGGTACTTAAAATAAGCTAAACGTATGTTTGTTCGCTCTTCACTTAAAAAATAGGTCTGGACGTTAAAACTGGTGTACTTGGTATCACAATCCGATGAATAGAAACCGACCAATCGATAAAAAACTATTTGAAAGATGACCAAATTTTGATGAAATGTAGTACTTATATTGTATTTTATATGTACTTTTGTTACTGGAATAACACATAGGTTACTTTTTACTTAGTTAAATGACCACGCATGCAAAGCCGCGGGACAGCTAGTTTACAATAAATACTTTGACTTTGACTGTCTACGCTGAAATAATGCACAGGAATTTAGTTACTAATGAGGCAGTAAAGTGACAAACCCTACACATCCACGCTGTTCCTGGAACGCAAATTATCGAAATAATTAGCCAACAGCATCTCTTGTTAAAAGCATTTTGAATGATGAATATCTTATGTGACAGCATGTTAACGCAAATGTCACATCTTAAATTAAACGTCAATTGAATGCTTTTTTGGGTTTCCGCAAAGATTTTTCACAAGTCAAAGGCTTGTTAACTTGTAATTAATAGTTATTTTAGTAAAGTACATAATTATTTTTAACCTAGAGTTAGCCGCTGGAATACGTTATTGAGTATTGAATATCTACTGAGCTATAAAATATACCTAGGACTAATGAAACATCATATTTCAGCTCTTCATTACAGAATCAATCGGTTTACGAAACGCATGTCACATCAAGAATCATCCAACAGGATGTCCATTTAACTCGCTTTGGGTTTCTGAAACGCAACCAAAGTTAACGCGTGCATAGTTTTGTCCGCGTCAACTTTGAGCAAATCATGAGAGACTAGAATCAAAATGTAATAAGTAAAAACAATTGTGTTGATGTATCATGTCAAAACAACTGTGTTGATGTATCATGTCAAAACAATTGTGTTGATGTATTATGTCAAAACAACTGTGTTGATGTATCATGTCAAAACAACTGTGTTGATGTATCATGTCAAAACTACTGGACTGATTGAAATATGGTATATTAAGTATAGAAATACTTTGGATAGGTAGAAGCCCAGCAATCTATTAAAAACCAAGTGCGAGTCGGACCCGCGAACTGAGGGTTCCGTACAAACTTGTAGGTATGTAAATAATTCGTCCATCACGTGAATCGAGCCTCGAAGTTTTTTTGGTGTATTCAGTTTTTTTCCCTTTTCTTGTACTATAAGACCTTGCTTCTTGGAAAATTTCATAACTCTTAGGTCAACGGGAAGTAACTCTAGGTTATGTTTCCATTGCGAGTGCCATAATTTACAGAATAAACGGCCGTATCTTTTGATTGCGTTGACTTAGAAGTTTGTTTTTACAGAGCTGTATGGGATTGCAGACTTGAGTATTTAGTGTTAATTTCAACTTGAAACTTCCACGCGTTCCTGAGAAAAAGGGTCTTGACAGACATACGGACGGACAACAAAGTGATCCTATATGGGTTCATTTTTTCATTATGATGTACTCGTACGACACCCTAAAAAATAACTATTTGACGATTGAACAATTTTTTTGAAAGCATCAATTTTTTTTGAATGGTTGAACCATGCGGGTAATTCTCGGTCATATTTATAAATCTTAACCACAGTACAAATACTTAATTTAATATCTAGGGACGTAAGAATATATACTGTCGTAACTTGCACATTAGTAAATACGAATCTAAACTATACGAAACCTTTGTCCGGTTTTGTTCGGATATCCGGTGTTTCAGATACGAATATGTAAATATACAATAATAACAAAAATTGACATAAGACGGTAATAATAATTATATTCACAATTAATATTATTATATAATATTAATATTAATATATAATATTAATATTAATATATAATATTAATATTAATATATAATATTAATATATAATATTATATATTAATATATAATATTAATATTAATATATAATATTATTATTATATAATAATATTACATCCCCATACATTTAACCCCACTTTGTTCGAAAGTTACGAGTATCAACGAGTTTTTTCCCTGGTTTTCTTGTAAAAGTACCGAGAGAAGCGCTGATAATGCTTATGACGCATATTATAATTTAGATAATACAGATAATAATTTAAAAGATTCGGCTATTTCGGATATTGTTATAGTGGGTTAAGATTAGATCTAAATCTAATCTTCCAAATAACCCAAGACAAAAATTAGTGCAAATAATGTTTACCTATACGCAAAATAATATATAAGTTGATGCAGCACGACCACAATAACACTACAAGTGTAAGCATCGTCGCCGAACTTGCAGGTGATAAAAAAAATTGAAAGCGGTCCATGACAGAATTAAATTGAATGAACACAGTGCGTTTATTTACCGTGCATACCGAACCAAACAGTTAATAACAAAGACCTCAACAGTTTCAATTGGGCGTGAATCATCATTGCTCTAAGCCAGTTCGCGACCTGATTTTGGAATAAACTCCCATCTTTTAACTTAATATTAAAGATTCACTGTGATCACAGCCATGGTATCAAGTGTGAGTCCTCAGGTGTTGGTCGACGTCGTTGAAAGTAAGACCATACAAGATAAACCGTGGATGGCGTGGTGCTCTGCGCATTGGATACCGATATTGGCTGAATTTTTATCTACGACCATGCTCTTATTGTTTGGCTGTATGACAAATATCCCGATCGACGGATTACACGAACAGTCAACCGTTTACGCCCCGCTTGGATATGGATTAATTGTCATGATCAGTGTGCAAATTTTCGGACACGTATCCGGGGCATATATGAACCCAGCTGTGACATTGTCCTCGATGATATGGGGGAACACTTCGATCGCTCTCGGAATGTGCTACATAATTGCTCAAATCCTGGGAGCTACAATCGGCTACGGTATGCTAGTGGGCCTTGCACCGATGGACGTGGCAGGGCACGGAATCTGCGTGCCGATGCCCCATCCAGGACTCAGTATTCTTCAGGTGCTAATAATTGAGACGGTACTGACTATGGCCCTTTCTTTCATCTGCTGTTCTCTGTGGGACCCGGTGAATACACATAATCAAGATTCAGCTCCTATCAAATTTGGCTTGGTTATAGTGGGGCTATCGTTAGCTGGAGGCCCTCTGACTGGAGCCAGTACGAACCCCGCCAGGACTCTAGGCCCAGCTATTTGGACCGGTATGTGGAACGTTCATTGGGTATATTGGGTAGGACCCTTTATTGGTGCCGCTTTGAGTGCCACGTTGTATAAGTTCGTTTTCTACATCAGTTTTAAAAAACTAAATTATTAGGTGCTTCAAATATACACGCAACTTCATTTCGGAAACTGTGATTTTGATTAGACTTAAGGTAATTGAATTAATTTGTTTTGTTAATTTATGTAAAAGCCACACAAGTATTCTTATTTTGTTCTATGAACAATCGATAGTAGGTAGGTACATACCTACTGTAGTCTCTTAAAAATGTATAATTGTGATAATTTTAGTAATGTTGTAAATAAATGTTTGTTTAATAGATCTTTTACAACTGTTTATTATTTTTCGAACCCAATTACACAGAATAATAGTACAAGTACCCATTCACAAAGGGGTATGTATGGGTAGATGGTAGTTACGCACCCGATGGCGATCAGTGACCGAGGAAGCGGTCCGGTTCTTCACTCATGGTGCAAATATAGGATGTCCGTCTGTACAGTAAGATATCTGTAAAATAGTTCGCCCAATACTTTTAAAACCTCAATACTCCGTGAGCTCTAGCAGAGTATTACAATATATTTATTGCCAGCTAGATGTGCCGCGGCTTTGCCCGCGTTAATATTTCCTATGTATCTACAACGTAGGTAAAAATGTACCTACTTGTAAAATCGTGTAGCTGTCAAATAGTTTTTTTATCGAATAGTCGGCTTCTCTCATCGGATTAAGATACACAATACAAGCTCAAAAAATATGTGATACCCGCATCGCATCCAGTAGTTTTTAAGTTATGCGCAAAAAGACAAAAATAATTTAAAAAAAAAAGAAAAAGAAACTTGTTCAGTAGCTTATTTTAAAATAATTGTCTTCTTTGTACAGACTTTTTGTAATTTAATGCTTTGTAGCTTTTGCCTGCGGCTTCTCTTGGGTGGTTATTTATTTTTCCTCGTGGTTTCCTTTATACTATGTATTGAACTAACTCTCATTTGTCAGAAGGCTAGTGAAAAACATAGCTTATTGACTATGCAGAAGACGGAAAACGTCACGCATTCTGGGTACAAAACCCTATAAATTATCCCTCTTTAATATATAATATTTGTTTTGCCATAAACAGATTTGATCCGTATCACCTACACAATCTATTGGGGCAATGATACTGTTACATAACTTTTAACCCCTATCCCGCAGGAACCTTTCATTTTTTGGGATAAAAAGCATCTTAATTGTATGTTTCTTTTTCCATATGATATTTCTATTCAAGATTTCACCCATTTCGCCAACACTATCGATTGTGAAATAATATTATTACATTATTTTCAACTTATCCCACGGGTTCCTGTGGGATAAGTTGAAAATAATGTTTCATTCAACTTTTTATTCTGAATGTTTTTTTCAGAATAAAAAGTTTATGATTGTATTTGCAATGATCCTGAATACGTGCCGAATAGTACGTAAATTTTTAAAGAACTGCTTATTTGTATTTCAGAGTATACATGCACTTGGCTTCGACCCTTGCGATTTTACCTCCTGTGATGTGGGCGAGAACGTTTCAAGTCAACAACTTAATAATAATATTAACCAATCTCCAATCGTTTGGGAGCTTCGATCCTTCACCCCTTCACACTATAATAGCTAAGAACCATTGTAAAGGCGAACCCTTACTCAGGTTTGAACTATTTGAACTAGCGCGCGCTTATGTTACGCAGGATACTATTGGGTCTATTTAAATGAGAACATGAGACCCCCACATTTATTTTCCTTCAAATATATCGCATGACAAGTCGCGAATGACTTACCTGCGCGTTTTAGGGACAAGCAACGCCATCTAGTTCATTTTGGTGAACTAATGAGATAACGTTGCATTTTGCATTGAACATTCCGCCCACCAAGGACATTAGTGACGAAATGTCCTTCATAGAATTACCGCCCAAAGTGGCATATTGAATCAAATTTGCTCTTGGTGGACTGAACTTAAATTTTGTAACAAAATATAAGTAATTATGTACAAATTATTATACAAAATAATAAAAATAATTATATAGTATTTTTACAATAACTACAAAATTAACAGTTCTATTCACTTACTGGAACACAAATAATTATAGAAAATAATAACAAACATAGTATTTTTTTCAATAACTACAAAATTAACAGTTCTATACACTTGCACAGTGGTAAGATACATAGCTTTGAGGTAGTTCTTTTGATCGTTGACAATAATTGTACTCGTTTTGTGACCACACGGGTAACATTACCACTACCATGGGTGCTTTTCTCCTATACAACCCATCAACCAACGACTAGGAGGCAGGTCGTCCTCCTATATTAAAACTATGTCACCAATGTTTGGCTCTGGTATTCGAGAGTTCCATCTGTACCGATTCATCATGTTGGAAAGGTACTCTTGAGACCAGCGACGCCAAAAGATTTGTCACATCCTTTAAATGAATTGCCATCTTGTCAATGAACTTACTATTGTACTCTAAATAATTTTATTGTTGACCTCAGGTACATCGATCAGTGATCATATAGATAAATTAACATATACATATCCCTTATGGGATTGATGGCCTCGACCTTTAGTTGTCCTATTTTTTATGGGGCCTGCATAGTCTATTCCACAATGCAGGAATGCTCTAGCTGGTGTGCAGCGCACGGAAAGAAGAGATCCCATTAATGTTTTTTTTTATATAATAATTTTGTTTACGTACTTTGGCATTTTGACAAACGCAGTACGCACGTAATAAATTTTCTACCATGCTGTTTGACAAGATTCTTCATTCTTATGATGCAGTACTTGTTTCTTAAATAGTTTACCATTAATTGGGCTCTTTCTTGTAGTGTTTTCTGCTGTGCATCTAAGATAAAGCTTCGTGAAATGAGACAGGTGAGGTAGTATTATGGGATGTTTGGTCTGTTCAGCTAGCTTCTGTAGTCTACCCCACACTCGCATAAAGCCGTTGTCATCGAGGTATGGATATAGTGATTTCAGTTTGTTAGTTTTAGATAACAACCTTTGGCCTATAACTGTACTCGTAAGTATTCTTCATTAAACTCTTCCAATTGTACTTTCTTAATGCAATATGTTAGAGCTTGATCTATTTCCATCTTGATTAAATAAGTTGACCGTTATAGATGACTTTTGTAAAATCGTCGACAATAAGCAATTAATCTAATCAGTCGTTGTAAACAAGGAAACCGTTGAATAATGTTGTCCAAAGTCATTTTATTAAAATGTGATCTAACGGCTTCTTCCGGATGAACTTTAATATGTTTTGACCTTTTGTAATGGGATGGTTTGCTCTCTTAGAAAATGTGGACTGAAAAACCAAAGCTCATTTTCTGCGAGTGCAGGAGCACCTGATTGCACCTTCAGAAAGTGTCTAGCCAGGAGGCTAGACACCTTCTGAAGGCGCAATCAGCTGGGTTGTTCTTAGACGACCCGTGATTCCATTGCGAAGACTCTAAAGTTGTTAGAATCGTAGAGACTAGATCCATGTCCATCTCTGTCCATGCTCTAATGTCCTTTGTATTGTCCTGCTTGTTCCTTGCTTTGTCTTTTATGTCCTTTGGGTTGTCCTGTATGATCTTTGTTTTGTCCTGTCTATCCCTTGTGTTGTTCTGTTTGTCCTTTGTGTTGTTCTGTTTGTTCTTTGTTTTGTTCTGTTTGTCCATTGTTTTGTTCTGTTTGTCCTTAGTTTTGTTCTGTTTGACCTTTGTTTTGTTCTGTGTGTCCTTTTCCTGTGTGTTATCTATTTTCTTATCATCATCTTCTTTTACTGGTCGCATGTGTCCTAATTGAAGATACTCGTTGATGACTTCTATATAGCTCTTTTTTAACCCTATGTCTTTTGCTAACCTTTTCTCTAACGCTTTGAATTTTGTTGCAGCTAAACACAACGTAGCTGGTTCTCACGAAATGGCAGTTTAACAACGTAGCGTCCTTCGGGTGTCCTTTTTGCTGTCCTGTTAAAAATCTCTTCGCATTTTTGTTCTTCTTCGGTCAATATATGTTTTGTACTATTTGTTTGCTCTTCTCTTTGCCAAAATTTATTTAAAACTTTATCTTCATTTACGTGTGCATGCATCACCGATATTTTCGGAGTTTCTTTCGGAAACTTATCATTCCGGTCGTTAACGGTGCCAGACAGGACCCAACCCAAAGAAGTACTTTGGGCTATTAAATTCCCATTTGGACTCCATTTTACGCCATCTTTCAAGATTTGGCTAAACACGTTACACGGCTAAACAAAAAAAGGTAAATTTTGTTAGGAGTGTTGAACTGCGGGTCTGCAAGACACAAATCTTGCAAATCGACCCAGTCGATAGTTTCTACCATGTGTTCTGGTAGATAGGACGTTATGTTCTTAAGAACATAAGCTTTGATCTGTATGTTGAACTCTTTGTCACTCCTCGACTTAAGGTTAATGGTCACCACGTATTTTGAAGTCAATGCTTTATCTCCACCTAAGCCAGTAATCGTACTTCTGACAGGATTCCTTTTGAGACACAAGAGCTGTGCCACAGCTTCTGTTATAAAGCATGCTTGAGAGCCTTGGTCCAACAAGGCTCTTACAACATGGTTTCCACCAGATTCAGACTCGGCACTCACTAGCGCAGTGGCTAGTAATACCTGTCCATTTCCGGGGACCTTCCGAGTTG
Organism: Alsophila aescularia; assembly: GCA_946251855.1. Classification (NCBI taxonomy): domain Eukaryota; kingdom Metazoa; phylum Arthropoda; class Insecta; order Lepidoptera; family Geometridae; genus Alsophila; species Alsophila aescularia. The sequence goes on along the minus strand of OX276375.1, from coordinate 17,494,945 downwards.
ACAGACAAGAAACTATTGGGAGTGCACTAGCTGCTGGGCTAATACCCTCAAAATTTTCTTTGACTGTTGTACTAGTCGCACTTCTGTTGTCCTCTGGGTGTAAAAGCGAGTGATGACGTCTCTTACAGATCCTACATGTGGTAGGCTTCTTGCACTCGTACACGGAATGATTACTGCCTAAGCAATTAAATCAGATTGAATTTTTGGCTACAAAATCTCGTCTTTGTGCACATTCCTGCTTGAAAAATTTCTTGCAAAAGCACAATTTATGATTCTCGGAACAGAACTCACAACGCATACCGGAGAAATTAGCAGCATGAAAAACCTTGGGTTTCGTATAAAGTCCACTGTTCTGTTGTACTGAAGGTACATCAGAAGCTCATTGATCAGGTGATCTACAAATTCTAGTGCCCGAAAACGACTTTCCATAAAACCCTTAAGTTGATCTAAAGTTGGCAATTCATTCGCATCGGATCCATTTGAGATATGAAATTCCCATTGTTTGCGCGTTTCTGAATCGAGTTTAAATGTTACTATATGGATAATCATAATGTCCCATGTGCTCACATCTACTTTAATATTTTTTAATGCACTCATACAGTCCATGGTGGTGTCCAGTAGCTCTTTTAGACTTGACGCGGATTCTACGCTCATACGTCTCTGACCGAACAACCGTTTTAAAATGCAATTCGCTAAGTATTTTTTATTGTTGTAGCGCTTCTCTAATAGAGACCAGCATTGACTGTAATTTGCATCACTTATTGGTGTATGCCTTATCAATTGTGCTGCCTCGCCTGTTAAGTGAGACTTCAAATAATGTAGCTTTTGCACATTTTCTAGGGAGTCATTATTATGAACTAAAGATACAAATAAATCGTGAAAAGTGGTCCATTCGGAATAGTGACCTGAAAAGATCGGATTGGAAATTTTAGGTAATCTTACTAATGAACTGCTCGACTTATCTTTATCTTTCTTTGAACTAGACTCGTTCTCTGTTGACATAAATTCATTTAAGGCAACTTTCATTACTGACTTATAGAAAAAATAATTTTCCTCAGTATTTTCGTAAACTTCTTTAGTAACATACCTTGTACTCTTTAAAATTCCCGGGTCTGATATTTCGTACAGTTTTGCATTATTTGATCTAAACAATAACCAATCTCTTTCTAAATTTTCTAATCTTGCTTCAATATACTCTTTAGATAATCTATCTTTTGGACTCTTCTTAAAATTTGCCAATCCTTTTATAATAATAAAAGGATTGGCAAATTTTAAGAAGAGTCCAAAAGATAGATTATCTAAAGAATTTTGTAAATCGAATTGTACGTTTACAAGAGCTTCCATTTCGTTTGACTATTTATATTACTTCTACTCCAATAAAACTAATTATTTGTACTAAATGTAGAAAGCTTGCAAATTTTCTAAGTCCAAAATAAATATGTTTTTTTTACAAGTGTTTTACACTCAAATAAATCGGTACAAAATTGGGCATAGATTCCTCGTTCCGTCGTTTTTTACAGAATTATTCTAAGTCTAAAATTAACATGCACAAATTTTTAAAGTTAATGTTTAAGAATTTACTAAGTTAAATGTCAATCACCAAATACAATTCTTGATTTTATTTAATTTTGGTTGTAAGTTAATAATTAAATGTACTCACGATTTGCACTTCACTTTGATAGCTCATTAATTAATTTGACCTTATGTTTCCAACTTCCTGGTTTGTCCTGTTGTCCTTGGTTCTGCTTCTGCCGGTCCCACTGCTTGCCAGACGCTGCTCCAGTCGGTCCCACAGCTTGCCAACCGCAGCTCAAGTTGGACTCACAGCTTGCCAACAGCAGCGAGAGTCGGTCCCGCAGATTGCCAGCCAAAGCGCCAGCCACAGCTTCAAGCGCCGTAGTATCCGTACTGAGATAGTTGCAGCGATCCACTGCTAGTACGGATACTGGAGGGAAGTCCCTAACAGCACAGAACTATAACTGTACTGTCCTAAAACTGCAGGATTGTCCTTAGCCAACATCCAGGCTCGGTGGATCAAATGTAAAGGCGAACCCTTACTCAGGTTTGAACTATTTGAACTAGCGCGCGCTTATGTTACGCAGGATACTATTGGGTCTATTTAAATAAGAATTCAGTATCTGTTCTGTGATTGGCTGCATTTATTTTCCTTCAAATATATCGCTTGACAAGTCGCGAATGACTTACCTGCGCGTTTTAGGGACAAGCAACGCCATCAAGTTCATTTTGGTGAACTAATGAGATAATGTTGCATTTTGCATTGAACAACCATCTTGTTTACCTCAGCTTTAAAAAAAACATAAAAAAACCACAGCTAAATTGGTCCATTCGTTTGGAAGCTACGATTCTCACCCCTTTTCTTAACCCCTGCCCCTATATAGCTAAGAACCATCTCATACACATCAGCCTTCAAACATAAAAAACGCATCAAAATAAATCGGTCCATTCGTTTGGGAGCTGTGATCCTTACCCCTCCCCCATTCCACCATTATAGCTAAGAGCCATCTCGATTGCCTCAGCTTTGAAACATAAAAAACCGCAACTTAATCGGTCCATTCATTTGGGCGCTACGATTTTCATCTCCCCTTCCCCCTTCCCCCTATTATAGCTACTAACCATCTCTATTACAGCTTTCTAACAGAAAAAAACATATCAAATTCGATCCATTCGTTTGGGTACGATTCCATAAACAGACACACAGTGAGTAATACAACAATATATAGCTAAGAACCATCTCATACACATCAGCCTTCAAACATAAAGTGAGTGATACATACTCTAAACTTAAAGCACTTCTTTCGTTCAAGTCCGGCGGTTAGTAAACAATTAGTTTAATAAACACTTTATTGACACCAAAATTAAGGGACAATAAACAAGAGAACATTTAAAAAAAAACCCGACTATAGTCGGGTATACATAGGCTATAGCCGATGGCTCTCTTGCGATAAAGACGAATCGATTGAAACCTTGCTTGTCAAAAGGTTTTAGTTTGAACACATAACCCTTCCTTTGCTTCGCCGTAGCCGGGTAAAAAAATAGTCTGTGACACTTTAAATATGAAGACAAATCGATTGATACCTCGCTTGTCACAATCAAGTTTTAAGCTTGAACACATAATCCTTCCTTAGCTTCGAAGTAACAGTGTAAAAAAAAAGTAGCTTATGACACTCTATACCTGAAGACAAATCGATTGAAACCTCGCTTGTCAAAATCGGCGATGCTATGGTGAAACATCCACATACCCACATAGATAGATAGATAGATAGATAGATAGATTAACTCTTTATTGGACACCACAAGAAAGTATATCTAAAAATAAAGTCGGCCTGGCCAAGTCGGTCGAAGAAAACTTCTGCCGCCCCTAACTGCCACCATTGCTGAAACCTGATGGATCACTAGCTCACACTGCTGGAGACAAAGCGAATTTATTTGCTTCTTTTTGCAGAAGCCTCGCATCTAGATGCTTCTGGCAAGACACCTTCCTGGCTTCCTCATTGCGGGGTTTTTATGCCCGAAATTCGCATTCACTAGAAGGAGGTTTTCAGAACGTTTCGAGCTCTAGATGTGAACAAGGCCAGTGGTCCTGATGGTATTCCAGCGATTGTGTTGAAAAACTGTGCGCCCGAATTGTCTCCCATCTTATCGCGTTTGTACCGCCTCTCTCTTCACTCAGGTAAAGTTCCGAAGAGCTGGAAGCTTGCCAATGTACAACCAGTACCAAAGAAGGGTAGTCGTGCTGATCCGGCCAATTATCGTCCCATCTCCCTTACTCTGTAAGTGTATGAAGCGTGTCATAAACATTAGGCTCTTGGCATACCTTGAAGACTATGATCTTCTCAGTGACCGGCAATACGGATTTCGCCGAAACCGGTCTACTGGGGATCTTCTCACGTATGCCACTCATGTACTGAGCGAAGCCATAGAGATGCATGGTGAGGCGCTTGCCGTCTCCCTTGACATATCGAAGGCATTTGATCGGGTCTGGCATGATGGCCTTTTAAACAAGCTTCCCTCATACGGTTTACCTGTTGGCTTATGCAATTGGATAGTTGATTTCTTGAGGGAACGATCTATTCGAGTAGTCTTAGAGGGCTGCTCGTCTGATCAAATGGCTATTAATGCCGGTGTACCTCAGGGATCGGTTTTCTCGGCTACACTGTTTTTACTGCACATTAATGACCTTCTGAAGCCCGGTACCTTTGGGTATGCTGATGACAGTACTGTAATTGAGAGATACACTTCCAATGCTCAAGCCAGCTGTGACGCTGTCCAGTTTCAGAGAGAGGCTATGGTAGACTGTTTAAATTTAGCCTTAGAAGCCGTGTCCGATTGGGGCGATGCTAACCTGGTTAAGTTTAATGCTACTAAAACGCAGGCGTGTTTGTTTTCTGCTAAAAAGAGTCCTCTAAACTGATCTCCGTCTTTCCAAAGTGTAACAATACCAATAGGCGACCATTTGGAGCTTTTGGGTGTCGAACTCACATCAAACCTGAATTTTGGGTCTTATATTGAATCCAAAGCCAATAAGGTAGCTGCAAAAAAACTTGGTATTTTGTCTAAGGTTAGGCGGTACTTCACACCGGGACAGCTTTTGAATCTTTATCAAGCACTGGTCCGATCTTGTATGGAGTACTGCTGCCACCTCTGGGGCGGTTCTGCCAAGTATCAGCTCGAGTCTTTAGATTCAATTGAGAGACGTGCTATCAGGCTCATTGGAGATGACACTCTGGTAAAGAGTAAGCTTCAAAGTCTGGCGCATCGACGTGAGGTAGCAAGTCTGGCGGAATTCTACAGATTGCACTATGGAGAGTGTGCACAAGAATTGCACAACCTGATTCCCCCATCACCTTTCCATCACCGTACGACAAGACGATCAGCAAAGCGCCACCCTTTCATGGTTGAAATACCTCGCACAAGAACGAAACGTTATGCTTCTTCGTTTATTATAAGAACTGCAAAGGAGTGGAATGCGCTGCCCTCTTCAGTGTTTCCGGTAAATTATAACCCCGGCGTGTTCAAGTCAAGAGTGAATAGGTATCTACTAGGCAAGCGTGCTACACCTTCGACCACATCATCGCTCTCCATCAGGTGAGATCGTGGTCAAAAAAAAAAAGAAAAGTATAACAATGAGTGTCACAAGGGGCGCTCTTATCGCTCAAAACGATCTCTTCCAGACAACCGTGCACTGAGAGGAATAACGAGTGGTAAGGGACGGTGGTTAAAAGTAAATAAATGAATAACCAATAAAATATATAAATGTAATGCAATATACAAAAAATAATAAACATACTTAAAAATAATAAACATACTTACTAATATCAATAAATACATATAAATATACCTACACAAATAACAATAACAGAAATTGAGACTTAGCAGCTCAGCTAGTGCGATGAATAAAACATTTTAACATGAAGTTCAAAGACGTTGAGTGAAGGTGTGCGTCTAATATCTACAGGTAGGGCATTCCAGAATATATACATAGATACATATATACATTCATAGACTGTTAAACCCCTTAACTCTTCCCTTGCTTTGCCGTGTAATAAAAGGCACAATGGGCGGTTTTATCGCTAAAAGCGATCTCTTCCAAACAACCTATGGATGGACAGAATTTACGATGTATAAAAGGACGGTGGTGCGAAATTATAGAGTAAATCATCCACACCAATATTTAAAAGTACCTATACAAAGGATACTTTTCTTCACCATCGTAATCATCATCATACTTCACTCTCAAACGGCTGAACGGATTTTGATGAAATTTGGAATGAAGATAACTTTTACTCTGGAATTACACCTAGGATACTTTTCATCATCATCATAATACTTCACTCTCAACCAGCTTAACGGATTTTGATGAAATTTAAATTTGGATATCGAGATAGTTTATAACCTGGAATAACACATAGGATTCTTATCATCATCATCATCATCATCATCATACTTCATTCTCAAAAGGCTAAACGAATTTTGATGAAATTTGGTTTGGAGATTGCTTTTACCCTGGAGTAACAATAGGATACTTTTCATCATAGATAGATATATAACTCTTTATTGCACAAGAAATGAAACTGATGATACAATAATCAAATTTTAACATAGAACAATCGGCGGCCTTATCACTAAGCAGCAATCTCTTCCAGGCAACCGTAGGCTGAATAGAGACACATAGGCTGTTACAAAGGCTGGTAGTGTGCATCATCATCATCAACATCATCCTTTACCCGGGTGAAACCACGGGGCGCAGCTAGTATTTTATAAAACGATACATACACATACTTAAATATAATATAATGCCTAGTTTATGGAGAAAGAAGTTAAATCATGAGCTCCAATGGAAAAGTAGAAGTTTTTGACTTGAGCTTTAATGCAATTCAGCGATTGAGCGTGTCTAATAGTAACCGAAAGGGCATTAAAGAAAGCACAGCCTGGACTGTAAAAGACGAGCCGTAGAACCGTACCGGAGTATGCATGCAAGCGGAGGTTTTCTGATGACCTTTGAGACAAAGGATGAGTGCATTATATTAGAAATTGAAAACGTGCCTTTAAGTAGTGTGGAGCGGTGGTTTTGGGTATTCCGGCGTATTCCTATACTGCGAAGAAGAAACCACTTGAGTTTTAAACGAAATTCAGAGACATGGTCATATTTATTTCCGGAGTCGGAATAGGTTTGAAGACGCTCAAGCTTATCAGCTGGTCCTCAGTGAGATCTAAATAGGAAGCATCAGCATAATCAAGAATAGGGAGAAGAAATGATTGTACAAGCACAACTTTGGTAGCAGTAAGTAAGAGATTACGTAACCTATTGAGTGAAGCCCCAGACGCAAACACCTTACGCCTCACTGATTGTAGCTGAGAACCCCAAGACAAACAGCTGTCAATGTTGACTCCAATTCTCTTGACTTGAGTGCTATAACTGCTTTATCGGATAGTGACACCGTCAAAAACTATATTATTGAGGGTATTATTATCAATCCGCGAAATCAAACTAGAGCTTCCAAAAATTATCACCTGTTTTTTGTAATCTATCTATATACTTATAATAAAACTGTAACGGGTCCAATTCTGTACATTGAAGATATTTAAAAAATAAAATTTGGAGATACATAAAAAAGGTCATAGGGTGCTTAAAAAAGGTATTGAACAAGAATATAAATATATTTTTTACCGTGTCTTTCTGTCTGTTTGTCTGTATATTTGTTTGTTCACGCATCACGTAAAAACTACTGGACCGATTGCAATGCAGTTTTCATTGTTAGTTAGCTTAAGGTTTGATTTAAATCTGGTGTAATTGGTATCTCAATCCGGTGCGTTAGAAGCCAAGCAATTAATACAAGTATTTTTGACGGCTGAAGAAATTTTTATCAAATGTTGGTATATTGTTCCTGGAATAGCACATTATGGTAATTTGAACCTCAAGAAAAGACCACGCGTGCGAAGCCGCGGGTACAGCTAGTGAATCAATATTTTTAACTAATTCGGTATAGTTGGTAGATGCATAATGTACCTAACTCTTACGTTATTCGTCTCACGTACGTTACGTTTTTCGTTCGTTCTTACATCTCTGACGTTATTTTAACAGCTGCGTATTGTGTTAGTAATTTGAAAACAAACAGTAACTTCTTAGGTATTTTATTATTATTTAATTGTTTATTTTTGTCTAAATGGGCATAAATATGGCACGCTTGGTTCGTAAGTAGGTATAGCTCGCGAGGCCTAAGCTGAGCTTTGCATTTGTGTGAGTATACCAATGATGTTATATATAAAATGAGGTAGATACGTTGTACCCCGCTCTGCGTGGCAAAGCAAACACAAGCTAATCAGCTTGTGTCGACTTAGTCCCAAACAGAGTGTCAACGACGCAACACGTAAATACACGTGACTTCCGAAACATGAAAAATTAATTAAATATGCCATCTTGTGTGTTTAGAAAGCGCATTACATACACTGGGACAACTGTGAAAGGAAGGAAGGATGTGTCTTTTCATTTTTAGGTACTGTTTACGATATTGAAAATCGAAAATAATAAATTTCATTTTACTCTAAATCAACTGTTGCGATGTTGCCGCTTCGCCACCTACACGAACGAGACAAGTAGCGGGTTACGTGTAAGAGCGACAGAGAGAACGCGATAATAGCACGTAGCGTTGTTAGTTCGTATGATGCTAGGGGATGTTGGGGCTTACGGCTTACCAACGGCTGGCGATCGTCAGTCTGCGCTCCGACCCGTAAAGGCCACGGCTGACGATCTTAAGTCGGGAAGTCTAACGGAGTTGTAACCCTATTTGTATTGGATTAGGATAGAGTATTGTATTTGTGTTACATATAATTGAAAACAGCTTGAAACGAGCGATTTTATTGGATAATAAAGTAAGTGGTTCGGTCCCATTCGTTTTTTTTGTGAGTTCCGGTTGTCCTAGCGAGTTCATCGACCGCGTAGTGAGTGATTGTGATTTTTTATTGTGTTGTTTTTAGAGATTTATAGCTTGTATTTTGTGTTATTACGTCTAACAATACTGTAAGTTCCTTACAGTTAAAATTACTAATATAAAAAAAAATGTGTTTAGTTAGTGTCCCGCGAGTGACGATTGTCACAAAGTGTTTCAAAGTGCCTTTTGTCACTTATGACGCCATAAGTGACAAAAGGCACTTGGAAACACTTTGTGACACTTTGTCAAAAATGTTAACGTGAGTATATTTTTGATAGTTTAATAGTATTTTTTTCGATGTTTTTTATTGTTTTAGCTATAAAATGGTATCTAACATTATGTAATTTATTCCATAAGCAATTTACAAAAATAAAAATTTACGCGCGGGTCTCAAGTGTCCGGCGAACATGTTTTCATTGTTCTCCGGGATAAATTACGAAAACTATTATTACGAAAGTATTTGTTCTATAAAAAAAAACATTTTATTTTCATCATGAAAAAACCCTTGTATCCATTTTGCCCCAGTTTACTCTAGCTGCTAGCCAACGCACGTGACGTCACAGGCCGTCATCGGTGGTGATTGGCGATCGGCCGCTCACTGCAACTCACACTGCAGTAACACTGATAATTTAAGTTTATCTCTTTCTGACGACGGGGTTCTGTATATATCTGTGATCTTTTAGCCTCTTCAGTGATGCAAATATAGTTGCTAAAGTTCTATATAAGTAGCTATAGTACAATTTTGCCGTGTTTTTAGTGTATTATAATGGGTATGACGTCTCTATTGGTAAAATCTCATTGGAGTATACAGTACGTACGTCGCGCGAGCGACGCACCGCGCCTCAGGCCGGTTGCCAAAAAACAGTTTAAACCAAGCAAAGGATGCACCGCGCCTCAGTCCGGTTATCACACCTACACTATATATGTACACTCACACGAATGCAAGCTCAGCTTACGCCACGCGAGCTAAAAGTATATTAGTCTAGTTTAGGTAAATATATATGTATATACTATGTGATAGATACACCGCAAAGACGGCCCCCAGTCCCCGGCGGCCCCGTTATTCCTGGCACCGGTAGCAGCCACGGTAATGGCGGAGCAAGGGGTGCTAAAAATCCCCGGCAGAGACCCAGCTACCAACAACCACGATCTCTGGACCTGGCAATTTATAAAGCACGCACCTTGAGGACCGATGAGAAGTTGATAGAGCTGGAAAAAGTAGTAAGTAAGTTGCGCTGGGGTATTATAGGGATATCAGAAGTCCGAAGAGAGGGAGAGGATACGAAGACCCTCAATTCCGGCAACTTACTCTATTACCGCGAGGGCGACCAGCAGTCCCAACACGGTATCGGGTTTCTCGTCCACAAGTCCCTCGTCAACAACATTGTGAAGATCGAAAGCGTTTCGAGTAGGGTGGCATACCTTATACTCAGAATTACCGAACGGTATTCGTTGAAGGTCATGCAGGTGTACTCCCGACACTCGAAGCGCCCGGACGATGAAGTGGAGAATATGTATGAAGACATTTCTAATGCCATGCATGTCCCGAAAACACACTTCACAGTGGTGATGGGGGACTTCAACGCACGGCTGGGCATGAGGGATGGCGATGAACTGAGTGTGGGGCAGTTTGGATTTGGACAGCGGAACCAAAGGGGTCAGTGATTGGTTGACTTCGTGGAGAAGGAGGGATTCTTTATGATGAACTCCTTTTTCAAGTAGCGCCCGTCCAGGAAATGGACGTGGATGCACCTTGGCGGTCATAAGCACGAGATAGATTTCATTTTGACGACCAATAAGCATAGATTCACTTATGTCTCTGTGATCAACAGGGTTATGACCGGCAGTGATCACCGCATGGTATATCAACTCATATATCAACTCATATATCAACTCATTGAATATCAACGTAAAGCTGGAGAGGTCTCGTTTGATGAGATCTACTCTTCGCCCAAGTCCTGCCCAAATCCAAAACCCCGAGAGCTTTCAGTTGGAGCTCCAAAATCGCTTCCACATCCTTACCGAATGCTATACAGTGCACGAACTAAACAACGAGCTGGTGGAAATTGTTCACGCAGTTGGGTCAGATTTCTTTAAGAGCCACCGCAAAAATAGAACACAGAAACTCTCTGAAACACTGAAACTTATGGCAGAACGAGGTGAGATGAGGCTGCAGTCTTCAGTGGATATGTCGAGTTACAGCTTGCTTAATAAACAGATCTCCAAGTCGATGCGACACGATTTGCGTTCCTATAATACTACTTGTATTAAGAACGCAATAGAGCGGAACAAGGGCTCCAAAGTGTTCGCAAGAGATCTGTCTATTGGGCAAATCCTGTTGACGAAGCTGAAAACCGACAGTGGCAGCATCGTTTCGTCGAAGCCAGAGATATTGAATGAGCTCGAGAAGTTCTATGGACAATCCTCATCGCGTAGTCTTCCTAGCACGACTAGCGATGCAAGAGCCCGTTTGACCCATCATTATACCGAAGATATCCCGGACGTCAGCCTACACGAGATCAGAATGGCTCTCAAACAGCTTAAGAGCAACAAGGCACCAGAGGAGGACGGAATAACGAAAGAGCTACTGAAAGCGGGTGGAACACCAGTACTTTAAGTCCTTCAGAAGCTATTTAACTCCGTCATCCTCGAGGGTACTACGCCAGAGGCGCGGCACAGAAGCGTAGTGGTTTTGTTCTTTAAGAAAGGTGATAAACCCCTCTTGAAGAATTATAGGCCCATTTCGCTGCTGAGCCATGTCTATAAGCTGTTTTCTAGAGTAGTTACAAACCGTCTCGCTCGTAGGTTTGACGACTTTCAGCCTCCCGAACAAGCTGGATTCCGGAAAGGCTTTAGCACCGTACACCACATCCATACGCTCCGGCAGATTATACAGAAGACCGAAGAGTATAATCAGCTACTATGTCTAGCGTTTGTGGATTACGAGAAAGCCTTTGATTCAGTCGAGACCTGGGCAGTGTGCAGTCATTACAGCGGTGCCAGATTGACTACCGGTACATTGAAGTGTTGAAGTGTTTGTACAGGACTGCCATGGTGGCCATGGCAGTCCGTCTTTAGGATCAGAGCACGAATTCTATCCAGTTGCAAAAAGGGGTGAAAAAGAGAGACGTTGTTTCTCCGAAACTGTTCACCTCTCCGTTGGGGAATAAACGTTCTCGAATGGCGGCCACGAACAAGTAAGCGAAGTGTGGAGAGACCCCTCACACGATGGACCGACGACATTGTAGCCATCGCAGGAAGCCGGTGGATGGAGGTGGCACAAGATCGCTCGTCATGGCGCTCATTGGGGGAGGCCCATGTTCAGCAGTGGACATCTAAGGGCTCACATGATGATGAGATAAAGATATTCTATGTACGCACAAATAATAAACAAGGGTTAGGTTACTAATGAGGCAGTAAAGCGGCAAATCCTTATAGCTCATACAATTGATTACCATGTATCATCATCTGGCCTCGATATCTGGGGATATTAGTGTCTCATTTGCGGACAATAATTTTCGGTCGGCTTACTAGTTGATGGTCGCTGTGGGTGTCATTAACGAACTGTTGTGAAGATAATAATATGAAGCGAACGTCTGCAATAAGGGTTGACACAGACATACAAAAAGTCGGTTAATTGTATTGTCATCGTACTCTTATGCGAGAGGAAACGGTAAAAAAAAAAGAAGTTTAATCACTCACATCACACTTATCACAATATTATAAATCAGAGAAATGTAGCCACTGTCGTAAACAGGCCATTCAGGGCCTGCAGTCTCGACATACATATCAAAAAGTATACAAATACTTGATGCAGATAGTGATTGCTTAAAACCGATAACGATACATACCGATGACAATCGTTAGCTTTGACAGTTAATGACAGCTTTGGTCATTTTACTCTTTACACTAAACTAGACTAAATTTCTTCAAATGTAATTTAAACCTTGTCAACTTTGTAACAAGGTCTTTTTGCCCCTGGCATCTATTCTAAACTTACGTCAATTTAAGCTGCACCGCTTAAAATCACGTAATTAAAACAGGTTTATAACACGCTGTCTAACAGCGTTCGGGTATATTCGGACAGGTTCTGAGACAGCGTTTGGACAAATTGAGACTCGCCGCGTGGAAACACAGTTGATTTTACGCTGACAGGGTTTAGTGATAGTTTAGTGAGTGAATATTATATGCCAGGGGAAAAAATACCATGTTACGAAGCTAACAAGGTTTAAATTACATTTGAAGAAATTAAGTTAAGGCAAGGAGATGTCCGAATTGCTACTGTCAAAAGCTATCGATTGTCATCAGCATGAGTACTGACATTGATCATGATTGATATCGATATTTAGCAGAGACTACCAAATATTTTTATAATCGAACTTTGCGACCGCTTTCGGTTGTAAGGCAATCGCTGTCGATGTCGAGACTGCAGGCCCAGAGCTTAGAGTTTTAAAACTGAATACTCTTTTATCGAGCGGAAAACCACGTAGGTGTGCGCGATGCTGAACTCCATACATTAAAACTGACGGTCCATACAAAACGTCATATCCATACCAATATATAAAAGTGAAACGTTGTCTGTTTATTTGTTTGTTTGGGGAGCTTTCACGCGATAACGGCTGGACGGATTTTGATGAAATTTGGAATAGAGATAGCTTATGCCCTAGAATAAAACTTTTTATCCCGAAAAATTGTATTTTCCCACGGGAAAACTGGAAAATATTGATTATTCGCTGTAGGGAACGGTTGCCGTGGAAACGAAATAACAAGTCTGTCAAAAAACATCAAGAGCATTGGTGCTATACCTACTTTTGCATTGGTTTTTAATATCCTAGAAGAACATAGGATGCTTTTTTTCGAAACTGTAGTCCGCGCGGACGAAGTTGCGGTCGGGAAAGCTAGTAATGCATAAAAACCGATTAGCGCCATCTATCTTTAGAAGTGTATTTGTAACTCCTTGACGCTCAAACGGCTGAATGGTTTTGGATGTTTGGTACCTTTTCGAAACTGTAGTCCGCGCGGACGAAGTTACGGGCGGGAAAGCTAGTAATGCATAAAAACCGATTAGCGCCATCTATCTTTAGAAGTGTATTTGTAACTCCTTGACGCTCAAACGGCTGAACGGTTTTGGAAGTTTGGTACCAGGATAGCTTATGTCCTGGATTAAAACATAGGTTACTTTTCATCATAATCATCATCGTCCATCATCGTAATCCACGCGGGAGTAACCGCTGGGCGCAGCTATATAGTACAAGATAATTTATATGAACTTTTAAGCAAACTTGAATTAGAATGAAAAATAAATAGAGTAATTATAAAAAATTACCGATGCTAATGGAGCTGGGAGCCGGACTGAATATAGGTAGGTATATGGGAAGGAGATGTGAGAAAATGTGAAAATGAAGTCTATGGCAGAATTTTGTATAGATGTACAAGACACACACCAGATGTACAGAAGAGTAAGGGGAAATAGGGTATAATAGTACGTAGCTTTAAAAGTTGTACTAACGTTATAGTTGTCGTCTCGTTGACTAGTTAGGTCCATGTTTTCAGAGAGACCGACTTTGTACTGTGTGACAAAATAGTGCGTTCATTCAGTTAGGACAGCTACAAATATATTGCTTGTTTTAATTTGTCATACCTAATCAGAGCTCACCGCAGTAATCGGTAGATATCGGTACCAAGTCGTCGCTTAATAGCTATCAAATAGCCGTGCCTAATCGTCTCTCCATCCCGGCGTCTTATACTTACTTCAAAATGAGTTTAATGACAGTTTATCAAAGAATTGTGAAAATTTCCACCTTGGGGCTGCCACGACGGCATTAATGAAAATTCTTAGAAGTAGCTTTTCATTTTCCCTTTTTTTTATCAAGATTCGAGGCAAAAGAGATTTGTGTGCTTGCATTTAGAAGGCCTTTTGAGAAGTCATCACCTTTTTCATTAGTGGGTGATGATATCACACCCACACACACGCACATACACGCACGCACACACATAAAAGAGAGAGAGAGAGAGAGAGGAGAGAGAGAGAGTTGCCATAATGTGCCTCGATGTACTGGCCAAATGCGGTTTGGATGTCGCATGCCCTGCTTGAATTTTGAGGTTCTTGCATATGTATTAGGAAAGTATGTCAGTATTCCCACCATGTTTTTTCCACTATATTGAGTGGTAGTGTGGAAGCGTGTGTGTAGTATTATTTGTTCGTTTAGGTTTATGTATCTACACTTAGGTACTAATAGTAGTAGGTACCTAGGTAGCTTAAGTTTGTACTGTCTTTTTCTTTGTCTTTTATATGTATTTTATTTTATTTAAAAATGTACTTGTTTTAATAAAGATTAGGTATATCTATTTATTGACTACCATTAAATAAAATCATACAAATCAGTTATCACACTAATATAATAAAGGAACTCTGTATCCCTGTCTGTTTGTTATACTATCACTTAACGGCTTAACCGATATTGATGTATTTTGACAAGGAAATGAGGCATCATGAGTATGGACATAATATGCTATTTTTAACCTCCAAACGCGAAAAGAGTCGCGTGTTATAAGTTTAGGGTGTCCATCTGTGTGTGTGTCTGTGGTATCGTAGCTCCCAAACGAATGGATCGATTTTGATACGTTTTTTTCTGTATGAAATATGATTAAGTTGGTTTTTAGCTATAATGTATATTCATATATATTAATGGACCGATATATATAACCCGCGGGGTTATGACCGTTACATACATTACATACTGACCGTAAGTAATTTTTTAATTTATGCTTGTTAACTATTTGCCAAAGAAAAATTATATCCACGCTGGCAAAGTGGCGGCCGCAGCTAGTTGATATCATATGCAAAAAACGGGCACCTAACCTAAGCAAAGAACTAGTTTTATTGCCACTATTAGTTTTTTTGATAAATTTTGGTAAAAAATAAAATAAAAAAATTGATAAATTTTAAATTTTGATTAAATGAATAAGAAATAATGTTATACATACCAATATATAAAAGTGAAACGTTGTCTGTTTGTTCGTTTGTTTGTTTGTTTCTTTTGGAGCTTTCACGCGATAACCGCTGGACGGATTTCGATGCAAGCTTATACCCTAGAATAAAACGTAGGATACTTTTTATCCCGGAAAATTCCACAAATTCCGTGGTAGTTTCCACGGGAAAATTAGAACATGTTGAATACTCGCTGTAAGGAACGGTTGCCATGGAAACGAAATAACAAGTCCATCAAAAATCATCAAGAGCGTTGGTGCCACAGATTAAGTCAACAAGCCACGGAGGCCATAACCAAGAAGTCTAAGTCTACTTTTGCATTAGTTTTTAATCTCCTAGAAGAACGTAAGTAGGATGCTTTTTACGCGATAAACTGTAGTCCGCACGGACGAAGTCGCGGGCGGGTAAGCTAGCAGCTAATAAAAATGAAACCGTTTCTTTGTTTGTTTTTTATTAAATAAAGTGACAGCAGATTTTAATGTTTGTTTTTATCAAAAAAAAAAAAAAGGAAATAAAAGATGACCCCCTCTTCCTGAAATCACAGCTGGCATTCATCTGGGCATGCTAGCGACTAGATCTCTTATGGTTTCTTGCAGATTACGTTTCTACTCCGCGTTAATCACATTATTTAGTTCTCTGATGGTCTGCGGAGCCCCTGCTCTGATCTCACTCGTCGTTTCAGAACATCCTAGATATGTTCTATGAGATTGAGATCGGGACTTCAAGCTGACCAATCCAAACGATGAATTCCGACCTCTAGAATATACGATTCCACATCGCCAGACCGGAGGGCGCGAGCGTTGTCGTCCATAAAATTGAGTTTTCGCCAAGAGCGGCCAAAGCGGGTTGTGCATGAGGAATTAGAACTTCCTTTAAGTATCGGTATCGGTTTCCAGTCAGTGTGCCGTTTTGGATAATGACTAACTCCCCACGATCCAACGAATAGGAATAAACTGCCCAAAACATAACAGAGCGCTCACCATAAGGTGTGATTTCTTCAAGACATGCCTATGCAAAGCGTTCTCCTCGCCTTCGTAGCACTCGCCGACAACGGTCTTTACCGTACAGAGATATCCTGGCTTCATCGGAGAACCCTATCCCAGTCTTCTCGAGTCTATGACAAGCAATTTTGAGCGAAGCTAAACCTGGCAACTCGGTGCTCACGGAATTATTAGGGCCGCGGGTTGGGCGATGACTGTGTATATTGGCAGCGAGAAGCCTCCATAGACTAATTTGCACATATCTTACGTCTTCCATTTTGTTATTTAGGTCCACATACGAAGATTTCCGATTTCTCAACGCTTGACTCACCAGAAACGATCATCCGTTACTTACATGGCTTTCTTCCGTAACCAGGCTTTCTCTTAACGAAACTCTTCGTTAAGAAACGAAAGAAACGGTCTCTTGATAGTGCTGCCAGGTCCTGTCGAACGACTCACATTTATCCTCTGAGCCATAAAGCATTGGCTGCAATCTTCCTCAAGCAGCGCAACAAATTTGCTGGCTTTTATAACTTTATATATCATTTTCGAAATAGCAAATCAGCAATAAATACTTGAAAATGTGAAGGACATAAGATAATTCAATAAAAATTGTCTAAAAGTTATATAGAGTCGATAATAACTTTAGGGAATTCGCGCCACAAAATGTAGTAAAAAGTTAACAAGACATTAGTTCAAATACTAAAACCCGACTACGGTTGAGTAAAAAATAGCCTGTGACACTCTTGCCATGAAGACGAATCGATTGATATCTCACTTGTCAATATGTGACCAAGTTTTTAGTTTGAACACATATACCTTCCTTTGCCTTGCCGCAGTCGGGTAAAAAATTGCCTATGACACTCTTGCGATGAACACGAATCACCAGTACATTCATAAATTACTAAGTAATTTACTAAATACTTTACTAAATATAATATACATAACTACCATAATTTGAATTAAATCAGTTAATGAATAATGCACTGCTACCCTATAGGATTTACCCTATATTAGCGGATTTCCGGGATAAAGATTTTTGTCAAAATATTTCTGATTTGACATGAAGACTAATCGAAAGATACCTCGCTTGTCAAAATCGGACAAGGTTTTTAGTTTGAACACTGTCCTTACATTGTCTTGCCGTATTCGGGTAAAAAATAGCATGAAGGAGATTCGATTAATACCTCACTTGTCAAAATTGGAACAAGTTTTTAGTTTGAACTCATAATCCTTAATTTGCTTTGCAATAGTCGGATACAAAAATGCCTATGACACTTTATACCTGAAGAATAATCGATTGACTCTTCGCTTGTCAAAATCGGACCAGTAGGGGCGACGCTATGGTGGAACATCCACATCCCAGATCTTAGAATATTTACGCTGTCCCAGATACATTATCAACCCTTCCCTTGTTTCGCTGTAAGCGGCTAAAAACAGCCTAATTCAAAAATTTGAATTTGGAATGTACTTTTTTGAACACCGCGGCACTTTTATAACCGGCCAGTAACATGTATACAATACGAAAAAGGTTTTGACCATTTGATGGTTAAAACCTTTTTCGTATTGTTTATTTTTCAGTCTGGAAAAAACTATACCGCACCTTTTTATTTGCAAATAAGAATTATAACGAAGCGTTTTTTTTCAGTAGGTACTTAACTAAACCTACGTAAACCAAACATCAACAGTCTCAAATTGCAAAATTTAAAAACTTTAAAAAACCAGTAAAAGGTTTTAGATGAGATTTTATTCGTTTTCCATTTCAAATAAATCTTAAGTTTATAGCTGAATCGAGCTTGCAGACTGTAAAGTAGAAATACGGAAGACGGATGTAGATAGAGTGGGTAAAAATCGAGGTTAGAACAAAGGCATTCGTCGCCGGGGATATGTCTGCACGCCCGGCTGATCACGAACTCTATCCATTCTCAGATTTATGAATAATTCCTGAATTTTCCAACCGAACATCACGTTTAAATATTTTTATGCATCAGGTGAAAATTTTCATCGCGCTTCCATAGTTTCACGTTGGAAAACTCAACATGGTTCGGACAACAGTAAGATCATGATATTCCGAATTCTATAAGCGGCATAGACTAAAAACTCAAACTATTGCTAGCTCTGCTAAAGCATAGATTTTATAAGTACTGTCACGAGGCGGTCCTGGGGTTTGTTCCACTAGCCCAGGGACCAAACCTCAGTGGACAACGTAAAAGTACAGGAACAATTAGGAGCACTCGGAGGTGTTCATATACAGACGGCTTCACTTTCATGGACTTGTAGTAGAAGATGACCATGTACAGAGATAGCTGGCCTATCAGCAACGCTTGCAGGACTCTGCTAGTCGAGCTGGTCCTTCCTTACTGAACACGAATATGCCCCAAGCTAGAAGTCAGCATTTTGGTGGGTATTCTATCGGCCGCTATTTTAGGTAGGCGGAATTTACGGTATATACGCAGTAACTAAAACTGCCAGATTTATGTTGATAAAATAATAATTTATTTATCACTTTTTATCAGATATTTTGTAAAACATCGACATGAGCCAAAAAATGAATGACAATCTAGGAATGACAGGTTATTTGAATTTAGAATTAATATAGATAAACTATCAAATGAGTATCATTATGATGAAAGATTTTTGACATCGTCACAGTACAACAAGATGCTATAAGTGCTGTAACAAGATTTTATAAGTACTACTTGTTTGTTTCTTTATCGTATGAGGTAGAGCTGGCCTCTGTTGTCAGAGTTTATCAAGCCGCCCGAAGGCCTCGGACATGGCTTAACGACTGCTGTTTATCAATAACAGCCGGGATCGACAGCTTAACGTGCCCTCCGAAGCACGGAGCGATGGAAAACCACACATAACTTAGAAAAGTCATTGGTGCGGAGCCTAGGATCGAACCCGGTTTCGTTGAATTCTAAGTTACACTATAGAACCGTAAGGCTACCATCGCTCTGTATGTAGTACAATGCCTATTAAGTGCTTCGTACATACTTTAGTCAAATGAGTGAAAAAATTCACTCATTGTTCGATTCTCCCGCCAGACGCCAATGAATATTTACTGGGAGAGTCGGTGCGATTACATTCAGAAAAAAATACTTTTTATGCAGTGAAATCACATAAAAAATATATTGCAAAAAAAGAAAAGTGCACTAAAATTACATTTCCTAAAAATATATTAAACTTTCTCGTGCAATTCTTGGTAAAAGTTTTTTTGTGGCGCCATTACAGCCGTTGCCATTGCCAAGGTCATGAATGCTATTTAGTGCTATTATACCCATGTTTTTAGCTACGCAAAAATGACGGTTGATAAAAACAGTTTCACTAACTTAGATTTCTACAAAGTTACGTCTAATTCTTATCCTATGAATATAATGTTCTACCCCCACTAATATAAAAACGCGAAACGTTGTCTGTTTGTTTGTTTGGGGAGCATTCACGCGATTACGGCTTGGCCGAAATTAATGAGAATTTCTGTGTAGATGCTGTAAACCCTAGAGACTATAGTATTCTTTTTATCCCCGAAAATTGTACTTGCGGGCAAAGCTGCGGGGTGCAGCTACTACAATATAAAAGCGAAATACTACGCACAGATTATACACAAAATATTAAAACACTACTTAACCCATGAAACTGAAATTAGGCAGGTAGGTACAACGTAGGTAGTTTGTAGGTTGTAGACGTCAACCAAGAAAGCATTTTGCGACAGGGACGAATTGAGGGGGTCTAATGACGATTGAAAGTTTATTTGCTTTTAGAGGAATGAAATTGGTTTTGAATTTGGTATTTAGGTTAATAATTTAAAATAAATAAATACCTAAGTTTTTTCGACAGAGACGGATTAAGGTGGTCCAAAGATGATTTGAAAATCCAATGTTTAAATGTTATCGGCTGAACGGATCTTGATGAAATTTTGTACATAGATACTTTAGATCCTAGAATAGCACATAGGATACTTTTCATCGTCATTTTTGTCCACGCATGTAAAACCGTGCGCTGAGATAGTAATATTATATCATAGATCCTAGCCTCAAGGAAATAGGCGCGTGTGGAGATACAACTCAGCAGATTGGGACGAGATGCGGCAATTCCTTGCATCGTAACCTTGGCGGCAAACATGTTTCACCTCCCAGGACCCGTCGATTTGCGCGTCTGCTGTTACAGAGGTAATATGTCATGCAATGGAATATTTCATTCCATTCAGTGACAAGACTCTTTCCAGCAAAGCTCAGCCTTGGTTTGGATCCAGCTGTGGTCATCAAAAAGTGCTAATGTTTTACATAATCACTTGGGACAAAAAGTGCCAAGAACCTGCTTCATAAATTGAAATGAGCTCTATATTGAAATTAGGACTCCGGATAACAGTGTGTAGCCAACCCCCTCGGGTTAAAGTGTGTTGAAAAACGTCTTGAAACGCGTGTGCATTAATCATTACACGCTCGACTCCCTTATAAAGCTCGTCGTTCAATTTGCATTGAAAAAAATAGTAGATTACTAACACTCGCTCAAGTGACTTCTTGCTGGACTCGTGTTTTTAGAGCCCTCGCTGAAGCTCGGGCGCCAATCTTACATATTGAGAATAGGTTACTCCAATGAAATTATCACAAAAATATAAGGTTTTTTATACAAGTAAGAGTTCACCAACACCTACTTCAGGAAACTCCATTCCAGTCTCATTTATACAAACTAATTGCTGCCCCGTAATTATGTCTGCATTCCAAGCGTTAATTTCATCTTGTTTGGGTTTGTTCAGCTCCCTCTAATTTTCGTCCTAAAGCGAGGCGAAACCGAATTGCAGTGGATTTATTTTTCAACAGGCTGGAAAATATAACGAAGTTTTTTACATATTGTAATGAGGGTTAGGTTACAGAAAAGCAAGGCTAACACTGTTTTAGGTGATTATTCTAGAATGATATTTGCTCAGTTGGTGGCCGCCACCACTGAATAAGAATACCATATTCTTTACTAGCTGTGCCCGCGGCTTTGCTTGCGTGGTAATTTGACTGGGATTTAAAGATCTTATGTGTTATTCCAGATCCAAAAGTACCAATGTCATCAAACTTCGTTCAGACGTCAAATTTTTTTTTATCTATTGCTCGACTTCTACTCATCAGATTGAGATACCAAGTACACCATTTTTTAAGTACTAACCCTAACCTACCCTACAGTGAAACCGCATCGTAATCGGTTTATTAGTTTATGCGTGATGCGTGAACATCAAGAAACCATTTAAAAAAGTTATATTCTATTTCAGTATCTTATTTTTAGACCTCTAGACCATTTTTAAATCTTTTTTACAGATTTTTTGTAACTGCTTTATTAAAAGTATAGATAGGTATAGAAGATACATAATATTTGTCACGGCGCAGATTGTGCCTACAGTAGTTTATTAATGTAGTATTTCCACACTTATGTATAAACTCTATCATACTCGTACCTTGATACTATAAATACACGCAATGAAGACTACATTCACAGTGAAATACATAATACAGTGCTAATATGAAAAGTTCTTAGAAATATAACTAAAGTAAATAAGGTTGGATACGAAACGGAACACCCGACCTGACATTAGCAGGAGCTATCTTTAGCCTTCGTTTGAAAAGAGTTGAAGAAATTGTGTTAGCCAAGATTTGTTGTTTGGATTGCACTCGACGGAGGGCTCTCGGGAAGCTCGAGAAGCACAAAGCTGGAAATAAGGACCTCGCAGATATATACTTATAAAGAAGCGAGTTTATAACGGATTTATTGAATTTTCGCGTAGGCAGTCGATGATTTTTTGTTATCGCAACGTGTCAGGAAGAAAATTTACGCACAATGAAAAAACCCGACTGCAAACTTATAGATCCTAAATGTTAATTCGAAATGAATAATGAAACCTAAAGATGATTTTCAAATACCTATTCCTTGATGCCCCAGTTAACATAGTTTGTCGACTTTCTTTTTCTTTTTCTCAATATTTTGATTACTGTTATGTCTTTAGTAGCATTCGCAAGATTAAGACAAATTGACTGACGTAAGAAACATTGGCCCAAACTCTATAGAGTGCCACAAAGGAACAAACATACTTATGCTGATAAACACAATACTGCTCTGTCGGGTAAAATGGTAGTTTCGCGTAGCTGGCAGCGCTACGCCTGAAAAAATAGTTTATTAAAACTTTAAATGAAATTTACTTTAGTTAAATTGTATAAAAAATAATTTAAAAATATCTTTCGCGAAAGCAGTCAATGTGACGAGACGAAAAGGTCGTTCGTTTGCGTTGCTGGCATCGCTCTATGCCCCGCTACGCCTACGCCTGAAGAAAATAAATGGCAATACCACTATTAATACTTTGCTGTGCTTGCTTTGTAAAATAAAACATTTTTTATAATGGAATGATGTTTTATTTGATGAAAAAATTAAGCAATTCGATGAACAGACTAGAGTAAAACAAATTTATATTTAAAAAAAATTATCACCATTTATCATGTATTTTATAATATCAAATCTCGGAATATACCTGAATCTACGAATAAATAATAAGTCATTACTTATTCGTAGACCTGAATAAATAATTTCTTTTGATTACGATATCTAGTAGATTTTTGATAAAACAGTATTATTATTTATACCTAGATTAAAATATATACGATTGATTAAACGTCAAAGATTAAATGTAATTAGATGAAACGTGTTTCGAAGTGTGTGAGAGAACCCATTCGTAATAAGTTGTAAATTATAGCGGTTAATCTAGCTTGAGGACTACTGACATGAGTGAGGAACTGCAAATGTAGACGACATATTTTAATTTTGTGTACTTTAATCTAATAATGCATATTTTTGTCCTCAAATAAATCATTATTCCATGAACATATTATTTATTTGATTTTATAAAGGACTGAGAGGGGGAAATAAAAATAAAAATGTAAACAAAAGTGTTGTCATAATCCGCCGCCAAACAATATTTAAAATTTCCGCGGGAGAAACGAAGAGAACTTTTTTGAAAATTGTTATGATCCCCTAGTGGGGACAGTGGGGATAGCCTGGTAGGAATTATGATAATGAACCTTTATTTTGTAGTGCCTCTCACAAGGTTCGCAGAGCGAGTTTTCCTCTGCAGGTGTTCGATGCCGGCAATGCTCGTTTACTCGTGGATGTTCTGGATTCCACAACCAAAACTTATTTCTTATTCCAACGCGTCGTTTACTTACTAGTGTTGGAGCAGTTGGTATCTCTCAAGTCTTAGCACGTGACCATGATACTCAATTTAAAATACCTGGATTACAATTTGGTAACATTGTAGTTTTGGCTGCGGGACATAGTTTAACCAAACAAACTATATTATATTAAAAGGGAATGGCCACTAGCGAGGACATTTTAAGGCATTTATCAATTAATGGAGTTTTCAACGGAGAGGATAAACCAAGATCGTTGAACCGAGTTAATTCGATGGTTATTGAAAACTTGTCGGGTCGTATTGCAAAACCAAATCAATATTCTCCGAAACCTTTAATAAAGGTTCGTTTTAAACATTGTTTTCGTTCGTTGAATTCGCGCCATAAATTATACGGTATCCAATCGGTCTCTGTTTCCACAGGGGTGAAAAAGAAGCAACGCAGAGAACGTGTACAAATTATTCTGTTAAATGTATTCATATATATTACGTAGTACCTACCTATTTTGTGTTCTTAAAGGACTGTTTCGAAAGGAGGATGATAGTGTTCAATTACAATTTTCTCATTGTTTCTGTTTGTTTTTGTAATAGCGGTATGATATATCGAATGAGCAGCTTTTATGCCAAATGTCAAACTACACATTCTAAACTTAAGTACCTAAATAACTAAGATTGGTCTAATGATCCCATGACAATGCAAAGTGCGCTACTAACTGCAGAAAAGAGTCAAAATTTAATTTCCGACGCCATTCTCACGTAGTGATTATATTCTCTTTGGTCATTCTAACAGACTCTTATGTTTTATGAATTTCCTTGCTGGTATTTGAGCTGGGTAACATTTTCTCAGTTCTCATTATTGAAACAATTTATGTCTCACAAAAAAGGGTGCTTTGATAACTCTTTATTGTACACCAAATAAAATATAAGTTTTAAAACAAAACCCGACTTACTAAACTAAAGCGCACTTCCACGTCTCTACAGTTGCCAATTTCTAAAACGTTTTAAAATTATTGTTTGTGTCTTTTTAGTCCACGCTAAGACCGTAGTCGAGTTTTAGTTTTTGAACTTTATTTTATTACTTGTTAGTTTAAATCATAAACCTTCTTTTGCTTTATCGGGTATTGTTAGGCTCACACTTGAGGCGTAAGTTTAGAAATTATTTTCAATTACCGGGTGCATGCAAGCAAAGCCGAGAACAACAGCTAACAGTAATATATATTTGAAATGTGCTAATTAAGCCCTTTCATTTGATATCAAACACGGCATCATAGTATTTTCTTTAATAATAATAATAATAAGTATATTCGGGACATTTCCACACCAATTATCTAGCCCCAAACTAGGATACCCTGTGCTATGGGCACTAGATAACGAATAAACATACACAGATAAGAATATTACATCCATGACTCGGAAACAAACATTTCTGCTCATCACACAAATGATTGCACCTTGCAGGATTGGAACCCGCGACCGTACGATTTCGTACCTAGGATCTCTAGCCACGAGACCAACCAGTCGTCTTTATTTAACTTAAGTATTTGTGTCCTTTAGAAGGCGTCGTATTTAATCACAACCAGCCATATAACCAGCGGACGATGAAGACGCTTTCAACGATACCTCATTTGTCAAATTATGATGATTAGTTTAGAAGTTATGAGGGAACAGATGAACATACATACATACATACATACGCACACATACCGTCATACATACATACATACCGGTTAACATCATAACCCTCTTATTTGCTTCGCCGTAGTCGGGTAAAAATACGTATACAAATCGACTATAATTAAAGCTATATTATAAACATGTTTGGGCGGTCTTATCGCTAAAAAGTGATCTCTTCCAGGCAATCCAGCTATAACAATGCTGAACCATCCAAAAGTTGTGCTTAGTTAGTTGATAATATTAAAGAAAACTACCTAAATGTTTTAGATAATAAAGGAAAGGGCCTTTTCAACCGACTTAAAAAAAGGAGGTTATCAAATTGATGTGTATGTAAGTGTCGCAGGCAGATAGCTTAACCCGCTGTTTAATTTACTGCCTAAGCTTTTGATTAAATGGTGCCATACAACTAACGGCCTGAGTGATATTCGGCCGTATTATATTTAATGAACAGGCTGGCTGATTGCTTAGGCCATTCATACAATAGGGTGACCATGTGACAAAAAAGACTCAATTGTATTAAACATAGTAGTTTGCAAACAGGCAAATGTTTATAAACAGTTTTTATGTTCAACCTAATTTACCTAGTTTTTAGGCGCAATTCTATGTGTTTGCAAACAGGCAAATGTTTATAAACAGTTTTCATGTTCAACCTAATTTACCTAGTTTTTAGGCGCAATTCTATTGAACATAGTTTTTGCAAACAGGCAAATGTTTATAAACAGTTTTCATGTTCAACCTAATTTACCTAGTTTTAGGCGCAATTCTATTGAACATAGTGTTTGCAAACAGGCAAATGTTTATAAACAGTTTTCATGTTCAACCAAATTTACCTAGTTTTTAGGCGCAATTCTATGTGTTTGCAAACAGGCAAATGTTTATAAACAGTTTTCATGTTCAACCTAATTTACCTAGTTTTTAGGCGCAATTCTATTGAACATAGTGTTTGCAAACAGGCAAATGTTTATAAACAGTTTTCATGTTCAACCTAATTTACCTAGTTTTTAGGCGCAATTCTATTGAACATTGTGTTTGCAAACAGGCAAATTTTTATAAACAGTTTTCATGTTCAACCTAATTTACCTAGTTTTTAGGCGCAATTCTATGTGTTTGCAAACAGGCAAATGTTTATAAACAGTTTTCATGTTCAACCTAATTTACCTAGTTTTTAGGCGCAATTCTATTGAACATAGTGTTTGCAAACAGGCAAATGTTTATAAACAGTTTTCATGTTCAACCTAATTTACCTAGTTTTTAGGCGCAATTCTATGTGTTTGCAAACAGGCAAATGTTTATAAACAGTTTTCATGTTCAACCTAATTTACCTAGTTTTTAGGCGCAATTCTATTGAACATAGTGTTTGCAAACAGGCAAATATTTATAAACAGTTTTCATCAAATAGTATCTAAATACTACGTAAGAAGAGACGGGACTGACGTATATCCGTTCCAGGATGTTGTGAATTTTTAAAACGTGCGCTTATAATAAGTGCAACATAACAAAACTAATGACCTTAGGTAATAACACTCTATATCAAGCATTGAGAAACGGATGTCGGCAAACAGAGCACATTTTTATCGATATCGATATTTTGAAAAAAAAGTAATATTAGAACTATTTTAATTTATAGTGGGGTTTATAATTATCATGTGTTTTTTTCTAAGCATGTGGTTTTTATTACATACAAAAATAAAACAGTTTAGAGTACACGACACATTTTATATATATTTTTCCTTGAAAATAATCGCTAATCATCCTTACCATTTCATTCCATTCCTTCTTTACTTAATATTACAAACTAGCAGTGCCAAGTTTATCAAGGAGCACTAGTTTATTGGCGCAATTTTATTGAACATAGTGTATGCAAACAGATGAGTCACGCTAAATTCTCATTATTTTTTCACAACTTTTTTTTTTCGTAAACGTAATCAAACTGTGAGAAATACCAACAATATTATTGCTTGCTGACGCCGACCACAGACTAGGTAGTCAAACTGGGAAGAGCCCGGGTTATGTTTTTAAAAATACAAATTTTATATTGAAGTACGATTATATTGTCTGAACAAGTAGGCGACTAATTACAGACTAACTTAATTAAGGCTTAAAACTAACCAGTACCATTGTGCATAGACGCAACATCATCAATTTCTTTGTCGCGCCGGGTGAAGTACATCGCGTGGGCGCAGTAATGTTTATGCAACAATTGCTTACGCGGTCAAAAAGATAGGATGGTTAGATGATGCTGGGGCTATAACTCCTCCCTCCGTAAGTTCGAGATTATCCGAGCGATGAGGATTATCTTGAATTTTCCTTGTTTTACAAATATTTCTTATTCTACTATTAAAGGCTAACAATGCAATACAGATTACTACAATGACGTAAAACACTATGTTTCCTATACTAACACTTTTTTCACTAAAAACGCTTTTATGGTTTTCATTTTCACTCATGAATTCACTTCCGGTGTTCTGCAAAAGGTAAGTAAGACGTTGAATGTCGGCAAGGTTGCGGTTGGTGACGTGAAATGGATGCGCGAGGGGGGCTACCTTTGTGTTCACACGCTATCGATGCGATACTTCTTGTTTTTTTCTGAATCGGATGATGAGATTGCTATTGGGGATAATAGTGGTTGACCGGAAGTGGTAGCGCGAGGGCAACATATGTTTTGACTCAGTCGTGTTATTTCTCTGGTTACTTCTTCTAATTGTCTTTGAAGTTTTTGTTCTTTTTCGTCCAAATTCACCTTCATTGAAACATCATCATCGTCGCTTAAGGCGTTAACTTTAATTCTTGATAATGCGTCTGCGTGGCAATTTTGTTTTCCATTTTTGTAGACAATGCTATAGTCAAATTCCTCCAAACGCAATTTCCACCTCGTCAATTTACTATTCGGCTCTTTAATAGAGTTCAGCCAAGCAAGCGGCCTATGGTCTGTGTAGATCGTGTTTTTTTTCCATACAGGTACGGTCTAAAATGCTTTGTAGCCCATACGATGGCTAAAAGCTCTTTTTCGATCGTACTATATCGGGTTTCGGCGTCGTTTAATGTACGGCTTGCGTACGCTATAGGCCTATCACTACCCACAAGTCTCTGTGAAAGAACTGCACCCAGTGCATAGTTTGACGCATCTGTCGTAAGGACAAATGGTTTCGAAAAATCTGGAAACTGTAGGAGCTGTGCATTTTTCGAATGCGTCAATGTAGTCTTGTTTGGTAGGGTCTATTTTATTCTTCTTTTTAAGGCATAATGTCAATGGTTGGGTTAGTTTAGCTAAATATTTTATAAATTTGCGGTAATAGCCTACTAAACCAAGAAAACTTTTGATTTCAGTAGCTGTTCGCGGTAATGGGAAATTTATTACAGCTTGTATCTTGTCGTCATTTTTGGTGATTGTGTGGCCTAAATAAAGGACTTCCTTTCTCAAGAACTCACATTTATCGAGGGTAACTTTCAGATTCGTTTCCCTAAATCTGTCAAAGATTTTGCGGAATTTGTCAATGTGTTCCTGGACACTTTGTGAATATATTATGACGTCATCAAGGTATACTAGACAGTGCATACCTTGAAGGCCTCTCAACACATTGTCCATCGCCCTTTGGAACGTAGCAGGTGCCGTTTTTAAACCGAACGGCATCCTTGTGAACTCAAAATGACCTGACTGTGTTGTGAACGCGGTCTTCGCTCTATCTGCGTCATTTACTTCAATTCGATGGTACCCACTGGCAAGGTCAAGCGTGCTAAAGTATTGGGATTTACCTAACTTGTCAAAAAGATCGGTGATATTGGGCAGAGGGTACTGATCATCGACTGTGATTTCATTTAGGCGTCGATAGTCGATCACCATTCTATACTTCTTTTCCCCGGATGCGTCTAATTTTTTTTGGGACAAGATGTACCGGTGCACTCCAAGGTGAGTGTGAATTTTGAATTACATTATCTTCCAAAAATTTGACAATTTGTTTTGTATCTCTTCATTTTGGCAAGGAGGGTGTCTATAAGGTCGAACATATATCGGGTCTTCGTTGGCGGTTCTAATGCTATGTTTCACTTGGTTTGTGAATGACACAGGCAGTTTATCGCTGTAAAATATATCTCTATATTCATAACAAAGCTTAGATATAGCGTCGCGTTCCTCTTTGTTCATGTAGTCTGTACTTATTTTACTCAAATTTTGTTTAAGAACATCGTCAATCATACAATCGTCCATTGTAACATTCACCTCACATACTTCATTTTCATACACGGTCACTTCTAACGGTTCCTTAAATGTGATGGTCGCTTCCTCATCCGAAATATTTTGTATGACAGTGTCGGCGAAGAAATTGACGTAACTGACGAGGGCGGTAGGCATACGTAATACCTCATTAAATTGTACAAAATCTAGTATGGCGTCACCGTGCTGTAAGTTCGTGGGAATTCGCACTCGTGTTTCAGATCGTGGCGGTATATTGATTTCATAAGGCGCGTTATAAATTATAGGAATGGCCGCGTTATGAGTTTGTAAAATTTGGTATCTCATATCAATGTTCGCCGCAAATTTTTTTAATAGGTCAGATCCAATTAGGCCGTCATATCGAGCGTCAACATCGTACACATAAAATTTATGAGGAAGTGTGCTTTTGAAAGTTTTTAGCAATGGGATAAAAATCACTTCGTTGTTCATGCTCTGAGCATGTGTACTAACGACCTTGAAGGGTTCGTAGTATTTGTAGTCACGGAAGAATTCCTCGGCTTTAGCGGGACTGATGAAAGATCGACTACTTCCGGTGTCTATGAGAAACTTTGAATTTATTTCCGGGATCTCAATATGGGGCAATTTTAAAATGCTGTCACAGTAGTTTAAGTGTATTATGTCATTCGGTTTTTCGAGGCTGTTTCCTGAAAATTTTCAGTGTCATGCTCCTGAATCGCAGGTTCAACGACTTCAGTTTTCTAAGTAGTGACAATCCTCTGCCAATAGAGGCGCTGCATACTCACTACACATTTCGTACGTATTATAATCGTTTTCATAATTATTTTCAAAAGGGTATTCCTGACCTTGACTTGGATCTTCGATATAGTATAAGTCATTTGAAACCATGTTTTGTTTCACGGGGACGGTGCGCATTGATACATCGGTATCCTGAAGCCTAGACACCTGACGTTGATTTGAATTACCAAATTTATGTGGATTGGGGTTCCCTTGAGGTTGGTTCGGAATTCCGAACTTAAAACCTTGCTGTTGAGGTATGCCATATTTAAATCCGCCGTGTTGGAAAGGTGCGCGCGGTTGTTGGAAGGGTGCTCTACCGAAATTCTGCTGAAATTGATTTTGGGGTCTAAATTGACCTTGGGGAGCCGGGAATCTATTTGGCTGTATGATTATTATTTGGCGGTGCTGTAAATGCTGGCTTAATAAAGCCTTGAGAAATGGGCAACTGTCTCAATGCATTATGTGAATTTGACTGTTGTACCTAACTATAATTCGATCATTATTGCATCACTTACTGCAATTGACTACCGTTAGTTTTACATTATTATTCTATTGTTATAAAAGTGGCCGGTACTGGAAAGGACTTGTTTAAACACGATACTGTGAAGACAGACGCGCGGGGCGCGGCAAAACCGAGCGAATTCTGGGCGCGGGCGCAAAAAAATATATATTAATACGTGAGCGGCGCCAGAGAGCAGTCAAGGTGCGTCCGACCGACAATGACATACTCGTCCGTAGCATTTGCTCACGCCTCCCGCATCTCCCTAGAGAAACTTCAGATTTTACAAAATAAATTCGTTCGCGGTGCATTAGATGCCCCCTGGTATCAGAGGAACATCGACCTGCACAGTGATCTCGAGCTTCCCTCGATAGTTCAATATATGAAAAATTCCTCTCGCCGCTACTTTGACGCGGCACTTCATCACCCCAACCCTCTAGTAGTTCAGGCCTCTGACTACACGACAGACGCGACAACAGACGCACGGCCCCTTCGTAGACGCCCTAGAGACATCTTGAGCGATCCGGACGATGAAATCGCTGCCGCAGTGCAGGCAGCGATTGATTCGCCCACTCCGTCATCTTCACCATCTTTCAACACAATTAGACACAGACACCGACCTCGCCGGATGCGAGGTCGAAGGTCCCGTAATTAATTTCGACTTTATTCGCCTTCGAGTTTCTTGCCGATTCTTCTCGAAGGTGTATTCCGAATCGGTGGTCAGTTATGCAATTCATTTAAAGGGCTCCAGCCATTTCATGAGGGCCCTCTCGATCACTACCTAACAGTAGAGATCGAGGGGTGTTTAGTTCGATACTCCCCAAGTAATCAATGGCAACTGTCCAAGCCGAGGTTCGTACCCCCTGGGTGCCCTTGAGCAAGTGGCCAAAAACTTAACTTTGGCGTGCGCCTTCTGCGTCACGCATTGCGGCGGAGCGCTTTTGCGCCCGCCCCACCGTCCGGTGACGCTGTAGAGGTCAGTTATAGACCAACAGCACATATCCTTTCTAAAAAAAAAAAAAAAAAAAAAAGAGCAGTCAAGAAAACGCAGTCAAAGCGTGAGGCCGCGCGCGCGCATCGGCTCCGCAGTTAGTAAACACGTAGTTTAGCGACGCCTCATTAATTGGGAATCGGGGTCGCGTTTGTGGCGGTCCTTGGAGGAGTGTTTTAGTGGAACTTCAAGCAGAGATTTTGAGATGGCAATGCTGTGTCACCCTGACTGCTTGCCAGTTTACGTGCCTACATTATGCTAGCTTCGAGAGACCTAACCAGACGCACAGTATAGCCTATGTCCTGCCTACACCTTCCTGTGGATCCTTTCTTACCTTGTTGTGCTTTCTTATTATTATTACTGTGCCGGTATTAGAGTGTACTAACAGAATGAGAGGCGTACTAAAATTGATTCTAATTTGAGAAGAGTTATTTGGGGTTTATTTTAATAAACAGGGCCCCGATTCTGTAAGCTATTGAAACGCGATAACGCAAGTCGATCGCTTGAATTTTTTTGAGAAATTTTCTTATTTACCACTTAAAAGTGGTAGGAGTGATTTTTGGGAAATATTCAAAAAATAAAAAAAGGAAAATAAAAAAAAAACAAAAAGCGAAAATTTTAGCAAAATTTTTAAGGGGAATTTTGTGTTATGTTTTGTCTAGTCGGTGATTAGGTGGTGATATATCGCCAACATGCCTCATTGCGCACATACTGCGCGTGCGCACGCGGTAAGGTAGTAGCTAACAAGCAGAGAACATACGATGAAATAAGGGGTGTCGTACTTAGGGATCAAACACAAAATTTCTTTAGGAATTGTCTGAATTTTATTTTGTTCTGGCGTAGTCATTTTTATACGTTTAATTAACTTATTCTAATACAGAACTTTAAATACTAATACTGAAACAATTTGCCTATTTTAGTGCAAACAAAATCAGATAAAATTGCAAGAGCGCAATAAGACCAACGAGTTTGGATTTAAAGTATGGAATAGATTGGGATTATGAAAAACGGGAAGTGAAAAGGTTTACTCACCAGCCGCTCGATCCCATATCCTCCTGAGTCTGATTAGCCACCACAGACACACACTCGGGTTTCCCACGGGAGACGTATTTATTTGGTTCGGTATTTCCGCAAACTCGCACTAAACGCTACTCACGAACCGATTTTGGGGTTTACAATAGTAGTAGCCGTCGAGAACTTTTTGCGAAAAATCCACAAGGCTGCGCCATCAAACTGGGAAGAGCCCGGGTTATGTTTTTAAAAATACAAATTTTATATTGAAGTACGATTATATTGTCTGAACAAGTAGGCGACTAATTACAGACTTACTTAATTAAGGCTTAAAACTAACCAGTACCATTGTGCATAGACGCAACATCATCAAATTCTTTGTCGCGCCGGGCGAAGTACAGCGCGTGGGCGCAGTAATGCTTATGCAACAATTGCTTACGCGGTCAAAAAGATAGGATGGTTAGATGATGTTGGGGCTATAACTAGGTAGCGTTACTACGTATTCTGACAGTGTATGGACTTCAGCGCCAAGTGGCAGAAAGTGAAATTAAATTTAAATATGGAACTAAATGTAAATGTATAGCCTAGTCAAGTAATTAAACGTGATCGATACAAATCATTTGCCTAGCAAGTTTGATTTAATGGCTGAAATCATTCAGGCCGTTAATTGAATGGCACCTTTTACAGACTGATAGGTACAAACTTTTTCGTACTTATTGCTTAAGTCTGTACACAGAAGATAATTTAATTTAAAAATAAAATGTCTAGGGTAGGTACTAAAAATAAGCTACTGAACAAGAATATAACATTTTTTTAAATCATGTCTGTCTGTCTGTTTGTCTGAATGTTTGTTCGCGCATAACGTAAAAACTACTGAACCGATTTTGATAGACTTTTAACTATTTCCAGTGTGGCTTTCTTCTTAGCGAACGGAAAGTAAATATGTCACGAGGCGGTCCCAGGGTTTGGGCTTGTCCCACTACCCCAGGGACAAAGCCTCAGTGGACAACACAGAATTACAGGAACAGGAACAATAAGGAGCAATTAGAGAATATCGTGGTGATACAATACGGATGAAAATAACCTCTTATGTAGGTATTATCATATATATATATTTAAAAGAGTAATTCAAGTTGTTATAAACTTATATTATATTATAAAATTCATAAATAAGTTATATTATTTCGGTTTTTCCAAAAATCAATATATGAATGACAGGTTATTTGTATTTAGAATGAATAATGACCAACTATCAAAATGAAAAGAAATGGATTATGAAAGAATTAAAAGATCAAAAGAGTATTATTATGAAAGAGGTTTTGACCTCGTCACAATAACCGCGCTCCCCGGAGAAAAAAAATAATAATTTTATTTTAGTAAACAAAAATATATTTTTTGTAATATGGTACGTAAAATTTTGTTGTTATTGTTATCCCAAAACATTAGGTTTATTTAAAAAAAAAATAGTAGAAGTTAATAATAAAAATATATATAATAAGGGTAATAAAGTTCAAATAGTAAAATAATTAATTAAAATAATGGAAATGCTGAGCTGTAAAGGATTTTTAAACTCTGGCCAATTTTTAAAGAAACTTGCACAAGCTCCTTTGAATTTTTGTTGTTGACCAATTTGTGCTATCACCTTTAATTTTTTGGTGAACATGTTTATTTACAATGTCAATATATAATTGATTGGATTCCTAGATGCATTCAAATTCATAAATCACACATTCATTCATCATCATTCATAGTCCTAGATTCATTCAAATTCATAAATCACACATTCATTCATCATCATTCATAGTCTTATTCCCATTCTTTGGAAATAAAACTCATTTATAAGAAAGAGGAACCTTATATAATATAAAGGTTACTCGTGGAACCAATACAATATAGTAGGTAGTGTAGGCTTATTTATACAGTCATTAGCCGCTGATTAGGGTGATTATGTGAGTGTATATGTATGTGTGGTGAGTGTGTGGTGTGTGATGTGTAAATGTATGTATGTGTTTATTTATATACAACTAGCTGTACCCGCGGCTTCGCACGCGTGTTCGTTTCTTTAGGTTCAAAGTACCATAATGTGCTATTCCAGGACCAATATACCAACATTTGAACAAAATTTCTTCAGCCATCAAAAATACTTTATCAATTGCTCGGCTTCTAACTCACCGGATTAAGATACCAATTACACCAGATTTAAATCAAACCCTAAGCTATCTAACAATGAAAACCGCATTGCAATCGGTCCAGTACTTTTTGTGTGATGCGTGAACAAACAAACATACAGACAAACAGAAAGAAAGAAACGCATTTTTTTTATTTGAATTCATGAAGTAGTTTGGTGCGATGTGCGGTCAAGATACGGACAAACAGACAGTCAAAATTAAAAAGTAAAACAGTTTGGCTTCAGTATCAAATATAGAGAACCATTAAAAAAAAAAAAAATTACTTAAATATTAACATAAATTTGGACCCATATCCCGCAGAAACCCATTACTTTTTCGGGATAAAACGTGTCCTCAATTTTAACCCATCATATAACTTAAGACAGTGCCAAGTTGCATCAAAATCCGTCCATTACTTTCAGCGTGGTACGTGTTCTTTTAAATAAGTTTCAACCCCTAAATAATAACCCATAAATTTTTCGATATGTAAAGTATCCTATGTCCTACCTCGTAGTACGAACTCAAATCATACCAAGTTTCTTTTGAATTCATCCAGTAGTTCCGGCGGTGTGATGCGCGGCTAAGATACAGACTGACAGATATACAAACAAAAATGAAAAAAAAAACATACAGTTTAGACATCATAATAGAACAAAGAGTAACTTCAAAAAAAAACACTCTCTTTAATATACAGAATTTGGACCCATATCCCACAGGAACCCTTTATTTTTTCGGGACACAATGTATCCATAATTTTCACCTATCTTATAAACTATGTCTATGCCAAGTTACATCAACATCCGTCCAATAGTTTCAGCGTGCTAAGTGTTCTTTTAAATAATTTTCCACTTCTATCTTGCAGGAATACTTAATTTTTTCGGGATGAAAAGTATCCAATGTCCTACCTCAAAGTGTGAACTGAAATCATACCAAATTTCATTTGAATTCATTAAGTATTTTCGGCGTGGTGCACTGCCAAGGTACAGAAAGACAGACGGACAGACAGACAGAAAGACAAAATTAAAAAAATACTGTGTTGACTTTAGTATTGAATATAGAACGGCCTCCAAAAAAATTACATCATATTTTCAATTTACAGAATTTCGGACATTATCCCGAAGGACCACTTCATTTTTTGGGATAAAAAGTAACCTCAATTTTAACCCATTATATAAACTATGACTGTGCCAAGTTTCAACAAAATCCGTCAAGTAGTTTCAGCGTGATACGTGTTCTTTTAAATAACTTTCAACGCCTATCCTGCAGGAACCCTTTAATTTTTCGGGATGAAAGTATCCAGTGTCCTACCTCGAAGTATGAACTCAAATCATACCAAATTTCATTTGAATTCATTGAGTATTTTCGGCGTGACGCACTTCCAAGGTACAGACGGACAGATGGACAGATAGACACAGAAACAAAAAAAAAATACAATTTTGGCTTTAGTATTGAATTATAGAACGGCCCCCAAAAAAATTTACAAAATATCTTTAATTTACAGAATTTGGGACATTATCCCGCAGGAAATCTTTATTTTTTCGGAATAAAAAGTATTCTCATTTTTAACCCATCATATATACTATGACTGTGCCAAGTTGCATCAAAATCCGTCTGGTAGTTACAGACGGATTTTTGTAAGTGTTTTTTGAAATAACTTTCAACCCCAATCCTGCGGGAACCTTTTCATTTTTCGGGGTGAAAAGTAGCCTATATGTCCTACCTCGTAGTATGAACTCAAATCACACCAAGTTCCATTTAAATTCATTCAGTAGTTTCGGCGTGATGCCTAGCCAAGATACAGACAGACAGACAGACGAACAAAAATTTTAAAAAAATACAGTTTTGGCTTTAGTATCGAATCTAGAGTAAAGTCCAAAATAAATATCTAAATATCTTCAATGTACAGAATTGGACCCGTTACAGTTTTATTATAAGTATAGATTAGTTTGCCAAAATGGCTAAACGTACCTTAGGGTACGACGTGCCTGTAGCACGTATGTATGTACGTGTATGTACATAGTAAACGTTGTATTAGAACGTTAAAATAATATAAGTAAAGTAGGTAGGTAATAGTATATTAACTATAAGATAATATTGGTTTTGTGACCTAGGCTTGGTTTATAGAGTAATCACATTGCCGCTCTTTTCAGTATTAGAAGTTTTGTATGTAGGTGTAGTAAATAATAATATATGGAACTGGTTTCGCTTTATACTGAACATTATGTTTGTAAATAAAATAAATAAAAAGTACATAGCTAACAAGTAGGGTATTAACTACTGTTAGTACCAAAGAATTAAAGTATGTAGTAAGTACAATAGCTCTGAATAGCAATACGTAGGGACTTGAAGTCAATATTCATAATGAATCCGAAAAGTTAATGAAATGAATAAAAGAAAAATATAAAAATGTGGATATTACTCCGTGAAGGGAAATTATATTAAAATTACATTATTTACAGCTTAAATAGGTTATTTGTAAGTAGGGTACCTGCAATGGTAATACGAAGGTATTTAAGGCGACGGACTTTAAATATATTATGGTAAGGTACGGGAATATGAAAGCAATGTAACTTTCATAGTACATAATGTATCCTGTTCAAATGTATACCGGCTTTGAAAATCCTGAGTATTCGAGCTATCAAGTAAGGTCGATAACCTTGATTGTAAATTTTCTACAGTTTCTGATGTATGGACCTCAGCATTTCGACATTTTAATTCATAGATCAATTCTGGTTTATTTAGATGCACAGGGTCCATTTTTTTTAATATGAGACCAGCGAATAAAATTAAGTGTTTACTCTGTAAAGGTTACGTTAAGTGCGATAGTACGTTTAAAAAAAATATAAAAATATATATAATAGCATTAATGCAACTACGCGTTAAAGCGTCACGCATAATAACGCGTCAAATTATAGAGCAACTCGGAACAAGGCTGGTCAATAGTGAAATTCGGAACGAAGTACGTATTAATGAAAATGTCTTACTTACATTAATGACTGGGATGCAAATATAAAATACACTTTAGTATAAACTGTTCTGGGTTTGCCAAATATTTCCAAAATTAAATCAAGATGGCCTAGTGCCTTTTAGGATTTTGTGGGATCACTGCTTAGAAAAAAATAGCACACGGATTAACAAATTAATTTAACACTTTAAAAAAAAAAACTGGAACTCGAAGGTAGGTAGAGCTGGGCTGGGTACGGACACGTAGAAGGCGCCAGTATCACGAGGCGGTCCCAGGG
The DNA here is from genome assembly GCA_946251855.1 of Alsophila aescularia. NCBI lineage: Eukaryota > Metazoa > Arthropoda > Insecta > Lepidoptera > Geometridae > Alsophila > Alsophila aescularia. Next base: position 17,456,811 of record OX276375.1, on the reverse strand, counting down.
TTTGGGCTTGTCCCACTAGCTCAGGGACCAAGCCTCAGTGGACAACACAGAATTACTTATTGCTCCCTCAATAGAATTAATTATATTGAGGGAGCAATTGGAGAATATCGTGGTGATACAATACGGATGAAAATAACCTCTTATGTAGGTATTATCATATATATATTTAAAAGAGTAATTCAAGTTGTTATAAACTTATTTATGTATTTTATAATATTATTTCGGTTTTTCCAAAAATCAATATATGAATGACAGGTTATTTGTATTTAGAATGAATAATGACCAACTATCAAAATGAAAAGAAATGGATTATGAAAGAATTAAGAGATCAAAAGAGTATTAGTATGAAAGAGGTTTTGACCTCGTTACAAATACTTAATTAAGTAAGTACTTAATTTTCTTAGGCCTACTTTAACGAAAGAAACTAAAAAGTAAGACATAAACTGCATAACTTGCAGGATTCGAACGGTCGCGGGTTCGAATCCTGCAAGGTGCAATCATTTGTGTGATGAGCAGAAATGTTTGTTACCGAGTCATGGATGTAATATTCTTATCTATGTATGTTTATCCGTTATCTAGTGCCTATAGCACAGGGTATCCTAGTTTGGGGCTAGATAATTGGTGTGGAAATGTCCCGAATATATTATTATACTATTATTATAAACTTAAAGGAAAGAAATAATGCATTTTTTTAAGTCTGTGCCAGGTAATTGCCTACTTACTTGAGTCGGTTTGGGCGGAGAAAACAAAAAAATATGCTATTTGGAGACGTTTTTTTTTAAATTATTTTTTGCACTAACTACTACAGAATACAACTACCTACTACATTAAATAGTTGGACAGACCATACGCATTAAAAGAGGTAGCCCAAGTAAGTTCTACCAGTTATAAGTTAGATACCAAATATGTTGGCGGTATTGGCATGGCAATAATTCGATGAGCAAAATAAGTATCAACATTTAAGTCACCAGTAGCATCGACTAGATGCTCAGTCAGATACATTTTGAAAACAGTTGAGTTTCTCGTCCCCACACCCCAATGTCTAAACATCAAACGGCTCAATTTTATACCTACCTATGTCGTGGCGATATCATAGAATTGATCATATCATGCAATGGTTGGCCACGTCATGAAAAAGTTATATTTCATGAAATTACCAGTCACGTTATGAAATGGTATACCCAGATGATTGAATAATCAGCTTTTGACGATATGAACAGCTAAACGCTCTACACGCACGGCTATACTTCGTGATATAGTCAATCATTAGTGATCATATCATTAAATAGAAGGCAAGGGCGGAAGCCCGACTTGGCCGTGATAGATTAGAAGGCGAAGGCGGGAGTGAAGCTTAGCGTGCGTTTGGAGTGTTTTTAACCTTGAAAACCTATCTGTTTGAACACCTTTGGTATCATGAAAACTCTACATGAATGATATTTATCTAATTATAGATAGATAGATAGATAGATAAATTAACTCTTTATTAGACACCACAAATACAACAAGAAATTATATCTAAAAATAAAGTATAACAATGAGTGACACAAGGGGCGGTCTTATCGCTCAGAGCTTATATGGCCAAACGTGGATAGAAATATCATTAAACGTTGATGTTTCAACTATATGTTCAACTGGTCAATATGGTCAGCTAGTCATATGGTCAATCGCTGGCCATTTCATGAAATTATCGACCACATCATGAATTTATCAATTCTATGGGATGGCTCCGACATATCCACTATCACGGAATAACTAATAGTACCTTCAAGCCACTACCGAGTACAACATTGTATCACAGAAGATTGTTGCTGCTAATGTCACTACAAACTTCAAGTTAACGAGACTTCCCTTCATCTAGGTACCTACTTACTGGTATAACAATAACATAGCCGTTGCTTCGTAAGTAACATTGTACCGTAGATGTAGGTTTGTATGCTACGCTGCGAGTAAACGTAACGGAGCGTCAAATCGCAGCTCCATGCTGCCATCAGAGCTTGGCGAAGGAAATTGCTCATTCCTTTAAAATGATAGCTTCACTGTAGGTTAACTACTTATTATTACAAATAAATGTATGTTATACTGTTTAAATTATGCCTGTCGATGTTTCTGTGCATGTGAATACAACCTTTTCTAGTCTACAGACACAGATATCGTTTTTATGGAACTTTAATATACTACTACAACTTTTTACTCCTATTACATGACTACTGTTACTACTATTTAAAAAAATAATATTACCAGGTGTACCCGCAGCTTCTCCCTATTTGTCATTCCAGAACCAAAAGTACCAATAATTATACCAAATTTAATTTAATTTAATTTAATATATACTGATATGAAGGTTAGATATTATATATTGTATGTATGTGAGATAACTTTTAAATGCCTGAACAGATTTGGATGTCTGGGGTATCGTTAGAATCCTTACATCATCCCTAGTAAAATATGCTATTATAAAAAAAACATATTATGGTGGTATATGACTCCAAATTCAATTTCGAAAATAAAACTCCGTATTTTACAATTTGGGTATCAAAGTGAAGGCCTTGATGAGCCAATGATGATCCAACAATATATAATTGAAGGCCTTGATGAGCCAATGATGATCCAACAATATATAATTTGTTGACATAAGTTTTTTTTGGCAGGATTGGCTTTTAAAAAAAAAACATATTATGGCTTGTTTATTTCACGTCTCCTACTCATCGGATTGAAATACCAGAGCACCAGTTTTTAAGTCAAAACCTAAGGTAACCAACCGCATCGCAATCGGCCCAGTAGTTTTTACGTGATGCGTGAACAGACAAACAGACAGGATATAAAAAAATATATTGATCGGTAGATTATTTTAAGTCCACTATACCATTTTTTAAATATTATCTTCTTTGTACAGACTTTTTGTTGCTTACTGCTAATAAATCAGTACAGTACAAGTACAAGTATAGATAGATAGATAGATAGATAGATAGATAGAAACAGTGTGCCGTTATGCCAGCCTTAGTTGCTACCTACCTAATGTGGTAGCTAAACAAAAATGAAACTAAGGTATTGATATTCAAATTACAAAATTTAATACATAAAATAAAAACAAATGAAGCTAAGCTATAATAAAATTATGATTAAGTTAAAAAATACTATTAAAACTCAGAAGGAGGCATTACATTTATGAGGTCGTGGTTCGACCTGAAGATTTTTAATGTTTCCACTTCCGTAGCGCAGTACTCCCTTTTTCTAACGTAAGTCCGGCCGAAGCTGGTAGGTAGGCCTCAGCTTCACGGAGCAGTGCGGAGCAGTAGGCAGCCAGGATCTGCAACGGCGATGGCTGTCCTCGGTGCTAGGTCGCACAGCGAGGGCGGTACATGGAATTCCCGTGTAATAGGGAAATCCGTGTATTGCCGTATATTCCCAGTGGTACAGTCAACTCGAGTGGTGCAGTTTTAGCGGTGCACCTTATATCGGGAAAACACTCACACGGAGTTTAGGTCGACGTTAATTGTCGTAACCAGCTAAACCGCTAATATTAAAAATGATCGCGCTTGTCAGCTAGGACGCCGACAATCGCTAGCCTCACTCGAGCTAAGTTCGCTGACAGTGCGTGCGATGCGCGGACGCCAGCTCACTTCGTTTGCCTCCCCTTCCCTTGAGTCTTTTCCCGCAGGCTGAGTGGCTGTGTGCGTGCCAATTATACAGTCACACAATGCGTTCAGGCTTAAAGGCAAAACTGTGAAAGATACAAAAAAATAACTTTTAAAATAACTTTTATATATATAATTTAATATCTAGGTTTTCTTTAATATTATTATACTACTTGCTTCAAATAAATATACCAGTAACGTTTCGTTGCAGCAGACAGAATAGATAGATATAGATAAAACATGGCAGTGCCATTGTTTCTACTACAATTTTGTTTTATGTATTTTGATTGTCTATAAAAACAAAACTACAAAAAGGATAACTGAATTAGGTATTCACTTGAGGTGATTCACAGATACAGCTCTTTTGCTGCATCTGACGGTGGATTGGACAAAACTTTATGAAATCTTAAACATACAGTGTTACCTCCTCTCTGGCACAATTTTTTTGAAATCATACATCTACGTGAAAGAAAAATCTGTAAGCCTGTAGGTAGTTTGTACAAGATAAACACGCACAACTGTGCGCTATTCATAAAAAAAACCCGATAAAAGATTTGTCAATGCTGTGTTATGTTACTTAACACTAAGCAAGTCAATTTAGAAATACCTAGTTGTTTCCAGTTTAGCAATAGGGTATTGTGAGGGTTAAAATATTTTTCACCAATTAAAGGCCTATAAATTTTTAATATTTTGTCATATCAAATTTTGCGCTTTTTACGAAGAATATAGTCCTGTTAGCTATTTATATTAATTAAATTATAATCTTACTATTTGGTAAAACCAAATAGTAAATAATACGTTTACACACGCAAAGTTTCTTGGTTTTTTTTAACATCTTATTAAGTAGTACTTAAAACACAATTTACTTAAAATACCGAGCGTGTGGGTGACTTTATATTGTTTAACAGCGTCCATTTATGCAAGTAAGTAAAAATTTTTTAGACTTCGTTTAAAAAAAGACTATTTCATCACAGGGTTATCATATTTCTCTAGCTATGATAGCTAGGTAAGCTAAACAATGCAAATATACGAGTATACTTAACTCGATGGCAGAGGGCTGGTCTCACTTACATAATAAGGAGGAAGAAGCAAAGAGCGATCTACCTATGTGATCTTCAGCCAAAATCACAGAATATGTATCTACTAACATACCAAAACTACGACTTGGTAAATGCAGTGTGTGTTGAGCCGAAAGGACGACCCGTAGATGTCAGTCAGCCAAAATCGTACGAGCTAATGACACAGAATTAATAATAGTACAAGCCAAAGACCAATTTTGGCTGCACTTACTGAGAGAGAACTGTCTGTAAGTTCTGTGCTGATTTTTCATATACTTTTGTTATCAGTTCTACTATAGAACTGGATGATGCTGATGTTTGTTAACTTAGCTATGTGATTGATGGGCGATAGTTAGGTATAGCCATCCGAATGCTATACCTAACTATCGCCATTTAAACTTCAAAGCTTGACAAAGGAAATTATTGTTCATACACTCAAGTATAGTTCCTCAAGGTACGCTATTGCTTCAGTCGGATGGCCATTATAACTTTTCTCAAACAATTTCTCGCAACCTCAAACCGTTGACGTCCGTTAGGAGCAAGAATTCATTTCTCGGAATTAATTTTGATTTGAGGTCTTTTCAGTTGTTGAAGTGGAATTTATTGAAGAGTTTTCAATTGTTATTCGGTTACCTTTGGAGACAGTGAGCATAATAGGCGGGTACACAATGAATGTAATATCTGTGGCGGTCTGGAATTATTTTTATTTCCCGCATATTTCGCTTTCACCCAAAAAGTAATCACAACATTTTTTGTGGATAATCAGTAGCAATATAATGATATGGTTAAGATTATTGTAGCTACTTAAGGGCAGAAGACTTTGCTTTGAAGGCTGGCATAGTGGTCCGTCAACCAGCTAGTTTTTTTTCAAGTTTGCGGTTCTTTACTGACCACTTCACCAAATTCCTTAAGCCCTGTTACATTAAATAGAATAAGGTGCTTACTTTCTTTCTCTACTATTTATAAACGAAATGCTCTTTAAAATGAATACGAAAAAGAAGCAATGGCATATGGCTTTTTCTATGACTTAATTGCACCTGCCAACGTTCTCTTGCTTTTCAAAAATGTTGGCATCCTCATTTATTTCACGATAAAATAAAACGAAACGTGCAAAAAATACTAATTTGAATACAGCTGCTGACGAAAACGAAACGTTAAAATTCGCAGTTCTATATCCCGTAAAGCCTCGTACACATGACCGGATTTTTACCATATCAGCGCAACTGGCGATGACGCATTTTATTTTGTGTGAACGTCCGAGCGACGTTGTAGGTACGCTTTATCTATGTGATGTATGCATATGCGAAACGTAAATATTTTTAATAGTCCTGCATGGACAATTGATTGCCCTATCGCAAGCACTGCATTGAGTCCTGTCATAACATTCACGTAAATAATATTGTTGTCCATACTGTGAAAATACGTGTGAAATTTTTAATATACTCTAAGTATTTCTGCGCTGCATTAAATTAAACAAAAAGTAGTTTAGAGTCAAGAAACTCAAGATTTTCCAAGCGGGATCTACTTAGGTTAATAGTGCAAGCAGTTTAGCTCAGTAACTAGGTCACACTTAGATTTCTAAGTTAGTTTAGGTACCTGGCTTACATGGTCGTGACACGTCTGTCAAGAGCCGCCTACATTTATCTGTATACAAAGTAAACTAATTTACGCTCGAACCATATGACGGTACGAGAAGATGGCTTAGAATTTCCCCGTACTTAGTTGGAAGTTTGTTTTATAAAGAACATTCTGATAGACGGGTGTTCGGCAAGCCAGTGAGACGAGTTCGTCATTGGCGGAGTTTGCTCCAGATGGGACCCGTTCCTCAAAGTCTCGACTTTGCTCTTCATTATAAATAGATGACTTGCACATCTTGCCATTTATGTACATCGATTAGAATTTCAAGCATAGCGTTACTTTTGCAATTTTACATATGAACCGAATAGATTATATAAGAAGTATCATAATCCAAATGTGTTCTAAATTGAAGAACATTATTAAAAGTTTATCTCCACGCTACGAACACCTAGTCTGGCATGATTCCCAACGTAGGCAAGTCATTTTAGAGCTGCGCTTTTCCAAGCCGGCGCAGCTTGGTCGTGAAAAGTAGGTAGTTTATTACTGCGGCTGGAAAACAAGACACCGGGTGCCTGAAAGCCAGGCCCTTGTAAAATCATCTGTAGTAAAGATTTTACGACTCTCTTTCTCGTTATTGCTGTAGAATATGGTTTAAAAACCTGTGTTGTAACATTTGACAATACACATGAGTGAATTGGTATATTGATAAGGTGAGCTCTTTGAACTAACTTCTCTTATTCATTTAGTCTAGACTTGCAATGGGCCAATTCCAGTAGGCAAAGCGTGAAAAACACCTTGATGCGGATAAATTATACTGATTTATAATAATATTTGCCCATACTATACTATAAGTAATAATTAAGATCTTAAACTTGGGTTAAATTGGCTCGATTTGAAAAATGTAGAGTAGAGGTAAATTGTTACCCGACTGCACAGTAGGTTATGTGATTGGGTTGTGTGTATGTTTGTTTGTTTGTGTTTGTTAGCACGTTTCTTAGGCTTGTCCTACAGCCTAAACGGCTTGACGAATTTTGATAAATGAGGTATCATTGGATTCGTCTTGATCACGAGAGTGCTATAGGATATATGAAGTGTCAAGAAAACTAGTACGGTGGCGAACAGCTGCCATATTGTCATTCCGACGGAACATATATGACCAAAACCTACCTAGTGAGGTATCAAAATGAAGGTCTCTAAAAGAGCATTTCAAATATATATATATATACATTTCTTATAACTAAACATTACCATTGTCTTATAAGCTTCTTACAACATTTTCAATTTTAGATTATTCAAGTTAATGTAAATAATGTTGCAATTGAACTATTAAACTAAAGTTAAATATGAAAGTAAATAAAAAACATTAAAATGTATATAAACACTAGCTGCGCCCCGTGGTTTCATCTGCGTCCCTCAGGAACCATTATTTTTTTTCAGGATAAAAAATTAGCCTATGTGTTAATCCAGGGTATAAGCTACTCCCATACCAAATTTCATCCAAATCCGTTCAGCCGTTTAAGTGTGAAGAAGTAAAAGTCATACACACACACACACACACACTACACACCAACATACACACACACACATCCACTAACATACACACACACCCACCCTTATACATACAAACTTTTGCCTTTATAATATTAGTGTGAGATTAGATATTATTTTTGCGGGCGGTCAGCTTGTATTGAATAATTTTGTTCGCAAACGGGTTTTTTTGAATTTTTATAATAATTTTACTTGTTAGATTCGTAAATGGCTAAAGATAACGCACGCTCTAACTTTAAAAAAGTTAAATAATGTAATTGTCTTTGCTAAATAGCTTGAGAAGCTCCATTCTATTAACAACAGCATCCTCGTGGTAATAAATTCCAGTGCTTTGCGTCGCTAAGATTAAAATGTATATTGTCATAGTTTAAGTAGGTGCATAAACGTATTGTACAGGCTGCGGCAAACTTTGGCCGCAAGCTTTTGTCTAGACACAAGGAGCTGTGGAGCTCACGGGCCTTGTTAAAGGTAATTTTGGTCGTGATGCCGTTACGGTAACTCTGGAAATTGGAAATGTTACTCTCATGTTTTGGTGACGGTTAACTTGGGCTCGTTAAAAGTTAAATTTTAATTTACCTACAGCGGGTATGCGTTTTAGGACTCAAAGTATATGTGCCAATAAATGTACCTATTATCTTGTTTTAAAAATACTTTGTTTATTACTTACAACTGATTGCTAAGTTGAGCAGGTGGTTCGCCTAATGGTAATCGCCACACCACCTGACAAAGACCAGACTGCGCAAAGCAAAGGCCGTGTAATGTGTTTATCAACCTGTGTAGGTATGTATGTCTGTATATACATATAGACCAAACGCGTGGAAAAAGAAAAACATTAAATTCGACGACCTATGTTAAGTGGGGTAACATTGAATAGGTATTTTTAAACATTTTATGTTGCTCATATCATTTTTCATTTCGAATTACCATTTAGAGTCTATAATAATATAAAGTGGGCTAGCAACAATTCTTACTTAAATTTTTGACTATTTTAGTTCTGTTCGCAGTCTGGTTATTTCATTGTGCGTAAATTTTCTTGTTAAACATAGATATTTTAAATGTATATCAATATTTGTTTATCAATACTTATAATAGGTAACAAAAAGTCTGTACAATAATCTAATTAAAAAAGTATTGGTCTAGGGTACTTAAAATAACAAAAATATATCATTTTTTAAATGGTGTCTTTCTGCCTGTTCTCGCACCACTCAAAAACTACCGGACCAATTGCGATGTGGTTTTTCACTGTTGGAGCTTAGGTTTCGGCTTAAAAACTGGTGTACTTGGTATTTCAATCCAAAGACTAGAAAGCGAGCAATCGATCCAAACAAAATTTGTTATATTGTACTTTTGGTCCTGGAATAACATACAGGATACTTCTATTTCAGAAAATTGACCGAGCACAGCTAGTCAGTAATATGTTGTTAGTTTCTTATCTCAGAGCGACAAGAAACTGATTATCAAGCTGTATTATTGTGGTGACGGCGCCGACTCTCCCGCGGCGCGGATTTGTTGACAGCGCAGCGGTCGGATTAGCGGCAGAAACTGTAGTAGGTATCTTCGGTATATACTTTAAATAGCTTTCGAACGCTTGGAAAATACTTGGAAATACTTATAATACTTGTTGGCATTGTCACACATGAGAAGTTCTTAGCCATCGATAGTACGACAGTCCATTAAATGAGATTCAAGTCTATCTATACTTAAAATAAAACTGTAACAGGTCCAATTCTATACATTGAAGATACAGGCTGTCCCGTGGCAGATTTAGGAGTTTAAAATAAAATATTTTTTGAACGGTGCGCGGGGGACGGAGGAATGGATATAGTGCGACGTGACATTCGTGCGGATTGCTTAGTTACGATATTGCAGTGGACCAGTGAACATCGCGCGTTCGCAATACAAGCGTACTTTAAAGGCAACATGTTCATGTAGGTACTTTTGCACGAGCAAAACTGCCAATATTGGGACAATACACAGAACAAAAGGACAAAAGCCGCAATTAAAAGCACCAGCAAGCCCTACACAGCCTTAAAGTAACTGTTTGGGCAGGTCTATCCACAAATGAAATAATCGGACCGTTTTTCTTCGATAATTCCCGAGGACCAACTGTAACTGTTGCTGGTGATTTTTACCGTTGATAAACGAATATTTTATGTCGCGACTTCAATAGCATCAATTTTACAGTTCGCACACGTGGTTCCAACAAGATGGCACAGAACCTCACACAGCTAGAGCCACCATGAGCCTCCTCCGTGAAAAGTTCCCCAGAAAACTGATAAGTCGATTTGGTGACATCGTGTGGCCACCCAAAACGCCGGATCTCATCCCCATGATCCTTTTATTGTGGTGGAATATCCAGGTAAAAGTGGACGGTTGCAACCCAGAGGATTAAATAAAAGTAAAAGAAAATATTGTGCGAGAAGAGAACGCCATTCCACAATCACTAATTGCAACGCGTCGCTCGGAATAATGTCGAAAGATTCCGTGAATGAATACGCCGCAACGGAAATCATTTGGATAGCATAATCTTTAATAACTAAAATCCGCATACTTAAAAATTTATTTGATGAGCAGTACATAATTATTTTAGCCCTTAGAGTCCACAGCTGAACATAGGCTTCCCCCAAAAAGCGCCATAACCAGTAATCTTGTGTCATCTCCAATTCTCCATCCACCGATTTCTTGCGATGGCTACAATGTGTCCATCACAAGAAATCGGTGGGGGTGTGTCGGTCCATCGTGTGGGGGGTCTCCCCACACTTCGCTTGCTTGTTCGTGGTCGCCGTTAGAGAACCTTTATTCCGCAGTGGTTGTCGGTTCTGCGAACTATATGGCCTGTCCATTGCCACTTCAACTTGCAATCTCTAAGAGCTATGTCGGTAACCTTCGTTTTCCTACGGATTTCCTCATTTCGGATTCTATCACGTAATGAAACACCGAGCATAGCTCTCTCCGTTGCACGCTGCGCAACTCTGAGCTTGTGTATGAGACCAATAGTTAGCGACCACGTCTCAGTGCCGTATGTCATCACTGGCAAAACGCACTGATTATAAACTTTCGTCTTGAGGCTCTGCGGTATCTGTGACTAGAAAATATGGCGTAATTTCCCGAACGCTTCCCATCCGAGTTGGATTCGTTGGTTGACCTCTTTGTCGAAGTTAGATCTACCCAGTTGGATTGTCTGACCTAAGTAAACATAGTGATCAACAGCTTCGATAATATCGTTCCCAACATAAACCGGCATGGGTACGACATGGGCATTTGACATGATGTTCGTCTTACCTATGTTCATTTTAAGACGCACCTGTTGGGAAACAATATTGAGGTCACTGAGAATTGTGCTTAGGTCTTCCAGGGTTTCTGCCATGATTACTATATCATCGGCAAATCGAAGGTGAGTGATATATTCGCCATTGATGTTAAACACCATATCCGTTCCTGTTCAGAAGCTTGAATATATCTTCGAGGGCAGAGGTGAACAGTTTCGGAGAAATAACATCTCCCTGTCTCACCCCTTTTTGCACCTGGATAGAATTCGTGCACTGATCCTGAAGACGAACTATCATGGTGGCCTTACTTTACAAACACTTAGTCAATCTGGCACCGCTGTAATGACTGTAGCTCTGCCCAGGTCCCGACTGAATCAAAGGCTTTCTCGTAATCCACAAAAGCTTGACATAGTGGCCGATTATACTCTTCGGTCTTATGTATAATCTGCCGGAGCGTATGGATGTGGTCTACGGTGCTGAAGCTTTTCCAGAATCCAGCTTGTTCGGGAGGCTGAAAGTCATCAAACCTACGAGCGGGATGGTTTGTAACTACTCTCGAAAACAGCTTATAGACGTGGCTCAGCAGCGAAATGGGCCTATAATTCTTCAAGAGGGTTTTATCACCTTTCTTAAAGAACAAAACCACTACGCTCCTGTGCCAAGTCGTTGGCGTAGTACCCTCGAGGATGACGGAGTTAAACAGCTTCTGAAGGACTTTAAATACCGGTGTTCCACCCGCTTTCAGTAGCTCTGTCGTTATTCCGTCCTACCCTGGTGCCATATTGCTCTTCAGCTGTTTGAGAGCCATTCTGATCTCGTATAGGCTGACGTCCGGGATATCTTCGGTATAATGTCAGGTCAAACGGGCCTTACATCGCTAGTCATGCTAGGAGAACTACGCGATGAGGTGTATAATTGTCCATAGAACTTCACGAGCTCACTCAATATCTCTGGCTTCGACGAATCGATGCTGCCACTGTCGGTTTTCAGCTTCGTCAACAGGCTTTGCCCAATAGACGATCTCTTGCGAACACTTTGGAGTCCTTGTTCCGCTCTATTGCATTCATAATATAAGTAGTATTATAGGAACGCAAATCGTGTCGCATCTATTTGGAGATCTGTTTATTATGCAAGGTGTAACTCGACATATCCACTGAAGACTGCAGCCTCATCTCGCCTCGTTCTGCCATAAGTTTCAGAAAAATAAGCTCAGTTTTATGCTCAGAGAGTTTCTGTGTTCTATTTTTGCGGTGGGTCTTAAAGAACTCCGACCCGACCACGTGAACAATTTCCACCAGCCCGTTGTTTAGTTCGTCCACTGTATCGCATTCGGTAAGGATTTAGAAGCGATTTTGGAGCTCCAACTGAAAGCTCTCGTGGTTTTGGATTTGGGCAGGACTTGGGGAAAGAGTAGAACTCATCAAACGAGACCTCTCCAGCTTTACGTTGATATTCAATGAGCCTCTTACAATGCGGTGATCACTGCCGGTCGTAACACTGTTGATCACAAAGACATCATTGAATATATGCTTATTGGTCGACAAAATGAAATCTATTTCGTGCTTATGACCGCTGGGGTGCATCCACGTCCATTTCCTGGACGGGCGCTTCTTGAAAAAGGAGTTCATCATAAAGAGTCTCTCCTTCTCCATAAAGTCGACCAATCGCTGTCCAAATCTAAACTTTCCCACTCTCAGTTCATCGCCATTCCTCATGCCCAACCGTGCGTTGAAGTCCCCCATCACCACTGTGAAGTGTGTTTTCGGGACATGCATGGCATTAGAAATGTCGTCATACAAGGCCTCTTCATCGTCCGGGCGCTTCGAGTGTGGGGCGTACACCTGTATGACCTTCATCGAATACCGTTCGGTAATTCTGAGTATGAGGTATACCACCCTGCTCGAAACGCTTTCAATCTTCACACTGTTGTTGACGAGGGACTTGTGGACGAGAAACCCGACACCGGTAATATAGTAAGTTGCCGGAATTGAGGGTCATCGTATCCTCTCCCATTCTTCGGACTTCTGATAACCCTACAATACCCCAGCGCAACTTACTTATTACTTCTTTCAGCTCTATCAACTTCTCATCGGTCCTCAAGGTGCGTGCGTTATAAGTTGCCAGGTCCAGAGATCGTGGGGGTTGGTAGCTGGGTCTCTTAGCCAGGGATTCTTAGCACCCCCTGCTCCGCCGTTACCGTGGCTGCTACCAGTGCCAGGAATAACGGAGCCGCCGGGGACTGGGGGCCATCTATGAGGTGTGTCTATCATATTGAGGGGGTTTGCCATAGTCACCACGCTTGGCAGGCGGATTGGTGACCGCAGTGTTACAAATATGTGCTCGGAGGACGCTACTGCCCATCTTCCGGTGTGTATTCCCTTAGTCGCCTTTTTCGACATCCACGGATTGGGACACATCGAGGATTGGGAGGGGTCTTATTCTAAGCCGAGACCACCACGGCGATTATTTTCTACATAAAATATTAATTTGTTTCATTTACAAATCATAAATCTGCCACGGGACGCCTATTTTGTTTTATTTTTTTGGAGCTTACTCTATGTTCGATACTGAAGCCAAAACTGAGTTTTTTTTTTTAAATTTGTCTCTCTGTCTGTCTGTCTGTAACTTTCCGCGCATCATACCGAATGAATGCTACTGAATGAATTCAAATGAAACTTGGTATGATTTGAGTTCTTACTACGAGGTTAGGATATAGTATACTTTTCACCATACAAATTAAAGGGTTACCGCAGGTTAGGGGTTGAAAGTCATTTAAAAGAACACATACCACACTGAAACTACTGGACGGGTTTTGATGCAACTTGGCACAATAATTAGTTTATATTATGGGTTAAAATTAAGAATACTTATTATCCCGGAAAAAAAGAGTTCCTGCGGGAAAGGGGTCCAAAGTTATGTTAATTTTGATTTAATAAAAAATATTTTTGAAGGGTACTCTAAATATTCGATACTGAAGCCAAAACTGTTTTTTTTTGTCTGTCTGTCTTTCTGTCTGTATCTTGATCGCGCATCACACCGGAACTACTAAATGAATTCAACTGAAACTTGATAAGATTTGATTTTATACTACCAGGTAAAGACATTGGATACATTTCATCCCGAAAAAATTAAAGGATATTATCCCGCAGGATATTGGTTGAAAGCTATTTAAAAGAACACTATCACGCTGATACTACTGGATGGATTTACTGGACGTAGTAATCTAAACTTTATCTATACTTCATCATCATCATCATCAGCCCGTGTCAGTCCACTGCTGGACATAGGCCTCTCCCAAAGCACGCCACTGAGCCCGATCTTCGGCTCTTCTCTTCCAACTGCTGCCCGCTCCACCTAGCTGGGGGGCGCCCTACACTACGTTTACTGAGCCGTGGTCTCCACTCAAGAACACGTCTACCCCAACGGTTATCAGTCCTTCGACAAATATGATCAGCCCACTGCCACTTCAGCTTACTAATCCTAAGGACTATGTCGACAACTTTGGTTCTCTGCCGGATCACCTCATTCTAGATACGATCTTTCAGAGAAACTCCAAGCATAGCCCTTTCTATAGCCCGCTGAGCGACCTTAAGTTGGTGGACTAGTCGTACCGTGTGTCCACGACTCGGCTCCGTATGTCATAGCAGGCAGGTACATAACTATACTTATAATAAAGTAATAGGAACGAATGAGTCTGTACTAAGGAGATAAATTAAAAAAAATTATCTAAGGGTACTTAAAATAAGCTACTGAACAAGAATATATCATATTTTTAAATTGTCTTTCTTTTTGTTTGTTTGTATGTATGTTTATTCGCGCTTCACGTAAAACTATTGGGCCGATTGCGATGCGGTTTTTACTGTTGGATAGCTTAGTGTTTGACTTAAAAACTGGGGGTACTTGAAACCCCCAGAACCAACTCTGAATCCGATGATTAGATGCCGAGCAATCCATATAAAACTATTTTAGGGCTGAACAAATGTTGAAGAAGTGTAGTACTATTGTACTCCGTAGGTACTTTTGGTCCTGGAATAACAAGTACCTATGGGCTACTTTTAAATGTGATGGCCACGCGGGCAAAGCCGTGGGCACAGCTAGTATTTAAATAAATATACGACCTTTATTTTCTTCTAATTTACAAACATTTTAAAACTGTCTTGGATGCCTCCGAGGCGTCTTGAATTATTGCAGCGATTTATAAAATATGTGTCTAAAAGTAGTCTAAAACAAGGAATAATTATATATTGTCGTGGTAATTTTGTTTAATATGGTATATATTGGGCTATGTATCCGTCGGGTGGCAGCCGGGCGAACCAGGGGTGGCAGGATCACGTCGAGACTGCCCGCCCGCAGCGTCGCAGCAGATGGTGGAAGTTCGGTTTGCCACCGACGGACGACACGATTTGCTGTAGGGAAGTGTTGCCTGGATGATGTGCCAGTTGGAGAGCGATTTGTGCCTTATGAACAGGCCGTACTGCTCGTTGGGCCTCAGAGGCCCACCCCAGATGGAAAGAGACCTACCTGCACCTACAGCCAAGGAGAGTGAGAGGAGATATCATTGAAAAAAAAAACGGTATTATAAGGAGCACTTACAGATAGTTTAATGAATAATCCTACAACAATGTTTTCATATATAAGACTTAAATACTAACACGAAGATGCGTTGGTTGAGTCCAATAGTCAATAAAGAGGAGGAGGCACGAAAAGGGGGCTTAGGGTTACGCGCGAGATTCGAAGAACGTCTGGTTATCGCGCACTGGGAAGAATAGTTTTTAGGTTCCTTAACGCCAGCCGGCTTACTTCACTGGACGGGGACGATTTGCATTGATAAGGGCAGCGCAAGCGCTTGGAAGGTCGTGGCCGGGAGCGCCTTGCTCCCTCGCGTTGGGTTGGCTTGCGGGCTGATCGCGCTGCTCCCTGGCCTTCCAGCTTCCCGCTAGCTCCGGCTCCCTTTTGCGGCAGTCTCTTCTCGCCAAAATGGCCACCCATTACCCACGCGGCTGTTTCACTACTGGTATTTTAGGGACGAGCGACGCGCTCGCTTTCAAGACGTGGCTGGTCTGTTCTCTCTCCCTCCACGGGCGCGAAATCCTCATAAAGCAACCTCCGCGGTGGTGAGTCGCGGGGTGAGGCGCGAGCCCTTGTCCGTCTTCTCCCCTCCAAATATAACCTAGTTTGTATTACTAAAAGTTTTACAACTAAATAAGGTTTCACTTATATTTCTAGACTACTAATAAATACTAATGCATCAACATGAAATCTCTCATTATAAAAAGGCCTAATATAGATAACAAAAGAGCGTTTATGAACGGCTGGACGATCCGATACGAAGCGTAATTTTGGCTGATCCATGGGCTCCCACGGGCTGGTTCCCGGTTTTTCGGGACGTACGATAGGTTATTATCGTCTTCCCGATTCGATGTAACGTCGTTCCGTGTTGGTGAGTGAATGCGGAAGCCCGTCTTGAAAAGTTGTATAATTTCTATATTTTCATTAATAGCGACCATGAATTTCATTCTAAATGTTTTTGCAACCTTCTCCTGTTGAATTTCACAGTTCTGTTATTGATTTAACTAAAAACAATCCCTAACTTTGTTAATGAAACACGTGGGGAGCGTGTCTAACGTGATATCAATCGAATCGATGAATTGTTTTGCTATGCGTAAGATTTCAGGCGTTATGTATTCATATTATGGATTCATCAAAAAATGCCACCTTTGTCCACATAGTAGGGTCTCTTTGGCCACTGCTGGGGTTGGTTTCCGGTCTGTCTTGGATGAAACCACAAGCTATTGACATCTATCACGAAGAAAAGGGTTATAAAAATAAATATATATAGAGAGAAATACATTAAAGAGTTCTACGACAATATAATATAATTATTCCTTGGGGAGTCCGCCTGGGGAAGTACCACACCTTTGTCAGATATTCAAATGCCAAGCAGTAGTGTGTAAACATTTATGTATTTCGGTTTGAAGGGCAATGTTTCCAGCGAAATTACTGGACAATGAGACTTAACAACCAATGTCTTAGGGTGACGAGCGCAGTGCAGTGACGCGCAAGACTTTGCAACCAAAGTTCTGGGTGGCACTGCAACTGTTATGGACAGGCGTGATGCTTACCATCAGGCGAGCGGCCTGCCCGTCTCGTCACTAAAAAAAAAAACAAGCTGCTACCCGCGGCTTTGCACGCGTGGTCATTTCTCTAGGCTAAAAGTACTCTATGTAGGTACTATTCCAAGACCTAAAATCTATACTTATAATAAAGCAATAGGAACGAAAAAGTCTGTACAAAAAAGATAATTAAAAAAGAAATTGTGTAGGGTATATGAAATAAAGACTGAACAATAAAAAATGTTATTTTAAAAATTCGTAAAAATTTGTCTGTCTGTATGTTAGTTCGCGCATCACGTAAAAGCTACCGATTGCGATGCGGTTTTCACTTTTGGATAGCTTATGTTTTGACTTAAAAACTAGGGTACCGTATATCTCAATCCCATGAGTAGAAGCCGAGGAATCGATAAAAATATTTTTAACGGCTGAAGGAATTTTGATCAAATGTTGGTATATTAGAAAAGCACAAAGAGTACTTTTAACCTACAGAAATGACCACGCGTGCGAAGCCGCGGGCATCAGCTAGTACCAATATACGAGTACCAACATTTGATCAAAATTCCTTCAGCCATCAAACATTTTTTATCGACTGCTCGGCTTCTACTTATCGGATTGAGATACACGAGTTTTTAAGTAAACCCCATGCTATCAAACAGTGAAAACTGCATTGCAATCGGTCCAATAGTTTTACGTGATGCGCGAACAAACAGACAAACACGAATTTTAAAAATGTTATGTTCTTGTTTAATAGCTTATTTTAAGTACCCTAGACCATTATTTTGTTAATTATCTTCTTTGTACAGACTATTTCGTTCCTATTGCTTTATTATAAGTATATAGATTATAAGTAATACGTGTGTATATAATTACGAGTAAAATTATGAATCGTTGAGTCCATCGATTCATAAGAGAAACTAAAATTAATTTTATTTTGGTTTATGATTGTATTTGTACAAACTTCCGAAATTCAGCTCGCAACAAAATAATATTCCTTTTAGCGTCCGTGCAGTGTACACGAAGTTGTTCAAACGAAAAACAGTTTCAACTGTTCCATGTAAAGTTTGCAACCACACAGCAAACGTTATTCACGAACATTTCATTGCTAGTTAGGTACCGACGCAGGAACCACTAGTCATTTCAGCTGAGGTCTTTCAGTAAGTTTTTAGAGGAATAACTTAAAGTGGCACGCATAAACATATATATTTATATGTAATTCTATTGTGGCACGCCTATTCCGGTCGAACTACCTAACAACTAGTTGCGGGGCCCGTGGTTTCATCCGCGTAGACGATGACCATGATAAAAAGTAGGTATTCGACCTACAGAATTTGACTACCATTAAAGTATAATCTATACTTATAATAAAGCAATAAGAACGAATTTCTGTACAACGAAGATATTTTTTATAAAATAGGATACTTAAAATAAAAGTAAAGTAAGTAAAAGAACAAGAATTTTACATTTGAAAAATTCGTGTTTGTTTGTTTGTTTGTTTGTCTGTATGTTTGTTCACACATCATGCAAAAACTACGGGACCAATGCGATGCAGTTTTACACTGTTGGATAGCTCAGGGTTGACTTAAAATCTGGGGTACTTGGTATCTCAATCCGATGAGTAAAAGCCGAGCTATCGATAAAAACTTTTTGACGGCTGAAGGAATGTTGATAAAATGTTGGTGTATTGGTATTTTAGGTCTTGGAATAGTAGTAGATTACCTTTTGACCTAGAAAAATGACCACGCGTGCGAAGCTGCGGGTACAGCTAGTTAAAGTTTAAGATGAAAGATGGTGTAAAGTCACAGAATAAAGAATAGTACGACAAGTGACAATGTTGCTTTCGCCTAGAAGTAACCTATTCACTCACAACTTGAAAACTCCCAGGTTATATAATTATCAGCAAACACAGGTTTCTGTACAGAGTTTAAATATGTAAGCATAACGAACTAGCATTTCCATTCATCGGGGCAATGCCGCCAGCATGTTGGGTAGGCTGCCAACTGGCAGTTAGTGGGTTAGAACACATGTGTGCCAGTAATGGCTTGTAGGTTGTCAGAATATTGTATGTAGTAGTTATTGTTAATATTTTGTAGGATTTAGTTAATAAAGGCATATGTGATTAGTCATTTAAATATATATGTACATTATTAAGTTACTTTTATTCATAGGTGTTAGTCACCCATTTTGACATAATTATGTTAAATTAATGTATAATATGGCGCCCACGAAACAGGCCCTCGTGCCTAGTTGGATAGAATGTTATCGGGAGTTTGAATTAGGTTGTTTTTACAACCAAAATGTGTTTTTTTACCATGTATTTGTGTATGTGTACCTACTTTTCATTGTGAAATAAATAATTTTGTATTTTTATGGATCTTTAACGAAAAAAGAGGAAAACGTTTATAATTAATTGTAATCACAGTCTCCGGTAATTTCCAACGTAATTATGTTCTATCGAAAGATAGTTAGATTTTGATACACTAGACGCAATACGCAATTGATTTTTATTAGAACCCTTGTCCCAACTGATCAACAAAACAAACAAGGTGATCATCAACTTCAATGGTATCCTAAAAATGACTTTGGTTGCCATCTTTTTGCACTGCCTCTCCACTACTGAAATTTGGCCGACAGCTCACCAAATTTATTTCTGTCTTGCGCCAAGCTAAACAGCTGTTCTTACGCTTGCAACCCATAGCTTTTTAATAAATAGGTACCTTTAATACCTTATAGAATATTGCCATAACCTCTCTCTTTTTCCATATAGCGCAGACCGCTTGATCAGTGTCTAGGCGGAACATTTTTAAATTGTTCAGTAATTTCA
The DNA here is from genome assembly GCA_946251855.1 of Alsophila aescularia. NCBI lineage: Eukaryota > Metazoa > Arthropoda > Insecta > Lepidoptera > Geometridae > Alsophila > Alsophila aescularia. The sequence continues at coordinate 17,436,789 of OX276375.1, read as the reverse complement.
CCGGTGGTCAAACTTTTTCCCGTGTGGGTAACTAACTGGGAATTTTAAAACTATTTCTTGTGAATCACCAACTTTCCAGCGGAGCAAATGATGTGCAAAGTGCAGTTGGAAACTTTTGGAATTTTATTATAATTTGTAATGTCCACAGAAAACTTCGCACAATGCAGATGCAAAATGGCAACATGGTGGAATTTTGTTTCGAAATACAGGTATTTTCTCTAAAATGACTGGAATTTATGAGTAGGTTCGCTGCCGGACTCGCCAGTCGACATCGAGCATTGGACGCGACGCCCGTGTTGCTTTCTGCACCACACGCGCGCACGCAGCTTACGTAATTCATTGTTTGTGTGAATATCATATTCGTAGTTTTGTCGCAGTCGGCTGCGACATTGTGCGATGTAACTCTGTGTCTCTTCGTCAATTATTTCCCTTCATGTAAAACTTGTGTGGCTGGTGTATAATATACCTTATTACTGTGAACTCCGGAGTTGCTTATTTCTTCACCTCCGCAATCACCACGAGTAGCAGCATACCTGAGCCACCAAAAACATTAGGAACGGGACATTACTTACCATTCGCTATCTTTATTTCACAAAGTACAACCATATACAAGCACAAATAAAAAAAAATATAACTCCCGATTTCAAACATAAAATCATTCCATCCGTTTGGGATCTACGATCGTCACACCAATTCCTCCCCCTCCCCCTATTGCTAAGAACCGTATCGTTTACCTCAGATATGAAACATGAAAAACCACAGCTAAATTGGTCCATTTAGAAATGTAGCGAGAGATTTAGGTGTTTACTTTGATTCGAAGCTCTCATTTCGCCTTCATTATGATCACATACTTAGTAGAGGTAATCAGTTGCTTGGTTTTTTGTTGAGAATCACAAAATCTTTTACTAAACCGAGGAGTATTATATATCTTTACCAGAGCTTGATTAGATCTGTCGCTGAATACGGCTCCGTTGTTTGGTCTCTCTACTACACAACTCACATGGATAGTGTCGAACGAATCCAGCTATGTTGTATGACTGCTGTCTGCCGTCGATTTGGTATGACTGGTTAGGCTTAATCAACTTTAATGTCAAAATCCGAAGTAGGGTTCCTCGAATTTTAAATTTGGCCGCTTATAAAAACAATATCTCCCACAACGGCCCCATACCTCGTATGTGTCGGTAATATAATAATCTACTGCGCGGTAACGCTCGTAATGAACACTCAAATGATTATACCATGAAATTAAATGATCTTGATATATTCAGTTTTAGTGTCAACCGTTTCAGAAGTGCCATTTATAAACACTTTTTGTAATGCACTACAATTTTATGTATTGTGGTGTACCGTATCGTAACACTGCCATGATTTTGTATCTAAGAACTTATTCACAATTAGATATTTCTTTATTGTAATTCAACAGCTTACGTTTTTTGGGTGGCGATAGTGATAACATGGTTATAATACACCTATCATTGCAGATAGAAGGCAATTAAGGGAACCTGCAGTCCTCTGGTCTATACAATGTATTTAAAATACCTACCTATATTGTGGAATAGTGCTTGCAACTTTAGCTATAAGTATTAATCTTTATGGCAATTTCGCTTTTTTTTTTATTGAGTGCTTTGCTCATATTGATTGGATTATGGAATCGATCGCATAATTTACCATTTTATTCACATACTGGCTGTGCCCGCGGCGTTACTCGCGTGGTAGTTATTCTGGGATATAAGGATCCTATGAGTTATTCCAGTACCAAAAGTACCAATATAGGTACCTACCTACCAGTGCTAACAACCGCTACGCATCGCTACGCTTTGCTTCGCTTCGCACCCGCCTTCGTCTTCTAACCTATCACGACCATGTCGGATTGCCACTGAAGGTTGTTGACAGAAATCTGTATTATCTGTGCATCTCAGCTCGGCTATAAAAGTTGGGTGTTCGCTTTTTTGAAAACATGCCCGACGCCAACACGGTCTCTGTGTTATAATATATTATAATATCTCAAGATATAATAAACGCGCAGTCGTTTGTATATATTTATGTGCATATTTTCAAATAAAACTTAAAGGTTCACTTCATAAAATTACAGCAGCCTTAAAAATGTCAAGGAAAATGTATGTGGAGGGAATGACGAAATTTGGTACCGTTCTATAAACGGATGTATTATTACTTTAAATTTATCATAACTTTGGACCCCTTAAAAATCCTTTATATTTCGGGATAAAAGTATTCTAAATAACTTTAACACATAATATGAACTTTGACTTTTATCAGTTACATCAAAATCCGTCCCATAGTTTCAGCGTGATACATGTTCTTATAAATAACTTTCAACCTTTACCCTGCGGGAACCCTTTATTTTTTCGGGATAAAAAGTATTCGAAATGTTTATACATAACATCAGCTGTGATTGTACCAAGTTGCATCAAACTCCGTCCGGTAGTATCAGCGTGATGCGTGTTCAAAGAGACAGACAGACACTTATAATTTTCAAAAAATGTTTAATGTACAGATTTAGCCCAGTTACAGTTTTATTATAGTACTAGCTGTGCCCGCGGCTTCGCACGCGTGGTCATTTCTCTTGGTTAAAAGTACTATAAGTGCTGTTCAGAGACCTAAATTACCAATATAGATTACAACATTTAATCAAAATTCCTTCAGCCGTCAATTTTTTTTTATCGTTTGCTCGGCTTTTACACATCAGATTGAGATACCAAGTACACCAGTTTTTAAGTCGAATCCTAAGCTATCCATCAGTGAAACCGCAAACCGCATCACAATCGGTGCAGTACTTTTTACATTTACATTTCTTCAAAAACACGATTTCCTTAATTTAACGTTTTGTCCAGATTACAGGGAACTTTTGTTCCTATAAAGTTTCATTTGTAATTATCTTAAAGTTAAATAACAGGACTTTTCTCGTATAATGAGTACTATAGCCGATATTCTGCTCGGAAGGTGGCTAAAACTACAATTTTGAACTTTTTAGGGACAATGGCCAATCTTTGAAGTCCAGATCTCAGGTTTTACAAAAAATAACAGAGCTGTGGTTAAATTCAAATTATATAAAATTTTGTTTTCTTTCGAAGTGTATTTGATAACTTTTCCGTGGGAAGCTCTTTTTAGAAGTTATAAGGCAAAATCTGAAAAAAGACCAAAAATTTCGATGATTTTCGAGCACCACGTTAGCGCAGGTATTTCGAAGCTGCAAATTTAGTTTTACTACTAAAATTTAGTGTTACTAGCTGTACCCGCGGCTTTGCCCGCGTGGTCATTTCATTTAAAAGTTACTCATACGTGTTGTTCCAGGACCAAAAGTACCTATAATATACAATAATATACCTACTACATTTGTTCAGCCGTCGAATAGTTTTTTATCGATTGCTCGGCATCTAATCATCAGATTAAGATACTAAATATCCCAGTTTTTAACTCAAACCCTGAGCTATCCAATAGTGAAAATTAAAATGCAATCGATCTAGTAGTTTTTACTTGATGCGCGAACAAACTTATATATACGTAAATAGAGGCCAATAGGGGTAAAGCTCAGTGGCGCCTCTGTATTTAACTAATGGAACTATTGATCCATGAAAAGTTTTTGTCGAGTGCAAAAGTTTTTGAGGCTACACGGATACGAACCTGGGAATGACGGCACGTCAGTTGGGTACTGACACCACTGTGCCACGAAGGACCTTAGACATAGGTCAAAAATTGGGTGTCCGCTTCTGTCTTTTCACTTTGTTTGTAAACCATAATAATTAAAAAAACTACCATCTGCTATATTACGTAACAGCGACATCTCATAGAGACTAAAGACATTATAAATGCGTTCCACTCATTTTGTTCTAAGATTGTGGTGCCTGGATTCTGGTTACCAATACAAACAGCCGCAAAAAGGCGCTTTTTATGAGGGATTGTAAATAAAACATGCACTTAAAGTAAAACTAAGAAATTTACAAAGTCAATAAATATTATAAAGTAAATTGACAGAATTGTTTTCTGTTTTTGAGCTTTTTTCTAAATAATCCGAAGTGGAATTGTTGTAACTGTGATGATTTAAAACATTGGCATTGTCGAGCATTTGGTATTTCGCGATTTTCGCGCATAATGGCATAATGAGAATTTGGCATTTATCGTACCATTCTACGTCTTTGGGAGTTTACGTTTTTGGTATATTGCATCGAAAGGGTTATAAATGATCAATATCCCATTATATATTGTTTTCAAACAAAACTTGACGGTTTACTTCAGGAAACTACATAAGCCTTAAAAAAAATAAAGAAAATGTAAAAAAACGCACAAAATATGTAAATGCTTATAAATATTGAGGCAAAACATTCGTGGATTTGATCCATGTGCCTCTGGGTTGCAGGTCATCGCTTCCACAAGTCAGAGTGGCACAGGTGCCGAATTTACGGTACCGTTTTATAAACGGATGTGCAATTATTATTCCTTTCAAATTAACATAACTTTAGACTCATATCACGCAGGAATCCCGTATTTTTTCGTGATTAAAATTGTCATTCATTTTAACACATACTATAAACTTTAACTGTGCCAAGTTACTTCAAAATCCGTCCAGTAGTTTCAGCGAGATATGTGTTTTTTTTAAATAACTTTCAACCTCTATCCTGCGGGAACCATTGTTTTTTTCGGGATAAAAGTATTCTAAATGTTAATCCATAACATAAGCTATGATTGTGCCAAGTTGCATAAAAATCCATCGGGTAGTTTCAGCGTGATGTGTGTTCAAAGAGACAGACAGACAGACAGACAGACAGACAGACAAAAAATAAAAAATAAACCTTTTTGCACTCCATATCGATTTTGAAGTTAATTTTAATTAAAATTTCAAAAAATATTTATTGTACAGATTTAGCCCAGTTACAGGGTTATTATAGTAATAGATAGATAACATATATAGATAATAATAATATCTACTAACTACAAATAAAATAAACAAACATAATTCAAAACAATCTACCAAACCAACCAACGAATCTAATTAGTAACCGCAAATACTTTCGAACACATTGTTGTTTTTTTCCTATATGAGAGACGACTGTCAACGACGCCTGTCCTCAAGAGTCTGCACTCTGCCTGCCCGCTTTCGGGTCAAATACTTAGATATGTCACAGAATAAATAATAGCTATGTTCCGATCCCCGCCACACCGCACGTTTGTTCCCCCGGGGCCCCTGCCTTGGCGCTCGGCTGGGCGGCGCGTGGCGGCGCTCGGCACGCAGAAAGTACAGAATAAATAATAATAGCACCCTGATACAGTAGGTAGGTACATCGCGCGAAAACGAATGCATTATAATAGCTTTGAGCTGTTTTATTTCATTTTATTACGTTATATATATTATTTCATAATTTTATATAACTTTCGACCCCTATCCCGCAGGAGCCCTTTAGTTTTTCAGTATAAAAGTATTCTAAATTTTAACCCATAATATAAGTTATAACTGTGCTAAGTTGCATCAAAATCCGTCCGATAGTTTCAGCGTGGTGCGTGCGTTTTACCATAGCTTTGTTAAAAATATCAAGGAAAATGTAAAAAATAACGCATAAAAAATGTAAAAATCTTTTAATTATGGAGCAAAATATTTCTAGGGCGCGTGATTTCGATCCACGGACGTCTGGATCACGCACCCATGCATCTTCCACTGCGCCACTGACCCTTGTAGCGGAATGACGAAATTCGGTAACGGTCTATAAATGGATTGACTTTTACATTAAATTTTACACAACTTTGGACCCTTATGCTGCAGGAACCTATATTTTTTTCGAGATAAAAAGTATTTAACATTTTAAAACATTATATAAACTTTGACTGTGCCAAGTAACATAAAAATCCGTCCAGTAGTTTCAGCTTGATACGTGTACTTTTAAAAAACTTTCTACCCTATCCTGCGGGAACCGTTGATTTTTCCGGGATGAAAAGTATCCTAAATGTTAATCCATTACATCAGCTATGATTCTGCCAAGTTGCATCAAAATACGTCTGATAGTTTCAGCGTGATGCGTGTTCAAAGAGACAGACAGACAGACAGACAAAAATAAAAGAAAAACCTTTTTGCACTCCATATAGATTTTGAAGTTCATCTCAATTAAAATTTTTAAAAAATATTTAATGTACAGATTTAGCCCAGTTACAGTTTTACTATAGTATAGAAGATGTTATATTTCAGTAATCTGTTTTGTGCACCTAACATAGAAGAACTCTAATAAATTAATAAATTTGTTTGGAAAATACGATTCTCACCCCTTTTTCTCTACTTCTCCCCCCCTTTCTCTACTTCTCCCCCTTTTCTCTACTTCTCCCCCCTTTTCTCTACTTCTCCCCCTTTTCTCTACTTCTACCCCTCCTTTTCTCTACTTCTACCTCTCCTTTTCTCTACTTCTCCCCCCCTTTCTCTACTTATCCCCCTTTCTCTACTTCTCCCCCCTTTCTCTACTTCTCCCCTTTCTCTACTTCTCCCCCCCCCCCTTTCTCTACTTCTCCCCCCCTTTCTCTACTTCTCCCCCCCGATCCCCCCTCTCCCCGCCATTATAGCTAAGAACAATCTTGTTTATCTCAGATTTGAAACATTAAAAACCGCAGCTAAATTGGTCCATTCGTTTGAAAGATACGATTCTCATCCCCCATTTCTCAACCAATATAGCTAAGAACCATTTCGATTACGTCAGTTTACCAACATAAAAAACCTCATCAAATCGGTCCATTCGTTTGGGAGCTACGATCCTCACCCCCAACCCCCCCCACCCCCTCCGAACCCCCACCCTTCACTTTTTTCCCCATTATAGCTAAGAACCATCTCGTTTACCTCAATTTTCAAATATAAAAACCGCAGCTAAATCAACAAAACAAACGCACCAGCCTTATTTTAAGTTCATGATAGATGTGATGGCGCAAGGGTATCTACACAAGTAGCACCCCACACCAAAGGCCGCTCCATTTTCCATGGAATAAGATTAATTCCATCAGCCTTTAATAGTCGTCTTGCATTAGACAACATGGTTCAAAAATAGCGGCACAGTTGGCTGTGGTAAAATACTGACGGATGATGTCATTAAGGCTGAAGTGGCGGGGAATTCTACCTGCACTTCTCTCACAAGACAAACCGTGGTGACTGAACCGGTCGACAGCAATACCACACAGCAATGGCAGCGGTTCGGTGCACAGCATGACGCACCTAAGAAAAGGGACACTGCAAGACTAAAAAATGTTTCCGATATTTACTTCAGTTTATCCGTGATCAATGATCATGGCGCATGCATCAGCGCTGAAATATCAGACACTCAAAACAAAAGAAAAACATGGTAAATATCTCAAATCTAATGCAGAATTTACTATTAGTGACCTTGTCAGTTTAAAAACTTCCATTAAACCTTTGAGTATCTGTATAAAAAAAGAAAATCTTCCTACTACACAGTAATATCACCATTGTTCACCTAAAACTTAAGCAGAAAGCACCTCATTACTGCTCATCATAAAACATTGCGGTAAGTAAGAATGGAAAACTATTACTGCACAGTTTTTTTTAATCAAAACAGTGCAGTAAGTAATTATTGAAGTCCATTCCTGCACAGTTTTTTTAAATGTTCGTTTTTATCCAAGTTCTTTATTTTATTTTTTTAAATTAGCATAAACCACATAAAAAGATTTATTACTTTCATATTAAATGAATGCATTCGTCCTATAGATCTTTATGGCGGCTGTGAAGTTAGGCGCAAGGCGCTGCGTAATAGCTAATTTAGGTGTAAGCGTAGTACCAACCAAGTACTACGCTTACACCTGCAATGAGTCACTTTCCGCGCGATATTACCAACAAAATCACTACCAAATATTGTTAGCTAAAAATAAATTATCTGAGAACACCTGAAGAGGGTATAACACAAACCTTTATCGATGGTAGATGTTTAGCCCGGTGATTAAACCTGGAATATTGTCTCGACGCAGAACTTTACTGACATTTGTTTGTTCAGGCTCTACCGATACTAACCGATACCTATCTAAACAAACCATTTTAATATTATACAGCTATATAATAAACATACATAATTACTATTACTTTCTAAACGAGCAAGAGTCCTTTTTTTAACTACTAACTTATAACTTCATTAAATTAAGCTTACCCGGTCGATGTGCTATCTAGAGTAAAAATGTGGTTACTACACTCGTGTTGCATCTCTTTCTAATACAATAAAGATACCTTTGTGATGAAGAATTATTGCGTGGAGAATGGTGGAGAAACAGTGAATATCTGAAAGCTCTTATCTACGTGGAAAAAACCGTAGAAGAGACTAGAAACCTTACCAGAAAGGAAACTCGATACTATTTCAAAATTTCAATTAGCTATTACACTACCTCATTTATTTATTTAATACTTTATGCACAAAAACAGTGTACAGAGGAGGATTTAATGCTATGACAGCATTTTCTGCCAGTCATCCTGGTTGTGCGAGAAAGATGTGAATAGGCGTGCACTCGAGATATGGAAATAAAGAGAAATAAATTGAAATGAATTGTCAAATATAAAACAATATAATATCATAAAAATATAATACATATAAATATTATAAAATTAAACAGCTGGTGTTGTTAATAAGTCTTTTTTAAAAGCTCTCGACTTAACCTTCCGAAATCTTACTAACTAAAAGTGGTTATTTTTTTAATCAACTGAATCAGTACATGAGAAGTAGACGGTCTGGCGTCTGGCGGGCGGAAGCAGTTGAAGGGCGGGCGAGGAAGGGCGGAAACATCCGCTTCCGGTGTGCGTACCTGTCAACTTGAAGATAATATAATCAACCTGATAACCTAAGGTTATATTATTTTAAGACCGTCTGCAAACATGGCAAAACCCCTAAAATACAGTCGATGCATCACAAAAAATAAAACGTTTGCGCCAGACAGGATTCAAATCTGAAACATCAAGCTCAGTATGCTTTAATTAGAGAATTATATCCCGGCCCTTATTTCTAATCTCGGGATTGCGGGATTATACTTAGTCGATCCCCGATGATTACTTTGGTATTGAGGTTTATAAATAAAAAATAAGATTAATGTTACAAAAATCAGATCTCAACAAATCAATATTGAAAAATCTAAATAATTTATGGTAAGCAGCAATACACCTAACTATACTAATTTAATCACTCGTTAATTAACCAGACTTAGAGTCGGACTAACTAGACTTAAAATCACTGTCTCTATGATAATTATTCTTCTTAAAAAATCTGTGAGATCTCTTTAAACTTGCGTAAACTGAGAAAACCTTTATGTAACAAACTATGAAAATAAACTTTGAAAATTTACAAAAATACTTCATATCATCAACTAAATCACAGAAATATGACTAAATATACGACTTTCTTGTAGCAACTTAGTAATTAGGTAGTAAGTTTCATATCAAAAAGTATTTAAAAACTCATTATTCAGTCTCATTTCTCTTAAATATAAAGAAAACTAATCTAAAAGGACCGTTTTAATTTTAATTGTGAAATTAGATCTTAGAAATAACAACGCGCTCTCTCATCATCAAGCAGGCTTCTCAATTTGCAGTTGCCTATGCACAAAATCAGCTGGCAAAACAAAATGGCTTAATGTCAGTGACAAACTGTCGGATAAAACGAGATGGCTAACACATTGATGGGTAAAACACACTGAGCGTTCACTTCACTAAGTCTAACTAGTATATTTTTTTTTTTAAGCCTGAAAACTTCGGGATCAGGAAAACTTAATCCCGAAGATTTCGGGATGTTAAAGCGGTCGGGATCCCGGGATCGAATCCTCTATTGGTAATTGATTGAACTTAATTTCGATTTTCATTAAATTTGATGTTTAGATATTTCAAAGTGGTAACAGTTTTAAAAACCATTCTTACTATTATATTTCACTCTACCTATTTCATATACTACTCGGGCTGTCAAAAGTTTGCACCGTACACGCTATAGACATTATCAGCAATCAAATTAGAATCGCTAAACAAGAATACCTGCTTTCGTTTTACTGCCATCGCTTTGCTTCTTTTGTGACTTTCGAGTGATTTTATTTCTTTCGTATTAAGTTTTTGATTGCGGTTCTCGCATTTGTTAAGTACTAGAAAATGTAAATTGAGACATTTGAAAGTCAAAGTAGTTTTCAAGTAAAGTATTGTTTCCGTTACCGCACTGGATGGCGATAGGTATACTAATCTAGTTGGTACACAAAGCAAAAAAACAATATTTTTGCTATTTGTTAACGCACGCGTTGCAAATAATAAACCAAAAAATCAAAAAATTTAATGGCTCCTGGACAATTTTGTTGCCGTGTTCCTCTATTTTTTTTGCAGTTTGTTCCCAGTTGTATCACAGCTACCACCACCACCTATGAAATTAATCGGTCATAGGGGTACTAATGAGAATGTAATTTCCAAATAATAACATCGGTGGTACTGAACAGTGGTACTACTGGGAATAAACCATTTCCCTCTAGTACCACCATTGAAATTGCTTATAGGGGAGGGGTACTACTGAGAATCTAATTTTCATTAGTACTATCGGTAGTACTGAGCAGTGGTACTACTGGGAACACCTTTTTTTACCACGTTTTTATTGAGTAACTTTCTTGTTCGTCTATCTCTCTGTCTGTCTGTCTGTCTGTCTGTCTGTTTTTCCGGGTGGAATCTTGCACCTCAAATTTTGAGCACTTCCCCATTAGCTATCCGGCTGAAACTTTCAGGGTAGCTCGACGACAATGCATTAAAAATAAAACGTTGTCTTTGGATTACTTTTTTAATATACTTTTGCTGCTTGTTTCTAAACAGATGACTGAAACATTTGAATGGATTGTACAAATATATTTGTAACTAGCTGTACCCGCGACTTCGCACGCGTGGCTATTTCTCTAGGTAAAAATAACTCTGTTACTACTCTAAGACCTGAAATACCAATATACCAACATTTAATCAAAATCCCTTCAGCCGTCAAAAAGTTTTTATCGATTGCTCAGCTTCTACTCATCGCATTGAGATAATAAGTATATCAGTTTTTAATTCAAACCCTAAGCTATCCAACAGTGAACACAGCATTGCGATCGGTCCAGTAGTTTTTATGTAATGCGTGAACAGACTAACAGACAGACAGACACGAATTTTAAAAATGTTTTTTTATAGCGTATTTTTAGTAACCTTTTTATTTTTTAATATCTTCCTTTTCAGATTTTTTGGTACTTACTGTTTTATTATAATTATAGATGCCCTTCACTTTTGGGCAGAATAACAAAAACACATGTGTTTTATTCCATTATTTTAATCATGCTTATAAAACAGTACTATGACATACCTACTGACAGACTGATTGACTGACAAACAACGCCCACCCTAAACTGGTGGACCTAGGTATTTGAAATTTGGAAGAATATTCCTTGAGTATCCTAGAGGTGAACTACGGAAGTAACTATAAACCATAAAACATGAATACCAACTCCAAATAAAATACCCCTATCCTGCGGAGACCCTTTCATTTACCGGTATGAAAAGTATCCAATGTCCTATCTCATAGTATGAACCCAAATCATGCCAAGTTTTATTTAAATTCATTCAGTAGTTTTGGTGTGATGCACGTCCAAGATACAGACAGATAGACAGACAGACAACAGACAAAAAAAAACTAAATATCTTCAATGTACAGAATTTGGACCCATATCCCTCAGGAACCCTTTATTTTTTCGGTATAAAAAGTATCCTCAATTTTCTCTCATCACATAAAATATGACTGCAAAAAAAGTTGCATCAAAATCCGTGTAGTAGTTTCAGCGTGATACGTGTTCTTTCAAATAACTTTCAATCCCTATCATGCGGGAACCCTTTAATTTATCGGGATGAAAAGTATCATTTGAAGTATCAAGTGGACATTGGACATTCAGTAGTTTCGGCGTGATGCCTAGCCAAGATACAGACAGACCGACAGACAGACAGACAAAAAAGGAAAAAAAAATAGTTTTGGCTTTAGTAAGGAATACAGAAAAGCCTCAAAAAAAAACTTCAATGTGCAGAATTGGACCTGTTACAGTTTTATTATAAGTATAGATTGTAACATTTGTACTTTCGGGATTCGAATACATAGTTAAATATTTAAGCGGGACTTAATCGCGCTGTAAACTTAATTTTAATTTATCTCGACGGTTTGATCAAGTTGAGTTGATCGTGGTCACGAGAAGACTTAAATAGCGGGTGTCAGCGTCGATAAGGGCTCGTTTTCTCCAACTACCGGCATTTGGTTTTATAAAAAATCTTAATTTTCACGACACACAACATCTGAAACCTCTGACATAGCCGCGAAGCGAACACTTGTTTATCACGGGATTCCACGACCCAGTCAACTTGAAACCATCCTACCGGTTAAAAATCTAAATTAAGTCCCGTTTAAATATTGAACTAAATATATTTTTAGTTACTCTCACTTTTTATAAATTATAGTTGTAACTTAATGGCATCAGATGCATTGTCCCCATATTGTCCCCGATGACATCTCATCACTATGCATCGCCTGGCCGATAAACAGGTGCCCATGAATAATTCAAACGAAGAACATTGATGCACAGTTGCACACCATATATAAAATTTTATATACCTACTAGTGATTTCTAAAACATAATACGCCAGAAAGCGTAATTCAAAAACTTTGGTAGCAACGCTCGTGGTGCTTTTTGACAGACTTGTTATTATTTAGTTTCCACGGCAACATGTCATTCCGTGCCTTACAGCGAGTAATCGTCATTTTTATTGGCACATTTTTGATACCTTGGGTTAAATTATTGTAATTTTCGAAGGGGATTTCTAATATTATGAAATATAAAATGCAGCCCATGTTACTCGCTGATAATGTAAATTTCTATAGGTGTTTTCTTGTTTATTCATTACAAACAAACATACAAAAAACTAATCTTTCCCCTTTATAATATTAGTGTTGGTAGATTGTATTTCGTGCTTTCCTGGTAAACAACATAACATAACATACATAACAGTGCCGTGCCACCTGCGGACCTTCTGTCAAATCTATGAACTTTTTATCACTTACCAAGACATAGTAAGTCCGAGTATGCAAGTAGAGGCTGCAGAGGCAAGAACGAATTCTCGCCCTTAGATTCCCAGAACGTAGCTTGTTTACAAACTGAAACAAATATTTGTTATTACGTAGCTGCTTACAAAACTGGGCTATATAGTGTGAAGAAGGTAGTTTACCTACCTATATTTTATTTTTTATCAGCCTTATAATAAGTTCTCTCACTGTTTCACCTTGGGTCTTCTCTTTAGATGAGAGAGTGAAATGATAAAACTTTTTCTCGAAACAGGTACAAGGTAAAAGAGATGTTTTGCGCGTAAAACACAAACTTCGTTATGTTAAATTGTAAGATTTTTTGGCATTCAAGGCAAGGATAAATAACCGCTAATTTGAGAATCCTCAGACACAAAAATTCTTCTGTGCCAAACTTATTTCAAAAGGACTCGTTCCTTTATATTTTTCAACGAAATTGTTTTTAACTCAAAAAGGTAGAAGGTAGGATTATTTTTATTTTAGCAAGGTCTTTGTCCGGGCCTCATCAAACCGGTCCGAGCTTAATAAGATTTTAATAATGGATGTGTACCGAGGTGACAACATTTAGGGTACGATACTTTTTTATGCACAGGCGAGGGTCCCCGCGCATTCACTTTATGATGTCTCGTAAAGGTCTCGGCGCTTTTTATAATTTATTGGCGCTTTAATTAAAATATTAACCTCCGCATGTTACTATATGAAATATGACCAATGTATGTACGGGCTGTACGAGTTACATGATAGGGATTAAAGGTAATTTTGGGTGGTAACCTATTTCACTCCTGAGTTACGTCGTTGTTTTCCAGGTCATCTCAAATCGTATCGCAAGAAGACTTGACGAATTTCATCTCCCAGTTTCGCGGCGGATTTGGCGCCATGTACCACAGTGAAGCAGTTTATACAGTAGTCCGAAGAGATTAACCAGCCCCTGTGTCTAGTTTTTGTGGACTATGAGAAGGATTTTGATTCTGTTTAAACCTGTGGGCTGTGAAGTGGACGGGTGGCATATTGAAATGCTGAGATGTCTTTATGATGTGAGTGATCGTGAGTGTCTAAGTACAAAACCATGCAGCAGTCTAAACTTATCCAACTACACTGGAGAGTGAGACGGCGGATGTATATCCCCGAATCTGTTCACTAACGTCCTGAAAGCTATGTTTAAGACGCTGCATTGGAAAAGAATGGGCTTAATACCAAGGGCGGGAATATCTCCCATTTACGATTTGCCAATGAGTTATCCTTATGGCGGAGTCGCTGCAAGACTTGCAAAGAATGCTGACCAACCTAGATGAAGCTTCACGACGCATCGGTCTTGGAATGAACATAAATTATATCAAAATCATGTGTATCTATCTTATTGACCTGAAACCGATTGCAATCAATGTACCACTTGAAGTTATTCAACAATATTCAAACCTTGGGCAAATATTGCAATTGGATAAGAACAACTTTGAGAAGGAAGCCATTAGAAGAATTCAGCTGAGCAGTCTTCTCGACGTTAATTTCACAGTGCTTTAATACAAAAGTGTTCAATCAGTGCGTCCTACCAGTCATGACCTACGGAGTCGAAACGTGGTCACTCACGGTCAAACTATTCCACAAATTTAAGGCCGCTCAGCGAGCTGTGGAGAGAGGCATGCTTGGAATTTCTTTGAAGAGAACTAAGGTAACCGACATAGCTCTAAAGTTAAGCAAGCTAAAGTGGCAGTGGTCTGGTCTCATTTCCCAAAGAATGATAACCGTTGGGATAGACAAATTCTCGAGTGAAGACAAGACCACGTTTAGCCAAACTTGGCGTATATGATGCTCTGTGGCAAGGTGAAGTGAAGACCTGCAAAAAGTGGCTGGCAGAAACTGGATGTGGAGAGCCAAATACAGCTTAGTGGCGTGCATTAAGAGATGCCTACGTCCAGCAGTGGACAATTATAAGCTGATGATAATGATGATGATGGGGTTGTTAGGTGGTGTACCTCTATAGTAATGGAACGAAGCGCAGACTAGAAACAAAATAATTAATATAATATATGAAAATAACGTATTACAGAGAATTTACATAATATTTAACATTACATAAATTATTTTTGCATTGATAATTCGACACAAGATCTTGATTAATGAGGTATACGAATATTGGCTTTTGCTTCTAAATTGTCAATATTCCTTGAACAAAGTTTGCAAGCGAATTAGTTAAGTTATAATTGATTGGTTGGTTCCCCGACAACACGGGATGCTAAGCATCTTTCTCTGAACATTTAGTAGGAGTAAGCGGTTTCACTCAATTTGGGGTACTCGCTAGTGGCTTCGTGCCAAACTTGGGCGCTTTCCGTGGGTGGAAACTTGTCAAACATTGCAGGCAAATAAGGACTTTTAATGTATCTATCTATTCAACTCTTGTTATAGAAATTATAGTGCCCGTTTTTGGAGGCTCAGTCAGTCTAGATCTATGGTCGATCATAAAACCTGTGAATGTTGTGCAAAACATAGGCGTTGGCAATCCTCATACTTGTATTTTAGGTTAGCTGTAATCTTTTGTTCTCAAATTGGATCATCGGTGCCCCATCTACCAAACAGTTCGTACATGACTCATACTGTCTGTGGTACCGTGTGTTTGTATAGTTATAGTAGCTAATGCCCGGCATGCGCCGCAATGCCTCATATTATTACCCGACTGAGGAGGGTTGTGTTTGTGTTGTATGTTTGTTTGCTTGTTTCTTAGGCGAGACCTACAGCCTAGACGGCTTGATGGATTTAGATAAATGAAGTATAATTGGATTCGTCTTGATTACGAAAGTGCTATAAGGTACATGAAGTGTCAAGAAAACTTATATGGTGGCTTACAGCTGCCATATTCTATTTCCGATGGAACAAAAAATGACCAAACCTACCGAGAGAGGTATCAAAATACAGATCCTTATAAGACCATTTCTAAAATATAAACAGTAGCAATTTTCTATTGAGCTTCTTACAAAATTTTCAATTTATTTTATTCAAGTTAATGTAAATACTATAGTCTAATATTGCAATTGCAAGTATTAAAGTAAAGTAAAATATGTAAGTATATAAGAAACATTAAATTTATATAAATACTAGCTTTGCCTCGCGGTTTCACCCGCGCCCCTCAGGAACTGTACATTTTTACGGGTTAAAAAGTAGCTTATGTGTTAATCCAGGCTATAAACTACGTACATACCAAATTTTATCAAAATTAGTTTTTCTGTTTAAGCGAGAAAAAGTTATAAACATACACACACATACACCCTTTCATACATACAAAGGAGATGTTCGGAAGTGGTACTTTAATCCGAGGAAATTCCAGCAGCTTTGATATATACCTCATTTAAAAGCTTATTTACTGAGCTACGTAAATATATGTAATTTATATTTTATCAAGCCACCATTTCTTTAAAAAAAGAGTAAACATTTTTCTAGATTTAAAGTAGAACAAAACTATTAATATATTCCATTCCAATGAGGTTGCGTTTTTTGTGCATTTGGAATAAAACAGATTTCTACATTTTATATGTTTTGCTATTTCAATTATTATATTTTACCCTGTGAATATAAATAAAAATATGAATAATCTATACTTATAATAAAACTGTAACGAGTCCAATTCTGTACATTGAAGATATTTAGAAATTTTTTTTTGGAGTGTGCTCTACATTCGATACTGAAGCCAAAACAGTATTCTTTTTAATTTTTGTCTGTCTGTCTGTCTGTTTGTCTGTATCTAGGCTAGGCATCACGCCGAAACTACTGAATGAATTTAAATGAAACTTGGTATGATTTGAGTTCATACTACGAGGTAGGACATAGGATACTTTTCATCCCGAAAAATTAAAGGGTTCCCGCAGGATAGGCGTTGAAAGTTATTTAAAAGAACACGTATCACGCTGAAACTACTGAACAGATTTTATTGCAACTCGGCACAGTCATAGTTTATATAATGGGTGAATATTGAAAATACTTTTTATCCTGAAAAAGTAAGGGCTTCTTTGGGATATGGGTCCAAAGTTATGTTAATATTGAAGTAAAAAATAATATTTTTTGGATGGTTCTCTATATTCGATACTGAAACCAAAACTGTTTTACGTTTGATTTTTATTTTGGTATGTATGTCTGTCTGTTTGTCTGTATCTTGAACAGACAAACAACTGAACTGAATGAATTCAAATGAAACTTGGTATGATTTGAGTTCATATACGAGGTAGGACATTGGTTACTTTTTATCACAAAAAATTAAAGGGTTTCCGCAAGACATGGGTTGAAAGTTATTAAAAAGAACACTTCTCACGCTGAAACTACTGGACGGTTTTTTTATGCAAATTGACATAGTTATATATATACGAAAAAGGCTGTACAATAAAGATGAATAAAAAAATGCTCTTGGGTGCTTAAAAAAGGTATTCAGCAAGCTTATAACTTTTTTTTTAATCGTGTTATTCTATATGTTTGTCTGTATTGTTGTTTGTTCAAGCTTCATGTAAAAACTACTGGACTGATTCATCGTTGGTTCATTGTTAGATAGCTTAGGGTTTGATTTAAATCTGGTGTAATTGGTATCTCAATCCGGTGAGTTAGAAGCCGAGCAATAGATAAAAGTATTTATGACGGCTGAAGAAATTTCGATCAAATGTTGGTATATTGGTCCTGGAATGGCACATTAATCAGTTGTCAGTGCCATATCGACATACATTATGTCGTGTTGTAGTAGATGTTTTTGTTTCAGTGGGAAAACTGAGAAAACAATTCAATTATCATTCATTCAATTTAATTAAACTGCAATTAAAGTAGCCTTTTTATTAAAAATATGTAACTTCACTGAGAACCACAAACAGTAGATGACAACCTACACATTGTTTGTACCTAATTCATGAATCCATGCATAATTTTGTATGAGTACTAGAAAACGCTTCGCCGTTTTCTGGAAATCGCAGGCGCCAACTGCCAACCGGAACCGCTCATCGCTCGCAAACACAATATAGAAAATCTGTTAAAAATCAGTTTTACCTTTCAAAATACAACTAATTTTTAAGCTTTTTAACGTCAATATCACTGTTGTCAGTAGTGTCAGATCAGAGTTGGCAGATGTAAGGTGAGGATGTAAGTGTGGCAACTACTTAGAGATATATAGATAGATTAATTCTTTATTGGACACCACAAGTACAACAAGAAATTATATCTAAAAATAAAGTATAACAATGAGCGCCACAAGGGGTGGTCTTATCGCTCAGAGCGATCTCTTCCAGACAACCATGCACGGAGAGGAATAACGGTAAGGGACGATGGTTAACAGTAAATAAATGAATAACATATCTACACCATAAAATATATAAATGTAATGCAATATACAAAAAATAATAAACATACTTACTAAAAACATACATACTTATAAATATATATATATATATATATATATTGAAATATACCAACACAAATAACAATAACAGAACTATATAATTATTATATTTCTACCAAACGATAAAAAAAAATTGGAGACAATTTTTTTTGTTTTCATAAGTTAGTTATTATCAGAATAATATTCCCTTTCTTCACAAACATCTAATATCTGCTTTAGAATTTCAAATTATTTTAGTATCAGCTTTAATAAATTCTCTTTTTCGCCTTATAATTTTTCCGAAGGAGCGCGAAGCACGAGCGAAGCGTCGCCTTTTCAGGTTGGGCAAAAATGCTTTCGTATGTCTGGATGTCTGGCCGGCTGTTGTCCTCTACTGGTCGCATTTCTCAATCGATCTAGACGATACTTGGTTTACAGGTTAAACGAATTTTTAGAATGTTTTAGTCGTTGGGGATTTTTGATTGGGGGGTACGTCCTCCAAAAAGGGCCAACAAGGGGACTACTGAATATCTCCGCCTTATTAGATCCGATTTCAATGTTTTTTTTTTAATTTATAAGTATCTTTAAATTGGTCTCATAAAAATTTCGCGATGATCTGTTGAGGATCTTCGGCGGGATGAGCAGAATAACTCCTCAAAATGCCGTAAATTTCTCACTTTTAGGTTTCTACCAGTGGAATCATCCTTTGCCCACTAGGTTTGATGGAGCACCTTGGTTATTAATGTTAGTGTTACAATAAGGTAACTAGATGACACTACTGTGCACCGCTAGATTGTTTGCAAAAAAGTTAGAACGCGTGAGGTCTACAGCTCACACAGCCACTATGTAGTAAGTGTGATTATTTTTGCGGGCGGTCAGCTCGTATTAAATAATTTTGTTCGCAGTCATGTTTTTGTATTTTTATAATAATTTTATTTGTTATTAAATATTTTTTCATTGTTTCTTTTTCATGTCAGTAACTTTCACGCAAGTACCAACAACAACAACTGTACAAAGCTTCAACACAATTTGATGCACGATGCACGGACGCATAGATGACGAACAAACAAACTTTTTTTTTTGTTTACCTTTATTTTTTATTTACAATGTATTGTTAACTAGTAACTGCTATTTATGTTTAATAAAATGTTATTACAATGCAACGGTATAGATGCAACATGTTGGTGTTCAAACGAATAATTTAATTAATGGACGTGAGCTATGTTATTAGTTGTAGTGGGCTAATTGCAGTTCAATCCTTCGGCGGGACTCAAGTCGCCCCAGGCTGTTGGGATAAGCTGAATCAGTTTGTGTGTGGAGTAAACGACAGGAAATGCTCTAAACTTCAAAGTATCATCACAGAATAAATAATAATACAAGTATTTTGTAATATTCCTTTAGAAAATTATTAGACATCGTTAGGCTTACTGCTAAAATCACTAAACATCTAGTATTTACTGTCGTCAATCGGGAGAGAGGATTAGAGAGAGAGAGAGAGAAACTGCTGAGACACAGGCCTTCTGCCTTCTAAGTCTAAGCTAGGATGATGAGGCAACCTAATTAGCACTTCTACAAGTCAAGTCTCAACGTCTCGTGAACAAAGACAAAACAATAAAATCTCATAATATTATGAATAAGTATATCTACCAAATCAATAGCTTAGGTAAAATAATTATACTTTATGTTCCAGTCCCAGTTAAAATATAGTTAATTACTTTTCTTCTGGATTGCAGCTTTGCTAGTGTGATCATATCTCAGACACTGTTTAATAATCTGTGGCTATGCTATGAGTTACCTTAGGAGATATACTCATAGCATAACTCAGACAACTGTTTAGTAATATACGGCTATGCTATGATGAGTTACCTGAGTAGATATACTCATAGCATAACTGAAACAATTATTCAGTATCTTGTAGCTATGCTTTGAGTTACCTTAGGTTTAGTAGATATACTCATAGCAACTCAGACAACTGTTTAGTAATATATGGCTGTGCTATGAGTTACCTTATTAGTAGATATACTCATAGCATATATCAGACAACTGTTTAGTAATATATGGCTATGCTATGAGTTACCTTAGTATATATACTCATAGCATAATTCAGACTACTGTTTAGTAATATGTGGCTATTGCCAGATAGTTACTTTAGTAGATATACTCATAGCATAGTTAATTCAAGCAATTAGTATTCATGACGTCATTCTCATAATAAATATTTACTCGTAGACAAAAAGTACCTGTACAAATATTTTAAACCCTGTTGTTTTACCGCAAAACCACAGAGCACAGTGTCTATGTAGGTACTAAGAAAGTAAAACTTTATAGCATTTAGCAGTGATCAATCAGACCAGGGTCCAATAACGGATTTTTATAGGGACTAACCTCTTCAACTCATTCATCACTTAGGTACCTACTTCACAACGCGGAAATTGCTACATACATACAAACTAAAAGCACTCACACAATCAGCCACCACATGCGGTAGTTGGTTATGCATAAATCAGTTTTTAATAACGTTGATTCATTACTTGGGCCGCGTGCGGTGGATTCACACCGGGCTACACTTTGTATCACCCAGTAAGGTTGGGTAGATACCCAATATTTATAATATATAGGTACGAATATATATTAGGACAACCCATGGGACGGGAGACCACGGAAATTTAAGCGCCATTTCATATGACGACCTGTATAATACATTTAAATGATGGGACTTATCACAGATCATTGCAACCTAAACTGTTACATCATCTGCGAGCCACAGAGAGTTCTCTGTGCCGAGGATGTATGCAGGAAGCGATAAGAAGTAAAGTTTTTCGTCTTAGTTGAGTGTGGCACACACGCAAGGAAAAAGTGGATTCACAGACTAGTAGTCCTGCTTAGGACTGCTCAATATAAAATGATCCAGATATTCCAGCTTTCTACTCTTTATAGCACTTCCCGCTTCTTGCCAACTCGTTGCAGTACCGCCTCGTTTGTGTCTTTTTCTGTCCACGATATTCTCAACAATATCCGGTAGACCCATTTGGGTTCCACTTTTTACAAATGGATTCAAGAGGGCGATTCTCACGAAGTGATATAAATATCATAGTAGATAAATGTCGAAAACCCCATACATTTTTCGATATATATCTACTGTGATATTTATATCACTTTGTGAGAATTGCCCCCAGTGAGCGTTCACGCTTCTGCTTCGTATAGTACCCATAGTACGAGTTTTTATAGTTTTTGAAAAACCAATAAGTAGTTAGCATAGTTTAGTTTCATACATTTTCTTTAGTTTCTGCAAGTTTCCACTAGAGGCGCTGTCAGTAAATGTATGGAACTTAAACGAAACTACATTTTTTCGAAAACTATAAAAACTCGTACTAGGAGAATGGAGAAGATGCGCCAAAAAAAAGTGTTTAAATAAATGCCTTTTCAATGAAATTAGTATTCAATTTGTATTCTATCTAATTAGTATTATAGAATAATAATAAGAAAAGGCATTTAAATGTACAAGGCTAAATTCTATTCAACCTTACAACTTGGATAATGAGAGTGCGGATACGCTGCTAATAGCTAGACAGACATATAACTAATACCTAGAATCACTAAGTATCTGTCTCAGCTCTGGGTTGGGTTTACCCGCGGGAACTCGCAGGAAGGAAATTGTACACGACCACATAAGACGGCTCATAAGGAATTTAAGCAGAAAATGAGATATTTCCTTGTAGCACCGCCAACTAATGTAATTAATGTTATACATTTTATAAGGAAAAAAAGTTCATTTTACAGATATACTTAATTTACCAACCCTCCCAAGATGTACGTACGCTTTAGATTTTAATCGAGTTTGGTTCCCTTAATAAGTTACCTGATCAAGGCATCGGAAGGCGAAGGCAGTGAGAGACCCAGCATGAAGTGTGGAGAACAACTAGGTGCCTACCCTACCTACTTTTATAATGAGGTATACCATATCGCAGCAAACTAAAAATAATATGAAAATTTTAATTATATATCAAAACATTGAACCAATTTTGATAAAAATATGAAACCACAATGAAAATCTACCCTTTCAAATAAAAAATAATCATCCTCATCGATTAAGAAATCCCGGATATATGAGTGGACATAATATATATAATCAAAATGATCAAAACCAAAAAAAAACAGTCGAAATGAGAACGTGCTCCGTTTGGATATAGAGCCATATAGTATGAAGTTAGAGTGTGCTGAGTAGGAGAAAAAAGTACTTACCTAAATAGAGTAGCTTACTCGGTTTGTGCTAAAAGTAATCGTGCCATAAATCGAACGAGGCCGATCACGACCTTCGCTTTTTCTTCCCGTCTAACACATTTACGATTCATATCGTTTACTGAACTCTAATCTTTAGATGCTCTTTATTAATCCCTTTGAAGCTTTGAACCAATTTTAGAGGCAGTTCTGACACAGAATAAATAATAAGTACAAGGTTCTGACAAGATTTAGATGCAATGGATGTAGATATTGTAAATAACTCTATCACTCTAATATTATAAATCAGAGAACCCACTGTCGTAAACAGGCCAATCAGAGCTTAGAGTTTTAAAAATGATTTACTCTCTTATCGAGCGGAAAACTTCGTATGCGCGACGCAGAACTCCATACATTAGAACTGACATTCCATACAAAATACCATAAAATGCATAAAAACCGATTAGCGCCATCTATCCTTTATCTTTAGACTTGTGTGTTCATGTGTGTGCGTGTGCGTGTGTGTGTGTGTGTGTGTGTGAGAGTGAGTGTGTGTGTGTGTGTGAGTGTGTGGTTGTGTGTTGGGGGTGCGTGTGTGTATGATACTCCTTCACGCTCAAACGGCTGATTTATATGTAGGGACAGGGATAGCATATATCCTGGAAAAACTCATAGTCTACTTTTTATCATCATCTCTGATAACAATCCACGCGGGTGAAGTTTAAAGTCCATTAACTTCGATCGTGTCGTTTCGGTAGGTATACGATACCAGCAGGCATATTAAAGGTGGTGGGATACAAATGGGAAGATCCAGGCGGCAGGCATGGAACTACACGCGAGATTGTCATTAGGCTTTTCTGATCGCCACTGCTACTTCCATTCCGGAACTGTCATCATCATCATCATCATCATCATCATCACCAGCCGGTAAACGTCCACTGCTGAACATAAGCCTCCCCCATAGAACGCACTAGGCCGGTCTACCTCGTGGGGGGCTGAGAGGCCAGTCCACGTACGCCGTCTGGTCCATCCGAGAATTCCATTCGATAATCATTGTTCCCCAAGAGTTATAAGAACAGCTGTATGCGGCCTGTGGTAATGTAGTATGTATAGGTAAAGATGCATCAGAGATCATGCCCTATATTTTACAATCAATCACGATGAACACATATTTTATCAGAAGAGCTGGTATGCGGCCTGCCCATTATCACTGCACCGTGGTATGAGAGATCATGACCTATATTTTACAATCAATCACGATCGAGACATTTTCCTTATTTACCTAACGACGAGCGAAATGACAGCGCCGAGCAGTCTCCCCTTTTTATCTGACGCTGATAACTCGCTCTTTTATTATGAGCTCGCTCAAAGGGTTGATGTTAATGGAGGTGCAGACATTATCTATTAGCGGACAAAAGGAACAATCCACCCTAACTCTTTGTATTTACCTACAAAAGCGGCTGAGGTTGAATCTGAATTTTTAAGATGCCTTTGTAAAATATTAGGTATAGTATGTAAGGTAACTAATAGAAAAAGAAAACCACATATATCTATCTATACTTATAATAAAACTGTAACGGGTACAATTCTGTACATTGAAGATATTTAGTTTTTTTTTTTAGACCGTACTCTAGATTCGATACTGAAGCCAAAACTATTTTTTTTCTTTTTTGTCTGTCTGTCTGTATCTTGGCTAGGCATCGCGCCGAAACTACTGAATGAATTTAAATGAAACTTGGTATGATTTGAGTTCATACTACGAGGTAGGACATAGGCTACTTTTCATCCCGAAAAATGAAAGGGTTCCCGCAGGATAGGTGTTGAAAGTTATTTTAAAAAACACTTACCACTCTTAAACTACTGGACGGATTTTGATGCAACTTGGCACAGTCATAGTTTATATGATGGGTTAAAATTGAGAATACTTTTTATCCCGAAAAAATAGAGAGTTTCTGCGGGATAATGTCCCAAATTCTGTAAATTAAAGATATTTTGTAAAAAAATATGTTCAATAATAAAGCCAAAACAGTTTATTTTTTATTTTTGTCTGTCTGTCCGTATGTCTGTCTGTACCTTGGAAGTACATCACGCCGAAAATACTCAATGAATTCAAATGAAATTTGGTATGATTTGAGTTCATACTTCGAAGTAGGACATTGAATACTTTTCATCCCGAAAAATTAAAGGGTTCCTGCAGGATAGGCGTTGAAAGTTATTTAAAAGAACACGTATCACGCTGAAATTACTCGACGGATTTTGTCAAAACTTCATAGTTTATATACACAGTCATAGTTTATATAATGAATAAACATTGAGGATAATTTTTATCCCGAAAAATAAAGTGTTCCTGCGGGATAATGTCCAAAATTCTGTAAATTGAAGATATTATATATTTTTTTTTGGAGGCCGTACAATACTAAAGCCAACACTGTATTTTTTTAATTTTTGTCCGTCTGTCTGTCTGTCTGTCTGTACCTTGGCAGCGCACCACGCCGAAAATAATCAATGATTTCGAATGAAATTTGGTATGATTTGAGTTCATACTTCGAGGTAGGACATTGGATACATTTATCCCGAAAAAATTAAGTGTTCCTGCAGGATAGGAATGGAAAATGATTTAAAAGAACACGTAGCACGCTGAAACTATTGGACGGATGTTGATGCAACTTGGCACAGACATAGTTTATAAGATGAGTGAAAATTATGGATACAGTATGTACCGAAAAAATAAAGGGTTCCTGTGGGATATGGGTCCAAATTCTGTACATTAAAGATGTTTTTTTTTTGTTGGAAGTTACTCTATATTCGATAATGAAACCTAAACTGTATGTTTTTTCATTTTTGTCTGAATGTCTCTCAGTCTGTGTAGGCGATGGTTCGCAAGGTCTACACGATGTAGTATGATGATGATAGTTGATGATGTAGTTCAGGTTCCTGGTTCGATGTGGACTGTAGTTCAATTAAACACTGTTGCTTGTTCAAGTTCCGTTGACTTAATGGTTGTATCCAATATTTATTTCAGAAACTTATCGCTATATATACATTTATACGCTAGTACAATTAGTGCGGTATATACGCCGCAGTTAAAAGGGGCGTGGCTTCACATTTCTTGTTCTCGGTGTTCATGCTGTCGCGGGCAGGCTCAGCGTCCAAAACATCTCTCCCCCGGCGCAGCTCGCGTAGCCTCTTCTTCCCTTAGCAGGACGGCGAGTTTGCTGGTAGGGCGTCGGAAGGTACCGCTCTTGGTTTTCACGTCGGCGACTCAAACGCCGCCATCTGGGCCGGGAGAGGTGCACTCAACAATCCCGATTAGCCAGACGTTCCGGGGCAGCGTGTGGTCGACCACGACCACGATGTCGCCGGCTTGCAGTTGTCGTCGGCGGTCAGCTGGGTCCCCCCGTGGTACAAGCGCTGGGACGTATTCCCGCAGCCAGCGCTTCCAGAAATGGTCAGCGAGCGCTTGGCTTGCTCGCCAAGTTCGTCGGTCAGCTTCATCGCAGGGGCCTGTGGTAGGTAGGCCGATCGATGACCCCAGCAGGAAATGGTTCGGTGTGAGCGCTTCTGGGTCGAGTGTGTTAGATTACTACTTATTGTAAATATAGAAATGTACAAAAATAATACTTGGTACATGTAAATGTTATGTATCCAGCTTTCAGAACGAATTCTGAAGCGAAGTATTGACTACTTTAAAGAAAAGTAAAGTACCACGTGTAAACTTACTATGTATGTCATCCATCACTATGAAATATCTGTATTATTATGCCATAATTATTATAATGTATTCCAATACAACTATCAGACATGACTAATGTAATTAATAAAGTAAATGGTAGATATTCGTTGATCTGTTTTCAAACTACTCAAATAGCTCGGACGATGTCGGTAGTCTTTGCCTCGGATGACTTCTGACAGCGTCGGATGTTCGAAAATGTTATATAAAGGCTCTCTCGACTTGGCAATGTTTTCGCCCTCCGTAGACGTCCCCGCGATGTCCTGGACGATCCGGACGACGCCATCGCAGTCAAAGTACTGGCAGCGATGGCCTCGTCCAATTCGACCACCTCTGGCAACCCGCCAGGGGGTATCAACACACTTAGACACAGACACCGACCTCGCCGGCGAGGTCGAAGGTCCCATAACACATAGTCAGATATTATTCGCTTTCGAGTTTCTTGCCGATTCTTCTCGAAGGCGTATTACGAATCGGCGGTCAGTTATAAAAATCAATGAAAGGGCACCTAGCCATTGTTCAGGGCCCCCTCGATCACTACTTAACGGTAGCGATCCAGGGGTGTTTAGTTCGTTACCCCCGTAATCAGACGGCCGTCCAAGCCGAGGGCCGTACCCCCTGGGTACCCTCGTGCGGGTCGTCTAAAATTTAACTTTGGCGTGCGCCTTCTGCGTCACGCATTGCGGCGGAGTGCTTGTAAGCGCCCGCCCCACCGTCCGGTTCAAGCTGTAGAGGCCAATAAGGCCAACAGCATTAGTCATTCCTAAAAAAAAAAAAATGGCAATGTTTAATATTCTTGTGGCCGCCGCACCGAGAGGACCTTGGCAAGTTAAGTGCTTTTCTTTTACACTGTTATGCTGCTTATTTGTAACCGTGTAATTATTACTGTGTATTTGTTATTGTGTATCACTTCATTGTGGGGTGATGAAATAATCTATAAGATTATAGTTAACGGGATTATCATCCATTTGATTGTGTTTAAATGCTGTTTCCGAAGTTATTATGCCTAGTGTAACTAAGGCAAATATAAATGTTTGTTTGTGACCAATTATCACATTTAAATTGTTCTATAGTGTAGTAGTTTCTATAGTGGTGTATTCCGTATCCGGTGTTAAATTGAGTAAACAATATACAGAATGGCAAACCTATTTCCTTGTTTTTATTAAATATTCCTTAAGTTATTTATTCTGTAGCTGTAGCTACTAGATACTATAGATACCAACAATAGTATATAGTACCTTGCTTTTAATACTAGGTGCAGATAAGTTTTATCTCCTACTCGACAAACCTGACCAACTGAAGGCTAACATTGGTTTTTCGTGGGCGCGCGGATCTGCGCGCGCACCTCAGCCGGTACGCGGTGCATTGCGGTGTTGAACCCCAGCTCGTCTCTGTTGGAGTCCCAGCAGAGCCCGAGTATCTTGCTCTCAGGGCTCCCTGCTCCCAACTGAGTGGGCGTAGTCGCTCGTAGCTCTGGCGGTACGTCTCGTAGCACGTTCTTAGGGTTTGATTTAAATCTGGTGTAATTGGTATCTATACCGGTGAGTTAGAAGCCGAGCAATTGATAAAAGTATTTTTGACGGCTGAAGAAATTTTGTTCATTTGAGGACCAATATACCAACATTTGTTTGCACATTGTTCCTTGAATAGCACATTATGGTACTTTGAACCTAAAGAAAAGACCACGCGTGCGAAGCCGCGGGTACACCTAGTATACATATATACTTATTGTTTATAAAAATAAATAAATATAAATATATTCGGGACATTTCCACACCAATTATCTAGCCCCAAACTAGGATACCCTGTGCTATGGGCACTTAATAACGGATAAACATACATAGATAAGAATATTACATCCAGGACTCGGAAACAAACATTTCTGCTCATCACACAAATTATTGCACCTTGCAGAATTCGAACCAGCGACCGTTCGATTTCGTACCTAGGATCTCTAGCCACGAGACCAACCGGTCGTCGGTGTTTTGTTCTAGATATAGGTAGTTAAGCCTTTGAACAAAAATTTACTCCTGTTTAGGTTTCCATAGTCAAACAACGAACCTTAATATTAGTTTCGCCATGTCCGTCTGTCCGTCTGTCTTTATGTCACAGCCATTTTATTCAAACACTAATATGGTGTTTAATGTTTCGTTTATGTTGGTGCCCATTTATTTCACGCCCTGGGTCTTGAACATATCCTCCACTGCGTTTGTAAACAGTTTCAGGGACATTACATCCCCCTCTCTTACACTGATAAGTGAATTAGGCTGGGCTGGGCAGCATTTGGGCAACTTGGTAAAGTATTCTCATCGCCCATCCCACATTGCCTGAAGACACAGTCTTCAAACAGTGCGTCCTACTCTTGCTGACATACCGAGCCAAAACTTAGACACTGACTGTGAGGCTGGTTCTCTAATTCATGATCGCTTAGCATGCTATGGAACGAGCTATGCAAGCGGTTACCCTAAGGGATCGCATCCGAAATGAGATGATCTGGCAGAGGACGAAAGTAACCGACGTAGCTCGAAGAATTAGCAGGCTGAAGCGGCAATGGACCTGACACATATGTCGAAGAACCGATAATCGATGGGTAGGCGAGTTCTTGAGTGGAAACTACGTGTAGGCAAACATGGTGTAGCGCGCCCTCCGGCTAGATATAGCAACGATCTGCTTGTAGTAGCTGGCAGCAATCACATGAGAAGAGCCGAAGATTGGGCTCAGTGGCGCGTATTAGGAGAGGCCTATGTCCAGCAGTGGACGAGTACAGGTTGATGATGAGCCGACCAAGACAACACATTTTATGCCCGCGTTAATTCCATAGAGACATAATCCAATCGTAAAACCAGGTTTGTTGGCGTATAACGTAAAAATTACTGTGCCGATTGCAATATTTGCAATGCGGTTTTCACAGTTGAAAGCTTACGGTCCTGGTTACGGAACTCTAAGTCTGCGTGTCCGACATGCACTTGGCCGGCTTTTTATACAATTCCATGGTTCAATAAAACGGTATCTTACACACAGGTAAGCCCAGAGTTCTGACTTTCAAAACGGTTTTATTTAGCTTGCCCTGTTTATTGTTGTCGTTTTTTGGGTCAAAATTAGTATCAGAATTAGAGGTACATACCTCTAATTCTGATGACAATAAAATTACAAGTATTCAGTATCATTGTAAACCCAAGATAGCCGCCGCCACAAAATGGCGGATTACATATTTTTTTCAACCCCGCAATATATGTATCAGAGAAAGGGCGTAACTTGTAAAATACAGAGCACCATGAAAATTACAAATCCAAGATGTCCACATCAAAATGGAGTTTTTTTTATCTCCTCAATATTGGTATCAAATGAAAGGGCTTGACTATTAGAACACAGTACACTTTAAAAATAACTAAATAAAAAACAAAAAACTTGAAAATAAGATAAGTGAATTAAAAAATATTTAATTAAACGGTTTCATCGTAAAGCTAAAAAAACAAGCACTAAAAGCTAAAAAATAAAATAAAATCATGGGGCGTAGCCTAACCTGAGTAATATAAATCCGACTCGTTAAACGATTTTATTGAATTTTCTATTTTAGTACATTCTCTTCTTTTAAAAAAATGTTTAAGATCGACGTTTGATCATCTCTCCTGATGGTAAGCGACGATATAGCGATGATGGAGCACGCAGGTTTAGAACATACCTTTTCACTTTTTTGTCCTTCTAACACCTAGGTAAGTATTAAATCCACCTCACCTAATTTTAAATCAAGTCTTAATTTAGAATCAAAACTTCTAATCCCAAACTAATACCTGATCTAAAATTAAGTAAGGCTACGGTGCAATCTTATAAAACTTTAATTCTGGACATTCCTGTTAAAATAAAAAATAAAACGTTAAATCAATGTTCACTTCTAGACGCCTAGTTTATAACCAAGATTAGAGGAGTTTATTCAAGTACCTATACTTTACTTAATTCTTATTAGAAGTAAGTTTAGGTACACTCACTTTTTTTTATAACTAGTCAACACGCAGAACCGTTTTCATTACAGGACGGGAACAATCAGCAGGTTCATATCGCATTTTATATTTTCTATATAAATGGGTTCATTATATAACTATCAACGGTTTCTCTCATTTACTGTAAGAAAACGCTTTTCAATTTCTATTGTTTTATTCTCTAAAAAAAAAACTACCGAAATAAATGGGCCCGTTCATAAAACTAAAATCCATTTATTAGATATCTAATTATACGAGAATAATTTAATATACAGGAGATATTTCTCCAGTATCTGGATTTAATATCTCTAATTTACCGTATAAGACAGTTATTGTCTATAAATTACAGCACATGCTGTGAATGAAACGAAACAGATTACGCAAAGCGTCGCGCGAGGAAGTTCTCGTCGGAAGTAGTTTAGGCGGGCGGAAGCTTGCGGCGGTAAGATGGCGCCGTTTCCGGTACCATTCTGTTGTTTACGCTGTCGCTTAGGCGTAGCAAGGCAGAGGCGGTTCAGAGATACGAACCCCCAGCCTCAGAAATGAAAAATATCGAAGGTTGTATTGTAAGTACAAGTAACATACGAAAGCTCTATCTCGAAATATCCAGGCGTAGGATAGGTTTGTTTTTACTTTGGCAAACTATCCCCACTCCCCCTTTTACTTGAAACCCTGACTACATCCAGCCCTGGGGTGTTTGCTTTGTTCGGTAATAAGCTAAGTTGGCCCCTCTTTGTTAGTGAGCGTGTTATTATGTTGGTATGTTTTGATGGAAACGACTATACAGAATATTCTTATGACTCTATACTTTTGATACTAAAAGAGAAGAAAGTAAAAAATATATTTGTTTTTTTACTTTTATAGGCGAGTCAATGTTGCTCTGAGGTTAAACCTCCAAAAAAAGAACATTAGTAAAAAACTACTTTGACTATTTTGAACCATCAACTGTAGTGAAATTTATATGGGACCACATCGAAAGTCTACTATTTCAAGTATCATCCAAATGGGTCCAGAAATCTCGGAGTATTGAGTGAACTTGGACACAATATAATCATAAAATCGAAAAACTTCTCCGGTAGTCGACAAAAAACCTAACCAAATAGATTTATTCTACATTTCGCAGATTAAACAATAGAAAATATATTTAAATAATAGTTTTACTTATTTTTTCCATGCTATTTTTATATTACTCGTAAATGTGAATTGTTAGTTTATTTTATTTGTGTTACTTTTGGTGTAGTAAAGTGTTATCTATCTTTTGTGCACATGTGGGCAAAGTATACTCTTATGTTATTTTTTCTTACATGTAAATCTAGATTCTTGAATATAAAACTATGAGTCAATCAGTTGTAGCTTTCAAACAAGTTTGCCAAGCTTAATACCCTAAGTACTGTGTTGTGACCATAATTATAATGTTACCGTATTTCTTAAGCTGCAGTCAGTTTGGATAGTCAACACATTTGTCAGAAATTTTGATCATATCGTGTCTCATGACTATTTCTAACTGATATAACCGTAAATTATTGAATTTATTTGAAAACTAGCTGTGCCCGCGGCTTTGCCCGCGTGGTCATTTCATTTAAAAGTAGCCCATACGTTTTATTCTAGGACCAAAAGCCAAACCATCACCAGACCAGTTGTAGGTTTGGTTCAGGTCCAGAGGACCAGGTGTACAAAGTACAATATTATACTACATTTCTTCAAAATTCGTTCAGCCGTTAAATAGTTTTTTATCGATTGCTCGGCATCTAATCATCAGAATAAGGCACTGCCTTGCCTTTTTATAACGCATATTCACTCCGTACTTCACAGAATATGCGTTATAACACACTTGCACTTCTATGACACTTCATAGAAGTGCACGTATTGCAATGATATAAACGCATATAATAAAATATGAAATAAACGCATATAATACAATATGAAATAAACGCATATAATACAATATGAAATAAACGCTAGAATAAACGCACCGCGTTCCACCGCAAGGCAGTGCGTGCAAGGCCTAAGATACCAAGTACCCCAGTTTTTAAATCAGTCGCAAGGGCTTGAGAGAAGGAGGAGGAGGAGGTAGCGTTGCCAGAATGTTACTTTTGTAACATTTTACGTTACTTTTGACCCTCTCATGTTACTTTTATGTTACATGACTATAAATTTTACTTTTACGTTACTTTTACGACTAAAACAAATATAATATTCAAATTTTATCCAGCATTAAATAAATAATCGTGAAACGGAACGCACCAAAGGAAGTTTTTGTTCGTCGTGTTGGCGCCATATAGTAACAAATACATCAATGGTTGGCGCATAAGATTTTGAGCCATCTTCGTCTCGAATTGGATCAATCGCGAATAAGTTGAATTGTTGCTATGAAGGGTAGCTATGAAGCCTTTTTGACCGCGTGAGCGCGAAGCGCCTCCGTTTCAGCTTGAGCAAAAATGCTTTTGTATGTGTTTCCGTCTGCCCGGCTGTTCTCCTCTACAGGTCGCATTTCTCAACCTATCTAGACGAAACTTAGTATACCTACAGGTTTAACAAATCTTAACACATTTTTGGGACTTTTGATTAGGGAGGGGGGTTATTCCTCCAAAAATGGGCATAAAGGGGTCTGAACAAGGTCTGACGTCTGGACTTACGAAAGAATTTTTACCCAAGCTGAAACGGAGATGCTTTGCGCTCGTCCGGTCAATAAAGTGCCATATTACAGTAATAGAGTCGTTTCCTACATTAAATAAGATAATTTTACTTTTCTCGTGAAAATGTTGCTTTTAGAGCTGTCTCGTGTTACTTTTGACTATCGGCCACTGGAAACACTGCCTGGAGGTTGTGCTAGTGCTAATGTGAGACAAATCCGAAATACTTTATGAATTTTAATTTAGCGGCACCCTTGGTTGCAGTGAATGAAATGCTTGCGTGTTTTAAGGTCAATCAGCGCCATCTAGTTAAATCAGAGGGAGAACTTTGATGCCTTTGGTTTATTCGCTTGAGTTGGACCATTACTTTGGATATATCCCATTATATATATTGTTTTCAAATAAAACTTGACGGTTTACTTCAGGAAAATACAGAAGCCTTAAAAAAAACAAAGAAAATGTAAAAAAATGCATAAATGCTTATAAATATTGAGCCAAAACATTTATAGCAGTGTGTGGATTCGTTTCATGTGCCTCTGGGTTGCAAGCCAGACACCGCTTACACTGTGCCACTCTAACTTGTGGTATGAGCACCGAATTTACAGTACCATTTTATAAACGGATGTGCTATTATTATTCCTTACAAATTAACATAACTTTAGACTCATATCCCACAGGAATCCCGTATTTTTTCGTGATTCAAAGTATTATTGATTTTAACACATAATATAAACTTTGACTGTGCTAAGTTACATCAAAATCCGTCAGGTATTTTCATCGTTATAATTGTTTTTTTAAATAACTTTCAACCCCTATCCTGCGGGAACTATTGTTTTTTTCTGGATAAAAAGTAAAAAAAAAAGTAAAATTCCAAATGTTAATCCATAACATAAGCTATGATTGTGCCAAGTTGCATCAAAATCCGTCTGGTAGTTTCTGCGTGATGCGTGTTCAAAGAGACAGACAGACAGACAGACAGACAAAAAATAAAAACTTATCCTTTTTGCACTCCATATCGATTTTGAAGTTTATCTCAATTATAATTTTCAAAAAATATTTAATGTACAGATTTAGCCCAGTTACAGTTTTATTATAGTATATAGATATATATAGATAGATAGATAGATAGAACTATTTTAATTTTTCAGAAAAGTTTGTATTTAGAATGGGCAAGCGAAAAATCAAAGGAGATGTATTTTTTTTGTATGGGAGCTTGCACCAACTGCTGTACACCATGTCATAAAACAGCAAACATATAACGAAATTCGAAGTAGGCACACAATTTAACTAGTAACGGGTGTAAAAGCAAAACATTTTTAACGTTGTTAATTATTGCAAATTGCAACACACTGCCAGAAATGTCAGTGTCAGTAACTGACAGCATGAAAGCACATGCAAAAACGGCCGTCAGTAGCTGTCAAGCGTCAATCAACGTCGTTATTTTTTGGTAACAGTCATGGTAGCAGGGCAGCAGTATTTTACCGAAAAAACATATGTTTTGCTTTTTTTCAGCGCCACTCATTTTTTTTAAAGTACTTTTCAATAAATAAAGAATTATTTTTTAACTTGTACAAGTTGTACAGCCTATAGCCCAGTATTACAGGAAATGTATTCTGGTCAAGGCATCTTATTCGCTATGCGGCAAAGCGAATAAGCGCACTGGGCCTATGTCTAAAGATTTTGAATTGCTATGCCACACGAAATTCCTTGCCGAAAACGCATTACGACAATTGCCGAACAATACCACGAAGATATCGTAACGCGGCGCGTTACGTGCGTGAATGGTCAAAGCGAATAAGGGCCCACACCTTTAGGGACTGAATTTTAACAAATCTTTCTGATCTAGAAGGCAAATTATGTATATATTTGGCAAATATAAAATAGGTTTTTGATATGGACAGTACTCAATCCACTAGAGTTCCATTTACGGAACTTGTAGAAACTAATTACCCAAAAGTACCGTTGACGGAACTAGTGGAAAAAAAAGCCTCACTAGTTCCGTCACGGAACTTCTCTCATGGAACTACTGGGAATAAACGAGAGAAATATATGTGGAAAATTTCATTTTGTTAGTTTTATAGCTTTGGATATTCGTGGTATTTACTTTTTATGGACATAGATTTTAGACAAATAGTGGCTAAAAAGAGATAAAAAAACGGCTAAAAATCTTCGACAGCGCATCCAATTCCGAAACTAAAACCCATGAAATATAAGATCAGAAATACTTCGACTTTCGGTCTGTTTTGTAGCACCGCCCCCGCCCCGTGCCATTCATTATGTAACATCTCATTTGACAAGTTTCACAACCAAGTGAAATTAGCAGAAATTCAATTAGGTTCTTATATAACTCACATCAAGCAAGCTTCAAATAGAATGAATTAATAAGTTAGTAATAAATTGAGCTTCATCGTTCGTCCTCAAATAGAAGTTTCATTGGAAAAATCTAGATTGCTTGTGACACTGGAGCAAATCGGAAATCGGATCTCGTTTGCGTATATTGAAAGTATATACAACAACAGTACGCACAGGTCGGGACTGCTCGCGTATAGTTTCAATTTGAACTAAGCATGGGTTTTTTAGAAACTATACATGGTTATTACGCTTTTATCGGGTATATTTTCCAACTAGCCGTACCCGCGGCTTCACAAGCGTGGTCATTTCTCTAGGTTAAAAGTACTCTATGTGCTATTCCAGGACCAAATAAATGAAAATACCAACATACCAACATTTGATGAAAATTTCTTCCGCCTCGTTTAAAATATATTTATCAATTGTTCGGCTTTTTCTCATCGGATTGAAATATCAAGTACCTCAGTTTTTAAGTCAAACCTTAAGCTATCCAACAAAGAAAACCGCATCGCAATCGGTCCAGTAGTTTTTACTTGATGCGCGAACAAATAAACTTACAGACAAAAAGACAGACTGATACGTTTTTTTAAAATGTTATATTCTTGTTCAGTAGCTTATTTTAAGTACCCTCGACAATTTTTTTCGTACCTATTGCTTCATTATACATATGTATCGATATTTTTTTATTTTAAAATTAACATAAATTTGGACCCCTATCCCACAGGAACGCTTTTTTTTAGGATAAAAAGTATCCTCAATTTTTTTCCCATCATATAAACTATGACTGTGTTAAGTTGCATAAAAATCCGTCTAGTAGTTTCAGCGTGATACGTGTTCTTCTAAATAACTTTCAACCAATATCCTGCGGGAACCCTTTAATGTTTCGGGATGCAAAGTATCCAATGTCTTACCTCGTAGTATGAACTCAAATCATACCAAGTTTCAGTTGAATTCATTCAATAGTTTCGGCGTGATGCGCGGTCAAGAAGTACAGACAGACAAAAAAAAAACATTTTTAGAAAAGCCTCAAATTTTGAAAGCAAGGTATCAATAAATTCGTCTTCATCGGATGAGTGTCATATGCTATTTTTTACCCGACTGTGTAGTCGGGTTTCAGTTTTTGAACTTATGTGTTGTACATTTGGCACATTGGGTGTTTTTTGCCCGCAACTACGTCGGCGCAGGCTGCAGTTTATGGTGATAAAAAGTATCCTATCTCCTTATATAGGATTCAAACTATCTACATGTCAAATTTGATCAAGATCGGTTCTGTGGTTTAATCGTGAAAAGGAACAAACAGACCGATAGACACACAGAGTAACTTTAGCTTTAATAAAATTAGTATGGATATAATAAAAAAGTTTATACATCTTTTTTTTCAATTAACAGCTTACACTAATATTGTATCCGAAAAATAGTAGTGTCAGAACCATAGCCCTAGAATCATAATGGACGGAGGGAAAGCTAAGGTAGAGTGTCCATTTTACGCTACCTTAGCTCTTATTCTATGAAAATTTTAAATCCTCAGTTAATTATCACCACGAGTTTATTTTATGTCGTTAATAATGTGTATTCTTAATATGAAATACATTTTTGCTTTGAAACTTCGATATTTAAGATAATAATAGCAGGTAAAAACATACCTGTGAAATGTTAATTCCGGATCTTTTACTCAACCTTTTGCTGTTCTTGATGGACAAAACACAGCACAACACAACATAGTTTCACTATTTTGCTAGAATGTCTAGTCTTAGCAAAGATATTTCAGTAGAATTTTACTTTATAAGCACACAGGCTGCAATGTTGTAGAAGGTCAAAACTGGACACGAGGCGAAGAATGGCCGGCGGAGCTATAGCTCTATCCATTCTGATTCTACGTCCATGGTTAGAACTGTTAATTCTTCTGTGATACTGTGAACTAAACCCGGACTCATAATCTGCATGACAGACCGGTCTATTGGCAACGGCAGGGGCCGAGCCGGTGAATGTGCGATTGCATTGTACGGGTGTATTTCTATGTAATCGGTGGAATGCATATCTGTTCCTTCATTTTCAAGCAATAAACATGAAGGTCTAAAACATGTACATCATCAAAGTAACAGAAAAACACAAAAAAACTTCTCATTTTTTTAATAGCTTATGTTACTCGGGGTGATGTAAGGATTACGATACTCCATACATCCAAATCTGTTCAGGCATTTAAAAGAACATACATAATATAAACCTACATTCATACTATGAACCCTGAAAACATTACACGCCTTTTGTTTGGCAGTCGTGTAAAATGATGGAATCTACACCGTTGTACAAACGAGCAAATGCAAACAGCAAAAATTTAATGTAATGTGTGTAAATGTATTTTTTTTTTTTTTTTTCCTCTTTATTTTGCATGGGAGTTTTATCAGCATTCTGATAATGTCACCCCCGTATGGCAGATCATCTAATATTGTATACTATAACCCATAAATAGGTATTTATCTACCACCAAAAAGAAACAAGTACAATTTGAGCAGTATCCCGGCCCCCTCCGATGAAGGAGAAGCCAAGATACTGTTACAAAATCCCATCCCATTACTTAATACGAATGAGCTCTGACGCAACGCCTGGTTTCGAACACATTCCATCAGAACATGTTGGACGTCTTCAACCATACCGCATTCTGAACAGTTAGGCGAGTCTGACTTCTTCATCAAGAATTTAAACTTATTAGATGGAATGTGTCCGGAACGGAGTCTCAACATTGCCACCACGTGTTTACGACTAATCGGTATCATATCGAACCATGGGTAGCGAGGAGGTTCACATTGTATTGTTTTATACCATATTCCTTTAAATAACGACCGCTCATCAAAATATTCACGCCAACTGAGTCTACACATATCCTTAACTTTACCCAACAGTTCACTGTGTAACGGTGAGCATCTGTAGTGAATACCATCATTAACGGCCTGTTTCGCCGCTCTGTCTGCCTCCTCGTTACCCATAATGCCAATATGCGAAGGTATCCACTGCACAACTATTGTTTTATTTAAGTCGCGAAGTTTGCAAATGGAATCTAGGATGCTATAGGCTATCGGGTGACCTCGAATGTTCGAGGTTAACGAAGCCAAGTGTAAAAGTGCACTTTTTGAATCAGATAGGATGACAAATTTGCTACTGCCAATAGTAAAAGCGTAAGACAGTGTTTCTAAGATAGCTATTAGCTCACTATGCATTATCGAAATATCAGTGTCTATTTTGAATTTAGCATATGTTCCTATTTGAGGGTCAAAGAATGCCGCACCTGATCCAGTTTCATCCTTAGATCCATCGGTATACAGTTGGTAATATGAACGATATTTAGTATTGATCAAATTGGTACAAGAATTTCGAAGCTCCGATATATTACTCCGTCTTTTAGACGTATTCATTGTATCTATACCTACTACAATATTTTCCGATAAATCGAAGCTACTTATCCAGGTATCTAAGGAATGTATTTGTAGTTTACTAACCGAATGAATGTGATTGTATTTGTAGGTTGTATTTATTGTAACTAATAAAGGTATTTTTTTTCTTGCCCAGTAGTTACAGTGGATAACATCGCTAAGTTGTTCTATAACATTTATATTTATATTCTCATTAATAGATTTAGACC
Organism: Alsophila aescularia; assembly: GCA_946251855.1. Lineage (NCBI taxonomy): Eukaryota > Metazoa > Arthropoda > Insecta > Lepidoptera > Geometridae > Alsophila > Alsophila aescularia. Next base: position 17,397,825 of record OX276375.1, on the reverse strand, counting down.
TCAACCAAAATTTGCCAGCTAAGTACTTCCTACGGATATACAACGGTTGAAGGCATAGCTCACTTTCCATAACGTGGATTGGGGTACTCTTAATGAAACCTCCTATGACCCTCATTACCTGATTTTGTACTAAGTTAAGTTTATTCAGATGGGTTTTAGCACTAGTGTCGTATAGAAAACTACAATAGTCAAGTCTGCTGCGAATAATTGCAATGTAAAGTCGTCTGAGGTGTTTAGGATGTATTCCCCACTTCGCTCCAGCAAGCACTTTGAAAACATTTAAAAATTTAAGGGTTTTGTCCCTAATTTCATTAATATGTCTACCCCACCTCAAACTCCTATCTAACCACATACCTAAATATTTTACACTATCAACTTGTTCAATTATATTATTATCTATATTTATATTTATATTATGCCTTGATCTACCTTTACTAAACACACATATTCTAGTCTTTCTATGTGAAATGCTAAGGCCTAGTCCATTCATGATATTGCAGAAAATATCTAAAGCGTTTTGTATATCTACTACTGCAAGGGATATGTTTTTGTTTGAGCTATAAATAACAAAATCGTCCGCATACTGGGTTATAAATACTTGTTGGATGTCATGGCAAATTTTGATTGTGGCAACGTTAAACAGTATTGGGGATAAGGGGTCGCCCTGTGCTATACCTATTCCTGTTGTTCTACAAAGGGTTTCATTATCACTTAATTGTATTTCTAGATTGCGCTCATGGAGGAATTGCCATATGTATTTGCAAAGTGCAGATCCCACTCCAAGGCCGTCCAAAATACTTGTAAGACTATACAAGTTCACATTATTATAAGCGTTGTCAATATCAACAAAACACCCTAAAGTGGAATAGCTTTTGGTAAATCCAATCTGTATACGAGTAACTATTCTAGATAAATTGTCTAGACATGATCGTGATTTTCTAAACCCCACAGTTTCCTTTGAAAAACAGTCATTTTTCTCTAAAAACCAATCCAGCCTCCGAGAAATAATTGAATGTAATATTTTACAAGGGCATGACAGCAAAGCAATAGGTCTAATGGCCGCTGCCGATTGGTTTTCATGAACAGGTTTCGGTACAGGAACTATATTTATCTTCTTCCATTGATAAGGAACGAACCCCGAGGCTAAAAATCTGTTGTATATAGAAACAAGTATCACTTTACCTAATTTAGGAAGGTTATTGATCATCGAGTATGATATGTTATCAGCACCTGGTGATGTATCTGATCGTTTAATACAGTTATCTAGCTCCTGCACCGAAATTGGAGAACTCAATTGGTGATTAACTGAAGTAAAAGTAGGTATATCGGGAGACACAAAATCTGGAGTTAGACTTCTTAACAATAATACTAATTTCTCATTATCTACCACAGGTCTAGTTGTTTTGTATCCTTTGAGCCATTTCATACGGAGCCACATTTCACTGGATGAAGTGACGTTATCAATATTATCACAGAAAGCTTGGAATGACTTGGTTCTACCACGACGAATAACCCGCTGGGAATCGGCAACTTTATTCTGCAATACAACTAGGTTCTCAGGGGTAGGGTTTCTTCTAAATTCTGCAAGGGCTTTGCGGCGAAGAGCAACAGATTTAGACAAATCCTGTGACCAATATGGTCTAGGCGAAAATTTATCATATCTTATAGGATTTCTGTAAATTCTGGTAGTCGGTATAAATTCATCTGCAGCTCTATTTATAATTTCGATCAGACTGTCGTAAGCATTCTGATTTCCTGTCGGTACAGTGTGATTACTTAAATCCTCTTCTATTTTAAGTCTATACCGTGTCCAATCTGCTTTCCTAAAATTCCGTCTTTTTTTGAAAAAGGTAGATGGCATAACATCTATACTAATCTTCATAACTAAATGGTCGCTTCCTAAATTCTCATTAATAACCCTCCAATTAAATTTAAGGGCAACATCTACCGATGCTGTTGATATATCAGGGGATGTTTTTTGATTCTGACCATTTACGAGCTTTATCCGAGTATGACTACCATCGTTTAAAGTGATAAAATTATTGTCCAACACTGAGTTTGAGAAAATTTGTCCCCCTCTGGTGTCTGTCTTGGTTGACCAATTGGGATGGTGACCGTTAAAGTCTCCAGCTATTATTGTTTTTCGAGTCAGTTGTGAAAAAATATGGTCCCAGTCACTCGCAGTGGTTCTAACAGAGGAAGGGCAATATATCGACACGACATTTTGTACATGTTCACAATTCTGAATTACAACATGAATTAATTCAATGCCTGTGTTAGAGATGTTCATATTACATTGCTGTGCTTTTACTGACCAGTGTGTTAATATTGCTACTCCACCATATCCATCACTACGATCTGATCTAAATATATTGTATCCACTAATGCGAAAATTGCTACCTGTATCAAACCATGTTTCACTAATTATTGCAATGTGGATCTTCTCTTGATATAATAATGATTCAAATTCAGTGCTCTTTGGTCGAAGGCTTTGCGCATTCCACTGCAGTATATTCACTACAGTGGAATGCGCGTTATGTCCATCAGTTATTTTTAGGGCGTGACTATCCATACTTGCTTAGAAGACTTAAGCAAGACAAATCAGAAAGGTAGTTTACAACCAATGATATGAGCCCTTCAAACATTATTATAACGCTGTCTTTCACTTTCTCTTCCCATGATAAGTCTTTTTCTAGTATCTTCTCTTTCAACTTGTTTAACAAAACCTGCCAGGATATTTTCTCTTTATTCCTCTCTCTTTCCTCACTAGTAGGCTGCTCTCTTATGGAACTTTCATATTCACTGGCTTCCAAATTTTCGTCTTCATTAGTATAACTCTTTTTCTTACTCTTTTGTTTAGTCCTTTTCAGTGATTTATCAATTTTATCTCCTTTTGTTTTTACCACGTTTGCATATGTCTCAATTTGTTTGTGACTGGTGCTTGCTTCAAGCTGGATTGGTTCGTTCAGTGTAGTGTTCTTGGACCTTGTAGTATGTGTCAGGAAAACGTGTTCAGGCATAGGTGGAGTCGGTAGATATAGGTTGTTATTTGCATATTTATAAGAGCAATTATACTCCGCCATCAGTTCACGTAATTTCTTCTCCTTTATAAATATAGGACAGGTTTTTGATAGTGCCATATGTTTTCCTCCACAATTGTTGCACGTAAATGAAGTAACTTCACAGTTAGCGTGGTTGTTGTCTCCACATTTTGGACAGACCGGCTTAATTGCAGAGCAAATTCTAAGTGTATGTCCAAATCTCCAGCAATGAGAGCACTGCGTAACCGGGTACACATACGGGCTGACATTGTTTCTAGTGCCAAACAAGCGTACGTGCGTTGGTAAAGATGAACCTTTAAAACAGATGCGTACCGATTCACTCGCTTCCCACCGGCCGTCAAAACTATTTTTGCGTTTCAATCTCTTTACACCCATAATTAATGTCTCACTACCTAGACTTTCTAATATTTCTTCGTCAGTAAGGTCTAAATCCATGTCTTTAATGACCCCATAAGATTGATTAACCTCCAAAGTTTTTTGGCATTTAAATCCATTTTCATTAAAACATTTCGTGTTCAAAAATTTATCAGCACTCCCTTCCTTACTGAATTTAATTAAAACTTTGAAGGAGTTTATGTATTTCACTCGTACTATATCTTCAATATTCTCGGCCTTTAGCGTCTTTGCCAACTTAAATTGTTTAGGTAGTTTCTCCGTATTAGTCAAAGACACCTCAATTTGTCCTTCCGATATTCTCGTTGATCCCTCTTTATCTGATGCTCGAGCAAAACGTTTCCCGTTTCTAATAACAGTAGTCCATATCTCTTCCTGATCGAATCCTCGACGTCTTTTGCACGATTTCTTTAATGTTTCTAAACTCATCCTTCTTTCCATATTTTCCTCCAAGTCCATGTCAACCAAATTATCACAGTTCCTGGTCATCTCTCCATATTTGTGCATTAAAATGCTTAAATCGTTGTCCTTATCTTCGTTCATTGTGAAAAAGATAAGCGCATTACCAACAATGCACTTGATCGCACGCGGAGCGAGCTGCCCGAACCGGTTTTAGGTACGTAAATCGAGCGACACGTCCTACAATAGGAAGCGCCCGCGCGCGACTGTGTAAATGTAAGCATAGCAAATGGCGACGGCGGCGTATTGGTGCGTGAGTGATAATTTGTGGTGTTTTGTGGTGATACACAATTTCATCTCAAAGGAGTGCATTGGTTTTGATTAACGCGACTAGCAAGGTTAGTCGTGTTAATCCTGTGTTAGTCTGCGATACAATCGGCATAACATGGTGTAAGTGTGTGCGTGAGGCTTGTGCGTACGAGCGGATCGAAAAATCTTGGGTGCTTCACTTTCGATTTGCCCGTAAAGACTATCATTTTTTTATCCTTCTTGGCAATGAACTAGGTATTATTATTATTATTATTATTATTATTCAGAAAATGAGATATCATCAATATAATTGTTTTAAATTTCTAATTATAAACCTTGTTTTCTATCAATATAATCTGAGATAATGTTGATTGCTCGCTGTAAGGAACGGTTGCAATGGAAACGAAATAATAACAAATCTGTCAAAAAACATCAAGAGCGTTGGTGTTATACTTTTGCAATTTTTTAAATATTTTATATCATTTAAATTATTTTCAAATTTTTGCTTTTTTCGCAATAAACTGTAGTCCGCGCGGACGAAGTCACGGGCGAAAGCTAGTATCACGTATTCTGTGAAAATTTCAACTATCTATTACAGTTCAAAAGATAACACGCCTTTAGAGTTAGGACAGAAAGACGGACGGCGCGGCGCCGGGCGTAGGCTCAGTAAAAGGACTCTGTTTGGGACCCTTTGGGCACGGAGGCCTGAAAAACAAAAGTACATAATTTGAAAAATTTTTTGATTGCTTTATTTGAAGAGAAGCATTGGTCGCGTCATGTAAAAATAACGCTGGAAGAAAGTGGAGGGGGTGTTTGTGCATGGGTACACTCGCGCACAAAAGTACTAAGCCTATTGTTTTAAATAATTATTAATTAGCCTTTCGCTACCAAATAGACCACCAAATAGACCGATAAATCGCCTAATGCGCAGCCTAACCGCCAGCGTTCTTTTTACATGACGCGACCTGTACCTATAATGAAAAAAACAAAAATGAAGATGCAGACGATCTTGAAGTTTGATGTAGACCCAAAACAATATTTATGAAGACGACAACTGCTTAACATGATGGGCCTCCCCCATTTTTTTTGCCATTTATGTCACGCTTGGCATGAGGCTTGGTGATCGCAGTAGTTGGTGATACTACACTATTATTTATTCTGTGATCACACACAGGATACAAAGCCACACCACAGAATAAACAATAGAACTACGACCATACATTGCTGCTTGCCAATTTCATGGATTCCCTTTGCTGGTTCTCATTCTCACAGCACCGGAGTATGAGAAGGCAAAAAATGTTTTGTGATAAATAAAATAAACTTTAAAAATAAGTAAAAACTGACTGACAAGTGAGTTGCTGTTATCCATTGAGGAGTTCCTCTGTATCTCCGAAGATCTTCATCAGATCTTCACCAAATTATATGTATGGGACCATACCTAAAGCATAACCAATTCTATAGAAAAAACTTCAAAATTGACGCACATTTGACGGAGATATCGCGCAACATACATACAAGAAAAAACATACGGGTGGAATTTAGAATCTACTCTTAAAGCCGGTTGATAAAAAAAAGAAAATAAATAATCTTAGTATATTCTGCTCTACCCGTGCTCTATCTAGACAAATTGGACGGAGCCGAGATTTTAATAAAATAAACAACAAATTAAATTTGAAGTTAATTTTATTGGTCTTACTTTTGACCGTACAATTCAAGCGAAGATAAAATAATGACAATTTGTACTTAGTAACTTCCTTATATAACTTTTATAAATGCGTAGGCGATTTCTAGTACATTCTTCATTTGCAATAACAACTAAGTAGTTACATTTCTTATACTTTAGCGAGAAAAAAATCTAAGTACATAAATGCTTAATCAGCTATGCGCAATTAAATCAAATCAACATGTAGAGTACCTCTGCTGCGCATTATTCATTGAAAAACAACATAAGTACGAAAAGTGCTTAATTGGTACTTTCACAATCAAAGGAAGTACCTACTTGTATGATTAAATATGTCGCAATTGGACTTCGGTAAACAACGGTGGGTTTGTGGTACATATAACTTCTCCACCCTGAGATTGAAAATTATCTGAAAGTTCAATAAAAGCACAAAAATCAATAAAGACACATTAAAATCAATAAATTCACATAAAAATCAATGACGGATAAAAATTAATTATGACGCATAAAAATCAATAAATTCACATAAAAATCAATTATGACGCATAAAAATCAAGAAATTCACATAAAATTCAAATAAAAACGCATAAAATATCAAAACATTCACATAAAAATCGATAAAGACATATAAAATCAATAAATTCACATACAATTCAATAAAAACGCATAAAACGTCAATAAATTCACATTAAAATCAATAAAAACACATAAAACGTCAAAAATTCACATAAAAATTCAAATAAAAACGCATACAATAAATCAAAAATAACAAGTGTATTGGCAATGTTTGTCCAAAAACACTAAGGGTCGAATAGCAGGGCAAGAATACGGAAAGTGAATGATTTTCGACTCACTTAAAACCGCTCGATCCCATGCCTCGGTGATTATTCCACTCGCTGAATTGTTTCTCAACTCCTTTTTCCAATACAGTCGTATTTGTTTGGTTCGGGTATTTTTTTTTGTGGATTTGTCAGGAACACACTGAAGTTATTCAGGACAGCTGCACCAAATATGTAGGTTGCGCCAGACAAATTATATTTCACAATTGTTGAAGTAAGCGCCGGACAAATTAAATTTCCACGACTTTAAAAAAAATACAACCGGCTGCGCCAGACAAATTGGACGGAGGCGAGATTTTAATAAAATAAACAACAAATTAAATTTGAAGTTAATTTTATTGGTCTTACTTTTGACCGTACAATTCAAGCGAAGATAAAATAATGACAATTTGTACTTAGTAACTTCCTTATATAACTTTTATAAATGCGTAGGCGATTTCTAGTACATTCTTCATTTGCAATAACAACTAAGTAGTTACATTTCTCATACTTTAGCGAGAAAAACATCTAAGTACATAAATGGTTATTCAGCTATGCGCAATTAAATCAAATCAACATGTAGAGTACCTCTACTGCGCATTATTCATTGAAAAACAACATAAGTACAAAAAGTGCTTAATTGGTACTTTCACAATCAAAGGAAGTACCTACTTGTATGATTAAATATGTCGCAATTGGACTTCGGTAAACAACGGTGGGTTTGTGGTACATATAACTATCTAATCAATAATTTTGACAACACTTGTATTATTGTCAACAAGCAAAAAGGTTTTCATTGCATGTTTGTAAATCTATTTTGAACTGCTTATCGATGTGATAGGATCCATTGCGATAAAAAATCGATAAGTACACGCAGTAAAGTCTCCAATGCAATGTTTTTGTAGAGTGTTTTTTGTCCACTCGATAGATAAAATGGACATACTGATATTTTGTTGCTGTATGAAAAAGACAGGATTAAAGGATTTTATCGCAATAATTAGACACGAGATCCAGAATGTTTGTCAGTGCAGTCTTATATACCAACTATACTGTTGACCAGAAATATTTCTTAGTGTGTTTTGGTTGTTCCGTGTCCTCCGCGCTCGCGTCTGCGTTGCGTTATAGACACCACAGAATGACTAAGAGCGATAGTAGCCTAACGGTTTACTAGCCCAATCCAACAATACCAGGTTCGATACTAGGCTAGACCAATGACTTTTCTAAGCTATGTGCGCAGTGAGGTTTCCATCGCTCCGTGCTTCGGAGGGCACGTTAAGCTGTCGGTCCCGGCTGTTATTGATTAATAGCAGTCATTAAACCATGTTAAAGGCCCTCAGGTGGCCTGACATACTCAGACAGCAGAGGCCAGCCACATACGACAAACAAACAAACAAACAAACAAACAAACAAACAAACCACAGAATAACTAATGGAGGGTAAGAACAAAGGTCAGTCAGATCAGAAGCTGTGATCAGAATCAATTTAAATCGGCTTACTTATTCAAAAGCATCTTAATAACTTTTAAGCTACTCGTCAAAAAGTATGATATTGTAGACCAAAAATAATTTGTACGAGAAATGTGGAAGATCCCACAACGTGATTAATAAAAGGAGTCGCTTTCATCTGCTGAACCAAATGAACCTAAATCAACATCATTATTTTACATCGGCAGCCTTCAAAGTAGGTATTCATAAAACTTTGTAATACCCACGTACAGATAAAATAAGATATCTGAATTGGGGATCAGAACAGAAGTTATGACCACAAGTTTGCGTCACCGTAATATTCACTTCATGAATGAATCAACTTCATTCAGTATATATCGAAATAATACTTCTGTGTCAATAAACATTCAAATACTTCTGTGAAATAAGTTTTTTGAAAAATCGTAAGATTATTAAAAAAAACAAAATTATATTGAAAATATTAACCAAAATCGGCTCCCGAGATGCATCACCTGTCCTGCTTAATATGCACCTTGAAGAGCAGGAGAAAAATTTTGGCTCCCATAGCGCCTTATGTGGCTTCGTAAACAAGCAAAAATGCCGGATTTGAAACTAAAATTCATGGAAGATTCATCAGGTGCATCTACACTCCGAAAAAGTCACTGTTTGATCTGGACTATTTTCTATGGGGCTACGTGAAATCTCTGGTCTATGGAGACAAACCACAGAACACTGCCGTCCTGAAGACCAACAAAACTGTCGTTCTTCGTGAAAATGGGTCTCTTTTATGCGAAGAAGTCTTCCAAAATTGGTCCACTAGGATGCACCACAGGAGGCGCAGTGGCCATTTGCCCGAAATTATATTCCACACATCGAATGCATAATAATATAAAAAAACTATTGAAGCAATATGACCAGAAATAAGTAGGTGGACCGAGGGCAGGGCGCGCACTTAAACTGTCTGTTTTATTTAATTTTAAAGTTCGAGCGCTATTAATGAAATACCCTCTAGTTCACGCGGACGAAGTCTAGTCCCAGCAAGTACCAAGCAAATGCATGGAATATAATTAAGAACAAAACAAAAACAACAAAAAACAAAAAGGTAGGTAGGTAGTCTGTACAATGAAGATAATTTAAAAAAAAAAACAGTCACGTGCATGTCAGACTCGCGCACCGAGGGTTCCGTACAAACTTAAGTTTTCCGTTGGAAAACTGTTGTTTTCATACATCGACATAGGTCGCGGTCAATTTACCAACAGGTCATTTTTTTTGTGTTACCTACAAATTTACGGGTTTCGTATTTTTCCTTTTACTTGTGCTATAAGACATTACTTCTTTACCTAAGATTGAAGTACCTGAGTACACCTAAGTATTTGATATTAATTTCAACTTGACGCCAACCACTCCACGCGTTCCTGAGAAAAAGGGTCTTAACAGACAGACAGAAAGATATATAGGTACAGACGGACGGACAACAAAGTGATCGTATAAGGATTCCTATTTGACCTTTTGAGGAACGGAACCATAAAAATGGTCTAGGGTACTTAAAATAAGCTAATGAACAAGTTTTTTTTTAATTGGATCTATTCTCTGAAAACAATAAACTTATTTATTAGGGCTGCCAAAATAGTAATTACTAAAGACTGTTTCCGGTACAGTTCTACTTTTATCGTGTAATGAAAAAACAATAAAACTGTATTTAAATTCGCTGGCAAACTCAGTTATCGTTCTGTCGTTTTTTTACGCGCTGAATAAACTATTGGTTTCTGACAATGAACTTCCATAATTTGCTTGCGTCGACATTGTTCTTTTCGGTTTTTTATTTATGTAGAAGTGAGGAGGAGTGTGCAAATATGGACGAAGATGGAACATGTAAGTTCACATACACAGATACAATCCCTTTTTATTTTAAACTCTGCTTTTATTCGGATTTCAGTACCTATCGTACATCTTTAAGTTTTAGAAGTAACTGTAGGACTCGTACCTTATTTTCATCGCGCTTATGTCGCTACTTGATCAAAATAACGCTAAGCAATATTTCGTTCAAGTTGTATGGATCGACATCACGAAGAAACATTTTTGTCATTTTATTGAATTACTAGCTGTGCCCGCAGCTTTGCCCGCTTGTTCAGTTTTCTGGGATATAAGGATCTTATGTGTTTGTTATTCAAGAACCAAAAGCAGGTACCAATATCATCAAATAACATTCAATTAAATTACATTAAATGACATTACATTTGAGCAATTATTTAAATCACTTGCATGAGGTACCATAGCAAAATGTTTCATTTTTTCACGTATAACATAAAAATATAATAACTTTTGCTGTTTATTATTTGTTCATGCAATATATATTTAATTAATCAACATAGCAACGTTTCCTAATCAAACCTTAGTGCCATAACAAAATGGAACTTTCATAACATAATAATATTTAAAAAATGCACAACCTAAAATTTATAAATGCACTATTTTTATACTCTAGTCACAGCCCACGAGTACCCCAAGTAATTGATCCACTTTGAACCGTAGGAATGCATTTACTTTGGCACATATAGTTATGTTTTTCTAAATTCGATAGATGATTGATGTTATCGTCTAATAAAGTACGATACTTGATTATTAAGATGAAATAATAACTTCCAGCATTAATTAAATACTTTAGAAAATATAAATCAACAAAACTTTTCTGGACAATCAACTTTTGACTACCAAACACACAAATATTCACTTCACAGAAAACAATGCCGCGCGATTGGTCCGAGGACTAGTTCAAACCTGTTCGCATTCAAACGCAACACATATATGAAAGAGACAGACTTATCTACCTATCCGTAGTCCACATATCGCATAGATTCACTGTACCCACATGATCCACCGTTCCCACAATGACCCTACTCGATTTCTACTCATCGGATTGTTACTAAGTACATCAGTTCTTAAGCCAAACTCTAAGCTATCCAACAGTGGAAACTGCATCGCAATCGGTCAAGTAATTTTTATGTGATGCACGAACAAATAGACAGACAGTGGCCATTGAAAAAAATGTTAGATGTTCAGTAGCTTATTTGAAGTCCCCTAGACCATTTTTTAAACTATTTTCTTTGTACAGACTTTTTGTTACTTACTGATTTATTATAAGTATAGAATTATATCTATAATTTATATTTTGTCTATTTATAATTTGTGGTTCAATAAAGTTTCTTTGGCGGAAGTAAGCTACATGTTTTCTCTTTTATCCGTATTAATAGACATCTGCAAAGTAATAATCTAATGCTTATCTAATAATGTTGTACTTAGAATAATAAAGATAGTTGTATCTTTATTCGACACCACTGATTTAGAGCCTGATGATTAATTCATGGTTTCATATCATCTGATTAAGTTTATTATTTCTATTCAGGCTTAGAGCGTTGCCCAGAAGGTACGTTCGTGTATCTACCTGGGTGTGACAATGAGACCATGTCCCAGCGCACGTGTCGGCAGCCAGAAGCCAGGAGCTTGGGCTACTTTTGTGACTACACCCGCTGCGAATGCCACGAGCCTAAGCTCTGGGACGAAGCAGCTAAAATCTGCGTGATGGTTGAAGAATGCTCTGACCAAGCGAACGTCATCGAGGAGGAAGAGAAATTGAAGAAGGAACAAGAAAGTGTCACCTTTTTGTCTTATTCAGAAAATGATATGTAGATGCGAGTGCTATTAGTCATAAAATATGTTGTTTTCATATATTTTTTCAATATTCACAGCTTTGTCATAGCCTACAGTTAAAAAATTATATATTATCGTCTTTAATTCCTAAAGACACTCAACAAAAACCTGAAAGGAAAAGAGAAGGAATCCGGAAAAAATGTCTAACTGTGCAGTGTAAGACTGGAACATATTATCGGAGACGTTTACTAAACAGTGTTTAGTCTCAGAATAAATAAAAGTACAAGTTTAGTCCCCTCAGGGAACTGTTTCAAAAAAGACTGGACAATCATCTGAAAAAGGTTAACTGAAATTATATAAATTAAAGCTGCTAGTGTATCAGAAATAATAATCCATACCAATATATAAAAGTGGAACGTTGTCTGTTTGTTTGTTTGTTTGGGTAGCTTTCATGCGATAACCGCTAGACGGATTTCGATGAAATTAGGAATAGAGATAGCTTATACTAGAATAAAATATAGGATACTTTTTATCCCGGAAAATTCCACGAATTCCGTGGAAGTTTCCACGGGAAACTAGAAAATGTTGAATACTGGCTGCAAGGAACGGTTGCCATGGAAACGAAATAACAAGTCCGTCAAAAATCATCAAGAGCGTTGGTGCCACAGATTAAGTCAACAAGCCACGGCCATAACCAAGAAGTCTAAGTCTACTTTTGCATTGGTTTTTAATATCCTAGAAGAACGTAATTAGGATCGCGATAAACTGTAGTCCGCCTGGACGAAGTCGCGGGCGGGTAAGCTAGTTAATGATAAAACCACATGACACCATCACACAATTGGATCACTATTAATCTTTTTCCGCAATAGCATATTCCGCCAGATTACTATGTACTCGGAGGGAGATTAAGAAGCTAATCCCCAGGGGATCCATGTTAGGGGAGCGAAGTGGACAGAGGCTAAGATACTCATGATTACTTTACTTTGTCAATTGTATTATTTGTTTAGATTCCGGTTTATTCGAGGGGCTACGAAAACATATTTTATTTTTATAGTTCTGTTATTTAGTGTCTCCAGTTAGTTATGTAATTTTCCATTGACCTAATTAATATTACGCATTATCTAGCTAAGTATGTTATTGGTTTGTTTGTTGTTTTCATGTTCCAAAAAAACTCATTAGAAGATGAAACTATTGTGCTATACTCGTACAATTATTATATTACCTATTCCATACAAAAGCGTATATAAGTGAAACGTTGTCTGTTTGTTTGTTTGTTTGGGGAGCTTTCACGCGCTTTTTTTCTTAAAAAAAAAAACAACATAACATAAAATACTTTTTATCCCGAATAAAACATGGAATACTTATTATCCCGGAAAATTGAAAGTTTCCAGGGGAAAGCTCAAAAATGTTGCTTACTCGCTGTAAGGAACGGTTGCTATTGAAACGAAATAAAAGTCTGTCAAAAAACTTTAAGAGCAACCTTGCTTTACCTACTTTTGCAATGTTTTTTTTTAATATCCTAAAAGAAAATGGGATGCTTTTTGTCGCTTTAAAAAATACTCCACGCGGATGATGTCGCGGACGGGAGTTCCAAATAAATTTTGCAGTTTAGGTTATTCTACTCTATTTATGTTTTTGCATGAAGTACATCCACAAGATTAAAGTAGAGCAAAGAGCTGTAATAAAGAGCAAGGTGGAGCGCGTTCCAAATTTCAAGATTGGACGAATAATAAAAGTTGAAGATGTACCTATGTGAAGAAAATAGGTGGCCAAGCGGTACGACGGAAGGTGGACCAGCGCAGTTACCTAATAGTGGTCGTGGGAAGAAAAACGATAAAGGCCTACCACCAGCCGAATGAAGTTATGACGTAGCCAGATTTGTTAGCAAACAGTTTCTTACGACAGCACAAGATTGAAAGGGATTAAGTGAAGGAGAGGAGGCTTATACCCAACAGTGGGGTGATAAAGGCTGAAAAGCGGAACATCCTTCTCTATTTATGCCAGAGAATAAAATACTAGTGATTGTAAAGAGTAAACTGGTGACAGAAACAAGCTTGGAACATCATCAGCATTGTGACATCTTTAATCGAGCTTGATCAAGAAGCAAACAATAGCAAAATAACAGTATCTCGAGTGGGGGTCTTCCGGTAGATTAGGCTGTTTAAGCTAGTTAAATCAAGTTAATCTCATTATCAGTCTATAGTGGATTTGGACACATAGTGCGATAAAATTTATCATACAGCAGAAGTGTTTACTTGCAGTAAGATGCAATCTTTATCTATCTTGATACGTACCAAAAGATCTAAATTGACGTTATCCTTTTAGATTACCTAAGTTACGATTACGTGAGATTCATTTATAGTGAAACACGTGAGTGAAAATAACAACTCGTGAAATACAAATTGTATGGAACTCTTTCTGGATTATCATATTTAATAATCAATTCATTTTAATTGAATTGAAGCTGAGAATTATTTTGTGCCTACGATCTTAGTTTTGTACTCTATTTCTGATCAAACAAAATGAATAGAATGATATCAGCAGGGATGCTAACGAATAATATTAACTAGTGGCACTCGTAATCAATACCAATAATATATCATGTTGATACGCCTGTTCTTTTAATAAAGCTGGATGTATAATTATTTTATATCATACTTTAGTAACTACATTATTCCATGTCATTATGTGAATGATGGTCACATTTAGAAAGCTAGTGGATATTAGGCGTGCGAATTAACAATACTATGGAAAACTCTTTTAACTTTACTTTATATATTTGGCCAAGTACAAATATTATACCTAAACTTCGAGGCCGCAATATTGGGTTTAATTCAGTAGTGCGTCAAGCGTGCGCTCGATGAGTCGCGCGCCGTGTGCTTAGCGATAAAGTACCTACTTACGTAAAGTTTTTATCAAATTTTATTCTTTTCTTAATTATGAAGAAACCTAGAATGCTACCTTCTAGGTGCTGCATAGCATTCGGTTTGACAAGTCTCGTAAAATACCTACATACTGATATTTTATTACGTAGGTAGCCATTTATTTTTAACTCGTTATTAAGCATGGAATTCAGACCGGCACATTTTATTCATCAAAGTGCAATACCTATTATGATATAATCAAATAATGAGGTACTAGATCTATTCTGTTAAGAATGTCATTATATGTAGGTAATAGAACTATCAAAATTTATAGTATTACTACTGTTTATCGCGAAAAAAGCATCCCATGTTCTTCTAGGATATTAAAAAATAGTGCATGTCTTTTTTCGCCATAAACAGTAGTCCGCGTACTGCAAAAGTAATGGAATAGTAGGTACAGCACCCTCTTGATGTTTTTTGACATACTTTTTTTTCGTTTCCATGGCAATCGTTTCTTACAGCGAGTAAACAACAGTTTTGGAGTTTTTCTAGTTTTGCGGCATATCCCAGTCCGGTATGTGATAGGTTATTATGTTACATCCGTACACTTACAAGTAATTTTATTTGTTGTGCCAATAAAAACTTTTTGTTAATTTTTTAATTAATTACAATTATTATTTTCACATAATATATTAGAAACGTGAGACAAACGAAGTATTGGTGACACTACGCTGTCGTTCCAATTTCCCTGGCAGAAGATCCACAAAAGAATGAATGTAACCACAAATCATCATACTCATTGTGCATATTAAAAAGTTTCTTCGTGTGGTGTGCAATGAGCTAATGCAAAAAACAATAATGTAACGACAATAAAATCATTTATCCGGTTCATGTACCCGCCATAAGGGCCGGCCCCAGCTTCTGTACCGAGTTGTTGAACCAGATGTTTGGACAATCAAAAGTGGAGCGAGGGAAAGCGTCGTTGTGAAAATAACGCAAAGATAATTTTATATATGGCATTCACATCCTGTAAATGTAAGATTATCTTCGACGGCGAAAAGACAGAAGCGCGATACTGCTAGGAGACAGTATTTTGCGAAGCCAACTTATTCGAAAACAAATCGAAGGATACTGTCCTATTAATGTAAGGGACATTAATGGGACAGTATCGGTTATGTGGTATTACAACAAGTCTTTTGACGGAGCCGTGCTCGTAGAAGTGTGCCGATGTGATCTCGACCGTCATTTGCTCAGCTTGTAAATAAAACATTTTGCAATACCTACACCGAGATCAATTTTGACGTTTCTTTGAGAAGTATTTATAGTTGTTTCCTGCGATGAAATATAGTTCTCCTAAATTATAACTCTTGAGAAAACTGATTGATCAAAATCTGAAATTTCATTTCGGAAAGTTCTGGAGAGAAATATCGTTATGCTAGATTTCGCTCCGCGGACCGCGATGGTGCAATCACGCTATTACTAAAGCTTTTTATTATAATGTCTAATGTGGAGTTCCCAGTAATACGGAAATAAAATGTTTATTGTATGTCCGCTTTCAGTGTCTAATGTCAAAGGACTTACATATTTGGGTCTCGCCATGGTCTCGCAGCTGTTGTGGGAATATATTTCATAAAAATATCTTTATTGTGTGGCAGGTATTTTATTGGAGACCGCAATTAATTAGATCAGAATCAGGGGCGGGATCGGATTAGGTTAATAAACAACGGGGAAAAAGCGAGCAATGTGCTACCCTGAGCACTGTAGCGCTAATATAGCAGAGTAAGTTGCTCTTTCCAGTTAAGAACCGTCACTAGCAATTTTTCATGCTGTAGCGAACACTTTCTGCTAGCTTTCTGATTGTCGGGAATTAAAGAAAACAAACGTATGCTACAATCCTGTCTTATTGCACAGCCTGCCTGTAATAAATAAAATAAGCATTAAAAAAAAAACAACAGTATTTCTTCACCATTGAGTCGAAGCCAATGAAGTAAGTGTAGTATTGTATTATCTTTGTAAGTGTATTTCAAGCAAGTTATTAGACCTTGATTACGTATTAAAACAAGAGACAAGGAAGTTGAGCAGAAGCAATGGGAAGTTTTCCATACTTTTACTACGTTTAATATCGAAGCGTTTATAGCGTAGAATGCAGGAGGACTTAGAATAAGATAAGGAACCAAATATCGATAACACCGGCACCGCACTAGTGCTAGCAAGGCTATGTTATTTTGTTGAATATTATGAATGAAAAATCATTATTTACTTGTACTTAGTAGATTACCGAATAGATTTACCACTTACCTATCTTTATTCAGTGGAAATTTAGCCATAAATGTTCGTTTTTGACCCATCGCTCTAACAGATCGCAAACCATAAATTTCGCAAGTTTTATAGCTCATTGCTCATAAAACTTTTAAACTCAATCACACTATTAATTATTTCATGTAGCAACAAACACCTTCAAAGCATTAAATACATCAACATACGGTAATTATCACAAAAGCAACCTACCTATTAATTTTGTAAACAAAGTTAAACCACAGAACACATATTCATAGTCATAGCGAAGGCGTGCAATAAGGTCATGCATATAGTGAAGTAGAAAATTTCTTGTGCTGTTTACGGCTGTTTTGACAAACAGCCGTAAACAGCACAAGAAATTTTCTACTTAAACATGCTAAAGAATAGGAAGCTTTTATAGATTCCCTAAAGATAAAATATGGTAAGTTATTCTTAGTAATTACACTAAGTAAGTAATTGTCATTCCTCAGATATGTAGGTCTTTATATTTGTATATTTTAGAATTAAGTTATGTCTTTGGTATGTACCTACACTTATCAAAAAACTTAATTGATTTTACTTATTTACGAGCAAATATCAGATCAGAATATTTTCGCTTGCAAAAACTTTCGCAAATGTCTCACTCGCACTTGGATATCGGTCTTCGTTTGCACTTTGCAACGAGACGGGTGTCTTTGTAACGGCGCGGCGTATCGCGTAAAGTAAAAAAACCTAAAAATATGTTTAATATTTTTATAAATTTGAGTACCAACCTTGTCACAAGTAAAACCAGGGCAAATAGCTAGTAAAAAAATAAATCGATGTAATACAAGACAATGGGAGCAATAGTTTCCACTTACACGATTTAGGTGAGCGCTTTACAGATAACGGGAGCTACATTTCCCACCAAAAATAGGTCACTTCCCCATATTTACCCCCTTTTTTGAAATCTATGACCCAAAATTACCTTAAAACCATCTTAGTTTTTCATTTACTCTTCCACAGGCTCGCATTTAATTAAGGGTTAAAAACTAAAAACCAATTCAAAAGTATAGCATCATCTTATTGTATTCTTTTTGAAATCAACGCTCTTGATGCTTTTTGACAGATTTGTTATTATTTCGTTTCCATGGCAACCGTTCCTTACAGCGAGTAATTGACATTTTCCAGTTTTCCAGTGGAAACTTACTATTTTCTGGGATAAAAAGTATCCTATATATTATTCCAGGGTATAAACTATATTCATTCCAAATTTCATCATAATCCGTGAAGCCGTTATTGCGTTAAACTCCTCAAACAAACAAGTGTCAATCAGCTTCTTGGGTAAGTGTACAATAATAGTTCATACAGCATCAACCTTAGACTTCACGTAAACAAGTGCGCGTGTGAAAAACTACATGTATTCTTGCGAGTATTCTTTCTACGACATGTGTGTAGTGTCTGTGTCTACTCTGCTTTGTGGTAGTTTTAATGCCGCTTTTGTATCGAGATCTAGGCAAGTGTCCAGGGTGTGCTACCGTACTGTCACGCTATTAACAGTATATCAGTTTGCTCATTGATTATTTATGTTAGAAATAATGTTAGTCTGTGGAAGCTAGATTTATAAAAGAGGTTGAATTACGCTTAAATCATACAGACATTTTCTACGTACAATCGTCGATGAAAATAACAAATATAGATCAAGCCCAATACTTATTATTATTCAAAATGCGACCACGCGACTATTTGTGGTGTGCGTATCGCGTGGTACAAAACCGTGCGTCACAGTTCGTAATGAAAAGATCGCAAGCGATATTGTGCCATCCTTTTTCCACACGCATTAGCCCGTATCGCTTGCCTGTTCGCTCCACGCAAACATTTACGTGTTAGGCACACAAGCGTGTGTCAGCGCGCGTAGTCGATTAGTTGTGTGCTGCCCCGGCTCAAACCTATGGATAGCGGCTTTTTACTTTTAATGATGATTAAGTCACAGTACATATATCAGTCTTTACAAACAGTAGTGTATCGAGGAGTAAACGGCCGATTTGACGCACGTGGTGCGGGGGCCGGGAGTCAGGGGTCTCAGCGTGGTTTTGATTTTCAAAACCACGCTGAGACCCCTGACTCGCTCGTAGCGTTCAAAAGAACGCTACGTTCGCTAGTTTCGCGCATGAAGTAACTTCACTTAAAAATACGAGAAAGAAAGATTGTTTTCTGCGAGTAAGATGTCAGTACCACAAATAAATTTTACCAAAGAGTATTATAGTAATATAACTATATATCAATATTGGTATATCAATACTCTTTTAGTTCAATCTTTGCGAACCACTATTGGGATTCGAAATAAAAAACTTATTTTATTATCCAATTGCGGAGGGTTATGTGTTGGGTAGTATGCATGTATGTTTGTTTGTTTGTTTTTACGTTTCTTTAGCACGTCCTACAGACTAAACGGCTAAATGGATTTTGTTAAATGAGGTATCATTGGATTTGTCTTAACCGCGAGAGTGCTATTGGAAATATGAAGTATCAAGCGGCTTACAACTGACCTATTTTATTTTTTTGAAAGAAAAATGTTTGAATTACTCTAAAAACACACAAAATATATCTAGCAAAAAGTAAGATAAGAATAAACTAGAATAATATAGGTATAGAGTAGTTTTATATTATCCTCCGCGGCTTTGCCCGCGTGGACATTTTTCTGGAGAAAATGTAGCCTATGTATTCCAGAACCAAAAGTACAAATTACCAAATTTCGTTCTGTCGTCAAATATTATTTCAGCGATTGACGGGCTTCTCTACTCATCAGATTGAGATACAAAGTAGTAACATTCGTTAAGATACCTATTACCTACCCATATAGACTAACATAATATGAATACTACTAATAAGTACCATTTTTTTACAATATTAAATACTAGCCCGGTTTCGCACGGGTAGCGTTCACCGTGGCATTATTCTTACTTTTAGAATTTTTATACGCATTCAAAATTCTAAAAAAAAATACGCCAGTAAGCGTAATTCAAAATCTTATGCAGCAACAATCATGGCGTTTTTTTACCCATAGACAATAATTGCATCATTACTCCAATGATAGTAAGAAATATCTAGTCATTACTCACGTACATAATAGGCTTGTTATTATTTCGTTTCCATGGCCACGTGTCATTCCGTTGTATATTTTTATTTTTAATCGACTTCACAAAAGAAGACGGTTATATGTTCGACTGCATGTTTTTTTTATTTTTTCATTGATGTAGTCCGATTTCTTTGAAAAATATTATTTTGTTTGGTTGGGTATACTGGTGATGTGAATTTTGCTATATAGAGGGGGGGGGGGGGGGGGGATTGAGAATTGAAAAAGGGGTGTTAAGAAACTATTATAACTCTTTCTATTTTAAATTGTATTTTTGAATCGGTATTACATTTTTACAATTCTTAAAGTTCTATTGTTCTTGTTCTGGTTCTATTGTAATTATTTTATTCTTTTTAGTGTTTGTTTAGAAAAGAACATTTGAATGCGAAGTAGTTTTTTTTTAGGAAAAATATTTTTATTGATTCCTTGGGTTACAATATCGCAATCTTCATAGGAATCTCTACTTTCTTGAATAATAAAATAGTGCCCATGTTACTCGCTGATAACGTAGCTTTCTAATACGTGAAATATTTTTTTAAATCGGTTCATTATCTTTTTTGTTTGTCCATTACAAACAAAGATCCAAAAATACAAACATACATAAAATCAAATCTTTCCTCTGTATCATATGAGTGTAGACATACGCGTGAAATCGATAGCCTCCTTTTTAGTAAGTAAGTTTTTGTAAGTAGCTAAAAATTCTTGTTTTACTAATAGAAGATTCCTACAAATTTAAAAGGTTGGCTGTAAAGTGTGGTCATGTACAAACAGACGAACATACATACATACATTCATTCATGCATACATAGGTATTCTGATAAAATCATAACCCTCCTTTTTTGTAGCCGGGTAAAGACCCACAGGTGGCAACCATCGGTCTCCGACTGACAGTAGACATCAAACTCGAAAACAATGCTTTGATACACTACTGTCTGGAAAGACTAATATATGTACTGTGATTAAGTTTAGTTACCTATTTGTCAATTGAAGAAGCCGTCTGCACTATAAGCGGGCCATGCGTGGAGTTTTGGTAGAACACGAATCGGGAAAACTTAGTGAATCCTTATTTGTTTCTGTCATCGAAGCGTACAATGCGTACAATGCGCCAAATGCATGGTAGAGATTTATTTCTTACGTCTTACGTAGTATTTCTATACTCTTTGGTTTTATTACCTATCAAAAACGTTGAATTACGCTTACTGGTTACTACAGCGTGAGTTTTTAACAGGGAGGCAGCTAAGATAACCGTTAAAGATAGGAAGATGTGTTCTTAGAAGCCCATATAAAGGGTTTCAAACGTATTAAAACTGCACATAAGGATTTTTGAAAAATGGAGATGTCGTGTGTGTAGATGGAGTGGTGAAACTTCCTTTTCACTCCAACGGGCTGGGGTCCTCCCTTTGAGCACCAACGTCGTCAGGGCCGCGGAAGAGTGCGCAAGCGTCCCCGTAGTCCTGACATTAGGCTTCCCGGAGAAACACCGTGGGGTTTTTAGTCGGTAGTGGCAACAGTTGTTGCTGAGTCCGACATAACCCGCTCGCCTCCCCCAGAAGCGGCGGGTATGCGTAAATGGCATTTTCCCCATGTCACAAAAAAAAAGAAGAAAAAAAAAGGCTTATGGCCTCGGCACCGGATCGGCACTGCATCGCTGAGGTAGATGACGCCGCGCTTATTGGTTGACACCTAGTCGTTAACCGCGCAAACGGCTGGTTAACGACTAGGCGTCTATCCAGTTACGGCGCACAGTGGTTTGTCCATATCACAGATTACCCCCTATAGATTCCGCATCATTGAATTATTGTACGGATTCGAGTTCACAAATTATGGAGGAAAGCACGGGTCGCGGGGAACGCAACGATTGCGCCGTGATTAGCCTATTCAAGGTCGCACTCACAAACTACAAAGAAGATACGTGTCGCACTAGAAATGTACTGACCATAGTGATGGGACTGCAGGGCCGATCAAAATAGTTTTGATTTTGTTTAATCTCAACAAGCAATATTATGCTTTTTAAGATAAACTCGAGAAAACAATCAAACTTAATAAAAGTTGAATTTCTTTAAATAGATTAACGATACTTAGAAGCCCAGAGCATTGTACATAAAAAATATAGTCATATCAGTTTTTGGTTTACATAGCAAATAAAAAATATTCTTCCCCACTTTTACTAGCTTTGAGTTTTGATTGATCACCTAAAATGGGTAGATACTATCTTTCTATAGTCTATCACCCTACATCAAGCTACTGTTGGACCTCCTCATGTGCACGCCTCTATTTCCACTCCTGCGCCAAGCGGATGTGGAAGTGGCGGAATGGTGGCCAAGAGAAGGACTTAGTTTAAGAGTCAGACCACCTGCACGATGGTCAGACGACGTCATCAAAGGTGGCAGAATGGCAGTGAGTAGTTACTAAGAAAACAAAATGTATAAATAAGGATATTATTTAATGTATTTATTTATGAGAAAAAAGGCACCTCGCCAAAATCTACATAAACGTATGTCTTCTCTACTTTTCTCAATTTTAATTTCGTCGAAAACAATACAGCAATAAATAGGCTTGTTTGCCTATGCTGTCTTGAATTTCAAAGCTTCAAAAGCTTCCTTCGTAAAACCTGTAAAGTAAAATTGTATTTTAATTCTATCTTCGTTTACATCTAAAAGCAAACAAGTACCTATTAACCACACTTCAAGCTTTAACGGTATTCCGTGATAGGTAGTTTGTTATTCGTACAAAAACAAAATAACTTTTGTGATACGGTTTTCTAAATAATTAGGTTGAAATATCGATATGTACCAACATGAGAATATTTTATGATATCCCAACACTAGCTTACACGTGCTCTTGTTATACAGGGATAACTATTGTACTTAGCGTAATGAGTGAAAGAGACTGTTCAAAAAGACATCAACGCGTGCTTATTTTTCCATGACGCTCATGACCTGTGGAACCAGTATAAACTGAAATCCGCTTGGCTCGTAGTAAATAAGAAAAAAAATTACAAAATTACTTACCGGTGGAACGTTATGCCAACTTTTTGATAATTTGACGTTTTGGCTGACTTTCTACACCATTTTACTGCACAGCAAGCCATTAAAAATGTTGTTTTTTCGATTAAATTCGCAATAAACTAGCACTCTCGCACGGGTCGAGAGTTTGGTCGAGAATGAAGTCATGTCTCAAAGCGAGCCTGTTTAAACTAGATAAAGCAAGTATGTGTTGTGTGCGTCTGATGCCTTGTAAGCGGTATCTATAGGGGGTAATCTGTGGTCCATATACATGAGGTCGGACATAGGATACTTAAAAAAACAAAGTTTTAATTTAACAAAACTAGATACACCATTCGATTCCTATATCAAAAAGTAAGAACTATTAATAAAACGTCTTTTGAGACTGGAGTTATAGTATAAGAGTAAAAAGAATAAAACTGTTTTTCATGTATGGGAAGCCACATATAAATATGAATATCTCGTGATTATGGCCGATTTACGTTCCTGAATTTTTATGCCAGCATTTTATCATATACGCCACGTTTTTTTTCAAAGACATGCTACTTTTTTGCTCTTTTTGAGATATGTTGAAAGGTATAAAATTATATTGGTATAAAATGATATTGGTACTAACGTGAGCGTGATTCATTATATATAGATGTGCTACGACTCACTCACGAGTTATTTCGTCGAACAATCCGACCGGTGTTCGGACGTTAACGACGTCCATCCTCAGGAGTTTACGTAGCGCAGTAGTTTGGGATGAAGTGGTGGTAATAGTGGTGTCGCTTGTCATTGAGTGTTGTCATGTCCTTCCGTCACTTTGTATCGAATTTAGATCTCTATGTTAGTCTACCTCAGAGTAGAGTGATCTTCAATACTATTGTCACTTATTCAACGTTCTAAAGTCAAGCAGTAGTGTTCAACTTTGAGAAAGAACTGGAAAACTTGTGTCGTCAATTTTGCTACCGGGCTATTGTTCGATTGATCAAATCGAGAAGAATAGCTGATAAACTCATGCAAAAAAATGCAGAATGGCTCGTCTCTGAAATGCATTGGCCTGAGTGCTTCAAGGAAAACATAGATAAATAGATAGATAGATGAACTCTTTATTTAAACACCACAATACAGAAATATACAATTAATAAACATGTTACAATTGGTGGTCTTATCAATTAGAGCGATCTCTTCCAGACAACCGTGCATGGAGAGGATTAACATAAACAAATTACGAATGGTGTTAAAGTAGAAGAAACTCTTGAGGTGGTGAACCCATCTAAATCAGATGCAATAACTTCGACTGCAAAATCTCTTGAAGATTTATCGAATCGTCACGAAGAAGACGCACTGAAGAAATTTGTGCTACTACTTCTCAAAATGAATTATTATTTTCTACGGAATGTGCTCTTAGGCTGACCTAAGAGCACATTCCGAGCAGTGCACAGTGCTCAATCGACCATTCTTCTTAAGCCGCCCATGTGCAGACATTGGACAAAAAAAAACACGTTTAATCGATTTTAGGTAGGAAAAATTGATATAAAAAAACCGTAATTTATGTTTGAAAACCTTTAAAAGGATTTCTAAGAAGATGTCTAACGGTGATCTATATTCTATTTTACGGTTATCTTAGTTGCCATGGAGATTCCTGATAAAAAACTCAACCTGTATAGCGAAGCATTTGTATGGTTTGTATTCTACTCCTGTATGGTCTGTAGCATTTTCTTTGTTACCTGTTCCATGATCCGTCTATTCAGGGCATAGAGAAAGGAAGATTCATTTCTTATTCCCCGTATCTCTTATATGGTCTGTGATTTCTTACGTACAGTGCAACCAACTTATCTGTGAAGTGGTATAAAAAGGAGATACCAAAAAAAAAGAAGGAAAAGGAGTGGTATAGTCCCCACAAACGAGGTTCACATTTTCTGTTTTTTTTTATTGGTCTACTAAGAAGGGTATGAAAGCAAATAGGCTTCAGTCCAAATTTTTCATTTTTTAAACTAGCGTTACCAAATTGTAGCGAATTAAACTAACAACATTATCGTAAAAACATATGATTGCAAACACACCTAAGTCCAAGTTAAAATGTACTCCGAAAGTATTGTTAGCATGCAAAGCCGCTTCGATCCTAATTGTGGTAAAAACTAATCCGCTTTTCTCTCATTCGACCAATCAAATCTGATTGGTCGAACCGAAGCGCTGAAACGCAAACATGATTCAGTCCGATGTTAAATTGCAAAGACACCTGAGTCCAACTTTCTATGTAAATTTGATTTGTTTTGATGAATGATTTTTATTCTTATCTATACGTATATCTAAGCAGTAAGTACCAAAAAATCTATACAATGAAGATTATTTAAAAAAATGCTCTAGGGTACTTAAAATAAGCAACTGAACAAAGATATAATATTTTTGAAATCGTGTCTGTCTGTTTGTCTGTATGTTTGTTCGTGCATGTCGTAAAAACTATGGTACCGATTGCGCTGCGGGCTTCTTTGTTGGATAGCTAGGGTTTGACTTAAAAACTGGTGTACTTGGTATCACAAGCTGATGAGTAGAATTCGATAAAAAACCATTTGAAGTCTGAGCGAAGTTTGATGGTTATGGTACTTTTGGTTCTGGAATGTCCTTATATCCCAGAAAAAATAACCATGTGGGCAAATCCGCTGGTACAGCTAGTTATTAATAAAGACGCTGACATTAAAATCTTTACAAAATATATATTTCATACTTCACATAATTATAGAGTTTCACGATTAACTCGTTATGGGTGTTTTGTGACTGAGGCGTATTTGCTTGCATACCCTTTACTTATCGATTGACTGGAACACTCACGCCACCATTCAGTTCACAGATAAGTTGGTGGCACTGTACAATGATTTAGCAAAGAAAATATATGTAATCATGACGTTTTAGGGTTATATTTACGGTCAGCAAGTCAGCAAGTTTGAGTGACTTCTTCGTAAAATTTGTCTTATGTCGTCTGATGTATCCAGTTTTGGTGCGTAAACACAGATAACGTTAATATAATTACTATTCTCAATAGCTAGATTAAAGTGTATCGATGTAACTGTCTGAGGTGTGCACTTGAAGATCTTCAAATGGGTTTGATGAACCCAGTGCTTGTCCCTTTCCAGTAAAAACTGCCATCGCGCTCTGTCAACTCACAGCTAAATGGATCTCGCCCTGCAGAGCTGCAATATCCACATTGTAGCGAATATGACTCTCAAGCAACAATTCAGTTTTGGGGCATGAGTTACGTGGCCGGCCAAATACCAGCCAGTAGTGCTCATGTCCCATGCACCAAATATCAAATACTTACATTTATTTCTTCTTTTTTTTTCTTATTATTCTGTCAACCACGGACGACCATGGATAGCCGCCATAGGCAGCCGTGGTTACTACCTCCCTTATGTTGTTGGAGAAGTATTTGTTTAGGACGCCTCTTTCTAGTCACCTTCCCGGCTGAGCGGGTGAAGCAGTGTATTTCTAAATAGAGCTGCTGAATCGACTGTTGCTACAGTGCAGTGCTAAATTGACCATTCTTCTTAAGCCGCCCATGTGCAGGCATTGGACAAAGCCTGAATATGGCAACATTGCCAGGCCCCTCTACCTTTGCCCGTTGCCATTGCACTTGAAACTACTCAGATCCTTTAACAAGTGCAGTCAGTTACGCAGAAATATTTTAGAGTACAAAAGTGTACGCGTTAACAAAGATGCACCCTCTTGTCAACTTACTTACATACATACGTACAAATAGATTTTCGCAATATTTTATTACCAGTGCGTTATACTACTCAGCGCCTCATCGCGGTCATATCCACTGAGACTCAGTATAGCAAGACAGGAATTTCCGTTTACCGAACCGAATGAGTATCAGTCTTCTAATGGGTTAGTCCAAACTATTTTACTATTTGTTCGACTATAGAACAGATTGGACAAAAAAAAGTCCAAGCTGTTCTACTATGACATATTGGATCTGAACAAATTGTTGTGTGAACAAACTGTCCAAAGTCTTTATTTAGATTAGTCCGTTGACACAAAAAAAATAAAATTCACCGCGTAATCTAATATTTCCAAGCAATTAGTGTTGGATGAACAAATTGAACATTGTATTCTTTTAAGAGGCGTTCATTAGCTGTTTTTTTCTCAACTTCGTGTAAAAATAGAAATGCACCACCTTCATGCAGTCCACAAAAATGTAAACCACTTTATTTCGGTTCGGACTGAGTTCAGAGGTACTTGTTGTTATTTTTTTGTTTGTTACACTGTCTAGAAATGATAATTTTATGTTTCATAGAAGGCTGCGCGAAAAAAGTTTGCGAAAAATTTCGTTAATTTTGATCTTGGTCTTTTAATATTGATATGCAAAATTCATGTTAGATCATACTTCCAATTTATTGTCTTTTTTATAGCAATATAATTGCCCTAAGGCTTTATCATCCTCACCACCAACCTACTACTGTCACTGCTACCTGTCTGTCAATTGATAAGTATCAATTATATTTATTGCTGGAGTAATCTTTCCCATTGCACTAAGACCGGTATTTAGCGTTCTGTTTCCAGTTTTGCTACATCCACTTTACGCAGGTCGTCCCTTCACCTAGCCGGAGGGTGTCCTACTCTAAGTTTGTATAAAGTTGCTTACCACTCAAGAACTCGCCAAATCTAGAGGTCATCAGTTCTTCGCGAAATGCGACCAAACGCACGCAGTACGATACACAAAATGTTTACCCTTCTACAGCATTACTATAGTTACATCTCTGTGTTTAAATTTATTCGCGGCCATCCGACCACTATTAGTTAAGGAGTAAACAAAGGATAAGCCTTGTAATATGATTTTGAGTAAGGCTCTACAGTACCACAGTGAATGTGGCAAACAGTAGGATACAACACGCTATTCATATAGATACCAGTGTTAAAGACTGGATTATTTTGTGAATTCGTTAAAAATATACGAAGTGAGTTAATTGTTTATAACAATGCACAAGGCATTGTGTAATCTCATGTAAAATTATAATCAATTCGAGGTTTACCTATAAACTTATCAATCTCTTTGTACCTTTGAAATAAATATTGTGCTATATTCATATTTCATTGATCAATAAAAAATAAGTTTACAAATTACAACTAAGTATGAATTTATTATCTTACTTTTATAGATAGGCAGGTATAATACACTACACGGTTGAAACATCTGATAGATAGATATATAGATAGATAGATAACTCTTTATTGCATACCACTTAAAGTAAATCGTACATTGTACATCATAAATCAAAAAAAAAAATAGATATTGCGGTAAAACAATCGGCGGTCTTATCGCTTACAGCAATCTCTTACAGACAACCTTTGGATGAACTAAAAAAGATGGAAAAAGAGTAGACGGTAGTGACAATAAAATAAACAACTTAAAAGTAATAGTATCAGGAACACAATTATAAAAAATAATAATAAAATAATACTTAAGAAAATATATATGTATATCAATATTTATTAAAATAATACATAAATAAATAAAAAATAATAAACAACATACTAAATATATACAGTATACTGATATATGCACAGTATTCAATGTAATAAGACAAACAAAGTAACACACTTTTAAGTCAGAGAGGACAAGTAGTGGACTTTTATCATTTTTTTGAAAATCTCTATCGATTTAGCTTGCCTGACGATTATAGGTATTTTATTCCATAATCGGACCGCTTGCACAGTAAATGGTTTGCTGGAAAATTGTGTGTAATGCACAGGCATCTTCAATTAAAGTGTTTCTGAGGAGCGCAAGTGTCGAGGATTGTAAGAATTGGAAACGTTCCTTGAAATAGGATCATCTGTGGCCCAATTCCATAACTTGGCTACAATCGGATTATCACTTTTTTCATAGCAAATTCGACTCTATCGCAAGGCATTAGTGGCTGCGATACTGAGAATTCGATTGAAGCCAAGTTATGGAATCGGGCTGCAGATGTACCTGAACTGGACATAAACCTATATTTACGGTGCCAGAGCCCCTCAATTGTAGGATTTTAACAAAGTAAAGGTAAAATTCAATACTGTGTTATTATACATATTGTTTATTAAAGGGAACTTAGTTACTGGATGGTTGAGCTGTTCTATTTGCAAAAGTGATCCCTACATTTTACTAAAGCCTAGTATATTAAAAGTCTGCCCTTTAAAAAAAGTCATGAATTCGCGGCCACTGATATAACCTTAATAAATCAATAGAAGACTTCAATATAAACAAAAATGTTAGAACACTACGTGTCGCTAGGTGTCCTAAGGTGTCGCGTTTCTGAGATATTGGAGTTCAAAGATAGCACATGACCTACATCACTAGATATTTCAGTCATTATAAGTAGATACCTAGTTCAAATATTTGCAGTTTTAACCTTCCGGCTATCGGTATCCCGTACGGGATATTTGAGGTTATTTTTGCAAAATTTGCAATTGCAAAAATTTTTGGTTCTTTTGCCTTCCTCAAATACAGATTTCGTATATGGCAAATCTTTTAATCATTCTTTATTTAAAAAATAGCCCAAGAACTCCAAAAACGCATTCGTCAAATCACCGAATTGGTAAAGGATCGAAAAGCTTTGAACCAAATTTTGTATGAAACCTAGTATCGCCTGTTTCATATTCGCACGTTATATTGTCTTACTAGCTGTGCCTGCGGCTTCGCACGTGTGGTCATTTCTCTAAATTAAAAGTACTTAATGTGGTATTCCAGGACCTATATTACCAATATACTGTTACGAGCTGGGGTTCGCATAAAATTAATGTACGCTAATAACACCAAAAATTAACACCTTTATTCGAAAAAACACAAATAGAAATTAATCCAACAAATAACGCTCAAACACTCTTTAACTTGACTGTACACTCTTATCAATTATCACTGAATACTTGCTACGAATCGCTATGATCGTTTCGTTTCGTCAGCCAAATCAGTAGTACCAGGCAGTCGATGCGCGCTCTATTTATACCGCGACGGGCGTTTCGAGAAGGTACTCGTTACTACTCGTATGTACTAACAGTAGTCGGTAGGTATTTGAACTTTCAAGGTCGGCGGCGCCTTTGAGTTGCCGCGCCGCGCCGCGCCTGTAGGTACTTAAGGCCGGCGGCACCTTTGATGTCGCCGCGCCCGTAGGTATATACCTACCGCGCGCTCTGGAAACTTTTACAGGTACCTACGCTCTACTAGTGTGTTCCAGAATGTTCCTTTAAATGTAGGTATTGCGTCATTTTATTACCTACTGTTTTTCTAAGAATCGACCGGCGTAACACTACCCCCTCCTAAGACATGCTCGTCCCGAGCAGTGTTAGTCCCGTAATATTGGGCCAGTCGATCAACATGAACAATTTTAGGAGCACTTCTCTGCCCCTTTTGAATCCGGTAAGTGACGTCGTTTATCTTGGTCACAACGCGGTATGGTCCGTCCCATTTCGCCTGCAACTTTCCCTTTGCTGCGCACTGGATTATGTAACCAAACAAGTGAATCTTCGCCAAATCCCAGATTATTCAATTTCCGGTCGTATCGGGTCTTCATCTTTTCAGACATTTGTTGTCCCGATTTTCTGACTTGTTGATAAACTTCATCCATCTTACAGCGCAAGTCATTTGCGTAATCTGTAACGCTGCGTGGAGAATCCAGTGGAATGCCAGTTATCAGGTCTGCAGGCAACCGCAATTCTCTTCCGAAATTTGCGAAGGCAGGAGTGACTGTTTTACTCTCATGAACTGCACTTCGGTATGACAAAAGAAACGGCTGGATGTGCTTGTCCCAATCCCTTTGCCTGGTTTCCACCACTTTTGCTAGATATCTCTCCAAGGTCTGGTTGAATCGTTCTACCATTCCATCAGATTGTGGGTGATAGGAAGTTGTTCTGGTTTTATGTGCACTCATTACTCGGCAGGTCTCCTGGAACACTTGTGACTCAAAATTCCGCCCTTGATCGCTGTGAATTTCAAGGGGTACTCCAAAACGACAGAAGACTTCGTGAACCAATTTATCTGCCACTGTAGTAGCTTCTTGGTTTGGAATGGCGAATACCTCCGGCCACTTAGTGAAGTAATCCATGACGACCATGAAATATTTGTTCCCACTGTCACTCACAGGGAACGGTCCCGCAATGTCAAGCGCTATTCGTTCCCATGGAGCCCCGACGTTATACAGCTTTAATGCCCCTCTGCTGCGTGTGTAGGGTCCTTTTACAGCTGCACAACTAGTGCATTTCCGGCACCAATTTTCCACATCGTCTCGACAATGGATCCAGTAGAATCGCTCACGAATCTTTAACAGGGTTCTTTTGATGCCCATGTGACCTCCTGAACATCCATCATGGTAGAGTTGCAGAACATCAGGTACCTTGGCTTTAGGGACAACCATTTGTAAATGACAGTGATCTCCTCTAGCATTTTCCCATTTGCGGCACAGTACCCCATCGTGGATAACCAAACTGTCCCACTGTGCCCAGTAACTTTTTGTTGCTGTGCTCATTCTTGCAACATCACTCCATTTAGGTTTAGGTGCACTGGTTTTAACCCTCTCAAGAATTGGCCTGATGTCTGCATCCTCTTGTTGTGCAAGCTGCAAGGCTTTCTTCCACTCATCGCTAAGGTCCGTTCTCAGCGTTCTGACAGGTACCGCTTCTTTGGCCTCTTGCCTCACACAATGCTTGCAACTCTCTGAGCAAGGTCTCCTTGACAAGGGGTCCGCGTTACCGTGAGATCTGCCACTGCGATGCTCAGTTTCGAAGTCAAACTCTTGCAGCTGTTCAATCCATCTTGCCACTTGTTCTTCAGGGTTCTTGAACTGGAGCAGCCATTTCAATGAAGCATGATCGGTTCGCAGATGAAATTTGCGTCCCAGCAGATATTTACTAAAATGCTGCAGTGTTTTTACCACAGCGAGTAACTCTCTTCTTGTGACGCAGTAGTTACGTTCCGGCTTGGACAAGGATTTGCTGCAGTAAGCAATTACAACTTCCTGGTCTCCTTTTCGTTGAGATAGCACACCGCCAATACCAGTATTACTCGCATCTGTATCTACGATGAATCCATTCTCGGTGTCAGGATAGCCAAGAATTGGTGTATCGCACAGACTTTTCTTTAATTCTTGGAAAGCGGTGTCACAGCTCTCATCCCAACAGAACGACCGCTTCTCCTCAGTGAGTTTGTGCAAAGGCTTAGCAACATCAGCGAAGTTCTTCACAAACCGTCGGTAATAAGAACACAAGCCCAAAAATGCTCTGATTTCTGTTTTGTCTTTCGGAACTGGACACTCCTTGACCGCGATGATCTTCTCTGGGTCAGTTTGCACCCCTTCTTGTGAAACCACGTGCCCCAAAAAGTTCACTTGCCTTCTGAAATGGAGAACTTTTTCGGACTCAACTTCAGATTAGCAGCCCGAATTTTTGCCATCACACGTTCCAGGTTTCGAAGGTGGTCTTCAAACGTGCGCCCCACGATGATGATGTCATCCAAATAAACGAGACATGCGTCTCCAATCAACCCTGTGAGTACCAGCTCCATCAACCTTTCAAAAGTTGCAGGAGCATTGCACAATCCAAATGGCATTACATTAAATTGCCATAGACCCTTCCCCGTAGAAAACGCTGTTTTCTCTTTGTCCTTTGGGTCTATCTCCACTTGCCAGTAGCCACTCTTCAGGTCCAGCGTTGTAAACCATTTCATCCCCGTCAGCGTATCCAGGGTATCGTCGATCCTTGGTAGGGGATAACTGTCCTTCTTGGTGACATCGTTGAGCCGACGATAATCTACACAGAAACGTAAACTGCCATCCTTCTTTTTGACCAGCACCACAGGAGCGCACCACGGACTGGATGAAGGTTCCATTATGCCGTCCTTCACCATCCCGTCAATCATGGTTTCCACCTCCTTTTCTCTTGCAACTGGCAGCCTCCTTGGTCTTTGACGGATCGGTAACTCGTTCCCTGTGTTTATCTTGTGCCGAACTAATCCCGTCTTCCCAATGTCAGCATCATTTGAAGAAAAGATGTCCGTGTACCGAATTAACATCTTCAAAGCCTTCGCAACTTCCTCTTTGGAAAGATCCTTTTGGCAATCTTCCAAAAGTTCCGACACATTAAATCCGCCATTATGTTTAACGTAACTGGATGATTCTTGGCACTGTCGTATCCAATCTAGTTCCTCGCAGGTACCCATCCACGTCCATTTGCTAATGACACGTACTTCATTAGTTGGGTTCAATACGCGCACTGCTGAAATGTTGGTGGCCCTCACCAAAGTCCGTGCCACCACCCAAGATTGATCATTTTCCGATTTTTCTAGTAGTACGCATCGATGTTTTTGCGTAGGATCACGTGGCAGACTCACTTTCTTAAGGCAGTAGAT
This sequence comes from Alsophila aescularia, assembly GCA_946251855.1. Classification (NCBI taxonomy): domain Eukaryota; kingdom Metazoa; phylum Arthropoda; class Insecta; order Lepidoptera; family Geometridae; genus Alsophila; species Alsophila aescularia. The sequence goes on along the minus strand of OX276375.1, from coordinate 17,364,449 downwards.
TTTTCCCGATGTTCCTCCTTCCATGAAGATTTCCTCACTGCCGCATTTCAAAATTCCTTGCTTCACGTCGATCTCACAATGATGTTCTCTAATGAAATCCAAGCCAAGAATGCAATCATCGACTATGTCGGCCACGATGACTTTATGTCGAAAAGTCCTTTCACCGAGTTTCATCTCCACCTGCTTTTCGCCTTGGACGGGTATGTGCTGACCAGTAGCTGTTAGTAGTCTAATTGGCTTGCAGTTCCCGTAGAAGTCCCCAAGAACACTGTTTCTAAGCTTGGAACTGATCACGGTTCGAGAAGCACCCGTGTCTAAAGTCAGTTTACATGGTATCCCGTTGACTTCACCCTTGATGATCAGGCTGTTCCCGTCGTGAGCTTGCGAGATTGAAATTCTGGGGGCTTTCTCAATACCAGCCAGCACCCGCCCCACGGTCCTGGCGTTTACTCGTTTCCCTGGGTCTGTTCAGTGGCGTTGCTGACCACCCGCACTTGCTGAGGCCGATCTTCCCTGCCAATAACTAGTCTCGGGCAGTTGAATCTCAGGTGGCCCTTCTCTCCACACTTGTAGCATCTGGGACTAAACTTAGGGCGAGTGTCACGGGGAGGAGATGCCATAACTTCCCTGATGCGGTAAGCTCGAGGATCTTGTCGGACGGCCTCCACCTCCAAAGCATGGGCCACGGCATCCTTAAGGGATTCGTGATGCCCAAGCCTTACAGCAGACCTCACTTCCATGTCGCGTATCCCATCGATAAAGGCTTGGATCAAAACCCCGTCGATGAGTGCAGGAGAGGACTGGTACACTTTTCAAACCAGCTTTTCAATTTCGAGAGCCCACTGTTGTAGGTTCTCACTATTCCGCTGAGCCCTGTCCTTTAACTGAGCACGAAACACGTGTTCCAGGTGTGCGTCACCGTAGCGAGGTTCCAATGTTTCAAGCAGCTGTTCGTAGGTGACATCCTTTCCAAGGGCCTCGAGTATAGTAAGGGCCTGGTCACGAAGGCCCAGTGTGAGTGCAGTCATGGCCTGCGCTTTACTCCATCCGTTCGCCTTGACAACGGCCTCTACCTGGATCTTATAGGCCGACCACGAAGAGCTTCCATCAAACGGCGGCACTTTGAAATCTCGCGCCGAAGACGCAGTAACAACAGGGGCTGACATTTCGCTTCCAGATTTCAGGACACCCAAAGCTTTCTTCACGTCTACAATCTGGGCTTCAGTTTCAGAGATACGGTTTTCAGCTTCGGAGAAGCGTTTTTCATGAAGATGTACCTGCTCTTTTACATCTTTGAGTTCCTGACCAAAAGTTGCATGCAGGTCTTTTATGAGGAGAGTCTGTTCTTCCTGTCGGCGAGCCTATTCTTCCTGTCGGCGAGCCTGTTCTTCCTGTCGGCGAGTCTGCTCCTCTTTGTCACGAAGCAACTGCTCCTCTAGCCGACGAGCTTGCTCCTCCTGTCTGCGAGTCTGCTCCTCTCTGTCGCGCAGCAACTGCTCTTCAAGTCGTCGGGCTTGCTCCTCCTGTTTGCGAGCCTGCTCCTGGAGCAATGCCATTAAGCCCGAAAGGTCAAATGACGGGGCTACAGGAACATCTGCAGATGGACCGGTGGATGATCCGGCGGCCGCGGCGGCGTCCAACTCCGTGGTTGGTTGATTCTCACCACCACCAGGCTTGTAATGGCGAACCAAACCGTCTTTCGTCCACCTCCCTCTCTCGTTGGCTTCTTGTTCTCATGCGGTCTGTCTCCTGCTTTGGTGTAGCCGGCATTATTTTATCCTCGCTTCTGACACCAAATTGTTACGAGCTGGGGTTCGGATAAAATTAATGTACGCTAATAACACCAAAAATTAACACCTTTATTCGAAAAACCACAAAAAGAAATTAATCCAACAAATAACGCTCAAACACTCTTTAACTTGACTGTACACTCTTATCAATTATCACTGAATACTTGCTTCGAATCGCTATGATCGTTTCGTTTCGTCAGCCAAATCAGTAATGTCCCAGGCAGTCGATGCGCGCTCTATTTATACCGCGACGGGCGTTTCGAGAAGGTACTCGTTACTACTCGTATGTACTAACAGTAGTCGGTAGGTATTTGAACTTTCAAGGTCGGCGGCGCCTTTGAGTTGCCGCGCCGCGCCGCGCCTGTAGGTACTTAAGGCCGGCGGCACCTTTGATGTCGCCGCGCCCGTAGGTATATACCTACCGCGCGCTCTGGAAACTTTTACAGGTACCTACGCTCTACTAGTGTGTTCCAGAATGTTCCTTTAAATGTAGGTATTGCGTCATTTTATTACCTACTGTTTTTCTAAGAATCGACCGGCGTAACAATACCAACATTTGATCAAAATTCCTTTAGCCGCCAAAAAGTTTTTTATCGATTGCTCGGATTCTACTCAGCGGATTGAGATACCAAGTACCCCAGCTTTTACGTCAAACCCTAAGCTATCCAACAGTGAAAATCGCATTAGAATTGGTTTAGCCGTTTTTATGTGAAGCATGAACAAACATACAGACATACAGAAGACAAGCTTTAAAAAAAAACTTTTTCAATTGCATATTTTAATTTGGTTTATTTTAACCTAGAGCATTTTTATAAAATAATCTTTTTTGTACAGAGTTTTTATTACTTATTGCTATATTATAAGTATATATTAGACGCAAACATTGCACAAATATGTTTTTTATATTATGTTACGTCTATTTGTTTAATGCAAAGATTTAATTAAAATTGGGACTCTAACCCCTTTAACTAATCTATGGTTTAGTGTGCAGACAGGCGCGAACGTGCACTCAATTTACCGGTTTGCATGTATGTAGAACACCTATTTGATTTTACTGTGACGTGGCTTCATCAAACAGGATATATACGCCACTTAAATCGACCGCGCGGATTCGGGTGTCGGACGTGCACGGAATGTCGGCTTGAACTTTGTTTTGTACGCTCTTGTCATTTTGTAATGTGTTGGGATGATAAAGAAGTTCGAATCCCTGACGTGTGGAGGGCTCACCCTCTAGGGTTTTGGAGTGTGACACAGTTAACAATTTAGTTGTTGCTTTGTGTTGGCTGTCATATATAACGATGTGGCTACTGTGTGATAAGTTTCTTGTTGAAATCTGACGATCTGAAGTACTGAGATATATTATGTGTGGTGTGATCGGGATCAATACTACATAAGTAGTAAGATTTTTGAACAACCTATCTTGAATATTTTGTTAAAATGTTATTATTGACGTAGGTATTTGTTACATGCCAACATCTTTTTAGCTCTCTTTCAGAATTAGGAAATTGAAGTGGCAATATGCAGGCCACATAGCTCGTAGAACTGATAAACCGTTTAAAGAAAGATTCTTGAATAGCGATCATGACCAATACACAAAACCTAGGATCGAGGTAGATGGGCAGATACTGTAGTATGTCGATGAGTATACCTATCTACTTGGGCCAGCTACGAGTAGTCTCCTATAAAGAAATAGGTCGTCCTATCGAAAACGTCTGGAAGAGCTACTGGTCCATGAAGACGCTAATGAAGGGCGATCTTCCTCTGTCGCTAAAGCGCACTCTCATCGACATGTGTAATCTGTCCGTCCGTAGGTTCCTACGGTGCACAAACTTGGTCATTGACTGAGGCGCAGAAGTCCAACCTCAAGGTTTGTCAGAGAGCCATGGAACGTAGCATACTCGGAGTGAAAAGGATAGATCTAGTTCGAAACACTACACTGCGCTCGAAAACAACACTGATATCACTGATATGGCATCACTGATGCTGGTTTTAAGAATGCTAGGTTGATGTGGGACTGGGCCGGCCATGTGACCCATATGCATCCGGCGAGGTGGGCAAAAAGTCATCACTCAATGGGAGACTGCAGATGGTAGGCGACGCGTCAGCCTTGAAAAAGGTGTCGTGATGACCTAAATGCTTACGGAATTGGTTAAATTTAATTTTAAAATAAAATAATTAATTAATTATTAAAATTTTGTATATAAAATTTGCCCAGCAGTGGGATACAATAGGTTAAAAAAGGAAATCATTTTTTTTTATTAAAGAGTTTAAACTAGTAAATCATGTTAATGATATTTTAAAATTAAGTATCCATCCCGTTAACTGATACGACTATCGGTGGCATATACAGGATTATTGGTTACTAGCTGTACCCGCGGCTTCGCACGCGTATTCGTTTCTTTAGGTTCAAAGTACCATAATGTGCTATTCCAGGACCAATATACCAACATTTGAACAAAATTTGTTCAGCCGTCAAAAATACTTTATCAGTTGCTCGGCTTCTAACTCACCGGATTGAGATACCAATTACACCAGATTTAAATCAAACCCTAAGCTATCTAACAATGAAAACCGCATTGCAATCGGTCCAGTAGTTTTTATGTGATGCGTGAACAAACAAACATACAAACATACAGACAAACAGAAAGAACGAAACGACTAACAAAAATTGTTCAATACCTTTTTTAAGCACCCAAGAGCATTTTTTTTTCATTTGAATTCATGTAGTAGTTTGGGTGCGATGCGCGGTCAAGATACGGACAAACAGACAGACAAAATTAAAAAGTAAAACAGTTTGGCTTCAATATCGAATTTATAGAACCATCCAAAACATATTTTTTATTACTTAAATATTAACATAACTTTGGACCCATATCCCGCAGAAACCCATTACTTTTTCGGAATAAAACGTGTCCTCAATTTTAACCCATCATATAACTTAAGACAGTGCCAAGTTGCATCAAAACCCGTCCATTACTTTCAGCGTGGTACGTGTTCTTTTAAATAAGTTTCAACCCCTAAATAATAACCCATAAATTTTTCGATATGTAAAGTATCCTATGTCCTACCTCGTAGTACGAACTCAAATCATACAAAGTTTCTTTTGAATTTATCCAGTAGTTCCGGCGGCGTGATGCGCGGCTAAGATACAGACTGACATACATACAGACAAAAATGAAAAAACATACAGTTTACGCATCATAATAGAACAAAGAGTAACTTCCAAAAAAAAACACTATATCTTTAATACATAGAATTTGGACCCATATCCCACAGGAACCCTTTAGTTTTTTGGGAAAAAATGTATCCATAATTTTCACCTATCTTATAAACTATGTCTTTGCCAAGTTGCATCAACATCCGTCCAATAGTTTCAGCGTGCTAAATGTTCTTTTAAATAATTTTCCACTTCTATCCTGCAGGAACACTTAATTTTTTTGGGATGAAAAGTATCCAATGTCCTACCTCGAAGTGTGAACTCAAATCATACCAAATTTCATTTGAATTCATTAAGTATTTTCAGCGTGGTGCACTGCCAAGGTACAGACAGACAGACAGACGGACAGACAGACATAAAGATAAAAATTAAAAATATGCAGTGTTGGCTTTAGTATTGAATATAGAACGGTGTCCAAAAAAATTACATAATATTTTCAATTTATAGAATTTTGGACATTATCCCGAAGGAACACTTTATTTTTCGGTATAAAAAGTATCCTCAATTTTAACCCACTATATAAGCTATGACTGTGCCAAGTTTCCGTCAAGTAGTTTCAGCGTGATACGTGTTCTTTTAAATAACTTTCAACGCCTATCCTGCAGGAACCCTTTAATTTTTCGGGATGAAAAGTATCCAATGTCCTACCTCGAAGTATGAACTCAAATCATACCAAATTTCATTTGAATTCATTGAGTATTTTCGGCGTAATGCACTTCCAAGGTACAAACAAACAGATGGACAGACAGACAGAAAGACAAAAAATAAAAAATACAGTTTTGGCTTAAGTATGGAATACAGAACGGCCCCCAAAAAAAAATTACAAAATATCTTTAATTTACAGAATTTTGGGACATTTTCCCGCAGGAACTCTTTATTTTTTCGGGATAAAAAGTATCCTCATTTTTAACCCATCATATAAACTATGACTGTGCCAAGTTGCATCAAAATCCATCTGGTAGTTACAGAGTGGTACATGTTTATTGAAATAACTTTCAACCCCAATCCTGCGGGAACCCTTTCATTTTTCGGGATGAAAAGTAGCTTATGTCCTACCTCTTAGTATGAACTCAAATCATACCAAGTTTCATTTAAATTCATTCAGTAGTTTCGGCGTGATGCCTAGCCAAGATACAGACAGACAGACAGACAGACAGACAGACAGACAAAAAAAAACTGTTTTGGCTTCAGTATCGAATATAGAGTAAAGTCCAAAAAAATAATTCTAAATATCTTCAATGTACAGAATTGGTCCCGTTACAGATTTATTATAAGTATATATAGATTGGTCACGATCCCGTGGCAGGGTGTTAGGACATGCTGCCCACTATCAAATAATTCAGTAATGCTTTGGGAAAAAGTCAACCATTTTCGAGTTATTATTTATTTCATGTTTTTTTTGTAAATTGACGGATAGGCATCCATAAAAATTAATTAGGATAAAACCATTGCGAGAAAACAAACATTTTTACTGTTTTAAGGTTGACAAAACAGTAGCAAAGAATTTTGTAGAATAAAATAAAAATAAGCAAGTTTGATAATTTCTGTAAGTTTCTTCAACAAAATAGCTGATTTTATTCATAATACACGTAATTACTTAAGCTGCAGATTATTTAAAAAACATCTACATATTTTCACCTATTCAACACGGTATTATTTTTTGGTAGTTAGTGACACAGTAACAAACTAATGCGACATTAAACAACATGTCGGAGAATTTTTAAAATGCGTCAAAGTGGTTTGTTTGTTTAAATCATCTAATAAAATAATAATTACAGTTGACCAGGTGTTCATCATAGCCATCATTCACAATTAGCCAGAGATTTTCTGAAGAATTTTAGTTTTGAGAGATATTTCTGAATAGCTTTTTTATGTTATACAATTAACAATGGTTTAAATCAAATGGTATTTTTTGTTGAATAATATTTAAGTTAACTTAATTATAAATTGGAGGATAATATTGCTATAGTATTATTTTTGATTAGCTTATACTTAATGCTTACATTATTGCGCAGTCTCTATCTTAAGTGGCTTTTTACTACGCTACTAGACAACGAGTTTTTTATTTTATTTGCTGCATTTATAATGCGAGTTCGAAGATCCTCAATATTCGGCACACGGTAGACGAGGCTTTTCATGTGCCGCCATAATATTTTTTTCTGAATATACATATCAAAACTAAAATTCATTTGAAAATCTCTGGCTAATTGTGAATGATGGTCAACTGTATTTATTGTTTTATTAGATGTATATTTGTTTGTCGTATGAGGTAGTGCTGCCCTCTGATGTCAGAGGTTGTCACGCCGAACGAGGGCCTCTGACATGACTTAACGATTGCTATTAATTAATAACAGCCGGGACCAACAGCTTAACGTACGCTCCGAAGCACGGAGCGATGGAAAACCGCACATAGCTTAAAAAAGTCATTGGTGTGGATCCAAGGATTGAACCCGGTATCGTTGGATTCTAAGTTGCACTATTCAATCGTTAGGCTACCATTGCTCTGTTTTATAAGATGATTTAATCAAACAAACCACTTTAACGCATTTTTTAATTCTCCGACAGGTTGTTTAATATTGCATAGTTTGTTACTGTGTCACTTACTACCAAAAAATTATACCGTGTTAGATAGATGAAAACATTTAATTGTTTATTAAATAATCTGCAGCTTAAGTAACAATGTGTTTTTTGAATAAAATCAGCTTTTTTGTTGAAGAAACTTACACAAATCATCAAACTTGCTTAGTTTTAGACCCCTGATTCAAAAACGTTTGCTGATTATTTTTATTTTATGATACAAAATTATTTGTTACTGTTTTTTCAACCTAAAAATAGTAAAAAGGTTTGATTTCTTGCAATAGTTTTTTTATTATTAATTTTTATGCTTGATGCCTATCCGTCAATTTACAAAAAATAATGAAATAAATAATATCTCAAAAATGGTTGACTTTTTCCTAAAGGATTACTGGGTTATTTGATAGTGCATGTCCTAACACTCTGCTACGGGATTGTGACTAATAACCAACAATCCTATATAAGTATTTTCGCAGCGAATGTATGTAATCTAAATACAGGATATGCTGTCTGTCTGCACCAATAATAAAGGCACCTCTTTAACCCCGCACCCATGGAACTGTTTACATTGTGTCCGTTACTCAACATGATACAATACACTACCAGAGTTATCAGAGTGTTGCAAATACTTATCTTGTATATTTAACAAAACGAAATCAGTCATAGTAGACATTCAATATTAATAAAATTTTGTAACGCACAATGAATATCCTTACTTATATAATACTTATAATAAAGTGGTATGTACCAAAAAGTCTGTAAAATGTCAATAATTTAAAAAAATGCTGTAGTATACTTATAAGCTACTGAAATAGCATACTTTTTTTTTTTTAAATTATGTTTGTCTGTGTGTTGTCTGTTCGCGCATTGTGTGAAAACTACTGGACCGATTGCGATGCTGTTTTCACTGTTAGATAGCTTAGGGTATGACTTAAAAACTGATGTACCTACTTGGTATCTCGATCCGACGAGGAGAAAGCAAGCAATCGATAAAAAAACTTTTGACGGCTGAACGAAGTTATGAAATTTGGTATATTGGCACTTTTTGTTCTGCAATAATTCTTTGGATCTTTATATCCCAGAAAATGGACAACGCGGCCACAGCTAGTATAAAATATGTGTGAGAATTCAAAAATAAGTATTCAAGATAGATAATGTTAAAACATTTGACATAATTATCTTTATTGTGCTATGACGACAGACACATGCATCGATCACATTTATGATAGTATCATGTTTGGCGTCATTCTCTTATTTATATTTTACAGGCTATAGAATTATTACTTTATATATAACTAACTATCTTTCGCCCGCGACTTCGTCCGCGTGGACTACATTTTAGCTCTTGATTCTTTTTGACAGACTAGTTATTATTTCGTTTTCATGGCAATCGTTCCTTCCAGCGAGTTATCGACATTTTCCTGTTTTCCTGTGGAAACTTCCATTTTACGGGATAAAAAGTATGTTCTATCCTTAGTCCTATGTTGGTATCTATATTGTACAGTACCTATGTACAAAGTTTCATCAAAATAGGATCAGCCGTTTTGGCGTGAAAGCTCCCCAAACAAACAAACATCCAAACAGACAATGTTTCACTTTTATATATTGGTGGGGATATCCCCACCAATATATAAAAGTGAAACATTGTAGAATAAATATGTATTCTTCATATTATGTCAAAAGAAACAATTTAGCAAATTAATAGAAAGTCGTAGACGTAGTGCTGGCCTCTGGTGTCAGAGTACGTCAGGCCACACGAATGCTTCTGGCATGGGTTAACGACTGCTATTAATCAATAACGGGAGTTTACTCGTGGCCTAACTAGCTTGCCTAACTGATTAGGCTACAGCCGGGACCGACAGCTTAACGTGCCCTCCGAAGCACACAGCGATAGAAAACAGCACATATTTAGAAAAGTTATTAGTGCGGAGACCAGAATTGAATCCGTTATCGTTGAATTCTAAGTCGCACTACTAAACCGCTAGACTACCATCGCTCTATTATCATGTAACGACACAGAATAATAGAACAATGAAATTGTATTGTACGGAAGATTCGTTACGCGTTTGTACGCGTTGGTTCTCGCGTTTTCATTTCATTGCGACGCTATTTCAGTAATATACACGCCAATAGGCGCTTCAAAAACTAGAAAACGCGACACGCAGGTCGTATTTGTCATGGAAATACGAACTGGGTGTCTCGTTTTCTTTCGCGAGAAGATGTAGCTTTGTTATGAAGCTACTCTGAATCTGAACACAGCCGGGCGGCCGGCGCGGGCGGCCTTACGAGTTATTACGAAATTTCACGCAATTAAAGCAATTTAGGCGACCTTGCTCCAACATATTTATTTTTACTGTACACAATGGAGTAAACATAAATACGTACGTAATCATCGTATGTCTAGCTTTGTATTCACAATAACAATAGATAGGTATATATCCACACCAATATATAAGGTTTTCAGTTTGATTGTTTGTTTGTTTGTTTGGAGAGATTTCTCGCCATGACGACTGATCCGATTTTGATGAATTTTTGTAAATAGGTGCTGTATAATATAGATACATACATAGGATAATTTATCTCCCGGAAAATGGTAAGTTGACCAGGAAACCTGGAAAATGACGATTACTCGCTGTAGGAACGGTTGCCGTAAAAACGAAATAATAAAAGTCGCAGTACCAAGTATAGTTACAATAATATGGAGACACACTCGGATTTTAAATGTTTAAAATCAATTTGGGTTTTACCACGTTTTTATGAAGTCACTTTCGTGTTTGTCGGTCTGTCGATCCGGGTGGAATCTTGCAACTTAAATTTAGAGCACTTCCCGATTAGATATCCCGCTGAAACTTTAAGGGTAGCTCACAAAACGATAACAAAGCATTCCAAAAATAAACCTTGGTTTTAGGTTAGTTCTTTAATCTACATTTCCTGCCTGTTTACTATACTAAACCTTGTTTCGTGAACACGTCCATAATTTTGTTCCAGGTAGTACATACCTACTTAGTTACTTATACTTATACTTAGTTATTACGCACTAGCTTTCGCCCGCGACTTCGTCCGCGCGGACTACAGTTTATCGCGAAAGATAATCCTATTTTGATCTAAAATATTAAAAACCAATGCAAAAGAATGATGCGAAGATTTTTTTCGTGTATAATTTCCATGACGGCACATTTCCATCTCGGCACATAAAATTCTTAAATTTCTTTAAATTCTTAAGGTATATAGACTTGTATGACTTGTGTTGGGATTATATATTCTGTGTCTAGGCTAAACTCATACATATTTAAGTATAATTTTCTACGCCATTAGGTAGGTACGCAAATCAACGTTTGTATATAACGACACCATGTGTGAACGTGAGGAACATCCTGTTTACATAACATAACGCCGAAGTGGAAAAAGGCAATTAATCAGGCCGACACTTTTCTTGGATTATAGTAAATAGCCTGGGATTAGGTAATCTCGCGTTTTCCTGATACATCACCCAGTTTTCTAAGACACGATAAATGACTTATATTTGCTTTGCTGCTTCGGGTAATTTTTTTTTAAATGAATTAAGTTATAATTCTTCTTATAACAATGCTTGTTTATTTAGAGCACGTTTTAGCTGGTAATAACGAACACATACTGTTCTGTGTTGTTAAGTTCATGCTGTACCATCCTACCTCATCATGCTGTAAGCTTCGCAGCATACGATCAGCTGTAAGTACAGTTTAATAGATATGATACTCATACCATAAACATACGCTTAGCTTACCAATTCGCTTCTTCGGCAGAGCAGCTCAAACGGCGAATCGGCGGCCATATGCTAACCTCGTTAGTGGTTACATATATTTGAGACATTGGGACCGTGGGAACCGGGAGCTAATCGTATTTTCAAAAATCTATCTGATATGAGCACCTGCTCGATGCAACGTGTGACCAAAATGCTAGTATCTATGTGGATCATCCAATTATACAGCCAGCATGTTGAGGACCTTTTTTTTTAGCTATCTATAAGCCTGTAATGGCTGTGAGTTTTGGAATACTTTATACAGTAGTTGGTTATGTTTTGTAGTTAGGTAGTAAAGACACTTGCCCGTTCTTACTCAAATAAAAAAAAAACCTAAATAATATTATCAACGCTAATATAATACTAATAATATAACTATACTAATATATATATAATTTTACCAAATTAATTATAATAGATTACTGCATCGAGCGGAAAGTGACTCATTGCTGCACCGCGTGTTATTTGGAGTCCGAGCTTTAGCAAGGGCTCTAAAACATGTGTGCAGCAAGAAGTCACTTGAGCGAGTGTCAGTAATCTGCTTTTCTTTCCTCTACAAAGTAATACCACAATTATACACCTAAATGTAAGCACATTGACTTTTAAATGTTCCAATTCCGTCGCACTCATATTTAAAAAATAGTACATTCCATATATTTGCTGGTCACATTTCTCGAAGAACCGATAACGTTGGGGTAGATGAGATCTCGAGTGGAAACCACGTTTAGGAATACGTAGTGTAGGACGCCCGGTGGCAGGTGGAGTGACGACCTGCGAAAAGTGTCTGGAATAAAATAGATGAGGAGAGCTCTGTGGCGTGCTTAAGGAGAGGCCTACGTCCAGCAGTGGACAGATATAGGCTGATGATGATGATGAAATTCCATTTTTAAATCTTTATTAGACGAGTGTATTCATTCAATACTAGCTGCGCCCCGATGAAGATGATGATGATGATGATGATGATGAAGATGATGATGATGAAAAGTATTATTTGTGTTATTCCAGGCTATATCTCCATTCCAAATTCTATCAAAATCCGTTTAGCCGTTTGAGCTTGAAAGATGATGATGATGATGAAAAGTATCCTATTTGTGTTATTTCAGGGTATAAGCTATCTCCATTCCAATTCTTCAAAATCCGTACAGCCGTTTGAGCATGATAGAGTAACAAACAGACACACTACAAAACCTTCTGTTTTATATATAATATTAATGTAAAGAAAATAAAAAAAAAGTGCAGTAATGAATTTCCATACATAATTTCCGCACTGTTTATATGATGAGTAGTAATGAGGTACTTTCTGCTTATGTTTTAGGTGAACAATGGTGATATTACTGTGTAGTGGGAAGAAATAGTAGATTACTGCACTGAGCGGAAAGTGACTTATTGCTGCACCGAGTGTCCGAGTCGGAGTCGGAGTCCGAGCTTTACCGAGGGCTCTAAAACCACGAGTGCAGCAAGAAGGCATTTGAGCGCGTGTCACTAATCTGCTTTTCTTTCCACTACAAAGTAATATCACAATGGTTCAACCAAATGCAAGCAGTACAATTTTCAGTCAGTTTGACTTTAAATTTGCGCTCATTTCGTCGCACTTATATTTAAAAATAAGTACATCTATTTTTAAATCTCTTTTGTACGAATGCATTCATTTCATTTAAAGTGAAACTAATAAATCCTTTTCTGTAGTATCTACAAAGATGAAAAAATAAAAACAGAATCCCTATTCTGTTTTTATTTTTTACACAGAAGAAAATTTAAAAAACTGTGCATTTTTCGATTTCCATCCTTACTTTCCACGCTGTTTTTATTAAAATTATATAAAAAAAACTGTGAAGTAATGGATACTTAGTTTCTGCACTGTTTGATTTTTTAATTAATTTAAAAAATAACAGTCGGTGTAGCAGTAACTCACATTTCGCTCGATGCAGTAATCTACAATTTTATCCGCTATGTAGGCATTTGGTTTTAATGAAGCATCTGACTGGTCACTTCACATTACCTAGCGTATATAATAATATATAATTAATGCTGTTTTTTTTAATTAAGTAGGTACGTTTATTAATACTTTTATATTTTTGGCAAAAATAGTTTCGTTTTTTTAATTATGTACGTCTGATGATAATTATAAACCTCTGATAATTACAATCCATTAATTAAAAATTCATGCTAACAATGTGTACTTATAATGTTTATCTATACTAATCTCTACCAATATTATCTATTAGCTGATGCCCGCGGCTTCGCACGCGTGGTTATTTCTCTAGATTAAAAGTACTATATTATGTGCTATTCCAGGACCTAAAATACCAATAACATTTGATCAAAATTCCTTCTACCGTCAAAGTTATTTTTATCGATTGCTCGGCTTCTATTGATCGGAGTGACCCCAGTTTTTAAGTCAAACCCTAAGCTATCCAACAGTGAAAACTACATTGTAATTGTTCCAGTAGTTTTTACGTGATGCGCGAACAAACATACAGACAGTCAAACAGACAGACACGAATTCAAAAAATAATATATTCTTGTTCAGTAGCTTATTTTAAGTATCTTAGATTTATTTTTAATTATATTATTTGTACAGACTATTTCTTCTTAATGCTTTATTATAAGTATAGATACTAATATTATAAAGAGGTAAAGTTTGTGAGTTGGTGAGGTTGTAGGGGATAATCTCTGGATCTACTAAACCGATTAACGCAATAGAGCAGAACAAGGGCTCCAAAGTGTTCGCAAGAGATCTGCCTATTGGGCAAAGCCTGTTGACGAAGCTGAAAACCGACAATGGCAGCATCGTTTCATCAAAGCCAGAGATTTTCAATGAGCTCGAAAAGTTCTAAGGACAATTATGCACCTCATCGCGTAGTCCTCCTAGCACGACTAGCGATGCAAGAGCCCGTTTGATCCGACATTATACCGAAGATATCCTGGACGTCAGCCTATTCGAGATCAGAATGGCTCTCAAACAGCTTAAGAGTAACAAGGCACCAGGGGAGGACGAAATAACGATAGCGCTCCTAAAAGCGGGTGGAACACCGGTACTTAAAGTCCTTCAGAAGCTATTTAACTCCGTCATCCTCGAGGGTACTACGCCAGAGGCGTGGCACAGGAGAGTAGTGGTTTTGTTCTTTAAACAAGGTGATAAAACCCTCTTGAAGAATTATAGGCCCATTTTGCTGCTGAGCCACGTCTATCCAGTCGCTTACCATGACGAGCACGCGCAGTATGCGCGCTCGTAGGTTTGACGACTTTCAGCCTCCCGAACAAGCTGGATTCCGGAAAGGCTTTAGCACCGTAGACCACATCCATACGCTCCGGCAGATTATATAGAAGACTGAAGAGTATAATGCCACTATGTCTAGCGTTTTGATTCAGTCGAGACCTGGGCAGTGCTACAGTCATTACAGCGGTGCCAGATTGATTACCGGTACATCGAAGTGTTGATGGCGATCCCTCACCTTCGATTTGCTGATGATATAGTCATAATGGCAGAAACCCTGGAAGACCTATGCACAATGCTCAGTGACCTCAATATTTTTTTCCCAACAGGTGGGTCTTAAAATGAACATGGGCAAGACAAACATCATGTTAAATGCCCATGTCGTACCCATGCCGGTTTATGTTGGGAACGATATTATCGAAGCTGTTGATATTATCACTATGTCTACTTAGGTCAGACGATCCAACTGGGTATATCCAACTTCGACAAAGAGGTCAACCGACGAATTCAACTCAGATGGGCAGCGTTCGGGAAATTACGCCATATATTCTCGTCGCAGATACCGCAGAGCCTCAAGACGAAAGTTTATAATCAGTGCATGTTGCCAGTGATGACATTCGGCACTGAGACGTGATCGCTAACTATTGGTTCATACACGAGCTCAGAGCTGCGCAGCGTGCAATAGAGAGAGCTATACTCGGTGTTTCACTACGTGATAGAATCCGAAACGAGGAAATCCGTAGAAGAACGAAGGTTACCGACATAGCTCTCAGAGTTTGCAAGTTGAAGTGGCAATGGGCAGGCCATATAGTTCGCAGAACTGACAACCACTGGGGAATAAAATAAAACAAAATAACAATTAATAAATAAAAAAAAAAAAAAAAACCTGGGGAATAATTGACGACTGGTTGGTCTCGTGGCTAGAGATCCTAGACACGAAATCGTACGGTCGCGGGTTCGAATCCTGCAAGGTGCAATCATTTGTGTGATGAGCAGAAATGTTTGTTTCCGAGTCATGGATGTAATATTCTAATCTATGTATGTTTATCCGTTATCTAGTGCCCATAGAACAGTGTATCCTAGTTTGGGGCTAGATAATTGGTGTGGAAATGTCCCGAATATATTTATTTTATTTTATAAAGGTTCTCGAATGGCGACCGCGAACAAGCAAGCGAAGTGTGGGGAGACCCCCCACACGATGGACCGACGACATTGTAGCCATCGCAGGAAGTCGTTGGATGGAGGTGGCACAAGATCGCACGTCATGGTGCTCTTTGGGGGAGGCCTATGTTCAGCAGTGGACTTCTAAAGGCTGACATGAAGATGATGGTGATGATGATGACTAAACCGATTTTGAAAATTATTTTACCAATAGGATGCCACGTTATTTGTGATTGTCATAGGCTATAATAATATATTAAAATGACCACGCGAGCGAAGCCGTAGGCATCAGATAGTTGTATTATAAAAATGAGTAACATGTACTAAATGTTGATAACCGTACCCACATAAAGTAGGTAGAGCAATACCGTGCCCTAGAGATATAAGTTATGTTTCAATGTACCGTACGCTAAATATCAGTTGATCCGGTGCGACCATAATAAACTACGAGTAGGTATGCGTCGCGATATTTTTACCTCAAGCCTGCTGCCGAGCGGTCGCGTCCATACACAAAATTAAATACGAAAACAGTGCGTTTATTTACCGTGCTTCCCTAACTAAACAGAGACAATGATCGTAATAGTTTAAAGTGGATGTGAATCATAACCGGCTAGTTCGCGACCTTACTGTGGGATATTTTTAACTATCATTAAAGATTTGTTGTGATCGCAGCTATGGCATCGAGTGCGGGCCCTCCAGCGTTAGTCGATGTCGTTGAAAGTAAGGCCACACAAGATAAACCCAAATCGAACTCAGTGGCAACGTGGTGCTCTACGCAATGGAAAGCAATATTAGCTGAATTGGTATCTACCTCCATGCTCGTGTTGTTGGGCTGTATGTCATGTATACCGATCGATGGATTAGCCGAACAGTCAGCCTTGTACGCCCCGCTTGGATTTGGATTTACTGTCATGTTCAATATCCAAATTTTCGGACATTTATCCGGGGCACATATGAATCCAGCTGTAACATTGGCTGGAGTAATATGGGGTAGCACTTCGATCGCTCTCGGAATATGCTTCATAATTGCTCAACTCCTGGGAGCTACGATCGGCTACGGTATTCTAGTGGGTATTGCACCGATAAGCGTGACAGGGCATGGGATTTGCGTGACGATGCCCCATCCAGGACTCAGCGTATTCCAAGCGCTGGGAATTGAGATGATACTGACTGGGACACTTTCTTTCATATGCTGTGCTCTTTGGGACCCAGTGAATCAGTATAAGCAAGATTCAGCTCCTATCAAATTTGGTCTGGCTATAGCAGGGCTATCTATAGTAGGAGGCCCACTGACCGGGGCCAGTATGAACCCCGCCAGGTCCCTCGCTCCAGCTATCTGGACCGGTATGTGGAACTTGCACTGGATATATTGGGTAGGACCTTTCCTTGGCGCTGCGTTGACTGCCTTATTCTACAAGTTCACTTTCCTCAGAAATGAAAAACAAAATTATTAATTCCGAAATTAATGTAGCAACTGAGTAAACATATTTTGTTAAATTTGATCGATTTTAACTAATTTAATGGCTATGATTTATTTTTCTCATCGTTCGACCAAGCAAACTTGAGCTCTAATGTATTGTCTAAAGTTAGTGTACATACTTTTTATTTGATTACCTGTGTGCACGTTTGACATTACACAACTTGTTCATAATTCTATAAACAATTGACAGGAAATTGTACCTGTGGTCTCCTAGTCTTAATATGTATATTAGATAATTTTATTAAAGTTAATTGTTAATAAATATTTGTTATTTACTGTATTACCAAGTATTAATTATTTTTCGAACCCAGTTCTCAAACCAGTATAGGTAGGTAGTTACGCACGCACCCGATGGAAATTAATTACCCAGAAAGCGCTTATGTTCTGCACACAAGGTGCAATACTAAGCTACACAGCAATAATTGGCACAGCTAGTACTATTAATATGTATCAATTTTCCTCAAATGCAAGGTAAACACATTGAATTCAAAAAACAACAATTAATGGTTTAAAACACTGAACTAT
The DNA here is from genome assembly GCA_946251855.1 of Alsophila aescularia. Lineage (NCBI taxonomy): Eukaryota > Metazoa > Arthropoda > Insecta > Lepidoptera > Geometridae > Alsophila > Alsophila aescularia. The sequence continues at coordinate 17,346,707 of OX276375.1, read as the reverse complement.
CAAGGAACGGAAAATCTTTTGTCCGCACTTTCCAATTTGATTGGGTAGTTTCAATATAGGCAGATCATTGGAACACATCCTTAAATTCGCCAACTATACTCTAATCAAGAAGATAGCTACTATTTCATCATGCAAATTCACATTCACGCTTATATTTTCATATTACTTCCATTCACTACAACCATGCACTTTCCTCATATACGACTGCATATCAGTGACCCTCGTATATGCACACAACACACACCTCACACACAACTTTCATTCTCCACCCACGCACACCCTTACACTATCTACACGCGCACTTTCCCCACCACTTCTATAAACAAAACATGTGTGATGATAGCTGATCAACGTATTTGTGACAATGTAAATTAAAAAGTCCTGCATCTTAATTTTGTTTGTATTAGTTCTTATGTTATTGACTTGTTTTCGAAAGTAATGTTATTGCGTTATTTTCTACGTTACATACGAGTATGTCAGCTTGTGTTTATCTATGACAACTATTTTTTTCATTTATTTTTCTCTCTAACTACTTATGATCCACTTATGACGTGAATTTGACTTTGGTGACGCCGCCGATGGTCCTACACACCGAGTAAGATTTTTGCATTACAAATATACTCCATGCTACTTTTACGTGGTCAAATATTAAAATAAAAGGTTTTTTTACAATGATACAAATATATATCATAAATCACATTTCGTTTATTATTCTTTACAATCAGGTACTTCCGGAAATTACCAAGTTATTTTAATATATTTTTTTGCAATCTATGAAAAGGTTACCCTTTCAACCAAAAAAATAAAAAACAAAGCTCCTGTAAGTAGTAAGAAGTGTATGTGACCCCGTTCTTACGCACTGGGTTGGTGCCAAAACTGTGTTTGCGTTCACACAGTTTTGGCTTTCACGTCGCCAGCGCAGGTTGGTCTAACGTTGGGGCGCAATGAGGAAAGTACACGAAATCACAACTCAAACCGATGGCGGATAAAAATGTTATTCGACTTTTTCGATCCACCCGGTGTTACAGAAACTTATGTCACAGATGGTGGGTTAAGTTTGTTTCTTAGCAGCTTAGAAAAATTATCCTGTATTCGTTTCATAGTAGGAGTATGCTTATCAGTCTTGTCCTGTTAGTAGGCAAGCGTATAGATTGATATTTACTGTAACATTAGAGTCGCTTCGTAATGACTAATGCCAGCATGTTAAATTCGCGGAGTGAGGCCAGGCGACCAGTTTACAGATTTCTTCGGAAACCTATGTTATGCACCAGTTTCACATAAAACTGATTTGCTTTTTGAAGTTATAATTTCTTAATTTATAGATCTTTTTTGTGAAAGAGAAAAAATATATAATACTTTTCTTAAAATTTTCGCTATATTTTTATACAAAAACAAATAAAAATATTATAAAACCCTAAGCCTAAGGTACCACCACCAGTGGAGCAAGGCCTAAACTACCGGTGGCTAGGGCTGCAGAGTGAGGAACCTCCTGACTATACGCGCCTTGTCAAGGAGTACTGCTTTTTACAGAAGATGGTTGGATGATTGGATGGTGGCTCGCTAGAGCCTCTCTATGTTGGTCGAGGCTCTTCGCTATAAGTCCGTTCGCCGAAACAACTATCGGGACAATGAACATCATGGTAATGAGCGATGATAGCCTAACGGATCAATAGTGACGGTAACGGTTTGACGGCTGGTTGGTCTAGTGGCTAGTAACCCTAGGAACCAAATCAAACGGTCGCGGGTTCGAATCCTGCAAGGTGCAATCATTTGTGTGATGAGCAGAAATGTTTGTTTCCGAGTCATGGATGGTGATATTCGTATTTATGTATGTTTATCCGTTATCTAGTGCCCATATTACAGGGTATCCTAGTTTGGGGCTAGGTAATTGGAGTGGAATTGTCCCGAATATATTTATATTTATTTATTTATAGTGCTACTTAGAATCCAACGTAATCGGGTTCGGTCCTAGGCTACGCACAAATGACTTTTCTAAATTACGTGCGGTTTTCCACCGTTCTGTGCTTCAGAGGGCACGTTAAGTTGTCGGTCCCGGCTGTTATTGATTAAAAGCAGTCGTTAAGCCAGTAAGACACTCGGGCAGCCTTATAAACTCGGACACCAGAGGCTGGCACTACCTCGGCAAACCTCAAGGCGGTCACCTCGTGAGCCAATTCAAGATAATTGCTGAGCTTGTCCTTCTCGGTTTTCACGAGGTACTCATCATTTGCGATGGTGATGTCGACGAGCACTGCCCGGCGTTGGAACCGGTCTACCACCACTATATCAGGCTTATTGGCATCAGTAGTCCTTTCCGTGATGATAGAGGTTTAATATAATATAATATTTATTATTCTTTCACGTTATTTATTTTATATTTCTTTTTTTTTTAAATGAGTAACTGGATATTTACCATGGATACTGTAGTTAAATATTTAAACTGGACTTAATCGCGCTGAGAACTTAATTTTTATGGATACTGTATCATATACTTTACTGCTGCTTATACCTACTTCTAGTGTTTGTAATCCGCTAATTATACATCATACTTCCTCTGCTAACACCGTAGTCCAGCACTGAACTCGCTGAAAACAGCGCGTTCACATGCTGAGTGTACCCCCTTTGTCCCGTAAATACATTATATTCTTTTTGTAAAAGTAACAAGTAAAAATAAGTATTTATTGCCACTAAATAAACAAATTAGATGCACACTGTGTGCATCTAATTTGTTTTATTGCATCTAATTTTTACTTGTTACTTTTTTACTATACTCGTACTAGTTTGAAACCATATATTATGCTACACTTATTCAATATTGCTGCTTCCTACAGCAGTATATAAATGCAAGTTTGTGTATATCTTATTATTAGTTCAGACCAAAGACAATCGAAAGGATAGACAGCTAACGTCATACATTAATACAAAGCTCACGTAAAACTTATTATCGTCGCCGGTACTTAGTAGTTTGCCTTAATATATTAGTTGGCGTTACTATACTAGCTGAAGTGTGATACACCTAGTGCCATCTATCGAACAATTAGAAACTAAAACTTCGTTGTAAGTTTTCACTTTTATATATTGGTGTGGATATACAGGGATGGAATTATTTACAATTTCTTTTTGATAGGTAACTATGTAACTAAAGCATGAATAACTTCACTCCAAAGCTTGAACTTTAATAAACTGTAGGTAGGTACTATAACTTCCTAGGTATAAAGCGTTCCAAAACAGGTACTTAATAGGTAGGTAGGTCGGCTTTATTAGGGACTATACGTATTTTTAGGGACCATCTTTCATTGAGTGAGGTTGAATTTGATAGGCATTCTTTTATCTCTAATAAATATGGAAGTGAGTATGTCTATCTGTATGTTTGATACTAAACTACTGTATGTACATAAAGCGCTTGACGCCTATGACACAAACAAACAATGACAAACCCGCGAAAATCTTAACACTCAAATGTGCGCCATCTTCCGTTTTTTTTGTATAACTGCATGCTCCTTCAGCTAAATCGTGATATTGGTTCAATAAATCAACTGTTAAAAATACCTGCTTATGAATTTGCAAATTTCGTTACTAATGTTATGAAATTTTTGTATTTTATCCTCAAAATAAATAAATATGATAAACCAGAACAGTAAAATGCGATATTTCGTCTATTTCAGGTAAATTTTAGTTCTAGCGAGCCAAGTATCGCCATCTTGCAACATTTTTTAAAACTACTGTGAGTAGAGTAAGGAGATAGCTGTCTAACCTTTCGATTGTCTTTGGTTCAGACTATGATCATGGTGAGGTTTCTTGTTATAGAGTATGATTTATATTTAAAAATAAGCATTCGTTTACCAAAAATTTTATGTTATCGCGAAAATAAATACCCAGTTAGCTAGAGGTGGTTAATATAATACATAGCTCTTATTAGAACGTTAAATTTATAAATAACTATAGTCGTTATAAAATAGAATAAATTAATCCGCTAATGTTATAACCATATTTTGTTTACTTACATCTCAAATCTTTATCATTATTCGACTATTAGTCCGCGATTCCGCGACTCAGCGCAACAAAAAAAGTACCGCGGTGTCAAGAGGAACTAACGTTTATAATATGTAAATCTAGGGAGTCACGTCGCAGCATATTGCACAATCATACATGACAAGCTAGTACATTCAAAAATCCATAGATGGCTCTAGTCCGCCAGCACGCACGCGCCTTCCTGACATTGATTTATTTGATTGGGATAAATGCGAAATGAATTGTAGATGGCGCTAATCTCAATTCATACAATTCCTCAAAGCTAGTCGTTAACACACGTTGAGTGCTCATTGGTTGAATTATAACGCAACGAGTTTTAACTGTAGCTTCGCGACGTGATGCGATTCGTGAAATAAACGAACTGTACAAAACGCGAAGTTATGTTATTGGTTTGTTAATTATTTAGTGTTATGTTCTGCTACATTAACTGTTCTGCTCTATGAAGTTAGTACGTTATACGTTATAGTGACAGCTGTTAGCTTTTTGTACGGATCAAGGAACTTACACATTTGTAAAAAAAAAACTTTGCAAAATACTCGCTTTCGGTACGGCCTATGGAAAGTGGGTGAAGTTTGAAGGATGAAAATATTGTGTAGCTTTTATTTTATTTCCTTTTACTTGACTTTATTGTCTAAATCAATGACGTTATATTAAATCATTGGTGTAAATAGACTTTGTTGTTAGGGTAGTTTTATTGTGAGTGAACAAAAAATGTCTGCAAGAAATAGTAATGCGATAGTATGGAACTTTATTGAAAAGTCCAAAAAGTCAAAAATTCCAGTTTATTGAAACGTAAAAATGCATACTGCTGCTGTTTTTAAAAATCGGTAGAAAATGCTAGTTTTTATTGAAGTATTAGTCGTTTGTTAGTCTCGCCATTCGTTGATTCGTGTCTTGGCGTTTAAGTTCACGTTATAACAATAGCTTTTTAAATAGCTGGCTATATAAGTGTAGCTAAGCGCATATAGCTCGTTAAAAAAAACTAGCCGTTATTCACACCTCTACCAGTTACGAGTATTAATTTCATAGCTCTGAACTTTATTATCGAATGAAAGCGTCCAACCGAATTTCATTCCACTAGATTCCGTGTATCGAAAGTCATACAAGGTGACCCAGGAAATAGTGATAAGTGGAAGTCCAAAGATAGATCAGCCCTAGTTTCACCGAATAACCCTCATGTAAGTTTCGCGATTTATGATATATTAGCAGTTATTCTTTATTCACAAAAGTCCAGATTTCGACATAAACTTAGTAATTTTGGCCAAACTAGCACTAGTAGTATTCAGTTGATTTCTTGTATGTTGGTAGTCCATTAGTGTCCCTTTTAGTGGACATGGGGATTATTCGGGTGCCCTTAGGGACGCCCTACTTCGCTTATCACTTTTTTCTGGGATAGGGATATATGTATATATATATATATATATACATATATATATATACATATATATATGATATATAATATATTGTTACGACCTCCATCTACCGCCGCCGTTAATAACAATCCCTCTAGTACTAAATAAGTGTATGGGTAGTATGTATGTACTTAGATTCATCCGTCCATAATTTATTATTCGTCAATTCATTTAATGTTAGCACTGGCAACTATGGGTAGATAACGATGACAGGGGGCAACACCAGAGAGTTGTATTGGGGAAGGACACTTCCATAGAGTATTTTAGGATACCGGACATATATATATATATATAACAAGGGAATGATATATATATGACTATGGGTTTAGGAATAAAGTGGTTTTAGGAATAAAATGTCATGCTCCTTATCTTGATGTGACTGTGGAGACTTGTGGACTTGGCATAATTTTTAGATTATATGCTGTTACTATCATCAGCCTATATTCGTTCACTGCTTGAACTAGGTCTCTTAGTGAGCGCCACTGAGGGCAATCTTTGGTTCTTCTCACCCAGTCCCTGCCATCCGTTTTTCGATAGTCGCCACTCCTTAAGTCTCATAAAACAGAATAAAGTAGTGGCTCTGTGAGCTGTAGACCTCGCGAGTCTGTCTGTGCATAGCTTAAAATTGAATAAACGTTCACCGTGCACCATACCTAACAAATAAGTAACTAAATATTTATAAAAAACGAAACTGCTCAGAAAATTTCACAAGAATCGGTTAAGAAATGCGACTTTTAGAGGAGAACAGCTGGACATCCACCCGTCGGACATCCTTCAGACCTACGAAAGTATTTTTGCCCAAGCTGAAAAGGAGAGGCTTCGCTCGCGCTTCGCGCTCGTTCGGTACGTACGTTACTATATACGTACGTTTGCCTAAACGCAGTCAGGGGGGGTCTCACACAACACTTTGGCCAAGGCCGCACCGGTGGCGACCCCTGTCATGACTTACGCGTCCATAGCATTTGCGCACCACGCCTCCAGTGCCTCCCCTGGGGTGCGTTTAAGTCAATTATTCAGTATAAAATTTAAACTGACAAAACGTCAAATACCCCGTTCAAGCACACTGCGAGGCGAAAAATTACCCGACTAAAATTTAATCTGCCCCGTTCACCGGCGTCCGCTGGTATAAGTTTTCGCCTGGCTAGGATAAATTTTAGCGAGCTTTTGAGGTCGCAAAATTTTAGTCTGCTGTCAGAGTGACAGCTGTTTGTCATTCGATTCGCGGGTAGATTAAATTTGTTTTAATTTGGTTGTTATAATCGAAAATACTATCTATATTTATAACAGGTAACATATTTTATAGTCTGTACAACGAATATATTAATTAAAAAAACTGGGGGACGCTTATAAGTTAATGAACAAGAATATGCCAAATTGAAAATTGAATTTGACAGCTAAACCTATGACCTATGAACCCTCGCTAGTTAATTTTTATCCGGTGAAAATTTAACCGTCTTACTTAAACGCACCCCTGGCAACCAGGGGGCATTGACACACTAAGACACAGACGCAAGGTCGGTGTAAGATCCCGTAACTCATAGTCAGTTATTATTCGCCTTCGAATTTCTTGCCGATTCTTCTCGAAGGTGTATTACGAATCGGCCAGTTTTATAATTCAATGAAAGGGCTCGCTAGCCATTGTTTCAGGGCCCCTCGATCACTACTAACACTAGCAATCCAGGGCTGTTTAGTCCGCCCCTCGTAATCAAGACGACCGTACGACCGAAGCTGAGGTTTGTTACCCCATGGGTGCCGGACGTCAAAAATTTTAACTTTCCCGTGTGCCTTCTGCGTCACGCATTTAAGCGGAGCTCTCTACAATTGCCCGAGATAAAAAGTATCCTATGTTTTATTCCAGGGTATAAGCTATCTCCATTCCAAATTTCATCAAAATCCGTCCAGCCGTTATCACGTGAAAGCTCCCCAAACAAACAAACAAACAAACAAACAACGTTTCACTTTTATATATTGGTATGGATAATTCACACGGTAAGTACTATTCCTAATACAATACAATACAAGTGCTTTTTATTGCACAAACAACTTTTATTTATTCTGTGACACCCTGTAAAATACAGTACCTAGTACAGTTACATCCGTCGAAGTAGCGTGTCTTGTTTTACTATTATTTGTTCTGTGGTTTTAGTAGTTTAGCTCAATAAACGCAGAGAGACATGCCCAGTGCCTACATTCAAGATTTCATTTGCCCAGAGGCATTACATAGCCCCACGTATATATAACATACTAAATAAAAAGGTTAATAATTGTAAGGACTATAGCAACAAACAAATTAAGAGTAAAATTATACAATGGTTGGATGACCTAGACTATAGGGACACTGAAAACCTGTTAACTATTAAAAAACGTCAAATGCCAATACATACATATTACATCACACGCGTCAACATCTTTGCATGCGCAAGGATATTTACGCGTGTACAATCTCAAACATACTTTTACACAAACATACTTACTATTCACCCACAAAAGCCCTAACCATATAGATATATCAAACCCTTATTTATGTATATCGTATTTTATAGATTAATTTATCTTTAAGCAGAAATGTTAAAACAGTCGTTATAATATAATTGTTAACTGATTTCTTGTAAACAGAAAGGACGTGGCTCTTAGGAAACAGGTATACTCACCTATTTTAAGAGTCAGAGAATCATTTCAACTGTAAGTCATCAAATTTTTGAACCAATAAATATTTTTGTATTTGTATTGTATATGTAACTCCACTTTTTTATGACGCTACCTATTATTAGTTATTCTGTGACGATACTTGGATTAAAATGGCGCTAGGCCACGGTACGATCAAGTTGCATTGATCGTGGTCAATAGGAAATTTTTGACTTATTTTGTGGTTTCATAGAGCGACAAATGTTAATCAATTTACAAAAATGTCATTTAATAACCTACTTACGTCAACACAAGGACTATGGATTGACTAAAATCAAGTACATGACCTACTAATCTTAGTTCTAAGTTCTTATAATAAACTAGCTGTACCCGTGGCTTTGCCCGCTTGGTCATTTCTCTAGGTTAAAAGTACAATACGAGTATGTGCTTTTCCTGGACCTAAATTATTATTTGTTTTTCATTTATCTAGGTTAAAAGTACTATACGAGTATGTGCTTTTCCTGGACCTAAATTACCAATCAATATACCAACATTTGATCAAAATTTCTTCTGTCGCCATAAATATTTATATCAATTGCTCGGCTTCTACTCATTGGATAGAGATAACAATTACACCAGTTTTAAGCTTGAACCTAAAGCTATCTAAAAGTGAAAATCGCATCGCAATCGCTCGAGTAGTTTTTACGTGAAGCGCGATTAAACAACATACAGACAACAGACACGTTTTTTTTAAATGTTTAATGGATACTAGAGCTTTTTTTTATTATCTTCTTTGTACAGACTTTTCATACTTATTGATTTATTATAAGTGTAGATAGATGTAGATATGCAGGGCCGATACCAGAGGGCGAGGCCAACCGCCTCAGCGCTGGGTCGATGACATTAGACGACACGGAGGTCAGGATTGGATGCAGCACAAGATTGCCGGGAATGGAGACGAAGGGGCTCTCCCCTTCGTCTCCATTCCAGTTCCGTTCCTTCGTTTTGGATGACAGCTGTCAAACTTAAAAGGACTATAACTCTGAAACTATTGATCCTAGACTAGTAGTTTCTTTACAGAAATGATAGATCTTATCGATATCTTCGTTTTGGATGACAGCTGACAAACTTAAAATAGCTATATATCATAAGTATAGATATCATAAGTAATAAGTATAGATCTCAATGAGATCTATACTTTATGTAAATAAACTACTAGTCTAGAATCAATAGTTTCAGAGTTACAGCCCTTTTAAGTTTAACAGCTGTCATCCAAAACGAATATATCGATGAGATCTATCACTTCGGTAAAGAAACCACTTGTCTAGGATCAATTATAGCCCTTTGAAGTTTGACATCCAAAACAAAGATATGGATGAGTTCTTGACAGGTGTTTACGTATGACTTTGAAGTGTGAAATGTCACTGTCACTTTGACACCTGTCACTTTGACATAATAATATTATAATAGTTAAGCCACAGGATAATGCCACATGGTTAGTTACGATAAACACCACTGGCGGACTGGGAATAATTTAGTAGCGTTGTCCACCACTGGGGGACAACGGGATTAATTTAGTAGCGTTGTCCTTCAGTGGGGGACAAAGCTACTTTTTTTCAATGTCCCCTAGTGGTGGACAAAAAGTGGGGGACAACGGGAATAGACGATGAGATGTATGCAATGAATAAATAAATAAAACGGGCACTCCAAAGATGTCCTCTTTCTTGCCATAATCCTCACGCTTGTCAGGCGGCTGGTGATCGCAACAGATGTTGATACATACACATGATGTTGCCCATTTCCTGAACTACCTTTGCTGGTTCTCACAGCACCCGCGGGATGATGAAGGGTGGACCTATTATCAAGCAGGCCTCTAAGACTCATGTTCGAATCCCTGAAGTTTAGAAATTTTAAGTATCCATCCCGATAACAGCTGATATCACAATCGAGTATTTTTGCAATGAATGTATGTAATCTAAATAGGTACAGGAGATGCTGTCTGTCTGCACCATTAATAAAGGCACCTCTTTAACCCCGCACCCATGAAACTGTTTATAGTGAAACAGTTACTCAACTTGATACAAAACTTACATAACAGGTTTTTTGAACAGAACAAAACTTACAGTCGTATGAGCAAAGAATATATAATATTACTAGCTGTGCCCTGCGGTTTCACCCACGTGAGGGATGATGATTATGATGATGATGATGATGATGATGAAAAGTATCCTATGTGTTATTCCAAGGTATAAACTATCCCCATTCCAAGTTTCATCAAAATTCGTTCAGTCGTTTGAGAGTGGCGTATGATGACAATGATGACGATGATGATGATGATGATGATGATGAAAAGTATCCTATGTGTTTTTCTAGATTATAACCTATCTCCATTCCAAATTTCATCAAAATCCGTACAGCTGTCTGAGAGTGAAGTATGAAGTATGTGTTATTCAGGGTATCTCCATTCAAAATTTTATCAAAATCCTTTCTGCCGTTTGAGAGTGAAGTATGATGATGATGATGATGAAACGTATCCCATGTGTTATTCCAAGGTATAAACTATCTCCATTCCAAGTTTCATCAAAATACGATCAGGCGTTTGAAGTATGATGATGATGATTATGATGATGGTGATGATGATGATGAAAAGTATCCTATGTGTTATTCTAGATTATAATCTATCTCCATTCCAAATTTGATCAAAATCCGTTCAGATTTTTGAGAGTGAAATATGATGATGATGACGATGAAAAGTGTGCTATGTGTTATTCAGGGTATCTCCATTCAAAATTTTATCTCTGTCATTCAAGAGATGGTCCAACGTCCGCTCCTCCGTGCCGCATCACATGCTATTGTGAACCAAAAATCTATATTTTTGGTTATACTTCCGCGATGGCTGTTTCAGACATAATATAAGACTATTCGCATGAAGAATAATAAATAATTTCTAAACCGTGCCGTAAAAATCCAGTGATTTTATTTAGAACTAACCTGTGTTGTGCAACGTGTTCAGCTACGGGAGAAATCTTCGTCCTACCTTTGGAAGAGAGATCCTGTGCAGTTTAAGCAACTGGTGTTGAATTGGTACGTACAGCCTTTTACATTAACATATAGGAAAGAGTCAATTTTGTCGGCCTTCCCTGTAACCGCGTCCATATTTTCAAACCCGCATATGAGACACCCCATTTTGTCGGGAGCCCCACGCTCTCTCCGGTGGGAACATTTAATTTTCTATTATTGACGGCCCTCCAGGCCTGATTTCCCACCATCCATTACAAACAAACAAACAAAGAAACATACAAACAATCAAATATTTCCTCATTATAATATTAGTGTAGACGAACAAACAAACAAAGAAACATACAAACATTCAAATCTTTCGTCTTAATAGTATTAGTGTAGATGAGTCAACCTTGATTATACTATTACCTCATCCATATGAAAGTTACAAAATTAAATAGAAATATTTAATAGATATTTGTGTGAAGTCTAAAGAAAGTATTTGAAATACCTAGTTAGTTATAATTAATGACCGCAAACACACGAATCGAAAACATTTACGATAGTATAATGTTTGGCGAAATATTCGATTACACATAAGTTGTTTTTTTTAAATATAATACTCGTTTGAGGAGTCGCCGTCGTGACATATATAATAGCATGGGACTGGCGGCCATAGATACACTACATACACTATAAATATGGAATAGATACGCCACTATAAGTTCATTTTAATCCACTTTGATGTTCCCCCACCGCTAGATGGCGATAAAAGTTTTTGATGCGTGCGTAAAGTTTTTGAGTCTACCTGATACGAACCTGAGATTGACGGAACGTGAGTTGGGTATTGACACCACTGCGCTAGAAAGACGCTTAGACGCTGGCCGAAAATTTAGGATCAGCTTCTGTCTTACTGCATCTCTTATGGCCGGTTCCTATATCTTAAAACGAACCGTTTTCGCTTACTGTCCGTCACCTTTTGATATAAATGCCATACAATAACGTCAATAACTAATGAGACATTGGGAAAACGACTTGTTTAATTTTTATAGGAATGTTGTTCCTCTGCCACCCACTTAACGTAGGTATATATATTTTTTGTCCACGATTGTTCGTCAGTTTCACCCCCACTGGCGGCCCTTGCTTTTTTCAAACTGGTTACATTATGTTACAGTGAATAAAGTGGTTCCGTAAGTGTAAGTTCCTGGCAGTTTAGAGAGTACAACGCCATCTGTTATAAACCAGATAACATTTTTTAAATAAATCCCTTCATCGGTTTGTTAAGCCCATATTTGAACGTGAGGTACTGGTCCTGTTTACATTACATTATTCCGATGTAGAAAAAGGCAATTAATCAGGCCGACACTTCTCCCGGATTATAGTAAATAGCCCGGGATTACTCCCGCGTTTTCCGGATATATTGCCTAGTTTTCTAAGATACGATAAATGACTTTCCTTTCTGTACGCTGCTTCGGGTAAATAAAGCACGTAATAGGAAAGAAAAGACGGAGTCTACGCCGCCAAACAAATGAGTGAAGCAAATCAAATGGCGGCTGTGCATGTGTTCGTGAGTGGTTAATTTGTAGTGTTTTGTGGTTGTTACACAATTTCATCTCAAAAGACTGCATTGTTTTGGATTTTCCGTGTGAACCTGACAGAATTAATACGACTAACAAGTTAACAAGTGTGTGCGTGAGGCTTGTGCGTACGAGCGGATCTGCATATCTTGGTCACTTTCAATTTAGCTATGTGGAATCCGTATTTTTTAACATTCTTGTAGGTGGGAAGTACTCTTATTTATTCTGTTGTAATTTGTAATAGCTTCGTTTAGTACGTTTTTATTAATTAAGTTTTAAATATTCTTCCTATATACATGCTCTCCCAAAGCAGAGTTTGGGAGAGGCCTATGTCTAGTAGTAGATTGCCACGGGCTGATGGTAACGATACATGCTCGTTCATATAGAGCGCATTTTAGCCGATAGTAATATTTGAACTTCACACCATACAACATACTATACGATAGTAGAGCATGAATACCGGGATCACAGAATACCGTAAACCGGGAACCCGGGCACATTTTAGCGGTATCTCAGTACCGGTACTGACATGTTTAATATCGTAATCTCGGTATCGGACATAACTGAATTATATATAATGGTTTTATTTACTATATCTCATAAATACGTCTATGGGCTCATTTCTATTAACTGTATGTTGTATTTTATTCTATGACAATTCTGAACATCGAGAAGTCTGGTGAGGCGCGCGTGGTGTAACTCGCTCTCTGGCATTATTATATTATGATGGGGTTTGATTAAATAAACAATAAATTTTACGTACAACAACATTTATTAAGTACTCATAGACTCTTCAGAAGTCTCGAAATTAATCTGACTCTGATCTGACTGAATCTGACAGATCCTTAGCATTCTAAGACTTTTATTTTTTTTCTAGCTACCCGCCCCGGCATTGCACGGGTAGATATAAAGAAAGATAAAATTAGTAGGTACTTTATTTGGACAATATAGAACAACAACAATTTTTTACACAAAATGTTTATGTTTACAGGTTATATACTCACGTACCATTTCGTCTATAGTATTATTATGTTTAACGCAAGGAGGTTGAATTACGGTTACTATTTCGTGTATTATTAGCATAGATCATTTCCTACGTCAATGATTCTGTGCTGTTCTGTGATTTCGTTTCCATGGCAACGTTCCATATACAAAGACCCGTATCTCCTTCTTAGTTTGTGATCTTACGTAGTATATATATGCTCTTTGGTTTGTGATACAAAGTCATCGAGATGACCGGCCAGTTAGAGATAATAGAGAGGTCATGGAGTTTCCCTGAAGGATAGGATTCGGAACGAAGAAATCCGACGGAGAACCAAAGTAACCGATATAACTCAGAGGATTAGCAGGCTGAAGTGGCAGTGAGCTGGTCACAATTGTTGAAGAACGGCCAACCGCTGGGGTAAACGGTGGTTTGGTGAGAATCAAAGCTTCCAAAGAATGGACCGATTTTGATGCTGATTTTGATGTTATACAAAAATTTCATCATCATCATCGTCATTATCATACTTCACTCTCAAACAGCTAAACAGATTTTCATATTGGAATTGAGATAGCTTAACACAAAGGATACTTTCATCACCATCATTATCATCATACTTCACTCTCAAACGGCTAAACAGATTTTGGCGAAATTTGGAATGGAGTAAGCTTAGATCCTGGAATAACACATAGAATACTTTTCACCATCATCATAATCAATCATCATCATCAAAATTTACTCTCAAACGGCTGAACAGATTTTGATAAAATTTAAAGTGGACCATGAAGTTATACCATAGAATAACACATAGGATAATTTAATAATTAATCATCATGATCATCAACATCATCCCTCACGCGGGTGAAACCGCGGGGCACAGCTAGAGTAACATAAAAATGACATATTATATCTAAGTTATTTGATTTTGATGAATTCAATTAGCTTGATTAAAAATTATATATAGCATAAAAGATCCCAAAACATAAAACATGTAAAAAGTAGGTCCAAAAAGTCCCCTATATATACATATATAATATTTTAAAAGAGGGTATCTTACATTTGCCTCCCCGTCAACTCTGGATCCGCTCCAGAATATACAGAATAAATTCCTTCGAAATGCAATAGGTGCCCCCTGGTATCAGAGGAACGCCAACCTGCACCGCGATATCTCTTGTAGTCGAAGCCGCGAACTACACGACAGACACGGCAGCCCTCCGTAGACGCCCTCGCGATGTCTTGGACGATCCGGACGACGCCATCGCTGCCAAAGTACTAACTGCGGCGGCCTCGCCTAATCCTATATCCTCTGGCAACCTGCCAGGGGGAATCAACACACTTCGACAAAGACACTAACCTGACCGGCCAGCGAGGTCGAAGGCCCCGTATTTTATAATCAGTTATTATTCGCCTTCAAGTTTCTTGCCGATTCTTCTCGAAGGTGTATTACGAATCGGCGGTCAGTTATTTAAATCAATCAAACGGCTCCAAGCCATTTTTCAGGGCCCCCTCGATCACTAGATCACTTAGTAGTGATCGAGGGGTGGGTTAGTAGTGTTAGTAGTGGGGGGGGGGGGTGAAAAATGAACGAACGGGATAGCTATATCGAGGGGTGTTTAGTTCGATATTCCCGTAAACAAAACGACCGTCCAAGACGAGGTTCGTACCCCTTGGGTGCCCTTGTACCAGTTGGCAAAATTTTAACTTTGGCGTGCACCTTCTACGTCACGCATTGCGGCGGAGCGCTTTAGCATCCGCCCAAACCAACACCGCACATAAAGCCCGGTCAAATATTTTTTGAATATTTTGCCTATGGTAACCCATGAACTACTCTTGTGATACCTATAATCAGTAGTGACAAGTCAGAGATAACAAAATAATCGTAATCAGAAATATCGGAGCATAATAGAAGTTGCTCCATATAACATTTTTAAACTTTGGCTATTTTTTCGCTGAAATCTCTCTCGTTTCAACAAAAAATGTATAGAACAGTTTCAAGTAAGATCATAGAACTCTATTGATTGGCATAAACATCCCAAAAAAATGTCACGAGGCGGTCCCAGGGTTTGGGCTTGCTCCACCAGCCCCGGGACCAAGCCTCAGTGGACAACATAAAAGGGTCAGGAACAAAACTATTGGAAGCACAGGAACAGGAGGAGATGATCACAGACTTTTTGTACTTCGACGATACGGATTAAAACCACTTACGTAGGTATTGTGATATATATATATATATATATTTAAAAGACTCATATATATTTGTAATAAACTTATGTAGATATTTTATAACATATTATTTTGTAAAATTGCAGTTCTGCTAAAAATCAATATCCGAAAGACAATTTAAGAATGACAGGTTATTTGAATATAGAATGAATAATGAACTATCAAAATGAATAGAAATGGATTATGAAAGAATTAAGATATCAAAAGAGTATTATTATGAAAGAGGTTTGGACCTCGTCACAAAAATAACTATGTCACTATCTTCCAGGTTCCGACCCACCGTGCGTCGCGCTACACGTCGAGCTTGTTATCTCAAGCTAAGTGCAGAAACAAGTAAGCAAGGGCCTTTAGAGCGCGTATTTGGCATATCTACCTCCGTTATTATATAATATCATTGGTACTAATCATGTTTCTTGTGTATTGAAATTAATAGATAGATACATTGATAACAGTATTTACAGCAATGTCGTAAGCCATTAGTAGGTATGAGTCGCAATATTTTTAACTCAAACCTGCTGCCATGCGGTCGCATCCAACAAAATTAAATAAAACAAATACAGGCTGTTTATTTACCGTGCTTACTGAACTAAACAGTTAACGAAAATTACCGTAACAGTTTAAAGTGGACGTGAATCCCAACTTTCGGCCAGTTCGTGACCTTACTGTGGAGACTTTTACTATCATTGAAGATTTGTTGTGATCGCAAGTATGGCATCGAGTGCGGGCCCTCCAGCGTTAGTCGATGTCGTCGAAAGTAAAGCCACACAAGATAAACCTAAATCGAACTCAGTGGCGGCGTGGTGCTCTGCGCAATGGAAAGCAATATCAGCTGAATTGGTATCTACCTCCATGCTCGTGTTGTTTGGCTGTATGGCATGTATACCGATCGATGGATTAGCCGAACAATCACCCTTGTACGTCCCGCTTGGATTTGGGCTTACTGTCATGTTCAATATCCAAATTTTCGGACATTTATCCGGGGCACATATGAACCCAGCTGTGACATTGGCTGGAATGATATGGGGAAATACTTCGATTTCTCTTGGAATATGCTACGTTATTGCTCAAGTCCTAGGAGCTACGGTCGGCTATGGTATCCTAGTAGGACTTGCACCGATAGACGTGGTAGGGCATGGACTTTGTGTATTGATACCCCATCCAGGACTCAGCGTATTTCAAGCTCTAGGAATCGAGATTATACTGACTGGGACACTTTCATTCATCTGCTGTGCTCTTTGGGACCCAGTGAATCAGCATAAGCAAGATTCAGTTCCTATCAAATTCGGTCTAGCTATAGTGGGGCTATCGGTAGCGGGAGGCCCACTGACCGGGGCCAGTATGAACCCCGCCAGGTCCCTCGCACCAGCTATCTGGACCGGTATGTGGGGCGTGCACTGGATATATTGGGTAGGACCCTTTCTTGGCGCCGCTTTGACTTCTATATTCTACAAATGCGTTTTCCTAAAAAATGAAAAACAACATTATTAGTTACTAATTAATGTAGCTACTGACTACATCTTGCTAAATATTATCGATTTTAACTAGATATTAAATCGAAATATATGTATATAACTGGTAAATTTATTTCCATTCGTCCGTACAAAAAAACACGAGTTCTTAAATGTCTTATTTATTTTCATTTGGGTATGCGTGTGCAAGACTGATATTACACAACCTGTTCCTTTATATTCTATGAAGAGTGGATAGCATTGGTGGTATGTATACTAGTCATAGGTAATTTATGGTAAATGATTTTAGTAAAGTTGTTAATAAAATATTATTTATAATATATACTCTACTACATAATGTTTATTATTGTTCGAACCCTTTCCCAACGATGGCAATCAGTAACCGAGAAAGCGGTATGGCTCTACACTCACTCACTGTGTAATAATAAGTACCTATATCCTACTCTATTCAATGAGAATGACCTGCACAGTGTTATTTATCTTACGTGTCACAGCCTCTAAGTAATTTTAGGACTTAGTAGTAGTGTATGTGTGGTATATTTAATTAAAAAAAGGCCCAGAGGCCCTTGGGAGCCTGACAAACTCTGACACCAGAGGCCAGCACTACCTCATACGACAAGCAAGCAAGCATTGTGACAGACCGTTTTAAGCTTCACCATGACGTGGCTACAGCAAAATTTGGGTTTATGAATAAAGTGGTTTTCAGTTATTAATCGAAATGTCAAGCTCAGGATTGTGATGTGACTTTGTAGACTTGTAGACTTTGACATGATTTCTAGATTACGTTCTGTGTAGGCACTCTGCTACACAGCTACTGCATACCTATAAAATGTTTGATATTTATAGTTAATATCTAGCTGCTTGTAATGCTGGTCTTGTTAATGAAACTTAAAAAACTATGGTTGGTGTCATTTACCGTGCTTTTAGGTGATTAGAATTCCTCTTCTAAATTGCTTAAATTTATAATATCTACTAGTATTTAATCGCATCACCAGAAGACATCATAACAGAACCAGAAGACGGAAGGATGATTTCCTTAACCAATGATTAAAATTTATAAATCATGGAATGGGGTCAGCAATTATTGAAATTTTAATTATCTGTACAATAAATACTATTTTTAAAAGCTTTTATTTAACTTGCAATGTTTGTATGTAGGTTTGTTTAGGTCAAATCTGGCAAGCTGAATTAGAATCACTTCCTCTTATCTTACGGAGTTGAACTTTAACATGATGGTTCAGTTCTAATGACAATGCATTTTTATGGAAAGCATGATTTGAATCGATATCCAGGAATAGCTTCAAATAGCTCTTCAACGGTCAACAGCACAGACACAAAATTTTATGTAAGCATTTTATGATGATAGCCGTTTTTAAGTTTTACTATGACATAGTTACTGCACTCAAGAGTTGGGTCTTGACTAGGGAACTCCTCGACGGTTATCTGCACAGACACGAAATTTTGTGTACGCATTTAATTGTGATAGCCCGTTCTAAGTTTCACCATGACATGACGTTTTTCATGGCTTTCATGCTGCTTTAAGTTTTATGCTATACAGCCATACAGCATAAAAGCTTATTTTTAAATTAACTCATTTATTACCATTGCCACTCGAGAAAATGGCATTTAGTTATTATAAGTATAGATATAGCAGATAAATAAATTAGTAGGACTGTCGCCCAAAATTTTATTCATGTTAAAAAAATACAGCGACCTGTTTTTTATCTACAGACTACTCCAGTAACCTCAGATAAATACTGCAATAACCTACCTGTTATGTTAAATTTGTTGTGTAAACATCATTTAGATAATCAGTCATTGATATTGTAGAATATTATTTATGTAGTCGAATGCAATTAATTACCACTTGATTTTTGTACGGTCACGTTCTACTTCTTTGTTTTCCACCAGACCTGGAAAAATAATAAAAGTCAAACCTCATTCTTTATTTTATTTCCAAGTTCCTATCTAAAGACACTCTAATCTGATACGACGCAGATTAGTCGCATTACCCTTATCGATTGAAATATCTACGGTTGCTTTATCGAATATTTGGTAAATATTAATCTCAATTTAACACAATTTCACATCAATATTCATGTTTGTTGATTAATCTGTACATGTATTAAAATTGTAACGCATGTGATGTCTGTTCATGGTAGGTAGGTTTGGAGTAAATGTTGTTAAATAGGCAAACCGCCGGGTCAAACTTTTTTGCAACTTTACACCAAACAGCGGGAAGGGACTGGATGTGGATAGACGAAGATTGGTTTTCAGAGGTGTAGGTGTTGACACATACTAGAGGTGTATGAACACCTCTAGTATGTGTCAAGTAGTGTGTGAATAGGCATAACAAAAAAAAACGAAATAAAAAAACGCATAAACTACGGCATGGTTTTACAGTTATTTTAAACAGATTTCGTGGAAAATTAATATAATTAACACTGCGTGGGTGAAACTGCAGAACCCAGCTAGTGTTTTCTTAAAAGTTAATATCACAGCATACGTTTGCCGATGCTAATAACAATCTGCTATCCTACCTAGCTATGCTATCTTATCAGATAATTACTCAATTTAATCAAAATCGACCTTTGTTATCAACAGTAAATCCAAGAAAACCTTTATTTTCCCTATGTAATGGGTAATAGCTTGAAGTTAAGAACTCGTTTGAGTAAAACGAATAATTATTGGTTTGTTTTAAAAATTTCACACCGTCCAGTTGAAACCGCGAAATAATTAACGTAGTGTAGGGCCAGCTAGATGGAGCGACGACCAGCGCAAGGTTACTGGCAGAAAATTGATGCGAAGAGCCGAAAATTGGGCCAAATAGCGTGCCTTGGGAGATGCCTACTATATTTACCAGTGGACAAGCGAAAGTTGATGATGTTGATCCTCATTAAGACATTAATAATTAATTAGGATAATCTTTTTGTCTTGATTTTACGGTTAAGCTATACTGTTGGATGTTCACAGGTAAAACAATAGGTGAACCATGTCCATAACTGCATACTATGATATTCTTTGGGGGTGTTACAAGTAGATGACTTTTCTGAATTTAAAATAGATAAGAATATTTTCATTTCTGTGTAGGCAGTATGCAGCATGTATACTGGTTACTGCGCTTTTCTATTATTTTCTCTCTACAAACAGAGCTCTACTAAGTACAACCACATAATGAATAATAGTACTGGCTGGTAGAGCTAAGACTTACTGTGAAAATATTCATTAACTACGCTTGTATAAAATAATCGTTCACAGAAATTTCCCTATTCAAAACATTTCCAAACCCTGAAATAGCATTAAACTTGCTCGAATTCGTTCTTACAAGTGAAATTTAACGCGAAATCTTTTACAAACATTCAGCAATCTGAAACGCCAACTCTTGGGAGCGCTTACAATAGAATTCAATTCGCCATCAAGAAAACTAGATTCCGTAAGCAGGAACGCGATACGTCAAGGGATCGGTCCACACAACGCGATTTGCGAAATTGAACGGAAAGGGCCCACTATTATGTAGGGTAATCTATGTAATGCCGCCAAGGGATGACGTGATTTATACCTACTGTACTCCAAACAAAATACTCAATTTGAATGGTCTCGGGAAACGGTCCCTTTATACAATGATATAAGGTATTTGTCATTTTTGTTGCTGACATACCTACGTTATACGAGTAAATTCTTAACTGCTGTTTTGTAGATTTATAGATCGGATATTTTGCCAATATATGTTTTAGTATTTTAGTAGGTAAGTAGGTAAGTTTGGTGCAATGAGTGATGCGTGAATCCTCAAGCTAGACACAACCTATATTCGTGAGAATACGATTAAGAAGAAGATTGTAGTAGGTACCCAATTAAGGAATTTTGGTGAAATCCACCCATTATTAATTTCTAATACATTATCCATGAATATGGAAAACAAATTACTTAAGAATACCTATAAAAAGGTAGAAAATTGTATCATAAAATATTGTTAATAGCACGCTAATTTAAACTATCATAATTTTGTTGGCAGTGATCTCATAGGTACCAGAAACCATTATCATATATATATATATATATATTTTTTTTTTTTCGAATGATATTCGATTGATTAACATACGGTTATACTAAATAATTTTTTCTATTTAAGTATGTTTGTTGCTCCTGCACGCTCAAACGTCTGAACGGATTGGGATGAGATTTGGTATAACAGGATAGCTTATTAAAAGGATAATAATCCTTGTGATCCCAATAAGGGATTATTTTTATTCAGCAACTACGCTCTTGATGCTTTTTGACAGACTTGTTATTACTTCGTTTCCATGGCAACCGTTCTTTACAGCGAGTAATAAACATTTTCCAGTTTTCCCATGAAAAATTACTATTTTCCGGGATTAAAAGTATTCTATGTTTTATTCCAGGATATAAGCTATCTCCATTCCAAATTTCATCAAAATCCGTCCGGCCGTTATCGCGTGAAAGCTCCCCAAACAAACAAACAAACAGACATCGTTTCACTTTTATATATTGGTGTGGATATTATCACGCGAGGTTAGATATCAAACGTCTAAACATGCATACGGGTACATAAGTATAGATGATGCATGACATTGGATTGGTAGCAGCAAAGGTATACGAATAACCTTGTACTTAATCCATCTGTTTCTATTTAAGAGTACTTATATGTAGTGATTTGATTGGTTTTAAATAAAAATATGTATACGAATGTTCATAAAAGCAGGGGCCAATAATTTGTTTTGGCGTTTTTGTCTAGAAATCAAATCTGTCTGGAAAAACTTGAGAGTATGAGCGGAACTCGGTGATACTTTAGTTATGGTAGAGTCAAAATGATACGGACGATTCTAAGTACCTTTATTTTACGACCCACCAAAAATCCAAGAAGAAATCGTCGGCAATTTTTTAGAGTTCCCCGAAAACTCTCTGAAGTCGAATACATGACAGGAAATTCTCTCGCATTTGTATTGATGAATTTGCATGAAAGAGCGTCTGCGAGTGGCAGCATTTGGCACCGAACTCGCTTATCTTTTGCATAATAAATCATGTGCGATCAAACACTCATATTCACGTTGCATGTAAATTCTATTCCATGCTATAATTTATTTGGTCGGCATTTTTTTTTTAGTGACAGTATCAATATATTAAATATCTCTTGAAGAATAATGCAGCAACACCTACATATCAGTGGGTAAGGTGAGTTTGAATCCATAATCTAACGAGTCAAAATTGCAGTGGTGTTTCTGCAAAATAAAAATTAGAACAAGCACGGTCAAGCACCTTCACAAAAAAACCCGACTGCGAACAAAACTAAAAAGAGGTAAATTTAAGTGAGAATGGTTGCTAACTAACTTTAAATCGTTATAGATCCTAAATGGTCATTCGAAATTAAAAATGATAAGAGAAACTTGATGATGAATTTTCAATATCTATTCAATGTTTGTTTGTCGTATGAGCTACCTCATGCTGGCCTCTGATGTCAGAGTTTGTCAGGCCGCCCAAAGGGCCTCTGACATGGCTTAACGACTGCTATTAATCAATTACAGCCGGGACCGACAGCTTAACGTGCCCTCCGAAGCACGGAGCGATGGAAAATCGCACATAACTCAGAAGAGTCATTGGTGCGTAGCCTAGGTTTTGAACCAGGTATCGTTGGATTACAAATTGCACTATTGAACCGTTAGACCACCATCACTCTATTACTATTACTTATTCAATGATACCCCACTTAACATAGTTCGTCGACTTTCATATTTTTCTTTTTACAATATGGCGTCTGGTTGTCTTGAATTTTGATTACTGTCATGTCTTACATACATACATACATACATACATACATACATACATACATACATACATACATACATACATACATACATACATACATACATACATAGGCGAATAAACACAATACCCTCTGCTCAGTCGGGTAAAAAGGACATGCCATAGAGCTGAGCACTGTATCACTGTTCATTAGTAGGATTCATCTGAAATAAACTTCAAGTCATTAGTAATTCGCGTGTAGAGCAGCTGCAATTCTCCTAGCACAGGTTGACAATATTTATTTATTTATATTTTATGGTACAAAAGTAGTTAATAACCAGTTTCTTTGCCACGACGCGCACGCGCAGTATTCGTGCGGTAGTGCGCAATGTTAGATATATCGCCACCCGATGATCGACTGGTTGGTTACTACTTAAATAACAGAAACTAAACTTAATTATAAAGTTCAATGTGTTAAAACAAAGTAAGTAATTAACCAACATTATTGTTTAAAACTTACTTGACTTAACTTAACTTTGTTGTTTTAAACTATAGTTACAGTTAAATAAAATCAATTTTGAAAATTTTACATTTAAAATTGCAATGATTTTGATAAAAAAAACCTGTTCAGAACAAACACCATAACAAGAAAGTTCAAAAACTAAAAACGGGCTACCGGTTGTACTATTATTTGTTCTGTGCTACCGGTAAACCAGACTACGGTCGGGTAAAAAATAGCCTATGACACTCTTGCAATGACGAAGAATCGAATGATACCTCGCTTGTGAAAATCGAACCAAGTTTTTAGTGTGAACACATAACCTTTCCTTTGATTCACCGTAGTCGGGTAAAAACTGATACATACGATGAGCGAATTAATATGTGAAACTTGATTGTTTGAAAACGGGAATACACGTGGATATATGTAACTCATTTTTACTTAGTATTTATTCATTGGTAGCGATTCGGAAATCCCCTAAAGTAAACTTCATTTCTTCAAATGTAATTTAAACCTTGTTGGCTTATGAAGCCACAAGGTATTTTTCCCAATCTATCCTTCACTGACTAAACTATCACTTAAGTCTGTCAGCGTAAAATAAATTTTGTTTCCACGTGGCGAGAGTCCCGATTTGTCCAAACGCTGTCTCAGAACGTGTCCGAATTTATCCAAACGCTGTAAGACAGCGTGTAAAATAACTGTTTTAATTACGTTATTTTAAGCGGTGCAGCTTAAATTGATGCAATTTTAGAATAGATGCCAAGGGCAAAAATACCTTTTTACGAAGTCGACAAGGTTTAAATTACATTTGAAGAAATTTAGTCTAGTTTAGTTTAAAGATTAAAATGTTCGAATTGCTGTCATTGACTCGGACCTCAACTGCTATGCCATCGTTTTAAAAGAAGTAATTTAGTCTAGTTTAGTTTAAAGATTAAAATGTTCGAATTGCTGTCATTGACTCGGACCTCAACTGCTATGCCATCGTTTTTGTTATTGGTTCACCCATCGCATTAGTATGAATGTGACACGTCCAGTGGAGCGGCTTGCAATTTGAAGCAGATGCTGTACAGTGCCGATAGCCGCAGCCGTAAACGGGGCTTAGCATGAGATTGCTTTACCATATAGTAGTTATCTGGTGGTTCTTCTACAGTTCTAAAAGTATGAAAGCTGGAGCTGGTTTGGTGGAAGAATTTGCCAATGCGTTGTCGAGATATTTATACTCGTAAATGTAGATAGTTCATTGAAAAAATAATTATGGGAGGCGTACCTACTTATTTATTGAATAAACCTTCTCCCGTTCCCTGTTCAGCTGGTAATCTTTAAACAAGATAGGTGCTTTTATTATAATACTAGCTGTGCCCGCGGCTTTACAGGCGTGGTCTTTTCTCTAGGTTGAAAGTACTCTATGTGCTATTCCAAGACCTAAAATACCAAATTACCAACATTTGATCAAAATTCCTTCAGCCGTCAAAAAGTTTTTATCGATTTCTCAGCTTCTACTCATCGGATTGAGATGCCACGTACCCCAGCTTTTAAATCAAACCTTAAGCTATCCAACAGTTAACCACATCGCAATCAATCTAGTAGATTTTACGTGAAGCGTGAACAAACAGACTAACAGATAAACAGACACGATTTGTAAATTTTTATATATTTGATCAGTAGTTTTTTTTAAATGTCTTTATTGTACAGAGTTATTGGTACCTTTTTTTAAAATATCTTCATTATATAGAGTTATTGGTACCTTTTGTTTTAAATATTTTCATTTTACAATACCTTTTGTTTTGGGGCAATTCCATATAAAATGCAATTCCAGTCTAAAATAAAAACAAATGCCAAAAATAAATGATTTATTTGGGAATTAAAATTGATTTAATAAAGTAGCAATAATAATAATATTACTATTAGAATATTATACTCGTATGATTTCAAAGAGGTAGCATAGTTTTGTTTTTAGTTTTCGGCAAAATACAGACAGTTTCGAAATGGTGTCGTAACTGTAGAAGTGTGTTTTATGGTTGAGTTTGAAACTCATTATCAAGAGAAGTTTTTTGAGTTATTGTAACAATTTGATATGCACTTTTACGTAAACTATTAGTTTATGTAAATTTTTACCCATAATCAGTTCGAAATTTAAATGAAGACTTTTTAATTCAGTGATAACTCGCAATGACTGCAAAGTCGAGCCGTAGTATCGGTCAGAGAAAAAACAGAACTTTCTCTGTAACTTTAGAAGGAGTATAACTTGGCAAAATTTAATTTTCCTTCTTAAAAGAATTACTAACATTACGCTGTCATTAAAAAAAAATTTTTTTTTTCGATAATTGCTTTAAACATGTTTGTAGTGTCCGTCAGGATGTAGGTAGAGTCGGTCACGTAATACAATACAATACGCAATTTGAGGCCTGTTTTATTTTGAAATTAAGCTTATTGAGTGTTTTTTGTTGTTTTTTTGTAGTTTGCTAAAATAGCTGCAGAAAAAAATGAAATAATAGGGAAACATAAATCCAATTGGTTATTGGAAAAATCAACAAAATATTATTGTATTTTTTTGAGAAATTATTTATGTAAATTAAGAAATATATTGTTGTTGTATATAATACTGTTTTATTTTCAATAATTTTATATTAAATGTAGGATCAATGCATATTTTTTTATCGAGTTTAGTCGTATAATGGTATATTATGTTACTGAAGTTGTTTTTTTATGTGTAAATTGTTTAAAGTTCCTATCGAAGTGCCATGGAATGTAAGTTCTTATAATTTAAGTCAAATATACAGATTTTTGTAACTCAAAGTGACGGTAGTTTCGGTCACGAATTAATGTTCTAATAAATATTTTAATAATGTATTTAAGGTATAGGCACCTATTTCCGCGGTATTTTCACCAAATCTCAAAAGGACGTTGAAAATTAAGCACTTACTGAACCTTTCTGACCGTTTGGCTATTTTTATCAGAAGCTTTATTGTTTTTAATTTTTAAATAGACTAAATGATTTATCATTGGGTTAAAATTTGTATTCAAAATTAAATTATATCTGAAAAAAGTACCAGGCACCTAATGCCGATGTTAAAATCCTTATTCCGATGTATATGGTCCCCAATTCCAAGTGTACAATATACAATGTGAAAAGTGTAATTATTGTAAAAGAAAAATAGGAATTTTATTATTTTAAATTAGTTTTCGCATTATTGAACTAAAGAAAACTGCATTATAACCGGTACAAAGTTGTGAAAAAAAGCTGCATTTTAGTTGTTTCTGTGCCACGGAATAATGTGCTTATTGAACCTTTTCCCGACCATCCGATCCGATTCCGATACATCGGAATATCGTTTCATACCGAAAAAACACGTTTACTAATTTCGAGTACTAAAAAGTATAAGATTTTTGCATATTTTATGTACAGAAAAATGATTAATTTCAATTTCGTCGTAACTATATATAATACTTGCTAACACTTACATTGGATTGTGTATGAACTTTAATTTTCTATCTTATCTTTTCCATACAACGAATTAATAAAATACTCAAATTGATCACATGTTATAATTAGTGAATGTGACGCAAAAATGTACCTCGGAAATAGATTTTAATATTTAAGTACTATTTAAGTTGTCAAATCCAAACTGAAAAATGCCTAATTATAATGCCGCTTCTAATCTGATTGGTGTGTGCTGTGTTCAAAGTAGCTGTTATTTGCGTAATCAAATTGTTATTTGCAACGTTATTCAAACGAGCCCGAGAGCCAGGTTCGAGAAGAAGCAGCACTTCAGTTAATGTTGTAGATATTTTGTGCCTCCTACTGGCAGCCAATCAAACCGAAACCTGCTGTTTTACTTGCAGCTATGTTGGTAGTACCTACTCCATTGCATTCAAAAACAAATCAAGAATTGATTGATATTTTCAAAACACTAACAAATTCAATAACTACATACTAAGAAATTATACTCGCAAACAGTTATTAGCGTCATCATACAAATGGCACGGGCGCGGTGAGCCGAGAGCCGGATTGGAATTAGAGGCAGGGCATATGGTGCAGCTGCTCTCTATAGCCAGCCGTAAACGGGGCTTAACCATGGAATGCCGTTGGTAGGACTGAAAAAATAGAAAATAATGTATTATATAAAAAAACTGAACATGTGTTTGGTTTAATGTATGTAACACAGAAATATACCTCCTGTGCAGTTAGACTCCTTTCAAATAATAAAAGAATCACCCAAATCGGTTCAGAAATCCGGAGGATAACACACAAAAAATTCAAAATTAAGACCGTAAAATTCAAGTAAATTACTATGAAGATCGTTCGAACAATAAGAAATCGTTCAGGATTCGTTTCTAGTTTCTACCGGCTAGTTACCCTCAAATAGTATTTTTTTTGGCAAGATAACTTTTCAAGTGTTCCATATTAACATATTTACCACCTGCGAACACTCTTTTTCTTCACAGTTAATGAACAAGCACATGCTAGTCTATAATTATTAAAAAATAAGTAGTTTAGTAGACAGAATATTTTTAAAATATGAATTCCAAACCACCAAGTCGAAAGTGAAGCACCCGAGATATGCCAATCCGCTCGTAAGCACAAGTCCCACGCGCACATTTAGGGTCAAAACACATACACACGATGTTGCGATGTCGTATCGTGGAAATCTACTACTTGGCTCTTCTTTCTTTCGATGAAACCCGACTTCAAAGTGTTCATTTATAGTCTTTGATTGGTGTTTATTTATAAACTAGCCGTGCCCGTGGCTTTGCTCGCGTGATCATTTCATTTAAAAGTAGCCCATACGTGTTATTCTAGTAAGTTAAGTTTGTTAAGTTTTCAAACCCAACAGTGAAAACCGCATCGCAATCGGTCTAGTACTTATTACGTGATGCGCGAACAAACATACAGACCAGATTTAAAAAAATGATATATTCTTGTTCAGAAAGTTATTTTGAGTACCCTAGGCCAATTTTTAATATTATCTTCTTTGTACAGACTTTTAGTATATATTTCTATATTGTACACGACACATACACATGACATCGCATCGCGCCACGACATCGCAACGTTCCACGATGCGGCGTCGTATCATTAGTATTATTGTATAGGTACGTGTTTTTATCCTACCACCATGCTATGTCGTTCGGCTACCACTTCGCAGCAAGATCTCGACCTTGTTATTCGCGTTAATTCTGTGAAGTTCTCACGAAAAATAAAATACAATGAGAAGAAATTGTGTAACAACCACAAAACGCTACAAATTATCCACTCATGCACACATACCTACTTAATCGCCATTTGATATGCTTCACTCTTTTGTTTCGCGATGTAGACTTGCACTTTTTTTAAATAATCTTGTACAGAAGATTTATGTAAGGTTCTTCACTTTTCAAAAATAATGTTGGTAGCTTTCATTATTTAACTAAACAGGGTAGAATAAAAAAAAATGTGCAAAAGAAAACAAAACAGACTCGTATCATACATATAACAAACAAATACCTAATAATTATATACAATTTATTTTACTACTCGTAACGTACGTATACGAGAAGTTAAATAAATTGTATATATTTTTTAATTGTAATTGTTTATATTTATATTTTATCATGAGCTGAAGTAATAGCGAATTAACTAAACATAATATGTGTGAGCAAATGCCTGGATTTATTTTAAAAAACACGAAGATTTTGAATAAAAGGCGCCGTTAACATCTTAATATATTCATACACTTAGTAAGTATTCTTTTATTATTATTTAAATTATTGATTTTTCTGATATAATTATTACTTTTAAGCTGTTTAATTTGTTGTCACCACCGTTGACTTATTTTCAATCTTTTTAGTTCATCCAAAGGTTGTCTGTAAGAGATTGCTGTAAGCGATAAGATAAGCCAACGATTGTGTTACTGCTATTTATATATTTTAGGTTATAAGTACAATGTACGATTTACTTTTAAGTGGTATGCATTATTGAGTTATGTATCTGTCTATCTATTTTACACAAACATCCAAGTTCAGAAAAAACTCATTTGGTTTTAACTTTGTTATGAAAGGAAAAAGCTCAGAGAGGAATCAAATCCAATACAGTGTAACACCCACACTCGGAATGGGAAAAGGAATCCTTAAAAACCAACAGAAAATAACAAGTGCGGTCCACAAATTAGGGTGATAAATCACAGAGTATCAAATAAATTATTCAAGTGGATGCTTGCTGCCTCGAGTTGGTTCGAATCTCATGAATCTTTCCTGAAATTTGTAACGTCATACAAATGTATATTATTCCTGGAAACTATCGTATCTATGAAAGATATATCATATTTTGGTTTCGCCTAATAGCGCCTCCTTGTCCCTAACAATGATTGAAGGGCCACTATTTAAACACGATTTTAAGTCGCATTTTGCCCTCTTATAATGGTAATATTAATATAATGGTAATATTACCATTATAAGAGGTCTGTAATGGTAATATTAAGTATACAATACATATAATTTAAATTACATTAAGAAGGAAAGTGGCGCATCTTACACAAATGCCGCTCTGTGACCATATTTGTGTTTTCTTTTATTGTGTCCCACCAAATCTCATTTACACGACTACCCAAAAACGGAGTGTAATGTTTTCAGGGTTCATGTACGTATGTATGTGAGTTTCTTTATTCCACCATAACTTTTAAATGCCTGAACAGATTTGGATAGAATCCTTACATATTCCCGAGTGATATAATTTATTTTTTGAAAATGTTCTGTATGGATTAATTATCAAATGCATAAGAAAAACAAAACCTTTGAATTTTACTCTATGGGTATAAAATTGAAGGCCTTGATGAGCACATTCCTACTAGGTATATATAATTTATTGGCATACCTCAAAACTTGTCATTAAAAGTATAAAATGAAAATCAATTATTAAGATAATAACCGCCCTGCCAAAAAAAAAACTAAGAAGTCAAAAACAATAGATAAATAAAATTTACATTGCAGTCACGTGTTCCACAGAACGGTTCTCGGACTGCAAAGTGTTCCACAGAACGGTTCTCGGACTGCAAAGTGTTCCACAGAACGGTTCTCGGACTGCAATGTAATTATTTTTTTCTTGTGTTTTACCTTTTAGTTCGTTTTTGGTGTTATTTTTCTTTTTAAATTCGTTATTTTTATTTATTCGGTTGATTAACGAGAAGAACAGGTCGCTCACTTATGGTAAAGCGTTATGGCTGCCCATAACAGTTGCAGGGCTTTGGTTACAAAAACTTGCGCGTCACTGCACTGCGCTTGTCACCCTGAAATATTGGTAATTTATCACGCTTGTGTTTCCGAGTATGGAACTGAAATGCACTAAACCGTATAGAAGTGTGAAGTGAAGTGTATCTGGAGCTTTTTTTGGTTACTCGATGCGCCCGGAGATGCGAGGAAAAATATCAGATAGGTGTTTCTTGTTTCAGTGACGCGGCGCTCTTGTCCTCTGTGGTGCACTATAGTACAAAAAACTATTCCTTTTTTCTCTATTTAGATAGATTAAACAGATAGATAGATAGCGCCGTCGCGCTCGCACATAATGTACGAGAGCGACAGCAATACATATTTAAGCGCAAGCCATAGAGATAAGAGATAATGAACATGGGTAAGACGAACATAATGTCAAATGCTCATGTCGCACCCATGCCGGCTTATGTTGGGAACGATATTATCGAAGCTGTTGATCCTTTTGTCTACTTAGGTCAGACGATCCTACTGGGTAGATCCTACTTCGTCAAAGAGGTCAACTGACGAATCCAACTCGGGTAGGCAGCATTCGGGAAACTACACCATATCTTCTCATCGCGGATACTGCAGAGCCTCAAGACATCGGTTTATAATCAGTGCGTGTTGACAGTGATAAAATTCGGCACTGAGACGTGGTTGCTAACTATTGGTCTCATACACGAGCTCAAAGTCACGCAGCGTGCAATGGAGAGAGCAATGCTCGGTGTAACACTACGTTATAGAATCCGAAACGAGGAAATCCGTCGAAGAACCAAGGTTGCCGACATAGTTCTCAGAGTTCGCAAGTTGAAGTGGTAATGGGCAGGCCATATACCTAGTTCGCAGAACCGACAAACGCTGGGGAATAAAGATTCTCGAATAGCGACCACGAACAAGCAAGTGAAGTGTGGGGAGACACTCCACACGATGGATCGACGACATTGTAGCCATCGCAGGATGTCGTTAGATGGAGGTGGGAGGTGGCACAAGATTGCTCGTCATGGTGCTCTTTGGGGGAGGCCTATGTTCTGCAGCGGACTTCTAAAGGCTGACATGATGATAGAGTTAAGTATAGTGAGAGGTCATTGTACGGATTTATCTCTGTATCTCGGTTGTGCTTTAGAACGTTATTTCTTCTCTGTTCATGAATACGAAATTAACATCCAAATTTAAAAATTATTATAATTACTGTCATTGTAATTAATTTAAATAATATAATATTGAATTTATCACCATAATTCCACACGATCAAGGCCAAACATAACGGACGTCAACTGATTGCAAAACCTATATTTCATGGTATGTACGAGTAGATATAAATATTTAACTCTATGGCTTGTATTTGAAAAATACATATTTTCCTTGCCATTAAAATTTCATAGAATAAAAGTTTAGCGTACATACTTGTAGATCACCTGCAAAAAATCTTGTTATGTTTGCTACTCGTGCGTGTTAGGCCAATAATATGTAAGCTCATTTCCTGTAGTTAATTGAGCTTACTTTAGCAGAAAGCAAACATCGACGAAAAGTGCGTTTTAAGATTTGGCAATTTAAAGGGGTTTTCGATATTATTATTTTTACAGTTCATTATTGATTTCAATTATATTTTTCTGTACAAGTATACTTTAAGGACTACTAAATGAGCTATTTGAAACTGCCAAATTAATTAGTTTTGTTAATCGTTTTCTGATTTTTGTAACAATTCATGATTTTGTTTTTTGCAGAATGCGTCTATTGAAATGTTCTGTTTCAGCTTATTGCGATTTGGACGAAAACCAAAAATATGGAAAGCCAAATCAATGGTTTTTTTCTGAAAAATATGTAATAACAGTATAACATGATTTCGAAAACGAACGCGAGTGAAATTCATATTAAATATAAATGAAACGGCTAAAAACTCACGAAATAGAAGATTGGAAATACTCCGACCAGTTTCGGACTATTTTGAAGTCCTTTATCTGGGAGTCTTATGCCGACAAGCCGCGACGAGCGCTAAGAACGTCAACACGCAACTCATCTGCAACTCAAACTAGTTGGAGTATTTCCGATTTTCTATGAGTTCTTAGCCGTTTTATTTATATTTAGTATAACATTGACTCTCTTAATCAACACTTTTCTGCATCGTCCAATATTGATGACTCTGCTAAAAATCGTACTTTAATTTATCTTTCTAAAATACCACCTCCTGACGTCTCTCCTTTTAACGTCTGTCAATTTACTGCTTGTGATGTCAAGAAAAGCATGCTTTACATTACTTCTAATGCGGTTGAAATCGACAGCATCAGTCGTAATATGTTATTGCCTATCCTTGATTACATCCTACCTATCCATTGTTATATTTTAAACTAGTTTTCACGCCCGCGACTTCATCCGCGCGGACTACTGTTTATCGCGAAAAAAAGCGTCCTATATTCTTCTAAGATATTAAAAACCAATGCAAAGTAGGTATAGCATCACTACATAGTATTATTAGGTATTCTGTGGCACCAATCTTGTTGTTTTTTTGACATACTTGTTATTTAGTTTCCACGGCAACCGTTTCTTACAGCGAGTAATCAAAATTTGACCAGTTTTTCCTGTTTTCCCGTGAAAATTTACAATTTTCCGGGATAAAAAGCATCCTATGTTTTATTCTAGGGTATACACTATCTACATTCCAAGTTTCATCGAAATCCGTCCAGCCGTTATCGCGTGAAAGCTCCCTAAACAAACAAACAAAGAGACGACGTTTCACTTTTATACATTGGTATGGATTTTTCCGTTTCCAATGGTGTATTTCCTTTCTTGTGGAAGGAAGCCCAAATTATTTCTCTTCCTAAAAAATCGAATCCAAAGTCCTTTTCTGAATACCGTCCTATATCTATTCTTCCTTTCCTATCAAAAGTATTCGAACGTCTAGTTCTAATCAGATCAACTTGTTCTTGACCAGAAATTACCTTTTAAATCCGTATCAGTCTGGTTTTCGTCCAGAACACAGCACAGTTACTGCACTTGTCAAAATCACTGATGATATACGTCTAGGGATGGAGAACGGTCAGTTAACTGTTTTGTCTCTCCTGGGCTTCAGTAACGCTTTTAACACTGTCGATTTCGATATCCTACTCGCTATACTTAGCTCACTTAACATATCTCCAACGGTAATTGACTGGTTTCATACTTACCTGTACGGTTGACGACAGCGGGTTCACCTTGATGATAATTTTTCTTCATGGTGCAATACAACCGCCGGTATACCTCAGGGTGGCGTCTTGTCTCCTCTTCTTTTTGCTATCTTTATAAATTCTATATCTCAAAATCTCACTTCTTCCTACCACTTTATGCAGACGATCTTCAACTGAACTGTCAAGCTCCTCTAGGTGAACTGGCTGATGCAGTAGTAATCTATAATCGTAATTTGCATCGGATATCTGAGTGGAGCATTGCATATGGCCTAAAACTGAACCCTCTCAAAACCCAAGTTATTGCTGTAGGCAGTTCTCGAACGATTTGTAAACTAGATTGGTACTCACTTCCGCAAGTAGTGTTTGACGGAGTTGTGTTTTCTTTTAGTGACACTGTTAAGAATCTTGGCATAACTTTATCTTGGAATGCTAAAATTGCTGCTACTAGCCGTAAAATGTTCGCGTCCGCTGGTTCCTTACGTCGGCTACGCATTTTTTACCTACTTCGACTAAAATTGCGCTAGCAAAATTT
Organism: Alsophila aescularia; assembly: GCA_946251855.1. NCBI lineage: Eukaryota > Metazoa > Arthropoda > Insecta > Lepidoptera > Geometridae > Alsophila > Alsophila aescularia. The sequence continues at coordinate 17,312,214 of OX276375.1, read as the reverse complement.
CTCTTCCTCCCTATTCTCGATTACGCTGACTTCTGTTATCTTGACCTAACAGAGGACCAGCTAAACAAACTTTAACGTCTCCAAATTTTTGCATCAGGTTCATATTTGGCCTACGCAAGTATGACCATGTCTCCGAATTTCGCACTAAGGTCAAATGGTTCCCCATTCGTCGTCGCCGGAATGCTCATATATTGTCCCTTCTCTACAGTATTTTGTTCAACCCCTCTTCTCCGCGCTATCTTCAGGGTCGTTTCCATTTCCTCCACACTTCCAGTAATAGTAGAATAAGGTCATCAGATAACCTTATGTTAAAGACCCCTGTCCACAGAACGACTTTCTATTGGTCATATTCAGTCGAAGCTGTTCGATTGTGGAATGCCATACCTGTTGATATTAGACGCACACCTTCGCTCAACGTTTTTAAACATCGTGTTAAAATGTTCTATTTATCACTTTAGCTGAGCTCCTCTTATTATTATTTATGTAGGTATGTATTTATATGAATATTATAGTAGTATGTAAGTATGTATGTTTATTATTTTTATGTAATTGTGTGTATCTACTAGGTTTATATCTTTTATTCTAATTTTCTATTGTGTTTTCCTAATTAATTTAATTATTATTTTATAATTTTTAAGTGCTTATTTATGGTTTATATATTTATTTATTGGTTGAAAACCACCGTCCCTATTACCTTCGTTATTCTTTTTCGTGCACGATTGTCTGGAAGAGATGGCTCTGAGCGTTAAGACCGCCCATAGTGACAAGTTTTTTTATTTTTTATTTGTAAGATTTTTATTTGTGTGGTTCAATAAAGAGTTATCTATCTATCTATCTTTCTTGCTTAGCCACCTGTGTGATGCTAAAAGAAAAAGGCTAAGGCCAAATAGGCGAGAAAACTATGAACACTACCGTCTGTATCGTGAGCCCTACCTTAAACAGTTATTTACAGAAAGTTCATAAAAATGTTTTTTTTTTCAGAACTAAAGATATCGGGATATCAGTCCGCAATTTTTAATTTGCAGAAGCCGACCACTGCTTTGGCTTAGTTCTGCAACAATATTTTCGGCGGTTTTTACAAGATCCGACTAAAAACTACTCACAATGGTCTACTTTTGCCATACCAAATACAACCCATCTATCTATCTATAATTTCTATGAATATGCAGAAAGGATTAATAATGTGCTAGTGAATATATATTTTTTTATTAATAAGTAGTTGCGACAGTTAAGTCGGCGTTTATCCAATATCACTTCGCATTTCTACTAAACGTAGGCATCATTATATGTTATATTATTATATTTCATTGAAATTACAGTTGATTTCAGGATTTCGCAAATTGTAACATACCATGGAGCATGACATAAGGAAATTAAATCTCTTTTTTTATTGTCAATTTCAGGGTAAAAAAGTTGAAAAAACACTTTCTAGAAATGTTCGGTTAAGATTTAATTGTGTAGTTTTTATACAATATCAGGGGTCTTCAGGCCAAAATATATCAGCACCCTAAAAATTTCATACACGTTACAGTGTTCTTCGTGAATTCAAGTAAACAATTTCGGCCTTAGCTGTCATTTAGCTACATTCTCGTCAGATGCGTTTTAAAGCTACATTACTAAAGAGAAAAACTAGTAGTTCTGCGAACAGTAGACCTCGCGAGCACAATCTTTTTTGCAACAATCTAGCTGTAGCTGTGTATGTGTGCTTTGTTTGCTGAGATATTCAGTTGTCCCCTTTTTGGCCCATTTTGAGGGACGTACCCCCCTATCAAAAATCACCGACGAATGAAAATTAACAAAAACGTTTAACCTGTATACCAAGTTTTGTCCAGATTGGTTGTAAAATCCAACCTGTAGAGGAGTACCAATAAACTGACAGATGAAAGCAAACTGATTGAACTTGAAGCAGAGACTTGAGGTCACTTCGCTCGCTTAGTCATTGACATATCAAAGCTTACAATTTTCAGGGGATGAGAAGTTTAAATAGACGCGTGTTCCTTGAAAAATCTCGAGATATTTCGTTTACATTCTTCGGGTTTTTTTTTAAACTTAGAGCTTTAAAACTTAAACACCAATTTAAGTACTATTTTTCATTTGACATTCGTTAACAATTCAAGATTGTAAAACACTATTACAAAAAAATTTTCATTTATCGGCTAAATTTTAGCTGCCAACTTCACACTAGTGAAAACGTCGACACTTCTCTCGGGTTATAGTAAATATCCCGGGATTACTTGCGGGTTTTCCTGATATATCGCCCAGTTTTCTAAGAAAGGTACGCTAAAAGACTTTACTTGCTTTACGCTGTTAGGTTTTAGAGTCTGTTAATTAAGTTTTAAATGTTTTTTATACGCTTGTTTATCTAAAGCGCTTTTTAGCTGATGACGAACACATATTGTTCTGAGTTGTGAAGTTCATGCTTACTTCACAGCATGAAGTCCGTCATGCTGTGAACAGTTTAAAAGGTATCATATTATAAATATATACTTAGCTTACCACTTCGCTACTTATTAAAAAATAAGCTACTTTGGAGAGAAGCTTGACAGGCTAAAGTATGATTGGTGTTGAGTCATTGGGACGGTGGGGATCTAAGCTCATCGTATTTACAAAAACTTATCTGATCTGAGCGCCCCGGCTTGATGCGACGTTAGACCAAAATGCTGGTACCTGTGCCTGGTACCACCTATTAGGGTCATTATAATTATGTGTTTACTGACTCCGGTTGACACATATTTTAAAAGCTTTTATTTAACTTCACTTGTATATATGTATGTACGATGTATCTATCTATGTATCTATCTATCTATCTATCTATCTATCTATCTATCTATGTATGTATCTATCTATCTATCTATTTTTTTCAGGCGGTAGGTGTGAAATAAGTTACAAGTACTTTTTAGCACTCCTCTAAAACCATAATTTAAAAATATTTGAATAGTTTTAAAAACCAAATTAATGCAATAATTTAAAAGACTTACATACCTCACCTGCCTTGCTGTGTTTTCCTTGCTTAATTTACTTCACAACACGAGATTTTATCACTTTATTCACTGCATTACTAACTCCCCAAATCTCCAATATAGATGCCAAACAATCCATGGAGGATTTGATGTCAACTTTTTACAAGCGGATGGACAGCTTCGAGGGCAAGTTGCAGAAGACTACAGGCAACTCCAGCACCGAAGCGTTGGCAGCTGAATATGCCTCCTTTAAGATTTTTGTCATTAATTCTATGCGGGCTCTTCAGGGACAAATTGAGTGTCTTGCCAAGGAGACAGATCAACTGGAGATGCGAGGCAGGCGAAAAATGTTGCTGCTGCACGGCTTCCCTGAGGATCCAAAGGAAGTTGCGGCCGAAGTTGTCACAAAAGCAGTTGTAGATCAACTGAAGCAGGTGGAGTTTACGGTAAGCGACATCAGTCGTTGCCACAGGATGGGGCGTGCCGGGAACTTGGGCAAGCCTAGACCGATCTTGTGCAAATTCCGGATTCTCAGTGTCCGCGACAAAATTTGGTCTGCTAAAACCAGCCTGAAAGGGACTGGCGTAACTGTTTCCGAGTTCTTGACGAAGGCCCGGCATAATGTCTTCATGGCAGCTCGTCTGAAGTTCGGTGTTAGCAAGTGTTGGACGAGAGAGGGATTCGTCTTTGTTCTCCGTCCCAACGGTGCTCAAAATCGCCTTAGCTGCCAGGGAGACCTCGACGGGATCTTGCAAAAGGATGCGCCGTCGCCGAAACCTATTATTGCGGCGAAGGAGACCGTGGCGCTGACCAAGATAAAACGAGGCGTAGCCAAGAAGTAGTGGAGTGCTTATGGTTTTTGCGATCCCTATTTCAGTTCTTGACGTTTGCTAGCTTTTTATAGTATCCGACTGTGAATGGAAAAGGAGAAAAATGTAAACAGTTTTTTTTATCTATCATAAAAAAAACACTTCTACCTTCATTTTGTTTTCAACCAACCTTGTTTTTTTCGTTTTGTCTACATTCTCTTTGGTTTAATTATTACGTCAAACGCGTTACGTCAGTTTACATTAATTTAAATTATATTTTTAGCATAACTCATTCCTTTCATTTTATATCGCACACAACGTTTTGTTATTGCAGTATATATAGTAACCAAACCAGTCGGAAATATTATAAAATGACTAACTTTCGTGTTTTGTCTTTACATAATATAATGCGTAGTTTTGTCTTATTCGTGAAATATTAGTAGGGAAATTTTACAGGGATCGTATTGATACGTAGTGTTTTTATTCTCATAATGTTTTAATTCATTGTTTTTTTTCTTTTCTTTTGTTGTATAATTTGTCTCTGTGAATGCACAGCTGGAGGGTGGACAGATTAGTTTAATTGCGTAGTTGCAGTTAACATATTATAGTATTTGTTATATATATTTTTTTTATTTACATATATACATTTTATTATATATATTTTTGTTTAGATAGTTTTTTTTTGTATTATGAGTTATGACGGCAGTGATGATGAGTTTCTCTCTGTTTGTTCTTCTAATAGTATAAAAGCAGTAACGATAGTTTTTGTAGCATTCCCAGTCTATCCAATACAATTGAATCGGTTCTAGTTGATGTTTCGAAAAATTTTAACGTTTTTCACATCAACGCCCAAAGCATTCCGGCTCATTTTGCTGATATGTTGGCGTCTTTCGAGCATAAAAATATTCACGCTTTACTCATATCTGAGTCATGGTTAAAACCTTGTCTCCCTTCTTCTTTATTTACTTTGCCAGGCTTTAAACTAATCCGTAACGACCGTACAGGAAGTGGTGGTGGTGGTGTTGCCATATATCTCCGAACACATATTCCTTTTTCCTTAGTGAGTATGTCAACGCAGCCGCCCCCACCCAGTGAGGTGAACATCTTTTTATAGAAGTGTCTATTAATCACACTAAGGTGCTCCTTGGTGTTTATTACTGTCCTTCACTTCGTATTAATTTTTTTTCATTGTTTGAACAGCTTTTAGAAGAATTCTCCACATCATATGATCACACCATAATTATGGGTGATTTTAACACCTGCCTTCTTAAGCAAGATTCTCGGTCAACTACTTTTGAAACACTTATAAGGGCTAGCAACCTGACCATCCTTCCACTAAATGTAACACATAATTTCCCAAACTCTACACCTTCTCTTCTCGATTTGATGCTTGTGTCATCCATAGCTCACGTTAGTAAGCATGGTCAGTGTGCGGCGGATGCTTTCTCGTATCATGACATGATCTATATTTCCTACAAAATCCGTCCACCTAAAGCTAAGCCCAAAATTCTTATGCAGCGCAATTTTGGTGGTATTGATATAGAGACTTTACGTAAAGACGTTTGTAAGGTAGATTGGTCTGACGTAGTGAATGCTTGTTCTTTAGATCAGAAAGTCAATAGTTTTAACTGTATCCTTACTGGTTTCTATGACGTCCATGCGCCCCTAAGACCCGTCAAAATAAAGCATCTGCCGGCACCTTGGCTCACGACTGAAATACGTACTTTAATGAATAAAAAGCTCACAGCCAAGGCTAGGCTTAAATGTAAACCAACCGATGCTAATAAAGCAAAATATGTTGAACGTCGAAATCACTGCAATAAGGTTTGTAGGGATGCACAACGCCGGTACATTCATAGTTCACTGGAAAATGGAGATCCAGCAAAGATCTGGAAATTTCTTAGGACATTAGGAGTTGGAAAGTCACGACAAGATAATGTACCTAAAGATCTTAACATTGATGCGCTTAATCAACACTTCTCCTTTTCTGCCAACTTTGATAGGCTCACAAAAGCAGCTACACTAAAATATCTATCTACAATTACTACTCCTGGTCACTCTTCTTTCATTTTTAAGCAATTTACCGATTGTGATGTTAGGAAGGGCATAGCATCCATTTCATCAAATGCAGTCGGTAGTGACTCTATCAGCCGTAAAATGATAATTCCAATACTTGATGAAATTCTGCCTATCATACAACATATCCTTAACGCTTCCATTTCCAGTGGTATGTTTCCCTCCATTTGGAAGGAAGCTCAAATCACTCCTCTCCCTAAAAAAACTAATCCTTCTTCTTTCTCAGACTATCGTCCCATTTCTATTCTTCCTTTCCTCTCAAAACTTCTCGATCGTCTCGTACACCAACAGCTTACATCCTTTCTTATCCGAAACAACCTTTTAAACCCTTTCCAATCTGGTTTCCGCCCTGGACACAGCACTGTGTCAGCATTGGTAAAGATTACTGACGATATTCGGTATGGTATGGAAGACGGTCGGTTAACGGTTTTATCACTACTTGACTTTAGTAACGCATTTAATAATGTAGATTTCGACGTCTTATTAGGACTTCTGTGCTCTCTTAACATATCTCCAACGGTAATTGAATGGTTTCGTAGTTACCTGTATGGTCGCCGGCAGCGTGTTTGCACTGATGACATCTTCTCATCTTGGTGTAATACGGCAGCAGGTGTACCTCAGGGCGGCGTTCTATCTCCTCTTCTATTTTCAATTTTTATTAACTCAATTTCTTGTCAGCTCTCTTCTTCCTACCACCTTTATGCAGATGATTTACAAATTTACACACAGGCTCCTTTGCAGCAATTACCAGTAGCCATTGACACGATCAACAACGACCTTCAGCGAATTTCAGAATGGAGCCACTCGTACGGTCTCAGGATCAATCCGGAGAAAACACAAATCATAGTGATAGGTAGTTCAAGGATGATTTCTAAAATCGATTGGTTTTGTCTTCCCCAGGTAATTTTTGAAGGAACCAACATTGCAATCAGCAATACCGTCAAGAGTTTAGGGATATTTATTGATAAGCAACTTTCATGGGTACCCCAATTGGCAGAGACAAGTCGCAAAATGTTTGCTTCGGCTTCTTGTCTCAGGAGGTTGCGTAATTTTCTGCCTATTACCACCAAAATTGCCCTTGCACAATCACTCTTACTCCCTATACTTTATTATGCAGACGCCACATACCTAGATTTAACCGAAGAACAGCTTAATAAGGTTGAACGCCTACAATTTTTTTGTATTAGGTTCATATATGGCCTACGCAAATATGACCACATTTCTGAATTTCGCAAAAAGCTGAAATGGTTGCCCATTCGTTTTCGCCGGAATGCACATATCCTATCTTTGCTCTATAGCATCCTGTTTATTCCTTTCACTCCACCCTACCTCAAAGAACGCTTTGAGTTCCTACTACCTTCACACTCCATGCACTCTTCTAGAGCCCTTCAACTTAAAATCCCTATCCACACTTCCCAGTTCTACAGCAAATCCTTCACAATACAAGCTGTCCGACTGTGGAATGCATTGCCGCTAGATATCCGACGCGCTAAATCCTTGTCAATTTTCAAAAATATGGTGAAAAAACACTATTTGTCTAACCTCTGACAACACAGCTGCTTAAAATTTTCATTTAACTATTTATGTTGATATGTATTAATTTATTATAATTATATATTTATTTTATGTAATATATATTTATTAATTATATATATATATATATATATTTTATGTCATATAAACTTTTTATATAATTAAGTATTTTTAAGTAATTCATAATTATTCTTAATTGTACACCACCGTCTATTTCTGCTTCCTCTGATACTGTCCATCCAAAGGTTGTCTGGAAGAGATCGCTTTAAGCAATAAGACCGCCAATTGTATTACCTTATTTAAGTTTTGATATTGTTTGTTCTTTGTTTTGGTATACAATAAAGTATTTCGTATCGTATCGTATCTATCTATCTATGTGTCTATGTATCTATGTATCTATCAATGTATTTTTGTCTATTCTGGAATCTTGTAATTTAAATTTAGAGCAACTCCTGATTAGCTGTCTGGCTTTCAGGATAGCTCACAAATCGATGACAATGGAATTTGAAAAACAAGAAAGGAAAAACTCAAATAGTGACAATGCTTTTTGTTTTTTATTATTTTTATTTATACTTATTTCAAAATATGGAATGTTTTATTGATATAACTTCATGATTTTAAAGGTGAGCATAATTTACGCCTGATAATATTATAATCATTAAAAATATCATGAAACGTACCTAAATATGTACGTCTGATGATAATTTTATAAACCTCTGATAATTACAATCCATTAATTAATGATTCAAGATAACAATTTGTGCTTATAATGTTTATTGTATTATTAAAATGAGTATCATGTTGATAACAGTACATAATGTAGGTAGAAAAATGCCATACTATAGAGATAAAGGTATGTTTCAATGTGCTATACGCTAATATCAGTGGATCCGGTGCAACCATAATAAACTACGATTAGGTACGCGTCGCGATATTTTTACCTCATGCCTGCTGCCATGCGGTCGCGTCTATAACAAAATTAAATAAGAAATCAGTGCGTTTATTTACCGTGCGTCCCTAACTAAACAGAGACAATGATCGTAACAGTTTAAAGTGCACGTGAATCATAAATTTCGGCCAGTTCGTGACCTTACTGTGGAATCTTTTAGTATCATTGAAGATTTATTGTGATCGAGCTATGGCATCGAGTGCGGGCCCTCCGGCGTTGGTCGATGTCGTCGAAAGTAAAGCCACACAAGATAAACCTAAATCGAACTCAGTGGTGGCGTGGTGCTCTGCGCAATGGAAAGCAATATTGGCTGAATTGATATCTACCTCCATGCTCGTGTTGTTTGGCTGTATGGCATGTATACCGATCGATGGATTAGCCGAACAATCACCTTTGTACGCCCCGCTTGGATTTGGGCTTACTGTCATGTTCAATATCCAAATTTTCGGACATTTATCCGGGGCACATATGAATCCAGCTGTGACATTGGCTGGAATAATATGGGGTAACACTTCGACCGCTCTCGGTATATGTTTCTTAATTGCTCAAGTCCTGGGAGCTACGATCGGATTCGGTATTCTAGTGGGTCTTGCACCGATTGACGTGGCAGGGCACGGCATTTGCGTGACGATGCCTCATCCAGGACTCAGCGTATTCCAAGCGCTGGGAATTGAAATTGTACTGACTGGGACACTTTCTTTCATCTGCTGTGCTCTTTGGGACCCAGTGAATCAGCATAAGCAAGATTCAGTTCCAATTAAATTTGGTCTGGCTATAGCGGGGCTATCGTTAGCGGGAGGTCCACTGACTGGGGCCAGTATGAACCCAGTCAGGTCCCTCGGTCCAGCTATCTGGACCGGTATGTGGGGCGTACATTGGGTATATTGGGTAGGACCCTTCCTTGGCGCCGCTTTGACTGCCTTATTTTACAAGTTCGCTTTCTTCAAAAATTAAATAATATTTATATATTAATTCATAAATTAATGTAGCAACTGTTTTGTTAAATTTGATCGATTTTACCTAATTTAATAAGTATGATTAAATTTTTCTCATCGCTCGAACAAAAACATACGAGCCCTGATATCTTAGTCTAAAGTGCGTGTGAGTACATACTTTTTATTTGAGTACCCATGTGCACATATTATGACATTATACTACTTGTACATTGTTCTATGAACAATTGATAGTAAATTGTACTGTGGTCTCCTAGTCTTAAAATGTGTAGTAGATAATTTTAGTAAAGTTAATTGTTAATATATATTTGTTATTTACTGTATCTTCTTGTCTTAAAATGTGTAGTAGATAATTTTAGTAAAGTTAATTGTTAATATATATTTGTTATCTACTGTATCCCCTAGTCTTAAAATGTGTAGTAGATAATTTTAGTAAAGTTAATTGTTAATATATATTTGTTATTTACTGTATCCCCTAGTCTTAAAATGTGTAGTAGATAATTTTAGTAAAGTTAATTGTTAATATATATTTGTTATTTACTGTATGTATCCCCTAGTCTTAAAATGTGTAGTAGATAATTTTAGTAAAGTTAATTGTTAATATATATTTGTTATTTACTGTATCCCCTAGTCTTAAAATGTGTAGTAGATAATTTTAGTAAAGTTAATTGTTAATATATATTTGTTATTTACTTTATCCCCTAGTCTTAAAATGTGTAGCAGATAATTTTAGTAAAGTTAATTGTTAATAAATATTTGTTATTTACTGTATTACCAAGTGTTACTTATTTTTCGAACCGAGTTCTCAAAACCAGTACCAGTAAAGGTAGTATACTGGTACCTAGTAAGTAGGTACGCACGCACCCGATGGAAACCAATGAGAAAGCGGTTATGTTCTGCACTAAAGGAGCAATACTGTATATTATGCAATATATACTGCAATATTGAGAACGTAGGTCTAGGTATTAAATAAGCAACGACCTGCAAAGTGTTATTCATGATATGTGTCTCGTCATAGATCTAGTTTAATAAAATGGCGACAGTAGTGTACTATTAAAATGTACCAATTTTCCTCAAATGAATGACTTTCGCGACGTAAACACGTTGAATTGAAAAGACTACAACGAAATTGTTTAAAAACACTGAATTACCAAGGAGCGGAAAATGTTTTGTACTCAATCACCTATATGACTAATCTCAATATAGGCAGGTCACTAGAACACATCCTAAAACCCACCTATTATACTCTGTCAAGAAGATAGCTACTATTTCGCCATGCACATTCACATTCACGCTCACATTTGCATATTATTTCTATTCACTTCACCCATGCACCCTCGTACCCACATGCACACAACACACACCACATATTCTAACTAGTATTATCCACGCACACCCTTACACTATCTACAAGCGCACTTTCGCCATCACTTCCTTATATAAAACATGATAGGATAGTTACATTTTATATAGCTCTAAAAGAAATGCACCTACATCGTATTTGTATTTGTTTTATTAAAATATTTTTTACTGCATTAAAACCTACTTGTCATAATTATTTTTTTTTGTTTCTTATGTTTTTGACTTGTTTTCGCGAGTCTTCAGCTATTGTGGTTATCTGTCTATACCTACACAATTTTTCTCTATGTTACACATGCCGATGGGAATTCCCACCTGCCCCACTGGCGTGAATAATGGGGCAGGTGGGAATTCGCGTCGCGCTCCTGTCCAACGCGCTACGCACTGGGAATTTAAATCTAAAAAAATTGTAATAAAGAATACAGCAGGCTACTTTTATTTGGTCAAATATTAAAAACACATGTTTTTAACATAAATCGTTGATTAATCTTAAAACAAAGATATATCATAATTATATCGTTGAATAATCTTTGTACCTACTTATAACACCAGAAATTACCAAGTTTTTCAAATGCCTTTTTTTTATATATCTAAACTTTTAACAATCAAACTTTGTATCTGCCTTTTCCTGTATTACGCCGCTATAAACTACAAAATAAAAGGTTTCAACCAAAAAACAACAAATTACTTTTAGTTGTCTGTAACCACGGTCTTTCGCACTGGCACAGTATACCTAACAATTGGCACTGGGTTGGTGTCAAAACTCCGTGTTTGTTGCCAGTGTTTCACTTTGCCAGCGCGGGTTGGTCTAATGGTGGGGGGCACCATTGCCACAGCCATTGCGCCTTACACGAAATTACAACTTAATTAGATTGCGGCATAATGATGGCGGAAAAAAGTTATTCGACTTTTTGAACCACACCCGGTGTTACAGACATATACGTCACAAATGGCGGGTTCAGTCAGTTTCTTATCAGCTTATAAAAAGTATCCTGTATCTGTTTGATAGTAGGAGTAAGCTTATCAGTCTTCTTCTGTTAGAAGGCAAGCGATAAGGTTGGAATTAATGATTAACGCTAATTCGTGGAGTGGTGCACTAGTGACCACTACAAATTTCTTCGGAAATCTATCTCATGCACCAGTCTCACATAAAGCAGTTAGGTTTGAAATTAAGAAATTGATTGAGCGAGCGAAGCGAGCTTTATAATTTGACAGCGGAGCAAGGACCTAACTACCGGTGGCTAACGCTTCAGAGTGAGGAACCTCTACGCGCCGTATCAAGGAGTATTGCCTTATGTATCTGACCCCCGACCCAACCATCTAGGGAGAGCCTCTTAAGATGTTAGTCGAGGCTCTTCGTTATAAGGCCGTTCGTCGAAACAACTATCGGGACATGATCGTCGAGTCAATATCTTAAATGGCGGTCACCTCATAAGCCCAGTCAAGTTACTTGCTGAGCTTGTTTTTCTCGGCCTTCACGAGGTTTTATCGTACTAGATGTCGAAGTCAATGAGCACTGGCCAGAGTTGAAATCGCTCAATGTCAGGCTTCTTAGCAACAATAGTCCTGTCCTGACGATAGAGCGGTCCCAAAAGAGCAATGGACGACCATTTTCGAGAACTGGCACCGCGCTGGTGTTTACGTATAAAACGGCACCTCAGACTCAACAAAGTCGTAGTGAAAGGCAAGTTGCTGATGGATGATTCTTGGATTTTCTTAGAAGTTGTGTTGTAGGCCTTTGATATTTATGTGATTGATTTGAGCAATTACCATGATTAGTTTTATGGATTATCATTTTTTAAGGATGTCTCTTTTAGGATGTATTTCTTCGGATTTAGAAGAAGTTTGAACATTAAATTCAAATTTGAACTTACTTGATATTAACCTGAGTCACTGTTTGTTATCTGAGTAGAAACACTCATCTTATTAGATTTCATGTCTACTGTTTCGTTATGAATTGGAATTTCTATCGATTTATTTTCACAAGTTTGATTGATTGTTGTAGATCCGTCTTTGGATTTCATCTCTTATGCTTGATTCATGTTAATAACTGAAGGTCTTTGAAATATAAATAGAAAAATAAGGAGTTTGAAGGTTTTCCAAATATTACGACCGGTCTAGTGGCTAGTGACCCCAGATACGCAATCACGCGCCCCAGCCCGAGTCATGGATGTAATATTCGTATCTATGTATGTTTATCCGTTATCTAGTGCCCAAAGTACATGGTATCCTAGTTTGGGGCTAGGTAATTGGTGAGGAAATTTCCTGAATATATGTTTTATTAATATTTATACACTAGCTGTACCCACGGCTTCGCACGCGTGTTAATTTCTCTAGGTTAAAAGTACTCTATGAAGACCTAAAATACCAATATACCAATATTTGATCATAACTCCTTCAGCCGTCAAAAAGTTTTTATAGATTTTACCGATTTTATTCATTTTTACCACGGCTTCTATAAATCGGATTGAGATACCAAGTACACTAGTTTTTAAGTCGAACCTCAAGCTATCCAACAGTGAAAATTGCATCGCAATCGGTCCAGTAGTTTTTACGTGATGCGCAAACAGATAAACAGTCAAACAAACAGACAAACACGAATTTAAAAAATGTTATATTCTGTTTAGTAACTTAATTAAAGTACCCTAGACCTTATTTTTTAAATTATCTTCTTTGTACAGATTTATTTCGTTCATATTGCTTTATTATAAGTATAGATTTCTGTAATCTGTTTGTGCACGTAATAAATAAATAAATTCTGATTGTGAAATTGTTTCGTTGGGATGTATTTCAATTAACACGGATTGTTGATCTCATTTTAATTTCCTATGGAGGATTTTGGGAATCAAATGTTCAAATACACATTGATTCGCCTGAATATAGTTTTTGTTCATATTTACTTTTTGAGTTATGGTCGTTTTTTATTTACTTAACATTGCTCATCAATGATAGCCGTTACGGAGCTAGTCTTATGAGGTCTTGGAATTACGAAAGGTGATCGATTCCAATACTGCCGCTCTTGTGATAAACACAGTAAGTAGTCTGGTGTAACTTTCGAGTAAATAGCGTTTTTTTTTGTTATTTCTTCTAAAATATGACATTTGACCCAATTGTATTCAATTTGTGATGGAGAAATAGGTATTTTTTGCAACGTATGTGTCTTATTTATGATTTAAATAAAGTATTTGTTTAATCTATACTTATAATAAAACTGTAACGGGTCCAATTCTGTACATTGAAGATATTTTGAAATATTTTTTGGACCTTACTCTAGATTCGATACTGAAGCCAAAAAAAAGTTGAAAGTTATTCAAAAAACACTTACCACTCTGAAACTACTGGACAGATTTTGATGCAACTTAGCAAAGTCATAGTTTATATGATGGGGTAAAATTGAGGATATTTTTTGTCCCGAAAAAAATAAAGAGTGCCTGCGGGATAATGTCCCAAATTCTGTAAATTAAAGATATTTTGTAATAATTTTTTTGGGGCCTTTCTATATTCAATACTAAAGGCAAATCTGTATTTTTTTTAATTTTTGTCTTTGTATTTGTCTGTCCGTCTGTCTGTCTGTCTGTACCTTGGAAGTGCATCACGCCGAAAATACTCAATTAATTCAAATGATATTTGGTATGATTTGAGTTCATACCTCGAGGTAGGACATAGGATACTTTTCATCCCGAAAAATTAAAGGGTTCCTGCAGGATAGGCGTTGAAAGTTATTTAAAAGAACACGTATCACCCTGAAACTACTTGACGGTTTTTGTTGAAAGTTGGCACAGTCATAGTTTATATAATGGGTAAAAATTGAAGGAATGTTGCTTTCATTAATGTTAAAATACGGGCATTTTTGAACTAAACATAACCTAGCATAATTACAGTAAGTAATACTTGCTTAGTATATTTTGTGACAGCTATTAAATATTTTTTCACCAAACTTTAACATAATCGCAGTAAGAGTACTTACTTTAAGAATGCTTATAAATACCTTAAATTCTTTGCAAATATCCTGTTAGCATAATTAAAGTAAGTGAGTTTTGATATACAAAATATTTTAGGCGGGCAATATTCATTTTTTTAGTATGCCTTAAGATCATTGCAGTAAGAATACTTACCCTATTAATGCTTAGAAATATCTCAAACCTTACGTATTTTTACAGAGATCGGATGATCAAAATACGTTACTTACTGTAACTATCTTATAGAGTTCATAGCATTTAAATAGTCTTATAATATCTGTGAAAACAATTGAGCTTGCTAGACAAGAATCTAGATCAACTTAAAAACTTACAAAGCAAATTTTCGATTATCGATATGCATGTTTTTAAGATATTATACTTAAAGACCTTTTGATTTTTTAAGAGCAAAGTTAGAAATGTGTTTTTTGATTGAGAGTTCTATAATCGTGTTTTTCATAAGTGAAAATGTAGTAAATAGACTAAAGAACTACATATTAAAATATTAATGGTGTGACTTGATTTGAAGTATGACATTTAAATTTCGTTACAAAAATAGGGTTTAAGCTACTCACCGTGGTTAATATTTTAGTTTATAATTAATTTGTGTTTGAGATGTTTTAAATGTAAGCATACAAAAAATGTGTTTATTTTATTTAGTTATTGACATTTAAATTGGTTATTTTATTTAGTTTATGTAAAAATAAGTACAAATACAAATTATGTGTTGGGTATTACTAATGGATACAACCAAGCATATTTTATCCAGTCGCTTAACGTGACGCGCACGCGCAGTATGCGCGCTGCAGCGCGCGATGTAAGATACGAGTATATCGCCACCCGATGATCTACTGGAATCTAAGAACTATAAAACATAAACACAATTTATTTGATTTATACTTTACAAAGTTCTCTGAAATAATTATACTCGTAATCTAGCTGTGCCAGTGGCTTTTCCTGCGTAGCAATTTCTCTGGGTTATAAGTTACCTGTGTTATTCCAGGACCAAAAGTATCTATGAAATATGAAATACCAAATTTCGTTCAGCAAAAAGGTCTTTATTTTCGATTGCTCTGCTCCTACTTATCGGATAGAGATAAGTACAGCAGTTTGTAAATTCAAATTTAAGCTATCTTAAAGTGAAAACCGCATTGCAATCAGTTTAGTTTTTGCGTGATGCATGAACAAACAGACAGACAAAGAGTTACACGACTTTTTTAAATGTTATTTTTTTGTTTACTAGCTTATTTTAAGTAAACTAAACCATTTTTATAAATTATTTTCATTGCACAGACTTTATGGCACTTACTGCTTTATTATAAGTATAGATTATTATATGTCATGATGTATTTTAGTATATTTTTTATTACATTAAGTTAAGAACCAATTATAATTCTAATTAGTATGCTTTATGGTAGAAAGCTTGAAATGTATTTATAGATCCTAGCTACATAGTCACAGTAAGTGTCAAAGAAAATGATGTAATTTGGCTAGCACTACTGCAAAATTTACTATCCGTCTAAGCATAATTACAGTACCTCTAGTATGCTTCACCTAAATATTGTGACAGTAAGTAACTCTTTTATTGTACCAATGTTAAGATAAATATAATTGCTTTTTTCACTCCATACCTCAAACACATTTTCATTGTTTATTAAACAAATACTTTATTTAAATCATAATAAGGACACATATATAAGTTGCAAAAAAAACTTATTTCTCCATCACAAATTGAAAACAATTGGGTTAAATGTCATATGACGGCTGAAGGAATTTTGATCAAATGTTGGTATATTGGTATATTAGATCTTGAAATAGTACATGGAGTACTATGTATGTTTTTTTAAATGTATTTCAGACGATTTCTCCTTCAATTGCGAAACGATTTAAAATTATTTTTATGTTTGAAAGGGTATAATCTCTCTTTTTTTTTTTTTTTTTTTTTTTTTTTTTTCATTATTTTTTTTCAAAAATAAATAGTTTTTTTTGGTAAATATATTTGATTTTGTTATATCAAATACCTATATATGTTTATTTTGCCTCAAATCTCTAAGATTACTAAACCGATTTACATTGTTGTTTATTTATTCAAAGGGATAGATTTTCAGTGTAGTCCCATATAAATTTCATCAAAATTGGTATAGTAGTTTTTATTAGAAAATCTATTTGTTTTAAGTTTATGTTCTCTAATATCTTGGGATTTCTGAACCGAATAAGATGATTGTTTTTACTTGAAATATAATATTTCTAGTGTGTACCACACTGTTTAAATTTCATCAATATTGGTTTAGTAGCTTTAATTTAATTCACTGTGTTATTATGCTTGGAACTAGTTTGCAAGTCAATTTTGAAACATTTAGCGACGTCCAAAGATGCTGAAATTTTGCACATGGTTGTAGTTCTGATGGCAATTATGGTAGATACTATTGGGCTGACCTGATAATGGAGCCGGAAGGTAGTCAAAGGAACTCAACAAGCGGAAGATAGTACCCCTTCGAGTTTGAGCTCATTTGGTTTGTCTTGATGAGTTCTCTGATCTTGTATGGTATCCAAGGTCTGATGATGGAGCCGGAAGGTAGTCAAAAGAACGCAACAATTGGATGATGGAATCCCTTCGAGTTTGCGCTCATTTAGTTTATCTGGACGAGACCTCTGGTTTTATGTGGTAAGCAGGGTCTGATGATGGAGACGGAAGGAAGAAGGAAGGGGTCTGATAAAGGAAGTCACAGGAACTCATCAAAAAAATGAAGCTTGTTCTGTTGAAAATTTTGGTAGATACTATTGAGCTGACCTGATGATGGAGCCGAAAGGTAGTCAAAGGAACTCAACAATCGGAAGATATAGTACCCCTTCGAGTTGGGCTCATTTGGTTTGTTTTGATGAGGTCTCTGGTATCCAGGGTCGGATGATGGAACCGGAAGGTGGTCACAAGAGCTCAACAACAAAATAATGGAACTCTTCGAGTTTGGGCTCATTTGGTTTGTCTTGATGAGTGCTCTGGTTTTATGTGATATCCAGGTTCTGATGATGGAGCCGGAAGGTAGTCAAAAGAACTTAACAACAAAATGATGGAACCCTTTCGAGTTTGGGCTCATTTGGTTTGTCTTGATGGGTGCTCTAGTTTTATGTAGTATCCAGGGTCTGATGATGTAGCTGGAAGGTAGTAGTAGGAACTCCAGATGATGGAACCACTCTGAATTTGGGTTCATTGGGTTAGTCTTGATAAGTCATCTGGTCTAATGTGGTATCGAGGGTCTGATGATGGAGCTGGGGTCATAGGATCGCATTACCTAACAATGAAATGATGAAACCCCGTTGAGTTTAGGCTTACTCGTATTTGATTGGTCTCGATGAGTTATCAGGTCTTAAGGAAGTACTGGTGGTGTCTCGTAAAAGAAAGCTTTAAAAAAGATTTTATATATTCACAACTTATTGATCCATTTGTTTCGTGTTTATGTTTCCTCATATCTACGAGATGTATTACCATTTTTTTAAACAGTTCATTTTTTCCAGTGAAATCATACATAATTTTCGTCAATACTAATTCAGTTGTTTTTATATGTATGTAGGTTATTCATCCTTGGTTTTAATTCACAATCGCCTTGAGTCTAAAGTGAGTTTAACCATTTACTTTGGCATATATTCCTTCCGATGTTTGCTTAGGCCACTCAAAATTAAGAAACAAAAATTATCTTCCAAAAAAAAACTTCAAATTATAAATGTTTTTTTGTAAACAAAACACAATAAAAATATTACAATTGACCCAGAACAATAACACACTTTCAAAATTAATAATACAATAAAACAACATAAGATAAGAAATAATTTTTTGAAGGCGGTGCCAAATCCAAATCCATTTTTGAGCTGATGAGCTTATTCAAAAAGATGATGTCTTAAACGGCTTCACGTGCTATACAAAATGGGTAAAACTTTATTACTACGAATACTTTATCGTTTACTCGATTGCTGTATACGTGTCAAATCGGTTTGTGAAAGTGTGTTGTATTTTTGCATTATTATTACATTGTTAATTTTGAACATGTGATATTGTTCTGTCTCTATTGTAATTATTTTATTCAAAAACATTTTGAATACGAAGGAACTTTTTTTGGAAAATATTTTTATGTCCTAGAGAAATGACCACGCATGCGAAGCCGCGGGTACAGCAAGTATAATAATATTTCATACCTACTAACTGTATATTTACCATCAAAAAGAGAAATGCCTTTTTGTGGTTATAAAGTTATTTTTAAAGCCTAGCGTGATTGTATTTTTAACTTTTATATTTATTGCAAATATAATGTATAGCAATCATAGTTAACATGTGGATCAGCAGCATACAATACAATACAATACAAATACACTTTATTGCACACCAAAAAATAATACAAATAAAGATACAACTTATAAATTAAAAAGTACAATTGGCGGTCTTATCGCTAAAGAGCGATTTCTTCCAGACAACCTCAGTATGGAGAGAATCAGAGATTAAATACCTTTCAGTCGGTAGCACAATAATATAGTTAATTAACATACATACTTATTACAATATAATAATACATATTTTATTAAATAATACATTACTTATATTTAAAAAATACATAAATACAACTATATATAAGCTATAAGGAAACTTTTTGTATGCTTATAGCTTATGCTTCTCGTATGTTTATATCTTATTATGCTTATATAATACGTAAAATCATTTTCTCTCGTTAATTTGTAATTTAATTGCATACTATTTTTGGCTTATCAAGTATTCAAACTTGCCTATAACTTCCAGCGTACAAGTATTTCTGTTAGGCAATGTTTCTGTCTCGTAGGCAATGTTTGTGACGAGTGACGAGGGTGAGATGAGAGATACTCCTCTAAAGTTATAGGAACGCATTACCTTGAACAGTCACGTACTTACAGGAGCATTTAGGATGAAAGATAGAGAAAGGTAGCTGTTATTATAATCAACTACAAACTGATAGCGCCTTCGCTAGCTACAACGAAAAATGAGCTTAACATACTTGGAAGCAGTTTTTTATGATTTTAACCAGACTGCGCAACGCAAAGGCCGGGTTATGTCTTTATCAGCCTATGTATGTATGTCTGTTCCTGTTGAGGATATAATAACTATTCACTTTTTCTGAACTCATTTTTATTTTTTGTTTGATATAATGTATGACATTGTTTAAATGACACTGCTAAATTAAATTTATTTTAAATTTAGAAAATCCAATACTTTTTCATTATACTGGCCAGTGTCGCCAACAGTTCCTTTCTGGCACTATATAGACCAAACGCGTGGACCGATTTTTATGATTCTTACGTCAATAGATTTGTCTTAAGTGCACTAAAGACATGACAGTAATCAAAATTTTATTATATGTAAAAAATAAATAAACAGACGCAATATTGTGAAAAAGAAAGAAAAAAACGACGAACTATGCTACGTGGGGTATACGTTGAATAGTTATTTGAAAATCATCTTTAGGTTTCTCTTATCATTTTTCATTTTGAATTACCATTTAAGATAATATAAAATTGGTTAGCAACCGTTCTCCATGTTTTTTTTCCCTCATTTTAGAGTTGTTCGCTGTCGAGTTTTTTGGGAAGGTGCTTGATCTTGCTTGTTAGATTGAAATTTAGTTGAGTAAATTATTTTAGTCTTTGTTTCTGGGGCTTAAACTTTAAACTGATTATTTTTTTAACTGGTGGCTACTTTTTACTTATATGGCAAAGGCTACACGGCGTTTTAGATCACGACTCCACGATGTTTTACCACGATCGTGTACCACGATCCCATAAAATTATTTACTAAGTGGCCGGCAAATAATGAATTGCCCATACAAAACGTAATTCCAAAATCATGAAATTTGTATTTGTAGCATATTTCTACCATATTCTATTTTAAATCCCTGAACGCGAACACAGAGGGGTGTTATGAGTTTAGGGTATGTGTGTGTATTTACGGCTTTAACATTATGCAGACTTTACCGTCATACTCATTTACACACAGACCGCATAATAATCATAAGTCCACAATGCCTGCAAAATATACAAAATTCATACTCTTTTACACACTATCCGCATAATATTCAAAAGACATACATTTTCACACACTGACCGCATAATAATCAAAAGACATGCTCATTTTTTTTATACGAATTTAATTACACAGAACCGTCCTTATAATATTACAGCATTTTTACGAAATCCCCGACCTACTGAGTATATGCTGGAGGTCCGCTTAGAAAGGCACAAACGCTCTAAAAATACTGTTCCCATATTATTCGATAGTACTCTTTTACACACTGTCCGCGTAGTTTTCTAAAGTCGTAATATGTTACACACTGACCGCATAATATTCCTATTTCTTGTTCTATTACACACTTTGAGAGACATACAATCTCGATTTTGCTGACCTACCGCATAATAAAAAGTCATACTCATTTACACACTGACTGCATAATAATCAAAAGTTATCATCCTCTTTTACTCACTGTCACCATATTAATCGAAAATACTATATTACACACAGTCCGCTCAGTATTCTAAAGTCGTACTTACTATTTAACAAACACTGTCCGCATAATATTCTGTCATGTTCTATTATACGGTAAAACCTTAAATCCCGA
Organism: Alsophila aescularia; assembly: GCA_946251855.1. NCBI lineage: Eukaryota > Metazoa > Arthropoda > Insecta > Lepidoptera > Geometridae > Alsophila > Alsophila aescularia. The sequence goes on along the minus strand of OX276375.1, from coordinate 17,290,993 downwards.
TTATGCGAACCTACCGCATAAGAAAAAAGCACGAATGCTTTAAACACACTGTTTGCTTAATATTGTAAAGACAGACTCTTTATCACACTTTCTGAATAGTATTAGTACTATAGATAAATTTGCTTACACAAACTCGTCCTTAATGAAATTTTTTTTTTAGAAAATCATACGTTGCGCGTTTTTTAGTCATGAACTGACAAAACGCAAGATTCAAATCGCCCGCTCCTTTTCCGACTAGTTATAAATATACCCCGTCCCTTGTTATGTACGAAGTGTTATAAGAATTGTTACCTCATATCTAATATAAATACTTATTTTTACCCGTCCCGTACTGCGACTAACAAACGAGAACTTTAAACATTTTAATCGATTTCACAAAAGGAGACGAATTGTGTTCTATTGTATGTTTTATTTTTTGTGTATGTACACCGATTTGTCCGTCAATTGCGGACCGATTTTGAAAATTCTTTTGTTTGATTTTTTTGTTTGGTATACCCTCGAAGTGGTCCCATATAAATTGTCTCAAAATTTGTTGAGTAGTTTTTTGAAATTAAATAGATTTTTAGTACATTGTGTTTTTATTGCCTTTAACCTCTAAGATTTTATTCAAAAGGGTAGTCTTTGTATAAACTTCATCAAAATTGGTTCAGTAGTTTTTTATTAGAAAATCTATTTGTTTTAATATTTATATTCTCTCATATCTTAGAGATTTCTGAACAAGATGATTATTTTTACTGGAGAAAAGAGAACATATTGTATCAATTTCATCAAAATTGGTTAAGTAGATTTTTACTTGCTTTTATTCAATAATTTGGGTTATTTAGCTTGGGACAAGTTTGCAAATCAATTTTGAACCATTTAACGACGTCCAATTGTTCCGACGACCGGTTGGTCTCGTGGCTAGAGATCCTAGGTTCGAAATCGAACGGTCGTGGGTTCGAATCCTGCAAGGTGCAATCATTTGTGTGATGAGCAGAAATGTTTGTTTCCGAGTCATGACAATAAAATATTTTGGTACTATTAAACTGGTCTGGTTTGGTCTGATTATGGAATAGGAACTCCACGACAAAATGATGTTCCCTTTCGAGTTTAGGCTTATTTGATTGGTCTCGATGAGATTTCAGGTCTTAGTGGTACTGATGATATATCGTAAAAGATTGCTTTAAAAAAATATTTATTTATTTAAAACTTATAAAAAAAAACCCAAAAAAAAATATATATAAAAAAAAATATTAAAAAATTTAGGTTTTAAAATATTTATTTACCATTTGTTTTGTTTATGTTTTCTCATATCTACGAGAAATGTAACGATTTTTTAAACAGTTCTATTCTAGTGAAATCCTAGACGATTTTCGTAAATACTGATTGAGTTGTTTTATATGTATATGTAGGTTATTCATCCTTGGTTTTAATTTACCAACGTCGAGTCTAAAGTGATTATAACTATTTTCTTTGGCATATATTCCTTCCGATGTTTGCTTAGGCCACTCAAATTCAAGAAACAAAAATATTTAAAAAAAAAATTGACTTCATATTAAAAATGTTATTTTGTAAACAAGCACTAAAAATAATTTTATTATTTTATTAATTTCAATTGAACCAGAAAAATGTCACTTTTTCAAAATTACCAATGCTTTAATATTGCAAAAATACAACATAAGGTACGAAACAAATTTTTGAAGGTATAGAATATTGGTACATATTTTAAAAAAGGAACATAAATTAATCACATTATTTCCAAGCATGAATTAAGAAAAACAAACCCTTCTGCCATGTCTAAGTTATCGATTAAATTCCCCGTGGCTTTAATAAAACGCGTACCTTTACAAAAATCTGATCTGGTTATGCGGGCCTACCCTTCTCGTTGCTTTAGCGAAGTGTTAAAGCCGTACGAAAAGTAACCTATCTCAGTCCAACATGATTCTCTGGTCAGAGTTTCCATACACTCGAAAAGGACAGAGATATTAAATGGTGAACTTTCATACTAAAACTCTGATTTTGCGGTTCGACCGCATAATAAGAAGGCACGAACGCTCTTAACACAAGTCCGCATAATATTCTAAAGTCATAGTCTTATCTTACTACCTTGCTCGCGCGTAAAAAAGCTACCACGCGCAGAACCACGCGCAAAATGCGCGTGCGCATGCGTAGCAAGCGACTGGACCCCAGATACTCTTATAGACAATGCCCGCATAATATTGATATCGTGGATCAGAAACGCGGCGAGCATCTGCAGCTTTTTTACGAAGTGCCTATTGAATTATATTGTCACATTTGTCTAGGTAATTTCTAGTAAAATTGTGGCAAGCGTAAGAGTTATTTTTAAAATAGCTTTTTAAAAGCATTTCCTTGCATCTTCTTAAAATTATAACCTATAATTTTTAGGTACATTCTAGGTACTAAGGTGTGGTAGGTATTTGATAAACATACAGTAAGCTATACGTTCCAAATCAATGGTATATCCGCGGTCCTGACGTCAGGTTGGCGGATGTACCTATATTTTAATAATAACTCCTAATTTATGAAGGCACATTGAAAATATTTGCAGGTACCATGAGGTACATTGCAGATACAGTACACACCTATTCCAACTGCTGCATTTCTACATAAAAAGTGGTAAGTAAACCCGCAGTCCTGACGCTGAACGGTAACAAACGGATGTGATCGAGATGTTTTTTTTAGCTATAATAGGCGTTTAATAAATTTCTAATTTGTGATTGTTTATTATTCGGATTCACGACTCGAGAAATGTTAATCAAGGGATAACCACATTTTTGAAATTTAATTTGAATTTTAGTAATTTTTTAAATTGGGTTTTTAAATTGAGTAATTTGTTTAACCACTTTTTAAATTTAAGTTTAAAAGAAATTAAGAAATTTAATTTGAATTGAGTTGATTTGGTGCGTAGAGTTTGAGACTGAGTTTGACATTGAGTATAAGTTTGGGTTAGAGACTGAGTAAGAGTTTGAGTGTAAATTTAAGTCTGAGTCTGATTGCCGAAACGCCTAATGAGTTTCGTAGTACTACAATAACTTCGGAACAACATCATAATTAACTACTGTTTAATTCATGTGGTATAGATAGAGCTAAACTGTATAGTTTCTTATACAGGATATATAAAGTCACTACAACTTCATGAATATCAACATTTTCACTTTCTCTTTCTTAACAAATTATGTAAGTATGAAAATAAAAACTGTACATGAAAAAAAAAGTAAAGTCAGTAAAAACCTGTGTACAACGAACATAAATAAATAAATAAATAAATTAATGGTTGACAAAAACCAGATTATTTTCAAAGAACATGTTACTCCGGAACCAAGTGCTGTTAACGGAATTGCTCTCGAAGTTGTTCAGGAGTAGGTTTCTATCTGTTGAAAACTTTGCAACTAGGTAAAAACAACTTGGAGAGAGAGACCCGCAGAAGAATACAGCTGGCCTGGGCAGCATTTGCGAAACTTTGTCGAGTCTTCTCGTCTCCAGTACCGCAAAGTTTGAAGACAAAAGTCTTCAACCAGTGTGTCCTACCTATTATAACATAAGGAGCCGAGTCGTGGACACTCACGGTACGACTAGTCCATTAATTTAAGGTCGCTCAGTGGGTTATGGAAAGGGCTATGCTTGAAGTTTATCTAAAAGATCGTATCCGGAATGAGGTGATCCGGCAAAGAACCAAAGTTGTCGACATAGCCCTTAAAATCAAACCACACACCTGTAAAACTTGAGTGCAAGCCGGCTGAAGCACTATATTTTGTTGCTGCGGCATCGCCTGCATCGACGTGTGTTGCGAGCTCGAGAGCTGCGCGACCTGTGGAGACCCACAGTTTGTTGGATTAGTAAGCTGCAGTGGCAGTGGGCTGGTCATATCTGTTGAAAGACTGATAACCGTTGAAGTAGACATGTTCTTGAGTGTAGACTGCGACACGAAGTGGCTGGCAGCAGTTGGAAGGAAAGAGCTGGAGATCGGGCTTAGTGGCGTGCTTTGAGAGAAGCCTATGTCCAGCAGTGGCTTGACCCATGTTATTACCCTTACGATGTCATGTCTTGACCCATGTCATTATCATTACGCTAGCTAGGGGAATTAGGTGGTATGTATGTGGTCATCATTATCATCTTCAACTGTTGAAGATGATAATGATGACCACATACGCCGCCGCGTTTCGTTCACCGCTAGACTTACGTGCCGCTAGGTGTATAAGCAGTTATCTGGCCGTCGAACTGGTAAATAACTTTGTTCTTCAGTTAAGCGAGTTGTTCGTCATATAAAGCCTATCAGACGATTGAAAAATTCAGATTTATGCTATTAGTCGAATAAGCGCTATCTGTTTGCTTATCGGTGCATTGAAAAGTCAGCCGTATCTAAAATATAATATTAAGTACTTTTTTTATAAGCTTGAATCATATTTTACAAACCAACATAACAATGCTGTACTCTATTGCAAGATAACAGAATATCTTATCTGGCTTGGGTATTATCTATAAAGGCTGTAACGAATTTTATAATGTTGAATATTCTACAGTTTACTTTGAATTACCTATGCTTTGTACTAAGTAAATGCGGACACGCTGGTTTAAAAATAAGTTGCGTTTACATACTCCCGAATTAGGAGTCCTTATGTCAAATAGTCATGGACACCCCAATCAACCACCACAAACATCCAAAACCCGAGAACAAATTTAATGTATACTCAACATCATCAGCCTATATTTTTCCACTGCTAGACGTAGGTGTCTCCTAATGCACGCCACTGAGCTTGGTCTCAGCTCTCTTCATCCATTTTCTTCCAGCTGCTTTTCGCACAGGGCGTCCTAAACTACGTCTTCCTAAACGTGGTCTCCACTCGAGATCTCATCTATCTATCCCAACTGTTATCAGTTCTTTGGGAAAAGTGACCAGCCACTTTACTTGTGTTAAGACTGCCACTTTAGCTTGCTTATGCAATAGCTCATAACCGTCATAACGGTTAAATTGGTTCTCATTCGGATATCTTCATTACGAATCTTGTCCTTCAGAGAAACTCTAAGCATAGCTCTCTCCATAGCTCGCTGAGCGACCTTAAATTTGTGGACTAGTCTGACCGTGATTCGGTTCCGTAGGTCATGACTGGTAGGACGCACTGATTGAAGACTTTTGTCTTCAGGCATTTTGTTGTGAAAAACGAGCAGACTTGATGAAGCTTGCCGAATGCTGCCCAACCCAGCTGAATTCTTCTGTTGGCTTCCTTCTCAAAGTTATTCTTACCTATTTGCAATATTTGTGCTAGATAAACATATTGTTGGACAATTTCAAGAAGTACACCATTAACTGCAATCGGTTCCGGGCCAATAAGATTGTTAAACATGATCTTGGTCTTATCTATGTTTATTTCGAGACCAATGCGTCAAGAAGTCAAGTTTGCAAGTCTTGCAGCGACTCCGCCATTAGGACGATATCATCGGCAAATCGGAAGTGTAAGAAATTCTCTCCATTAATATCAATGCCCATTCCTATCCAATCAAACGTCTTAAGCATATCTTCCAGGGCATTAGTGAACAGTTTCGGGAATATGACAACGCCCTGTCTCACTCCCCTGCGTAGTTGGATATGTTTATACTGCTGGTTTTATACTTGGCACTCATAGTCTTGGCATCATAGAGAAACCTCAGCACTTCGATGTATCGCCAGTCCACTTGACAACGCTGAAAAGAGATGACCCTCGAAAACAACTTATAGACGTGGCTCAAGCGTGAAAAAGGTCGGTAGTTCTATAAAATGGTTTTATATCCTTTTTTAAAGAAGTGTACTATCAAACTCCTGCTCCACGCCACTGGAGTTCTCCCACTGCTAAGAACGGTGCTAAATAACCCCTAAAGCTCTTCAAGTTTGGGTTTTCCCCATGCTTTCAAGAGCTCCGAAGTTATACCATCCTCACCGGAGTATACTCAACGTACAAATGTTTTTCTTGCCAAATTTCAAACCTGGGACACGAAGCTCAGCAGGCAGTAGCTTCAGCTTATTTGTAATTGTTTCAGTTTTTTTTTGTCATTGGGTTAATTAGAATAAGTCGCTTGATTTTCAAAACAATGCGTAGGTGATTTTAAGTGTTAAGTTACATAAAGTCAATTTCTGTTGTTAGTTTGTCGTATGAGGTAGTGCTTGTATTATTATTGATGTGTAAACATATAATAGCGTGGTCCGGGGGTAACAACGACTCTAGGCGCGGACACACGCCCCGCTCGTGCCTCATCGGCTCTTTCTGCCTCTGCCTGGCCATATTCAAGTTATAAGCTTCACATATTTTTTTTAATGTGCAAAATGTAAATACTACAGTTAGGAATTGAACTCTGGTACTACAGACCAGTGGCCGAACGGTCTCCAGTTGTGCCAACCAGACTTATGGTATTAGGCCGAAAAGTAAGTATAGATCAGATGAAGAATTGTTGATTCACAGTTGATCAATGAGAGCGCGCGGTGCAAAACTTTGCTCGTGGTTTTAGTTTTTTTTTTATGTTTACTCATCTGTCATCTGCCAGGCGTCTCGCGACGAATTTTTTTAAATCTGTGCCTGGTTGTCAGATTTTGTCAGGCCATCCAAGGGCCTCTGACATGGTTTCACTGCTATTATAATTAATAACAGCTGGGGCCCTCGGCTTATCATGCCCTCCGAAGCACGGAGCAATGCAAAATCGCACATAACTTAGACGAGTCATTAGTGCGGATCCTAGGACCGAACCCGGTATCTTTGGATTCTAAGTTGCACTATTGAACCATTAGGTTAACATCGCTCTTCAATTTCTGTAATTTTGGTCGTATTTGGTCATCATCAGTAAATTTATGTATTTTTGGTCTACGATAAATATGTATAGTAGAGCGCAGCCAATCTATATGTTTGTGAAGTTAGGCTCTGTGAATAATTGCGCAGGTACTGCTGTGGGAATAAAACAGCATCAAGTAAGAGCGAGATGGAATATGCGAAAAACGCAAGCGAGTGAGCGAGGCAGTTATACAATGCTGTCTTCACCTTCAACATTGGGAAAGCGCCTGAAAAACAGCAGTTTGCGCAGCGACCAGCAGATAACTTCCGAGACACATACTTTCGCTGCGACTACTGTATCTATCAATCTATTTATTTACTTCTTACTTGTAACCAATAAGTTACAAGTAAGAAGGTAGTATAAAACGAGACACGAAGCTATTAAGATGGTAGGTACACCATCTTTGTAACATTAATAATTTGAACCTACGTTTGGTTTGAGTACTCATAATAATCCCTTTCTCATTTTCAAAGCCCATTAAATCGCTAGGTACATAGGAAGCTATGAAAAATAACGGAGCACGTAAGCCGTACAGTAATAACGCCTAAATGCCCTCGTAAGATGCTTCGTCGGGAGACAACGCGTTTCTAAAGCCTCTAATATGCCAGTTCGCACCTCCAGGCGCCTGGGTACTTAGCGCTTTGAAGGATACGTCCTTTGAATGTAGCTTATAAGCTGAAAAACGCGCTGAATAGCTCGAAGTCTTGTTTGGAGTGTTTTAGTAAATTAGGAAAGGAATTGGTTAAAGGCTTGTGCCGCGCAAAGGCACAAATGATTCGGGTTTGAGTCCCGTCTGTGATCCAATTTTTTCATTTGAAAATCATTAAATTGTAATGGAAACTTTGCGATTGTGATATCGTTAATGAACGAATCTGAAAAAACATATGACCTAGCCCCAAACTAGTATACTCTACACATGCCCTCACTTCCCCCCTGCCCCACCCCTCACTTCCCCCACTCGGCCCTCACTTCCCCCACTCGCCCCTCACTTCCCGCTCCCCTTCCACTCCTCTATCCTCCCACTCACATCCCCCACTCCCCACCTTCTGATTACACTTCCCCCTCCCCTGATTGCCCAACTACCTCCCCTCACTTACCCCCTTCCCCTCCCCTTCCCCTACTCCCCTCCCTCCCCGCACATCCCATCCCACGCCCTCCTGTCACTTACCCCCTTCCCCTCCCCTCACTCCCACTCCCCCTCCCTCCACCACACACCCCCTTCTCCCTTTCTTCCTACTCCTTTTCTCGGGAAGGAGAGGGACGAGAGGAGTCTCACTTACCCCCTCCACCAGTCAGTCACTTTGACGCTAATTATTTAATTATTGCATATAATTATATTGATAAGTAATTGGTGTTTTGGTTTCTCACACTAATGTGATTACGAATCTTATATTTTGAATCTTACTAGTTGTCACACCAAGCATGCATGCCATGATCACGAGTAAAAATAATTCCTCGTGGTCACACCAGTGTGACGAAAACGGTGTGACCACGAGTCCGTCGCTGAACTACTGAGGTCTTAGTAAAATACATGACTATGTCATTTGTCACATAACATTTAGTTAATACTAGCTTTAGACCGCAACTTCGTCCGCACGGAAAACAAGCATCCTATATTCTTCTAGGATATTAAAAACCAATGCGAAAATGTAATACTAACGCTCTTAATGTTTTTTTGACAGACTTGTTTTTATTTCGTTTCCTTGGTAACCGTTACTTACAGCGAGTAATCAACATTTTCTAGTTTTCCCGTGGAAACTTACCATTTTCCGGGATAAGAAGTATATTATATTCCAGGGTATAATCTATCTCCATTCCAAATTCCATCAAAATCTGTCAAGTCTTTATCGCGTGAAAGCTCCCCAAAGAAACAAACAGGCGACGTTTCATTTTATATATTGGTGTGGATTGGTCCATAAAACATTTCAGTAATCATTATTACTGGAATTCTTCGTAAATGCAAATTAACTACAGAACTTGTACATACTCACATCAATCTGACACCTTGCAAACGTTAAATCTAAAATAATACAGGTGAACACCGTAATCTTAGTTGGAACATCTCATTGTTAGTTGTATTTAGATTACATCATTTGTCTATTTACTGTAGAGATTAAATGCAAACATAAACAAAGGAATATCTAGTTGGCAGGAGACTCCCCATCAAAACATAATATATGTCTCAATATTTGTACCTATCGAAATGGGAAAATGAGATAGTTACCATGAAGTTGATTCTTTCCACTTCAAGAAGGAGGTGACTTCAATTTTTTTTGTGCGCTTAAGTTCTCTACCTTATATTTTCAGTATTTTTGTAAAAGTAGAATTTTTTAAAGGTTCTATATAAATTTCTTAGAAATTCAGTACATTTTTAGTTAATCCATTAATTGAAGTCGATATTTTGACTGATAGAATCTACTCTTCATTTTAGACTTTGTAATGAAGAAAAATTTATGAAAAAAAAAAAAAAACGTTTTTGACCATGCGAAATCTTAGCTTTATTTTTCCAACGTTAATTATTGCGTTAATTAATAATAATTAACATTGTATAATTATGAGAACGGTTGTGGGGTAGCATGTGCGTCACAATCCCGTTGGATTGTGACGCACATGCTATCGTTATACCACCTAACCACCTGTGCCCTTATTAGCAATGACCATTCACACACGTAACGCCTCGCGTTACGATATCTCCGTGGAATATTACGGCAATTATTGTCTTCGACACGTTTTCTGCCAGGAATTTGGTGTATATATTATGGTTATACCCATAAGCACCTGGGTACGAAACCTGGGCCGTGCACTTACTTATGAAATTATTAGCTGCTCTCCGCAGTTTCACCCCACGTAGATAATAATAATAATAATAATGAAAACTTCGTGAAGGCCGAGAAGGACAAGCTCAGCAAGTACCTTGACTTGGCTCACGAGGTGACTGCCATGTGGGATGTTGACTCGACGATCATTGTCCCTATAGTTGTTTCGGCGAACGGCCTTATAGCGAAGAGCCTCGACCAACATCTTAAGAGACTCTCGCTAGATGGTTGGATTAAGGGTCAGATGCAGAAGGCAGTACTCCTTGACACTGCGAGTATAGTTAGGAGGTTCCTCACTCTGCAGCCCTAGCCACCGGTAGTTTGAGCCCTGCTCCGCTGCCGGTGGTACCCTAGATTTAGGTTTTTTATAATATATTTATTTGTATTTTTATAGAAATATTGTAAAAAAATATAATCTAAGAAATCAAATAAACAAAGTGAAATAATAATAATAATAACGTTTATTGAAAGTAATTCAAAGGTAATTAATTAGTAATTAAAATAATTCACTTATTAATAACAATTACACTTAATACATATTTTGTAAATCATCATCAGCCTATATCTGTTCATGGCTGGACATAGGCCTCTCCTAATGCATGTCACTGAGCTCGGCCTTCAGCTCATCTCATCCACTTTCTTCCAGCCGTATTTTGTAAATTGACTTATCGATATCGTACACATTTAGGTCTATTTTACTTATTTTTTTATTTTTTGTTGCGTATTTACAATGATATAGAATAACAATGCAATGACATTTGATTGATGGACAGAAAACTGTCCCACCCGCTCGCTTGCTTACACATGAATAAAAGCGCGCTAGTTTGCTGAAAACACCAAGTGACAACCACGTAACACCACTTATACCAGTGACTTTTGTTCCGTCATGTTGGCAATATCGATTAATTTGTGTTAAGAATTTATTTCGCTACGGTTTGCTACGATGACTTTCGACGCTCTAACCACATAGACATACGAGTTTCAAACATTTTGGCAAACGTTTTCAATTTTTAAATTTGCAACCTTGGTCAGGTGAAGACAATACAGCTCAAAAAGCTTTAGCAACCTAAGAGGCGCTGCGACAACTGAGCTGCTCAGTTGTCGCAGTGCCTCTTAGGTTCTCCTCACATTCGTGTTATCAATATATTTGTTTCATCTCTCTGAAGTTAGTAACGAATGATTTGCTTAATTACTTTTTTCGGCCAGATAGTTATATCCATGGAATGAATGATAATTGAAAAATTGCCATTTTTCCACTTTCGCAGCACGGCACCAGCACGGCACCGGCATGCACCGGCCCAGCAGCCGGGAAAGGAAGAATGTATGAAATTATATGGCATGTTTTTCCACTTACCGGCGCCGGCAACGGCACGGCTCGCGGCGATGACTCTCACCGGTGCCGTCGCCGGCGCCGGGAGCCCGGGACAGCAAGCTTCCCGCTCGTTGCACGCCGGTAAAACTGCATGTGTATTATGTACGTATTGTTGCCGTATGCGTGTGCGCGGGGCGGGGTAGGAGGGAAGCGATGAGACTCTAAGTTGCCTGGTGGCTTGCTGTAAGTGCGTACGTGCATTTGTTATGGCAACAATACCATAATCATCATCATCATCATGTCAGCCTTTAGCCACTGCTGAACATAGGCCTCCCCTAAAGAGCGACATGACGATCTTGTGCCACCTCCATCCACCGACTTCCTGCGATGGCTACAATGTCGTCGGTCCTTCGTGTGGGTGGTCTCCCTACACTTCGCTTGCTTGTTCGTAGTCGCAATTCAAGAACCTTTATTCCCCAGCAGTTGTCGGTTCTGCGAACTATATGGCCTGCCAATACCATAATAATGGTATATAATTCGTCATTCGTTTTAACTTTTTGAATAGGATATATTCAAAAAGTTAAAACGAAGGTGGTGACTAAGTATCTTATTTTTAAGATTGGATCAATCCAAAATTTGACTTATATTATGTACGTTAATTATATTATACGTAATATTACGTTAATTATATTATATTCTCCTTAGGTAAATGTAAGAGATATAAGAATTATAATATGTCTCCAATCAAATTTTTACGTGTTGTAGAACTGAAGTCTGTGTCAGTACTGCCCAAAAATAGAGCGTAGACCGGCACTGGCACCGGACCGCGGAAAAAAGTAGCACAGCGCCGGGTTGGTGCTGGCGCTCGCACCTTTCCGGTGCCGTGCCAGTGAATAGACAAACGCCCAATAGGTAATTAAATATCAGACCGTCAAACAATCTAATTAATTTATTCCTTGAACAGTTATTAGCCCGTTTATCTGAGCATTGAAAAATCAGCCCTGTGTTAAATAGTTAACCATAGACTTATGGGTGGGTTTTTTTTTCTTATTTTATCTGCTATCAGTCCTTGACCATGCGTAGGTTTGTTAGCTGTATGGTTTTGAGGAGGAGCGGTCCATTAATCTCTTCTCCTTTTCATTGAACATAAAGTTCCATGATATGTTGTCTTTTGAGCCTCTTTGGATAATTTATAATCGTAAGCTCAGCTGCTAGCCTGTTAGGGTGGTCTAGGCGTTTTTTGTACTTTGTTGAGTATTTCCTTATTTCACTGGTGACAGTATCAACGTTAAGTTCCTTGTGTAATTCATCCATTCTTATGAACCATGGGGCATTTGTGATGTTTTTTAGAAGTCCATTCTGTGCTCTCTGGATAATTCCAATGTTGGATTTGCAGGCTGATCCCCACAATTGAACTCCATAAGTCCAGATAGGCTTTAAAACGGCCTTGTAGATAAGCAGTTTGTTATCTGTGCTTAGAACGGAATTCCTTCCAAGCAGCCAGTACAGTCCTCTGTACCTGAGGTTGAGTTCTTCTCTTTTTTTCTGCAGGTGTTTCTTCCAAGTTAGCCTTCGGTCTATGTGCATACCTAGATACTTTACAGAGTTGTTGTGTAGAAGTGTGGTATCTCCTAGGTGGACGGGTGGGCAGTTACCTGTACGGAGAGTGAACGTGACTTGAACGTTTGGGTGGATTTCGTGACGCTAGCTTTGATTCTCCACTTTTTCAGCCAACACTCTATTTTGTCTAGTCCATTTTGAAGAGACTGTGAGGCTTTGTTTTGATCTTTACTACTGGCGAGAATGGCGGTATAGGTGGGTATGTCCCTATAAAGATTGATATTGGAATGTGCATGTGTGTTTGTATGAAAGTATATTGTTTGTCAGAAATTGTATGTGTCTATGAGAAATAATTGTATGTTGTTTTGTGTAGATATGTGTGTCTTTTATAAATCAGATTCCTAACTGTTTAGATCGATCAGTCAATTATTCGGAATAGAGTTTCAGTTTGATTTTAATTAAGCTGCAACAAATAATCCGTGATACATCGGTTACATGCGATTCGATTTAACTTATAAATATTGTTTTGTGTCCTGATCCGATTGTATAAATGGCCCTTGTCCATTATTTATTTATTTAATACTTTATGCACAAAAACAGTGTACAGAGGAGGACTTAATGCTAAGACAGCATTTTCTGCCAGTCATCCTGGTTGTGCACTCGAGATATGGGCAGTAAAGTTAAAATAAAGATAAATTAATTGAAATTAATACTAAAATTTAAAACTTTGTAAAATATGTATACATGTCTTTGTTTATATATATATATATTTAAAAAAAAGATTTCAACTACACGTTTTTGAACTAAACAATGTTGTATAAAAAAAAACACTGGTTTGGCTCCGTACAACGAGAGTTTTTGCCAATTATTGTATATGGCGGCGCGTGTTATACCGTATGTGCACGAAATCTCTGTGGACTGGATTTTGGCGCCTTACTTTAGTGTAGAGATTCTTAAAACCTATTCGATCATTTCAAGTAAACTAAAGGACTTGCAGTGGGAGGGTGTGTTGTGTTGTGCATGGCTGAGGGCGGGGAAGGGATGGGGTGGATTAGGCATTAGGGGTGATTAGGAAGAGGGTGAATTAAGTTAGAAAAAAGTGAAGGGATGGTAGGACAAGGGAAAAAAGTGAAGGGGATGGTGGGGAAAAATGGAAAAAAAGAGGAAGGTGGGTTAAGTTTGGAAAAAATGAGGACAGTGAGGGGGAAGTGAAGGGAGGGTGGGGAAATTTGGTGGAGGGTGGGCAGGGTGAGAAAATGTGACTTTCTCCACCCTCCCCTCACATTTTTCATTATTTATCCTTCACATCTTGTTTTTCCATCTTTCTCCACCCCGATTTCCCCCCAACATCCCCCGACTTTTCCGCCCACCCTCCTCTCACTTCCCCTCTTCCTCCGGCACCCTATTCCCCGCCCCAAGCCGTACACAACTCAACACCCCCTCCCCCAAGTCCCTTAGTTCCGTCGCAGAACATAAACTTTGTCCGCAATAATACCTATACGCTCCTTATACGCTCTGTGGTAACCAAAAAATAACACAAACGGTCATGTTGGCCTGATGTATTTGTAAAGTGAGGGTGAGTGTTGATTTAGGTTGAGTATAGCGGAATTTAACATAAATAGCATGTTTTTAGTTTTTGCGATATTAACAATTATTATGATGATGAAATTTAGTCTATGTGTTAATCCAGGATATAAGCTATCCTGGTACGAAATTTAATCCAAATCCGTTCAGCCGTTAGAGCGTGAAGGAGTAACAAAACAAACATATATATACACACACAATCACACACACTTTTAAAGATAAAAGATAGATGGCGCTAATCGGTTTTAATGCATTTTATAACGTTTTGTATGGACTTTCAGTTCTGATGTACGCAGTTCTGAATCGCGCATACGAAGTTTTCCGCTCGATAAGAGTGTTTTAATTTTAAAGCCCTGATTGGCCTGTTTACGATAGTGACTACACTTCTCTCTTCTCTGATTTATTATATTAGAGTGATGTTCAAGGAAAACATCGTGAAGAAACCGGTATGTCCAAAAACCTTAAAATTCAAGGTAATGTGGCATCCACCAACCCGCACTGGGACAGCTTGTTAAATTATGTTCCATCCTCTCTATTTATTTATCTCTCTCTCTTGAGAGAAGGCCAAGGGTCAGCAGTCTTAACATCGACAGCGATTGCTTTACAACCGAAATCGCAAAATTCGATTATAATGACATTTGGTAGTCTCTGCCAAATATCGATGTCAATCATGATCAATGTCAGTACAGATATGACAATCGATAGCTTTTGACAATAGATGTGTGCTAACGATTGTCATCGGTATTTACCGATTCTGGTTGTAAAGCAATCACTATTTGTATGTCGAGACTACAGGCCCAGAAGTGTGAACGTAATACACGAGAGGCTGTGATGATGATGATTATTAATTAATAAGATGCTAGTCCAGTAATTCATGTCTCATGTCATGCCCTTCAATAATTTTCTCGATCTGTTTCTATTACATCTATGCCATATAAATTATGGAAGAGCCAACATAATCGAACGCAATCAATTACAATACGGTGATAATTTATTACCAAGCCATTTTATCGGGCTTTTGCGATTGCTTCACATCACACATCGTAGTTAAGTGAGTTTCTATTCGCCTCGCGACACACTTCTAAAACTTAGATAATCGAGATTCCTCTTCGATATACCTAATTTCTCCTAATCAAATACTCAACTGAAATTTCGTTTCAAAATTGTTCGAAACTGATACTAATGAATGATCGATGGAACGGGGAGAGGTGAACTTTGGCAAAAGTTTCTTAGACCGCTCAACAACTCGGAAAATTTAAATTTCTTAACTCCATGAAAATCTTATTAGGAAGGTATTTCTTCCTAATTAAACCTTTGCGATCAGCATCGATACTGCTTTTATAATTTGAGTTTCAACTGTTTTATTAAATTATCTAATAGGATTCTAATATTAAGAAATTTTAGCAATTTATAAAGAAAAACGTTATCGCAATTTTGTCGCAAAGTTAGGAAATTGCTAGCAGATGATACTTAACCATATAACCAAACAGAAGTAAGAAGTGGGTCTAGATCACCATTTTGTAGACAACTAGATTGAAGCCTTTTCATTTCAATAGGTCCACTACATGTATTCTGAATATGTATGTACCACGCACTAGTGCATCTGAATATCCATTCCAACTCGCAATTACAAGCCAGACGTGCGCTGAAGTACCTGTATTGTCACAAGTGTCACAACAATTCTCACACGGGTGGCCAAGGCTTCATATATCGTTAAAAATCTATAACGCTATCATACAAAATGTCCATAACATTTGCCCTAAAAATATCGATACAAAATTAACGTTTATGTTTAAAATACATAATCATATTGTTACCGCTTCAAAATAACGCACGTTATTTTTTGAATATCTGAGAAGTCATACGGTCGGATATCTTCCCGATGTATGCAGAATAACGCGTGCCCTCGCATACTGCGCATGCACACGCGTAATAAGCAACTGGTTATAAGCGCTACTTTTATTTTGTTAGATATACCTAATAACGATATTTAAGTATCTAAATTGCATAACGATAAAATAACGACTGGGTATCGGTATTCTGAATGAAGTTCTCAAACTCTTGACGGCCAAGTTAGCCTTCTGATTCGCTGAAAAATCTGACTATAACTGTAGGAGTAGGAATCCTACTGGGAGTAGATGATTGTAGATGGAAAAAATAATCAAATATTTTTGAAAATAATAGTTTTCCTCTTTATTATTTTTAATATGGTATCTGAGTTCATAAGAATCGGCACCAAACATACTGACTGACACAATACGAGGAATAACAAAATGTTGTACGAAGGTATTTTTAAAATTTTTGCTAGTAATTTATGGTCGCCACAATTATGATGAATTATAAAATTACGTGTAGCTATGTTTACTTCCTGAATGTATGGCATATATAGAACATTGCATACAAGCAAAGATGGCAAAGATGGCAAGCAAAGCTATTCATCTTTATTAAAAAGATTTTGCGAAATCACATGCCTCGAATATCTATGTGAGTATTTTCCAAGCTGCATGGCAATTACAAGCCGGACGTGCGCGTCCAGTAGTGTCACAACGATTATCTCGCGGGTGACTTGTTTGCTCACTGATTGTTCAACCATTCTAATTTCGGGGCAGGCTTTGAAGGCAAGGACAGAAATAGAGTATATTTTTAGTACCTTTCTACATTACAATATGGTTTAGCAATACATTGTATCACAGGTAGGTATGGTATATTGAGAATTTGCTCTATAAGTCATAGATACAAAGATGTGTTCTATAGTCAAGAGCTAAGTCGTGATGGGGAAAAGATAATAAATATGTTCTGACTACTATTCCTGAAATCGCCGCTGGAATTGACATACGCTACTGGTGTTAATTGTGGGGAAAATTGAATATAATAGATTTTACCCGAAATGTCCACTATTGGAGAGGTCTGGTGACGATTTTGTAATTAATCCCTTCCCTAAAGCAACATTGATTTCCATTATGGAAATTGGATACTATCAACGCAACTAAAAATGAAAATGGATGAGGAGAGCTGAAGACCGAGCTCAGTGGCGTGCATTAGGAGAGGCCTACGTCCAGCTGTGGACAGATATAGGCTGATGATGATGAACTAAAATTTTAAATGGAACCCAGCCTCTTCGACCGATAATCTTTATTTGTCGTAGCTTACTGTTTGACCATTGATGTTAGATGAAATGGTCAAAGGTAGTAAATATGCTAAGGCTAGAATGTAACTGGCTCTTGAGGAACTGCTACTGAAACACGCTAAAAGAAGCTTGGTGTCACAATTTTTCCGAGAGGATGGTACGTTAAATTTGGGAAAGGAAACTTTCGACCACCCAAGACTTTGTCTCGAATTTGTTTTGTCCCAAATTTAACGTTTCTTCACGTCATAGCATACCTACTCAAATGCTCAATTGAGGGTGGTAGCTAGCTTAGGGATACAAGTGCTCTACCACTGTGTTGTTTAACAGTTTTCCTCCATAGGAAGCGCTTGCTAATTTTTGGACAGTTTCGCAGTTCCGGACAGGCGCGGCATCTGCCACGCAACCAACTGAGTACTCGTCACTAGAATAGATATTCCACGATGACATTAATCGTGAAATCAGTCGAATAACCTAAAAATTAAGTAAACCACACAAATATCAGGGTTTTGTGTTTGTTTACAAATGCTTGTGAAGCTGTGGCACATGCATTTGTGATGGCACTTTATAAATAGGGTCACAAATACGTTTGTAGATGCATTTCTTAGTTTGAGATAGGTGTCATATTATCGTGGTGTATCTACTAATACGAGTATCCTACAAGTGAGATAACGAACAAAACCCGCTGAAATGCGCCTCGGTGGAGCTCTTTTTGGAGAATAGGATACCTATCGGCCAGATCGGGTGAGGACCTGCGAAACTGGAACTGGATGAGAAGAGCCAATGCGGGATTTGTGGTGTTCATTTGGGGAGGCCTGTGTCTAGCAGTGGACGATAAAAGGCTTATGATAGTCATAATGATGATAATTAAGGTTTAACGTGCTTTTACTAAGTTTAATGGAGTTTCGTACGTATCCTTGTAGGCGGCATGGCCTGATTGAGGAACATACATCTAAACATCCAAACATTAAAATTTGTAGTAGTATTTCGTGATATCAAAACTTTTGTACGTCATCCATCAGTTATGTAAATGCTGCTGTTATTGTACCAATGATATCTCCTACTGTAATCTCCTAATGCTTATCTTATCAACTTGTAGGTAATCAAAAGGATTTAGGAAACTTATCTTCGTGTGTTTGCATATAGTTAGTGCATAAATAAGATTTCTGTAGAATAAATAAACCGTGGATTATAAAAGTAATGAAATATTTACTACACTTACGTTATTTATTAAAATACTACAAAAGGAGGAGATTATTTATTTGACTGAATGTTTTTTTTAAATGTATTTGTCCCACTGATATATGGATTTGCTTTGTCGTACTCTCTATTGTGCTAATTTAAAGCGCCCTCACCGAGCAATCGTGGAACTAAAATTGATATGGTCTCATCTCCTAACACTAGCCACAGAATACATAATAGTACAAGTACGTTAGGTCCGTGGACGCTCACTACTGCCAAACTACGTTAGGTCCGTGGACGCTCACTACTGCCAAACTACTGCTATCAGCGCCAAAAGGTCGATAATCAAATGCTCTCATTGCGACGTTTGTCAAAAGTATGTGAGTAATAATGCAGATGTCTATGATTTGTCCTCATTTGGGTGTTTTTAAACCTTCAGGGTGCACCCGTAAATATTTCATCAAAATAGGTTCAGAACTTTTTGAGTAAATTCATTTGATGTCGATTCTTTTGTTCGAAGAATTATTTTGTAATTTTGTATAGCATAGTATAGAAAATGTTTTACGTAGTTATACCAATTTACAAAAATATATATTATACAAAGTAAGTATGCATATGAATATTGAATAACTATATTAGTAATTATAAGGTTATATATATGAGATGAAAATTCGTGGAGAGTCAAATTTATTTGTATCTATACTCAATCTAGGTATATACGAGATACCTAATATTATCTCTAATCACTTAGCCGTATAATCCTCGATGTCGAAATTCCTTATCTACGGAATTTTTGTACATTTAAGTTTCTAACACCAATTTCCAGAACCCCAGCCATCTCAGGATCCAATTACCGTGCAAAATAAAAAGCCAACAGACCAGTCTTGTTGACTTCGAAAGAACGCAAATTATTCTCTATCGAAGTTGACTTTAAACTCCTGTTTTCGACGTCTATAATGGAAAAACAAGCGCATTTCCTCCCGAGTAGTTAGTTTCACTATTAAACTGTAAACTCTTTTAGTTTTTGCTACCAACTTGCTTCATTGGCGTTCTACTTGCAATAGGAAGGCATTTAGTTTAAATGAAGAAGCTAAATGTAGTGACTCTAATGCATCACAGTTCCTATCAGATGAGCAAAACATGACTTCTACACCTCTCACATAATAATGAAAGATTGCAGATAACCTTTTTACTACTCGACTGCGGAGGGTTATGTGTTTAGGTATGTATGTGTATATATATGTATGTATGTATGTATGTATGTATGTATGTTTTGTTTGTTTATACGTCTTGGCGCATCTTTCAGCCTAAACGGCTTGATGGATTTTGATAAATGGTACCATTGGATTCGCCTTATTCACGAGAGTGCTCTAGGATTATGAAGTGTCAAGAAAACTAATATGGCGGCTTAGAGCTGTTATATTTGTATATCCGACGGAACAAAGAATGATCAAAACCTATCGAG
The DNA here is from genome assembly GCA_946251855.1 of Alsophila aescularia. Classification (NCBI taxonomy): domain Eukaryota; kingdom Metazoa; phylum Arthropoda; class Insecta; order Lepidoptera; family Geometridae; genus Alsophila; species Alsophila aescularia. The sequence goes on along the minus strand of OX276375.1, from coordinate 17,271,155 downwards.
TGATGTATCAAAATGAAGGTAATTAAAATACCATTCCAACAATATATAATTATTTTACCTAAACAGTAGCAATTGTATTTTAAGTTTTTTTTTCAAATTGTGTAAGTACTATGTTCCAATTGGAACTATCAAATATTGTAAGTAAATAAGAAACGTTAAATTTATTTTACTATTATTTTTGCGGGCGGTCGGTTCGCATTCCGTCCACATTGCGCATTGCGAGAGTGTAAGCCAAGTTCTAGCTGGTCCCGTGCAGCTCTTCGACAGATCAGCTAGAACCTGGCGAGTTACCATAAGCTGTGATTGTAGAGTTTGAAGACCCCACCATCAAAAGAACACGTACTCGTACAGAGCCCTCCACTATTGATTATCATGCCCTTAGCAGCCACGGGAAGATTGAACGGAGAATGTTCCCTATAATAATTTGTTGGGCCGTGACAGTACATAAATTGAAGGGACCTAGTAGACCTAGTAGACCTAGTAGACCTAGTAGACCTAGTACCATAGTAGACCTCAGTTTGAAGGTTTTCGCAAAAGATCAAGGTTATGTAGCCCTAAGCCGATTAAAAACACTTGCTGGGCTAGCTAGAAGCTGCACTGACCCTAAATTTTTTTTGTCTGACCTTTCGACGAAATCTCTTTGGCCGAATTAATTCCATTGCGGGGAAAATAAAAATAACTTATTATAAAAAAACATCCTGACTGCGAACAAAACTAAAAAGAGGCAAACATGCTTTACATTCTGAAATAAAAGAAACGGAGGCATGTGAAGCAGCTCGCCAGGTTCTAGCTGATCCCGTCAAAGGAGAAATGAAATGCAGGATGAACATGAAGGTATCACTGGTGAGTGGCTTAGGGTTAGATTCGACTTATTATTGTGTAAATTCAGTAGATAAAAATGAATTGATGGCTGAACGAATTTCAATTGGATGAAATGTATAATGAACTGAAACAAAACATATTACATTGATACCAAAATAGGATCTCATAATTTCTGAATTTTCGTATTTTGACTCAGAATCAAACATCTGTGTATGACACAAATCAAATTTATATTATATCACCTTATCACGTGAAACCTCACGTTTACCGATATTCCCTCATTGCCGTTACAAATATTTGTACTTTCCTCAACAACATGTAAAAATACTGAAGGATTCTCTTGACTTCCAACAAAGCTCGAACGGAAAACAACATTTAAGTCCTACTAATCACGGGAATTTCAGTATAATTCGTCGCATTTTACTTGAAGTTGTTACATAAACATCTTTGGTTAGTATTTCCATCCAATTTGGCCAAATTTAAAATAAATTAATAAAATAATACGGAAAAAATATATAAATCTATACCTATCTATACTCTATATATTTATAGTAAAGTAATAGGACCGAAATAGTCTGTACAAAGAAGATAAAAAAATATGGTATATGGTACTTAAAATAAGTTACTAACATAATAACATTTTTTTAAATCGTGTCTTTCTGTTTGTTTGTTAGTTTGTTAGTTTGTCTGTATGTTTGTTCAAGCATTGCGTAAACACTACTCAACCGATTGCAGTGCGGTTTTCACTGTTGGATAGTTTAGAGTTTGAATTAAAAACTGGTGTACATGGTATCTCAATCCGATTAGTCGAGCACCGAACAATCAACAAAAACTTTTTGACGTCTGAAGTATTTTTGATCAAACGTTGGTAGGTATATTGGTATTTTAGGTCTTGGAATAGTATATAGAGCACTGTTAACCTAGAGAAATATCCACGCGTGCGAAGCCGCGGGCATCAGCTAGTATAAAAATATTTTTATCTATTCTTATAATAAATTTGTAACAGGTCCAATTCTGTACATTGAAGATATTTTTTAAAAAAAAATTGTAGGCTTTTCAAATGTAAAGTGTCATGGGCTATATTATTTAACCCGACTACAGCAAGGCATAGTATGGGTTATGTGTTCAAAATAAAAACTTGGTGCAATTTTACAAGCGAGGTGTCAATCAATTTTGCTTTATTTTCAGTGTCATACGCTAAATTTTTTACCCGAATTCCATGCTGAAGTTGAAAATGTTATTTTATTCATTTTTGTCTGTCCGTGTGTCTGTCTGTATCTGGCTAGGCATCACGCAAAACTACTAAATGAATTCAAATGAAACTTGGTATGATTTGAGTTCATACTACGAGGTAGGACATACGATACTTTTCATCCCGAAAAATTAAACGGTTCCCGCGGGATAGGGGTTGAAAGTTAAATAAAATAACACTTACCACTCTGAAACTACGGGACGGATTTTGATGCACTTTGGCACAGTCATAGTCTATATGATGGGTGAAAATTGAGGATATTTTTTATCCCGAAAAGATAAAGGGTTTCTGAGGGATAGGGGTCTAAATTCTGTACATTGAAGATATTTTGTAAACATTTTTGGAGGCTGTTCTATATTCGTACTACAGCCAAAACCGATTGCGATGGGGATTGTTATTGGATAGCTTAGGGTTTAACGTAAAACTGGTGTCCTTATTATCTCAATTTGATAAGTAGAAGCCGAGCAATCGATGAAAACTTATTGACGGCTGAAGGAATTTTGTTTAAATGTTGGTATATTGATATTTTAGGTCTTGGAATAGTAATAGAGATCTTTTAACCTATATAAATGGCCACGCGTGCGAAGCCTCGGGTACGCTTGTATATAAATATATAATGCATCATTTGTTTCAAAATAAAAATCTTTCTTATTTGTTTTGTTCTTAGTTTTCTTAGTTTTCTGTTTTTAGTTTTGTTCGCTGTCGGGTTTTTTGTTTTTTCATAATAATTTATTTTATTTTCAACTGTATAATTTATATTTATAAGAATTAGTGATAATGGTTGCTAAACAACTTTAAATCATTATAGATCGTAAATGGTCATTTGAAATGAAAAATGATAAGAGAAACCTAAAAAAGATTTTTTAAATACTTATTTATAACTAATACTTGACATAGTCGTCGACTTTCATTAATTTTTTTACAATATGGCGTCTGGTTGTCGCCATAGTAAATTTTCATTAATGTTGTCACGAGGCGGTCCCAGGGCTTGTCCCACTAGCCCAGGACCCAAACAACAGAATTACAGGAACAGGAACAATAGGGAGCACTTTGAGAATTTCGTGGTGATACAATACTGATGAAAATAATCTCTTATGTAGGTATTATCATATATATATTTCAAAGAGTAATAAAAGTTAAGTATAAACTTATTTATGAATTTTATAATATTATTTCGTTTTTCCAAAAATCAATATTCGAATGACAGGTTATTTGTAATCTTCTTTGGTCTTTAGAATCAATCAATGATGACCAACTTTCAAAAATGAAAAGAAATGGATTATGAAAGAATTAAGAGATCAAATGAGTATTATTATGAAAAAGGTTTGGACCTCGTCACAATGTCATGTCTTTAGTAGAACTAATAAGGTTAAGACAAAACGATTGACGTATGAATCATCAAAATCGGTCCACTTTTTTGGTCTATATAGTGCCACAAAGGAACAGATATACATATTTAACTTTAAATCGTTATAGATCTGGTAATTCAAAATGAAAAATTATGAGAGAAACTTAAAAATGATATTTAAATACCTATCAATGATACCCCACTTGACATAGTTCGTCAACTTTTTTTTCTTTTTCACAATGTGGCGTCTGGTTTTCGCCATAGTAATTTTTTATTAATGTCGTGTCTTTAGTAGCACTAACAAGATTAAGACAAAACGATTGACGTATGAATTATCAAAATCGGTCCACGCTTTTGGTCTATATAGTGCCACAAAGGTACAAATATACATACTTACCTTTAAGTCGTTATGATGGAAGATACTAAATGGTCATTCAAAATGAAAAATGATAGGAGAAACCTAAAGATGATTTTTAAATACCTATTTAATTAAAACGATCAACTTTAACCCCATTTGACATAGTTCGTAGACTTTAATTTATATCTTTTTCACAATATGGCGTCTAGTTGTCGCCATATTGAATTTTGATCAATTTCATGTCTTTAGTAGCACTCGTAAAATTAAGACATTACCGGGCCTTTGCGTTGCGCAGTCTGGTCATCATCATCATCATCATCATCAGCTTATACTCGTCCACTGTTGGACGTAGGCCTCTCCTAGTGAACGCCACCTGGCTGGCAGGCGCCCTACACTACGTTTGCCTACACGCAGTCTCCACTCTAGAACTCGTTTACCCCAGCGGCTGTCGGTTCTTCGAGAGATGTGACCAGCCCATTGCCACTCTTTGCGCAGTCTGGTAACTACGAGTAACACTTAAAAAGAGAGTCTATAGCACCCTTGTCCATACAAAAAGAAAAAAACATTTTCATCGCATCTATCCGAAAAAACGCTAATTTGTTCCTCGAAAAGAGAGAGCAAAGTAGGTCTTTTCTGTTCAAGACTTTCAGAGGGGGCATTAAAAAATGAATTGAATTTGGAATATGAATTTTGTTCATTGGGTCATGTGGCGCGCTGTCTGTATTTAAAAAAAGAATCATGTGAATGTCCGCAGAGGAAGAAAAAATTAAAAGCGCGCGAATTCCGATATCATCGTCACCGAGACGAGCAGCCCTATTGTCTAACTCTGGTGATAATGGCAATCAAATCCATTACCATTTCCATTGGCGGTTCCAGTTCGCCGTCCAGGAGAATTTTCTAATATTTTCGGTGGTAATCGTCTTGGAAATATTGAAAAATGTGATGTCCATTTTGTTCTTTCCACAGACTATATAAAACAAAAAAAAAAGCTCTTGCGTTCCATTTTAAGAAGAACAGCTTGAGCACTTTTTAGTGCTTTTTTGAACTAGACGGTTGTAAAATGTTAATTGAGCCATAAAAACATGTGTTGTGTTTTATTTGTTTATTATAATCTAATTTTTATTAGTTATGCTGTTTAATAAATGGATATTCATAAAAAAAAAAAAACAAGTATATTACAGCGTGACATTGCGTAGAACGAAACGTAGTTGGTTCGTAAGTTATTATTTATTCTGGACCAACTACCTATCTTAATTATGTGTTTGTTTGTTGTTACATTCAATATTGAAAATCACAGAACTCTATTAAAAAGGGATGAAATGAAATGAAAATCAAATGGAAAAAAAAGAATATATTAAATAGGTAGGTCAAGATTTGTGTGAGTTCGTGCGAAACGTGGATACACCAAAAGTGGAATTGCTTTGTGAGATGTACCTATTGTATGTCGAGGTTATGTTCGTTTTCGGATATAAAATTGACAAATATGCCTTGATTTAGCAACAAATACGTACTTATGTACCATATTGTATTTCAGAATGCCATCTGATAAAGTGGTTTTTGCATAGACGAATTGGTCATCGAGCTAGATCGAACGTCTTTGAAAAAATATATCGCAAAGTCTGACAGTCTTTGGCTTGGCTATGCAGGAATTTTGGTGGATTAATGAATATTATGTAGGCACCTATTCGAGTCTAGTTTAATACCTTCTAGGTACATAGACATATATACTAGGTATAGGTATGCATTTTCACAAATGCTCATCAATTATCAACATACATAATTATTTTATTTTAATGGATTTTTACTTCATTTCAATGCATACATAATCGGTTATATTTTGTATCATTTTACTTCACAGCACAAACTAAAAAGGAGATATACAGATAAGATACTGCTGCATAACCAATGTTGACTCGTGTAAAACATTCCCCAATAGCTATCATCAACAGAACTCAAGCTTTATCTAGTCCCGCAGGTATATTTTGTATTATAATTTATTAACTAGGTAGGTGCATACCTAATAATTACTATTGACTGGCTTGGGTAGAGGCTGGCAGGGAGAAATGCACAATACACACCCCCAAGGGGGACTTTGTATATTTTTGGTGTAGGTACAATAAAGAGTTATCTATCTGTCTATATTTAGTCTCATAGGTAATTAATTGACTATATAATACTCTAGCTACACAGTTACACACCACCTTAAGAAACTGTTAATGTAAGGTGCCTTGTGGGCCCGGAGTAATAATAGGTCCATCCCTTCTCACCCCACGTGTGCTTTGAGCACCAGCCGGGGTTCAGGAGATGGGCTGCAGCTTGCACCTGTGTCAGTATGAACATCTCCAGCTATCACAAAGCCTGATGTAGCTATAGGTAGAGACATACAACAAATTAACCTCTATTTTGAATTATTTACAAATTTGATCTAACTCTACAAAAGTAATAGTGCACATTACAATATTGACTATGTAGTACTTGTTATGTAGATAATGACAAATGATCATAGCTATATCTTTATTTTCAGATTCAGTTCAGTACCTATCTATCACAGTAAACAGGATCATTTCAAGTCAGATTGCAGTGGGAAGAGATTCATATCAAGTCTATAAAATGCAAAAGGATGCTGTTTCCCAAATCTACTTGTTATATTTGTATTATAATATGTAGGTATATACCTAGTTACTGTACTTATTTATACCATTTGAATAAAATGGTGTGTTGGAAATATTTACTTTGTTGTTGTGAATTACTATATAATTACATTGTAAGTAGTGGGCTACCGGTGAGCCAGTAATGGCTTGTAGGTTTTTAGAATGTTTTATGTACAGTCCTTATTTAATAAAGACACTAGCCCATTATATTTTTTTTTAGAAAGGTTTATACAATAAAATAAGCATGGTATTTTATAAAATTTGTTTAATTTTCTGTTTCTCTATCCGTACTCAGTCTGTGTTTATGCTAGAACTAACTGCACGCCGAAGCTTTGCCCGTGTGCAAACTGCCAGCCCCGTTCGAAATTTAAAAAACTCTCCTTAGTGCACTAAAGAAATATTTCCTCCAAATTGCAAATCTCTAGGTCCACCGGTTTAGGCTGTGTGGTGTTAGGTTAGTTGGTAGGTATGTCGCTTGTGACACTATTCATAGGTATAGATGTATGTTTCTACTTACATAATAATTTGTAGTTAATAAATACCAACAAAACAGATAGATGAAAATGAAATGAATGAAAAATAGTGTATTAGCTGCAAAAATTATACAATAACACACGCTAAACATAAAACCAAATAATTATAATGGTTATGGTTATTTTGCAGGCAATTCTTAATCTAGTATTATATATCTTTTCGTTACCTCACTAGGCAAGCCTGTATCGAGGTAACGTGGGCTCGAAAATAGCATTGCCTTCATTGTAACCTCAGTAACAGACTTGTTTTTTTTTATAATATAATTAAATTTAAAATGTATAAAAATAACTCTGGAGGTATATTATAAAAAGTCAAAAATTCCAAAAATAAATAAATAAATATATAGTTATTTTATAATTATTATGTATACTTAAGTAATACATGCAAAGTGCTTATATAAAATTATGTATGAATCGACATTACTCAAATTTATTCATATGTCATAAATATGTGTTGTTACAAATGCATAAGTATATACATTATTATTTACATATTACATTGTATTGATTCCTTAAACTAACACTTCACCTTTAAAATATCCTCAGTTTTCTCATATGTTAATGTTTTCAACCATATACAAATTATACTTTTAGCTTCACTACATTTTTCTTTTAATGTCGCAAAATCTGGCGACTGAGTTATAAATATATAGCCACAAAATCCCCAAAACAGTGCGCAAACCTTGTATTCACGGGTGGTGTAGTCAACCTGTAAACTCTTCTGTTAACAACGAATTCGTAGTCAGGGGAAGAAATTGCTACTTTATGTACAGACAAAGACATTTTTAGAATAAATAGTTGACGCACACTAAGAACTCCTACTTCATTATACACAGAAGTGGTAGGATACCTAAATGGCTTTCGGAGCATAACCTTTAAAACTATAACTCTTATATAACTCTTTATTGTATATACTTAGAAGTAAATCGTACATAATATAATATAGAAGTAGTGGTAACATAATCTGCAGTCTTATCGTTTACAGAAATCTCTAAACCAGAGTAAATGCCAGTAGTATTCATGTCACTCAATCTCAAACAAATAAGAAAAATTTATAAAGACTTTGTATGTATTGTACGCTGACATAAATACACTGAATGCACTAAATATGGGTACTAGACAATAGATACACAAAACAAAGATATGAATATTACATTCATATCTCGGAAACAAATACTTCTGCTTATCACACAAATGATTGCACCTTGCGGGATTCGAACCCGCATCCATTGGTTGACTTTCACACACAGTCAGACAGACAGTCAGGGTCAATAGCCACTCGATCAACTGGTTGCCAAATGTAGTGGCACTGAATGTAAATGACAAAATGATTTTTTCACCTCCTTTTTGAACGACAAATATGACAATGTGCAAAATTCAAGTTATCAGATTGCACTATGGAGAGTGTGCACAAGAACTGCACAATCTGATTCCCCTATCACCGTATAAACTAGACGATTGGCAAAGCGCCACCCATTTATGATAGAAATACCTCGCAAAAGCACGAAGCGTTACGCTTCTTCATTCATTGTAAGATCTGCAAAGGAGTGGAATGCCCTGCCCTCATCAGTGTTTCTGGTAAAATATAGTTAATCCAGGTGTGTTCAAGTCAAGAGGGAATAAGTATCTACTAGGCAAGGGTGCTACACTTTCGACCACATCATCGCTTTCCATCAGGTGAGATCATGTTTAAACGATTGCATAGTACGTAATAAAAAAAAGGTGCATTAGATATGGGTTGAAGTTCTCGAAGTCATTTTAACTGATTACCTATAAAGGTATCATTTTAGGTTTTGTACTTATTTTGTTTTAATTGTTAATATGACTTGGTATCTTTTGTCGATACTTTTAATACATTTTAACTGTTATTTTTGTAATTTCTTTCAAAATGAATGGTCTAGGGTGTAAATAGGCTTGTGATTGTTCTTCAAAACCTTCTGGAGATGTTTTTTTTTCTGCAGCTGGCTACAAATTCTCTCATCAAAAATATTCTTTATATAAACATACATAGATATAAACCAATATTACATCAATGACTCAGAAACAATCATTTGTGCTCATGACACAAATGATTGCACCTTGCGAGATTCAAACTCGCAACCATTTGTTGACTCTCAGTCAGGGCACTAGCCAAACGTCAAAACTAGTAACACTGAATGTTAATGACAAAATGAATTTTTTGGTTAACCTAGGTAAACCGTGGCAAGTTTTTTTTTTCAACGGCTTACCTTTGTCCACCTGGTGTTACTTGGGAAATATTTAGTTTCCACTGTCCACCTTGTTATCAAAACTCTTCTGATTTGAAGTGCATAGAGATTATGATTATAATTTATTGGTCTACTTTAAATGTTTTGTTGATATTTGTTGTTAAACATTGAACATCCATAGATATTATAATAGCCACACGGTCAACACCAATATTAGGGGCTTGAGAGCCTGTTCATTAGTTTGGAGATGTTGTTTTTCTGCATTTGGCTACAAATTCGCCCATCAATATATTCTTCATTTTATGTTTTTGTAGGTTAGGTACTTATAGTGCCTGTAATCGAATAAATTATATATGTTAAAGTGAAATAAGTGTTAGTAGAAGTAAATATCGAAATATTCTCTTTGTATCGAACTATCATCATTAGCCTTTTACATCTATAACAGATTGTTTAAGCAGCGACAGTATTCGGAGGGTTTTTACTGCACTTCCGCTGATGGCTAAAGAGACCAAAACGGGAAAAGCAGATTCGGCCACACAGTGTGCAAAGGTTTGAGTGCTGTGTACCCCTGGATGGTAAGGGATTGTTAGCGCGTTCGTTTCTTTTCGCGCGTTTATTGGCAAGCACTTCAAACCAGGCATTGTCATGCACAGTTATGCCGTTGGCAAGGACCTTTCTCCAGAGGTCTCGGTCCTCTGCAAGACACTCCCAGCTGGACCAGTCTATGTCAAACGTAGTCAAGTCACGTTTGACGCTGTCTTTATACCGTAGCAAGGGGCGTCCTCGTGGGCGTTTAGCATTTGCGATCTCTCCTAAGAGAGTTTGACGGGGCAAACGAGAAGGTACCATCCTATACACATGACCTAACCAACGCAGCCTTCTCTGTTTCAAGAGGGCGGTGATACTAGGCAGCTGTACCGTCTTAAGAACCTCCTCGTTGGTGATTTTTTCCCTCCAGGATATGCCCAAAATACTCCGAAGGCAACGCATATGGAATGTGTTGAGTCTTCTTTCCTGTTTGGCGTACAATGTCCAGGTCTCAGCTCCGTACAAGAGTATGCTTAAGATGCAGGTCTGATAGACGATCATCTTAGTCTTTATTGTCAGGTTTTTGTTGTCCCATACTCTTGTAGTAAGCTTCCCGAACATCGTTGCCGACTTGCCAATGCGGCTGCTGATCTCAGCGTCAAGCGAGAGATTGCTCGACATAGTCGATCCCAGGTAGCAAAAATTATCAACAGATTTCAGTGGTGCACCATCCAACAAGATGGTAGGTATTTCATTGCACCCTTGCGACATTACCACCGTCTTCTTTGCATTTATGGACATTGAAAAGAGTGCACATGCTTCCGCAAATTTATCCAAGATGTTCTGAAGGCTACAAACGCTGCGTCATCGTGCAAACAAGAGGCTATCGGCAAATAAATCCTCACGGTGTCTTTTGGATTTTAGAAGAGCGACGTTATAAAGCTTGCCGTCAGCTCTTGTGTGCAAATGAATACCCTGTTTGGTGTCACCAAAAGCAACTTTAAGTAGAAGAACTTAAAAAACCAGTGAACTTTCTGTTTGACTTTCGCAAGTTTGGAAGTCGAATTTTTGGAGAATTAGTGCCTGAAATTAATAAACCGCAATTAATTATGATACCTAGATTACCCCTTCCCTTTGAACTTACGCAAACAGTCAACTTTTAATTCAATAAAACTATAATTTCGTCACAAACACAAAGCCAGTTGATACTAAAGGTTAGGACAGAGCAACCTTTTTCATTTGACATGTCTCGGTGACGATGAAAATTTAGACAATACCAATATATTATGTCAAAATATGATGTCTCGTTCATTCATTTCGCTTTTAAACAGCTGATAGTGGCGACTCGGTGAAGAAGGTGGGGAGTTAGACAATTCGAACTGGGAGATTCATGTTCATAATGGTGTAAATGAATATCAGTTTCATTATCACTAGAGTTAGACAATAAGGCTGCAGGAATATTAACAGTGCAAAAACTTAATAATTTCACGAAAATGACTTTATAAAGTTCAAGTAGCGAAAGTATTATCTACTTACACCTGAAAATGTAAGAACCTACGCAACATTATTATTATATGATACAAAATCTATATTACCAACTAAATCCTGGTAAAAATATTTAAAAGCTAAGGTAGAACAATTTTATCGAGTGGGAAAATGCAAAACGAGTGGAAGCTAGTGGAAAGATTTGGATGACGACGCATAGGTCTCGATGGCCAAATTGTAAAGGCATGTGCCGCGCTGAGGCACAGTATGCGAGTTCAAATCTCGTCCGTGACCCAAATTTTTCCATTATAAAATTATTATAAAAAGTCTTTTTCAAAAACTGTACCTATTACGAGTATCAAGAATTACCCAAATGTAAGCCACCTTCACAATTTGGAGGTCAGGACCAATAATGATATTCTAATCGAGATCTACACAACATTTATAACACAATACATGAAGAGTCTGTCTCAATGACATAAATCAAAGAAGTCCAAAGTGAATATATATTATTGTCCAAAAATACCTTGCTTATTTTAAGTTGGTTATTTTTAATCTATTTATAATCCTTTTAAATAAATAATATGAGTTGTAAAGTATCTAAAAGCGCCTTTTATTTAATTTTCTCATAGAGGGGGATGAAATGTAGAGTGTATCACTCGGATGCAATAGTTATTTGTGATGCAAGGCTGCCAAGTGTTTTTTGGGCGGGAGTACTTGCTATTGAATCCTGAGTGTAGCGAGGGTTTCAAAAGTACAAGACGCAGAAAAACTTTGCTGCCGTGCGAAACACACAACTTTTCACCTCACTGCAGCAAGGAAAATGCTAGGTGCAAGAAAAACAGCTTAAATAATATATTAAATTAGTGTGTAAAATAATAATAATGAAATAGCCATCGCGGAACACCTGGCAGATGTGCAAACATATTAGAATCGAATAGAATAGTATCGAATGGAATCGAATAGAATCGAATAGAGTCAAATGGAGTTGAATAGGGTCGAATAGGGTCGAATACGGTCGGATACAGTCGAATAGAGTCAAAAAGAGACGAATAGAGTCAGTAGAGTCGTGTAGAGTCGAATATAGTCGTGTAGAGTCGAATATAGTCGAGTAAAGTCGAATATAGACGAGTAAAGTCGAATAGAGACAAATAGAGATGAGTAGAGTCGAATAGAGTCGAGTAGAGTATAATCGAAACGAATAGTAATAATATAATATAAATATGTAAGTATTAATGTATTTTCAGTATTAATGTCAAATTAGGACCATTATTAACTAGAAAAGTTTGAATTTTAAAAACTCTTTCCACGCTAGCGGGTAAAATGTAGTTTTGCACTCAGATTTCGAATGACAAACAAAATCTTTCCGAGCTTGTGAGGTGAAAAATTATATTTCCTCGGGCGACGTATATTGAATGTCTCGCTACGTTCAGGATTCTAATTAAGACCTTCACTCCGCTCTGGATTCAAAATAGCGCCCTCGCCGACAAAATATTATTTTGGCAGCAAAATTGTCATACATACAATCTACTATTATCTACTCCCTAAATATTAACAAATTTAAATTTTTTGTGTTGCATAATTTTGTTTCATTATTTAAATACGACAACGTCTTCGTTTCTATTAAAAAAAAAAACAATAACTTCAAAGTTATAATGTACGGTTTTTTGCGTTATGACTATGAAAAATTTAAAAATACTAATTATTTAAAACAAATAGCTTTCTTTAAATTTATGAAACTTGTAAGCGTATTCAAGCGATTGATACTAATGACAAAAGATTTCACAATTGGGGGTGGAAAGTGCTTTCCACAAAACACCAATTCAATCCAAAAAAATATGCTGCTTTTAGCAATACCTTTACTAAATACCTACTTTGCGAACATCTCGTCAAGCTTCTATCCTCTTTGTAACCCTTAAGAAAAGACGTGCATTAATTTTATTCCATCTTGTATTGGAGCATTAATTTTTCTAATCTTACGAAGGGAAAAATTAACGAGGTAGAAGCATTATTTTTTTGTGCGGGCTGTACAAATTAATGGACAGAATATGAAAAGAGCATTAAGCTGGTTTTGTGAATAATTCAGAAAAACAGATTTACACTTTATGCACATTCTATCTATAAGTTCAACTTTGATAATGAACAGTATTTAATCGAATTCACAAAAGGAGACGGTTATATGATTGTTTTTCTTCTTATTTATTGATGCCGATTTCTCCGTCAATTGCGGACGAGTTTTGAAAATTATTTTTTGTTTGAAAGGGTATCCCAGGTAAATTGTAAAAAATAATCATATATGTTTTTTTATTAAAAAATATATTTATGAACACTTTTAAGTTTTGCAAGGTTTTTTTTATTATTTTTTTCATTCTCATCGATTTGTGAGCTACCATGAAAGTTTTAGCCGGATATTTAACCGGGAAGTGCTCGAAATATGAGTTGCAAGATTTCAGGACAGACAGAAATATATAGATAGATAGATAGATAGATCATACATACGTATAAGTGACGTTAAATAAAATCTTTTCAAAAAATTACATGCATTGTACTCCGGCATTGTGGAAAGTGTCACAGGACAGTGCTGCGCTATCTCTTTTGTCAGCTATTTTCATGGAATTTAATTTTATTGTTCGAACATCACATCGGTCGAAACGAGAGCAGTTTTGCATATTCATGTTTTGCTTTAAAACCCCTTTTTTACAAAACACCTTTTACAACGTAAACACACGACGCATTTGTCTCTTTAAACACTGGGAGCTAAACAGCACTTTACTCGTATATTATGTGGTAAAAAGACTCAAAAATTAAAATAATAAAACAAAACATATTTTTTGTAAGTAAATAAAAGCTGCGGTCCTTAGCTCAATACATAATATATACGAATTGGTACTTGATTTCACAATTTACTGAGGATATAAATTTAAGAATTTGGTCATTTATTACAATGCGCTGCCTTTTAGCGTAGCACTATTATTTATTATGTGCTTTTAGTAAATCTCATAAAACTTTCACATTTTATTAAAACTGAAAACATGCAGCGACGAACATTACGTTAACTTTATATCTGAATTTGTTGAGAGCACATATTTGCTATTGTATAAAATCAGGCATCTTTTCTCTTTAAAGAAAATCTTGCTGAATTTGTATATCGTTAAAATGAAATGAAGGAAAATCAATCGTGAAATAATAATATAGTAAATTGAAAACGATAGCTTCGTCACTTCTCTTCCGATCGTAATCAAAACCTTTGATCACTGTCCGATCTATTTTTGCCGTGGAATTTAAAGCTTTCTACCTTTATAATTATTATTTGATGACAACAGTATTTTAGCACTCCTCTCCCCAAACTCCTTCTCCTATCCTTCGGCCGTGCACACCACAAGACCCTCCCTCTCCAAGTCCCTTAGTTCCGTTACACTGATGCTTACATTCAATCGCAATGGTCAAATCTCTTTTAAGAATCTCTAAACTAATTTTAGTTTAGTGAGTTGAAAGAGAGAAATGACACCAATAACAAACTTACAAAAAAATATGTCGAGCAATGAGCATGCTTAGGATACCAGTTTAAATTATAATCTTAGAAACAACGCTTTATTTAACGGACGTCAAAGATATAGTGATCAATATACAGGCTTGTGTCCGAACGTATTCAAATGGCTATCTATTGACTGTTGTTTTCCGGAGTGCAAGATTAAACATCGAGAGATTCGGTTGCGAAATTGGATTTCACCGCATCGCTTTCAAGTTAGGTGTTTACCCAACGTTGTGCATATTGACAAGTTCGATTCAATTAGCGTTTATTCACGAAAACTATACAGCTTGTATAATATACGCAGTTATTCAGATATAGATTTTAGAGTTTTTAGATTTATGTATAAAGTACGTGAAGTTTTTTTAAGGTAAAACAAAGTAGATTATTTAGAAATGTTTACCATTACCACTTACGCCAGAAGGTTGTGACGTAAATCTTAAATTTGTAAACGTGAACGCTATCGGAAATCGTATTAACATCTTGCGCCGACTCAAGTATCTTTATTTGCAAATAAATTACCAATTTTCAAGGCATTTTAGCCCATAGTACATTGATTTTAAGTCCTCTGGGTATTTTGGGGGGGTGTACGCACTTTTCCTGTTCCTCCGTGAAAGTTTAATCCGTTCATCGCTGCGAGGATTTCAGACGTTTTCGCGGAGCTTAGGTATAGTTACATTGGTAACTACTATTTCATCTTTCAAGTCGTGTAGTAGATGAGTAGATGATTTCTCAATGAAGTAGAGTTGTTTTATATTTTTGCACGTATTTGCAGAGTTTTGAATAGATTATACCTAGTTGATAATTTAGTACTTTAGTTTTAGGAAGTTGATTGTTCAGTAGTACTTTAACTCCAGTATACACCAATCTTATTGTGACCACGGTCAATGTAACTTGATAAGTAAAGTCGAAGTTAGTCAATAATTTCATGTTACAATTAATTTGCGATATTGTTTAATGTTAGTGAAGCTGGAAGTATGTCATAAGTGAAATCAATACAAATTGATTTAATTTTTAAATAAGGAGCAGTCTCCGATAAGAATAAACTAGAATGTGTACGCACATGTCTTGTCATGGACATGTCATGTGTCTTCAATCTTTCTGAATGATCATTGACCTAACTTAATTCTTACGTTTACGTTTACGTTTCCAGACGAAAGTAACATAAAGAGTAGGTTTTTTAAGATTAACAAAAATAACGATTTATTTTTACAGAGGGTTTTCGCTAAAGAAGTTATTTTCCTTAACAAATTTTTGGGCTCAACGATCCGTGAAATTTCTGTTACGTACCTAATCTTTGAATTCCGATTACGTTGATATCCTTTAGATTTTTTTCATGTGACTGATTGTGTAAGGAATGTTCGAACGCATTACCTATTATTAAATTTTTCTTACTGGCTTTTACCATAAACTTGATATCCATTTGACGTATTTTTAGTGCGGTGTATTTCATTAGGCAGATCTCGTACCTACCTACTAAAGCTTTTGGATATTTGAAAATAATAGTTGATGCTGATTTGTGCACAGTTAATAAATGTGATCTTCATCGACCCGCACGAGCTTTGAGCATTTTTTTTACGAGTATATATTTTTCCGAACCGAGTTGGTTGATTTCTTGAACGGATTAGTGGGTTTTTTTCATATCTGTATAGGCTGAGTTTTTAATGACAGCTGAGCTTTAATGACAGCTGTATAGGCTGAGTTTTAATGACAGTGGCGAGGCCGTAAAAAAAGTGGGTGAGGCTGTATCGGAGCACACGGCCGTTTATTAGTCGTGATACGTCTACGCCCCATGTAAAACTCGCGAGCTATACCGAATTAAACACAAAAACATCCATTTTGCTGATTATGAGTGGGAAACCCGCGGCTTTGACCGCGTGATCATTTCTCTGGGTTATGATTACCTTAAGTACTATTCATTCCAGGACCTAAAATACCAATATAAAATACCATATTTATTAGTCTAATAGAATGTTTATATATTCAATAGTATTTGCTATTTACATATTTATTATTATTATCTTGCTATTTATATTTTGTTCAAATTCATTTTGGTTTTATTTGTTTGCAATCTTCTTTTTTTTTCTTTTTTTTTTTGGGTATTATACTCAAACTTGCACACCAACAACTGCCTCTATTATATAGTCATGTGTCTCAATATAGCCTACGGTTGCCTGTAAGAGATCGCTGCTTAGCGATAAGGCCGCCGATTGTACTATTTAAGTTTATTTTTGTTTGTAAGTGTTTCTTTTGGTGCAATAAAGTGTTATCTATCTATATCTACTCAAAATTCCTTCAGCTGTCAATTTTTTTTTTATTGATTGCTCGGCTTCTAATCATCGGATTAAGATTTTAAAGTACCCCAGTTTTTAAGTCAAACCATACACTATCAAACAGTTAAAAATTACATCGCA
This sequence comes from Alsophila aescularia, assembly GCA_946251855.1. NCBI lineage: Eukaryota > Metazoa > Arthropoda > Insecta > Lepidoptera > Geometridae > Alsophila > Alsophila aescularia. The sequence goes on along the minus strand of OX276375.1, from coordinate 17,254,028 downwards.
ATCGATCCAGTTGTTTTTACATGAAGCGCGAAAAAACAAACAGACAAACAGATAAACAGAAAAACTGACAGACCCGATTTTTAAAAACATTATGTTCTTGTGCTGTAGAGACCATTTTATTTATTATTTTCTTTGTACAGACTTTTTGTTACTTACTGCTTTGTTATTAGTATAGAATAGATACATAGGGTGGATTTTTGAGACGGGACAGTAACGTCAGTTACCTTACCCGTTATAGTTACAGGAAAACGTTCCTAGGAGACGATCGATAACCTATTAAGATATTCTGAATTACATTCACAGATATTGGAAAATGTGTACAGTCAGCAAGTTAATGGTCACTTTACACAAAATCTATTTTTGATGGTTTTTGATCGACTTAAGTTACGTATATTAAGATCATTATTAAGAACGCGTGATTAAGTTACGCCTATTTCACGCTAGTGAAGTAGGCGTAACTCAATCACACGTGATGTTCAAAAATAATTTATGGAAAATCTAGATGTAGGTGAAATATAAGGGTAGTATTAATTTCAGGTACACTTTTTCTCTTTAGTTGTTTATAATGACCAACTCGTTTAATTTCAAACTAGACACTCAATAAAAAATATTTCATCAACAAAAAATTGGTAAGCACATATTTTATAGACCTATTATCGAAATTGCTTGCAAGAATCACTAAACATAAATGTATCAATCGATAAAACATAAAACAACATTTAATTTGATATGGTACTCACTCAGAATACAGAAAGAAAGTAGGTACTCAATACGAAGTAAATATTATATGTCTATGTACTCAATCTGTACTTATAATAAAACTGTAACGTGTGCAATTCTGTACATTGAAGATATGTTGAAATTTTTTTTGGACCCTACTCTATATTCGATATTGATTTTCATTTTTGTCTGTCTGTCTGTCTGCCTGTCTGTATCTTGGCTAGGCATCACGCCAAAACTACTGAATGAATTTAAATGAAACTTGGTATGATTTGAGTTCATACTACGAGGTAGGACATAGGCTACTTTTCATCCCGAAAAATGAAAGGGTTCCCGCAGGATTGGGGTTGAAAGTTATTTCAAAAAACACTTACCACTCTGAAACTACTTAACGGATTTTGATGCAACTTGGCACAGTCATAGTTTATATGATGGGTTAAAATTAAGAATACTTTTTATCCCGAAAAAATAAATAGTTCCTGCGGGATAATGTCCCAAATTCTGTAAATTAAAGATATTTTGTAATTTTTTTGGGGGCCGTTCTATATTCAATAGTAAAGCCAAAACTGTATTTTTTTAATTTCTGTCTTTCTGTCTATCTGTCCGTCTGCCTATCTACAACTTGGAAGTGCATCACGCCAATTCTACTGAATGAATTTAAATTAAACTTGGTATGATTTGAGTTTATACTACGAGGTATGACATAGGCTACTTTTCATCCCGAAAAATGAAAGGGTTAACGCAGGATTTGGGTTGAAAGTTATTTCAAAAAACACTTACCACTCTGAAACTACTAGACGGATTTTGATGCAACTTGGCACAGTTATAGTTTATATAATGGGTTAAAATTGAGAACACTTTATATCCCGAAAAAATAAATAGTTCCTGCGTGATAATGTCCCAAATTCTGTAAATTTAAGATATATTGTATTTTTTTGGGGGCCGTCCTTTATTCAATACTAAAGCCAAAACTGTATTTTTTAATTTTTGTCTCTCTGTCTGTCTCTCCGTCTGTCTGTCTGCACCTTGGAAGTGCATGAAGCCTTAGCACACTGAAACTATTGGACGGATGTTGATGCAACTTGGCACACACATAGTTTATAAGATAGGTGAAAATTATGGATACATTTTGACCCGAAAAAATAAAGGGTTCCTGTGGGATATGGGTCCAAATTCTGTACATTAAAGATATAGTGTTTTTTTTTTGGATGTTACTCTATATTCTATTATGAAGCCTGAACTGTATGTTTTTTCATTATTGTCTGTATGTCTGCCAGTCTGTATGTTAGCCGCGCATCACGCCGCCAGAACTACTGGATGCATTCAAAAGAAACTTGGTATGATTTGAGTTCGTACTACGAGGTAGGACATAGGTTTTAAATATCGAAAAATTTATGGGTTATTATCCAGGGGTTGAAACTTATTTAAAAGAACACGTACCACGCTGAAAGTAATGGACGGGTTTTGATGCAACTTGGCACTATCTTAAGTTATATGATGGGTTAAAATTGAGGACACGTTTTATCCCGAATAAGTAAAGGGTTTCTGCGGGATGTGTCCAAAGTTATGCTAATATTTAAGTAATAAAAATATTTTATGGGTGGTTCTCTATATTCGATACTGAAGCCAAACTGCTTTACTTTTTAATTTTGTCTGTCTGTTTGTCCGTATCATGACCGCGCATCGCACCCAAAGTACTAAATGAATTCAAATGAAAAAATTCTTAAAAAAGGTATTGAACAATATTTTTTTGTTAATCGTGTCTTTCTTTCTGTTTGTCTGTTAGTATGTTTGTTTGTTCACGCATCACGTAAAAACTACGCGACCGATTGCAATGCGGTTTTCATTGTTAGATAGCTTAGGGTTTGATTTAAATCTGGTGCAATTGGTATCTCAATCCGGTGAGTTAGAAGCCGAGCAATTGATAAAGTATTTTTGACGGCTGAAGAAATGTTGTTCAAATGTTGGTATATTGGTCCTGGAATAGCACATTATGGTATTTTGAACCTAAAGAAAAGAACACACGTGCGAAGCCGCGGGTACAGCTAGTATACAATATACATATATTAAAATTGAGGCATTTTCCCAATGGCGAAGGAAATGTCTAATAGACAGGACTTGTCATGTCACAACGTCCAGGACGCATAGCAACGAAACAAACAATGAATTAAAAATGGCCGACCTCATAGTGATGTGACCCAAACGACAATTCATCAGATCGAAAGACTATTACTTTGTATCGATTTTATAAAAACTTTATGTACTACCTGTGATACCTTTATGACGTCAAAGCGCATTTATGAAAATGGATCTTTCAAACTTAAAAGGGGTATAATTCGGAAACTGTTGATTCTGGACTAGTAGTTTCTTTACAGAAGTGATAGATTTCATCGATATCTCCGATTTGGATGACAGCTGTCAAAATGAAATAGGGCTATAACTCTTAAATTAGCGATCCTAGACTAGTAGTTTCTTTACAGAAGTAATAGATCTCAGCAATGTCTTCATTTTGGATTACAGCTGTCATACTTAAAAGCGCTATACTCTGAAACTAACGACACTAGATTAGTAGTTTCCTTACAGAAGTGATAGGTCTCATCGATATCTTGGTTTTGGATGACATCTAATGCAAAGAAACTGCTACGGATCAATAGTTTCCGATATAAAGCCTTTTAAGTTTGAGCGAAACAAAATAAAGACAAGTTGTTTGTGTAGTGAAATTTGTTATTTATATTTTTTTATTATGACTTTGGCAGTTTTTACATACTCTAGACTACTACTAGATTTTATTTACCCCTATATTAAAGCAGATAAATTAAATGTAAATAAAACGGCCCATTTTCTTTGTATCATTAGCTGTAATTTATAATATAGCATATCAAGAAGGTAGAAAATACTACCAATAAATATTATGAGTAATGAATTTGTTACAAAACTGACGCACAGTTGTGCGTCAGTTTTAAACAAGGGAACAGAGAATGTCATACCGTAATTCAAAATCTTTGGTCACACCCAAGGAAGTTCTATGTACGTATAGAATCGATGAAACTACAGAACCGTTACCAAAACTGTCGCCAACGCCATCTAGCGAGAAATAAATAATGTTAATATGATACATGGAAAACCGCTCATTGACTTTGATATTTTATATTGTTGACACATGATTTAACTAGAGCCGTAGACCAAATACAGAGCTCTTTAAACGACCCGATTTGAATCTAAAAATGTGAAAATTGGGTCGTATGGCAACCAGGGCGGCTAACTGGCAAGAAAAATTGGCCCTGCCGGCGAGGCTTACTAAATACGCCCTAGCGTTAATACGGCAGTATCTCTATGATAATCTTTAAAGATAGTTAGATTTGTTCTTATAAGCCTAAACGTATTAAAACTGCAATAACTCAAGTATATTTTAAAATGTTTTTTCTTTTCTTTATATGGTCGATTATAATATAAATCAAAATTGGAATTTGCTGATAAACAAAAACATGTTTGTTTAAATTGCAATATATTGATAAAAATCAACTTTTTTAATTATCTCTTTTATAAAAACGAGTTCATTATTTTATCATCCTACAGAGCTTTTCATTTCTAGCTTCAACGAATATATTCCTAAAAATAATGTAAAGTATTCATATTTGCGGAATCTTTTCAAAAGAGCAAAAGCTCCTAAATAAATGCAAATTGTATAGAGCACACAAACGCAAGGTTCCACAAACAAATTTTATTTACTTCGTTATTTTTCGTACCCACATTTATGCCCTATCTATAGTTTAGTATACTCGTAAGTAAGTAGCCTTGTATATTATTTATGAACCCTTGTGGGTGTTCTATTATTAGTTGGGCTATTAAATTTGATTGTGAAACTCATATTAAAATAAGATCTGACATACTCCAACCAGTTTCGGACTATTTTGAAGTTCTTCATCTGGGAGTGTTATGCCGTCAAGCCGCGACGAGCGCTACGAACGTCAGCACGCATCTGGCGACGCGTGCGAAGCGGCCTAGAGAGCGGCAACTGCGCTGCTCGGCTCTGTTTGGCTTGCACAATTACTTCGTTTTCCGTCGATTAAGTTGTCACACTGCGCTCGTTGTGTCCGGTTCGTGGTCCCACATTACGGTTCCAGTGTCAGTCACAGAATTGGTTTCCACGCCGAATGAATAATCTACGATCCCGGTTAAGGTTGGGAAGGCGACTTAGGCGTGGGAGGGAGAGGGGGATAGTAGTTGACCGAGTATGCGCGAAGCACGAGCGAAGCGTCTCTGTTTCAGCTTCGGCAAAAAATATTTCGTCTGTCCGGATCTGTCCAGATTTCCGGCTGTTCTACAGGTCTCATTCCTCAACCGATCTAGACGAAACTTGGTATACAGGTTAAGCAAATATTTAGAATTTTTTGTTCGTCGGGGATTTTTGATTGGGGGGGTACTTAACAAAAAAGGGTAAAAAAGAGGCTACACTTCTTCGAGGCTAGTCTTCGCGTTAATAAATCTAATTCCAATGGATCTTTTTTTATTTGAAAGATTACTACTAGCTTTGACTTTGTTTCATAAAAATTTGGTGACGATCTGATGAGGACCTTCGGCGTGATGAGAAGAATAGCTCCTCAAAATGCAGTAAATATCTCACTTATAGGTTTCTACTAGTGGAATCAGCTCTTTACCCACTAGGTAGGGATTGATGGAGCACCTTGGTTATGAATGTTAGTTGTACAATAAGGTAACTAGATAGTGTGTATAATATATATCGCATATAACTATATATGCGCTACTGTGCACCGCTAGATTGTTTGCATAAAAGTTTGTAAGCGGTCTATAGGTCACACAGCCACTAGTATATATTTATTTTAGTTTTAGGCCACAAAATAGCCGTAACAGGTTATTAAAATAGGTAAATTAACTTTGGCGCTGCCGCGGCGCGCTCGCTTTGCTCGCTCGGCACGCGCTGTGTGTAGTAATGTTCTAACCTAACCTCCTCTAGTCTTTGGGGCCATACATATAATCTACAATTTACTTTCTGGCGAAAGCAGCGGAAAAAACACATTCTATTATTTATTATTTACGGCGACCAATCAGCCGATTTTTAATAAACTTAAAACTGAAATATCTCATAAACTAAGCGTCTCCGCAGCGGGGGGGGGGGGGGGGGGTACATGATGGTAGCAATTCATCCCCCCAACTCCTGCCTCCTACCTCCCCTCGATTCTACAGTCCAACCCTATCTCATAAACTAGCGTCTTCTGAATCTTTATTGAGTAACTGATAAATCCTTCGGAGAACGTAGTAAACGTCCGTGTAGTGATAGTGATTGGAACCACGTTCTTACATACCTCCACCGCAGGCGATGACCATTTTGACAGTTACCCCATTAATGCAAGGCAGATAAATTGGGGATCTATAAACTGTGGCCGGTCGCTTACGTACACTAGTACTGGCCCAGCGACAACATTGACGCCAAGGTAGCCGTGTTCTTCCAGCACTTCTTCCTCTGACGTGCTCTAGTTCAGCGCTAACATGCTGAGGGTGACAGATTCCCAACGGCCTGTTAATCAGAGTCCTCGGTACGGAAACCAGATGAGTTGTATGATTGTGAGAATCTGCTTGCAGGTACTTATCCGTGTGTGTCAGTATCCGATAAACGGTATAGGCATTCGAACCATTCGACTTTATCTTGACACGGACGTCCAGAATAGGCAAACAAACTCCCATCCATCTTTTCTTCCACGGTAAAGTGTAACGAGGCCAAAGTATCTAGTGACACCCCTGCGATTATAGCTAACTCGTGAAAAGAGTGTCTGTCAAAGCTAACCCTTTAAACCACTCTATGAAAATATTCAACACCACCGACTTCATCATCAAGTGAATGTCGAGGCAATCAATCTCCTCGACCACACGGACATAGTGCGAAGACTCAAAAGAACAAAACCATTAGTTAGTTTTTGATTAGTTTAATGTTAGTGTATTAGTGAAATGTGTTTCGAGTGCTACGTAAAGAACACATGAACAAAGTGTCTTCGCCGTAATAGAGACTGTAAGAAAAGTGTTATTGATACATTTCTTAGTTCTATTCAATCTACGTTAAATTTAAATTACTTATTAGCCTAATTGATGGCTAGATTGTAATATAAATAGAGTATATATTTAAAATGTACTCAAGAAAAAGGAAAAAAAAGAAGTTTTATGCTCTAGTTTTTTTATTAGATTTAGTTTTTGTTTCCTTATATCTCCATCAGGACTGCAGAACCGATTTGAATGGTTCTTAATTTATTTGAATAGGTAGATCTTCATATGGTCCTGTATAAATTACAGTAAAACTGATTCAGCAGTTTTTAATAAATCCATTTTATATAGTTTTTTTATAATCAATTATTACTTATTGTATTATGTTCATCATTCTCCAAGATGGCTGGTACTTTATTACTAGAAAATTCATCTTAAAATCAACCGTTACTAACTTTGTTAGCAACTTTCACATTTCACCGATAAATTTTCCGTTAAATCGGACTCGACATCCTTATTGTTGACTTAGTTCCAAAGTAAAATTATTTTAATTAACCCTTCGGACCCTTGCGTAACTTACTAAATCTTTCGGGCTTGAAACGGTCCACAACATTAATAATTTCATTATTAATATTAATTCAACCTTCAACTAAAAGTCCTGCACCGAGTCTAGGGTCCTCCTTGCCCATTTTAAAGTTTTGTTCAGTAATAAATTCTCTATTTCAGTATATAACTGTCTTTGTATCGTCAAATAAATTCCTCTATAGTATTATGACTATTTAATCACGTATATGACTGGAAAACGTATATGACGTCTTTCCGAAGTGTAACAATACCAATAGGCGACCATTTGGAGCTTTTGGGTGTCGAACTCACATCAAACCTGAATTTTGGGTCTTATATTGAATCCAAAGCCAAGGTAGCTGCAAAAAACTTGGTATTTTGTCTAAGGTTAGGCGGTACTTCACACCGGGACAGCTTTTGAATCTTTATCAAGCACAGGTCCGATCTTGTATGGAGTACTGCTGCCACCTCTGGGACGGTTCTGCCAAGTATCAGCTCGAGTCCTTGGATTCAATTGAGAGACGTGCTATCAGGCTCATTGGGGATGACACTCTGGTAAAGAGTAAGCTTCAAAGTCTGGCGCATCGACGTGAGGTAGGTAGCAAGCCTGGCGGTATTCTACAGATTGCACTATGGAGAGTGTGCACAAGAACTGCACAACCTGATTCCCCCATCACCTTTCCATCACCGTACGACTATACGATCAGCAAAGCGCCACCCTTTCATAGTTGAAATACCTCGCACAAGAACGAAGCGTTACGCTTCTTCATTTATTATAAGAACTGCAAAGGAGTGGAATGCCCTGCCGTCGTCAGTATTTCCGGTAAATTATAACCCCGGTGTGTTCAAGTCAAGAGTGAATAGGTATCTACTAGGCAAGCGTGCTACACCTTCGACCACATCATCGCTGTCCATCAGGTGAGATCGTGGTCAAACGATTGCCTAATCCGTAATAAAAAAAAACATTAGGAAGTTACATAAGTACTATGCAGTACTATGCAGTATGCAGTATGGTAATTGGGAACTAGTAGTTTTATAGAAGAACTAATACAGAAATGAACAGATAAATCAGATAAGAAATTCAATTGACATAAATCTTCGAATCGAATAATCGATTAAATTAAAAATAATTATTGAAATCGGTAATATTAGATATGGGTGAACAAACGTACACATAACAAACAGCCAAATTGAGAACGTCTTTTCGGAAATCGATTAGAAGCTAAGTTATGCAAGCAAGTAACAAGCTTCCGTATTTGCTGAAGCGTAAATGGGTTTACATAATACAATATATACGAGTAGATACAAGTGGTATATTTTATACAAACATGACGTGTACGGACGTAGCACTAGATTTGCCATGATTCTGATTTGCATGCCGCCTATAAACACGCTACGTTCTGAACGTAGCAAGTCAATCTGTGCTAGGTTTCAATGGTGCTAGGTGGGCGGGCGGCGTAGCTTTGGTAACGACCTAGCAAACGCGTATTAGCATACTATAGGTGAATAGGTCTAAGCTATGTTATAAATGTGACGAAGGTGCAAGTGTGTATCGAATAGACTAGATATCTAAGGAATGTGAGGAAGAAAGAAAGACAAAGGCTGTGATGTTCTATAGCATAGTATACATTTGTCTATATATACATATATTCCTGCATACAATCGCCTCAAAGTAATTAGATTCTCGAAGATACAATTTCATGGTAACTGTTTTTTTTATATATAAAACAAAGTACATTCTAGAATAGATCAAGACATCGTTCGTACCTTATGCAATATTTACACAGTTCATTCTTACATCTATGGCTTTGTTCGCCTTGTACCAAAAATTACAGAATCAATTTCGAAAATTCACTGTGGAAAGTGTGAGTTTACTTATACGGATACCTTTTACATTTGCGCGAACACATCATGTCGAGCTTTAAATTTCGATATTATCTAAAAAAAATACTATTTCCTAAAATTAAACCTCGTCAGAGTGCGCCAATCCAGTCTAGAAATGGGAATAGATCAGAAATGCAGGCACCGGAAGTAGAGGGCGCGCGCTTCCGGTGACCTGCTTCCCGTGTCTACCACTTCCGGCGCCTAATAACGTTTGCCACACATGGATCTGAATTTATATTCGAGAATTTAATTATTTAATTCATATTCATGACTTCTGGAGACTAATATCACCGTAAGGACAATTATGTGTACTGTGCTAATGTTGCGTGAGCAGTGTGAAACTATTGGGTTGTACCTGGTTGACTGAGCTGTTATTGCTTACTTGAATTTTCCAGGAGCTGGCTGACGAATTACAAAATCTTACCCTATTTCCTTCAAGGTACATTTAGGTACAAATATTATAGAACGGCAGCGTAAAAGTCCCTATGTATAGAAATAAAAATTACGGACTTAAATGAATTCTTCATCTATCTATAGTTATAATAAAATAGTGAGTAACAAAAAAGCTGTACAAAAAAAATAAATAAAAAAAAACTAGTCATGTGAACCTAATATAAGCAATATACCTCTTACTTAAATGGTGCCCGTCTGTTTTCCTTTGTGTGTATGTATGTTCGCGCATCACGTTTTAACTATCTACTACACCTATTGAAATGCGGTTTTCACTGATATATAGATAACTCAGGTACTTTGTATCTCAATTTGATGAGTAGACGCCGAGTAATAAAACTGTTTGAAGTGATCAAACTTTTATGAAATGTAGTATGATTGTGCATTGGGTACTTTTTTTTGGTCCTGGAATCCACACCAATATATAAAAGTGAATCATTGTCTGGTTGTTTGTTTGTTTGTTTGGGGAGCTTTCACGCAATAACTGCTGGACGGATTTTGATGAAATTTGGAGGGGATATAGCTTATACTCTGGAATAAAACATAGGATACTTTTTATCCCGGATAGTGGTAAGTTTCAAAACTGGAAAATGTTAATTACTCGCTGGAACGGTTGCCATGGAAACAAAATAATAACAAGTCTATCAATAAACATCAATAGCGTTGGTGCTATACTTTTGCATTGGTTTTTAATATCCTAGGAGAACATACGATGCTTTATCTCGCGATAAACTGTAGTCCGCGCGGACATAGTCGCGGGCAAAAGCTAGTAACTCATATCGGTAGAAATGACCACGCGCCTCATTATTTGTCCACGCTTGTTTTCTGTTATTGTTCTGTGGACAGTAAATATTTTATTGCTATTAAACGTAACTAAATAAATCCGCTTGAAATTTGCTCATCACTCAGAGAACCGTTATTTGACAGAAAACCCGCGGGACTACAATTGATGCAGGAAGCAGAGCATTCCGCCTACCTCACTATTGGCACAGAATAACTAATAGTACCATGGCGCTTGATTTGATGTTTTTTGTGCAATACACAATACGAACAATTTTGCTTAGTAAAGAACGTCTAAAGAAGTTTACATTCAAAGTTTTGCTTGTAAAATTATAATAAACTAGTGACTCGCCCCGGCTTCGCACGGGTAGCGCTCACACCGCGACATTTTTCATACTTTTAACATTTTTTTGCTGCAACGATCGTCGTATTTTTTGACATTAGGTGTTCTTATTCTTATTCGACATGGGGGCGATAAGGCCTGCACTGAGGTCCTGCTTGGGGTGTTTTTTGAGTTTATCCATTACAAACAAACATACACAAATACAAAAATATACAAAAAAGCAACTATTTCCGCTTTATAATATTAGTGTAGATGTTGATGAATGTTATGCAGTGAAAAGAACTACGTAACGGGGATTAACCTATAACCTAACCTATCCATGTATTTTATTTTTTGTATTGAGTTATATATCCCAAAAATCCCGTTTGAATCGTTAAAGGTCTGCCCTGCAACAAAGCGGCCGTTATCCATAATCAGTGCTCCAGTCCGAATCTCGTGGGAGCTCGACTGTTATGACGTTTGTATTAAAATTTGATCAATGCTCGAATGCAGTTTAGAAATTGTTGTGTAGCCACAAAAGGTACTTGCATGCATTGAGATATATATGTAAGTACCATATATCTCAATGCTTGCATGTTCATTTTTCTGACAGCAGTTCTTGATAGCTCATTATAGGTTTAGTACTTCTATTTCGATTATAGATACCTAGGTGCTTATAAAAGCAGCGAGTAACGTCTGTACCTCGAAGTTAATTAAAAAAAGGTGTCGGGGAATTAAAATGAGGAACTGTACAAGTTTTTTTTTTAAATGGTGTCTTTCTGTCTGTATGTTCGCTCATCGCGTTAAAACTTCTGCACCAATTGAAATGCAGTATTCACTGTTAGATAGCTCAAGTTTTGACTTAAAATATGGTGAACTTTGTATCTCCGTCCGAAAGGTAGAAGCTGAGCAATCGATAAAAATCTATTGAACGGCGGAACTAATTTTGATAAAATGTACGTATTATATTGTACTTTATATGTAATTTGGTCCTGGAATAACACATAGGTTACTTTTAATGCAGAGAAACGATCACGTGGGCAAAGACGTGGGCACAGCTAAGAGCCAATAAAAAAGTACACTTGATGCAATGTTAAATTAGGAATCATAGCCCAATAATGAACTTAATGTTCAAAATCAGCGCACCAATCCGTACTCAGGAGAAACTCTTATTCGGTATCTAGCTAATTCTCATCACCATGATTCTCATCGTCACCTTCGTGGCATATTTTATTTTTTGCTTTTTCGAACTATTTTTGTTAAACAACTTATAGCGCTTGCTTATAGCGAGTAAATTCATATGTAAATTCATAGAATCGTGAGTCTCATTTGGAAGAATAATGGATTTGAAGTTCTTGGTGCCACGAAAATGACGCGATGATCAGCGAAAGTGACTTCGTAACATCACAGCCATTATTTTCTCACTATTTACTACTGCTTATGACACTAAATGATCATGAAATAACAACTAATTAAACAGGCAAATACATGATATCAATAAACAAAAGAGACATGTATCAGTTCGTTCCTAAGTTCGATCATCCTACGAAATAGGTATGCTGGTAATTATTAAACTACATAATTTTAGTAAAAGCTTTTTATTAATGTAGGTGACAAATAGGAACTTTACTGTGATTTCATTAACCAGGTACTCATATTTTAGAGTATACTTTTACTCTAAACTACCCTCTGAAATAAAATATTATCACATACTTAAATAGTAACATCAAACAGAAAATATGTATCTAAACTTATAATATAACGATTGTAAGTCATTCGAGTACTTATTCAATTGTAATATTATAAGTTATTTTTCACATTTACAAATAAACAGTCCGGTTAAAAACATACAAAAAAATTGCCTAATTGGTCGTAAACTTCTGACTACCCTACCGGTGCTTAGTAAATTCACCCGTTAGAGAAGAAAGCACATAGAGAGACCTCTACGAGGATGTAATTTTTTTCTATATTTGTTAATGTCAAAATATATAACAAAACATATTTAAATTACAAATATAGAAGAAAAAAATGACAATGAGATGTCTCAAAATCATGAAATCATCAAATAGAGAGAAAAAAATACTAACTAAGTATAGTAGGTACTCGATGCAATGTTCAATTAAGAATCCAGAGTCCAAAAGCAAAGTTAATGCCCACAATCGGTGCTGCAATCCAAGCCCGGCAGGAACTCGCTCGTTATCGACGCTTGTGCTTGTTTAAAGCTCGGATGGACGTAAGTGAGTTGTCTATCTACAGCTACGATGAATGGTACCTAGTATTAAAATTTTACTTTACTATTAGAAATAAAACTCTTAGCTGATTTGTCGCAGAAATTATCATAGAGAGTCCTTTGTGTGTCTCAAACTACCGTCATAATCCGTTTTCCGTACGTTTTCCGTTAATATTTTCAACACTGATTGATCTGAACGTGATCCGTTTATCGCGAGGCATTTTTTTTTTCAAATTTATATTTTATTAAAATCTTTCCATAATCACTTTTTTCATCTCTATCGAATAATTTTATATAATTTATTGGCAAGATTAGTGGCTTTGTTATTTATTGGTATTGTAATTATTTTGTTCTGTTACTTAGCATTACTTAGTATGTGAATACAAGATTATGTGGCTTTGTTATTTATTGTTGTTGTACTTATTTTGTTTTGTTACTTAGCATTACTTAGTATGTGAATACAAGATTATGTGGCATTGTTATTTATTGGTGTTGTACTTATTTTGTTTTGTTACTTAGCATTACTTAGTATGTGAATACTAATTACGAGCTTTGTTATTTATTGTTGTTGTACTTATTTTGTTTTGTTACTTAGCATTACTTAGTATGTGAATACAAGATTATGTAGCTTTGTTATTTATTGGTGTTGTACTTATTTTGTTTTGTTACTTACCATTACTCGTAGTATGTGAATACAAGACACTTGTGTAAATCTTTTATGATTCGAGTGACAACTATTTATAGCTCTCTTTTAATGCCCATGATCATCAAATTATATAAATCCATATCTATATTTAAAAGTGAAACGTTGTCTGTTTGTTTGTTTGAGGAGCTTTCACGCGATGAGGGCTGGATTTTATTGAAACTTGGAATAGAGATAGCTTATACCCTGGAATAAAACATAGAATACTTATCATCCCGGAAAATTGTAAGTTTTCATGGGAAAACTGGAAAAACTGGAAACATGTTGATTCCTCACTGTAAGAAACGGTTGCCATGGAAACGAAATAACAAGTATGTCAAAAATCATGCTAGACCTACTTTTGCATTGGTTTTTAATATCCTAAAAGAACATAGGATGCTGTCTTTGGCGATAAAAAGTAGTCCGCGCGCGGACGAAGTCGCGGGCGAGAAAACTAGAAAAATAAATAAAATCTTTTCAATTGTCTTGTCACTTCTTTGAGTTTTCAATAAGTTAATTTAAAAACATTTAAAAATAAGCTTTTATGCAGTAGCCATGTCATGATCAAACTTAGAACGGACTATCACAATTAAATGCGACACAAAATTTCGTGTTATGACAGACACAAAAAGAGGAGTTCCCTAGTAAGGAGCCAACCTGGAGTGCAGCAGCCATGTCATGGTAAAGCTTCGAACCGGCTATCATAATGAAATGCGTACACAAAATTTCGTGTCTGTTCTGTTGACCGTTGAAGAGTTCCTTTATCTGGAGTTGTTCCTCGATATCGATTAAGGTCATGCTTACCATAAAAATGCATTGTCATCGGAACTGAACCAAAATGCATTAAGTCAACTCCTTAGGATAAGAGAAAGTGGTTCTAATTCAGCTTGCAAGATTTGACCTAATCAAACATACATACATACATGCATGAATACATACAGACATACCTATAAACATTGCAAGACATACATATAAGTTAAATAAAAGCTTTTAAATAAAACAAGACTCAAGGTAGAATTCGATGTTTTGATGTTTTGTCAATGTAAAATAATAGATTGGTATTCGTTCCGACGTTGATTACTTTGCGATACTCTGTGAGTGTTTTCCCAGGGTTAAAGTAACTTATGTTGGTAATTGGGTCTCTGCCGATTATTTGTATTTATTTAATTTCAGATATAACATCCATTTTTGTTAGTAGTGTCCTTAAAATTATGTTAGTTAAAATTATTATTAAGTTTATGTTTACATGTCAATAAATAAAAAATAAAAAAATTAAAATGAAAACAGTCTAAAATTACAACAATTAAATAAATGTTATTTAGCGGCTCTGCTTGACGGCAGTACTTGCGTCTTGGTCCAGTGGCGGAGTATTGGGCCATCCACCCTCTCCGCCACCGTCACCAAGAGGCTGTTGGAGCTTCCCCGCACCCTTCGCATCAGGGAGGCAACACACTTCCGCATGATGGCGTAAAAATCATCTACATGCGCTTCCGCGAACATCTCCGAAGCACTACAGTAGCGAGGCAGCCCCAACAGCGCCCTGAACGCATTATTGAACTGGATACGCAGGGCACTGTACGCTTTTTGAGTATAGTCGATCCATAGGCTGCAAGTGTAAAAAGATTGGCAGTACGCCTGAAATAAAGTTATTTTTACATCTATAGAACACTTGCAAACCTACGGATCAACATGTTACTCCTAACTGCAAGCGCCCTACGTTCCCTCTCCATGTCAACAAAATCTGTCTGCGACGCAGTGACCCAGTGCCCAAGGTATTTAAACTCTGACACCCATTTAAGTGCAGTTCCTCCGAGTGTGACTGGCGGTACATCGGGATAGTATTTAGTACCTGCCTTAAACACCAGACATTCGCTCTTCTTGGCGTTGTACTTAAGGCCATGGGCCCCTGCGTATCGCTCACAAATGGAAAGAAGCTTCTTGAGGGCACTGATAGATGGAGCCAGTAGCACCATGTCGTCAGCGTAATTTATGTTGTTGACAAAAGTTCCATCAACAGAACATCCCACCATAGTGCCACTAAGCTCACGAATCAGCCGATCTACATATAAACTGAAGAGCCTGGGCGAGGTGAGCCCACCTTGCCTCAACCTGCAGTCCAGTCCATACGGCTCGGATAGCGAACCTGCCCACCTCACCACATTACTCTGATGGCCGTACCAGTACTTAAACATTAAAATAAGCTCACCAGGCAATGCTGTGTCATCATATAACTTCCTCCACAAAACACCATAGGACACCACATCGAAGGCTTTTGAAAGGTCAAGAAAACACGCGTATACGGGTGTTTTCCTATCCGTATAGTATCGGACAGTATGCTTGAGACAAAGAACAGCAGTCTCTGTAGAAAGGCCAGACCTGAAGCCGAACTGAGCATCGTGTAGGGTGAGATGCTCACTGAGCTGTTTGTCAAGCACACTGTCCAACACTTTAGCCATTATCGTGGCCAATGAAATGGGCCTATAGTTATTTGTGTCGGAAGCGTCACCAGTCCTATTTTTTACTATAGGTACTACCACGGTTTTAATTAGTTTTTCAGGCAGATAGGAATGCGTAATGCAGAAGTTAAAAAACATAGCTAATACTCTGGACAAATGAACACCTGCATGTTGCAGATGCTCAATACTAAGGGAATCGTGTCCAGGTGACTTACCTCGCTTCATGTTTTTCAACCCTGCCGCTACCATCTTGGTAGTTACCATAAAATGAGCCTCTGTGGTTGGTTCCCTCGCTGGAAGTAATTCCTGTGACGGGCCTATAGAGGACTTGTTGACAAAATGACTTTAAAATTGGCAATGGAAGCAGGCCCGCTAACGCCCTCTACACTAGCAGGAAGTCTCGGCTTGTGGTTCAACTTGTTTGTGTGCTTCCAGAATTTAGTGAAATCTTTATTTTTGTGGTGAGATGCTAAGATGTCCATTTTTATTTGCTCTCTATTATCCTGACACCACTTGAGTTTTCATTTGAAAGTTTTTTTGGTTTCTCGCATGTTAATATACACAGGATCGACATTTGGTTTTCCATAAAGCACCCAACTTTGAAAAGCAAGCCGAGCCTCCAAGTGAACCTGTCTGACATGTTTGTTCCAACCTGTAACATGCTTTCTTTTTAGTTGTAATGACCGACCATAACTACAATAAGCCGCTTCTCGCAATATGTCAACAATGTCACTATACAAATTATCAACTATTGACCTGTGTTTTATATTTGTACATAGTTTATCGCTACATTCTCTAAATTCACTAGGAAAGTCAACTTCTCTTAATCTCTTGTTACACATACGTTTATACAAGTTTATTTGCTCGGAGTCTCTTTCTCCCCCTTAAATTTATAGGGCTCCCAAACATCACAGCTTACTGACTTCGTTCTTAGTACATTTAAATTACATGTTATCTCTAATGGAATGTGGTCAGACCAATACACATTATATAATATCTTCGCATCGATCACCGATCTCTACGCCGCCTCAGATACCACACAATGGTCTAACCAACTCCGGGAACCATTAATATCACTAATATAAGTGTATGAGTTCGACGATAACCCTAATATTTCAATGTCAGCACAACGCCATTTCTGCTCCCTGCAAAAGTCCACAAGCTCATTTCCAAACTGCTTACCAGGGTGCGCATTAAAGTATCCCAGTATGAACACAGAATCTACACTGCATTCCTCAACTATAGCTGCAAATTATACAAACAAATAGGTGCGGCCTTTTTGTCGCGAAACCAAACAGACAACATTTCACTTTTTTGCATTTATCTTACGTCGTCCATACAGCTCATCTTATTAGCCTTATTATGAAAGAATTTAGAAAGTTTCAGAGGAATACGTACTAGGACATTGAGCCAGCACCTAGTAGCGCAATATTTATCATCATCATTATCCGCCTATATTTGTCCACTGCTGGACGAATGCCTCTAAGCTCGTCTTTAGCTCTCCTCGTCCATTTTCTTCCAGCCGCTTTTCAGAAGTCGTCGCTCCAACTGGCCACAAGGTGTCCTACGCTACATTTGCCTAAACGTGATTTCCACTCGAGAACTCGTCTGCCCCAACGGTTAGCGCAATACTGCTAATGTCTTTAACTAAACAATCCTCAGAACTTGGCTCGTAATCGTTACTTGTGTCAGTCAATACTCAAACTGAGAGTAGAGTATCTATCTAGATACCTTAATGTAGCTAGTTCATTTGTATTCCTTTTAAATTAGGTAAAAATAAAATATATTCTTAAGTGCCTAGTCATCACTTATCTGATGGAAAGTTGGGATAACTAATTTAAGTTCATAATAATTTATACCAAGTCAAATTTTATGGTTGAGGGAAACTGTTTTTTAAAAAGCACAAAAATTATAAAGTGTAAATTTATTGAATGTACGATTCATTCGAGAGTGTCGTTCAGACTGACAAATAAAACTTAATTCTAATACGAGTACAAAATGCATGCCTTATCTAGTTGTACATCCCGGCCAGGCGCCAGCCGTCCAGACGCAACTCAGCGGTTTTGCCGCCTACGCCAGGCTACGTGTGTATTGGTACCGTCTCATGCCCAATACCGGAATGCATAACTCCTCCCACCGTAAGTTCGAAATTCTCGGGTGAATTTACTTCATTCTGAGAATTTCGAAAAATGCGATACAAAAATGGCTTAAAATATAAAAGGAGAACTATTACTAAAAGTACATATAATACTAAGGTACCGATGTTTATGTCCTTCACGTTAATAACACTTTCATTTTCACTCCTTTCAACTTTAACACTTTCACTTTTTAACACTTGAGACAGGTGCTGCAGGTTTGTTAGCTCCACTCCATCCAGATTTACAGGTTTCGATTCCAGAGGTGTTGATGTCAGCGGAAATATCTCAGGAAGGTTTATAATTGGTAATGCAGGTGAGGAGAATCTTTCCAGGTTCCCGTGATGCCTTTTCAATATTATATCGTTAATAACAGCCTCGCAGTCATCATCAGCGGTGATTATGTAGGTTCCACGTATGTGGTGATGGGTCATCTCGTTTCCACAAGTTTTAGTAATTAATAAGGTTGCTTTAGTGTAGAGCCTCCATCTGTCTGCTTGTATCTTCTCTATCTTCACATCATCAAACTCTACCAGAATTGGTCGGCATTCAGTGGTATTGGTTGCGAAGCTCATCAGTTCAATAATACAGGCATCTCTCATCATCAAGGGTGAATATTCTTTATCACATAAGAATAATGACTCGCCCATCTTTCTGCAGGGGTGGAGCAGCGACACCGTTTTCAACCATTTCATTAAAAGGTAAGGCTATTTAGGTAATACTAAGGAAGTCTGGTTTACGGAATTAGTGATAGGTAGCGGAAGGATTTTATAATAAGTATATTTATCAGATTCAACTAATGGTATGTCCATAATAAACGTTATTTGATTTTCTTTTGCATAAACCTTTAATTTTATACTATGTTTCAGTTTAAAAAAGTTACCAAATGTTACAGGAAATACATGTGTATTCTTAGTTTCTATTGCATTTAGTAATGATAACAATTCATCAGTATTTATTATAGATTGATGTAGAGTCCCTAACTTACTAAATGCAACTACTGTTTCAATTGCGTCCAGTCTGACATAAAGAGTTTCAAAATTATGTAAAAACAAATGGTACACGTTTATAATTTTAAGTTCTTAAGAGAATTTTTGGTATCATTAAGTTGTTTTCTAACATCCCAAATTGCCTTGTCTAATTGGATGAAATTATGTTTCATTGAACTTGAAATATTTATGAATGAATACATCATTTCAGCGACTACTGTCATCTTTCTATCTACCGCGTTTTGGCTTGTCTTAACTTCCTTTATTAGTCTATCGTACCTTATTGCATCGTCATTATCCAAATTTCCAGTTACTATTTTTATAAGAGAGCCGAGAGGGTTTAGAATTCCGCGTTTGGATCGTTTTGAAGGTAATAGCCGACTTAATCTTGCGACGGTTACGTTTTTAATATAGTCAGTTTGTGTTTTTATATCATTTATGGCGGAGTTAAATGTTTTCTTGCTATAGTAATT
The DNA here is from genome assembly GCA_946251855.1 of Alsophila aescularia. Classification (NCBI taxonomy): domain Eukaryota; kingdom Metazoa; phylum Arthropoda; class Insecta; order Lepidoptera; family Geometridae; genus Alsophila; species Alsophila aescularia. The sequence goes on along the minus strand of OX276375.1, from coordinate 17,234,349 downwards.
ATTAATATGCATATTTAAATTTGCATATCGATTTATATTACATTCTAAATCCTCACGTATGGAACTTAAATCTAATATCTTAACAATAGTCCACTTATCATTACTAACAAAGACTTTCCCTTCCTTAACTGGGAGATGATATTTCCTTGATATTTTCTTTTCGGTTGATTGCCTTATCTGTTAAATACTCATAAAGGTATTTCGTACGTTTTTTATGGTCTTGTAATAACTTTTGTGTGTAGCTTTTGTTAAATTCAACATCAAAGGTACTTGTTGCGTCGGTATGGCCAAAAACGACTTCAAAGGGTGTCAGACCCGTTGTGGAATGTATTGTCTGATTATAAGACATGACTGCATACGTCATAACTGACTGATTTTATGCTCATATTTTGCCAAGCGGTACACTTCCAATAGGGTTGAATGAAGTCTTTCAATCAGCCCCATGGAATTGGGATTATGGGGGGTTCCAATATGCAAGTCAATTTTGTAAAAACTAAGGGTTTCTTTAATAAGTGTATTATTAAATTCGGTTCCGGAATCTGAACTTATTTTTCGTGGCACACCATACATTGAAAAATACTTAATGAGGGCTCTAATTATTTCCGGTGTCGATTTGTTATTAATCTCTATTGCTTGGCCAAGCTTGCTAAAAGCATCGATAATTGTAAAATAAGGCTTTCCTTCTATTGTAAAATCGTCTATGAAAATTTCTTGAAATGGTCTATTCTGTGTTTGGGTCAATTGTAGCTCTGGTTTTAAAGGCTTTCGGTCATATTTAATAGCTTTACAAATTTCGCAAGAGTTTATTATAGCCGCTACGGTAATATCCATATTGTTCCAAAAATAAGTGCGTTTCAGGTGCATAATTGTTTCTTTTATTCCCCGGTGGCATATTTTACCTACATGATATTTCAACACTATCTCACGCTGCTCACTTTCCTCATTCACGTAAACTACCCTCTGCTTACATTCCAATAACTTAACTATACCCTTCTTAAATAACGCAATTGTTGCTTCTGCAAATTGTTTTCGGTGTGTTTCATGTTCAAAATATATAGTGTTTTATTTTGGGCTTAATGTACTCTTTCAGGAATTGTTTAACTAATTCAGGTTTATTTAGGGGTAAGTGCACTTCCAGAATCTTTTGTTTTGGCCGCGATATATCTTTCACAGTCATTTCGTCCCTATACCAAAAATGGACAAGGATTTGATTTGGTTTTGTATCTATAGCTTCGTTTAAAATGGGAATGCCATCTGTGTCTACTTCGTATGCAGAATGTTCAGTAAATGTACGATTACTTCCAGATTTTTCGGAGACTGCTGAGATAGTACTACTTGTCGGGGATGGAATCGACAGAGTTTTTTCCGAGTCTGTTGGAATATCTATAGGTTCTGGTTTAGGTGGTATTTCAGTAGGGGGTGCAACTACATTACTTGTTTCCGGTCTATTTTCTCTTCCCAACCTTACTAATTCTCTCATCACTTCATCAAGATGTTCTTGTAATCTTTCTTCAGTATCTACATTAACCTCCATTGAGCTTTGTCCATCTTTACCTAGCGCATTTACCTTCATACGAGATAGGGCATCCGCAATGCAATTTTGTTTCCCGTTTTTGTAAACTATATCGTAATCGAATTCTGCAAGACGCAATTTCCATCTGGTAAGCTTGCTATTTGGTTCTTTTATGGAATTTAACCACGCCAACGGCCTGTGGTCAGTGTATATAGTGAATTTTCTACCATACAGGTAAGGCCTAAAAATTTTTGCGGCCCAGACAATTGCCAAAAGTTATTTTTCAATGGTACTATACCGAGTTTCTGCAACGTTTAATGTCCTACTAGCGTAAGCTATAGGTTTATCTGTTCCAATCGGGCCTTGAGATAGTACTGCTCCGAGAGCATAATTTGACGCGTCGGTTGTTAGTATGAATGGTTGTGTAAAGTCCGGGAACTGTAAAACGGGGGCGATCACTAAAAGTTCTTTACATCGTTCGAAGGCTGCTACATATTGCTCAGTGATTTCGATTTTGTTTCTTTTCTTCAAGCAATTTGTAAGGGGTTGAGTTACCTTTGCAAAATCCTTAATACATTTCCGGTAATAACCTACCAGGCCCAAGAAACTTTTAATTTCTGTTGAAGTTTTCGGAGTCGGAAAATTTAAAACTGCCTGAATTTTGTCATCGTTTGGCCTGAGCCCTTCTCTAGTTATCATGTGTCCAAAATATGGCACCTCTTTTCTGAAAAAAAAAAAACACACTTATCCAAAGTCACCTTCAAATTTGTTTCTCTCAAACGGTCAAAAACCATGCGCAGTTTCTCTATGTGTTCTTGCAAACTACTGGAATACACAATAATGTCATCAAGATAAACGAGACAATGCAGGCCTTGCAAGCCCCTCAGCACGTTGTCCATTGTGCGTTGAAACGTAGCTGGGGCGGTCTTAAGCCCGAAGGGCATGCGAGTAAATTCGAAATGTCCTGATTGTGTCGAAAATGCCGTTTTGTGCCTATATTAGTAGAGGAGGAGGCTCCTCTACTTCGATTTGGTGGTAGCCACTTGCCAAATCTATTGTACTAAAGTAAACCGACTTTCCTAATTTATCAAATAGATCCGAGATCTCGTTTAATCTTCTGTAATCTATTACCATCCGAAATTTCCTTTCGCCAGAAGCATCAAGCTTTTTGGGGACTAAATGGACCGGCGCACTCCATGGAGAGTGTGATTCCCTTATCACGTCACTTTTAAGAAGTTTGTCTACTTGGTTCTTTATTTCATCGTTATGTGCGGGTGGATGTCTATACGGCCTGATAAAAATGGGGTCCTAATTTTTGGTCCTAATTTGATGCTTCACGTGATTTGTAAATGTAAGTGGCATCTCGTCGCAGTAAAATATGTCGCGATATTCGTAACACAGTTTTTTTATATACACTCGTTTTTCTTTGTTTGTATGTTCTAGCCGTAATTTTTGTAGGTTTTATTTAAGCAGTTCATCTACCTCATATTAATTCATTTCCGAAGTCAAATTCACCTTACATTCTTCATTTTCATACTTATCCACCCTAAACGTCATAGTTATTCTGTCTTCAGATAAATTTTGTATCAACGTATATGCAAATGAATCAATACATTTTACAATAGCGCTCGGCATTCTGATTCCCTGTCCAAAATCAACATAATCAATGATCGCATCTCCGTTCTGCAAATTAGTAGGTACTTTCACCCGCATTTCTGACCTTGGTTCCAATGTAATTTCATAATTATGGAGGATTGTATATAATAGGAATGTTCGTGTCACGTGTGCGTAAAATTTGGTGTTTCATGTCAATTGAAGCGTCAAGTTGTTATAAAAGGTTAGATCCTATTAAACTATCGTACCTGTCGTCTACGTCATATACATAGAACTTATGTTTCTCTGTACTCTTAAAAGTTTTTAAGAGTAGTATGTATATAGCTTCATTATGCTGGCTACGAGCGTGCGTGCTTATGACTTCAAAAGGTTCGTATAACTTGAAGGCCGTGAAAAACTCCTCGGATTTGGCTGGGCTTATGAACGACCTTGTACTTCCGGTATCTATCATAAAGCGAGCACGTATTTCCGGAATTTCAATATGTGAAAGCTTTAAAATAGAATCACAATTAATTTGTATTATTTCGGGTGACAACTGGAGGCTTTCAGCTGAAAATTTTCGGCATTGTATGAATCTACTTCCTGATGATAGACTTCGGGTGCATAAGGCTCAAACGCAATTTGAGGTGCATCTAAATCGGCCATGTAATTTTCATTGAAAGTTTCATTTTGGTATTCATACAACTCGTGGGATGCATCGACTTCATTGTTGTAAAATACGTTACTATTATCAGCTTCATGGGGGGCGTCTAACATATTTTGTCTGAATGGGCGAGCAGTGCGCATGGATGCATCGGAATTCATGGTCGGTTTTTGACCTTGTAAGTTTTGATGAGGAATCCCAAATTTAAAATTGTTTTGGAGTTGGTATCCTGGTGGTGGCCTCGCAAAATTGTTAAGTGGTGGCCTGAAGCCTTGACCTTGTTGGGGGATTCCAAATCTAAAGTTTTGCTGTTGGTTTGGAATACCAAATCTGTAATTTTGGGGTCCCAAATTTTGATTGAATTTCCAGCCACTGGGGTTCTGCTGGTTTGGAGACCCAAATATAGGTGGATTTTGTGGTTGATGTGGGATTCCAAATCTGAAATTCTGATTGGGTATTTGGAATTTATTTTGTTGATTAAACTGGGGATTTTCAAACCTGAAATTTTGCGTAGAGTTAGGCAACATAACAGGCTGAATGGCTTGTGGTGGTTTGAAATTTTGGGACGTGAGGGCTTGTTTTGTTTTGTTTTTAGCGTTGCACTGATTCGTAAAGTTAACTTCCTCAACTACCACGCTCAAAGCCGTTTCCAAATTTACACACTGTTTGAGGCGAACTATGCGGATTAAATCCTCTCGCAAATTAAATAAAAACACGTATAATGCCACGTTATTATATATGATCACTTTTGCTGCTTTTACACCCTCGTTACTTAATAAATTCACTTTGGCAAATAAGGTACTGCGCATATGTTGTATTCTATGGCAAAAATCGATGTAAGACTCGCCCTGTTTTAATTTTAACTGTTCAAGTTTGATTGCAATACAGGCCTTCAGGAACGAGGGTCGCCGAAATGTTGAATTAACAACCCTTTTAAGATATCCCAAGTAGCAATGTCTTCGCGTTCACTTAATAAGGCTGCCGCTCTACCAGCCAACCTACTGCTAATCGCATGAAATACATACAATGATTGGACTGGAGTATTACCAGAAAATCCTCCATATATATACTGAGCTTTCTTAATAAACAAATTTAACAAGTTTTCTTCCCCTTCAAACTTAGGGATGAGGCAAAGAAGTTCTTTTGGTACTACACGTATTTATTCCATTATTAAAAACTCTACTTTACTAGCAACACAATTCGTAAATTTAGCGCCGATATAAAGGCTCAATAATACTTAACTAACACACATAAAATATAGCGCCAATATAAGTGCGCAATAAAGAAAATCAAATAACGATTAATAATTTGGCAAACAGAAATAGACAGGAACGAGAGGGATGTGAAAGGGTTTACTCACAGTGTACTCGAACTCATCCTTCCGTTATAGCCAGGTAGTTTCTTTGCTGCAATCCAAATCACTTGACAATATTTTTGGTTCGTGGATTCCGCGCAAGTGCAAAGCGGCACTGCAATAAACTGTGTCACAATCACAAAAACTGTTTTTTGGAGTTTTGCGGTGGATACAGCCTCACGCGCGATATCCTACCGGCTGCGCCAGTCAAATTTTAGGGTTGAGAGAAACTGTTTTTTAAAAAGCACAAAAATTATAAAGTGTAAATTTATTGAATTTACGCTTCATTCGAGAGTGTCGTTCAGACTGACAAATAAAACTTAATTCTAATACGAGTACAAAATGCATGCCTTATCTAGTTGTACATCCCGGCCAGGCGCCAGCCGTCCAGACGCAACTCAGCGGTTTTGCCGCCTACGCCAGGCTACGTGTGTATTGGTACCGTCTCATGCCTAATACCGGAATGCATAACTACCTACTCTGCCAACATACAGTTTTATAAAAATAACGTTTAAAAATAATGTAATGACGCCAATTCTGTTGAGCAACTCACTAAACTAAGCTAAGCTAAAGCTAAATTTATTTTGTTTTAGTGATTCTTAAAAGTTTATCAGTTGTTGATTTCAACTAAACTAAGACACCATTGTGACAGGACTAATTTGATTTTGCTAACGACTAAATTTAATTGCTAGTGTTGCCCACATTTAAATAATGAACGAATGTAATCATAAATTGTTGTTTATTATCTATGTTAGTGAGACGTTTGTATAAAATTTTTCATAAGCCGCTATGCGCATGCGCGATCGAATATTTCGAACAGTGTGGGAGTTTTGAAATGAAACGTCAATAAAATCACTCCGAAACATCGGGGTACCAGGTTTTAAAACTGGACCATCACGAAAAGGGCTATATAGCTATATCGTCTCGCCTTTATAATTGTGTAACTATGTAAGCCCCAGAAATTGAATGTAGGTGTCATTTTTCTGGGTACCTCTGCACCTGTTATGGGCTAGCGTGACGCTTACCATCAGGCGAGCGACTTGACCGTCAATCACAAAAAAAAACTATTTTTGCCCTCTATTGTCAGCTCGATGACGTAATGTTAATATTTGTCAAAAGACAAAAATTCAACATTACGGGGGAAGGCAGGACGCACAGAGCAATTTCAGCGAAATTTATGTTTTTATGATTTATAATTCGATATAGCTCGAAATATAGTAAGATCAATATGCTTACGAGAGAAATTTCTGGAATCATCCGGTGTTTTGGTAAAGATCTCGTTGAGAAAAAAATCGATTCAATATGATACAAGTTTGCAAAAAGTCTAACAATTTTGTTAAAAATGGTGTCTTTTTACAAAAGTGGCTGCAGCACCCGGAAAGGCCGTACTAAAATAAAGATTATACACATTTTGAACGCCAGCACAGAGCAACAAGAGGTTTTCAGGACCGGATCAAATTGTACGTGGCGTTGACGTTTCACGACAAGCAAATGGTCATCCGGTCCACGACAAGCAAATGCACCCCAACACAGTCATCCGGTTTTTCAAAGAAACTAAACATAAATGAAAACGGAAATCTGGTTATGTTTCGACGGTCACGCATGCGCACAAGGGCAGTTGAAAAGTTCTATTTTAATCTTTGGAGTGTGACATACCTACATGAATACATGTTTACTTTAAGGGTTACGCATGCGCATCTCGATTACATCAGCTTTCAAACAGAAACACACAGAAACACACACACACACAAACACACACACACCCTCACACACATACACACAACCTAAACTTATAAACCCCCCCCCCCCTCTCTTTTCAAGTTCGGAGGTAATAAAGATTTTTATATAAAAGCAGTGAGTAACAATAGGTCTGTACAAAGAAGATAATAATAAAAAAATGGTCTAGTGGACTTTAAATAAGCGAATGAACTTTAAATAAACTAATATAGGTACTTAACATTTTTCAAAATCATGTCTGTCTTTTTGTCTGTTCGCGCATCACGTAAAAACTAGGTTTAGAATTAAAAAAGGGTTGGTGTTAAAGGTTTTGGCGCACTTGGTATTTCAATCCGGTGAATAGAAGCCGAGCAATTGATAAAACATATTTGACGGATGAGTGTAATTTGCATAGAAGAAGAACCCATAGAAGCCAAGTACATTCACGAAATTTAAGCCATTCAAACGGTGCCATATATGGCATCGTACGACGCTCGCGCGGTCAGTGCTCTGAGTCAGGTGATAGAGATAAAAGCTCCCATTTTTTTAATTTAAAATGACAATTTGCGCGTTGAAATCGTGCCACAACAAAACAGAATAGCAGTTTATGAGTTCTGGTGTGACATTCCACAAGTAAGCCGGTAAATTATAACCCCGGTGTGTTCAAGTCAAGAGTGAATAGGTATCTACTAGGCAAGCGTGCTACACCTTCGACCACATCATCGCTTTCCATCAGGTGAGATCGTGGTCAAACGATTGCGTAGTCCGTAATAAAAAAAAAACATTAATTTTCTTGCATAAATCGTCTAAAATACCAAAAATTGTGAAAACAAATTACTCCCTCTTAGTTCGGGCAGAGTGTTGCCAGCTTTATACCAGTTTTATTTGTACGTTGCTTAGGTATGATATTGTTATTTTTTACTAAACTTCTGTACAAAAAAAGAGTATTATGTTTTCAGGGCTCATGTATACTTTAATAAAGCTGTAACAGGTTCAATTCTGTATAAGTCAATTGTATCTAATGACGATGAAACCACGATTTTTTACGCTATCAACTTCTCACAGCGTATCTGAACCGTTCGTTCAGTAGTAACGACTTTTGAATAAGATTTTATAAATACCGTTAGTTTTTTTTATAAGTACATAGGTACGATAGAAATATGCTCTTAATACGGTATGGGCGTATTTAACTGGCCACATTATTTTTGTGCCTCCGTGCGTGACGAGGCAAGTAAATACAAACCCGCTTTCAGCCGTGCACAATGCAACACACTCTCCTGCACATTTTTTTAAAATGATGAAATAGGTTTTACGAATCTCTACACTAAATTTAGTTTTAGTGTAGTTTAGTTTTAGTGAGTGAACAACAGAATTGACGCCAATGTCTATTAAACTATTTTACTATATTTTACTATATTTTTTCGTTCAGCATAAATATACTTATTTTGTCAATAAATACTCGTATACTCGTACATCCATAGTAATATTATGATCCTTTTTTACGCAATAAAGAACAAGGGCGAAGTTTTATCTCATAAATCTTGCAGCGTCTTGAAATATCATTTCTACAGAACTTAAGTAATTATTTTTCTACGTTTTTTCAACAAAGCATGTAAGCTAGGCAAAGTCTGCTTAACAAATTTATTTAAGAAATCATTAAATTGTAACTTCATTTCCTTCCTACAATATTTTACTAGCTTTGTTGCCTGCCCAACGAGTGAAAAAATATATATAATACAATGGCGTTTCCGGTTCGGACGTCAAAATCGTCAACACAGAATACTTCTCACCTGGTTTTTTTCTCCAAAGGAGGTTGAATTACGCTTACTTCCCACCTGGTTTTTTAAACCAAAGGAGGTTGAATTACTGGCGTTAAACATTTTAAAAGTAAGCGTGATTCAACCTCCTTACGATGAACAGAATAATACTATAGACTATGCTATAGACAAAATGGTACGTCAATATAAAACCTATAAACAAAACATTATAGCAAAAAGAATACAATGCATTATAGTTTATGGAGGAAGTGTAAAGTCGGGTCCGCTGCGGCATGTTTTCGTATTAGCTAACACACTAACATGTTACTTACACGAAAAATGGGCGTGGCTTTGGTGTTAGCTAACAGGATAGCAAGCTAACACGTTATCCGTCGTGGATGGAAAACACCACCCACGTTCGCCTGTTTGTGTTTGTTTTGTGTTAGTATTCGTGCCGTCAACATCTCTGCTAGATATATGAAAATTATAACCTCCCTTTGTAGCATACAATACTTGTAATTGTATGTTATACAGAGACTGTGTAGCTTTTCTTGAGTCAGAATCAATTGAATTGGAATCAGAAAACTTAAGCTAATACGTCTTCTTCGTCAAAGCTTTTTTGAGAGAATCATATTTGCTAATAAAAACATATCGCTGTCAAGTCGCAATGGACGGGCTGTGGTTACGAACATGTTATATAACACGGTAAGCTAACAACATTTTGTTAGTGACATGTCGCAGTAGACCCGGCTTAAGGAATTGTTGTTAGGTTATGATATTTATATATAGATAGATAACTCTTTATTAAAACACAAAAATAAAAATCTTACAAATTAAAAATCAAAATTAATAATAAAGTGTCACAATGGGCGGTCTTATCGCTCAGAGCGATCTCTTCCATACAACCGTGCATGGAAAGGAATAACGGAGGTAATAGGGACGGTGGTTTCAACCAATAAATAAATACATAAACCATAAATAAGCACTTAAAAAATGTATATTATGTTTATTTACTTAATTGTTTTGCACAAAAATATTGTACAAGGAACGAATTAATGCTAAACAGCACTATCTACCAGTCGTACGGGTCGTGAAAATTAGTACATAGGGCGTGCGGCTTAAAGTATTGAACAATATATACAAAAAAAACAAAGGTTTGTGTAAATAAAGTATTCAGTGCAAGGAATTGTTGCAAAATATTTGTATTTATATTGGACAACTGTTTCCCTGCACAGTGAAACAGCAGCAACATATCTGAACATATTGTTTTGTAATCTCACTAGGCAGTAACCTATATATTTATATATATATATATATATATATATATATATATAGGCGATATATCACGCCTATGTACTTAATTGCCTTCCTCATTATGCAGATAAAATAATCAAAATCTCTATGACTTGTTTCAAAAGTCGTTAAGAGTAACATAACCTACAAAACTTTGAAGCTTAATAACAATTATTCCTGGCCTCTCCTATGAACAATTCTTATACATACAATCTCAGGAAATGATATTGAATTACAAGCGATATTTTTTGTCTACAGACGCTGTGAATTTTACTGACATAAAAATACGTCTGGGAGTTTGCCATTGTTCTTTGACTTCACAAATAGAATTACGAGTATTACAAACATTTATAGCATTAATATAGGAGCAAGACTCATTTAAAAGACCACCAAAAAGTTCATAATCTACCCAAGTACCCAGTTAACTGTAGGTGAGAGACGAAAATAGAAATAAAAAAAAAAAAATTATGAAAATAGGACGGTGCCTTTCCTAAGTCTCGTTTGCAATTCAAATTCGCAGTGCCATTAATTTTCTTACCAATTCCTCTTTTATTTTTGCTCTTGATTTTAATCTTAAATTCAGGCACAGATATTCATTGATGAAGGCAAGACCTTTTTAGTTTATTCTTGTTATTTTTTTAGCTTAAATTTTGTATATATCAGGAATATCTAAAAAAAAACATGAATGTAGGAGTCTGTGACAAAAAAAATATATTTGCTCTATATTTGTGTAGATTCTGGGTGCACCAATTAAATCTAATTGACAATATCTTTTAAAAGGAAATATTCAAATGCACTACGAATCTGATAGATAATGTTGTGTCACACAACGGAAGTTAAAATTTTGTGACACATAAACCAAACCACGCGAAAAACAACAAAATAGATGAAATTTCACAATTCATGTCAATACACGTTTTAGATATTAGAAATATGCTTATTATATAAAAATATATGCAGTGAAAACATTAAACATGATACTGCTGATTATAAAATGCAAGGAATAACGTTGAATCAGAGGATAAAACGTAATGAAGGGTTTTTACTTTAAAAAAATATGTTTTGTTTATAATTAAAAAGGATTGCATTAACTTACTTTCTTCGTCTACATAAAATGATTCTCATTTCAGCATCCTTTAATACCGCGGCATATTAACGGGTCTTAGCTTCTTTTTAGAAATAAGGAAGCATTTTAGCCCCACTTTTATCTATAGCTATCTTCTATCTATTCTTATAATAAAGCAGTAAGTACCAAAAAGTATGTAGAATGAAGATAATTAAAAAATGGTCTAGAGTGCTTAAAGCTACTGAACAAGAAAGTAACATTTTATTTTGTCAGGAATGAAACCTAGTTTTGGGTCTGGAATAAAACAGGTACATTTTTACCCAGAGAAATGACTACGAGGGCAATGCCGCAGCTAAGCTTGTCTTTTATATAGCCATAATATAGATAATGGATTGATACACCATATATCTGAGTTTACTCAATTCAACTTACTGCAGAAGCGAGTGTCCCATTTAAGCGCGGAAGATATATCGTTCCTGTAAAATCTTTTTATTTTTCTGCTTGCCTAAAGGAGCGTATACCGTAACAGCTTGTATTTATTTTGTGTAAAATTCAGGAGGACATATACCCGTGTAGGTATATGTAAGTAGATATATGTGTTCACGAGGAGGAAGTAACACTTGCTTTAATTTTCATTTGTGTAAGTTTATATATATATATATATAGAATGGTACACAGTTATTTTGATCCACAAAATGCGGAAATCCTGTAAGTGTGTAGTCATTAAATTACCTAAATCACAGAATAAGTACTACAATAATATGATACTACGCCAAACTTTGCCTTTTGTAATTTTCCAAACATATGAGACAAATTTAATAATAGACTAAACATACAATATACTACAACTATGTTCACTATTTATTCTATATCTACCTACTATACATATAATAAAGCAATTAGTAACAAATAGTATATACAAAGAAGATAATATAAAAAAATGTAGTGGCTTAAAATAAGCTACTGAACAAGTTTTATTTTTTAAGTCGTTTGTGTCAGTTTGTCTGTTCGCGCATCACGCAAAAACTACCAAACCGATTGCGCTGCAATTTTCACTGTTCGACAGCTTAGGTTTTGATTTAAAATCTGGTTTACTTTGTATCTCAACTCAATGAGTAGAAGTCATCGATAAAAAAAACTATTTAACTGCTGAATACATTTTGTTGGAAATTGGAATGTTGTACTTTAGAGGTACCTACTTTTGGTCCTTTTTAACAAAGCTAGTCTTAAAAATAAAAGTTAAGTTACAAACAGACGGATGTGATTGCAGACATGATGGTGGCCGGTGGCAACAAAAACTCAAACGATATTATGCTCTTTTACTTTTTTAAAGTGTCATGTTCTTGATGATCATTGAAGATTTTATAACTCAGTGCCATACTAGAAACTGTTATCCTTGCGGAAATACCATTTAATCGGTCTAACCAACTGAGTTTTTCGAATGTTTTACTAATTACAGGCTTTCGCCCGCGATTTTGTCTGCGTCGAATAGGTAAAATGAGATGAGCCTACATATCATATATTAACCTTGTCATAAAAGCAGCTTTTCAGTTTACTTAATTACTTCTATTTTACTTCTTTTTAATTCATCTACATCTCTAATACCCCACGGGAACTAGTAGGCGGGACGTTTTTAACCCCATTAATATAGGTACTGATCTACAGTGTACATACATAGATTGAAATAATAAACGAATTAGGTAGCAAACTATTTATTATTGTTAACTATTTGATAGCGATAACGTAACGTACTATGGTTTTACTATCTTCTTACTGTCGCAAAATAAAATCACTTTATTATACTGCCTTTTAACGTGATCTGTGAGACCCCACGAAGTGTTGCAGCAGAAATCGTAAAATGTTGTTTTAAAGCTCTAAAGCAACAAGGAGTTTTCTGCCTCACGATTCAAACAAGGCGTTTGCATGGAAATTAGGGTAAATTGTAACAACGCAAACATACGAATACGTTTCCGCGGCGCGAACGAACTCTCGGTTAATAGGGAGGGTTGCTAGAGGCCGCGTTCCATCCATCAGGAGGATTAGTGGGGGGTTCTGTCATCACTCGAACCTTGTGGGATTAAGAGACAGACAGCGACCTCCACTCTCCGTTCAATTATTCCGTTAAAAAATTGAGTGCTTCCCGCGTACCTAGACTCAAAGGCTTTCAGGCGATTTTTGTTTGAGGATTGCAAATCCTTGAAATAACAGAGTGCACCGACTTTCTGAATGCACTAAGTCCCAGTAGAGTAGGTACCTTTGTCCAGAATACTTATACTTATACATATGGTAATCTGAATAAGCTGAGTCGCAGGATAAATAATAGTACAAGTACAGAAGTTGCACTACTTTCATCTTGAAGAAAGCCGCCGATTTAATAGCCTACAAACGTAGGTACGTATTACGTAGGTATTCATAAACCGAGCGTGCATGCTAAATTGAACTTAATAGTCGTGCGTTAGAGTTGATATTACGATGTTCCGACGCCGATCGCTCGAGTGATAGGGTTGCCTGCATATAAAAATGAAGTACCGTACAATGTATTTTAACATCATTGAGTCATTCTCAAAAATATTGTACGTCATACAAATTAAACACAATAGAATAATCAAAATTTCTGTCACACAAAGTAATGTATGTCATCCAAAAGATTTAATTTAAGCATTCAAACTTACAATGTTTTTACCTAATTAATTTTATTCTATTTTCTAAGTTATTAAAATAATGCCAATGGTTCGATCGACTGCCACTACTACTAACACAGAGATTAATTTGCTCTATAATATCTTTTAAAAGGAAATATTCAAATGGACTACGAATCTGATACAAGTAGACATGACTAATGTGCGTACTCGTATAACTTAAATATAGATAATCTTGTGTCACACAACGGAAGTAAAATTTTGTGACACACAAACCAAACCACGCGAAAAATAACAAAATAGATAGAATTTCACAATTCATGCCAATACACGTTTTAGATATTAGAAATATGCCTATTATATTTAAAAAAATGCAGTGAAAACATTAAACTTACCTGAATTATTGCGTCACACAAGTATTACTTTTTAAAGTGACAAAACACTCTTCATCAGTCCGAAAGACAGAAAAGTAAGATTGCTGACGACTTGCTTTGATAAATTGGTAAACAGATCGAATGTTGCCAGATGTAAAAATGACACTGATGCGTTCACATACTTTTGGGAACACCTTTCACACAAGATAATGAAATCTGGAAACAACATTTTGACTTTAATTTTCTTAATATTTTGATAGATTTTTTAAAAACAAAAAGGCTTCTCGTAGCAGTGATCCTTTCACGCGGTTCTGGATTAAAACTTCTGTGTTTAGGTAAGTACGGAAACTAAATAATCTCATACAAACTAATACTATTTATTTCTTTTAAGTTTTATACGTTTTTTTTTTAGATTTTTTATATTTTTTACTTTTTTAGTTTCGTTAAAGTCAGCCTGAGAAAATAAAGTACCTACTTATTCCATTCTCTAAGAAAAAAGCCATACTGGAAACAGTTAACAGTCCATATCTTTTAAAATACTGAACGGTTTCTGATGAAACTATTCCCTAAGTTGAAAGATACTGAAACTATAACAAAAAGAATTACTGCATTCGGACTATAGTTTCCGAGAAATACGTTGACAAACATACATACATATATTCACGAAATTTTGAATATTTGTTTAGACACTGACTAACATACATTTATGAATATGACGTATTTTTAACAATATAACATACATCATTCACATAAACTTGAGAACCTACTTTATATTGAAGACGGTTAAAAATAAATTTAGTGGTCAAACGCCATATAAAAAAATAATGTAGGTATCTAGGTACAAACTAACGGACTCCAGTTGCAAAGTGCGGGCAAAACATATGTATATATAAATATATATACACCATCTATGCTATGTTACCATAAGTTTAGGCCAATAAGTGTGAAGTCTTTTATTGCCAGTGAATTAAATAAGTTTTTAAGACAAGAACAAAAAAAAACAAATTTTTATTTTAGGTCCCTCCAAACTTTGAAAGGGATATTTCGCTCTGAGCAAAATTTGAAGTTATGCTTTCATGTTTTAATTGTTTTTTTTAATATTTTAAATATAGTTTTGACGTCTCATAAAAGGTTCACAACTGGACTACCAACATTCCAAAAATCAACTGAATGCTATTGTTAGTTTGGTCAAAATTACTAACCAGTACCTTGCCTGAGGGTTATTCGGGTGTGCGTGAGAGTGCTCTACCTCGGGACCTCCGCTTATCACTACTTCTTGGGACACCCTATATATGTATTTCTATAACTGAACCTCTATATCTATATCAAAGAACTGTCTACAGAACGGATTAAAAAAATTATATAGTACATTATAATTTTTTAATCTGTTCTGTAGACAGTTCTTTGATAACTTTATAATTTTGGTGTGATAATGATTCATAAAGAACATTATTTTTTTCCTACTAAGGCAATACCTTCACACAACAATTGTTATTAATGTTACGTTTTGCCATTACTTTCGAAAGTTCAAACAAGCGTCTGCATGCAAGCGCGCGGCTGCCTCGCCTGATTTGTGCCTTCGGGGCGCAGCGCGCTGTAGGTCGCTCGCGTAAGTAGGTAGAGTGACGGATGTCTGGCAGGGTATTTTTCTAAGTTATGGTTAGGTAAGTATCACAAAACGTCCCGTTAATTTAAAATAGCTAAGAATAATGAAACTCTTGATTAATATCTATATTTTTATACATAAATTCACTTTTTTGAAACACTTTGTCATAACATTAAACTAATTTGACATAGATATATTCGAATGGTTACATCAACTTTCCACTATCGTGGAATTCAAATGATTCAGTACTTAGCCAAATATTTGAATATTTGGTCAAAATTAGGTATATTGTCTCGGGTCATTTCGTCCCATTTAATTACATAATATACCTATAAATTTCGAAAATTCTGTTAAACATGGGCTATGCACATTTTAATGAAAACTCTACTAAGATATCTTAATATTATCGACTACAATTTCAATCTCAAAAACCTAATATTGTAATATTAAAATCTTACATTATAGTAAAATACTTTATAATTATCATCCACTTGAAATAGCATAGCTTTGGCTCAATAAAACTTATTTATATTAAATAGTAAGTGTTTACACGTATATATACGGCTTAAATTCTATAAAGCGACACGGTATTAAAAATTAAACACTGATATTTGATACTTCATTTCGATTAAGCTTAGAAGAAATGCTGCTTTATTAATATTAAAGATCGTCTTGACAAAAAATATATTATTCTAAAGGTGAAACCATCCAACGCGAACATCTAATAAGACATAAGTTCAAACACTAAAACCCTACTATTACTACGGTCGGGTAAAAAAATAGCCTATATCACTCTGGCGATGAAGACGAATCGATTGACACCTCGCTTGTCAAAATCTGACCAATAGTAGGGGCGACGCTGTGGTGGAACACCCACATACATTATATTATATATATATATACACACATACATACATACATACATACATACATACATACATACATACATACATACATACATACATACACACAAACAACTAATGGCAACACAACTAATGACTTAATGCAACTATAGGCAACACACAGAATAGAAACACCCACACAGTTACATTCCTACCGTAGTGATTCATGTGCATCAAAAACAAAAATAGATAGACATACACAGACGTGCGAATGAGACTCACTGCTAAACAAGTGCTTCACAATCGCCACTCCGATTGTGACTAAGGCCAACAAAAAAAGGTAATTGTGTACGTTGCACCTGATTTCACGACTGAGGAGCTAATACCTAATCTTCCCACTTTTAATTAGATGGCTTTCACCCTTAAATTATAATTTTAATAGATATATTTACCATCGGCATGAAGGTATACCAGAAGTAAGTACATAGACATTTATTGATATCAGCTAACATTTATAATTGTAATTAAATATCTTAAATTATATGTTAAGCTTGAAGCAGCATTTCAAAATTTTATATTGATATATTTTCAACAGCAATACGCCAAATAACGGTGATCAAAAATTCAGTCGCATTTAAGTAATAACTACTAAACTAATGATAATGTTAATAACTTACACAAATTATTTACATCTGCTTAAATAATAAGAGAATCACAAATGCACCTTTTTAATTTATGAAAACATTCAACTCTATATACATTTTAAAATCATTGATAGCTCTTACGAGAGGAGGTCTCGTCCCAATTCCATTAGTTTATATAAAAACATCACACATCGGAAAAATATTGGTTAAAATAGTAACCAAATAATCTACATATGGGTATGTTTTGTTTTAACTCTCGTGCTTTTAAATGTTTGCATTAAATTATACTAAGAACTCAAAATTCAGAGCAATAGACACTACATTGAACTTGTGAATCTGTCTCATTATATATTTACGCTTTTAAAACCCTACCAGAAAACTCTTTTTTTTGACAAGACAATTGAATTTTAGTAAATTAAGTGTTAAGAAACAAATAGATCTTTGAGAAACAACATGGAATATATAATAATGTGTATATTTTATATATATATATTATGATAGATATAAATATTGTATTAATTTAAAAAACTTTAGAAAACATTGAATTTTTAAATAATTTGGCATTGGTATAAATAGGATTTTTCAAAGAAGGCACAACGGATTAAAATACCAAATAAATTGTTTGAAATATAATAAAATTGTTTCCTATAATTTTATTTAAATAAATATTGTCAAACCTAAAAATGCTTGCTTGATTATTAGGGATGCATTATAAATTATACTGGACGTATAACTGTACCTCAGTCACTACTGTAATGCATTTACTTTTTAAATTTTAAAAGTGTTAATATTACTGGCAGTGAATTGGGTATAATTATGTCAGAATGATATTAAATGTATGCTACAAGTACCTACAATAAACACACAAAAACCTGGATAATAAAGGAAAGTTTAATTTCTCCCAAAATAAAAGCAATGCACGTCTCACTCACATGTACTTAGTTGTTATATAATTGCCACAAAGGAAATACATTGGTCATACAATAGTTTCAGGTAAGATCACTGCCGTATCGTTTAGTTTTGTTTTGGTTTTTATTTTTTTTCTGAATGTAGAAAGAATAACAGCATATTTTTACATAGTTACTTACCTAGAAAGTAAAATATAATGATTACTAATATAAACCAAAGATGGTAACGAAATATTAAGTTATATTATTGCGACAAATATACTTTACGTAGAAACGAAACAACTAAACACTAATGATGCGAGACTCCCTTGAGAGGTGATTCAAACTCACTTTAAATTCGACTCAAAATTCTGGCTCAAATCGTTAAATAATTGACTCAATGAAATTAAATATCGGACGTTTTAGTTTTCTAGTACCCTTGCGAGGAAGAAAGACAAGAGGAGAAAGACGAAGCTATGGCCGAGGTGGTCAGCGCTGCCAGTGGCTCGTATGTCGCTTTCCAGCACGAAGGGCTCGTCGATGACATGGATTATTCCGTTGGTGCACTCGACGTCGGGCCTGAACACGTGGATCCAGTGGCCGTTCCATTCCACGTAGTAATCTGCGTAACAAATCCAATTTATAAACGGATGGTTTAGATCGATCGAGTAGGGACTTTAGTATTTGTGCTTGTTCGGCGTTTTTATGTTTCAGGTCGTGGGGTTTGTAAGGTATCTTACCGAGTAAGGTTCGTTATTTAATTTATAATTTTGTTTTTCAGTAATTTGTCAGAAAATGGGTGCCAAGCCATTATTTTTCAGCCTCTTTCATTTGTAAAACAAAACTTTATACACACAAAATGTAAATGAAAATGTAAATTAAGATACCGCACCAATAAATCAGAAATTTGAGTCCAATTACTGGATCGCTGCTCTCCTTAAAAAATCTGAGGCATTTCGCTTTGAAGGTAGATAACGGTGCAAATGAACCGGTAAACTAACTTTTATCGGATTCCTTGACACGTAGCCGCAAGGGATCCCTCGATGTTGGCAGGACGAAGGGGTGGGTCTCGTTGGCGAGCAGTTTCAGGTCAGATACCGTGTAAGCCCTGGCAGCTCTGATCACGTGACGCTCTAGAATCTGTTTGGTCTACAATAAAAGGACACAGTAATTAGTTTTTATTAAGTTTATTTGAAATAGATTTGTAATGTAACAAATGAGCTCAGAATCTTGTATTTCAGTTTAGCACGCTTCTCATACCAACATTTTCCTTATTATTTTTGGAGGTACATCAAAAGTTTTGAAGATAAACCATCAGGAATCGACAAAATTTCAAGAAAACAGCAAAGAAAATGGTTATGGAGTTTGTAAATATTTACGAGCTGACTTCGACGAGAGAGCGGAGAAGATTATTATTTTATATCGTATCGATTGGTTAAATAAAAAAGAAAGTATCTTCCTAGTTGTTTACCCAGTATGAAGTAAACTCAGTCCTTTGCCAAAGAGAAAATAATACTTACGAAATAGCCATAGTCTTCTCTGAAAAGTGCTTTGTAAGCTGACGGATGCTTAATCTGGAACTTCAACCAAGAGTGGTCGCGGGGCACGAAATAAGTGTATCGATGCTCCAAGTCATTCAGCTGTTGGTTGAACATCTGACGCTTGCCTAGGTTGTAGGTGATGCTAAAAGAAAAGTAAATAATTCAAATTGTTAGTATTATACTTAATATAAAGTCGTAAGGATTCATAAAACTTACTTGAGCATCGGATCAGTTTTCAGTTTTTCAAAGACTGTGGTGTAAGGTACGCCGAGAACTCGATCTATGATGTGAACGAAGCCGTTGGTTGCCGCAATATTTGGTAGGGTTACCGTAGCGTTCACTCCACCACCTTCAACCGTCAGGGTTTGATTTCCACCGCGAGTCAACACGTTGAAATAGAGGTACTTGCGAGGTGAAGCAGTTGGAGCTTGGTATATCTAAAATGGATAGTTTTGATAAAATAATATGATCTAACTAACACAACTGGTTAACAATATTTCAGTTCAACGTTTGATAACTGGTTCAACTAAGTTGTGCACCGATTTCAGCGCATAATAATTGATACGATAATTTTAAAGAAATGTAAGTCATTCTCAAGGAACTTCTGCTAAAACGTTATCAATATCAAATAGATTTTATGAATACTGTGAAACGTAAAACATTGTTAACCTTACAAAATAATATACTGACATTAAATTTATACTAAAAACATCTATATTAATCTAGATAGGCATGCACCACTGTTATTAAAACACGATATCAGACCTGTAGACTGTCAAATACGGTTACTTAACATTCCTAAAAATATTAATCTACTAACATTAATACTCGTAGCTACGAAGTCTGTATACGATACAGTCATGCATTACAATAGGGGCTCTTTCAAAACATTTGTTTAACGGTGACAGGAAAACATTCAATGACTATCAAGTAAAACACACGATTAGGAGAATCAGTATTAAATAAAATCAACTGTGAATTAATGAAATTTTATTCAACGTACAGTTCCAGGAAGCTATCCCGAGCAGCGTTGAAACCAGATAATGTATATGATCGAGTACACAAACATTCATTTTAATCTGATATTCAATATGAAATAAAATTGCGGTCGAACGCCATGTCACAAACACTATAATGAATGAATATTTCATATAACTTGATAATCGCCGTTATCGTTAATGCTTAATGGTTTTAAAATATTTACCTGATTCATATTGTTGTGGATTATAGCATCCATGGGTAGTCTTTCGCGGATTAAATGGAGATTAAGGATGTCCTTCAACTTTTGGTGGTTCCTGAGAAATAAAAATTTAATTTTGTTCAATTATTTTGAAGGTCGTCTTGGAGTAGTTATGTATTTTACAATAAAATTCAAATACTCTTTTAGCACCCAAACCCCTCACGCACATTGGCGGTCTTATATCTACAAAACGATCTCTTCCAGACAATTTTAGAACTTCCGTTCTAGGTTTAAATACCTTTACTAGACATACTAAAAAGCTCCTGTATTAATATTAAATAATTAAAATAAAATTATCAAAACCAATTATCAGTGGTAGTTAGAAAATAAATTATAAAAGGTGATTTTGATGTTGGTACTGGAGTAAATGAGATGAAACAAAATTAATTTAAACATTACTGTAGAATGTTTTGCACGCTGAATTCATTCCAGGCTTCGTTGGAAGGCGCGAAGAGTGTGATGTCCTTAGCCAAGGTCAGTTCGGTCAAGAACTGGTTATTGACTCCCAGATCCAGGATCACCTCGTAGAATTTGCAAAGAGGTCCGTCTTCCTTCTCCTGTTATAAAAAATAGCATTGTTACAATGCGGATTTTCATCAAGATGTAGCAACTGAAAAAAAATGTTCATACTGATTTTGTCCGCCAGATTTCATTTTCGCGAAAAGAGGTTTTCAAAAATTATTTGTATTTATGCAATGACTTATGCAGTTTTAATACGTTTGAAAAACTCTTAGCTGTAAGTGTAGCTAGCTGTCGTAAAGAAGCCGAAGAATCTCAAACTGAATATAACTGAAACCACATCTATTTAAGAGTACGAGTCTGTAAATTTCGTGAAATGTCTGCAAGTGTGCGAGCGGTACGTGACCTTTTTCAGATCCAGTTCGGGTGGGGTTTGAATAACTTACAAAATATTAACATAGAGCCAAGTCGCCGTGCTGCTAACTATTTAGTCAAATGTTAGGTACCGATGTGGCATTAATTTCGTACCGACATAATATTTGACGTATACTAGCTACCCTACCCCTCGCCACAGCATGTGTGACAGCTGGTGTATAGCATTTATAGGAACAAAGTGCACCGTCTATCTTGTGTATCCCAATACGAACGTACGTGTAGGCATGTATGGTTTTACCATGCTATTTTTGTATTATTTATATTTTCCGTAGAATCCGTAATTAAAAAGCTCAATAATGCCAAACTGTTCATAACGTCGCAATATTTCATGTTCACTGTAATTAATAATCTGCCATTAAAATCAGCAGCTTACTGTTTAGCGCCGATTCTCTGAAAAACCTTCATCAAAGGAACTTAATTACACCTTACCTTTGCACAAGATGTTAGTTAAAAGAAAAAAGGTTCATCAATTTCTAACTACGAGTATGGAAGGCTAAAGAAGAGGGAAGAAAATGCTAAGACTAATACCCGGTCAAAATCAAAGCCCTGTGTACAAGATTCCATTAGGAGATACAGCCTATTGATTTGGGCCGGGGCGTTAAGGAAACATGCAAGTTAAGGCAATACTTACAATACCCTAAAGTTGTCAAGGGCATGCAGGGTCCAACATCGCAGCAGGAGGACGCACAAATATATGAAAGACAGACAAAACTCTTTTAACTAACACTAGTTAATTA
Source organism: Alsophila aescularia (assembly GCA_946251855.1). Lineage (NCBI taxonomy): Eukaryota > Metazoa > Arthropoda > Insecta > Lepidoptera > Geometridae > Alsophila > Alsophila aescularia. The sequence goes on along the minus strand of OX276375.1, from coordinate 17,211,989 downwards.
TAAATATAATACATACTACATTCGTAGGTGTTGTATTTAGAGATGCTTTGGTTTTATTTAAAAGTTAATTATTTAAATATATTCGTGGAAAACAAAGCGTTTATTGTCAAATTATTATATTCATGCCCATTATCGCGGGTTGCAGAAGGTTTAAAATTACAGCAACACGAACGGAGGCGCACCACAGGGCACGTAAATATTTGTGACGTGCCTAAATAAATAAAAGTGTCAAAAACAACTTTGATACTATGGCATGGATATTATACAACTATTCTTTCTGCAAACGCATTTCTATTTCTGCAAATAAAGTTAAAAACAACTTTGATACTATGGCATGGATATTATACAACTATTCTTTCTGCAAACGCATTTCTATTTCTGCAAATAAAGTTAAAAACAACTTTGATACTATGGCATGGATATTATACAACTATTCTTTCTGCAAACGCATTTCTATTTCTGCAAATAAAGTTGAAAACATTACAAAAGTATGTAAATACATTTTACCACATATTTTTAATGGTAACGTGCTTCGATTTATTGCTGATACTAAGACAGAATTAATGAAGTAAAAGAACACTCACAGGGATAAAAATAATTCAAAAAGGTATAAATTAATGGCACACTTCATTTTACCTTCATTGCCTGGTTCCCATAAAAATGAAGCGAAAAGTCAACGGTATGTTGTAATATTAATTGTTCATCTGAGATCTAACTTAGTAAAAAGTATTATGTATTGTATATAAAGCTTTTGTATAGTAGAAGTTAGCACGGAAAAGAAAATTATTAGCACCTCGTTGCATGCTCTTATTTCATCAGCTCCCGATAAATATTTCATATTTCGATATTTGTTTCGCTGTTTCCACATCTACAAAGGTACGTAGGGATCTAATGATACATTTAGACCAAATTGTGTTGCTAACTTACAAAATGGAACCCTGGTGGGCTTATTATATTTTTGTGAATATCATAGACTTTGTATAATATTATTACGCAAATTATGATATTTTTAGGATTAGTAAATTGATAAATATGTCAATTTATTTGTCTACACTTTTATGGAGTTGATGAAAAAAGACCAGCGCGAAAATCCATCACCGAATTCCCTAACGTTACTGTCCAAGCGTACCTTCAAAAAGTCTATGACGGTAGTGTCGACAACCATTAAAGGTCTCTGTATGAGGTGCACAACTCCGTTCTTGACCGGGATGTTGGCGCGGACGATGTCTGCCAGCACAACTCCCCGGCTATGCTTTGCGTCACCAGCCACTGTGTTGGACTTCACGTATGCTGAAAGTGTTCGGGTTTTACAAGATATGTATTGGAATATCAGCAAAAAAAACGTCGTTAAACACCAGGAGAAATAGTGTCACCAACCTCTATTTAATCTGGTGTTAAATGACAATGTGTTCAAAGGTGGTTAGCAGCCTAGAAAGGGAAAACTTTTTTTTACAGGTAACAATGTAATAAATTATGTAACTTAAGGATATCTACATGGAAAATATGTAAATCTCAGAAGATATACAAGATTACAGGAAATTCAACCTAGATATACAAAGACGTTATTATTTGGGTAATTTGCGATGAATTTTACCGTGTAACCCACTATCCAAAAGTTAATTGTTTTCCAGTTATTTGACTTATATTAAAAATATATGTATTTTTGCTCTAATTTCTACTTTTTTGTTTATTTTCAGACTCTAGGGTACAAGTTTTTGCTAGTTTTACGTAGGGGATATGCCAGTTCTTAAAAATCCATACCAATATGTAAAAGTGAAACGTTGTCTGTCTGTTTGTTTGTTTGGGTAGCTTTCACGCGATAACGGCTGGTCGGATTTTTATGAAATTTAGAATGGAGACAGCTTCGTAAAACATAGGATACTTTTTATCTCGGAAAATTGAAAGTCGCGGAAAAACTGGAAAATGTTGATTACTCGCTGTAAAGAACGGTTGCCATCACAGAATGTCTGTGGTTGCCATGGAAACGAAACAACAAGTCTGTCAAAAAATATCAAAAGCATTGGTAATATAAGCTAGTTTTGCATTGGTTTTCAATATCCTAGAAGAAAATAGGATGCTTTTTTGCGATAAACAGTAGTCCGCGGAAAACCTAGTAAATAATAAAACTTGAAACAACAGGTATCAGTTTAAAGTGGCTGCTCGATCACTATTTGAAAATAGGTTTTTCACTTAGTGTTCCCAACTTTGAAGCACGTTAATTAAAATAAGTTCTATAGAAGTTATCTTGCAAACTATTTTAATGACTCTACTTCTTTTTACCTATCCAAAGAGGTACATCCACACACCCACATACATACACGCATACATAGACTGTTAAACTCATTACCCTTACCTTGCTTCGCCTTACTCGGGTAAAAAGGGTCAGGTGCGCATTTTTTGCAACCGAGAGATACATTGTCCATTTACCCAACTCTTTTTTCATTGTTTCGAGGTGGCAGGTAGTAAATAGCTAATGATTGGTGTCGAAGGTTTGTTGTTTTAAACTCGCACTTGGGCTCATTAAAATCATGTTTTTCTTAAAATTTTCAACATATCTAAAAGTTATTATAACTGTTTTTTTTTAAAGTTTTTCAAATAAATTTGCAGGATAACTTTCATAGAACTTTTTTAAATTAACGTGCTTCATAGTTGGGAACACTAAGTGAAAAAAACTACATTCAAATAGTTATCGAGCAGCCACTTTAAACTGATACCAGTTGTTTCAAGTTTTATTATTTATTTTATGAACTGGTATACCCCCTACGTAAAGCCAGCAAAAAATATGACCCAAGTCTGAAAATAACGAAAAAAGTTGAAATTAAACCAAAAAAATATGTTATATTAAAAAATATATTAAAAGTCAAATATCTGGAAAATGGTTTACTTTTGGATAGTGGGTTATAGGGTCAAATCTATCGGACATGACCCAAATAATAAGGTCCTTAAATACCTTGGTCGACTTTCCTTGTAACCCTGTATAGACAAATGTATGAAATTAAAAGTTATTGAATGAAATCAAAGCTAATGTGAGTTTTTTTTTAGCTTTAATGGCTGTTCTTATACTGGCTTGGACAAACCTGACAAGCTATTCAAACTCAACTCAACAAACCATTAGAGCATGTAAACAGTTAGAGGGTTTACTAATGAAATTAAGTTGGTAGGTGATTCGAGTTAATTAGGGACTTTTAGTCATGAAGTACTAGCAGTGTCACTTTTTCCTAGTGAGACTGGATTATGACAAATATTTTAGCTAGCTTTTGAAATACCTTCAGATTCATTATGAGTGCCTGAAAGACGAATTTTTTATTAAAAATATTTGAATCACAGCAGATAACTGATTATTTAATAACATATTTTCACGACTTTATTTATTTGAGAAAATATGGAACGGCAGGATCTAAAATTAACTTAGCTAAAAAATTTGATGCATTATTCAACGTTTTCTCCAATTAGATTTTTTAGTCCGTGGGTAGAAGGTATTTTCATGAAAAAAGGTTGAACTGCAAAATAGGTCTGATATTATTATTATATTAGTTTCAAATACACGGGAAAAAGAAAAATCACAGAGATTTGGTCACTGCGTATCTTAAGCTTTGGGTATACCTACGCGACCGCACCGCCACGTGACTTTGAAGCAAAATCAACTTCATGATATTCTTTTGCTTTTTCCTTCTGTCTTAATATTACTAAAGAAAAGAAGGTCATAATAGATCGATCGTCTAGGATTAGTTGTTCCTACTGCTTGTCGCTTATTCCACTATATGTTATGTTTACGAAGCGTAATGACAGAGGCCTAGTAGTCAAACACGGCTGTGGTTTAATTAATGGCCTGGCACAGAACTTCTGTTCTTATCGAAATAGTAAATCTATGGACGGTTCAATTTGGCCGTTGGATGTTACCGTATCAGATGGATTCACAGATTAGATAATTAGCACGTTCTGAGTTTATAGTTACACATTATACCTATGTATGTACAATTTTATGTATGTATATAACTAAAACACATTTAGGTATTATAATCCTCTTACATAGCCCCGAACATAACAATTATATTCATATAGCCATTATTAATTGTATTATGCCCGTTCTAATCCTTTTATTACTTTTAAGAGAGATGAGAATGGCAGACAGTTTGGTGCCTCTTGTGTTTTGACCATTTTTTGAAGATTTCCGAGAAGGATATAAATTTCATGAATTTTTATTATTAGTTTTATATTGTATCTAAAAACAATAAATTTGCAAAGTTTATTATTAAAGAAATACCTAATTTATCGTTATAGATTTCCTCAGAAAATAAACACAAAGTTCATTATCATTATCATTACAGCTGTTTTTTTATATATAGTGCTACGCTTCACTACCATCTTTATGTATAATAATATAATAATATATATTCGGGACATTTCCACACCAATTATCTAGCCCCAAACTAGGATACCCTGTGCTATGGGTATTAGATAACGGATAAACATACATAGATAAGATTATTAACATCCATGACTCAGAAACAAACATTTCTGCTCATCACACAAATTATTGCACCTTGCAGGATTTGAACCCGCGACCGTTCGATTTCGTACCTAGGATCTCTAGCCACGAGACCAACCGGTCGTCATGTATACAAAATTGGCTTGTATTGCGCTTTGGCACAACAAGTACTTGCTTATCACACTATCACACTAATCACACTATCACACTAATATCATAAATCAGAGAAGTGTAGCCACTGTCGCGAACAGGCCAATCAGACCTGAGAGTTTTAAAATGAATACTCTCTTATCGAGCGCAAAACTTCGTATATTCGATGCAGAACTCCACACATTAGAACTGTAAGTCCATACAAAACGTCATAAAATGCATAAAAACCGATTAGCGCCGTCTATTTTTAGAAGTGTGTGTGTGTATGTTTGTTACTCCTTCACGCTCAAACAGCAGAATGGATTTGAATTAAATTTGGTACCAGGCTAGCTTATATCCCGGATTAACACATATGTGACTTTTAATCATCATCATCATCATCATCCATCGTCATAATCCACGCGGGTGAGCCCGCGGGGCGCAGCTAGTAAATAAATGAATTTAGTGTACAAAGGTGGTGTAATAGGTCAGAAACCACCAGAACTAGTAGATACACAAAAAAACAATGGATCAAAACCTCAAAGCCAAAACATGCCTTATAACGGTAAATTTCAAGCGTGTGGTTATTATATATTGTTCTCGAGATTTAGTTTTAGTATCGGTGAATCTACTTACTGATTTCCTCACGTCCATTCATCGAGGTGCTGAATGAAATGATAACCTTCACATTGTCTCCGAAGGCCAGAGTCTCGAACTCCTTCACGTCTGGAGTAGCTTGAGTGAATAGAACGTGGTGAGGGATGACATGGCCGTCTATTACTTTCTCGTCTATGAGGTCTGACCTTGTCGTTGGCTGAAACAGAGTTAACTTATAAGTGTATGAATAGTATTACATTACGATACGTGAGACTAAGTAGTCCATTAGATTTGATAGAATTGCGCCTAAAAAACTAGGTAGGTTAATTAGGTTGAACATGAAAACTGTTTATAAATATTTGTCTGTTCGCAAACTATCTTGCAATCATAGAGTTAGAAATAATTAGACACGTAAAAGGAGCCGATTAACAATATACCGTGCAATTATAATTTCACGTCTAGTTAAATTATAATATCACGGCTTTGACTAGGCAACAAATTCAATGTTACGTTTTGGCCATTTCTCTAATTACTTCTGGGACAATGTCACCACTCTCATCTTCACCTAATTCACTTTCTGAGTAGTTCATATTAAAATCACAGTGTTATATCGTTATCCACGAACAACAAACTGGCCTAAGAAAATATTACAAACTGAAAACCAAATTCGTTTCGTCTGAAATTGCGTTGTCGCTTTTTCCATAGCATGAAACTGTTTTTAGGCGAAACGAAATTTCTGTGCTGTGAATTTCTAAGTGTCAAAGAACATTCAAAAGTTATTGTTTTGTTTGTATTGCATCTTTCGATCAATATAACATAAATATTGGTCGATGATTGCATCTATGAAATTAGTAGATTCATTTTCGTATGGTGTAATAATGGAATAATTAGGTCATGTAGAAGCGAACTTAAGTGCGGGCTTAGGTCACACTGTGCAATAAAATATAAATAGGAGCAAGCTTATCTTTACTCTAACACTAACAGCTCCTATTTGTTTTTTTTTTACATTCGTTTATGGACTGTTGTCTGTTTGTCGTATGAGGTAGTGCTGGCCTCTGATGTCAGAGTTTGTCAAGCCGCCGAGAGCGTCTGACATGGCTTAACGACTGCTATTAATCAACAACAGCCGGGACCGACAGCTTAACGGAGCGATGGAAAACTAAAATGGACTGGGATTTTAGAAGCAACCGAAAATATTTTTATTCGCTAGAGATAGGTAATTAAGAACAAATTGCTAACTGCCGACCTTTACTTATAGGATAATTGACCGTAAACGAGTATATCTTATGGATTCAGAATATATGTTTACCTTAATTCATTAACAATTAAAAACTATTGATTTTTAAAATTCAATAAATTATAAACAGTAACTTTTAGCCATTTGACTAAAAACACAGCGTAGTGTGCGTGACGTCACTTCTTACTAATTTGCTGTTATTTTGTTCCTATGTGGCTAGCGTCTTTGTACACCATAGCGAAACAGTGACGTCATACGATCGATATGAGAGTTGTGGTCGTTTTGACGCGATTCCACTTAACAAATCACAAAAGTGGAAAAATATCGTTTGATTTCTTCATATTTTTTTTTTTTTTTTTTGCTAAAATAGGCGCTTCTTAACCCTATTGATTTACTCACGCAAATTAGTCAAACAAGTACCCTAATTGTAAAATCCACTTATGAAGTATTCTCTGATTTTGTTGAAAAAGAAAAACAATAACCTCAGACGCACAACAGAAGTAGGTATTCCTTTTTTTTAACGTCTGACGTAAAAAGTGAGATGTTATAAGTTTAAAGCATTTTGTCTGTCTGTGGCATCATTGCTCCAAACAGATGAATCGATTTCAATTCGGATTTTATATTTATAAGCTATTAGCTTTGTTTTGAAGAAATCGGTGCAGCCGTTCCTAAGATATTCAGCTGTGATTATTCTTTGAGAAGAGATCACGAGCACTATTAGAAACTTTAAATTTGTACATAAATATTTAGTTTGTATGGCATTCTTTTTATCTGCATACATGAGGGTCTTACGAAGACCTGGAACGAGGGCATTTGTTGCACCAAGAAAGTCTGAAATAGTGTTTTGAACATTAAAGGACTGTTTAGTGCGGGTTTTTAAATTTTGACAAAAATTTATTAAGCAAATTGCATTTCATGCATTCATTTCATTCTAGCTAGCATTTTGTATGCATATGCCACAACACTAACTACCTCTCTCTGAGTATGCCACATTTCATGTAGGTATGAGAGAGAACACAAGTGGATTAGTTTACCTTAAAACCCTCATCCACAGGAATAAAGAAGGTGTGCCTGCCGTCCGCGTTGAAAACTTTGCTTTTCTGCAGCTGATTAACTTTCTGCCGGAACGACCTGCAATACAAATATCCCCATAAAGCATCCATTAAAATTCCTTTTCATATTAAAACCATCAAGAAAACCTCAATGGAGCAACTTTCTACTGAACTTATTTAATCTGAGCAGTGACTAAACTTTGTTTTTTTTTCTTAATAGTTGTGTATGGTATTTTGCGACTCTGGTGTTCTGCTTTTGAGGGGTAAAAGCAGAACACCAGAGTCGCAAAATACCAGACTAGCAGAACTCGAGTCGCAAAATACCAGACCAGCACCAATGTACTACCTGTCACCTTGACACCTGTTGCTTTGATAGCTGCTAGTCTGGTATTTCGCGACTGATGTTCTGCTCTGTAGGGGTATCGAACAAGGAACCCTTATAGTTTCGCCATGTCCATCTGTATGTCGCAGTGATTTTATTCAGACACTATTATCTCTACAAAGATGGAATTTGGCAAACGTATTAATATTTATCTGTTTTAAACAGAATCTCAAATACTTTGGCCACATTGCTCGTAAAAACTGTGACAACCTTGAAAAGCTTAACAGTGGTGGGGAAGGTCGAAGGAAAAAGACCACGTGGTCGATCACCCACTCGATGGACGGACCAAATAAAATCACCAACTGGTCTGCCTGATGCCATAAAAATAGCCGAGGGCAGGATGCCGTGGAAAAGTATGGTGCAAGGAGTAATACTTGAATATTCTGACTAGCTAGACACGACTTTCATTATTGAAAATTACGACTAAGAAGAAGAATAATATTTTAAGGTATTTAAAAAAAATATAATGGCTCCCATACGAAAAGTGAAGATGAAAATCCATTTGTTTTCACTCTTAATCGAGTAGGTTATCGATGTGGTATACATATTGGCTAAAATTAGTGACGTCACATGACGTTTATCATATGAATACTTTCTCGCTAGGTGTTCGTGCTTGTTTATATTTTAAACTAAAACACATAGATTTAGTATCAAATAAAACAAGACCGATATTTTTGTTAATCTCGACGTTTGGATCTACTAACATTGATCGTGTTTACAAGACTGAAGCATATATGATAATGCCTTCCTGTTTGGCACGGACTTATTCAACGAACTGAGTTTTTTAATGAGTTGTGCTACTGTCTATAATTTAGTTATTACTTGAGATGTATTCTCATTAAAATAAATTTATAGATGCTATCGACACAATTCCAATAGGAGCCAGAACAACAAACAGCATAAAATGAATGCGTTTTCATGTTTTAAGTGCGCTAAAAGTTTTTTCAACTGTACTGTACCTATCTTGATTCTGCAGGAGTTATGTTTTAATTTGCGACGAGAAAATTGTGCTCGCTATACATCGTAGCGAGAACAATACTGAAATAATTTATAAAGTTATGCACTGAAAATGAATATGAAAAAACTACAAAGCTGCTCCTTTGTTTTTTTTGGTAAGTTACTTGCTCGGTTTGGTAAGTTATTTGTTTACCAAAAGTTAATGCATACCAATATATAAAAGTGAAACGTTGTCTGTTTGTTTGTTTGGGGAGCTGTCACGTGATACGAACAATACGAACGGCTAGATGGATTTGATGAAATTTGAAATGGAGATAGCTTATATCCAGAAATAAAACATAGGAAAAAAACACGGGAAAATTGGAAATTATGATTTTGCCATGAAAACGAAATAATAACAAGTCTGTCAAAAAACCTCAGGAGCGTTGGTTTTTAACATCAAGAGGATATTAAAAACCAATGCAAAGGTGAAACATGAAGAGCGCAATACCTTTGCATTGGTTTTTAATATCCTAAGAGAACAATGGATGTTTTTTTCGTGATAAACTGTAATCGCATCGGACGAAGTGGCGGGTGAAAGCTAGTGTTTTATACAAATAAATTGTATATAAATTAAATCATGATGTTAGATGGGAAATAATTTGGTAGTGATAGGCCTCTTACGCAAGAGTCCTCCTGGGGAAGTTCCTCACCTTTCTCAGATACCGCCGAGCAGTACCTTCTGTGTTTCGGTTTGAAGAACAATATTTCCAACGAAATTATGGAGCAAGGAGACTTAAAAATCAATGTCTCAGAGTGCAGTGCAGTGACGCGCAAGATTTTACAATCTAAGTTCTGGGCATTGCAACTGTTATGGGCAGGCATGACGCTTACCATTAGAAAAGGCGGGCATAAAATAAGGCGGGATAGGTTCTCCAATGTTTGTCCTGCTCGTGCAGATGCAGTGTGAACGGGAGAGGTGATGCAGCTCGGGAGTCGATTTTTGATAAATTTTGTGCTTTTCTACCGATATATCAATATATAAACCTCAATTTAAAAAAAACGGTTATTTGTTTTGTTTAATAGGGTAGTCTATATAATTATTAAAATAAATTATTTAAAAAAAGTTGCTGTCGCTGAAAATAATGAGAACAGTGATGCAACAAGTTATTTTCATATGGTAGTTTGCGCTTTTTTCCCAATGATACCAAGTTATTGCTAAAAGTTCTGTTCGGTTATTTGTAGTTTAATTTTCTATCCACAGTATTTTTTGGTTCGCATAAAGTTGTTTCATTACGTCGTTCTCGACTGTTTGCTATTCGTCTTTATGAAGACTTAGAAGAAAAAAAAACTCTATGCTAGAGCAAAAATAAACTAAAGTACCTCAACCGATATTGACCAATGTTGAAGACGTCCGAATGTTCGAGAAATTGGTATGCATTAGGGTTGTAGACGGGCCCGGGCGAGCTCGACGAGCTTGTCCCGTGGGGTTGCAGCGGCTGGAGTACTTGGTCTATTACATGCAGGACCTGGAACAACACAAAGAAATAAAAAACAAAGAAAATACATTTGTTCAACACTCACAAAAACAACATACGATTAGGTACAATAATTAACGAATTAGAGGCTCACTGCACCCGGCTGCTGGGGCAGCCAAAACTCGGTACCAAAACCGGTTTATGCGCGCGCGGGTGCACGTACTGCATATTAGAAAAGGGTGAAAAAAATACAAATAAAAAAACGATAATAAAAGTGGTGTTGAAGTCAGTGGTGAAGAAACGTATTCGTACCTAGCACATACTCGTTTTTTAAGCTCCGTTCAATAATTTATTCTTAAACGATTAATAAAGCAGTAAGTAATAAAAAGTAGTACCTACAATGAAGATGGTAAAAAAATGGTACGAGAGACTGAAAATAACCTACTAAACGAGAATTTAACTGTTTTGAAAAGGTGTCTGCCTATTCTATATTGTTCACGCATCACGTAAAATCTAGTGAACTGATAGCGATGTGGCTTAACAGTTGGATAGCTTAGGGTTCGATTAAAATCTAGTGTACTTTGTATCCTAATTCGATAAGTAGAAGCCGACCAATCGATAAAACCGGCTTGACGGCTGAATGAAGATTGGTATTAAAATTTTCACTTTATCGGTATTTTTGATCCCACGGTTTTGGTTGTCCACGCGGGCAAAGCCACAAGCATAGCTAGTTATTAAAATACAAAATTCGATTAAGTATATATGGATTGGCTACGGAAATTCGTCTTACGAAATTTATAAGGGAACACACGACAGAACTACCCATATAAAAAATCTGAAATCCTGTAGATATGAGTGAAAATGCAGACAAAAACTTAGTGGATCATCTCCTGATGGATGCTGATTAAGCCCTCGACCATAAAGCGATCATTTTAAGAATGAAACAAGGAATAAAAGTTGTAAGCAAGACTCACGACGATGGTTTAAAAATATGTAAAACATGTAGGTACACTAAATGAAAAATGTAGCTAATATTAATTTGAGTTCGGGACATGGTTGTGGTCCACCTACTCAGTTAATCTTATTGGACCACGGGCACTTTTTCTTGCCTGTAGTCCACCTCATTTTACCAGGTTGGAGACGAGAGTTGAAACCACGTTAGGCAAACGTAACGTAAGACGCCCTATGGCAAAGAATATTGAAGTCCTGCGAAAAGCGGCTGGCAAAACTGGATGTAGAGAGCGAGCTCAGTGGAGTGCAATGAGGAGAGGCTTACGTCCAGCTGTGGAAAGTATAGAGTGATGGTACTGTTAATATGCTAAAAAACGGCCTCACCTGTCGCTTATTATTCCTGTTGACGGCCTGGTACGACCTGGAGATGTAGACCTTAGCGTTGTTCACATAGATGTCGTCATGCATCGCGTCGCGACGTCTCGTCACCCAGAGTGGCGGGTTGCCGTCTAGCTCAGATGATATCGCGTAGTCCAGGTTCGTTAATGTTGTAGCCAGATTTGCTGTAACCAACAAAATATTTGAGAATAATGAAATGTAAATTTAGATTTATAGAAAGCAAAAATTAAGGATGGTTAAAATTGTGAATATTCTGAAGACCAATTTTTCCTTCAACTATCTGTTGATACTTCCTGCTTTATTATAAGGTATTATAGATAAATGTAAATAACTGTAGCCACGATGAAGTAGCAGATAAATTAAACGATATCGATGTTGATCTTTGATTTCGATTCATTGAAGTTGAAACCGTACGGAAAACTTGAAACAACTTTTAATATTACAAAAACTTCACTGTTGGGAAATGTTAGTAACCAAACATACTCGTAGAGAGCTTTTGAGAGATGCCGTCAATACATTTAGGCGAAGTTTCGTCGGAAGTTCAATAGCTTTGATACGGTGACACATAGTAATTTTAGTCTGGATTGCGGAGCAACTTTGCCTTGTGTTTGTCCGCGTCGGTGCAGTTACAGTCGATGGTAGTTCTAGCTTTGCGAGCTTGCAAATAGCAAACGAAGTTGTATTGATTGATGTTAAATCTTCGGAGGGTTTATGAGGAGGATTCACTTCGAGGATATTTAAAGTGACCAGCAAACGCAAACCAATATATCCAATATCAGCCATATTATGGTACCCCGTCTTGCATAAAGCCGGCCACATGAGATGTACCAACATGTAACATGTGTACCTACTGCGGTTGTGAGTCGGTTTCGAAAAGTAAATTTGCTAAAAGTGAGAGTTCTACACGTAAAATGCAGAAAACAATTCTTCTATTCATAACTACGAGTATAAAACAGTGCTGTGACATACTGACTGACAAAACAAAAGACAGATCAAAATCACTTAGAAATTCCATACATATTTATTGTTTTGAGAGTGGCTTAAATATAAATATTTTTAAATAACAAAATACAAAATTTTGGTGCAAGTCGCATGTACAAATTAGCTTTGATATTATGGTGATTGCATTGCAACTTCAGGCTTTAATCTCGGCACAACTTCGCTAAGTGTTTATCTGTTAATCCCTCGGTACGGCGTAGTTCGACAAGTGTCGTGTCGCAACTTTGTGAACAAACACTGCAAACATGCTCAAATTATTTTAAGGCTTCAACAGAAAATAAATATTTATATGGAATCAATACACCTGCATTTCCTACTATATCTACGGATGTTTGCCCATTTCATCGCTAGCTAGTGACGATTGATACGTGTCGCTCCGCAAAGGTGGCCCGTATTCTATGGTTGTCTGTCCATGAAACCCCTATTTCACACCCCTAAAAATCGGAAGCATCGGTTTATTTCCCTTTACACAAATATGCACGACATGATTTTGCTACGAAACTTTTTACCCCAAAATTCAGCGTTTTCACAAACGTTTTGCCCGATTTGAGAAAACTTTTGGCGCGTACAATAACATACACATCGCAACTTGTTCTTTGAATAATAGACCTAGAAAACTTCCCCAGTATTTAAGGTGAAAACCCACTAAAGCCGTTAAATAAATTTTAATTGATAAAACATTTATTTTATTTCTAATATCACACTTACAATATTGGAATATACCCATTACTATTTGACACATCTTGGTCCCTGGTGGATTTTACCCCATCTCTGTAGGCAACGCAGTTTGACAGCTGTCGTAAGTTCGTAAGCTTGCAAATTGGAAACATCCTTCTGATTGGTGCCAAGGGTATTTGGTGAACCTAAACGCAAGCAAGTCTCAAAAATATTCATACCTACTTATAGACTCAAAACAACAATGTTTGTATCACGTCCTATTTAACAAAACACACATAGCACGTAAATTTCTACTTGACGAAATTACTGGCTCGTATTTTTAAAACATTTATGGTTGAGTGTAAGGCTGGCATTACATTTGACAAACAAAGTATATCTTACCAATATGGTAAAGCACTAAGTTGTCGTCCATTTCACCGTTGTACCGCTGGAAGGCCTGGTTTGTGGGCGCAAACAGCGTCATTTGCCTGTAGTGGAGACTTGTGTTGGCCACAACGTTCCGCTCTAGTAACGCCAGGAACTGAGGACAAAAGATGAATTGGTTAAACAATACGAACAAAGAAACAGAGTACTGGAGGTCGAGGGACACATATGTGTTGGCGCGGCGTTTATGGAAATTCTTGCTTGCTTATCGTTTGAGGTAGTGTCAGAGTTTGTGAAGCTTCCGGAGGGCCTCTGATATGGCTTAACGAATGCTATAAATCAATAACAGCCTGCAACTGCAACGTGCCATCCGAGGCACGGAGCGATGGATAACCACACACAACATAGAAAAGCCATTGGTCCGGAGCCCAGGACCGAACCCAGTATCGTTCGGACTTTAACTTGCACAAGTATACCGCTACGCTACCACACACACTTTATGGAAATGCTTTTAATATTCCGAATCCCAATAGGTACCTAATTCTGAGGTAGGGTTTACCACAGTTGATTCCGTTTGTTGATTGTGTAAATGCTGCCCCGATTTTAGTTCTGTGATACGAGAAGCTTTATCTAATGCATTACGCAGTATTTTAAACATTACTTCCAACCACTACTCATAATACTGTAGGGACTCATTTATGCAGTGAGGAATAGGTTCTTAAAAAATGTAGTTAATATTACTAAATAATATTGTTACGCCGTTCGATACCTCCAACGCCATCTAACGTATATTTACTTTTACACGGAAACTTGTAGCTGCTCCATACTAGATGGCGCCACTGGTATGAGTTTGTGGAATGTTCAGGTACTGGCTACTGTATGAGGCAATGTGCGAATACCTACAAGTACTTTCCAGAAAGCACGGGATGTGTGCGTCTGCGTATAAATACGGCTCGCGTCGGCTGCCTGAGTCAGTCTTGTTATGGCTACGATATGAGTGCGATTGAAGTTATCCAAAGCGAATACACAGTGCTATAGTTCAGTTCAGTGATAAGTGATTAGTGTACAGTAGAGCACAACAGTGTTTTAGTGTTATTTGTTGGTTTAGTTTTTTGGTGGTTTTTGTGAATAACAAAATAAATTTTATCCGAATCACTAATTTTAATTTTATCACTTTCACTTACTTACTTTTTTTTTTACTTTGGTTGTTATGTGTCTATATGTATTCTATATTGTAGTGGTGTTAAGAGATAATCAGTTGATAAACTCAAACATTTTAAAATATACGTCTATTACCTACATAACAAGGCACATCCCAAGTAGCAAAATAAAGTCGTCTATGCAAGTGGATACGACTTTTAGTTTAATAACAATTATTTAAGGGTATTTCATCGGCGTTGCGTTTTATAGAAGTGTTTTATCGGCATTCTAGTCATTTAAAGGATAAGTTGTATATTTAGGCCATGTAAACGTTTATACAACTTCATTACACGATAATATTATAGTGATTTAGATTGCAACATATATAGGACAAGTTTACTTGACGTTTTAGTCGTAATGGCGATCAATTATTATTAAACGATTATTATTTGACATTCAAGTCATATCATTAAAAGTTATATGGTAGTGATCTATAAAATGGTAATTATAATGGTTTTAGTTTAAACTTCTATTTAATATGCTATAAGACTTTTTAGTCAAGTGAAACACTTTGTTTGACTAACAGTTCCTACGTCGACTATTTTAAAATCATTAAGCCTTTTTCGAGACTGTTATACAACAATAGGTTATGTAAAAGATTTTGACACTATTACCATACAACATTTTTTAAGAGTTTTATTTACGACAATTAAATAAGTTCAAGCACTGAATTACACCTTTATGTAACTTTCATATTAATTAATGGTTTCTTTGAGGTTATTATGTATACTTTTATAAAATATTCTCTTTAAATAGCATAACACATATCATTCTTGACGGGTTGTTCAAATAAATTTTAATCCTTCCGGCCCATTGTTTAAAAGTTTCATCGTTAAGAACAATTAAATTACGCGATATCGCATAAACCGGGCTTATAGGATATGATTTATAGATACATTATATTGCTATAAAGGTCTCCGTCATTACCTTAGGTCGCGTAAAGGATCATAAATTATTTTTAAATTAATTAATTTATCTATTCACTGAATTTCAAGGGCGCATTTATAATTTCATCGTATTTCTTAATAACAATAATCTGCATTTTGGTAAAATAGACCTTCTACAAGGATATAACTGTGCGGGAAATTTTAACTTGTTATTATATGTTTGTCTAAATATCCATTTTACTACAGTACCTACTACCAGTAAAACGTAGAAAGGTTTTCGTTTGACAAGTATTTTTTTATTTATTTTTTTATTACGGATGAGGCAATCGTTTGACCACGATCTCACCTATGGAAAGCGATGATGTGGTCGAAGGTGTAGCACGCTTGCCTAGTAGATACCTATTCACTCTTGACTTGAACACACCTGGGTTATAATTTACCGGTAACACTGACGAGGGCAGGGCATTTCACTCCTTTGCAGTTCTTATAATAAATGAAGAAGCGTCTTGAGCGAGGTATTTCAACCATAAAAAGGTGGCACTTTGCTGATCGTCTAGTCGTATGGTGATGAAAAGGTGATGGGGGAATCAGGTTGTGCAGTTCTTGTGCACACTCTCCATAGTGCAATCTGTAGAATACCGCCAGGCTTGCTACCTCACGTCGATGCGCCAGACTTTGAAGCTTACTCTTTACCAGAGTGTCATCCCCAAAGAGCCTGATAGCACGTCTCTCAATTGAATCCAAAGACTCGAGCTGATACTTGGCAAATCGTCCCAGAGGTGGCAGCAGTACTCCATACAAGATCGGACCTGTGCTTGATAAAGATTCAAAAGCTGTCCCGGTGTGAAGTACCGCCTAACATTAGACAAAATACCAAGTTTTTTTGCAGCTACCTTGGGTTTGGATTCAATATAAGACCCAAAATTCAGGTTTGATGTGAGTTCGACACCCAAAAGCTCCAGATGGTCGCCTATTGGTATTGTTACACTTTGGAAAGACGGAGATCGGTTTAGAGGACTCTTTTTAGTAGAAACCAAACACGCCTGCGTTTTAGTAGCATTAAACTTAACCAGGTTTGCATCGCCCCAATCGGACACCGCTTCTAAGGCTAAATTTAAACTGTCTACCATAGCCTCTCTCTGAAACTAGATAGCGTCACAGCTGGCTTGAGCATTGGAAGTGTATCTCTCAACTACAGTACTGTCATCAGCATGCCCAAAGGTACCGGGCTTCAGAAGGTCATTAATGTGCAGTAAAAACAGTGTAGCCAAGAGAACCGATCCCTGAGGTACACCGGCATTGATAGCCATTTGATCAGACGAGCAGCCCTCTAAGACTCGAATAGATCGTTCCCTCAAGAAATCAACTATCCAATTGCATAAGCCAACAGGTAAACCATATGAGGGAAGCTTGTTTAAAAGGCCATCGTGCCAGACCCGATCCTCGATGCCTTCGATATGTCAAGGGAGACGGCAAGCCCCTCACCATGCATCTCTATGGCTTCGCTCAGTACGTGAGAGGCATACGCGTGAAGATCCCCAGTAGACCGGTTTCGGCGAAATCCGTATTGCCGGTCACTGAGAAGATCATTGTTTTCAAGGTATGCCAAGAGCCTAATGTTTATGACACGCTCCATACACTTACAGAGTAAGGAGGTTATCGAGATGGGACGATAATTGGCTGGATAAGCACGACTACCCTTTTTTGGTAAATGACTTTTTAATAATATATGTGACAAATATTCGATGATTTTACGACACTCGTGGTTAAATAATGATGCCAAAGAACAAATACTTTACAATTACATGTTTGTTGCTTAATGGTGTCTTAGAAACTATTATACTACATTTAATGGTCTTAATTTTTGTTATTGATTAATAGCAGTCGTTAAGCCATGTCAGAGGCCTTCAATGTACACAATTGGACCTGTTACAGTTCTTTTATAAGTATATAGATAAATGTCTTTATTATACATCAGTGCCTTCAAATAAAACAAATAATAATGTCTATTAGTTTTTTTAATAATCATCCCCCAGGATCAAAAGAGTAGCAGTGGTGATCATCCACAGTTTTTAAAAAGGCCCGGCTCCGTACCAATGACTTTTTTAAGTTATGTATCGGTCCGTGCTTCAAAAGGCATGTTAATAAGCCATCTCAGAGGCCCTCGGGCGGCCTGACAAACTCTGATACCAGATGCCAGCACTACCTCATACGACAAACAAACAACAAACATGGTCTTGATCACAGTTATGCGACTTTAATAAATAATGAACTTGGTACAGTAAACAACTGTTATAAAATCAGTATCAGACTTTTAAGTTGTATAAATTGGGTTATTTTCTTCGGAAATGTGACGTCTATAACTCTTTTATTCAACTTTTTGATGTTGGAATCAAAAAGTTGTATTGATCATTATACGACTTTTTTTTGCTACTTGGGACGGAAATAATCGGCATCATGGTTGATATTCCACCTATCCGCACAAATATATTCCAGATCACATTTTATAGTTCGAACCGCGAGAAATGGAACATCCCACCAGCGTCTTCGTTTCAAGATAAACTACAGGGAATCTTCGAATAGTTACATCCACGTCTTTACTTATCACTGCAGTTACATTTTGGCCAATTACGCAAGAAAAAAAACACGAGGTCTCTATTTAAAGATTCAATATAAATTATAAAATTATTAGTACACATAAATCAGTGAGCGGAGCCTGCAAATAAAATTAGAAATAATTTCGAACTCAAAACCCCTAGAGTATAAGCAGATCAAAGGAGATCACGAAAATATACGTACGAGCATGATTGAATAGGCCCCTAAAGGAAATCAAATCAAAAAGAACTGTCTGTATATACACTGTGGCTGTAAATAAAATATCGCTTCACTGCGAGCGAATCGCAAGCCATAGATATGAAAGTGAAACATGTAAGTTGTCGAAGAAAACTCTCAAATGAATAGAAATCACCTTCTAAAGTTCTCTTGTTGTGAACAATAGGTACCTGAGAGCCGATGTTTACCTCCTATACACCTGTAGGTACGCGTGGTACCTCGATGGCCTTTATCGAATAACAGCGGCATTGTTCTCAAGTTTGGCACGATCTTCAATAGATTTAATGCCAATAATATTGTCTGTACGCATTAATTATCCTTAATAAATAACCAATATAGGTAGTTCGTAATAGAGAGCCAGTCCAATAAATCTATTGGTTTTAGTTAGCTTTTTAGAGCGATGGTAGCCTAACGGTTCTATAGTGCAACTTAGAATCCAACGATTCCGGGTTCAATCCTAGGCTCCGCACCAATGATTTTTCTAAGTCATGTGCGGTAATCCATCGCTCCGTGCTTCAAAGGCCCTCGGGCGGCTTGACAAATTCTGACATCAGAGGCCAGCACTACCTCATACGACAAACAAACAAACAGTTAGCTTTTGTGTATCCCAACTTCCGCAATAACTAGCGAAACATTTAATCAACTCCGCACATCGTAAAAGGATCAACTTAACGACTACGATCTGAAAATTTCACAATTGGCATTTATTTCGGATGCAATAAAATAAAATGAGCAGCAATTAATAATACTACGGAACGCATAAATCGCATGCAAATGAATTCCGTATAATGATACAATGTCAAAGAGAATTTGGTAGTTGAGCTGACGGACGTGAGAGTAGGTGTGTTTTTTTTTTCAGAGCTGTTACAAAATCCAATAACTGAACTTGAAACATATAGTCCGTTTATTTTTTCCTTGCTTTTCGAAGCCACTGCTTATAAAGCAATAAGAACGAAAAAGTCAGTAAAAGAAGATAATTTAAAAAAAATGGTCTAGGTTACTTTAAATAAGCTACTGAACAAGAACATAACATTTGAATAAATCGTGTCTGTCTGTTTGTATATGTATGTTTGTTTGTTCGAGCATCAGATACAAACTACTGGACCGATTGCAATGCGGTTTATTGTTGGATAGCTTATGGTTTGACTTAAAAACTGGTGGTATTTGGTATCTCAATCCGATGATTGGAAGCCGAGCAATCGATAATAACTTTTTGACGGCTCAATGAATTTTGATCAAATGTTGGTCTCGTATATTGGTATATTGGTCTTGGAAAAGTATAAAGAGTAAGTTTTACCTAGAGAAATGACCACGCGCGAGAAGCTGCGGGTACAGCTAGTATGTAAATAAATTGGCATGGGACTTCTGTGGCTGAACTTATAATTAATGCTTTTCAGAAAATATCTACAGTATCGCATTTTCGCCATAATGACAGTTTTACTAACAAATTAGCATCTTCTATTGGAAATATATTTAAATGTTACATTTTTTTCCCGACTGAGGAGGGTTATGTGTTTGGGTTGTATGTATTTTTGTTTGATTGTATGTTTGATTGTTTGTATGTTTCTTAGGCGCATCCTTTAGCCTAATCGGCTTGATAGATTTTGATAAATAAAGCATCATTGGATTCGTCTTAGTCACGAGAGTGCTATAGGATATATGAAGTATCAAGAAAACTAATATGGCGGCTTACAGCTGCCATATTGTATTCCCGACTGAACAAAAAAATTACCAAAACCTATCGATAGAGGTAAAAAAATAAAGGTCTAAGACCATTCCAATATTTTTATTCAATAGTTTGGTTCGCTGTGGGGTTTTTTGTTATTTTTATAATAATTTTTACTTGTTTTATCAAAGAAATGCATAATAAATCTTGTGTAGGTACTATTTTTCACAGAAATAGCCGCAGTTTTTGTGTATAGAAATATAGAAAATAGGCCAATAACCAATACTCCGAAGTTAGGTCGAACGTTATCAAACTACCGAAGCAAGAGAAAAAGCAATAAAAGTCTGCAACTTGTTTGTAAGGAAAGGGTTTAAGAACATTTTGTAACATTCCCTTATCGGACCCTGGAGGAAAGGATGTGAGCACAGCTCTATTTTTGGATGACAAGTAGGCAGGTATGTACAGTTTCATACGAGACAATTGCCGTAATTCGGCAGGAAGTAAGTCATTGTGAGTTTACGTGTCACTTGGTCCTTGACCTTTCATCAGACAGTTCTTTGGAGACCGAAGTCGTAAATCAAATTGCCTATGATACTACTAAAGACGAATCGATTGATACCTCGCTTGTCAAAATAGGACCAATAGGGGTGATTCGTATGGTGGATCATCCACATATATACACATATATCCACATATATACATACGTCCACACATATTATCCTACCCTTGCTTCGCCGTAGTAAAAAAAGTAAAAAAAATAATTGTTTGTTTACCTTTCGACGCAATATACCAAAAACGCAAAATCCCAAGGACGTAAAATGGTACGCTTTATGCCAAATTCTCATTATACCAAATACGCAAAATACCAAATACGAAAAACACCAAAACGCTTTTACGCAAAACGCCAAAAACGTTTAATCTTGAAATCTTTTGTCACTGTCTATACTCAAATAATATTTTTGATAAAAATAGAAGCAAAACCACAGAATACCTAAGCAAAATTAATGTCGGCCGAATCACTGAATTAAAAACAATACATATATATTTTATTTTCAGTGATTAGACAGATTCGGGCGAAACCATTTCGGTCGAAACGCGAATGACTCAGATTTTAAGCTAACACACTTTATAGTTGATAGATTCAGGCGTTACTTTGCGGAAATCCATATTTAAAATAAACAAAATAAAAAATATGTAGCTTACTTCCGCCAAAATTGTTAGTCAGACAAATGATAAATGGTAAATATAAACAAAAGTAAAACCCCAAGCTAAAACAAACCCTACGCAAATTGAACTGTTGTAAAATATAAATGAAATGAAAGCTCAGGCCTGGAAGACAGAATAAAAAAAAAAAAAAAAAAAAAAAAAACGACTACAATATAATACACAATTTAAAACCCCACGCTAAACAAACCCTACTCAAATAGAAGTAACGTAACACTGATATATTTATATACATATATTATAAAAACGCAATAAAAAACATATACCTCAATCCAAATACCAAACGTCTGACATCAATACGACACCTGTTTCGCCTCTGCACGAGGCATCTTCGGGTGATGTTGACTCTTCGAGTGCTGGACTGAGAGAGAACACACCTTTTTTTTTACACACTTTTTTAATACTCTGCAGCTGCTATTGTTCATATATTACTACAAATTAACTAATAAAAACGGCCAAGTGCGAGTCGGACTCGTGCACCAAGGGTTCCATACAAACTTAACTTTGCCATTGGAAAACATCGACGTAGGTCGCGTTCAGTTTACCAACTGTAGTTTTATGTGATGTAACTACAAATTGACGGATTTTGGATTACTCCATTTACTTGTGCTTTAGGACATCGCTTCTTGCCAAATTTCATGATTCTAGGTCAACGGAAAGTACATAAATATGGCGCATATTTTACCACTCTCAAGGGAAATGATTCCCTTGAGAGTGGCAAAATATGCGCTATCCATATTTTGCCACTCCATATTTGGCCGTATCTTTTGATTGTGTTGACTTTGAAGTTTTATTTTTCATAGCTTCGAGGGATTGCAGACTTGTGTATTTGATATTAATATCAACTGACAAAAAGGTTTTTGACAGACAGACAGACAGACGAACAACAAAATGATCTTATAAGGGTTCCTTGTTTCCTTTTGAGGTACGAAACCCTAAAAAGTAGTAAAATATACTAACGATGACATTTAAATGGTCTACATTTAATAAAACTTCTATACATCCGCCCATAAAATACTAAAAACTGCCTAATTCAATTGAATCAATAATGACCCAAACAATTTCCTGCCATTTGGCAGTCTCTAGTTTTATTTTGTCATAAAAATGAGCTAACGACCGTATCGAAGACAACTGAAACTACTTTGGAAGCTGTTTGTCCACTACAAATCTCGTTATAACTTATGTAGTGTACCCATTTTTACCCGTGGAAAGTTATATAAGAAAAACATACCAAGTGTAATTTTGACAAGCATAAACGCACCTAGGCACGTACCGCACGTAGTGGATCCACCTGCGCATTGAATATTTTCAGGATATTACGATTATTACCTGTTGTTAGAATTTATTTTGGAAAATAACGAAAATGTTTTTCGACGTACTCGTAGGTACAAAATGAGCACTATGTACTACATTATTTTTGAGATACTAAAGATCGCTTACGTTTCCACAAGACAGTAGCGTTTTAATTCATCGATCCGTATTATTCATAACTCTGACGCCCCCTGAACTTCTAGACTACATTCGCAGTTTAGCTGGCTGGGAGATAATAGTACAAGTCCAAAATAATGTACGACCTTATTAAATTCATGCTCCACCTTAGCGCTGGGTTCAACAATGCTTTTGGAATACGCAACCCGGATCGATTTTGTACGGTTGATAATATACGGCCAGTATTACACAGCAATAATCCATCCATCCATGTACAGACTTCCAATTACTGGATGCGAAATATCAGCCCATGACAATTTTGTACGACCAATATTGCACGGCCAATAATTCGGGGCCAACCATAGATAAAGATAGAATTACTCCTTGATGCCTCGTTTGTGTAGGTGAGTGTCAAGAAAGGAAAAAATTGACACAGAACCGAATCGGCCAACCCCGACTCCACATTGTCTTGTCTGCGCTACACTAGGTTATTTTTAGAAAGCCGGAGGTGCAGAGGGGGGCAGCCCCCATCCACTGTAACAAAGTGCAGGTACCAGGGTGAGCTGGAGCGGCGGAGGCGACCAAAAAGCCGAAGCAGCGAGGCTTAGCCTTAGTTTGTGATGTACACGTATTATTGGCTGTACATTATCACCCGTGCCAACAGTGTCCGACTCGTATTGCACAGACAATAATAATTTGGCTTCGTTTTCCTGGCTGCTTATAATTATCGCCTGTACAAAATCAGCTCGTGTTAACAACCACCACCATGTATTGCACACCCCGTATTGTATACCCTGATAATACGAGGCCAGTCCAAGGAATATTAGTCGCGAATAATTGGCCGTACAACATAGGGACTCAGCTAGCTAATGCTGTAACCTCGATGTTTTACTAAAACAGCCCGTCTTAGGGCAGAATGGTTGAAACATTACTCCAAAAGAGACTGGAAACCAAATTTTAATCAGATACTACACGTGTCTTCATTATCAGCCGTTATTTTGTTACTAAATATGATTATGAGTCAGGGTTATTTTTAGAGAGACTTTATATACTACCATATTATTTCTTCTGTGATACTACTCCAAACCTAATTAGGATAAAAAACTGATATATTTGGAGATATGATATAGGTTCTGTTGCTAAAAGCATAGAATAAATAATAGTACTTCAACATCAGCCCGTATAAGTCAACTGCTGGACGTACAGTAGGCCTCTCCTTTTGAATTCCAATGAGCCCAATCGTCGGCTTTCCTCATACAGTCGCTGCCAGAGGCCTTTCGAAATTTTTTTTACTTTCCTATTCTGCAATATTTTCAGTAGGTACTTACCCAAAGATTAATTTTTTAGTATCTGTGAAAGGTCACGAAGCCGTTGAAATAATTTTAGGAGGCGACGCAAAGTAAATGGAAGTGTCCGGATGTCCGGATGTAAGTGACATGCGGGTACCGCGGTAATGCGGGATAGACCGAACTAATGGACGCTGCTCGCGCTTAAACATGGCCAAATCTGATGAGCTTGTGGAAATTTACAGTTTTTATGGTTTCTGTTAACAGTGCGAGAATCAGAAAAGGGTATTCAGGAAATGGGCACTTTCCTGTGTAAGTATGAACATCTCTGATCACCAAGCCGCCTTCCAAACAAAACCTTCCAATCGGAGGGCCATGGTCAGTATTGAAGTTTTTCGGGCTTGTTGCTGATGATGATGATGATGATAAGTTTACTAGATTTTTGCTTACTTTTCAAAAATAGGGGCATAGCCGTATCATGCAAACAGTTTTGCTTCGCGCCAATGACATTCCTAAGTAATGTCACAGAATAAATAATAGTGGTTCTACCTAATACGAATCTTATTGGTACATACTCGTAATAAACAGTAGTACTATACGTACAAGTATCAGTAAAATTTAAAGAAAATTCATTCATATTAAGTACTTATAAATCAAAATCATTCAACAGCACTAAGGCTATTGATAAGGGGTTGTTATGAAAGTATTCAAGCTGTCATGTTGCTAATTTATTTTTTCCTCATACTTGTGTTTTTCGAGTGTTATTGAGTAATATTGGTGGAATATTAATCATTACGTGTTCGTTTACGTACACGAGTGCAGGCAATGGATAAAATAAACAAAAACCGTGACTCTTTCTGATGTTTTCAAAACTCTCCAGGAAGTTTCAGAACGTCAACCATTTTACTGATCCATTACTTTGACAATTATTGACTGTGATGTGACAGTACTTATCCATACCAATATATAAAAGTGAAACGTTGTCTGCTTGTTTGTTTGTTTATTTATTTGTTTGTTTGTTTGGGGAGCTTTCATGCGATAAAGGCTGGACGGATTTTGATGAAATTTGGAATGGAGATATCTTATGAAAAAAAAAAAAAACATTACAAAACATATTGTTTTATGGAATAAAACATAAGATTTTTTTATCCCGGAAAATTGTAAGTTTCAACGGGAAAACTGAAAAAATGTTCATTACTCGCTGTATTGCCATGGTAACGATATAACAAGTATGTCAAAAAACATCAACAGCATTGATGCTATACCTACTTTTGCATTGGTTTTTAATATTCTAGAAGAACAGTAGTCCTTGTGGACGAATTCACGGGCGGGAAAGCTAGTATAAAATAAACTTGATATTGGTAAATAAATAGTACCTAGTAGAAAAGTGCCTCTGCAGAAGCCATCTATAAAAAAAGAAGAAGACTATTGATAATCCTCAGGAGGTAAAAATATTTATTTGCACCCCATTTTTGAAAAAATTACTCCATACAATAAATTATTATGCATTACAACTACATCCTGTACTATGCATTGTGATTTTCATTCTGTCATTATTTTCCAGTGTGAAGTAATTCAGCTTTATTCTATTATATTTATCTGTTCAATGTCGCAGTGCCAACTTAAAATTTTCAAGCCTGCTGATAGTAAAGGTACCATTGAACCTAAAGTCCATTTGTTTCATATTCTTCAGTATGAAGTTGGTAAATTATAGAAACTTTGAAGCGTCCATGTAATTTTAGCACCTTTTTTGCAATGCTCCAAGGCATAGCAAACTGCTGTACGTGTTTCCTTTCAAGTTTCTTGCACATGAATCACTAGACTAATGATGTTTAGCTAATTTCATCCGTATCTCTTATCTCAGCCACAGAATCTTGTGGGCACGTAAATTATATTTGTTTTTTTTTTCCTTACAAAGGCCTGTGAATTCACTTAGCCAGCCTTAATAACCTTTTGAATTACCTATTCCGAAAGAAGTTTGCTGAAATGAAATCTCCACCATGATTATCCTCTCCAGTTTTATCCAGTAATGAGGGGATTTGAAAGGGCTCGGCAATACACGGATGATAATAAATTTGGTCGATGTGATCCCTGTTTAGAAGCTATACAAAAGGCATTTTCAATTAAGGTCAGATTAAAAATCTATATGTTTATAATAATATTAGATCATTAACGTTTAATCCTTACTACTAAATAATAAATTATTTAATGTTAATACATTTGACATGGACGAAGGCGTTTTTGGCGCTTTCGGGTTTTTTTGGAAGGTATGCCACACTCTCAGTCTACATCTTAGGAAGGTAAATTAAATGACGGAAGGACGAAAAATTAATATTTTTTATTGAAAATTTTTGGCCCGACACAGCATGATCCATGTATAAGTCAAAATCACAAGCTAAGTCAACGCTATTAATTCCATTATTTCATATTGTAGTTACTTTTACGTACGTAACATGCAGACGTTAGACATTACGAAGGAAACTTAGCACACCTAATATGTGACGGTACTTATTTGGTGTACCTACCATTTTTTTCTATCAGGGAATGTCTTATTGCTTAATAAAACCTAGCCAATAAAGCTATCAAGGACACTTGACCTTTCGGGAGTAGTCTAGACATTATTTAATTCATTCGAGATCAGAAATGGAGGGCGTATCCTGGAACATTCGCTACACATACCAGAGCTTTGATGTAGGCACTTGTAAATACAAGATAAGCCGAGCCTCATTTATTTAATGTATTTGCATTTTCAAATAAAAAAACTGCTTTGGATCATGCAAATACATTATTGTCTAGTCCCTTGGTGGTATATTTGAAAAGCGCTTTAGCCGTTATGCCTGATTCGTTCGTTATCAAAATTTGGCAATCACGTTCAAATTGTGGTTGTTCTGCGACAATCAAGAGTTTCATGTGGTGTTGAACTGTAAAATAGTGGTTGCGCGTTTTGAATAATGTCAGCATATTGATGAAATATGGACAGTTTTCACATATTTTACAATAATTTACACTACATTGGTAATTTTCAAATGCTTTCATACCTTACCGAATGCTTGAAAGGACTGTCGCAAATTGAATTTATGTTTATAAAACACAAAACAGGTCTATTCGTGACCCGTTCCCTTAAGATTTGTAACAAAAAAAAACAACAAGTAGGTACAACCGACTTCCAACTCCAAAATACTGCTATGAATATATCTCAGAAATTCATGAAGTTCATATCATTTCAGTGAGTCACAATCACAATATCTCTTGATGACAAGAAATAGACACAAGTACGACGTAACATTAGTTTGCAAAATAGGGTACGTTCCTCATTCGGCGCCGTCGCGGCGGCGCGGGCCCCACTATACAGACTGATTTGGCAAAGTAAGGGAGTGAGTGAACTAATGCCCTATTTGCGGGACGTTTAATGACCCCATAGTTCCGAACTTTGCTACAAATTGAACCGTACCGAGATTGGATGAAATTAGACCAATTTCTGGCAAAAGAACTTGTGAAGTTTTGGAACTTGGATTACTTAGATATGCATCCGGTTTGGATCTCCTAACCACACCCACAATCTTTGCGCCTGTTACTAATGTGGAACCTTCGTCATTTGCTTGCGTGATTATGTAAGGGTTCTTTGTCTGAATGCCAACGACCCTCGTATAGACGTTTTTCGTGTAATTACTTTAGGGCTCCTGTCGCCTTTTAATGTTGACACGACGGCTTTAACGCGCCACTCATCTGCAAGACTCATAAAGATGAGCGTGCTTCTTTTTTAAAAGGGTCTATTCAGCTATTTGAGGAAAATTTGTGGACGATTAGAATTTTAAATTTGCGCCGGAATGGCAGTAAAACACTTTCGGTTTGGGATTGGCGAACAATAATGGGAACTCGATTTTTGTACGCTTGTTTATTCAGATTCGTGTCACTTCCCCTTGTTCGCCTTCTGACAAGGTACCAGCGCTGCTTATTATTTATCACCGCCATAATTTGCACAATGCAGACAATGGCTTTGTTCCTTCGAATAGGCTTTGGCGATTGCACCGGCGATAATTTCTAGTACTAAGTGAAACTTGGCGTGCCCTTCTAATTAGGGAGCTGTAATGGCTTCGCAACATGTGACCACAGAGGAAAACCGCAAATTGTGGCTACGTTGGCCGCAGAGGTGGAATAATATACCGTACTTAAGTACCTGCAGGGAGATTGCTATCAAGGCTACAGGTTTTCCGCATGTATTGCTACCTAATGTCGCAGTTCGTTATATACAAATTCTACACATTCTCATACATCATTCGTGTTTGCAATGTCCGTTGTCAACAAACGCGTCTAATAATGACTATAATAAGAGTTTTTTTTTCTAGTGTTGCTTCTTTCAAGAACTTGCCTGCACTTTTGCCTGCCTGTCCGCCCGTTGTACTTTAGTTATAAGATTGTTCCCAAGTGCTGTATATTTTTATAAACTGGTGTACAATAAAGTATTATCTAGCTATCTATCTATCACTTTTCTAATTTCCCGTTACATTTATGCTTTATCATGATATTAGGTTATTTATAGGCACACATTGTTAGGGATAGGCAATTAAGTAATGCAAATCAGTTTATCAGTCCGTTCCGCATTAGTTATAAAAAACAAAAATCGTTACTGAATAGAGACAAAAATTCAAACTAATATTATAATAGCCAAAGTTCTTATTATTTCACGACAAAACGTCTGAACTAATCTTGATGAAATTTGTTATAGAGATAGTTTGAACCCTGGTTATTCTCATTGCAGGCACTACACAGATTATAAGAAAAATAAGAAATGGTCTTGTATACTTACTTGACTATGAGTATTCCTGAAGACTCTTACATGTACACCACCTTTTCTACAATTTTACCACTTGAATATAGCTAATTTATCAACAGCTTTGTCAATTTTCACTTTGTAATCGACTCAAGGCTAAGACGCCATCTTGTCAGTAAGTAGTAGTCAACTCAACAGACGAACTTATGATTTTTTATTTCTGTTTTTGTTTGTTTGTCGTATGAGGTAGTGCTGGCCTCTGGTGTCTGAGTTTGTCAAACCGCCCGAGAGCCTCTGATATGGCTTAACGACTGCTATTAATTAACAGCCGGGACCAACAGTTTAGGTGCACTCCGAAGCACGGACTGATACATAAATTTAAAAAGTCATTGGTGCGGAGCCAGGACCTTTTTAAAAACTGTGAATGACCCCTGCTTCTCCTTTCATCCTTGGGGATGATTACTGAAAAACTAATAGACACATTATTATTTGTTTTGTGTTATAAATAAATAAATATATATGTTCGGGACAATTCCACACCAATTACCTAGCCCCAAACTAGGGTACCCTGTACTATGGGCACTAGATAACGGATAAATTTACATAGATACGAATGTTACATCCATGACTCGGAAGCAAACATTTCTGCTCATCACACAAATGATTGCACCTTGCAGGATTCGAACCCGTGACCATTTGATTTCGTACCTAGGGTTTCTAGCCACTAGACCAACCACTAGGCACTGATGTATCATAAAGTTAATTGTATATTATATAAAAAATATTTCAATGTTTTTTTAGCCCTGTTGATGGTGATGCTTTTTGAAAAATCTGTAATTCTGTAATTTTGACGTACTAAACTTTAATAAATCTAAATAGATCTATAAGAATATCTTGCAAGATACGATTGGTTGCTCAAAAATATTCGACTGTCTTTGTCACCGCCTTAGCACCAAACTTTCAAAAAGGCTGAAACTACTTTTCTTTGCTTACAATGGAAAGTTTATACAATAAGTTTTAAATCAGTATCTGTTTTGGAGATATGCGGATAAATCGATTTTTGCTACCAAAACTTTGAATACAGATTTTCACGCCCTCGTGAACATATTTTTGAAACATGATGACATATTATATTCTTAGGTTTATTTGAAGATACTTTTAGTAAAGTTTCGTGTTTCTACGTACAATAAAAAAGTGTCATACAAATGATTGACACTCTACCCTCCTATGGGATGAATTTCGCAAAGTCGCTTTTTATTCTACAGATTCTATACTATAGGAATCTCCTGTCTAAATTTCAAGATCATAGTTTTAGCGGTTTGGTCTGTGCGATGATTATTTGAAACGAGTTACTCTTTTAGAAGTAAGTATAGATTATCCCAAATCTACATTTAGTTTTGGGAGAAAGATGCCATGCATGTTATAGTGGTTAACCGTGGTTTAATAAAAAGTTAATACAATGATCGACGATCAGTGAAATTTTTCAAAATGTTTTTCTTTCCAGATTTGTTTCAAAACTATTTTCTTTATTTTATGCGTAACATAATCCTGTTTATGTTACGCATAAAATAATGCAAATAGTTTGTAAAATGTATATACAATATTAAGTTATTTTTTGCTAACTTGTCGTTTACGACAAATGAACACTCAAGCAAATCCAACCAATAACCCCAAAATAATTAAGAATGTGGTGGTCCGCATTTAAAGTTCAACCTTATGCCAATGTCACGGTAAATAATTAAACTGTATCGATGTCTCCAGTCAGTCTCGTGTATTTAAAAACGGGGTTTTAATATCGACTTTTTTACCTGATATCTCCGGTATTAGGTTAGGTTTAGGTAACGATTTAGTTTTTTTTTATGTTCATGTGGTCCCATAAGCATTTTATGAAATTGTTTTTATTTTAGTAAGTTTTTTTGGTATACGACTGGGCTATCTGTAGTCGGAAGCTGTCTGAAAGTATATGTTTTTTATATATAATAGGAGCAAATTTTGTAGATAATAATTTAGGGATGATGCCCAACTCTTTTAAAAGCATTATACTCGTAAAGAAGACGCATTAACTTCAAATGCCATTAGCAAGCTGCAGACTCGCTAAATGGAAATGATCAGGCAGCAGACTACTTTATCTAATTTTATTTTGTTTAGAATATCCTTGGAGAACTGAAAATTACTGTAGCACTGATGAGTTAGTTCACACTTCTTTCCTGTGTGCGTTTTTTTTAGTGTGACCATGTTTAATCTCTTGAATGTGTAAGCACCTGCAGTTCTGATTAATCGTTATTGTAGCCGTAGCGTAATTATTATTATGCTCTCTGCTTCAATCTATTTGCAAGTAAGTAGAGAGTACCGCTGTCTGCTGGAGTAAAAGAGTACTGAAGGAATCCACACCATATATAAAAGTTAAACGTTGTCTGTTCACTGAAAAAACTAATTAGCCGAACTTTTTTGGTTATTTCTAAAATAACAAAAATTTTGTTAAAATTTACTGAAATTTGATTAAATTTACTAAACTGATTTAGTAGTCCACGCAAAACTAGTACAGTTAATTTAAGTTTGGTTATCAGTAAATAAATTATTTGTTACTATTTACTGAACTAACGTAGACCAATCAGTACGGTTGCAGCAACAAAACTGATTTCTAAAAATAACTATAGTTTGTCCTTATTATTAACCAACCTCATTGTTTATTTTTTGCCAAAACGTACGGTTACTAATAATTTCAATAAAGTGTCAAATAGATACCATTTTTTTTGTAGATACTTGACGAACATTTTTGTTTTCTATAATTCACTAGTTTATTTATTATCAACATAACATGTCTGCTTTAAAACTTTTATTTTTTTATTTTACTGGTCATCACAATGCTAATTATTGCATGGATATAACCAAACTTTTGCTATAAATTACTAACTTCACTAAAACAGCAATCAAACTTTTGTTGGCATACTATGTTTACGAAGAGATGCAAAGAAAAAGGAGCAAAAAAAATAACAAATCGTCTTGGGCGTCTTGTCTATCGTTGTCCTGGATAGTGTTATTTTCGCGTCGGACGGTCCTTGCTAACGCACGTTCATCGTTCGCTACGTTTTTTAAAAGATTTACATGGTATTTGTGCTTAAACTTCTTCATTCCTCGCACGGGGATAATATAATTATATGAATGAGCTCCATCAGGCGACAGTGCCATCTAATTTTGACCCATTGGAATACTACCTAAAGTCTTGGGGTCTTGAAGTTTACATTGATAAGTTTAGAGGTATGTACCCTATCTATTATTTAATCGTTTAAGCCGTGTTATTTTTGTCCACCAGGGCCTGAATTCTGTATGACCACTCATGCCAATTCCACGCGAATTCCACGCTGCCTGCGCGGAATCACGAACAAATTCCACGCAGGCGGAGTGGAATTGGCGTGTAATTGGCGTCTTAAAATTAGAGAATTAGGCCCCTGATGTCCAAAAACAACAGCTAAATCAAACAATGCATGTGAAGTGTCCTTGGATCTAGTGTTTTTTGAACATGTCGGGCCATTGGTGGCACACAGTAGATGGAACATAAAACCTATGTAATACCACGCTGCCAGGTCAGAACCTCAGGTTCAGGTTGACCTATTCCTTAATTTACTTCATGACCTTCATGTTTTTATTTCAGAACATAGCATCGACTCGGACACATCACAAATTTTGTCCTCTGATGACATTAAAGAACTGGTACCGGTAATAGGCCACAGAGCCAAGCTAATATTCCAAAAAGACAGCTTCAAAAATATTATACAGATACATTTTCATCAGCCAACAATAATACAGTAAGGATATAAATATAATACGAATTCTTACATAACTATTTTGATATAATATTGGTGTATCCCTGTAGAGGTGATTAAATCACTGAATTACCTCTACAGGGATTCCTATCTATCTAAAAACATTTCAAATTTCTTAGTATTCTTAGAAATTTTCTAAGAATACTAAGTAATTTGAAATATTTTTTAGCCAAGGATTGAATTTATAAATACATTACCTTTATATCATTGATGATTTTATCTTTCATACTAAATCACTGAGTAATCAAATGAATGTAGCTGCTTCAAATGGTAACTATATATATGTATAACACAAAGATCTCATTTATAATTATGAAGTTATTGTTTTTTTTCTGTTTATTTTTTAATAGCTAGTTATATGTACCACAAACCCACCGTTGTTTACCGAAGTCCAATTGCGACATATTTAATCATACAAGTAGGTACTTCCTTAGATTGTGAAAGTACCAATTAAGCACTTTTTGTACTTATGTTGTTTTTCTATGAATAATGCGCAGTAGACGTACTCTACATGTTGATTTGATGTAATTGCGCATAGCTGAATGAGCATTTATGTACTTAGATGTTTTTCTCGCTAAAGTATGAGAAATGTAACTACTTAGTTGTTTATTACAATGAAGAATGTACTAGAAATCGCCTACGCATTTATAAAAATTATATAAGGAAGTTACTAAGTACAAATTGTCATTATTTTATCTTCGCTTGAATTGTACGGTCAAAAGTAAGACCAATAAAATTAACTTCAAATTTAATTTGTTGTTTATTTTATTAAAATCTCGGCTCCGTCCAATTTGTCTGGCGCAGCCGGTTGTATTTTTTTTTAAAGTCGTGGAAATTTAATTTGTCCGGCGCTTACTTCAAAAATTGTGAAATATAATTTGTCTGGCGCAACCTACATATCTGGTGCAGCTGTCCTGAATAACTTCAGTGTGTTCCTGACAAATCCACAAAAAAAAATACTCGAACCAAACAAATACGACTGTATTGGAAAAAGGAGTTGAGAAACAATTCAGCGAGTGGAATAATCACCGAGGCATGGGATCGAGCGGTTTTAAGTGAGTCGAAAATCATTCACTTTCCGTATTCTTGCCCTGCTATTCGACCCTTAGTGTTTTTGGACAAAAATTGCCAATACACTTGTTATTTTTGATTTATTGTATGCGAATTTATGATTTTTATGTGAATTTTTTGACGTTTTATGCGTTTTTATTGAATTGTATGTGAATTTATTGATTTTATATGTCTTTATCGATTTTTATGTGAATGTTTTGATATTTTATGCGTTTTTATTTGAATTTTATGTGAATTTCTTGATTTTTATGCGTCATAATTGATTTTATGTGAATTTATTGATTCTTATGCGTCATAATTGATTTTTATGTGAATTTATTGATTTTTATGCGTCATAATTGATTTTTATGTGAATTTATTGTCTTTTATGCGTCATAATTGATTTTTATGTGAATTTATTGATTTTTATGCGTCATAATTGATTTTATGTGAATTTATTGATTTTAAAGTGTCTTTATTGATTTTTGTGTTTTTATTGAACTTTTATGTGCTTATATTTAATTATATTTTGATTTTTTGTGTGTTATACGTGTTATATTGTACAAACGCATACTTTATTTTAATATTTTGAATTGATTTTAAATAATAATTTAAAATGGAACCTATGAGGATTATAACGAATGAAATTGTGAAATTGAATCCTAAATTTGATGGGAATAAAAAATTATTAAATTTATTTATTTTAAAATGTGAATATGTGCGTAGCTAAAGTGGATCCGAAGTAACAGCAGCACAATTATTATATTTATTTTATGTAATTTCAAGTAAAGTTGTAGGCAGAGCAGCCTCACTATTAAATGAAAGTAGCGACATGGCTACAATTGAAAATCTTTTTATTCAAGTTAATAATATAATTGAAAATGGAAACAGATTGTGAATTAGATGATATATTATCTGAAAATCTAATGAAACTTACATTAAATCGTATGCATCAAGAACAAAGATATGCAATTTTTTATTGATGCAATCAAGATGAATTAAGTATTGAAATTAAAACTAAGCAAGATGCTATTTCACTAATACTTATAATTATAACTTTATAAAATTTGAGAAAAATTTAATTGATATTGAGAAAGCATTAAATAAAAATAAAATAAATGATTTTGAAAATAAAGTTACTCATGTTTATAGTTTGTTAACTCATAATCTAATGAATTATTTGAATTGTTAAAAATATTGAGAGAACAGATAAGTTAATTTTCCCTGTTAATTATGAAAATTTAGTAAATATAGAGCAAAATATAGAGATAAAAGCTTATATTAAGGGTAGACAAATTACATATGTACTGGCAATTCCAATTGTACGCAAAACACTTAAAAATATTACCAGTTATTCCCCTTACCTATCCTTGATACTTCTAATAATATTACATCCTTGATACTTCCTAAATATCCTTTTATCCTCGTGAAGGATTTGAACTCTATTACATTGCTCTCCAAGCCATGCGACGAGATTGAAGAGAAATTTTTTCTTTGTAAAGAAAGTTGTGCAGTCGTATTGGAACAAGATAAATGTATAACTGATTTAATGAAATTTACGTTGAATATTACGTCGTGTTCTCCAATTTTAATCGAAACTTCAGAGATAAAGGTTCAACAAATTGAAATGAACATATGGATAATTTTTGCAAGTTACCAAACATACTTGACAAAAACCTGTGAAAATGAGATTACTCGAGAGAAAATCCTTGGTACTTATATTTTAACCTTGGACGATAATTGTAAAATACAAGTTGAAGATATTACTCTACGGAAGAAATTGTTCAGAGGAATGAACTTACATATTCCTAAACTACCATTGATAAATTTACCAAGTGTTCCAGTTACAAATAATTTCAAAAGAAAACCTAGATGGAGTAAACATGGAAAATCTACAAATGCTGAATTATATTTTGAAGAAAAGTGAAAACAGTGAATATAGTGAAATGAGTGAAATGGTCAATAAAGTGCATATAAAAAGTGTTAGTTTATGGACATTAATACTTTATATTATAATGATTTTTACTATTGTATACTTTATTATAAAATATAAAAATAAGATTTTGAAATTATGTAAAATTGAAAATAATCTGACTTCAGAAAATGAACTTTCAGATAATTTAATTTGTTGTTTATTTTATTAAAATCTCGGCTCCATCCAATTTGTCTAGCTATCCTACTGTTATGGATATACTGTTTTTTAATAAATAAAAGTAACATTGTAAAGAAAACTTAAAAATATAAACCGACTGTACATTATGTAACCTAACTTAACATCTTTCAGGTTTTTTGATGTGTATCTACTATGTTATGTGTGTTATTAGCATTGATTTGGTGATCACTTGCATTGCTCTGAAACGGAGATTCCAGATACGTAATCTAAATTATTTAAATATTAGAGTTCATTGATATATTCCATACCTAATCACACTGTATCTTCAACTGGCTAAAGATTTAATAAAAATGCAAAGATCTCTTAAAACTGTATATTTTTAAAGTTTAAGTATTGAATGATTGGTTTTATTTAATTATTATAATAATGAATATAAGAAATTTAAATAAATAAAAGTCTGTTATCATAATGTCAATTTTAATCTATATCACCTAATAAATGATATAATACATGTACCTTTACGTAACCTAACTACTTATATTTAAAGCAATTTTGTAACTAAAATGTAAGTGTAATCAATATTTGAATGATTTGGACCTGTATTTTGATTGTTGTTTTTTTTTGGTAAATTTAGTATTAAACTAAAGGTATCAAGTGGGTGCCGTTTGTTAACAAACATGATCAAAATAAATTTATTATTTATCAATTTTTATACAGGCTGAATATTCAAATATTAGTAAATAATACAAAATTTTATGTATGTAACATAATATTTTGGTTAAAAATTACTGAACAGTTAGACTGAGATTACTAAGTAGTTAGGTTGTTGATTAGTAAACAGTTAGGCTGTTGATAAGTAAACAGTTAGGCTGTTGATAAATAAATAGTTAGGCTGTTGATAAGTAAACAGTTAGGCTGTTGATAAGTGAACAGTTAGGCTATTGATAAGTAAACAGTTTGGCTGTTGATAAGGTAACAGTTAGGCTGTTGATAAGTAAAGATTTAGGCTGTTGAGAAATAAGCTGTTTGATTACTGACTGACAAACATAAGTGTTACATATTCATGAACAGTTGGTTATTGATAAGTAAACAGTATGGTTACTAACTGACGCATAAGTTACACAAAATTAGTTATAGACAAATAAATGGTTAAATTAATCATAACTTTACAGTTTTATTACTGGTAGTAAACAGTGAGTCTATTGATAAGTAAAAAGCTAAATTACTGACTGACAAACATCAACCAAAAAAAAGGAAGAATATAACGTTCATTTTGTAAACCATTACATAACATATATACTGAAACTAGATAATCATTTATGCATAAAATGACATAAATAGTCATACTACTAGTAACTCAACACATAGCAAAACCTAGTTTCGTTACTCGTAACACATAGTTCGCAAGTCACTATTTTTGTGTTACTAGTAGTCAAACTTTTTGTTAATGATAAATAAACATTTTTTTCAGTGTTTGTTTGTTTGTGGAGCTTTCAAGCGATAACGGCTGGACGGATTTTGATGAAATTTGAAATTGAGATAGCCTATACCCTGGAATAAAACAAAGAATATGTTTAACCCGGAAAAATAAAACAAAAAACATAAAGAGCGGTGGTCCTATACTTTCGCATTGGTTTTTAATATCCTAGAAGAACAGAGGATTATTTTTTCGCGATAAACTGTAGTCCACGCGGATGAAGTCGCGGACGAAAGCTAGTAATTATTATTATTATTGTACAACAAGTTCTTCTAGGAATGATAGAAAGGATTAGTCTTCATCTTTAGTGTAGATATTAGAAAACGATTGGACTAATCACAAACCAACTTTGAAGTGAATCAGAAATTATTTTCTAACAGTTATACTGGGCTAAAAAGACTTCCGCTAGCTTTATATGTTTCGCAAGATTTTGCTTGTTATACGTTTTTCAACTGTTTCATGTAGTAGGCAAGTAGTTAGTTTATTATGAAGTAGGTAGTTAGTTCTAAAAAGTAGTCAGTGAAACCACTAGCCGGTAAAAATAAAAACTTTTTGTACCTCTTTTTTTATTACGTTGTATGACGAGACGGGCAGGTCGCTCGCCTGATGGTAAGCGTCACGCCTGTCCATAACAGATGCAGTGCCACCCAGAACTTTGATTGCAAAGTCTTGCGCGTCACTGCACTGCGCTCGTCACCCTGAGAATATATATATAATATATAGGTATGAAGTACGCCAATAAAGGGTGACCTTCCTCTGTCGCTGAAGCGCAATCTCATCGACATGTGTATTCTGCCCGTCCTAACCTACGGTGCACAAACATGGTCATTAACTGAGGCGCAGAAGTCCAAACTTAAGGTTTGTCAGAGAGCCATGGAATGTAGCATACTTGGAGTGAAAAGGATAGATCGAGTCCGCAACACCACACTGCGCTCGAAAACTGCAATCACTGATGCAGGTTTTAAGAGTGCTAGATTGAAGTGGGGCTGGGCTGGACATGTGGCCCGTATGCATCCGGCGAGGTGGGCAAAAGTCACCACACACCTGAAAATGGTAGACGACGTCGTGGTCGACCTCGAAAAAGGTGCCGAGATGACCTAAATGCTTACAGAATTGGTTGGCAAGACCTAGTCCTGGATAGAGATGCATGGAAGGATATGGCGGAGACCTTTGCTCAGCAGTGGGACACAATAGGTGGAAAAATAATAATAAATAAAAGGTATAGCTCTAACAACGACGTTTCTTTACTTTCTTTAATCGCTCCATATTCTGGCTAATTATTTCAAGTAATATGTATTGTATTATTATTGCCAATATGGTATGACCTTCAGGCATGAAAATTATGTAAAATTTAAAAGCAATTTATTCTATGTGGCATAAAATGATGACAAAAATAATAGCTAGAAGAGACGCTGATACTAAATTACACCGCTTCAAAGTCTGAACTACCGTCGAGAAGACTAAAATAAACTAATCTAAGCATGTAAAAAGATAACCACTGGCATGTTCACGAAACATGTAAGCTTCATCACGTACCTATCTAATATCTACTTCGTTGAGTCAGAGACGGAGCTTATTAGGGACAGAATTAGCAACTCCATGGGTGTAACCTGTCTAAAGTGACGAAAACCCTACACCTAAGTCCTTTAACCCGTACGTTCATTAACACCCTTACGGTAGATTAGGTGTTAACCACAGTGTAGTGTAGCTAATTATTCCCTCCACTTGCATTCGATGCCCAGACCGTTGGTCATGTGACGTGCGACTAGATAAAGCTAGCTAGGATAGGTATAGCTAGCGGCACGTAAATCTAGCGGTGAACGAAACGTGGCGGGGATCTTGGCATAGTCAGTTTTCGGGATAAAAATTATTCAACATTTTAACACATTATATAAACTTTGACTGTGCCAAGATCCCCGCCACGTTTCGTTTACCGCTAGACTTACGTGCCGCTAGGTATACATGATGGTTAGATATACTAAATTTTAGAGAAAGGTACTTAATTATTAAACATGAATTTATGTTTTAAAATCTTATTGTTTTTATTTGATTAATATCATTTTAAGAGGTTCCGTGCCTTAAAAGGAAATAAGGAACCCTCATAGCATCACTTCGTTTTCCGTCTGTCTGTCAAGACCTTTTTTCTCAGGAGCGCGTAGATGTAACAAGTTGAAGTTAATATCTATTGAATACTCAGGTATGCAATCCCTTGGAGCTGTGAATAGATCAAACTTCTACTGTTCAAACTGTCAACGCAATCAAAAGATACGGTCGTTTATGCCGCATATTTTGACACTCGCAAGGGAATTAAAACCTATAGGGCACTTTATCCGTTGACGGAATCATGAAAGAAGCAATGTCTTTTACTTAGCTCAAGTAAAGGGGAATGTCAGAAAACGGAACATTTGTAGATAAATCACAAAAAAATAAAAACTTGTTTCTACGGAACTCTCGGTGCGCGAGTCCGACTCGCACTTGGCTGTTCATTTTTAATAATTAATAAATAAACTTTATTTTTATTGTAAACTATATGTTCCCCAAGCTTTGTCCGCGTGCAAACTTTGCTCTCTAAGGGGTGAACAGTAAAGAGAGAGAGGGTTAGAGTGCGAATTTCAAAATTCCATCAGTTTTCCCTACATCAAAGGAAGCTATCCTAAAAATGTTACGTCTCTTTCAACTCTGGCTCAAGCTGTGCCACAGTACATATATAATCCTTATGGAAGGACTATATCAAATTGTGTTTTATCTATTGCTTGGTTTCTACTCATCGGATTGAGATACAAACTACACTAGATCCCTAAACTTTCCAACAAGTAAAACCGCATTTCTATCGGCTCAGTAGTTTTACGTGGTACGCAAACATCCAGACAGACAATTTTTTTTATTGTTCAGTAGCTCATTTTAAGTCACCTATACAATTTTTTTTAGTTGTCTTCGTTGTACAGACTTTTTGTTACTTACTGCTTATTATAAGGGTAGAAGATAGATAAAATTAACTATGACTAGAATGATTAATACTTCAAAGGTTTAGTTACACTAAAAACTATTTATAATATCCACCACAGACACATTGACACATGCAAAACAGATTTTGATTAACTTTTTCGGTAAATTAGTAAGTTATTAATCGTAGTTAAGTTAATTATTATCTTTGCTTGCATCCTATGAATATTATGAACTGGATGAATGTAATCCTAAAATAATGAATGAAAATGAATGAATCCTGAATGTATCCATTAATCCTTAGCAAAATAAATTAATACCAAGTTATATAATATATGTATAATCTATCTTCTATCTTTATATATAAAAATACATTTCAGTGCACTAGTCTCGCAAAAACTCCAGATTAGCTAAAACAATTTGAATATTTTTATTTGTTGTGTTCGTTAATTGTACAGATAAGGTGTAAACACAAAAAAAAAACGAAAATAAGCTTAGATTGTTTTTTTAAAGAAATGTAGTAAGCAAAAAAAACAGGTTTTAGTAAAATTATAGCAAAATTATTAGGGTTAGTGACTGCGCCTTTAAGCGGAGCCACCATAGCACTGTGAGCATAGATAGGGTTAGTGACTGCGGCTTTAAGCGGAGCCACTATAGCACTGTGACCATAGATAGGTCTAGTGAAGCCACCACAGATCTGAAGGAACTCCATCTTTGCAGACGTGTCATGCAGACGTGTCGTGTCGTGTTTTGATGGGAATTTCCATTAAATGGCGTTCGTGGCGGACCTATCGTTTGACCATGCCTAATTCCGTGCGCTTGTGTGAAATCTATTACACTACGAATAATTGTAATTCGTAGCTATTAAAAACACTATGATGAAGTTAAGAATGTAGGTAAGTAGGTAGGTACTGTACAATACCGAGATCAACAAGAAACATTTATCCCGCAAAACAGAAAATTTAAACGGGAAATTGGGAAAAATTTGGTAGATTGTACTCGCTTTCAAATTGAAACGGATTACAGAATGCCACTGCTACTAATAACTAGGCATAAATATAAAATTAAATACTTCTAAAATGCTACAAACCTTAATCGAAACGTGTATCAAATGTCCACCCAAAGGTGTATAAACCTAGTGCGACCGCGTTTAGGTCACTTACGCTAACAGGCAGGTGAGGCGGGTAAGTGACATTAAATAACGTGGGCGCTGCCTGCATGTTCACTTTAACCTGCTTTTGTTGCACTTATTGGAAAAGGAAATTGAAATAATAAGATTTACACTTGAAGGCTTTAAAATGAATTTGCAGGTCGCTTGAACATAAATAATTGTGAGCATAATTGAATAAAATAATTATAAATCATAAAAAAAAAATGGATGTATGTAGTAGTGTCATGGTGAAAATCGTAAAGTAATCCATACCAATATATAAAAGTGAAATGTTGTCTGTTTGTTTGTTTGTTTGTTTGGGAGCTTTCACGCGATAACCGCTAAACGGATTTTAATGAAATTTGGAATGGAGATAGCTTATACCTAGAATAAAACATGGATGCTTTTTATCCCGAAAATTCCACGAGTCCGTCAAAAATCATCAAGAGCGTTGGTGCCACAGAGTAAGTAGTTGATGCTATACCAACAACAAGCCACAGAGGCCATAACCAAGAAGTCTAAATCTACTTTTGCATTGGTTTTTAATATCCTAGAAGAACGAAGGATGCTTTTTTCGTGATAAACTGTAATCCGCATGGACGAAGTAAGCTAGTGTTTACCATAAAAATGCATTGTCATCGGAACTGAACCAATATGTAAAAATTCGACTCCGTAGTATACGAGGAAGTGCTTCTAGTTCAGCTTGCAAGATTTGACGTACAAAAATATACATACATAGATTGCAAGTTAAGTAAAAGCTTTAAACCCTATAGTAGTCGCGCTCTAAGAAGAAACGTGATACGTTTAAATCCTTTAAAATTAATATTACAATCTTAAAATCAGGGTTATTTTTATTAGAAATAATCAAATGAAACTAAACATGTCCTTTGTGTCAGAAATAATCTACAATAACATAAAAACCTCTCAAATGGCACTGAAAACCACATTTTTTGTTTTGAATCTGATCATAATACAAAAAA
Organism: Alsophila aescularia; assembly: GCA_946251855.1. Classification (NCBI taxonomy): domain Eukaryota; kingdom Metazoa; phylum Arthropoda; class Insecta; order Lepidoptera; family Geometridae; genus Alsophila; species Alsophila aescularia. Next base: position 17,169,468 of record OX276375.1, on the reverse strand, counting down.
TTAAAATAGAACTGCTAATTTTCAAAAGTTTATTTGTGCTGATCATTCAAAGATTGTGTATTGTAATACACAATCTTTGAATGATCAGCACAAATAAACTTTTAGCGCGCATTACATATATGGTTACGGTCATCTTATGTAGTCCATTTATTTTGCGGATTCCCTGTGACATTATTATGCGTGAGCGGCGCTCGCGCCGCTTTTAACACATCCTTAAAATATCAAACTTAAAGTACACGGAGGCGCAAATAATAGAAGCAATCCATTACTCATATATAGTCCGCGCGGTGTTCGGTGCTTTTTAAACCACCCTAGGGTTTAAAAAGCACCGAACACAATCTCGCAGAAACTCTTATCATAAAAAAATACATTGAAACTTCTTCTTTTATGGCAAATATAATTTGAGGTAAAAAATAAAATATGAAAATAATAATTTTCTGGTAATTGATTTTATTTATTTTCAATAAATTACTGTTTTAAACAAAATCACTGAGAAATAGACAAACGAGAAAGTATTTAGTCTCGTCCAAGAAAAACTGAACTTAAAAGCAACCTAAGAAAGGAGAAGAGGAAAGATATAACATGACAACCTTAAATGACATGACAACTTCATAACGAACCATCAAAAGTTGTTGTCGTTTTTTACATTTACGGAAGTGCATTGTAGGTTTGTGGGTAGATTGCATGTGGAAAAAAATAATAGAATTTATACTTTATCTTTTAATAGCTTATGTCTATTAAAAGATAAAATATAAATCTGATCTGTTTGCTTGCCGTGACACGCACGCGCAGTATGCGCGTGGTAGTGCGCAATGTTAGATATATCGCCACCCGGTGAAAGACTGGTTCATCAAATGCTTTTTTGGTGTAAACTTATTAATATTCGCACACCAGCAATGGAAAAAATATGTTGATACTATACTGACCTTACCACTTTACCTTGTACACATATTTATAGCAAATAAATGATGATTATTATTATTATTATTATTATTATCATAGAAGGGAAGAGAGGAAGAGGCAGACCAAGAAAGACATTTATAGATGACAATGTCATATCGTATAGGGAAGTCAAAGCTTTGGCCGAAGATAGGGAAGAAATAGCGTCAACATTGTATAGGAGATAGTAGTATGCACAGCCGCACCTCGCCGAGCGGCAAGACCTTGCACAATACTATTATGAATAATAGTACAGATTTATGCTTGATGGGTTACACAAAAACCTCTATATTTGCTTCGGAGGCTAAGGCCGGGTGTCAGTGAATTTTATGTCCCTCTCATCCGTGATAAAGTAGAGCGGTAAAGATGATACGTCTTGGGACTAAAATTTAAGGTTTTGATTTATTTGTAGGAAAACTAAAGCTTTGAATTAAAAAGTGTCCAGCCATTTTTTCAATCATAATAAGTTCTTTCTCTTGGTATATCTTTGATATCATTTAGTGACGGGGTCTTTTTCCAATCAATATTCTATGCATAAAGTAGTGTTACCTTTGATTTTATTTTCTATCGAGTGAATTCATACTAATCATGTTTCTGTCATTCACAAAGTACGAGATAATATGTCAAATTTTGTCATGATACCAACTTCATAGTTCTGGGTTAATTATAACACAAGATACAAACGATCAAAATTGATCAAAAATTGCTAAAGAACCGGGCCTTAACATCAGATCTAGTGTAAGCAATAGATCTAGTTAAAGAGGAGGAGATAAGACACGCTTAATGTTTTTTTTTTATTACTTTGAGTGACGAGACGGGCACGTTGCTCTCCTGATGGTAAGCGTCACGCCTCCTCATAACAGTTGTAGTGCCACGATTAATCTAGGTTGCAAAATCTTGCGCGTCACTGCACTGCGTTCGTTATCCTGAGACTTTGTCTCATTGCCTAGTTATTTCGCTGGAAACATTACCCTTCAAACCGAAACACAAAAGTGTCTAGACACTACTGCTTGGTGGTTGAATATCTGACAAAGGTGTGGTACTTCTTCAGGCGGCCTCTTGCGTAAGAGGCGTAGGCCTATTACGCAACAAATAAAACAGGCAAACACTACACTAATAACTAAACAAAGCTACATTCCTACCATCCGCGTTGTGCTACATGTGCATCAACTACAAAGATATACGCAGACTGTAGCGCAAATGAGAGTCACTGTAAACATGTGCTACACGAACGCCCACAAAGCTACATTCCTACCATCCGCGTTGTGCTACATGTGCATCAACTACAAAGATATACGCAGACTGTAGCGCAAATGAAAGTTACTGTAAACATGTGCTACACGAACGCTACTCCAATTGTGACTAAGGCCAAAGAAAGCCAATTGTGTGTGATGCACCTAATTTATGCAGTCCACGCCTGAGGAGCTGGTACATAATCTTTCCACATTTAATTAGGTCTATGAAGCTTTATTATTCCGTTTTTTTTTTTTTTACTGTACTTTAAAACCAGTTTTTCGGCAACGATCGTGTCTTAAAGTATTCAACCATAAAGGTCTGCCCATTTTACTGCTGGCTACGGAATCTTAAAAAAAAACCGACCGTTATATTTATCTATTATTAAAAAGCTCTTTACATAAAAAACGAAAAATTGTTACAATTTATTCTTGATGGGACGTATCTTCTCTGCCATCGCTGTTTCTGTACTTATTTCTCTACCCTAAGTACATGTAAAATAGTGTTCAGATTTTTATCAATATAAATAATCATATTCTCACAATGCAGTGCCTACATCTGCCAGTTTATAATATATTTAAGTAAGAATAATACCCGCAGGAACGAACCTCGTTCACGTAAAGGTCGGCACATACAGTTGTCGATAAAATCTCCGGCAGGCACCCCAATAACAACGTGTGAAATTGTTTATTTCAACTAGGATTTAGCTCCCTTTGTTGGCGAAATTTAAATGTAAAGAATTACAGTGTGACACCCCTAATCTTGATTAGAAAGCGTTTACAAAAGCCCGACTTCACTAAGTGTTAATCTGATTTAATTCATTGTATTTACACAGCAGGAGCGACGTATGACATTTTTTCGGATGAAAGGGCCGCACGGCACAATAATTGAAACCCTCGTAGTGAAAAGAGTAGTTATTGTGGATCTAATGTGTTGCGACTCTATCTAATGAATTTTGAGCCGACGCGATCAAATGAATTTTGAGCCTATTGATGTTATCGAAATAAATTAGATTCAATGTATCCAGACTATTAAAAACTAATCTGGATACATTGAATCGAATTTATTTTAAACATTAAGTTAAAAAACTATATCTTAAAATCTGATTTCACTTCTGACATGAAAAGAAAACAGGGGTGTTTTCTTTTCATGTCATTGTTTTTCTTGAATTAACTTTATGAATATATGTATTTTATTGATCCATATGTATTTTATAAATTTTATTTTGTGTATGCTATTTATTACATATTGTTAGATATTTATTTTATTGTATTGGTATGTATTATTATTATTTATTTTAGTTTAATTAGCATATTTGTATGATACCTGTGAGTTCACCACCGTCTGTTGTCGTATTTATTTCCTCACCATCCAAAAGTTGTCTGGAAGAGATCGCTTTTTAGCGATAAGACCACCCATTGTAAAATCATATTTCTTAGTTTTAGATCATTTGTATTTATACATTTTTGGTGTACAATAAAGACTTATCTATGTATTGAAACGACGGCGCTTGTTTTTATTACTTTTTATCGCGGCGCCTAGTACGAACTACGAATACTTTGCTGTTCGTTGTAACGTCAAGTCAATGGTACCAAAGCTTACAATGAAAGCATTACTTGTTATTTCAACGTGAAACCACATTTGTGTTGGCAACCGTGACAACTAGTCTATTTTTACCTGCTTTTACTATTTATACAGACAATACTTCACACATACGAGTATGAGTACATATGCTATATTGTCATCCATTAAATCGATATGTTGCCTAAGTCGAGTATGAATAACATCATACTATTGTCACGAGGCGGTCCCAGGGTTTGGGTTTCAATTAGGAGCACAGGAACAGTAGGAGATGACCACCAACAGCGGCTTACGAATATGGAACAAAATGATACGGATGAAGGTATTCTCATATATATTTAAAAGACTCATATATATTTGTAATAAACTTATGTAGATATTTTATAACATATTATTTTGTAAAATTGCAGTTCTGCTAAAAATCAATATCGGAAAGACAATTTAGAAAGACAGGTTATTTGAATATCGAATTAAAAATGACAAACTATCAAATGGAATGAAATGGATTATGAAATAATTAAGAGATCAAATGTATTATTACGAAAGAGGTTTTCACCTCGTCACAATATATTGTTATCCAATAAACTGATATGTTACCGAAATCGAAGTAAAAGGCAAAGATTTAACAAACCAACAACAAATTGCCACGAATCTAAATCTGAAAGTCAAATTACCTAACGAGTGTCCGTACAAATGACTGGGGATTAACTTTGCAGAGAGCTTTCATTAAAATATTTATGAAGACCTCTAAGCAAAAATGTTCTTCTGTTTTTACGAGATAAACCAAAACGTGTTAGCGTGGGCGCATTACGTTTGCAGACAGGTCTGGATAGAAGGCTGGCCGCATGAATATCCAAACGAGAGCTAATGAGAAATGTAGCATTTGAAAACTAGGTACTAACCTATATGGATTTTCTTTTAGAAAGAAGGAAGAAAGAAAATACATCTAATGGCTCAAATCACAATACAACAAAAAACAGATTAGTATACTATAAAATAGGTAACATGTTGTAGCTGCGGCTGTACCAAAGGGGCTTGCGATCAACAAAAATGTCCAGTACTAGCCTCCGGACGCTGAAAACACTTAAAACACTTTTTGTTTTTAAAAATTTAAAACTGTTGTAAGATGGGATATCATCATCATCATCATCATCAGCCTATATCTGTCCACTGCTGGACGTAGACCTCTCCTAATGCACACCACTGAGCTCGATCTTCAGCTCTCCTCATCCATTTTCTGCCAGCCGCTTTTCGCAGGTCGTCACTCCACCTGGCCACAGGGCGTCCTACACTACGTATGCCTAAACGTGGTCTCAACTTAAGAACTCGTCTACCCCAACGGTTATCGATTCTTCGGGAAATGTGACCAGCCCACTGCCACTTCAGCTTGCTTATCGTTTGAGATATATCGGTTACCTTGGTTCTCCGTCGGATATCTTCATTGCGAATCTTGTCCTTCAAAGAAACTCCAAGCATAGCTCTTTCCTTAGCTGGCTGAGCGACCTTAAATTTATGGACTATTTTGACCGTCAGTGTCCGCGTTGGGATGGGATCTCAATCAATATAAATTACCAAACAGCAGCTAAAACTATGATTAAGTATATCAAAATTAGTATAAATTAAAGTAGATTGAGAAATCGATAGTTAAATGCATTCATAACAAAGCTTGGCCATTTGCTTTTACAAATTAACTTGTTACTAGATTGTAAAAGCAAATAATGAAATTGTAAAAGCAAATTGCCAAGTTTCGTTTTATAATAATATGGGTATTTTTGATGCTTTAAATACCCATATTATTATATAACGAAGCTTGGCAAATGTATAATAACTAATAAACTCCTATAAATTAATGGGGGTCGGTGTAGAGGGTTTGTGTTAAAATGATGCCCTGATTATTATTCCCGACCTTCGTTCAAAAAGGTCTGGCAATATGAAACCACTTGTCACTCAGAATATAAAAAAACATTTCCGGTACAGTTGGAAAAATGTTGAACATAAAAATCATGTTCATAGGGCAGCGTACGTTTACCCCGCTCGTGACTGGTTTCATAATTATTTGTGCCGCTTTTTTCCGCTCGTTTTTCACTCTATATTTTTCTGCCAAAACACGTATACTTACCTACCTTACTTATTCATTCTTTTCATTCATTCATCGCCGTACCTCTTGCAACTAAGAAAGGTTAAAAGCGACTCGATATTTCGCACAATTTACTTGACTGCTCCTCATATTTATTAATCTATAGGCATTTTAATCTTATACATGAGGATTCTTATATCGTGTGTATAAAAGCTTGTGACCTAGTTTCTTTGTCCATCCTGCTAATCCAGCTTAGTAGGTAAACACGTATATCGTACGGCTGCAGGCTTTCCAAGAAATAAGAGAGAATAAAATATTTTCTTTGAATATATACGTACCTTCCTAACTTATTCCTTCAAATTATAGCTAAAACGAATACATTTTGTGAATTTATTGTTCAGAAATATAACTTTGTCTTAGGATAATAATTATAACTTTCAATAAGCAATTCGTCAATTCAATTTCTGAATTCACTCTTCCAAATTTCGGTAGGCGGATGATTGACGGGAAAATGGAAAATTTACATAAATTTCTGGGACTACGTTGAAGGGGTAGCTCGCGCAGGAACTCTGCGTCTTCTGAGTACTGTTTTGCAGGAATTCCTTGATGGGAAATATTTCTCTTGAGAGAAGTCACACATGTTGTGATGTTTACCTGGTTAGCATGGCAAAATAGCTGCAAAATTTAGTAATGTCTTCATTATATAATTATTAATAACGTAACTATTATATTATAATAGTAAACTCGATATTTAATGTGACGGTATATATACAACAAAAAGCATTCCAATTTTTAATCCACTTCACAAAAGGAAACGGTTATTTATATATTCGAATGTATGAATATTTTTTTTTAAGTTTTCGACCGTTTTTTGCCGTCAATTGCGAACCAATTCTGAAAAATATTTTTTTGTTTTAAAGGGTATGCTCTCCAAGTAGACTTATATAAATTGTATCAAAATTAGTTCAGTTGTTTTTCGAGAATAAATAGTTTTTTTAATAAATCTATTTGTGTTTATATTGCCTTAAGTCTCTAAGATTTCGAAACCCATTTAGATGGTTGCTTTTTTATTCAAAAGGGCAGACTTTCAGTTTAATCCCATAAGCACTTCATCAAAATTGGTTCAGTAGTTATTATAAGAAAATCTATTTGTTTTATAGTTTATGTTCTCTAATATCTTGAGATTTCTAAACCGAATTAGATTATTGTTTTTACTTAAGAAAGAAGACCTCTAGTGTAGTAGATACTGTATAAATTTCATCAAAATTGGTTTAGTAGCTTGAAACACGCTTTTAATTTAATTCAATGGGTTATTATGCTTGGGACTAGATTGCAAGTCAATTTTGAACCATTCAACGACTTCCACAGATGCAGAAGTTTTGCACATGGGTGAAGTTCTGATGACAATTATGGTAAGTACTATTGAGCTGACCTGATAATAGAGCCGGAAGGTAATCAAGGGAACTCAATAATCAGATGATGGAACCCCTTAGAAATTGGGCTTATTTGGTTTAACTTAATGAGTTCTCTGGTCTCATGTGGTAAGGTCTGATGATGGAGCCAGTAGGCAGTCAAAGGAATTCAACAATCGGATGATGGAATCCCTTCGAGTTTGGGCTCATTTGGTTTGTCTTGATGAAATCTTTGGTTTTATGTGGTATTCAGAGTCTAATGACGGATGGAGTCGGAAGGTAGTCACAGGAAATCAATAACAAAATTTATAGAACCCTTTCGAGTTTGTGCTCATACGGTTGTTCTCTGGTGTTATGTGGTATCCAGGGTCAGATTATGGACCTGGAAGGTAGTCATTGGAACTCAACAATCAGATGATGGAACTCGTTCGAGTATGGGTTCATTGGGTTTGTCTTGATAAGTTATCTGGTCAAAGGTATGTGTATCGAAGGTTTGATGATGGAGCCAGAGTCATAGGAACCCATTACCTAACAATCAAATGATGAAACTCCTTCGAATTTAGGTTTATTTGATTGGTCTCGATGAGTTCTCAGGTCTTAAGTGGTACCGATGGTGTCTGATGATGATGATGATGATGATGATAATGAAATCCATTTGTTTTGTGTTTATGTTTCCTCGTGTCTACGAGATGTGGAACAATTTTTTAATGAGTTCTATTTCTTTCCAGTGAAATCAAAGATAATTTTCACCAAAACTTATTCAGTTGTTTTATGTGTAGGTTCTTTCCTTGTATGTAGGTTTATTATCCTTGGTTTTATATGTAGGTTCATTCTTGGTTTTAATTAACTAACGCCTTGAGTCTTAAGTGAGTTAAACTATTTTCTTTAGCATATATTCCTTCCGATGTTTTGTTTAGGCCACTCAAAATCAAGAAATAAAAATATTTTTCCAAAAAAAAAAATGATTTCATATAAAAAAAAACTTTTCTATACTACCACTAAAATGAATAAAATAATTACGTTTGAGCAAGAACAATATCACTTTTTCAAAATTACCAATGTAATAATAATGCATAAATACAACATAAGATAAGAAACGGTTTTTTGAAGGCGGTGCCAAACCTAGGGCATCATTTAAATCTATATTTACAACAAAATTAATACACACCTATCTATGAACCTCATACAAAACACGAAATGCAGAACAGACAAAACTAGAGAACAAACATACACGAACGGATTTCAACTTTCACACCTTCACAAATATACAGCAATCTAGTAAATGATAAAGTATTTGTAGTTAATTACTTTAATAGCTTATTACCCATTTTATATAGCACAACAACAACATTAACATTATTTTACATTTTTTAGGACATCATTTTTTTGAATAAGCTCAACCAGCTCAAAAATGATGGTTCGGCTTGCACTGCTTTCAAAAAACTCTTTCTTAACTTATGTTGTATTTTTGCATTATTATTACATTGATAATTTTGAAACAGTGATATTGTTCTTGCTCAATTGTAATTATGTTATTTTTTTCAGTGGTTATTTACAAAATAACATTTTTAATATGCTGGCGATTTAATTTCTTTGGAAAATTATTTTTCTTAATGTTTATTATATAAAAACACTGAGCTATGCGATAAATTTAGGATTTAATTTATTGTTTCTAACCGAACCCATCCTTAATGTCACTCCTTTAATGCAGAGTGCGATGTTTTGTGAGCCTATTAAAATTATTGGTTTGAAACCAACCAACATTGGTCACAAACAAGCATTATTTATAGCATGTCTATATACCCTTCTGTTACTTCATAAAGTATAACGTAGATTGTTATAAATTATTACGCTCAATTAAAAAGAGAAACGGCCAAAGATTTTCTGGCTTGTTAACCTAATTTGCTTTAAGATTCTGACACAGAATTTCTCCGTTATTAAATTTTCTCCTTCTTGCAAAAAAATATGTTTTTAATAGTGGTAGCAACAGCTGAGTGAGCACAAATAATTAAATATTTTTAACTCTTAACAGAACACTCTTACATAGAACAGGGTATTCTAGTTACAGGCTAGATAGTTGTTATGAATTGTCCCGAATATATTTATTATTAATTATTAGCTGTGCCCCCGGCTTCGCACACGTGGTCATTCCTCTAGGTACTCTATTTGCTATTCCAGGACCTAATATCAACATTTGATCAAAATTCCTTCAGCTGTCAAAAAGTTTTTTATCGTTTGCTCGGCTTCTACTCATCGGATTGAGATATACCCCAGTTTTTAAGTCATACCCTAAGCTATCCAACAGTGAAAACCGCATTGCAATCGGTCCGGTAGTTTTTACGTGATGTGCAAACAAACATACAGACAAACAAACAAACACAAAAACAGATCGACACGATTTTTATAAATGTTATATTCTTGTTCAGTAGCTTATTTTAAGTAACCTACATCTTTTTTTTTATTATCTTCTTTGTACAGACTGTTTCGACCTTTTTCGGCCACAGCTTTTTAATAGTATTAATCATTAAATCTATACTTATATTAAAATATTTTAAGCATAGATTTATTGATTTATACTATTTTAAAAATGTGGCCGCGGCTTTGCAAGTCAATTCGCTACGTTAAAAGTAATCCAGAATCTAAAATTATCATCAAAATTCCTTCAGCCTTCAACATATTTCTAACGATTGTTCAGCTCGTCCACATCGGATTGAGATATAAATTACATCAGATTTTAAGACAAAACCTTAGCTTTTCAACAGTGAAAATCTATCCAGTAGTTTTAATGTGATACGCGAACAGACACAGAGGCACTATAATTTAAAAAAACGTTATATCATGTTCTGTAGCTCATTTTAAGTCCTCGAGGCCTCATTTTTGTTATTATCTTTTTTGAACAGAGTTTTTGTTATATTAGCTTTATTATAAGTACTAGCGCCCCGCGGTTTCACCCGCTGACATTTTGTCACTTTGAAACCTGACACTTTTACATTTTCACCAGCGTGAGCGATGATGATGATGATGATGATGATGACGAAAAGTATCCTATGTGTTATACCAGGATATAAGCTATCTCCATTCCAAATTTCATCAAAATTAATTAATTCGTTTCATCATTCAGCCGTTTGATCGTGAAGGAGTAACAAACGTACATACAAACTTACGCCTTTATAATATTAGTGTGAGATGTAGGTAAAGGTAGATGAAATATTTTGTACCCTACACAAGCATATCGGGCCAATGAATCTATACTCAATCTACTCATAGCGCCAGCATTAGCCTTAAACGAGAGCTTGTGTACCTATTTTAGACACAGCTAAGAAAAACAGAGATAATCTAAAGAAGTTCAAGGTTACTGGATAATTCCAAAGCAAAAATCACAAGGTTGCACGTTGGTCTGACCAGATCCTCGCCATACTCGACAACTCAGCCTATTTGATGCTCTGCAGGACGCCAGCAATAGGAACAGATTTCGTACCATCGTGAAAGAGTGGATGAGAGGAGGTCACGACCATCATTAATGAAAATTAAGATGCAAGCAGGGGAATGGCAGTAAGTTACTACCTCTTTATCTATTACGGTCCCACAGCTGGGATTCAGACATGTAAATGGCCGGTTTGCTCACGTATACAGTCTTAAAAAATTATGTCGAATTTTAACCAAGGTGTCTAATGTTGGTAAAATGCAGCTTGAACACAGAATAAATAATAGTAACAGTTGAGTAGGAGTTGGTTATTCTTAAACACATTAGTAAATCATATGCACTAACATGTAAGCCAAATTGTTTATGATAAGCAAAATAATCCTAGGACGCTTATAAATATGTTTAATGTATTTCAAGGGTACAGGAAAAGAAAGAGCTCATCAACAAAACCAAAAACCAGAGATAATGGCTTTTCAAATAATGTATCTCTAATTATTATATTTAATATCATTTTTAATGTTTATTAACTGTATATTATACACCTCAAATATCATACTAATATTATAAATGCGAAAGTTTGTGAGGATGGATGTATGGATGGATGGATATTTGTTACTCTTTCACGCAAAAAATACTGAACGGATTTGGATGAAATTTGGTATGGAGGTAGCTTATACCCTGGATTAATACATAGGCTACTTTTTACCCCGGAAAATGCACGGGTCCTGAAGGACGCGGATGAAACCGCGGGGTGCAGCTAGTCTTGCATAAATGAAAAAAAAATGTATGAAAAAATAATAATAATAAAAAAACAAAATCTCTGCTGGGGTTGCACGCGATGTGCACATTCTACTTGGTTCGAGCTGCAGTGGGTTCCTTTTACTCACCAATGGATTTTTTAATAAATGTATTTACCTTGTAATGAGCCCTATTTATACTGTTTTAAAGTAATCATATAAAAGGCCCGCTTGAAACGAATTGAATGGCATAGTTAGTTAGATTTTATGAAATATGTCGATGAGTCCCTTTGATTCCAGTACTCTTCATTTACATTTGACTCTATAGGGTGGTAGGTAATTATGGTTATATAGTGACTTATGCATAGAAACAAAGGTGTTTTAGAGGGTCTACTGTGTATAATCACATTAAAACTGTAATGCTTCCGCTCCTCTCAAATGTAAGTTAAACACGTATATTTGCATCGTTACTCTGTCGAGTTCTCAAGCTTTTAATAACTTCGCAGCCATTAAATTTGCATTTTTATTCGTTATTAATAATGAAATTGTGTGTATTGTTGACGGAGCTTATTTGGAGAGGCAGTTTGGTAAATTGAAGTAATGCTCCGCCTTGCTGAGCTCGTTCCTCGGCAAAGTTAACTGCAAACATGTGTCAATGTTTTAAAACTTTGTTGCGACAAGTTGACGGTTCCTTGAGTTGTAAAAGAGATGAGCCTGAGAGGTTACTAAGACAAAACACTCAAGCACATTTAAAAGAGTATTGTGCGTATGCTTTAGTTGAGACCCCTTGTTCAGCAGTGGATTTCTTCTGGGCTGTTGATAATGATTTGGTTGGAACAGAGCTTCCAGATCGGTAACATTCATTTGTTTTACATAATCTACATACTTATAATAAAACAGAAAAAAGATAATTAGAAAAAAAAGTCTAGGAGACTTCAAATAAGCTACTGAACAAGAGTATATATATTGTGTGTATACGCATAACGTAAAAAAATACTCAACTAATCGCGATGCTGTTTTTACTGGTGGATAGCTTAGGGTTTGACTTTAAAACTGGTGTACTTGGTATCCCAACCCGATGAGCAGAAACCGAGTAATCGATGTAAAAGAAACTGTAAGACTTACAGTAGTCGCATATGATGTGTAATATCCTATGTGTTATTCCAGGGTATAAGCTATCTCCATTCCAAATTTCATCAGTATCCGTTCACCCTTTTGAGAGTGCTGTTAGATGATGATGATGAAAAGTATCCTATGTGTTATTCCAGGATATAAGCTATCTCTATTCCAAATTTCATCAGTATCCGTTCACCCTTTTGAGAGTGCTGTTAGATGATGATGATGAAAAGTATCCTATGTGTTATTCCAGGGTATAAGCTATCTCTATTCCAAATTTCATCAGTATCCGTTCACCCTTTTGAGAGTGCTGTTAGATGATGATGATGAAAAGTATCCTATGTGTTATTCCAGGATATAAGCTATCTCTATTCCAAATTTCATCAGTATCCGTTCACCCTTTTGAGAGTGCTGTTAGATGATGATGATGAAAAGTATCCTATGTGTTATTCCAGGGTATAAGCTATCTCTATTCCAAATTTCATCAGTATCCGTTCACCCTTTTGAGAGTGCTGTTAGATGATGATGATGAAAAGTATCCTATGTGTTATTCCAGGATATAAGCTATCTCTATTCCAAATTTCATCAGTATCCGTTCACCCTTTTGAGAGTGCTGTTAGATGATGATGATGAAAAGTATCCTATGTGTTATTCCAGGATATAAGCTATCTCTATTCCAAATTTCATCAGTATCCGTTCACCCTTTTGAGAGTGCTGTTAGATGATGATGATGAAAAGTATCCTATGTGTTATTCCAGGATATAAGCTATCTCTATTCCAAATTTCATCAGTATCCGTTCACCCTTTTGAGAGTGCTGTTAGATGATGATGATGAAAAGTATCCTATGTGTTATTCCAGGGTATAAGCTATCTCTATTCCAAATTTCATCAGTATCCGTTCACCCTTTTGAGAGTGCTGTTAGATGATGATGATGAAAAGTATCCTATGTGTTATTCCAGGATATAAGCTATCTCTATTCCAAATTTCATCAGTATCCGTTCACCCTTTTGAGAGTGCTGTTAGATGATGATGATGAAAAGTATCCTATGTGTTATTCCAGGGTATAAGCTATCTCTATTCCAAATTTCATCAGTATCCGTTCACCCTTTTGAGAGTGCTGTTAGATGATGATGATGAAAAGTATCCTATGTGTTATTCCAGGATATAAGCTATCTCTATTCCAAATTTCATCAGTATCCGTTCACCCTTTTGAGAGTGCTGTTAGATGATGATGATGAAAAGTATCCTATGTGTTATTCCAGGATATAAGCTATCTCTATTCCAAATTTCATCAGTATCCGTTCACCCTTTTGAGAGTGCTGTTAGATGATGATGATGAAAAGTATCCTATGTGTTATTCCAGGATATAAGCTATCTCTATTCCAAATTTCATCAGTATCCGTTCACCCTTTTGAGAGTGCTGTTAGATGATGATGATGAAAAGTATCCTATGTGTTATTCCAGGGTATAAGCTATCTCTATTCCAAATTTCATCAGTATCCGTTCACCCTTTTGAGAGTGCTGTTAGATGATGATGATGAAAAGTATCCTATGTGTTATTCCAGGATATAAGCTATCTCTATTCCAAATTTCATCAGTATCCGTTCACCCTTTTGAGAGTGCTGTTAGATGATGATGATGAAAAGTATCCTATGTGTTATTCCAGGATATAAGCTATCTCTATTCCAAATTTCATCAGTATCCGTTCACCCTTTTGAGAGTGCTGTTAGATGATGATGATGAAAAGTATCCTATGTGTTATTCCAGGATATAAGCTATCTCTATTCCAAATTTCATCAGTATCCGTTCACCCTTTTGAGAGTGCTGTTAGATGATGATGATGAAAAGTATCCTATGTGTTATTCCAGGGTATAAGCTATCTCTATTCCAAATTTCATCAGTATCCGTTCACCCTTTTGAGAGTGCTGTTAGATGATGATGATGAAAAGTATCCTATGTGTTATTCCAGGATATAAGCTATCTCTATTCCAAATTTCATCAGTATCCGTTCACCCTTTTGAGAGTGCTGTTAGATGATGATGATGAAAAGTATCCTATGTGTTATTCCAGGATATAAGCTATCTCTATTCCAAATTTCATCAGTATCCGTTCACCCTTTTGAGAGTGCTGTTAGATGATGATGATGAAAAGTATCCTATGTGTTATTCCAGGATATAAGCTATCTCTATTCCAAATTTCATCAGTATCCGTTCACCCTTTTGAGAGTGCTGTTAGATGATGATGATGAAAAGTATCCTATGTGTTATTCCAGGATATAAGCTATCTCTATTCCAAATTTCATCAGTATCCGTTCACCCTTTTGAGAGTGCTGTTAGATGATGATGATGAAAAGTATCCTATGTGTTATTCCAGGGTATAAGCTATCTCTATTCCAAATTTCATCAGTATCCGTTCACCCTTTTGAGAGTGCTGTTAGATGATGATGATGAAAAGTATCCTATGTGTTATTCCAGGATATAAGCTATCTCTATTCCAAATTTCATCAGTATCCGTTCACCCTTTTGAGAGTGCTGTTAGATGATGATGATGAAAAGTATCCTATGTGTTATTCCAGGGTATAAGCTATCTCCATTCCAAATTTCATCAGTATCCGTTCACCCTTTTGAGAGTGCTGTTAGATGATGATGATGAAAAGTATCCTATGTGTTATTCCAGGATATAAGCTATCTCTATTCCAAATTTCATCAGTATCCGTTCACCCTTTTGAGAGTGCTGTTAGATGATGATGATGAAAAGTATCCTATGTGTTATTCCAGGATATAAGCTATCTCTATTCCAAATTTCATCAGTATCCGTTCACCCTTTTGAGAGTGCTGTTAGATGATGATGATGAAAAGTATCCTATGTGTTATTCCAGGGTATAAGCTATCTCTATTCCAAATTTCATCAGTATCCGTTCACCCTTTTGAGAGTGCTGTTAGATGATGATGATGAAAAGTATCCTATGTGTTATTCCAGGATATAAGCTATCTCTATTCCAAATTTCATCAGTATCCGTTCACCCTTTTGAGAGTGCTGTTAGATAATGATGATGAAAAGTATCCTATGTGTTATTCCAGGATATAAGCTATCTCTATTCCAAATTTCATCAGTATCCGTTCACCCTTTTGAGAGTGCTGTTAGATGATGATGATGAAAAGTATCCTATGTGTTATTCCAGGATATAAGCTATCTCTATACCAAATTTCATCAGTATCCGTTCACCCTTTTGAGAGTGCTGTTAGATGATGATGATGAAAAGTATCCTATGTGTTATTCCAGGGTATAAGCTATCTCTATTCCAAATTTCATCAGTATCCGTTCACCCTTTTGAGAGTGCTGTTAGATGATGATGATGAAAAGTATCCTATGTGTTATTCCAGGATATAAGCTATCTCTATTCCAAATTTCATCAGTATCCGTTCACCCTTTTGAGAGTGCTGTTAGATGATGATGATGAAAAGTATCCTATGTATTATTCCAGGGTATAAGCTATCTCTATTCCAAATTTCATCAGTATCCGTTCACCCTTTTGAGAGTGCTGTTAGATGATGATGATGAAAAGTATCCTATGTGTTATTCCAGGATATAAGCTATCTCTATTCCAAATTTCATCAGTATCCGTTCACCCTTTTGAGAGTGCTGTTAGATGATGATGATGAAAAGTATCCTATGTGTTATTCCAGGATATAAGCTATCTCTATTCCAAATTTCATCAGTATCCGTTCACCCTTTTGAGAGTGTTGTTAGATGATGATGATGAAAAGTATCCTATGTGTTATTCCAGGATATAAGCTATCTCTATTCCAAATTTCATCAGTATCCGTTCACCCTTTTGAGAGTGCTGTTAGATGATGATGATGAAAAGTATCCTATGTGTTATTCCAGGATATAAGCTATCTCTATTCCAAATTTCATCAGTATCCGTTCACCCTTTTGAGAGTGCTGTTAGATGATGATGATGAAAAGTATCCTATGTGTTATTCCAGGATATAAGCTATCTCTATTCCAAATTTCATCAGTATCCGTTCACCCTTTTGAGAGTGCTGTTAGATGATGATGATGAAAAGTATCCTATGTGTTATTCCAGGGTATAAGCTATCTCTATTCCAAATTTCATCAGTATCCGTTCACCCTTTTGAGAGTGCTGTTAGATGATGATGATGAAAAGTATCCTATGTGTTATTCCAGGGTATAAGCTATCTCTATTCCAAATTTCATCAGTATCCGTTCACCCTTTTGAGAGTGCTGTTAGATGATGATGATGAAAAGTATCCTATGTGTTATTCCAGGATATAAGCTATCTCTATTCCAAATTTCATCAGTATCCGTTCACCCTTTTGAGAGTGCTGTTAGATGATGATGATGATGAAAAGTATCTTATGTGTTATTCCAGGATATAAGCTATCTCCATTCCAAATTTTATCAAAATCCGTTCATCTGTTTGAGAGTGAAGTAAGATGATGATGCTGATGATGAAAAGTATCCTATGTGTTATTCCAGGGTATAAGCTATCTCCTTTCCAAATTTAATAAAAATCTGTTCAGCCATTTGAGAGTAAAGTAAGATTGTTTAACACTTTTCACGAAATCACTCCCATAGATTGCAGGAAAGTGAGCGAAGATATTACACATTCATCATGTCAACCGGCTTTCCCACTGTTTACACAATGTTAACGTTTTACACTGTTTAACACATTGCACTCCCATAGATTGCAAGAAAGCGAGCGGAAAGATATTGACACATCAAAAACTATTTGACGGCTACTTGTAGTTACTTTTGGTCCTGGAATAACTTATAGGATACTTTTATTCTAGAAAAATGTTACACCTAGATAAAATGAAAACGCTGCTGAGAAGAGCTTTCCTGATTGCAGTGAATACTTTCTCGCTGCGTACAAATGAGAGACCCAATTTGTAAGATAAATTAGCTGGCAAGGTAATTATAAGAACATTACTCATTACCGTAGTTTAATGTCTCATTTTATTTTATATACGAGTATAGAAGCATTAATTCCGTGAGCGCTCATATTCCTCTATTCTTTTAGGAGCTAATTTAGTGTAACATGGTGGTAATGGGAAGAGTTATAACATTGATTAACATCTCGGTGTTGCCATTTAGGTTTTTAAATGCAGATTGTGCGGGTGGCAAACCTTTTGATAATTTTATATTTCAACATAAACCCAAATAAACTGAAAAAGCATTTGTCTGCAAGTAAACGTCCATCATAAGCGTTAGTTACTCCTAATCAAGAATTAAATTGATCTTTTTGAGTAGTCTTATTTAGTGTTCATGGTCTCTGAGTACGGCAGTGAGTACAATAGTCTGCAAGTAAACGTCCATCATAAGCGTTAGTTACTCCTAATCAAGAATTAAATTGATCTTTTTGAGTAGTCTTATTTAGTGTTCGTAGTCTCTGAGTACGGCAGTGAGTACACCAATATATAAGCGTTGTCTGTTTGTGTGTTTGTTGCGGCTGGTCGGATTTTGATGAAATATGTAGGTATTGGAGATAGCTTATATCGTGGAATAAAACATAGGATACATTTTATCCCGGAAAATGGTAAGTTTCCACAGGAAAACTGAAAAATGTTGATTACTCGCTGTAAGGAACAGTTGACATGGAAACGAAATAAAAATAAGTCTGCCAAAATACATAGCGTTAGTGCCATACTTTTGCATTAGTTTTTAATTTCCTAGAAGAACATAAGCAAGCTAAAATGGCAGTGGGCTGTTCACGAAGAACCGATAACCGTTAGAATAGATGAGTTTTAGAGTGAACACCACGTTTAGGCAAACGTAGTATAGGACGCCCTGTGGCCAGGTGGAGTGACGACCTGCGAAAAGCGGCTGAAAGAAAGTGAATCAGAAGAGTTGAAGACCAAGCTCAGTGGCGTGCATTAGGAGAGGCAAACGTCCAGCAGTAGACAGATATAGGCTAATGATGAAGAACATATGATGTTTTATTCGCGATAAACAGTAGTCGCGCATACGAAGTCGCGGGCGAAAGTTAGTATATTATAAATGCGAAAGATTGTGTTCATGTACGTAAGTTTTTATTACAGCACTGAAACAGCTGTAAGTTTTTTTTAAATTAGGTTAGTATACTTTACCTTCTACTTTAGCTTCTGGATTACCACAAGGACTACTTTTCATCATCATCATCATCCATCATCGTGATCGGGATAGTAAAAAGTGTCCATGCGGATAAAACCGCAAGGATTAGCTAGTATTATTTTTTATTGTTAAATATAGTATGATAAACGCCACGGTCGTAGCTATGTAAACAAAACAGAATATCACAGATTCTCTAATAGAAAACCAGAGCGTAATAAAGACAATACCAGCGTCTCTAGAATTCTCTCCACTCGTAAAAAACGAACGAGTAAAGGTCTCGACTGTCGCAAGAGTCGTTAAACAAATCACAGGAAATACCCTTTATTTCAGAGAGCAGGGATATTGGCACAATTGAGAAATAAGACCGCACCGAATACTATTATTCATTCTGTGATTGAACCTACGAAGCAGGTAGATAAATATGCCGGATATAACACACGTGAATTGTGTAGAGCAAAGTTTAAGGGACAGAAAAATAGAGACTACTTTGTACGTTGCTGTTAGGAAATAAAAATGCTTGTCAAGACAAGCATTATTTTGTTTGACTAGTGAATCAGAAAAGCTAAAAAAACGTTACTACCCGCATTTCCAGATGAAATGCATTTATTTTCCCTTTCATTTTTTTTCCTGTATCAACAATTTAAAGTACACTCGAGAGCAATGAATCCAGGTCACTTAAAGAAACCTATAAATCTCGGAAACTAAGAATGCTAGCTTAATGAAATAAATTGTGTTTAATAGACAATATTTTCAAAAACTCATACATGACTCGGGATTGGTTTTTGAAAATCCTTGAATACAGTTTTCGACGACCATGGTACCTTAAAACAAATTTCTCTACCTCTAATTGTTTCAGATTTGGAAAACTAAACTATTGCCGTAGTATTATTAGGTGTTATGTGCTGTCGCAATGGATCACTCTGCATACACGTTAATTTTACTATATTTTTTACAGGTTTTATTAACTAGGTAACTACTACCTACTGAATTCTACTAACTAAAACAGTTATGGGCAACCCATATTATAGCCCAAGTGTGTGCGTGTTTAGCTCACACTATACAACAGAACACACGTAAGGATATTATATTATGTGCACATGTGAACTGTGACTATACCATATTTATTACTACTTTACCTATACTTAGGTCACGCATAATATACTCGTATGCGTGTATTAATGTTATTTTTTTCGCCGATCCTTGGATCAGCTTCGTCTTCATCTCATAGTGTCGAATTCAGTCTATAAAATTCTTATAATTAAAAAAAATGGTTGTTGGTGACATAAATAGGCCTAGTTACAAATCTACTGAACCCAACTCAAAGGATCATTCAAACGCCCAAGATCCCGATATCCACCTTCCAGCCCCATCATCGATCGACGATTGATGGTACCATTTATTGTATTGTCAACAGAATTACATACATTTTTACAAAGATAAAAACCACTGGTAGTGGGTGAAATTCAGCTCCTATGATTTCATGTCACATAGTTACAGTGAAAATATTACAGTCGTGTTAATCATTAAACATTTTGCTTACTAACAACGACATTATAACAAAAACATTTAGCGAATGAACTCTGGGCCCCAATTCTAAAATAATTGTAATGATAATTATCAACAATTTTCGCAAAATTTTTGTTTTCACCTCTTAAAAGTAGTAGTAGTGAAAAATTGGTGAAAATTTTTGCATTTAGAGTTTTACTTTTACGTATTTTTTTTTGAAAATTTCGAAAAAAAACCTTTTCTACCACTTTTAAGAGGAAAAAACGAAAATTTTGCGAAAATTTATGATAATTGTCATTACAATGATTTTAGTAGAATTGGGTCATAATGATATTTGATTATGTGAGTCAAAGCTCTATAAGAAAATAATGTAACAAGTCCAACTAATCTGTGCTCTCACCACGCATATTGATTCAAAAGAGCACGATACGATTTACTTAAATAACACTTAGCCGTTTGTACTACACCGCACGATGAGAAAATCTTTAGATTGAGGATCTAAAGATATCGATGGGGCTATTACAAGTACGTGCCAATCGTTCAAGTTGCGCTAAATCAGCCCATAAAACACGATCACGGCAGGAGCGAATCCCCTGGAATCCTTCAAACAGCCGACGGATCATGGAGGCCTACCGTTTTATTTTATTACACGCCAGTATAAATTGGGCACTCTACGTTACGCAAATAGAAAGAAAATCTTTCACTATAAATTACACTAGCAAACCTAAAGATTGCTTCGATAACGTCTCACAATAAATCACTAAGTTCGTGCTTATTCTAGCAACATTCTAATTCAAAGAGTTCTTATCTAAGCGTTATAAATAGAATCTATCGATAGCTTTTCAATCGTTCTGTTATATTAGATGACTCTCCAAGCGAAAAATTCAAATTTACAATGTTGACTCTAGCCTCGAGCGGAACAGGTTGATTTAGGCACAATACGCACCAGGGACTTTCGATTTACTCTTGCTGCTTCTTGGAGTTGCAAAATTTGCAACATACAACACACAGACGAAAACTTGCAAAAATATCATCTAGGTACATTTTACATCGCACGCTGAAATTTTTAATTTGTTATTTTACGTTTCATTGTCAGCTTTGAGCCTTAAGCTGTTTAAGCATCCTTGGATTTCCATTATACGCAACGTCGCCGGCAGTTCTCCATTCACTACGTAAGTGGTCGAGATCAAGATTACCCTACAGCGTGCAACTGCAAACACTCTCCAGCAGCTAGGTACCTTAGAGCGAAAGTTTAAAGCTTTTCGCTGCGAACGAGATCATTCTGTGCAAAGTGAATTGGAACTGGAAACCGAATCTCAGGAAGTGCGAACGATCGATGGCAGCTTTACGATTGGCACCATCCGCGCAGATAGGTGTCCAATGGCGCATAAAATGAAATAAAGCAAAGATAAAAATGTGCTTGCAAAGCTGTTTATTTTATGATGTGCGTTTTTAGTATCTCTATTTACTCCTTGGAAACATATGAGGCATTTACCTTATATTTTTATTATGAATCATAAAATCAACAAAAAAACACCAAAAGATCCCAAGCTTTTCCCAGGCTTTTGTTTTGGTGTCAAAGCCCGAAACCATTTAACGCAGAGTCTATTGACAATAAAGTCAAAAACTGATACGGTATCATAACAGATAAACGAAAATCTGATCGTACCGAATAAGCAAGAACAAACATCTAGTTTGCGGATTGTTGGGAGTTTGGGAGGTTGGCGCCGCAATGTCGCGACATGGTAGTCTTACAGGCGCCACTGCCAGCAGACTGCGGATTAAACAGCTGTAGTCGGCGACAAGACAACATGCAGGTCACTGAACCCGGCTGGCCCCCATCCTGGATTCACGAGTAGGAAATTACGCAACACAGCTTTAAGATACATATTATGTGCTTTTCTGGAAACAGAGTGATGCTGGCTTTGGGCATTTGGGCATGCCAATTTATTTTTCGTTTTGGGAACCTACCTACCTACCTAGTACCTACTCCCTTGACTTTTTTATGGGGATCTAGAGTATAATATTTTTTTACTATAGTAGTCTTTACAATAGATAGGTACCATATAAATGGGAAAGTATGTTTATTTGTTTGGAAACGTTGTCAGGGGTACAGAAAAGAACTTCTCCACGATTTAGAAAAAAAAGTTTTTTTCATAAATATGGGAACTGCCACCACTTTCAAGGTCTGGTGTTAATTTAAAATGTGTGGAGGCGGTGGCCAAGTTTCCATGCGGGTGAAGCTGCGGGGCGAAGCTAATATTATTTTTTATTGTTAGACTATGAGAATGGTAAATTAGTTATCTATCTTATAATAAAGTATTAAGTAACTAAAAGTCTAAACAGAGAAGATAATAATAAAATGTCTAGTGGATAAGCTGCTGCACATATTTTTTGGCTCTCTGTCTGTTTTCGCATCACGTAACCAAGACTGGGCCGATTAAAATGCGGTTTGGACTGTTGGATAGCTTAAGATTTGAGTGCGAGAAATCTTAAAAATCTATTTGGGGGCTGAACAATGTTGGTCAAATTTAGTATATTGTACTTAGGTACTTTCGGTCCTAAAATAAAACATAAGGTACTTTTACTCCAGAAAAAACTTTCACACGGTCAAAACCGCTAGGCTCAGCTAGTATCCTAATAATCCTATGGAATAAGTGTAAATTAACTTTCAGGAGTGTCTACTTAGATTGGATTCATGTGATAAATATTTTGGGTTGGAATCAATCAGTTTTTTTATATATTACCTAAGTTTTTACTATAAACAGTTTTATTATAATGTACCCACTCCGTAAGTTTCGCTCAAATGCCAACAATTTGTATCGTGTAAACGATACGCGCCCGAAACCTAGGCAAGTACTAATTTTATCAGCACCATATTTAACGGTGCATATGGTCGGATTACTTTGCATTTAGCAAAGTAATCCAAGATCAACATGCCCGTTGAAAAATTAATTTGCCATATGCATTCAACTTAATGCAGCGAATATCCATTCCCGCCCAATTCTGCGCTCAGCATTTGTGCTAATTCCCCGGTATGATTTGTGCACCCTCGCGAACTTACTAGGTACTGATTAATTTTGTATGAACAATCACCCGCCTTTGTTAGCAGATAGCGGACCCCGCATCCTTTATGAATGAAACATAAGTTGACTTTTGCCATCATTTATGACTTTCGTTTCAACGCTGTAGGTATTCCATTCCGGCACCGATGTTTGAAAGCCAGTTACATTCTTAGGTTTAGCGTTTTTACCATAATTCTGACCACGTGGTCAACAGTGTAGTGTAGTTTAGAATTAAGGATTTAAAAAAATAATACACCGTGACAATGAATTCGATATTTTTCTTAAATGTCTTTCAGTCCATGCAACAGAATGTATCAGTAGCACAAAAATGAAAAGTAAACAACTAATAAAACATAAAACTAGGTATTATTAAATTAGTCAAAATTCAAGCTTGTTATCCCTGCGACATCGCGGGAGCGGGGCGGCAGATATGGGGTACTTCCCATCGGATCACGATATCAGAATTTCTAATTAACGGATCTCGCTCGGCATTCCCATCGGATCTCGAGATCCGTTGCAACTCAAATGAATATTAGTTTTTGTTCCTATCGGATATCGAGATCCGTTTCAACTTAAATTAATATTAGTTTTTCTTCCCATCGGATCTCGAAATCCGTTGCAATTTCAATAAAAATTCTTTTTGCGTATATTGATTGATAAGTTCTTGAGTGGAGACCATGTTTAGGCAAACGTAGTGTAGGACGCCTTGTGGCGAGGCACTCTACGACCTGCAAAAAGCGGCTGTAAGAAAATGGATGAGGAGAGCTGAAGACCGAGCTCAGTGGCGTGCATTAGAAGAGGCACATGTCCAACAGTGGACACATATAGGCTGATGATGATAAGTATGGACAAAAGTTTGAAATCTCTATTTTGATATATTATTATTAAATAAATAAAAATTAATATTTTTGGGACAATTCACACCGATTACCTAGCCCGAAACTAAGATACTCTGTACTGTGGGCACAATATAATGGATAAACATACATATATACGAATATTACATCCATGACTCGGAAACAATCATTTCTGCTCATAACACAAATTATTGCACCTTGTGGAATTCGAACCCACGACCGTTTGATTTCGTAGTAGGGTCGAGACCCTACTAGCCACTAGACCAACTGGTCTCAACCGGTTTTATTATTATAAAATAATCCATATTTTTTATAGATTAACTTTACTTAGTTTATTATGTAGTGTTTCTTTGGTGGTACTTACCACCAAAACCAAAGAAACATAATATTATAATTATGTTCGCTTTTAGGATAAAATGATTGATTTTATTTATATTTAACTAATTTTAAATTAGACTACAATTTATTAAATGAAACAAGTATCTCTTTTAGTGTGCAGTATATTTTGTAAATATATTTTACAGATAAATTATTTAAAAAATCAGGTAGCAAAAAAAAGTATGTACATAACTAGATAAATGAAATAAAAACAAATCTTTAAAAAATGTGTCATATATATAACTTATCGGTAATATTATTTACTTATTAAAATCACAAAGTAAATCAGTATTAAAAATTAAATCCACGGCTGAAATATTTATATTTATTTATTTATTTATTTATTTATTCGAACACCAACACGGTGCACACCAACACATTCATAATATTATACAATTTTTAGTAAAAATAAAATCAAATGTCACAGTAATTATAGGTGAGGACAACATTCAAGTACACAACAAAATAAATTAAAATTGAAATTGAGCGAATAACAACAAGTTAACTAAGATTAAAAATTAAAACTAAATCATTACATAAAAATTAAATTAAATAAAAAATGTTACAAATTAAAAAAGTGGTTAAATTTTTAAAACAGAAATAAAATTCAAAAAATTAAATAAATTAAGAAGTCAGATAGTCAAAGTCTTTTTAAAACCGTGAATTTTGTCAACGAATATGTCCACATCCTTCGATTTAGAAATAATATTGTATTGTCGCACCAACCTCGTCATGGGGGCATTAGGACCAAGATTAGAGTGAGAACCAGCAACATGAAATAATTTGTATCGCGAAGCCCTAGGCAGCTTAAAAGGCGCACAAATGTACGGTTCCGCGAGTAAATTCGGTGCATCCATGATACTCTGCACTATTTTAAAAAGGAACATACAATCAAGCGTGCGTCTACGGTGAGCTAGCAATTCCATCTTAAAATATTTAAGTCTAGCGTCATAACTCTGCAGCTCCTTCCCAAGAAAGCAAGAGTAGGTCATTTATATGAGACTTTTTAAAATAAATGTCTATAATACAACATATATCACCTAGCTGAAATAATTTCTCACTTATTATTAAATCACAGAGTAAATCAGTCGTAATATTTAAATACAGGATATAAATATTTGTAATATTTTGATTAACTATCCTAACTGCAATATGTTTTCTCTTAATCGGTGTGAATTGTCCCGAATTTTTTATTTTTTTTTTATTTAATATCAAATATATTAAATAAATAAAAAATATAATAATATATCAAAATAGAGATTTCAAACGCTTGTCCATACTTATCATCATCAGCCTATATGTGGCCACTGTTGGACATGTGCCTCTTCTAATGCACGCCACTGAGCTCGGTCTTCAGCTCTCCTCATCCATTTTCTTCCAGCCGCTTTTTGCAGGTCGTAGAGTGCCTGGCCACAAGGCGTCCTACACTACGTTTGCCTAAACATGGTCTCCACTCAAGAACTTATCAATCAATATAGAAACTTATCAATCAATATACGCAAAAAGGATTTTTATTGAAATTGCAACGGATTTCGAGATCCGATGGGAAGAAAAACTAATATTAATTTAAGTTGAAACGGATCTCGAGATCCGATGCGAAGAAAAAATAATATTCATTTGAGTTGCAATGGATATCGAGATCTGATGGGAACAAAAACTAATATTAATTTGAGTTGCAACGGATCTCGAGATCCGATGGTAACGCCGAGCGAGATCCGTTAATTAGAAATTCTGATATTGTTATCCGATGGGAAGTACCCCAGATATGGGTAGGTAACAAACTTGACATGGCATCGCACGCCTGGCGGAGCATCCATGCTGTGGCCGTGTAGAGTATTTAGTGAAATAGACATTTCAACGGGTAATTATTTTTTGATCAGTTATTTATATATTTTTAATTGAATGCTATAGAACGATCTTAAATAATGGACTGAATACATACATTTAAGAAAAAATTCTAATTCAAGGTTACGGTGTTTATATGGATCAGCGACTGAAACCGTGGTCCAGATTCGAAACTGTCCCAGTCACCTGTCTCCTCATTGATATGTACTAAAAATCATTACTTCTAGTACATTTCGAATTTAGGAAGGCTTGAAGGATACTTATAGAACGCTTTACTTTTACTCATTCAAAAGCACTTTCAGCAGAGCTAGCTGAAAATACCGTTTTATAGAAAGGAAACATTTCTAGCACTCCAAAGTCGGCTGGGAGAGTAATGTACAAAGGGAGGTTGAATGTCAAGTACCCAAATGGTAGACAGATGAACGTATATACAATAGCGGCCCGCATTTTACTAGACGTTTCATTTCGGGTAGGTACTTATAATAATTTTATCCTGACGTCAATTGTCACATTTTGTTTCGTGTAGCTTGGAAGTTCTGCTGTGATAATTTAATTTCTTTTAATTGTTTGACACAAAAGATAATTCAAGAATTTCTTTTATATGTACTACATATAAAAGAGAGACCTGAAGACCAAGCTCAGTGGTGTGCATTAGGAGAGGCCTACGTCCAGCTGTGGACATATATAGGCTGATGATGATGATGATGATGATGATGATGATGATGATGATACTTAATATTCTTTGTCAATGAAAGTTTTTTCTGTAAATTTTCTATATAATTCTATAGAAAATACTTACACTGGCCTTAACTTAGTTAACTTAGTAACACACTTTTCAAATTGATAGTTTCTATTTAACATTGGTGTTAACATCAATTGCAAATATTCGATTTGATAATGATAAAGTTATCATAGCAGAAACCCTGGAAGACCTAAGCACAATGCTCAGTGACCTCAATATTGTTTCCCAACACTTGGATCTTAAAATGAACATGGGCAAGACGAACATCATGTCAAATGCCCATGTCGTACCCATGCTGGTTTATGTCGGGAACGATATTATCAAAGCTGTTGATCACTATGTCTACTTAGATCAAACGATCCAACTGGGTAGATCCAACTTCGACAAAGAGGTCAACCGACGAATCCAACTCGGATGGACAGCGTTAGAGAAATTACGCTATATCTTCTCGTTGCAGATACCGCAGGGCCTCAAGACGAAAGTTTATAATCAGTGCCTGTTGCCAGTGATGACATACGGCACTTAGACGTGGTCGCTAACTATTGGTCTCATACAAAAGCTCAGAGTTGTGCAGCGTGCAATGGAGTGAGCTATGCTCAATGTTTCACTACGTGATATAATCCGAAATGAGGAAATCCGTAGAAGAACGAAGATTACAGACATAGCTCTCAGAGTTTGCAAGTTGAAACGGCAATGGGCAGGCCATAATAATATAGTTCGCAGAACCAACAACCACTGAGGAACAAAGGTTCTCGAATAGCGACCACGAACAAGCAAGCGAAGTGTGGGGAGACCCCCGACACAATGGACCGACGACATTCTAGCCACCGCAGGAAGTCGGTGGATGGAGGTGGCACAAGATCGCTTGTCATGGCGCTCTTTGGGGGAGGTCTATGTTTTGCAGTGGACTTCTAAAGGCTGACATGATGATGATGATTAAACTACTTGGCTCCTTTCATTGGATTGAGATACCAAGTACACTTGTTTTTAAGTCAAAACCTAAGCTAACCAACAGTTAAAATCGCATCGCTACCTGTCCTGTATTTTTAACATGATGCGCGAACAGACAGACATTAAAATTGTGGTACTAAGTTTTGATGGCCAATGTATTACACTTGGTCTCCACTCAAGAAGTCACCTAGTCCATCGATTATCAGATTGCTAATTCTTTGAGCTATGTCGGTGACTTTTGTTCTTTGCCGGATCACCTAATTTCGGATGCGATCCAATAGAGAAACCCCGAACATGGCTCGTTCCATAGCACGCTGAGCAACTTCTAATTCGTGGACCAGCCTCACAGTCAGTGTCCGAGTTTCGGCTCCGTATGTCATCACGGATAGGACGCACTGGTTGAAAATCTTTGTCTTTAATAAATCTATACTTATAATAAAGCAATAAGTACGAAAAAGGCTGAACAATTAAAAAATAAGGTCTACGGTAAACCTACAGGACCGATTGCGATGCGGTTTTCACTGTTGGAGCTTAGGGTTTGATTTAAAAACTGGGGTACTTAGTATCTTAATCAGATGATTAGATGCCGAGAATCGATAAAAAACTATTTGACGGCTGAACGAATTTTGAAGAAATTTAGTACCTATATTGTACTTTATAGGTACTTTATAACTTTTAATCCTGGAATAACACCTATGGGCTACTTTTAAATGAAATGACAAAGTAGATAATATACAATTATGCCTACACACATCTGCTGAGTGTATCTTTATTATACTTTAATTTGATTAGAAAGTAAATTATGTTCTATATACATACATATATATATATAGAACGCATAGAGGACAGACCTACGAGGATACATTAGTAATATTTGGTCTGAGGGACAGACCAACATACAAACAAAGAATCATATATATGAAATGATAATATATATATATATATATATATATATATATATATATATATATGAATCTTTGTTTGTATATTGGTCTGTCCCTCAGACCAAATATTACTAATGTATCCTCGTAGGCCTGTCCTCTATGCGTTCTTAAACCATTGATCAAATTGTTATGAAACTTTGGTAGGTTCTTCTGATGAAGCCAAAGAGAGTTTATGGTCAAAAATATCACCAAGAATTAGAAAGAAAAAAAAAGTATATAATAATCAGAAAATATTATTGCGTATTCCAACAAATTTGATTAAATTGCGATAAATAAAATTATATGTTGCTATGTCAAAAAAGCTTTTCAAATGCTCTGTACTCGCAGAAAAAGTATACGCAACAAAAAAAACGCATCGCTTTTTGCCACTCTTTTGTAATAATATTGTGTAACTATTGGATTTGAATTTACGATTAGCTTTCGCATTGAAAGATACATGAAGTTTTCGTGTTTTATAAGTCAAAGATCTACTGAGGACCTCTATTATTATTTATACCTCAAGAGCGCGCTCAATGAGAGTCTATCTACTAATATATTTATGAGCCGGGCAACCTCTAAGTTCAAAGGCATCGTAGTTGGATTCAGTGATTAGGAGCTTACAAAGCTGGAAGCCCGAATAGATAAAAGCGTCTAGAGCCTGGACTTTGCTTGGAGGTGAAATATGAAACAGTAGACAAGGTCAGCAAGTGGTTGAAAAGAAAAGGCATTTTCAAATTGCTGGAAACGTGTGACTCAAAGTGACTTTGTTGCAGACTGAACTGACAGTCTTTGTGCCAGGGTCGCTGGCTCGCTCCTAAAACAATGGTCTAAGGCAAAACAGTAAAAATAAAAGATGTATCTGCATTAAATTGATTACCAGCTCTGGATTAATGTTGTAAATAGAATATCGAGTATACCTTTGAGTAAAAACAAGTAGCTCCGGAGCTCCGGTATGAATATCAGACCACCGGCTGAGAATTTCCTGCGTAATCGTACCCTTTTGATTTGCCGCTGGCTGCGTCGGGCGCTCGGTTTCATTCAATATGAACCGCTCGAGGACAACGGATCCATTGTTAACCCCGCTGATAAGCATGAAAGAATGCGAGCAGTTGCTTCTTTATTTCATGATTCAATACTAAGTCACAGTGTAGTCTCAGTCCAGTGTATCTTGCTCCAAAAATTAGCATAAATCTTTAGGGTGGTTTATGTTCGCGGAATGTAACCACCATTTAGGATATTAAACTGTTTTCACTAAATAAAACGAGTATGTAGATGGAAAACGGAATTGCAAGGTTTAATATTCATTTAAAATAATGTTCACTTCGTATAATAGGCGCGCACAATCCGAAAATATAAATGGAGTGTTGTTATGGTAATTGTATAAGATACTACCTACTACTAGCCTACTGTTGTGTCTATTTATATAAAGAAACAAAAAAAAACATTGAGATGAAACCAAATTTTAATAATGCGGATACTTATGTAAAATGAATCATTGGAGTTTAGGGGTTAAAAAACAAATTCACACTTCTTTGTCAGTTTCATCTTCGCTTTGTCCAAAAGTTATTGAGTGATATGTTTGTGAACATTTTATTGATGGTTCGACGGCAGCACGTCCATTTATTTAAAGCTGGACCCAAATAAATCTCTCGACAGAGTTGCGAAAACTGTAATCATTCATTTTACCCGAAATATTTGTTGTAGGCACCTATTCCAAGAATTCAGAATTATTGTTCGGACGCGAAGAAATTCGTAAGCGTTTGTTGAATTAATTTGGGAACAATTTAAGGCTTTGGTACAATGAGTTGATTTAAATTATTGGAGTTTCTTACTTTGTTACAGGTTGTAGATAATTCGTTGCTAACTTAAACAAAAGCCTTTTAAGTTATCTCGCGTTATTTTCTTCTCTTAAATATTCATTGCGCGGAATGAAAAAAAATATTACAATATGAAAAGTAATGGCTACAAAAAGTGGTGTAGCGTTATTCCCTGCGGCAAACACATGCAGCAAATGAGACTTCACAAACAAAAACAGCAAGTTGTGGAACGAAAATGGTGCGCAATCTTATATATATTTTTCTTACTCTTTTGCCAACACATTGTGAAAATAAGTACAGCCGTTAGCGCAAAAGCTGTGGTTTCTGCTTCTAATCCGTTACGATTATAAAAAAAAGGTTGGGGATTAACCCAGTTTCAACGACGGTTCAAAGCAGACTTGAGAAATTTTATATTTAATAACATTTATTCAGAAAACTTTTGTATTTGCGAATGCTGAAGATATTTTCGAAAAGAAAATAACAGCAAATAATTTACACAAAAAAGCTATAAGGAATCAAGATAATTATTTTTTACCTTGTACAAATTAATGAGTTGTCAGAATTTGTAACATTTCATTTGTACAGCGTAACCGCTTACAAAAATACAACCCACAAACTTTTAATATTACTTCGGAATAATGACAGATCCCATTCATTTGGATTTTCAATCTAACTTTAGGAAAACGACCGACAGCGACATCGCAAAATAACTGAAATGAGTATGATCATATATAAAAGTCTATCTTTATCAAGTTAATGTAAGACTTAAGAAGGTAAGTATCTAGTTAAGTACATAATACACACAACTTGATACAAACGAGTACAATTTCTTGCAATAAAGAAGTTGCTCAAATACTTGCATTTAGATATCAATTACTACTTCAATACTCTTTCATCATGACAATATATTAAATTAACGTAAAGAAAATATTAAAATGTTCGCTGTGACAAGGTGTAGTCTGGTGTAAATAATTTATTTTCATGTACCGGGCTGTGGCTGGTTGGTTAATAGGTACTCCGGTAAATACGAGTAAGAGAGCGCTGCGGTCGGTGTCGGAAGCCTTACCTGTGCCCACCAGGCATTTCGCTTGAAACCGGAACACGCTCTTGTCCGGCTTCCTTCAATTTACCTAGTTTTCAATAAACCCTACAAGCCCAAGTGTTTTAAGCTGTTATTCAGGTAGAACATAGAATATATTTTTCCACGGACTGTAGAATAAGTAATAAACATTTGAAGTCAATTTTCGTGCTTACTTTTTTAAGAGCAGCTACACTGCACTATTTACAAACTTTAAGGTCACACAATGGTAAGTGACTTGTAACTCCTCGGAAACTGCACTTTAGTCTGCGCTGCAGTTACCCAACGAAATGAATAAACCTCAGCAAAGTATGCACGTAAATTACAGGCCTAAGATTAGTCTGGATTATTATTACTCATTTTACAATACCATAGAAACGAAAGTTAACAGAGCATTATCGCGGGATAATAACTACCATTAGATAGACTACCGTAATAGCTAGTGGTAGAGTGAAAGCATAGAATAAATAATAGTACGACGTAGTGAAAGCAAGAGTTCTTAAGCAATGCAATGTGCTCGAATACAATAACCACTCCTATTGAATGGCGTTATTTTATAACATCGATTATGCCCGCATGTACGATTATCCAACACAATAGACAACTATTCAGATGTATCGCTGGTGAGATACTCAACAATAGCGTGTTGTACAACAACCGTATTTTGTACCCCAAACATGTGACAAAAAACGAAGAGATTACGAACAAAACCCTATGACAAATAACACGGTGGATTACGCACGAAACATCCCGTCCTTTAATGTACTTTCCGTAATGTTAAATGGCCTTCAATGATAGTAATTCGGAATAATCTGGGCAAGTTTTATTATGGTTTTAGTGATTTATTTCGGTAGCATCTGCTCCTTATTAATACATATTTTCAAACATTATGGTTATGGAAGGTAGAGCAAAAAGTACGACGTCTGTAAAATACTGTGAATGAACAAAGTGTGAATGTTACTTACCTCCAAGTGTCAGAAATACCAGAACCAAATAAAAAAAACCTCAGATATGGGAGTAACAAGTTACCTATAGTTAAGTTTAAGAGGACAAGAGTCAACTTTTTATTCATTTTCCAGAATTCACAATTCCTAAAATTTTAAAATTCTTTGAATCATTTCATTTGTAACATTTAAAATACGGACTAAAAATATACGAAAGTATGACTATTAGGTTATCCACTAAAATATGTGAAATTTGTATTAAATATATTGTTAATTTATCAAATCAACGGCTATTAAAATAGAATCGAGTCACAATGTTCATGCTTTTCTAAATATATAATTAAGTTACTTTTTCCTGAGATATAATGCACAATCGATGCTATTGAAAGTTGGAAAGCGATAAAATCAAAAAGATGCGTAACGAAACCATTCGCTCTACTATTAATTTGAAAGCTTTATCACTTTACCTTTTGCTATAGTATAATCTAACAACAGTAGCTTCAGGCAATTAATTTCAATTGCATATTACCAATCACCGAACATTTAATAGAAAATGGAGAATAACAATAACACAAAAGTAAGTCTATATCTATACTTATAATAAAGCAATAAGAACTAAAAAGTCTGTACAAAGAAGATAATAAAAAAAATGGCTAGGGTACTTAAAATAAGCTACTGAACAATAATATAGCATTTTTTAAATTCGTGTCTGTCTGTTTCTTTTTCTCTATGTTTGTTCGCGCATCAAGTAAAAACTACTGGATCATTGCGATGCGGATAGCTTAGGGTTTGACTAAAAACTGGTGTACTTAGTATCTCACTCTGATGAGCAGAAGCCGAGCAATCGATAAAAACTTTTTGACTGCTGAAGGATTTTTTATCAAATGTTGGTATATTGGTATTTTAGGTCTTGGAATAGTACATGCATATAGTACTTTTAACCTAGAGAAATAACCACACGTGCGAAACCAAGTGTACAGCAAGTAGTTAATATAGTAGGGCCTCGATTGTCTGAACAGACAAAAATGTGGACTTTGACGGAATACCGAATCATTAGACTTGGATTAAAAAAAGTTTTACGTTTTCATTTATTTATTTATAATAGATGTCATTAAAAATCAAAAGTGGAAGCTAAAACCTAAATTAGTCTAATTAGGCTTAACGATGCAATGGTAACGATGCAATGGTGGAGGCTAGACTCCAAATCCTCAAACATCGCCGTAAAGGTGCCAGCCTTACCGTGTTCTACAAATACATTTTGAGGAGTGTTATCCTTTCATTCCACCGTCGGACAAGAATACGTACGGAAATACGGCATTCGTATTTGGTTGACATTCCTCCAATTTGCACAAAACGTTTCGCATCCACATTTCTGATACGAACAGCAAAGGAATCGAAATGGATCACCCTACCAATGTATTTTTCCTGATAACTATGTAAACTGAGTCTTTAAGTCTAGAGTGAATCTTCTAGGAAAGCACGTTCCACCGTCGGTCACGTTTTCACTTACCAGCAGGTGATACTGAGGTCAAACGCTTGCTTATTCGAATTTATACCCTACTAGTAACCTAGTAAATTTAAAAAAGTGCACGTGGGGCAGTGTACGGTAGCCACGAGGCATTTGATTTTGTCATTTGTATTGTAGAATATTGCATATTTGGCAGATCTTGGACATCCACAATGTAGGTCCTCTGTAAATCCAGATAAATTCCGATCAACTGATCATGTTGTGTTGAGACAAGAAAACTCTAACACACATCTCAAGGGTTCAGAATTGGAAGAACAAATAAACTTGGAAGCAAAGATTTGGGAACAAAGCTCGAGCCTTATTAAATTAATTCGAGTACACAGACGCAAATAAAATCTATTAGCCGAAAACAACAGCCAGTGGAGTTGCCGTTAAGATTTTAGCGAGTGTTTGTCTTTGATGTCGCCTTTGTAATGCTTAAGCCTTTGATTGTTTGGTATTTGTGGATATATTGTAGAGATTACAGATACTGGAATTTATCTCGTCGGAACACGTTGCATAATTAATTTTGTAGAGTAGATTCTCAAAATTTTGTTGTTTTAAATGTTGTTCCAAGATGTATATTTCTCGCTTGCTTTTATCTTTTTTTTATCTGCTCTGCTTATTTGAATAAGTTCATGAAGTTATAAGTTCTGAAAATTATAGAGCCATTGTCAGTGGTATGAAATTATAACTTGCTCACGCTTAATGCTTCGTAAACTAAATATTTATGTTTCAACAAAACTGCCGCTTCTGAATCAAAATCTATAAATTTTAATAATATTACCATACATAGTTGCTCGCATATTTTGAACTTTTCAGGTTCACTCAAACCATGTAATTGCGTTTCCATAAGCAGAGTGAGAAATCTTAAGTACCTCGGTGTCACGCTGGATGACAAGTTTAACTTCCTGAGTCACATTATAGTTACTGCACAAAGGATTCGGAAGTTAATTTACCCGATGAAACTTTTGAGACATTCTGGAAACAAATCCTTACTTAAGACGGTATACCTCTCAATCTGCCAACCGGTAATGACACATTGTTTATCAGTTTGGGGCGGTGCCGCTATAAGTAAAACAATTGCATTGGAAAGATCTCAAAAATCTCTTTTAAAGGTGATGCACTCAAAACATTATCGTTACCCTACTGAACAACTTTATATGAAAAGACAGGTATTGAGCATTCGTTAACTATTTATATCGAGGATTGTGTTAATAACCCACAAACAAGTAATAAATTCTCCAGACTACCAGAATCTTCTGAGCGTAAGAAATTTTAAAATTCCTGTACCTAAAGTAAATACCTACGGCATTTGCCCATAGACTGAGTAATTTTCTACACCCCTTCATATATAACAGAGTCAACAAACTAAGTCACATTAAAGAAAATAATATCAGGGAAGTAAAAGTTAAACTTGAGATATGGCTTATGACACTTTCGTACATAGACACGGAAAACATCTTAAAAGTGGTTCACAAATTGGATAATCCACTGAAATCTATTTGCGCACAGACAAATAAACAGGATAAATCATAAAAATATATCTTGTCTGTTTGTCTACATCATATTTTAATATATTAATGAGTTTTAAGTCCTTTAAATATATATGTACTTACTTAGTTAAGTTACTTTTATTCCTAGGTGTTAGTCACCCATTTTGACACATGTAAAATTAATGTAGGTATAATATGGCACCCACGAAACAGGCCCTCGAACCTAGTGTGCGATGTTATCAGGAGTTTGTATTAAGTTATTTTTACCACCACAATTTGTTTTTTTTTTCTTTATGTATTTGTATGTAGTACCTACTTTTCATTGTGAAATAAATAATTTTGTATTTTTTGTATTGAACTTAGCCAATTCGCTGTCTAATGCAATATTTAAAAAAAACACAAATAAATCATCAGTTTAATTATACATACCGTTTCATGTCCCCCACTACACCAGGAAGCTTCTGTACACAATAATACCAACTTATTGCTCTATTGTGGAAGTTTTGGCTTACAGATCACGGCTCATCGACTTTTATTGGTGGGGGACATCGGCAGCCGACCATAAATCGAACCCGATGACGGACTTAATGGGCCATACACGCTTTTTAAAATCGTTGGAAAGATACCGGGACCTAACCGTCCCTTTGAATTCAGTTACGCTATGTTACACCAAGACCTCTTTCTGATATGTAGCACAAAAAAAGGACTTCTTTTGCATGCGATGAAATTATTCACACCCTAAAAGCTCCTGTAAGAAGCACCCTAATGATAATTTACTGAGATGATAGTCCATTAAAAAGTGCCCTGAAATTAACATTTTGTAAGGGTTGTAAACAAGTAGCCATATAACGCGTTCATCAAAGGGAATGCAGCCGTACACGGAGGTTGGAATAGTAGAAGTAATAGAAAAAGTAAAGACTTCCTTCTATGGAGGAAATAAGGTTCAAAGTGTAGTTGTCGTTCCATATTATATACGAATGGATGCAAATACATATAACGCCTTTTGAATTCCCTCGTGATGTCACGTTTCGCGCAGCGAGCCACTTCGCACCTTGCACATCAAGTGGCGTTCGAATGTTGGCTTTGTACGTCGTGCGATGGTTATCTCTATCGGGGTGAATGTCAGGCGTACAGATTTTTAAGTCCGCCGGCCGACGCGACTATGGATGAACTGAATAATTCGGACTTCCTCTCGAACAGTCTGCGAGGCAAAGTTTTGGAGGCTTTGATAAAATCACTGAAACTTCGCGGTTGATGAACCCATTGTTCTAATGATAAGGTCGAGAGTGATGAGGGGTGACGAATGTAAAAATAACTGTTTATTCATGCATGGAGCATAATCAATGATTAACCATCAAATCTTGCACCTCTCTTTTGAAACATTCACAACTGCCATAATTTGTGACATTTTAATATAATTATTTTAAATTAAATTTAAGTACATTCGTATGTTGTATTAAGTGCATTTTGCCTTATTTTCCATATATTAATTAATGCCCCGTACACAAACTAAAAACCTCCCGTCAAACAACACTAAAAACAATAGGTAGTAGATATTTAAAGAGCTCTATTCCGCATTAAAAATATCACAATACACCAAGGTTAACTAGAAGATAATGCTTGCTAGCATTAAGTTCACCTATGTACCTATATTTTGTGTGCAATAAACAATTTTCTATTCATCTATCTATTTCTAAGTCAATTGGGAAATGCCTACAGTTTTACAAATTCGTTCTGAACACTTCTCGTTGCCTGCAGTGAATTTAAAAGAGTCTCTATCTCTCGTCTGCATCAGACATGACGGGAGCCACATATTATTGTGTTCATTTGTATGTCATCAGCTATGTAGGTAGCGTCATTTAGATATCGTTTAGTGTATGCTCTTCCGATGTGCGCCACGTCTTAGCAATCGCTTTGATTTGTAGCCAGTCAGGACAGTTAAATAAAAATGTGGTATTCGTTAGGTTTCTGTTATATGTGGTTTGTGGATATGTAGGTATTTGTTTCTTAAATATGACGCGTGTTGGCTTGGGAACATGTTTTATGTTTTCACTTTAAACGAAATGGTTCATTCGGTAATTTCCCTTGTGCACTGTCGTATAGAGGCTGTAGAGCTTATTCATCCGGCGGCGCTGCGAGATGATGATACAAATAAATCTATTTTTTACAAAAGCTCCGTATATTGCCGCTCGGATTGTTATGAAAATGGGGTTATCGTCGAAATTAGGGAAACTGACGTTTCAAAGTTTGTTGACTGTGGATACTTAAAGATGCTTTACTTCCAACTCATATTGCGCCCAGAGAACTGACGGCAGGTACCATATAACGTTTAAATAAACTTGTGTGTCCGTAACTTCGGAGAAAAACGGTAGGTTACGGACATAGTTGTGTATGGCTGCAGGAAACACGTTTAAAAAAACATGTATTTTGTTAAAGTAATTTCAGGTAAAAAAACCTTTAAGTAACGGTCATATAAAGTTGTGAGTTTGTGACTATCGGTTACACAAACTACAAACTGATATTATAACTAAGATTATCATTTGTAAACTCTGTTTAGTTGTGTGGTTACAATGCCATCAATCAGCAACAATTCTTTATTTTCTAACTAGCTGATGCCCGCAACTTCATTAGCTGTGTATTGTTCTCAGCCTTTACTAAATATACGCAAATTCAATTTAGTTATACCATCTTTACCAAGCTTTAGTCTATTCCTAATTAACTAAGCTGGCAGGCTAGGTAGTAGGTACGTATCCTGACACTCCTGACTATAAATAAACACCTTCTCCCCACAACACTTGGTACAGGATCAACTCATTAGGTATAATGGAATCAAATCGTACAACATCGCTACTATTGCCTAATCAACGGCGATGCAATATGTATTTTATCGATAACTGCTTCGCAAACTGTTAAGCTACGCAGTTAGTAACACCTGTCTCATAGCTTTGGGAATCAAAATGGCAACCAATTAAACGTTTGACATTAACGGGTTATTGTAGACTGAACATACAAAGTAATCCTGAATATATTATTGGTCTATTTATGTTATTGCAATACTTTATTATATTATTGCAATATTTTATTAGGTTAACTGAAAGATAATGCTTGCTAGCATTAAGTTCGCCAATATACCTATCTTTTGTGTGCAATAAAGAATTTTCTACGTATCTATCTATCTATTTCTAAGTCAATTGGGAAATGCCTACCGCTTTACATTATATTAAATTTACTACCTGATATCCGCGTGGTAATATATCTATAAGTTAAAAGTACTCTATGTGCTATTCCAGGACTTAAAATACCAATATACCAACATTTTATCAAAATTCCTTCAGCCGTCTAAAATATTTTTTCTTTTGCTCGGCTTCTACTTAGATTATTTCGTTTTAAGTACTACGGTAAAGTAAGTACGCCTTTGCCCGCGTAGTCATTTAATTTAAAAGTAGCACATACGTGTTATTCCAGAATCAAAAGTACCTATAAAGTACAATATACTACATTTCTTACAAATTCGTTCAGCCGTCAAATAGTTTTTTATCGATTACTCAGTATCTAATTATCGGATTAGGATACCAAGTATCCCAGTTTTAAAATCAAACCCTAAGCTATCCAACAGTGAAAACCGCATTGCAATCGATCCAGTATTATTTACGTGATGCGTGAACAAACACACAGATAAACAAACAAACTAACAAACAAATAAACGGACAGACACGATTTAAAAAAATGTTCTATTCTTTTTCAGTAGCTTATATTAAGTACATTACATTTTTTTTTAATTTTCTTCGTTTCGCAGTGTTTTTTGTTCATATTGCTTTATTATAAGTATACATAGTCAAAAATAGGTAAAAACCGCAAACGCGCAATTCTTTACATATTTTTAATATCCTGCAATGACCCCTGAGTGCAGTTTATACTCAAGTTTGCAACATTGAAAACCCTGTGCTACTCCGTACTGTGTCTAACCCGTGGTTCTCAAAATTCTGTCACTTCTTTCAGTTTGTCCGTAATAAATACACTAAGCAAGAGTTTTTCAGGTATCTTTACTCTCGATACTTTTGTAAAGCAAACTTGCAACAATATGGTTTCAACTCAAGCCTGTGAAAGATGCTATTTTTTCCATTAAGTGAAAAATTATCGGTAGGGTAATTTCCAAGATATGTTCTGGCTAAACCAATGATCCTAGAGATAATAATCTATAGAGAATTAAATTATCTTCAAATCGATTTCAAGGTGAACTATAGAACTAAAAAACATGTTTTATTATTTATAGAAAAATAATAAAACATCGGTTATTTGGAAAATGATTCTCATTCAGTCTGGCAACCAGTGAACCTAAAGAGCTCGGGCTGAGCTAAAATTGTAGCAAATTTAGTTGCTTTACAAAAGTATAATTTGAAGATACCCAAAAAAGCGCTTACTTTTTGTCGAAAAAACTGTAACAAGTACCAGAATTTAGAGCACCACGAGAGTAGCACGCAGGGTTTCCAGGGTTGCAAACTTGGGTATAAACTACTCTCAGGAATCCTAACAATAGATTAAAATATCCTCCTGGTTTTATTGACTGTCGTATAACACGTGGCGGTAACGATGGTTTAATTGATATACAGATGAGTTTTTTAATTTGGATCTCCATGGCAGTTATAACGAGCGTTAAAGATAGAATGGGATCCTAGATAGATTTCAAAGATTTGTTCATGTAAATCCATCAAGAGGTTTTAAAAAGTACTAAAACTGAATTGGATTTTTGAAAAATCGAATTCTTTTTCTACCTAAATCGGGTTTTCAAATAGAGATCCAATTTAAAAAACTCTGTCATAAAAAATATATCTTAGCTCAATTCTTAGCTGAACTTTAGAAATGTGTGTCAAATTGTCTATGCAAGAAGAACAATATTATTACAATTTATGATAAATTAATTAATTATGAATGGAACTAAATATATTTTCTTGGTTAATTGACATCGACAATACACAAACTGATTGCTCAATATTATGTACTTACATACTATTATGAACTAAAGATACCTTTTTAAATAAATTCTTATCACACGGTATATTTCACCACAAAATCTATGTAAATTCGAGTACAACACACATAAATCTGTACAAGAGGTATCACTTAAGTGGATGTCACCCGCATCACTGTCAGGGCTGTCGGACCCCAGCATTATTTGCACCCAGCCTACGCTATATTAAAACGTTTTGAATCACCACGACGGCACTTGGCCTTAAATGTGTACGCAGAAAAAACGACGATAGTCTAATAAAAGATTCTGAATATATGATAGTCTATCTTATATTTTTTCTAAAGGAACATTTTAAACTACTTTGGTATTTGAACATGCGCCTTCTTTGTCTCTGCCACAGAATAAGTAATAGTACCCTTGCGCAGAAGAAAATATACAGAATGTGCCAAAGCATGGGGCATCAAGGAAAGGTACCTTTCTCTTTGTATTTAAAAGCTTTTGTTATTTGGAAACATCGGGTGTATTTTGAAGAAAAAATTTGTACATTTTTGGATTTTCTAAATCAAAGTAAAAGACCATGCGACGACCATTCACAAATGGTGCGACGAATGGCACATCATAGAAAATGTAAACATGGCAGAAGATTTTAGATTATTTTCAAAATTTTACGATTCAAGCACAAATTACTTTGGCAATACTTTTCCTTGTGGGAAATAGAGTAGATTGAAATCAACATGTTTTATTTGAAAAATGACTTTTATTAGGCTAACTGTACATATATGAAAAAAAAATATAATTTACCCGATTTTTCAAATAAGAACAAATGCTTTTAACTAATACAGAAAAGTTACCCATGCCTCATGATTTTGCCCTATTTTGTATAACCACAGAATAAATAATAGTACCCTCGTTTCAGAATCGCTCTGTCACTGTTTCGCTCGGTAGGGTTGTATTAAGATATGACTAGGTTGTTGTACTATTAATTATTCTGGGATATGATATCACTTAGATGTTGTAACAGAATAAACAAGTAATAACTTTTCTATTATGTTATTACTTATTATTATAAATTATGACAGTTCTATTACCTACATACAATGACATTCTTATCAGAATAGAACTAGTACCTCATTTTTACTATCCCGTTTTCAGAACGTAGGTACGTACTACGTATGAAGTCTCCTTGGTTGATTATATCTCAATAGGTACCTATTCCACTTTGATGAATAAAGGTCCCTGTCTGAATTCCATGCTTAATAATGAGTGAAAAAGAAATTGCTAACTACATAATAACATGACAGTACCTAAGTATTGAAAGTAGGCAGGTATTCTACGAGACCTGTCATCATCAATGGTGCATGAACAGACTTGCCACGACTTGCCGAATCTGGTGCGCGGTTACCTTTGGATATCCTTTGGAAGCGTAAAGAATTACAAGTCGTCATTTATATCAATATTTAAACAGCTGGATGCTATGCAGTACCTTCTAGGTTTCTTCTTGGTACTCATAATAAAAAACGAATAAAATTTGACAAAAACTTTACTTAAGTAGGTACTTTATTGCTAAGCACACGGCACGTGACTAATCGAGCGCTTGACACCCTACTGAATTAACCCCAATAATGCGGCCTCAAAGTGTAGGTATAATATTTGTACTTGTTGAGGAGTACGACCGGCCTGGTATATATATGAAAAAAAATATGATAATGACTATGGATTACTAAAAAGATAATTCTGTGGTTTTTCTTAGCAGACGTCAATTGTAACAGCCGCTCAATTAATGAGTTTAATTGCGGTGGTACGGTCACATTTAGCGACACCTAGACGATTACATGGTGAACCTTGCCCTAAGTTTTCCAACAAAGAAACGTGCTCGTGGACTCTTCACCATGTCACAGAATAAATAATAGTACAAGTACAGAAGGCTAACTGAGTAAAGTCATTTAAATAAATAGCGACTCTGACTACAACGCTATAAAGTGCAATTTAACTCGCACGGCGCTGCGAGCTTTCAATTATATTTACCTAGAAGTCGCTCGCCCACCGCGTGCAGGCTAGAATGCACCGTAGCACAACGCGCGAGAACTTCCATTGCTCCAACCGTTTCAGAATCGCTCTGTCCCTTTTTCGCTCGGTAGGGTTGTATTAAGATATGACTAGGTACTTGTACCAGGGCGGTCGCACTCCGCAACAAGTACAAATAAATTCAAAGACCCAATATTCGGGTTCGTTCAGTCGAGTGTCAAGCGTGCGCTCGATGAGTCGCGCGCCTTG
Source organism: Alsophila aescularia (assembly GCA_946251855.1). Taxonomy (NCBI): domain Eukaryota; kingdom Metazoa; phylum Arthropoda; class Insecta; order Lepidoptera; family Geometridae; genus Alsophila; species Alsophila aescularia. The sequence continues at coordinate 17,126,479 of OX276375.1, read as the reverse complement.
TACTTAGCGATAGAGCACCTACTTACGTGAAGTTATTGACAAACTTTATTCGTGTTTTAATTATGAGTACCAAGAAAAAAGCTAGAAAGTACTGCATAGCATTCGGCTGTTTGAATAGTGATAGAAATTGTCATTCTTTACATTTCCAAAGGATATTGAAAGGTAATAAATTGTAATACCTATAATAGGTCCTAGTTATGTAGTTCGATATTGATATTTTTTTATTACGTAGGTTCCTATAGTTTAATGTTATTTCATTTGTGTTCCATACCGAAGCTACGCATATTTAAGGTTTTTCCGCGCAGAAATAAAGTCGTTTATTAAATCTATCAACGTAATTTTATAATTGATTATAGTAGATATTGTTGATCGGAAAATGAATTACTGTGCTGACTTAGTAAGTAGCCTACAACTTATTAGGAATTTATATAATATATGTCTCGTATAATACCTACCTACTTTTAATACCTTTTATTACGTAGGTAGCAATTTATTTTTCACTCATTAAAAAGCATGGAATTCAGACAGGTACCTTTATTCATCAAAGTGCAATACCTATAGGATATAATCATAACCAACCAACGACACGTAGGTAGGTATCTCACTAAAGATATCGGCGGTCTGAAAACGAGATAGGCAGGTAGTAAAAATGAGGTAGTAGGTCTATTCTGATAAGAATGTTATTGTATGTAATAGAACTATTTTAATTTGTAATAGTAAGTAATAATATAATACATTATTACTTATTTATTCTGTTACAATATCTAAGTCATAACATATCACAGAATAATTAGTAGTTAACTTAAATGGGCTATATAAACTATGACTGTACAGTCATAGTTTATATAATGGGTAAAAATTAAGAATACTTTTTATCCCGAAAAAATAAAGAGTTCAAATTCTGTAAATTAAAGATATTTTGTAAATTTTTTTTGGAGGCCGTTCTTTGTTCTCTAATAAAGCCAAAACTGTTTTTTTTTAAGTTTGTTGTTCTGTCTGTCTGTCCGTCTGTTTGTCTGTGTCTTTTTATTTTTGTATGTCTGTTTGTCCGTATCTTGACCGCGCATCGCACCGAAACTAGGACATTGGATACTTTTCATCCCGATAAATTAAAGGGTTTCCGCAAGATAGGGGTTGAAAGTTATTAAAAAGAACACGTATCACGCTAAAATTACTGGAGGGATTTTTTGATGCAATTTCACACAGTCATATATTTATACTTATAATTAAAGCAATAGGTACGAAAAAGGCTGTACAAAGAAGATACATAAAAAAGGTGATAGGGTGCTTAAAAAAGGTATTGAACAAGAATATAAATATATTTTTTACCGTGTCTTTCTGTCTGTTTGTCTGTATGTTTGTTTGTTCACGCATCACGTAAAAACTACTGGACCGACTGCAATGCAGTTTTCATTGTTAGATAGCTTAGGGTTTGATTTAAATCTGGTGTAATTGGTATCTCAATCCGGTGAGTTAGAAACCGAGCAAGTAATACAAGTATTTTTGACGGCTGAAGAAAAAATAAATGATCAAATGTTGTATATTGGTCCTGGAATAACATATTATGGTACTTTGAACCTAAAGAAAAGACCACGCGTGCGAAGCAGCTAAGCTAGTATTGAAATACTAGCTGTACCTAGCTAGTATTTCAATAAAACCACTTTTATTCTTGGCTAATTGTATCCTTTCACCATTTTATAAGTATTTTCCATTTGAATTTAAAATGTCTGGGAAATTCCTATAGCCAAGCAACGGCAAAAGGCTAGAAAACAACACCTCAACTGCAATTAGACTCGAGTGAAACTGACCATATGTGGCCTGATACTAAAAACTAATAGCACCATTTAATATTTTCCTATTTTCTATGAGTATTTACAACTTCCCGATGAAAAGTAGCCTCTACCTTTATTATACCCTATTACTTAGAGTTTGGACGTTTCTCATACACTTCCGAAGAAGTGCTCTATGTGTAATTGGGTAGGTACCTAACTATGAATAAATTTACGACTCCAATGCATCTTCTATTGCCGTGGAATTTAACGATGAGGTGAGGTAGCCACAATGATCATGTATTTTTTAAGCGTTCATCGACAGTTAAATATCCTTCGGACATAAACAGGAAATGATTCATAATATTCATATAACTCATTTATATTCTCGGTCGTAAGTGCCTCAGTTTCACGGCTCGATTTATAGGCAATTGTGGTCGCAAGTTTAACCGACAGTCAAAAATAAGAAATAAGAATAAGAAGTTAGAATAAGTTTAGGCGAGGAATACATTAGAGATACATCTCAGGTGTGTAGGTGACAAGGACAGAATACAAAAGCTTTGGGGCCTTCAGTCGGAGAGGTAGATTTCGCTTGTAGAAAACTAAATCCTAAGGAATTAAACGTCGCACACACTGGGTTTTGAAATACGTGTCACCGTAGAATCAATTCAAACAGCGGGCTCATATAGCTTAGATAGCTATGAAGACCCGATCTTGAATTGAATTTGTATATTAATTTATTATGTTAAGCTTAATAAAAACTTTATGCCAACTTTGTTCAATGATCAAATGTGTATACGTACCGGCAAAAAAAATACAAATTAAGTGAACTAACAAATAAGCACCAAAGATAAAAAGGTGCCAAAGTAAAACCCCGCGTTCCAGATGGCCCATTAAAGAGCACTTAGATAATTTACCCCGTGGCATAATGCGTTACGTACTCCATACCCTAGTACCCAGGGAAGTAATGTTCCCTGCGACAACATTTGCGAAATCTACCCATCCTACCACCCAAAATTGACACGGAGGTGCGTCACGCACGCCACGCGCCCGCATTAACAACACTATATTGAATTCCCGACCAATTGATACTTCGCACCTCCACACCTCCAAGAACTCAGGAAGCGGGTCCCAGGATGTAGAAAATATTGCCATATTGCGTCTCTATTATTCAGATAACGTAGCGTCTACATTTGAAAGAACATAATCTCGTTTGCAATGGTAGGCACAGGTACTACTATTACTTTTCTGTTGCACAGGTATCTACGTAAGTTTATTTACATACGCATTGTATGTTTACCAATAAGCAAACACTGGTATATCCGTCGATATACTCGCAGTGCTATTATATCTGACCTTCGATGAAAATAATCCTTGACAACTTTTCCATTGATTCATACGATTCCATTACTTTGAGGGTCTTTTGAACGTTTTATTATTATTATTTTATACAGCTTTTTTACTACTACTTCTAATAATTTTTAATAGTTTTTTCTTAACAATAAACAAACTCACAGTCTCTTTATAATAAGACTGTGTTTTTATCGAAAGGGGCAAGAATTTCACTGTAGTAATCTAATCTGATGAAAAGTGTCGAAGATATATGAAAGGCCAGAGATGCAACAGGCTTGATTACAAAATTTGCCATATAAATATATAGTCTTATAGTTTTAGTATATGTGTGAAAAAGAAAGAGTTTGATTTTGTATTTTATTTTCTCAGTGCAGGCAATTGATTCATCAAAGTTTACCACTAAGACAGAATATCCAATGGATTTAATTCTACATAGGACGGAGCTACCGTTCCAAAAAGAGGATTGTTTTCCTGCCCGCAGTGGTTTCAAGGCGCGGTCTAGGTAATTGGAATCGGGTGAATAGTAGGAAATTAACTCGGTTTCGACGTAAAAGGTTTTCACAGCAGTAAGTGATAGCGGCGATAAGAAAATGCAATATTATTAGGTTCTAACTCATACGGTGATCATAAAACTAATTTATTGTCAACTAGTTTGTCATCCTTTTTCTTTGGCTTATAATATTTGAGAACTCAAGCTGTTGTGAGAATTGAAATGACAATACAATCCTGGGATTCCCATAACAGATTTCGTTAACAATTAGTTCTGCCACTAAAACTAGAGGCTATGACCAATTTTTGGAATTTCTTGAGGGTATAATATCGATTTTATGATAAGGTTGATTAATTTTCGTAACTACCATAGGTGGTACTCAGTAGGTACTCATGTAGGAGATATTTGACTTTCTTGATCGCACTAAGCGCACTCAGTGCTCATAATCCACCATCATCACGTAGCATAGAGAAATTCAAGAGTCATACCCACTGGCAATAATGCTATATAGAATTCTACGTCGAAACAGATCTTAAACACCGCAAATTCATCTTCAGGTATGACAAATAAAATATGAAACACATTCTTGTGAATTAAATTTCGAGATAAAAGCATACTTGTTGGGAGTTCGGCAAGCAAGAAGATTATTAAAATACTTTGGATTTGCTCCAGCCGCGGAAGCCATGTCTAACTGGATTCCACTGGAAGCCTCAGTTGCCATTCACAACACACGCAACAATTTTCATTAAAACATTTTTGTTTCAATCATGCAGAAATACGAGTTTTCAAACGCATGACACGGCACATCGTATATTTACAATCGTGCTCTTTGATTATTTATAAAGCGTATGCCATGTAAGTCAATTTATTCTTTGTTTCTGATTCATTCAAATCTGCTCGCATAGGCGTTATTGGCGTCAACAAAGATGCTGAAACAGAAACCAATCTATTTAACCAAAATGTATTCTTTTTATTTCCATACTAGCTGCACCCCACGATCTAACCCGCATGGACAATGATGATGAAAAAAGTAACGTTTCATCATAATCATCATCTATCTTTGTTATTTCCAAGACCTAAAAAATCTAAATTAGCTGCACCCAGAGGCTTTTTCCGCATGAAAGCTTGGCCACCACCGTCCTCCTCTAAGGGTTGGAATTCAAAAAAACCTTCTTAGTGCACCCTTCTAGGATAATCACGGAATATTTACTCTAATTTTAAATATCTAGTTCCACCAATTTAGGCTATGCGTTGTCTCAATTGCAGTGGAATTCCATAGTTGTTCGCACTACAAAAGAAGAACTGAAACGAATAGATAATACATATATAGGTTCAGTATTGTCATCTGTATTACATAACACCCAATTAGTTAATTATATTAATTAAACCCGCACAAGGTCTTCCAGTAACCTAATCCTTAATTTAACCTTCACAAAGGAAGCTCAAATGAAATCTAACTGTCCGTTGATTGACGAAGGGACCCGTTGTCCACAATAATTATCTTGGAGAGGAAGTGGGTAAGATGAGCAGTTGTTACGGCGCTGTCGGCCACTTGCTCTTGACAAAAGAATTAAGATGATTTTGTACTCATGTAAGTCGTTACGTTACTAATGTTAGTTAGTTTCAGTCAAGTCAGTAGACTTGATAAGTAAACATCTACATGCATATTTTTGCATCTCTGTTTATGAGTTTTTTTATGAACCCATGCCTAGCTTTCAGTTTTATTTTGTTGCTTATAAGTATAGTATAATATTGTTTTCTGGTGTTAAGTGATGTTGCGGTTTTGTTGTAAGCCTAGAATGGGATTGGCTTCCAAGTACTACTACTGCCGGACATTCCCGAAAGGGGCTTGTCGATAGATGTTCTGCTTTAGATATTCTGCTTATTACCCGACTACGGCGAAGCAAGGCAAGGATAATGAGTTTAACAGTCTATGTATATAAAGAGCAACAAACTTATCTGTGAACTGAATCGTGGCGTGTTTCAGCCAATCGATAAGTAGACCAACCAAAAAACAGAAAAATACAGAAAATGTGAATCTCATTCGTGGCGGCTGTAGATAGATAGACAGATAGATAGATAGATAGATAACTCTTTATTGCATACTACTTAAAAATAAATCGTACATTGTATTTTTTACCGGACCGTAGTAGTCGGGTTTTAGTTTTTGAACTGTTGTCTTGTTTTACTGGTGGCTTTGCCAGGCGGACACTGTCACAGTGTGCTCTATCACCATGGTCCGGTCATGGTTCCGGTGTTTGCCTTCACCAAAAGATAGAAAATTGATATGAACCCACGCATTTACGGCATGGACAACTGAGCAACCAATTGAGCAAGCTACAGGTAAGCAGTTCTGAACTGACTATTGACAAGTTATGTTATCAATTATTTTATTTTTAAGGGCTCTATATTCATTTAACTGCAAATTTCTATGTAACGTACCTGTGCCTCATGCTTTAAATTATAAAGTCGGTACAGTTTGTGGTAAGTTTAAATTTTATCTTCTAACATCAAACCCCGTCAAAGCATGTGATATTTCATGTCACCTACCTAATTAACTAGAGCTTTACGTCTGAAGAGTATTTGAATTTAATGTGTCCTGTTTATCTTCATTGTCGTAGATCTAGTTACATTACATGTATGCCATTTGCGTAGGTTTTGTATAAATAATATGAACATTCACAGTGTGTGATAAAGTGGGTGCCTCTACTGAATGAACTAAACTTAATCGGGGGCGCTATTAAGATTAGGTTTATAAATAACATTACTTTGCCAAAGTGACTCCACATTTAGCAGCTGCTCTAAATTAATAACAAGGATAATGTGGCGCTAACATCTTTAATCATAATAGGTTATTCATTATATTATTTAGATACAGAGATAGTTTTGAGAAGATGATCAATTAATCCAATGTTCCTAATATTGGATTCTCCTTGGTGGAGTAGAAATCTAAAGATTAGTCTTTTGTCGTATTGTAAGGATACCTATTAGCGTTAGCAAAGCTAATAGAGAGTAGGTAGCTCCTTTGACGAAGTTGGTCCACAGCAGCAAAAGGCAACAAACGATGTTACAGTGGTTTACATGCAGCTGTTTCAAGTTTGTCATGAAAATCGTTTAAATCGTCTGGCATGGTAATGAGACTCGGGTTGGTTTAAATTTCAAACAACAAGAAGCCTCTTTTTTCTTATCGTCACCTCAAAATAGGTACCTACCCTGAAAATAGTTGTTTGTAAATATGTGTTTTTGTTAGTTGTCAACTCTGGGACCTCTTGAAATATAAATTAATAGAATTGTACGTTATTTTTGTTTGAAGACCGATTTGAATCAAATTTTCTTTGTACTTAATTCAAGAATGAAATGATGACAGGTTTATTATTTAATATCATAAGATTGTGTCTATAATTCAAATACATCCTCCAGCTATTCAGTTTAGTAACTGCTTTCCACTGTGTCAAAGGAACAGTCATATAAGACAAACGGATGCAACCGTTTAAGAGGCCGCCCAATTATGTAACTGTGGGCACTGAATAAATAATTGTACTCTCTATGGCTTTTTATCTATATGCATGTAGGAGGTTTGACAAACAATAGAGTATTCGTGATTGTAGTTCATTACAACTTTGGTTGTAGAGCAATCTTAAATGCCTTGACGCGAGACGACAGGAAATTAACTTATGTTGCATTTGAAGCCAATTATGATGAGGATTTTTATCGAGTAGAATCGGGATTAACAATTTTGAATAGATGTTTCTAATGTTTTATAAGCCAGGTCTACTAATTACTACGATTATGATTTAAAAAAATATATTTTTCTCAAGGTTTAAAAAAAACAGAGTCTACACCACCAAATCAAAAGTGAAGCAACCAAGATATGCCGATCAACTCGTACGCCTCACACACTTATCAATCGGCCTCCACATCGCAGCTAGATCTCGACCTTGCTAGTCGTGTTAACTCTGTCAAGTTTTCATGGAAAATCAAAAACAATGCAGTATTTTCTGATGAAATTGTGTATACACTCTCGCATATATTTTGGAGTTGTTTGGAGGTGTAAATAGACTCCATTTTTAAAAACCTTCTTGAGTCTTGCTACATAATTGTAGCGAGAAAGAAAATTACATCGACTTTATAACATGTGGACCTGGACAGAACACTTGGCAAAAAAATAAAGCGAGCGAGATAGACGCAGATAGGTCGTAAAATAATGAACACAATGTGATGCCTAAATCCAGCTCTGCAGCTGTCGTCCTTAAATGCTGAAATGATAGGTAATAATAACTATACTGACTCAAGTATAATAATATGCCTGAATACTAATTTAACCTGTTATGTAACAGGCTTACATTATAAAGAAATGTTTGGCATCTATAAATTCCCATGAATGAGTTCATAATTAATTTTGCTTAATTTCATAATGAATCCCGTCAAACTCAGCAATGTTTGTAGTAGGTAAGTAATTGGTTCTCAGAATTAAACTACACAGCAATATAAATCAGTAGGTACCTAAAATTCAAAATTAAGTTATATAGAAAAAAAAAATGCGTAAGCTAAGCGCGTAAGCCTTTTCTGATTACTTGACTGTCACTGCAATCAGAAACTAAGTGTGTATTCATTGACAATCGTTGTTAACCTAGTACTTACTTAGTTCTGTTATTTCTACAGAACCAGGATAGATTATTTAACTATGAATGATTTTTCAGATCATCTTTGAAATTAAGAATAAGTATCTATTTTGAATTTTAAGACATATCCTGAAAACTGTGCAAGTTCTAGCACGGGCACGCTCCAAAATGCTAAAACTGCGGCTTGAGATAAAATAAGGTTGGTTAGGTAAAATATGCGAACTCATGTTATGATTTATATGATTCATGCTCAATCTGGCACCAGATTTACAAGATAAAATTGACGCCCCCACTGAATCTGATGTACTGAAGTACCATCTATCTACTAATTGTTCCAATTTAAACCAATCCCTATCAAACAATACAAAAATTCTCATTAGTTTAACTTGACTTGTTGTGACTTTCTGGCAGATTTCAAGGCATTATTTACCAGATTTTAGCTAAAGATATCCAATAATAATAGCAAATTGCGTTAAAGATTCCTTATATGTGGAGGATAATAAATTACGTAAAAAGAAGTGTCTGAAATGTAGTAGGCCCTAAGTTAAAGAGTGAGGACAACAATGTTTGCTAATTAATAAATACATACACCTTATTACCGCTACATTGCGTGTTCATAAAGCGGTAGACTGCAAGTTAAGGGTTACTCGTGAGTCACATTTAGTGAGCCAGATGGCAGATTACAGTTACAATTTTGCAATAATTAACACAATTAAACACAGCTGTTATATAATTATGCAAGGAAACAATGACTCAAGAATATGTAACGATTATGCAGTTCTGCTGAGCTTATGGCATACCCATTCCGCAACAATTGTTTCATGTTAGAGTACAATTGTTTTATGTTGTTCTAAGGAGAATCGTGCAGGTCAAAGGAAAATAATTAGATTTCATCATATGTAATGTTGCTTAAATATACATTATATTTTTAAATTTAGGTAAATTGTCTTGAAATTATTTACAAAAGAAATTATGCTATTCTTAGTCATTCTCAAATCTTTAATAGAGGTCATCATGCTATATAATAAGATAAATATTGATGTTAAAATTAAGCCACACTGACTTCTATTAGTCGGTGATTACTTTCTGCTCCTGGAGTTTTGGTCTTCCTAATTTAAAATTATCAATATCAAATATACATGAAATATTATATTAACTTATTAGGTAGGTGCATGCACCTTTTATTTATCAATGACCCTTGAAATGACTCTCCATTATCTTTGTTTAATTTTACTTGAGTTCGTCTGCTTAGTAATAATACTATTCTTGTTTACAAAAACGACCGATAACACAAAAGTCAGAAACAAAACCTGTTTACTTACTTTCAAGCAAAACTGCTCTCTATTCAACTTCATGCACTCAGTCATTCAGGTCATTACGATAAGAAATAATATGTTTGCTAGCAGAAAAACGTAGTTGATTTACTAAAACATTAATTAAATTTACAATTCAACCTCTTTTTCATCGATAATAAGTTGATGCAAAGTTTTTAGTACCTGAGAAAGATCTCCGTCATCCCGAAGTTTTTCTGCAACAGTCATCTTTCTGTCGGCGACTGCGAGGCCAAAGCACATCACTAACAACATCACCGTTGGTCCACCCATCGTCACAGACCACTAAAACATCCGAAAAAAGTCACTAAACACTCGCGCCTTACATGGAACGTTGGAAGTTGGGAATTACGCGCGGAGGACGAGAATGCGACGCGGTAAATGCCGGTGCGGCGGACAGCGAGTCAGTCGAGTTGACGGGCCGCTTTTCTGTCCCGCTCTCGCACGTGAGTCCCCTCGTACCAAAAGCAGTGGTCATCCTAGTCATCAACGGCCGTTGGGCTTCGAAATTGTCTCGAACTTTTAAAAGTGTTCCGGAGGCTTGACTGATTTTAGTACACGCTAACGGTCAAATGCTTTCCAAGGTTACGAAAAAGCTTTGGCATTATTAACACTACGTTATTCGTATTATGACAAAGTTTTTTTGGGAGCGGTAGAGTATTGTCGCGTTCGCTTTTAATGTGAAAGAATTCCAGATAACATTAAAAGTACCAACAGCTCTTCATTTTTTAATTACTTAATTTGATTAGAGAGAAGCCGTCAGATTCTGTAGATAATCGTATTAATTTATTTTTTGTTTTTTTTTCGTAGGTAATCTGAATGTCATTAATTTCAAACAGGCAGAATGTACCAATTGAATATGCAAGCATCTGTACCATTAGTCATAATACCAATGACCTCTCCTGATCAATGGGAGATCAACATGTAGAGTCGTTGCCATAAACGATGATTCAACGGAGTTAACGCTCGATACTCGTTTACTAGCATCAGTCAGCATCCTTCCAGGTTTTTTCGTAAGTAGGTAAATAATTACTTACCATATACGTATAAACTTGTAGGTAACGTGTGTATGTGCACGTTAAAAATAAAGAGAGAACATGCAAATAAAAAGCTTAATTCAAAGATTTCATAGAAAAGATCATTCTTAGTGTTATGGGTGATTGTATCACTCGCTGATTGGTGTTTCTTGTTTTTCTTAGATTATGTTTTTTACCAGGCTGCGCAAAGGCCTTGTAATTTGTTTATATTTGGTGTGCACAATAAAGCATTTCTTCATCTATTTATTTAAATTTGTGTATTCGTGTAATAGAAAATTTGTAGTTAATTCATACAATTTTTATTGGGCGCAATAATAGTTTTAGTATAAACATACAAAATGGGATATTTACCATGCAAAATATTTATATTGAGCTCCTTGTTCTTACCACTGATTTGTACCTATGGTATTTTTTTTATATGTGCAACTTAAATGGTCAAATCTTAAACTACAAGGAATAGCAAAAATAGTCAGAGCAGCCACGAGCCCAATTTTGATGAAAGCTGCATCGTGCATCGTTAGGTTTCGATAGTAGGTATACTTACCTAAATAGCTAGGAATCAAACCAGTTATATTTATAAAAATAAAACACATCGATAGTTTTGCAGACATGTTTTTTGCACATAAGGATTTTTTTCTGGGAAACCATATCATATTATAATACTAGTTTTCCCGCCTGCGACTTCGTACGCGAGGACTACTTTTTCTCGCGCAAAAAAAAAGCTTCCTATTTTCGTCTAGGATATTAAAAAACCAATGCAAAAGTTGATATAGCACCAATGTTTTTTGGCAGATTTGTTATTTCGTTGCCATGGCAACCACAGACCATTCTGTAATGGCAATCGTTCCTTACAGTGAGGGATCAACATTTTCCAGTTTTCCCATAGAAACTTACAATTTTCCGGGAAAAAAAATATGCCATGTTTTTTTTAGGGTTTAAGCTATCTCTATTCTGAATTTCATCAAAATCCAGCTAGCCATGATCGCGTGAAAGCTCCCCAAACAAACAAACAAACACACAACTTTTCACTTTTATATATTGGTATGGATGTTATCTGGTAGTAGAGATCGCTTAAAACTATAAGTTATTGTACCTACCAATTTAGAAGATATGCCATTTTGTATTTTTGTATTTTCATGCCTGTAAAGTCTATCTATAGGTTCTATAGTAACTAGGAAATGTCTCATTTATGTAATTGCCTTTATTTTTCACGCGTTATCTGATACCAATGATAATTGAATGTCACACCTAAGGAAATTACAAAAAAAAAATTAGGGTTGGTAGCGACTCCTTCATTCAGAGATTTTGGTATTTGTTGAAAATAGACGATGAAAGCAAACTTTACGTTTGCACAAGGAAGCACATTCTACGTTATTGTAGGGGGTAAATGAACTGCAGTAAAAAAAAAGGTGAAAATATTTTCATTTGTTTTATTTTCTCTGTTTCTCATAGTTATGGATTGGATTGTACAAGCCCACTAGAAAAATTCACGCTGTTAGAATCTGCGATGATTCTAAACAGGAAGTATACTATAACTATTGCATATATCTACTGTCACCATTGTGTAGGAAACATGCGCAGGTAATCTATTTTCGATTACCGCAAACAGTCGTCTGCATTACAAAACCGTTTGTGTGTTAGAGGGATTAGAATTTGACGTGTTCACAGTTATACGGGTTCTTACCTGCGCTCGGTTAGATTATTCCGTCGTTTCGAGAAGACGTGACGGGAACCGATTATGGGCCATTGTTTCCATATCTAAGAATCAACTTTTTATGAAACCATCTACTTTCTCTGCGCTACGTTTTGTTACTACCGCGCGTTGTGCATGCTATCTCATTGGCTGCTATTTAAATGTAAGATTGTATCACAAGTTGCATGATTATCTTATAATATTTGATGCTATTTATTTATGAGACCAGAATAATCTAACGTAGGAACTCATTTAGAAGTCTATTAGAGAATTCGTAAAAAAATGAGCTGCCTTGCCTTGCCATCCACTGACGGCATCCAAATAGAAGAAGTTCGTGATTAAGTTCTTATGAGTCATTGTTGATTGCGAATGTAATTGGAAAGCTCATGTGCTACGTGTAAATGGTAAGATAAGCAGAATTGTGTACGCACTTAAAAAACTTAGGCAAGTTACGTTAACTTAACAACCATCTCTGCTTATCACGCATAATATGTGCACTCAAATCTAAGATACGGGCTTTTCTTTTGGGGTAATTAAACAGAAAAATTAAAACTCACTTCAGAAAAAGTGCATTAGATCCATGACTGTATGTATATGGCCAAATTGTATCGTCATAGAATTCATTATACGTTTAACTATCTGAACAAAGGGTTACTTGTAAATAAGTTTCTAAGAATTCAAGTAAGACATGTTGGTAATAAAACGTTATATTTCATGACTAGCAAAACTTATCACAAACATTCGAAAATATGAACGGGGCATTGTAGACGGGTTAGCAGGTAGGTAGAACTGCGGGGAGAGGGGAGAATTTCAGCGCCTCTTAGCAGACGCGTGGGCATTTCAATAAAAGTAAATCTGATTCGAGAAGCGGGGTTACCTTTCTTATACCGAGTAAGCGCAATCCCGGGATTGCGAACTACCGGGTCACAGAGTCACCTCCGCTCCCGGAGGTACTCTTATTTACTATAAGAAGTCTCTTCACTGCGTCCCGTTAATAACCCCTCCTCTACGTAACTTAGAAGCCTCAGTTTGCCGACTAGCAATGACCGATCATCAATCGGTCGTTATAGGTTCTTGTTACCTCTCCCCCAGTAAAGAATTACTCAGGAGCGACCTCGAGGCGCTCCTCTCCCTAGGTAGCTCGGTCATCCTGGCGGGTGACTTCAATTCCAAGCAAGTTATGTGGGGGTGCGTAGCCACCAACCCTAACGGTACGGCACTTTACGACCTTGTCGACCCGCTTGGAATTGACGTCATCCCACCACTGGAACCGACTCATTATTCATATAATGTCAACTACAGACCCGACACACTGGACATACCACTACTAAAGAACGTTTCCCGTTCCGCTCGATTCAAGTATATCAGGATTTAGACTCGGACCACCGTCCCGTAATCATGCGCCTCGGCCCAGACCCAGTCAACCGACTCTCCCCTACTCCGACCAAGACGATAGTGGACTGGAAGCGTTTGGGGAAGCCCTAAAACCTATCAGTTCACCCGCCTCGACCTCATCCCCGACGACATTGTCACACGCTCGATCGATGCCCTCACCAGCCACCTCACCACCGTCGTCGGTGAGTGCTCCAGGCAGGTCCCAGCGGTGGATCACCTCCTCTGGAACCTACCTGCGAGCGTGAGGCGACTGATAACGGCAAGGAACGCAGCCATCAGACACCACGACGCGGAACCCACCCCGACAACCAAATCCATTATGCAAGGCTTTCATCGCGCGGTAAAGAAACTCATAAAGGATTTGCGTAATAATCAATGGGACGATAAGATGACTGACATTTCGCCATCTCACCTAGCGTATTGGAAGATGGCGAAAATGTTCAAGTCTGACACCCAATCAGCTAAACCCCGAAACCCCCCCCCCCCCCCCCCCCCCCGAAAGGTTCGACCTCCCTCCGGCATTCGAAGACGACGAAAAGGCCGAGTGCTTGGCCGAGAGCCTCGAAGCCCAATGCACCCCCACCGACGATCACGTCGATAATGTCCACATCGCCGCGGTGGACCGCGAAATTGAACGTAGAAACGCCCAACCTCCGACTGACCCACCCCTCGAGCCCGTGAAAGCGGCCAAGGTCGAGTCGATAATCAAAGGTCTCAAGGTGCGGAAGGCCCCTGGTGCTGACGGTATCAGCAACAGGGTGCTCGAGCACCTCTCTGTCCCATTAGTTTACCTCTTAGTCAGCATCTTCAATGCCGCTATGAGCGATCACTCGTTCCCCGACGCCTGGAAGAGTGCCGACGTCATCGGCATTCACAAACCAGGCAAGAAATCTACTGTGCCCACTAGCTACCGTCCAATCAGTCTCCTCAGCTCTCTGGGGAAGATCTATGAGCGACTCATTCTGAGTCGACTCCGGTTCATTGTAAACTCAAAGAATCTCCTTCCCAACGAACAGTTTGGCTTTAGTGCCAAACACTCTTGCCCCCAATAGGTGCACCGCATCATGGAGCACATTCTCGCTAGCTTCGACAGATATCCGAAACCCCAAACCACGATAGCCGTCTTCCTAGACGTGGCTAAGGCTTTTTACAAAGTCTGGCACGCCAGGCTGATATACAAGTTGTACCAGCTCGGATTGCCGGATCATCTTGTGCTCATAGTACAAGACTACCTCAAAGGCCGCAGATTTCGTTATCGTGTCGAGGGAGTCAAATCCAATCCTCACCCCATCAGAGCCGGAGTCCCTCAGGGCTGCGCGCTCTCCCCGCTTCTGTTCTCACTGTACACTAGCGATTTTCCGCGCCCCCCAAACGTAGAGATCTCCCTCTTCGCCGACGATACCGCGATCTACGCGACCGGATGGAAGCCAATCCATCTTCGGAAATGCATCCAACGGGCGCTCGTCGCCCTCGGAGAGTGGTTCCGAAGATGGCGCATCTTGGTGAACCCTGAGAAAAGTGCAGCACTGCGCTTCACTGAGGTTACCAAGCGGTACCTTCCATCCGGTCGTCTTACGATGTTTGATCAACCCATCCCGTGGGCGAAACAAACCAAGTACCTAGGAGTTACCCTTGATTATCGACTGAGATTCGACAAACACGTTAAAGTAGTCCGCGACAGGGCGTCCTTCTTCCAAGGCCGCCTTAACCATCTCTTAGGCAAGCGGAGTAAAATGTCCCTTAGGAATAAGGTGACGCTTTACAAAGCCTGCATCCGCCCCGTCATGACTTATGCGTCTATAGCATTCGCGCACGCCGATCCGTCAATCCTGGAACCGCTCCAGAGAGTCCAAAATAAATTCCTTCGAAATGCAGTAGGCGCTCCCTGGTATCAGAGGAACGCCGACCTGCACCGCGATATCGAGTTTCCTCAATCAGTCAATTCATGAAAGATGCCTCTCACCGCTACTTTGATGCGGCGCCCCATCACCCCAACCCGCTCGTAGTAAAAGCCTCCGACTATACGACAGACAGTATTGCCCTCCGTAGAAGTCCCCGCGATGTCCTGGACGATCCGGACGACGCCATCGCAGTCAAAGTATTGGCAGCGATAGCCTCGCCCAATCCGACCACCTCTGGCAACCCGCCAGGGGTATCAACACACTTAGACACAGACACCGACCTCGCCGGCGAGGTCGAAGGTCCCATAACACATAGTCAGATATTATTCGCCTTCGAGTTTCTTGCCTATTCTTCTCGAAGGTGTATTACGAATCGGCGGTCAGTTATAAAAGTCAATGAAAGGGCACCTAGCCATTGTTCAGGGCCCCCTCGATAACTACTCAGCGGTAGCGATCCAGGGGTGTTTAGTTCGTTACCCCCGTAATCAGACGGCCGTCCAAGCCGAGGGCCGTACCCCCTGGGTACCCTCGTGCGGGTCGTCTAAATTTTAACTTTGGCGTGCGCCTTCTGCGTCACGCAGTGCTTGTTAGCGCTCGTCCCCAAGTCCGGTTCTGTAGAGGCCGATAAGGCCAACAGCATTAGTCATTCCTAAAAAAAAAAAGAGAAGCGGGGCTAGTTCCTTGTTGAACTTGTAGGGAGCGGTTGATTACTGATTTTTGGTAGATTAGTTTGGGCAGGGATTTATTTTATAGGGCAAATTGAGCTTAGAATTTGGGTAGGCCTTACAATTTACACAAGCGCTGATCGATTAGGTTTTGCACAAGCGGGAAAGTATTGCTAAAATATACAGGGTCCTATGAATAGTCAACTACCACTTTTTTATCATAACTTTACTTCATTTGACAATACCTTACATCTAGTTGTAACCTGTCAAATAAACTTGTTTTGTTTTAGTTTGCGAACCTCTAGCGCCAATATCACTTTTTACTTTAATGAAACACTGATGCGCAGTCCACCACAACACTGTTGTGGTTGGATAGTGCACTATGGGTTTTAGTATCTATTACCAAAATGTTAGAGGTTTACGAACAAAGACAGTAGAATTTAGGAGAAATGTACAATTACATAGTTATGATTTGGTCATTCTGAGTGAGACGTGGTTATTAAACGGAATTAAAAATGAGGAGTTGTTTGGTGGCATGTACAGTGTATGGCGGCGTGATCGAGACTATGATGAGAGGGGGCAGTCGCGGGGTGGTGGAGTCCTTATCGCTGTGCGCCGGCACCTGGCTGCGCGCGCGCGCCCGGAATGGCACTCCACGGCTGAGGACATATTGGTTACCGTTATGTTTGGGTTGAGCGGAGCTAATCCTTCGCTTAACCTACACATTGGTTGCCTTTACCTGTGTCATCAGAACCAAGGGCTATCTTTCTCTTCGCAACTTGTTAACTTTTCTGATAAAGTTCTATCGATCTCAACTGGCAATCCGAACGATAAAATTTTATTATTGGGTGATTTTAACTTAAGCGGGGTTGATTGGTCTCAATTGAACGATAGTGCATCTTTTACGCCTGTGATTAATCGTGCTAATTGTGATCATATGGAATTATTAGATCTCATCAATTTGTGTAATCTGTACCAATTTAATAATATTAAAAATCACCTTGGTATACTTGACCTGGTTTTGTGTAATGACGAGATTTCAGTATCACATTGTCTGGATCCACTGGTAGGGGAGGATAATTACCACCCAGCATTAATTTGTAGACCTAATTTTGTTCATACTATGTCACTTTCCTCTAGCCCCAGACTTAAATATTTCTATGATAAGGGCAGCTACTCGGCTATTTGTAGTGAACTTAATAGCAATGACTGGCAATCCCTTTTGTCTTCTGGAAGTTTAGATGAAGCATTCGATATCTTTAATACAATTTTAATTAGTTTAAGGGACAAATATATACCATTCAAATATGTGCACGTTAATAAATACCCGGTGTGGTATTCGCCGGCACTTCGCAAATTACTAAAGGAAAAAAACAAGTATCATCGAAAGTCGAGGGTTTACCATAACGAAGCTGACGGCAACTCTTTTAAGATACTTCGTGAGAGGGCTAAAAAGTTGGAACAGGATTGCTACAATAAGTATATAGATGGAGTTGAGAAATCGATTTGTAATAACCCCAAGGCTTTCTGGTCCTATGTCCAAGGCAATAGACTAAACAACTCATATCCGTCAACAATGTCATACATGGATAAGGATGTCACTTCAGGTAGTAGCATTAGTAACGCATTTGCTGATTTCTTCAACTCTAATTATCTGCCATCTTTACCGCCATCATCTGCCTGTACTCCTCTTCTTTCGTCTGTATTGCCCAGTCCTGTTTTTGATATCTGCACCGTCGAAATAGTTGAAAGTAACATATCGAAACACCTGTTAACACTCGATTGTAATAAGTCAGCTGGGCCTGATGGATTGCATCCGCATTTATTGACTAACTGTGCTTCTGGCTTGGTGGCTCCTATCTGCGTTCTGTTTAGACGTTCTATTAGTGAAGGTATAATGCCGAAAATATGGAATACCACAACTACACCCCAATTCGTAAAAAGGGTTCTAAGCGTGAAATTTGTAACTATTTTAAATTTGTAACTTGGCCCATATCTAAATTATGTATACTAGCTAAATTTTTCGAGAAGGTAATACATGTCCAAATTTGTGCTGCTCTCAAGAATTATTTCATACCTCAACAACATGGCTTTCTGAAGGGGAGATCCACAACAAGTAATCTGATTACTTTCACAGATGCTATTACGGAGGGTATGGATGCTGGAGGCCAGGTTGATGCAATCTATACCGACTACAGCAAAGCTTTTGATCGGATAGACCATGTGATCTTCCTTGCTAAGCTCTTAGCTTCCGGGATTCGAGGAGATCTGCATAGGTGGTTTACCTCGTATGTTAATAATCGCTGCCAAACTGTAGTCCTCAATGGCTTTGCATCAAACTCGTCTCTGATCCCTTGATTCCAGAGTGAGATGAGTTCCACAGGGGTCAATCCTGGGCCCACTGCTTTTTGTACTATTTATTAATGATGTGGATAAGTGCTTCTCTCATTCTGATTTCTTGCTATTTGCCGATGACATGAAAATTTTTAGGGTTATTAATTCTAATGATGATTTACAATTTGTTCAGCAGGACCTCGATTGCTTTAGTAATTACTGTGCATTAAACAAACTGCATCTTAATGTGCTTAAATGCTCTTGCATAACATTTAGTAGGTCTCCGTCCCCTTTACATTTTGTTTATAAAATAAATGATCAAGAGCTTACTAGAACTAATTCTGTGGTAGATCTCGGTATTACTATTGATTGCAAGCTATTGTTTGATGAACACATTGAAATAATTACTGCTAAGGCGTTGAAATCGCTGGGATTCCTATTTCGTATAACCAAGGACTTCAACACTATTAAAACATTAAAGATTTTGTATTGTTCATTAGTCAGAAGTCATTTGGAATAGGCGTTTCAGGTTTGGAACCCATGTTATGAGGTCTATATTAATATGTTGGAAAGAACACAAAAAAGTTCCTTAGATTTATTAATTTTAAACACAAAATCCAAAGCCCTGATTATATCGCTAGTTGTAAGCGCTATCATCTCTTGCCCCTTGTTAAACGTAGAGAATCAGCTGATCTTACGTTTCTGCATAATATTACTTCAAATGTTATTGATAGTCCTGATCTTCTGTCTAGGATTAAATTCATGACTCCTCTGCGTGTGTTATGCCGTCGAAACTATCTAAAGATTTATACCCCGCACTGCTCCACCAATTACCGGCGAAATTCATATATTTTACGTGTCGGAAACCTTTTTAGTTCCGTTTACTCACCAAGTTCAGATCTGTTTATGATGAGACATAATGAATTTAAGTTGATCATTAATAACAGTTTCTTTAGTGAACAATAATAATTATGGTTCACTGGAGAAAGTGTATTAATTAATTATTAGTACTATTGTTTTAATATGAGGCTAAATCGAAATATTCCTTGTTTGTGTTTACTACAATTTAGATATAATTGTCGCTTCTAGGAGTACTTTGTTTAATTTACTTAATCGAGACTTTTCAAAATTTCACTATAATTATTTTGGCTGAGGATACTATTCTAGTATATATAAGCGAAATCTGAAAAAGGCTTATTGTATTCATCATGTCCAATTTTAACTCTGTTGATTAAGGCTGTTTGTTTTCCATAAGTGTAAAATAAAATAAATAAAATAAAAATAAAATGGGAGCTTAACGTAAATCGTAAGCTTAGTCACTAGGCTCTTTACTCCACAATGTAAATTGAATGTGTTTAGGAGTGTCAGTGTAAGTTCCGATGCAGTACTTGGGTATGTAATACTGTTTTTATTATATTGATCATAATTTGTTTACAGCTGAAAGGAGAGTTGCAGTACGGCAAAGCATGGCATGTTTGATTTGTTAGTTATAAGCGTACTATTTACGTATATATATATATATATATATATTTCGTGTCCTCTTACCGTTAGGGAACATAAAAGAATGGGTTATGTGCATAGTTTTTGTTAATGAATTGAACTGTTTATAACGCTTTTCCTTCGGCGTTTTCCGTATAAATGTCCCTTAGTAACTTGTTATTTCAAACCAGCATGTCAGGCAATCATTTTATGAACTAAATGCTAAATCAATTTATCACTGTTTTGATCAAGATCAGGCTGTTGACATTTGGATTATGATTGAGAAGTTATACCACAATGACTTTGTTATTATCACGAGATTAAGGTATTAGGTTAATTGACGTTTATAGTCATAATAATATCTCAATAGCAAAGTCATACTTACATGCAGCCAAGACAAATTTCCCCACACTTACATGCTCCAAATAGATCAAGGTTATTATAATTAAGAGAAGAATTTCAAACTTAGATATTGAAGTTAGTTGGAGGAGTTTCATTTGAACTATTAAGCCTACTCTAGCATTGGAGGGGAATTATTTGACTATTCCAGAGATATGACTGAAAAGGATTTTTGATTGGAAGGGTCAAGTATTTGCCATCTGAGGCTGGCAAGCCTCACAACCTTATCTTCCCGATTTGATCTAGATTGCCTTGTGAAAAAGAATCTTGTTCATGACTGATATGTTAAGAGTTTAGATTTATTGTCTTATTAATGACGCTAATCTGTTTGGTATAAAAACTCACCACACATTCAATATCAGAAACAATGTCAATAGAATCTAAAGATATTTGAAGACTCGTGTCAAGTAAGAACAGCTGAATTATTAAATGATCCGCTTGATGTGCATTTCCTCGTAATAATAAATTTTATGTAAAATCTTACAGTCAGTTGTTAGGTATAACTTATTTAGAGTAGAAGAAGGAAATAGGTAATTTAGTTTAGATATTTAATGGTGGTCATGTGTATCTAGGGATTTCAGACGGGATCTGATCATCCCTGAACGAGTCTTTCTGAACATTCTAGAATTTGATGGTTTGGAATGGGAGACCTGCTTCGTGTGTATGGCTAACCCGCAAAGTGCTGCCTTCCCGCCCAAAGAGATACATATTTTACAAAGGGCTTTATTCATTTACAAAATTGATTAAAGTGAACATCATTATTAAATAGCATAGACGTATAGCTAGGTTCCAAAGTAGCTAGAATAGGGCACGTAGGGAAATTCGATTCGAGCAGGGTGAAAGGCCTTTTCATGGGCTAAGAAAGATAGTTCTGAATACGCTCCCGTAGAGCCTTTTTGAAACAGAAATAGTTATACATGTGGGAGAGAGCTATCTTGAAGTCAGGAGTCGCAGCTCATCTGGTGACGCGGTGGATGGGGCGTCACCAACATCCCGTAAAACCACAAATGTGTGTGGGATGTCCATTTGATATTATAAACTATACATTCATATCATATTTGATCTATGCATGAAATGTTAATTTAAGTTCTCCGAAAGTACACATCTCTACAATTTAATAACATCTACCTTATCCCCGCTTTCATATTTTGAACGAGAGTCGTCATCACCAGAGCCGTCCTGGGACCTTATTCTCTATTGCCACTCAGCCACGTCACGCGCCGCGTTAAGATATCTGCGTGGAATTGTTTGTGCATGTTCGAGAATTGCCGTACTTTTCCGAACGATTCCACAGCAAGACGCGTTACGCGTGTGACTGTTTATAGAGAATAATGGCCCTGATGAAGAAATCGAACGCGCTCACATAAACTGGCCAACATCTCTATAGTCGAGTCCCCGTAAATATATAGTCTACGTGTCTACGATCACTCTCTAAGGGTTATGCTATAATTTATTTTCATATCTCATATAATACATGAATTGCGGTTTTATTCATTTAAGTTATTCTAATAAACGTTACTATATTTCAAATGTCTGCATTATTATTCTAGATTCATTATAAAATCCTTAAATACACAACGCAGGAATAAACTAAATCTAAACGATCACTACGTAGGAATAAACTAAATGTAGACTATCACAACGTACAATATTAAGAAATGTAGTCGATTTCTATTTCAGGCTAATATGAATACTAGGTAATTATAGAGCAAGCTCTAAGTCTATACTATAGTAGGTATAGGGTGTTACATGGCAACTGTCCATACAGTAAAAACACTCCTCCTTACTATACACCCTAAAACAACATTATTTCATAACAGTGCATTTTACACCGCCATTATTTTATTTAATCATTTACTCCTTTACTTTAAGTAAGGGGGTTACTCGATAATATTTTAAGTACGTACCATATGATAATTTTAACAAACAGCTCCATAAATTATTGACTGCGAATTGTATCTACACTATAAATGAATACATGAATATTAGTTTATAGCTAGGTTAATTTTATACCTACTTTTTATGGTTATTTAATTTTTATCAAAGAGATTTTAAACTATTACTTACTTGTCTTTTCATGAATTTTAATAATGTCAAGCATTATTTTTTAATTCCTGTTACTCTTTTAAGTTGAACACAATACTAGTTTATTTGATTTTGTAATCAAAAGATATTAGGCTCGTCATTGAAAATTATACTGCATGTCACAGTTTTTTTTTTATATAAGTATTATGTTTAGCATTAAGACCCTGCATACCATCACCCTATAAAGCAATACATTAATTTGAATTTGAATTAGCCTTTCATAAAATACTGTTTTCTATTTCACTAAATTATATTAGCAGTTAATGTTCTTGATTGTGAAAGTTTTTTTATTTATATATGTAATGTATATAAATTTATAATAAAGCAGTAAACAAGCAACAAAAAGTCTGTACAATGAAAACAATAAAAATAAAACAAGGGACTTAAAATAAGCTTTAGTAGAAGTTTTTTTAATGGTGTCTGTTCGGGCATAACGTTAAAACTGATTGAAATTCGGTTTTCATTTATGGTTATATTTTTTTATTTTTTTTATCAATGTCTAGGCAATCGTTTGACTACGATCTCACCTGATGGAAAGCGATGATGTGGTCCAAGGTGTAGAACGCTTGTCTAGTAGATACCTATTCACTCTCGACTTGAACAGGGCATTCCACTCCTTAGAAGTTCTTATAATAAATGAAGGAGCGTAATGCTTCGTTCTTGTGCGAGGTATTTCAACCATAAAAGGATGGTGCTTTACAGATCGTCTAGTCGTACGGTAATGGAAAGGTGATGGGGGAATCAGATTGTGCAGTTCTTGAGCACACTCTCCATAGTGCAATCTGTAGAATACCGACAGGCTTGCGACCTCACGTCGATGCGCCAGACTTTGAAGCTTACTCTTTACGAGAATTTCATCTCCAACGAGCCTCATAGCACGTCTCTCAATTAAATCCAAAGCCTCGAGCTGATACTTGGCAGAACCGTCCCAGAAGTGGCAGCAGTACTCCATACAAAATCGGACCTGTGCTTGATAAAGATTCAAAAGCTAGCCTAACGTGAAGTACCGCCTAACCTTAAACAAAATACCAAGTTTCTTTGGAGCTACCTTGGCTTTGGATTCAATGTAAAACCCAAAATTCAGGTTCAATGTGAGTTCGATACTCAAAAGCTCCAGACGGTCGCCTAATGGTATTGTTACACTACAGAAAGAAGGAGATCGGTTTAGAGGACTCTTTTTAGCAGAGAACAAACACGCCTGCGTTTTAGTAAAATTAAACTTAACCAGATTAGCATCGCCCTAATCGGACACGGCTTCTAAGGCTAAATTCAAACGGTTCACCATAGCCTCTCTCTGAAGCTGGACAGCGTCGCAGCTGGCTTGAGCATTGGAACTGTATCTCTCAAACACAGTACTGTCATCTGCATACCCAAAGGTACCGGGCTTCAAAAGGTCATTAATGTGCAGTAAAAACAGTGTAGCCGAGAGAACCGATCCTTGAGGTAAACCAGCATTGATGGCCATTTGATTAGACGAGCAGCCCTCTAGGACTACTCGAATAGATCGTTCCCTTAAAAAATCAGCTATCCAATTGCAAAAGCCAACAGATCATATGACGATCCATATGAGGGAAGCTTGTTTAAAAGTCCATCGTGCCAGATCCGATCAAAAGCCTTAGACATATCAAGGGAGACGGCAAGCGCCTCACTATGCATCTCGACGGCTTCGCTCAGTACGTGAGTGGCATTCGTAAAAAGATCCCCAGTAAACCGGTTTCAGCGAAATCCGTATTGCCGGTCACTGAGGAGATCATCGTCCTCAAGGTATGCCAATAGCCTAACGTTTATGACACGCTTCATACACTTACAGAGTAAGGAGGTTATCGAGATAGGGCGGTAATTGGCTGGATCAGCACCACTACCCTTTTTAGGTACTGGTTGTACATTAGCAAGCTTCCAGCTCTTCGGAACTTTACCTTAGTGAAGAGAGAGGCGGTGCAAACGCGTTAAGATGGGAGACAATTCGGGCGCACAGTTTTTCAACACAATCGCTTGAATGCCATCAGGCCCACTGGCCTTGTTCACATCTAGGGCTCGAAGCATTCTGAGAACCTCTTTCTGGCAAATGCGTATATCGGGCACAAAAACCCCGCAATGAGGAAGGCAGGAAGGTATCTTGCCGGTAGCGTCTAGATAGGAAGATTCTGCAAAAAGAGAAGCAAATAAATTCGCTTTCTCTCCAGCAGTGTGAGCCAGTGATCCATATGGTTTCAGCAATGGTGGCAGTGAGGGGCGGCAGAAGTTCACTTCGACCGACTTGGCCAGAGACCAAAAAGCTTTGCTACCCACGGGGTATGAAGCCAGTTTGGCCCCTATTCGACCTTTGTGATCAAAATGAGCTTTCCTAAGAGTCTTTTTGCAGGTTTTAGTGGCAACATTGAATTCTTGTTTCTTAACCCGAATATTAGAGGATTTGCGCTTACGAGCATCAGCCCAGTCCAGATATGCCGTATGCTTTAGAGCCACAGCACGAGCACAGTCGGATCCAAACCAAGCCTGAGCTTTGCTGAGAAGAGGTTTATCACTGAATGGAATGTAATATTCAATTGCCTGACATATTACCTCTGTAACAGCAGACGCGCAAGTCAACGGGTCCTGGGAAGTGAAATATGTTTGCCGCCAAGGGTACGATGCAAAGAATTGTCGCATCTCGTCCTAATCTTCTGAGTTTTATCTCCACACGAGTCTATTACCTTTATGGCTAGGATCAGGTGGGGAATACACAGAAACGGACTGTGCTACCAAGACAGTGATCAGAGCTACCAAGAAGTGAGGATACTGACATGGAGTATCGGTCTGGTTCAGTCGACATCAGCAGGTCAAGACACCAGTCACCAGTGGTGGCACCGTCACCGTCACCGTCACGATCAGGTACCCGTGTCGGCTCATGCACCAGCACCAGCACCAGCACCAGCACCAGCTGAGCAACTAACGCTAGAGCAAGTTTTCGCGTCTCTGTACCAGCGTGTCGGTTTTCTGGTATGGGACAAGACATTTTTTGTAGTGGACCGGTTGGAGATTGGAGTGAATCCCACGAATATTCGCAAGATCCACTTTGAGTGTGAGAACGTGCATTTGCCGTATAAACGTATTTCTTCTCTGGACTTTTTTCATGATTAGTGTGAATTGGTTGGACAAATAATAGCATAAGAGATGTCGGAATGCCTAACCCACGGAAGTCAAGGCATAAATACAACTTTGAAGAACTTGCGTGGAGACTGCGGGGACGCCCGAACCCCCCTGAAATAATTCATCAGTTCCTCACAGCCGGTCGCCAGCCAGCCCAACGAATCATTTCAAGATTTTTCACCTTTCCTAGCTGGCTAAACTACTACTTGGGTCCCCTACAACTTGCAGTCGGCCAGCAGAGAACACCGTGCTTCGGATCCCGCTACCCTCCGAAGCAAGGCCACCGACGCAGAAACACCATGATTCCGTCCACCCTTCCAGCACAACTGTATCCTATACTCATCCAGACGGCTTCCCTGAACATAATGATGGAACACGACATGTCGTTTGGCACCAAGGCTTTGACCAGGGGGTGGTAAAATAAAAAGCCGGCGGCCGAAGCCTACCACCAGGTGATTCGGTTGCTCTTTTGGCACCACCCAAGGGTCACGTGTAGGACATCGAGGGTTAAATTACAAGAATTAATATCGACTTAAAATCGGTTGGACTATGTATCTCAATCCAATGAGTAGAAGCCGAGCAATCGATAAAAACAATTTACTGCTGAAGAAATTTTGATGAAATTTAGTTAGATAATATTGCACTTTGTAGGTAGTTTTGGTCCTGGAATAACAGATAGGCTACTTTTAACCCAGATAAACTATCACGCGGGCAAAGCTTGTTTTTGCATATAATTTAACTTTGAAATATTGCTCCTATTCAATTCCACATATTGAAAAACTCTCTAAATTATTAGCAATGCACTTTAATTACACAGATGAGCAAATATGCCGTTCAACAATACTATTTCAATCTTAATTTTATTCCATTTGCTGTCAATGGAATTCAATTTATTCCACCAATAAGCATATAAATTAAAAATGTTGATGCGCATTCGAACAAGGTAATCAGCAAACAAAGTGCATTTCCGTGTAATTTCGGCCGCAGAAAAATATGTTTTGATGTCAACCTATATTCGCTACTTAACCGAAATAATTGGTTCTCTCTAGCCGTACCTACGTTAACGTAAACGTAGTGTAAACGTAAGTGTAATGTAGGTTGCCCACCGGCCAGGTGGAGTGACGACCTGCAGAAGCCGGCTGGCAGAAACTGGATGAGGAGAGCCGAAGATCGAGCTCTATGGCGTTCATTGCGAGAAGCCTATGTCCAGCAATGGACGAACACAGGCTGATGACGATCATGATGATGATGATCTACTCATACCTACGTCTATTTTTAGGGGTTACACTTGTTTCTCTGTTTGTATTATAATTGGTCGTCAAAGATTTTGTGGTTATTAGTAAAACAGAGTTTTTTGTTGCAAGTTTGTGTATAACCCCTGATTTTAGTTTGATTAGTTTTTTTTCTTAAAGATTTTTAACTTGTAATGTATGTAGAAGTAAAATCTTGCAAGCCGAATTAGAACCACTTCCTCTTATCCCATGGAGTTGCATTTTTACATGTTGGTTCAGTTCCGATGACAATACATTTTTATGGTAAGTAAGCATGAACTGAATAGAACTCCAGGAATAGCTCCAGATAAAGGAACTCTTTAACGTTTCCTACTCATCATCATCATCATCAATATCTATTCATTAACATTACACCATATTCTAACATCAACATTTAAAACCTTGGTCAACCCATAGTATAACTTTGACTGTTATTATCATTCAAATGTTGGTGAACTGACTTAGTTTAGCATGCACAAATGCATTTGAAAGTATAAACATTAAAAACGGGATATTTACCATGGATACTATTTGTATTGAGTTCCCGATATTTCGGCACTGTTGCAAACGCCATGATCACGGAGAACTGAAATAACTGCGGGTGGTTTAGTTTTTACGAGCAGACAAAATGGTCTACTCCCTTGCTCACTATTTTATTATGCGCGACACCAGTAACCATTGTTCACACTTTCGTTAGTAACTCGATCGCGACACACAACACTAACAGTATCGCCTCGCGTATTAGGGACAACCTTTCTTCGGTTTTAACATAGACGAAACAGTGAATTCCAGATACTCGATAGTTTAAACCCATCCTCATGATTTTCCATGTCAGTTTTAAACAATATAAATGCATTTAATTCAAAATGTTTTAAAGTGTACCATTTATATCCTTAAATTGTAACTTGTTTTTAGCTGGATAAACAATATTCATGCTCAGAATTCCTCAAACATTAAAACCATGCGTCATTGAAAGTTAAAATCATTAGTATTACACTCAAGTTCGTCGCTGTAAGATGCTTTATACCAGTGATGGGCAAACTACGGCCCGCAGGCTAACTCCGGCTAGAATGCCTTCCTACCTTGACTTGATCACAAAAAACTTGAAAATTAATGTTGATATTATCATTGCAGTCCACACTAACCAATGTAGAATAGCGAGAACATTAAACTGGTGCCACGCGGTACGAGAAAAATCGATCGAACAGAAGATACCTACCTAAATATTACCAAACATATTATTGCTCACGTTTAAAAAATTGCTGGACTGTTTGCATCATCGTATATGGATGTAGAACCGACATTTTCTACAATAACTTCCTTCTAAACAGGCTCACAGATGAAACTTTTTTCGCCATAATTGAACATCGATATCTTTGCAATTGCAACCATGTAGGTACTTACGAGGACATCATGGCCAATCCGATGCTATTTGACATGTCACTTGGTCCCACAACAACAATGTCCGCCACAGTCACAATCAATTTGAATAGTTTTTAGCCTGTACTTTTTTGTCCCATAAATTATCTATAATTACCTATTAGTTAAGTAAGTTTTATTTTAAGTATAATCATGTTTTTTTTTAGCTTATGTGGCCCCATAAGATTTTTTTGGCCCCTTGTGAAAAAAGCTTGCCCGCCCCTGGTTTATACTAACTTCTTAAGCGTTAACTTTTCCTCCAAGTAGGAGCAGAAGTACAGTTTTACAAGCAGAAGTTTGCGGCACTTTATGTATAGGTAGGTACTAACAGTTTTACACTGCCGTACACTGACAAATGCTAGGATTTCTAAAGCTTACACGGGTTTGCTTAGATTTCTTAAAGTTAGCGTATGTTACGAAGTTCTTAGTGTAACGACTTCGTGAAGTATTTGATGAAGAATACAACCAACTATTACATGAAACCGTGTGACGACCTAAACGTATATGACATTAGTTGATAGAATCAGGCGTTACTTTGCGGAAATCCATATTTAAAATGAACAAAATAAAAAATATGTAGCTTACTTCCGCCAAAATTGTTAGTCAGACAAATGATAAATGGTAAATATAAACAAAAGTAAAACCCCACGCTAAACAAACCCTACGCAAATTGAACTATTGTAAAATATAAATGAAATGAAAGCTAAGGCCTGGAGGCCACAAAAAAAAAAAAAGAAAAAAGTTCTCTCAGTCCAGCACTCGACGAGTCAAGATCACCTGAAGATGCCTCGTGCAGAGGCGAAACACGTGTCGTATTGATGTCAGACGTTTGGTATTTGGATTGAGGTATATGTTTTTTGTTGTGTATTTATAATATATGTATATAAATATATAAGTGTTACGATACTTGTATTTCAGTAGGGTTTGTTTAGCGTGGGGTTTTATATTGTGTATTATACAGTTTTTTTTTTGTTGCCTCCAGGCCTTAGCTTTCATTTCATTTATATTTTACAATAGTTCAATTTGCGTAGGGTTTGTTTAGCGTGGGGTTTTACTTGTGTTAATTTTACCATTTATCATTTGTCTGACTAACAATTTTGGCGGAAGTAAGCTACATATTTTTTATTTTGTTCATTTTTTTATATTTTTTTATATGACATTACATTATTATCTTACCTAAGTGAAATAAGTAATCCTATTCGGGTATGTCACAAATTCATAAAGTTTTTGTTATACTGTTGGACTATTCTCGTATAGGCCACTTTTATAACCTTGCGTTAGTGAGGTGTAGGTATATCATACCAGAACGTTTATAAAATCCACACCAATTTACAAAAGTGAAACGTTGTCTGTTTGTTTGTTTGTTTGTTTGTAGAGCTTTCACGCCAAAACTGCTGATCTAATTTTGATCAAACTTTGTAAATAGGTACTATACAATATAGAGACCCACATGGGATACTTATTTTGATCCCAGAAAATAGTCAGTTACCACGGGAAAACTGTAAAATTACGATTACTCGCTGTAACTATTACCTAGCTCGCGCGCGAAAAAGCTAAGACGCGCACGACCACACGCGTTCTGCGCGTGCACACGCGTAACAATGGAACGGAATGACATATTGCCGTGGAAAAGAAATAACAATAAGTCTGTCAAAAAGCATCAAGATCGTTGGTGCCAAACTTTTGCATTGGTTTTTAATATCCTTGATGAAAATAGGATGAATTTTTCGCGATAAACTGCAGTCCGCGCGGACGTTATCGCAGGTGTAATCTAGTACTCCATATTTGTCTATTCCAAGAACGCAGCGTGCTCAAGCTGGAGAGTACTTACTAGTGAGTATTTTCAAGCAGTGGCAAAAGTGCTGTCCCAACACAGGTTGGATTTGGATACAAGCGCGAAAACTCACTGCGGGTATGTGATACTCGACCTCATTTTAAAATTAAAAGCATTTATTTAACTGGAAATTTGCAGTCAATATTTCATCCAATTCCACTGAAGCTATCGAGCTCGGGCTGAAATTTGGCACACAATTTCTCGTGAAATTGCATGCACACAGTTTTTTTTATTTTTTATTTGTAATATCATTATCACACACTCTTACGGTCACCAAGATACATGCCAAGCGTAGTGGTTTATGGCGGAGGCCTCTATATTCAGCTGATGAGATGCACTCTTTAAAACTATATACTGACAAATATTATTTGTTCTGAGATATTGCTTAAATCCCTTCAAGTAGTAGGTGCATGCACTCAAGGCTACCTGTTAACGCCAAAATGTAGTCATCATTAGCTACAACATAACGCCTCACGTGATCCATCGTGATTTCGCGGAGTCTCCAAGTCTCCTAGCTCATTAATTATTGAGGAGCTCGTCTTGTTAGTTTCTGAGTAATAAAGCCATCTTCCTAAGTTTGTGATAACGTTGGTTATCCGTTAATTAACAAGAAGGATAACGTCGTTGGCCATTTAAAAGAAAAACTTTAACGAATCATCAAAATTACCTCTGCAGTATAATTTATTTACATGTTTTTTCCAGGCAATAGTAAACATACCAGAGGCCCATAAAATATATGTATGTATATATTTTATGGGCCTCTGGTATGTTTCACAAAACTAACATACCTAATTATATTAATTAATGACTACACAAAACTACAGTACAGGGAATTTTGAAACAGATTTATCTTCTCTAAAGCGCCGGTACACCACACCTGCTGTCCAGAAGTCCGGACCGAGGAAGATCTTCGATTGTGCCGCTGGAACTCGGTTCTTATATGATACCTCGCTTGTCTTAATCGGACCAAGTTTTTAGTTGTTGAAATGTGTTCAAACTAAAAACTTGGCCCGATTAAGACAAGCCAGGTATAACCCACAGTATATACACACCACACCACACCACACCACACCCACACCCACACCCACAGTAGCTATATAAAAAATATAGCCTGTGACACTCTATAACTGAAGACGAATCGATTGATATCACGCTTGTCATAATCGGTACTAATAGGGGCGATGATATGGTGGAACATCCTCATACCTATTATTTATTCTGTGCTCATACCCACATACATACATACATACACGCAAAGCGCCACCCATTCATGGATGAAATATCTCGCACAAGAACGAAGCGTTACGCTTCTTCATTTATTATAAGAACTGCAAAGGAGTGGAATGCCCTGCCCTCGTCAGTGTTTCCGGTAAATTATAACCCCGGTGTGTTCAAGTCAAGAGTGAATAGGTATCTACTAGGCAAGCGTGCTACACCTTCGACCACGTCATCGCTCTCCATCAGGTGAGATCGTGGTCAAACGATTGCCAAGTCCGTAATAAAAAAAAATGATATTAATTGTTGTGACAAATGATTTTAGTTATATTCCGTAAATAACAAACAATTATTAGCCTCTTTATTTTAAATTATTGTGACATCTATAACGTGCAAAATAATGAACAAGAACGACAATGGTACTGGACTGTCACATGTGTGGCTCTAGTGGATCCACCCGTTACAAGGTGGACCGATTATGAACTTATTAAAGTGGCAAAAAGCCGTCGGATGCGATCGGCACTCAGCACCAATGTGGAGGAAACTTATGCCCAGCAGTTGACGTTTATATATTGAGATAATTATGATAATAACACTGTTTTATCACATACCGTTAATAAACTTTTACACACTCATACCTTGCCTTCTAGGCAAGCGCAATACCAACTACAGCACATTGTTGTCAATACATCTCATACAATACATAGTATAGAGCTGCAATATACTTGGTACCTACTTAATATTATGACTTAGAAAGATCTAGTTGTATGTAGGTCACATACTATCGTTGAGTTCCAATATCCCAGAAACGGGACACAATACGATACTGTGCACTACAATGTTTTCTTTGTTTGGAAGTCCTCTTTAGATCAATAGCGTTTTCTTTTTAATTTGTGGATTTTTGCTACTCCAGGCATATAGTAAAATGTAGGGATGTCACATAAGCATGTTTCCTATATACAAGTGCACCAGGATATTATCTGGGAACGTTACCTTCAAGGCTATTGTGAATAGTTTTCTGTTCAAGGCTCAGAGAACAATACAACGGATAAACTTTCAT
This sequence comes from Alsophila aescularia, assembly GCA_946251855.1. Classification (NCBI taxonomy): domain Eukaryota; kingdom Metazoa; phylum Arthropoda; class Insecta; order Lepidoptera; family Geometridae; genus Alsophila; species Alsophila aescularia. The sequence continues at coordinate 17,093,998 of OX276375.1, read as the reverse complement.
TTTGCACTGAGATCTTCCATACGATATGAGGATCTTATTTAACTTGAATTTTGATCAAAGTTATTTGCCTTCAAGTGGTTTTTGGAATCTCGAATGTAACCTCGGAAGGAACTATAATTTCTAATTAGTTATGTAGGTAAATAATAAGTAAAACTATGTAAAGGCTTGTATTAGTCAAGTTAATTGGTTAATTTACTGAGGCCTAGGGCGGATTACGTGCGGAGACATGCAATGTACCTTGTCTCTGCTCCTAAATTGTGGCTCTGTGAGCTGTAGACCTCGCGAGTCTGTCTTTGCAAAGCACAGAACTGAATAAATATTCAGAACATTTTTCGAAATGGCGAAAATACTCGTTTGTTTCTTCTTAAGCCATTTTTTTTTTGAAAATCTAAATCGACAAAAAAGTCATATAATTTTCGTAACTGTTAACAAAATTTCACGAGAATCGGTCGACAAATGCGACTTGCAGAGGAGAACAGCCGGACTTTCGCTGGACATACGAAAGCATTTTTGCCCAAGCTGACACTGAGAGCGGCTGACGGCAGAGGCGTGGAGTTTATTACTCTTCTTTATTAAAGGGGATAAAACCCTTTTAAAGAACTACCGACCTATTTCACTCTTGAGCTACGTCTATAGGTGGTTTTCGAGGGTCATCTAAAATCGTCTCGCATGAAGACTTGACGAATTTCAGCCACTTGAACCGACCGGGTTTTTCCGAGGATTTAGCACCATAGACCATATACAATGAGGCAGGTTATACAAAAGTCTGAAGAATATAACCAGCCCCTAAATCTTGCTTTTGTGGACTATGAGAAGGCCTTTGTTGAAACCTGGGTGGTTCTGGAGTCTTTGCAGTGTTGTCAAGTGTACATCTTGACGTCACTGGCGATACATCGAAGTGCTGAGGTTTCTGTATGACGCCGCGACTATGAGTGTCCAAGAACAAAACCAGCAGTCTAAACATATCCAACTGCGCAGGGGAGTGAGACAGGGGGATGTTATATCCCCGAAACTGTTCACTAATGCCCTGGAAGATATGTTTAAGACGTTGGATTGGAACGGAAATCCACAAATTTAAGGTCACTCAGTGAGCTATGCTTAGAGTTTTTCTGAAAGACAAGATTCGTAATGAAGATATCCGACGGAGAACCAAGGTAACCGACATAGCTCAAAGGATAAGCAAGCTGAAGTGGCAGTGGACTGGTAACATTTCCCGAAGAAAAGATAATAACCGTTGGGGTAGACGAGTTCTCGAGTGGAGACCACGTTTAGGCAAACGTAGTGTAGGAAGCCCTGTGGCCAGGTAGAGTAACGACCTGCGAAAGGCGGCTGGCAGAAAATGGATGAGGAGAGCTGAAGACCGAGCTCAGTGGCGTGCATTAAGAGAGGCCTATGTCTAGCGGTGGATAGATATAGGCTGATGCTTATGATGATGATGATGACACGGACACGCTGCGGTCGCGCTTCGCGCATGCTCGGTCAATTACCTAGCAAATTACAATGCCTATGAATGTACAAGGTAGGTAGCTACTGAAGTCACCTTGAGTGTCCTTACATCAGCTATGTTTCATCCTTTTTATTCGCATGTTATATTTTCTTCTATCTAGCATTACATACCTAGAACATATAAATATACATATAGATACATATATATATTAATAATATTCTAATGAGTTATTATAAGGAAACATGAAAGCACTATTAAGACCGCAACAATGGTGAATCACGAAAAATGCGCGATGTTCAGATGAACTTTTAGATGAATCCCTTTGTTCATATCACCATAAACAATTTGTATTGTTTCAAATTCGTATAAATATTTACGAACATTGTAGAAAAAAACAAAAAGCGTGTGCTATTTTTAAAATACATTAAAACTATCCCGTTCTAGATCCCGTCAGAAACATGTTATTTTTTTTTACACAAAGTATTTTATGACATTTCAACAACTTGTATTGTTTAATTTGTTTATTTTCTAAATAATGAATGGAAAATAAAATAAAAACCGTAAACGCAAAGTTTATTGAAAATATTCATGAGTTTTCATTTAAAAACTACAATAAAATTAATATCGAAACGAAGCTTTTGTATTTTGATGTTAAAAACTCATTTTTGTTTATAAACAATTAAATTGGAAAACGTAAGAGATAAGGAAGAATTCTCAAAAATAAAAATAAAACAACTGTATGGCTTAGCCTATTTTATGTATGGTACCCTAACCAAATATGTCCCTAGTAATTGTTTGTGGAACCTAATGAGATAAGGCAATTTCACACTATAAACTAAACTGATACAGGGGTTTATTTACCGTTTTAGCAATGGTAAATAGCTATAGTAACTTAATAACAAGAATAAATACGATTAATCTATACTTAACTCTAGTTTTACTCTATACTGAAGCCAAAAATGTTTTTTTTTCATTTTTGTCTGTCTGTCTGTATCTTGGCTAGGCATCACGCTGAAACTACTGAATGAATTTAATTAAAACTTGGTATGATTTGAGTTCATACTACGAGGTAGGACATAGTATACTTTTTATCCCAAAAAATGAAAGGGTTCCCGCAGGATAGGGGATGAAAGTTATTTAAAGAAACACTTACTCTGCAACTACTGGACGGATTTTGATGCAACTTGGCACAGTCATAGTTTATATGATAGGTTAAAATTGAGAATACTTTTAATCCCGAAAAAATAAAGGGTTCCTGCAGGATACGGGTCCAAATTTATGTTAAGCATGAAATAACATTATTTTTTGGGAATGTACTCGATATTCGATTCTGAAGACAAATCATATCTTTTCTTTTTTGTCTGTCTGTTTGTCTGTCTGCATGTATGTATCTTGACCGCGCACCACGCCAAAACTACTGAATGAATTCACATGAAACTTGGTACGATTTGAGTTCATACTACGAGGTACGACATAGGATACTTTTCATCCCGAAAAATTAAAGAGTTCCCGCATGATTATTATTTGGGTTTGATTGGGTTTTATTTATAAGTTGTATCTTTATTTGTATTATTTTTTGGTGTATTATAAAGTGTATTTGTATTGTATTGTATTGTATACTTTTTATCCCGAAAAAACAAAAGATTCCTGTGGGATAGGGGTCCAAAGTTATGTTAATTCTGAAGTAATAAATAATATTTTTTAGAGGGTACTATTCTATATTCGATACTGAAGCCAAACTGTTTTTTTTAAAAGTTTATTTAACTTGCAATGATTTTTTGTATGTATGTATGTATGTTTGTTTAGGTCAAATCTTGCAAGCTGAATTAGAACCACTTCCTCTTATCCTACGGAGTTGAATTTTTACATGTTTGTTTATTTCCAATGACAATTCATTGTTATGGTAAGCATGACCTGAACCGACATCCAAGATAAGCTCCAGACAAAGAAACTCTTTAGCGGTTAGCGGTTTTCTCTCCACACACACGAAATTTTGTGTACGCATTTTTTTATGAAAGCAGATGTTAAATTTTACGATGACATGGTCTCCAGAGAAAGGAACTCTTCAAAGGTCAACAAAAAATTGTGTACGCATCTTATTGTGGCAGCCGGTTTAAGTTTTACCATGAAATGGTTGACACTCAGGATTGGGTCCTGACTAGGGAACTTCTCAACGGTTAACAGCACAGACACAAAATTTTGAACATATACGCATTTAATTGTGATGGCCAGTTCTAAGTTTCACCATGATTACGGCATAAAACATTTTTTTTAAAACGTTTTTAATATACTTAGTTTAATTTTTGGCTGTCTGTTTATCTATCTGTCTGTACCTTGACCGTACATCACGCCGAAACTACTGAATGAATTCAACTGAAAATTTTGAATTGAGCATGTTTTGCAATTGGCATGATGTGAGTTCATACTACGAGGTAGGACATTGAATACTTTTCATCCCGAAAAATTTAAGGGTTCCCGTAAGATAGGGGGAAAGTTATTTAACGAACGCTTATCACGCTGAAAGTACTAAATGCATTTTAGTTTATATTGTAGCATGTTAAATCATGACTCCGAGGGAGATTTGTTATAAATCCCGATTAAATAAAATATATTGGGTACAACGCCATCTGGCGAGGAGGGGCGTCTTCTCTCCGAGATCGCAAATAGTGCCGGCGTTAGCAAGACCTATTGGTAGAATAGCCATCTATTGGATCAAGGTGCGTTTTCTCCTCAAGTGGAAACCAGTCTCCTTGTTTGGTAAGAAACGCCGAACGACCGTTCGCTGCGCCACTTACTTCGATGAAGGATCAATGAAAGAATTTCTTTATTGAAGACTGAATTATGATTTCGCCTTTCTAAAAATCAATGGATAATGGTTGAATCTGCCTTTGCAAGTAGAAGGGCAAAGTTTTCATCTCACAACACAAAATGCTTGAAATGGTAAATCCAAGCAGCGACAGCTAGTGTCGAGAGACATGAACTGGAAGGAAGGTGTAAACGATGCGGAAACCTCTGTCGGGAAGTAGTGCAACTTTTGGATGATACCATTATAATAAACGTTTCAGGAATTATTTCAGGCCCTGGATAGCTTCAAACAAAGGGCAAAATATTTGGAAAATCCGGAATAAGTCGTATCTTTGAGTTGGCCAACAAATCAGAAATTCAGAGGGCAGCGATTCAAATGTCGAAAATAATTTACACATACAAATCGCTTGCGATGGTCACACCATGGAATGTTTTGACAGGTTGAGTAGAACACAAGAAACTTCCAGTTTGTTTATTTTTTTTATATGAAGTTGAGATAAAAACATCCTAATCTCGGCGGAACTTGACTGGAATGCATCAGAGCTTGCTGGAGGACAGCGAAACGTATAGCTAGGCCGACAGGATCTGAATTACGATGCAAGCTGCAGTGTTGTTTCCAGAGGTTTCTGGAAAACCGGATGTAAGGTTTCGGAGTGCAGCCTGCTACTCAACGTAAAGCCAGAGTCCGTATATATACAAAAGGAAGGCCTGCTGTGAGCATTTCCAATACGGACAGTGAATTAGTTTGTTTCACATAGTTGCACGTGTTTGAGATCGGCCGTCGGCGCAGGTGAGAAAATTGTTTGTTTCTGGGTTCCAGTAGATTCTGTGCGAAATCGACATTGTCTTACGGGTTTTACATTCGCAGGCAGCAGAAGACACGCAGTCTCTTGTGTGGACAAAACGACCGAGATACGCAGTACAGAACGAAGCGCGGAAACCGTGACTACTTGGTAACCGGTGAAATAAGTATACGAGTGCAAAAGCCAGGTTAGTGAGATATCCTGTGATTGATCTAACGAAATATATGTTTTGATTTTGCGCCGCGACCATCTAAGGCCTCGGGTACCTCGAGACACCATTTAAACACACAGGAACGTGGGTTTCAGGAAGTAGTCGAGCATCAACGGACGGCCGCTGCCGTCACCACTGCGAACTGCTGTGCACCGATCACCCGGGGGTCACCAGCCGATCTTCAACGCACCATCTGTCCCGTGGGACGCACCATCTGTCCCGTGGAAGACACCGATCGAGAAAGACACCAGACACCGACTGTGGGAGACGCAGAAACCGTTCGAGAGGAGCGGAAGGTACCATTTGTGGAGAGCAGGAGGAGCTGAACGAGTGGAGTAAAGGAGGAGATCCACGGCAGTACGCGAATCGGCAGTACGGCGACCCGGGAATCTTCCAGGTTGGTCCGTTCCAAATCATTTCGAGTCAGCGAGCTGCAGTAATGAGGGAAGCCTTCGCCTTATTGCTTGTTAGGATACAGTTTGCAAGATACTTTCTGTTTTAAAGTTTTACATCCCTCTGGGAAACACAACCTTACACACACCAATAAAAAAAAAATCAATATACCAACATTTGATCAAAATTCCTTCCGTCCCGTCAATAATATTTTTATCGATTTTTCCGCTTTTATTCATCAGACTGAGATACCAAGCACCCCCATTTTTAAGTAGCACCTTAAGCTATCCAACAAAGAAAACCACATCGCAATCGGTCCAGTTGTTTTTACGTGAAGCGCGAACTAACAAACATACAGACAAACAGACAGACAGACACATTTTTTTATATGTTATATACTTGTTCAGTAGCTTATTTTATATATACCTAGACTTTATTTTTTATCTTCTTTGTACAGGCTTTTTCGTACTTATTGCTTTATTATACGTATTATTTTTCACTTTCAAATTAACATTTTTGAACCCCTATCCCACAGGAACGATTTAATTTTTCGTTATAAAAAGTACCCTCAATTTTAACCCATCATATTGAAAGACCGTTGCCCGACTAAGGAAACGGACCTCCTTCTCAGGTAAAGGCGAGGTAGTTAATTCAATAACAAAGGGCTATATTACAAAATAAAAAAAAAACACACATATGTTATCAAAGCTTGGTTGTCTCCCCTTTACTGAGGAATTCTAAAAGAAGTATTTTTCACTTAACTAAGTTTGTTCTGCATCAAAAATATGATCTGCACAGCTAATTCTTATAATAGGATTTAAATACTCAAATATTACATAAATATGTAAATTATAATAAAACTGTAACGGGTCCAATTCTGTACATTGAAGATATTTTGAAATTTTCTTTTGAAGGGTACTCTATATTCCATACTGAAGCCAAAACTGTTCTTTTTTCCATTTTTGTCTGTCTGTCTGTCTGTCTGTATCTTGGCTAGGCATCACGCCGAAACTACTGAATGAATTTAAATGAAACTTGGTATGATTTGAGATCATACTACGAGGTAAGATATAGGATACTTTTACCCGAAAAATTTAAGGGATATATACAGGATAGGCGTTGAAAGTTATTTAAAAAAACACGTATCACGCTGAAACTACTGGATGGATTTTGTTTCAACTTGGCACAGTCCTAGTTTATATAATGAGTAAAAATAAAGAATAATTTTTATCCCGAAAAAATAAAGAGTTCCTGCGGGATAATGTCCCAAATTCTGTAAATTGAAGATATTTTGTAATTTTTTTTGAAGGCCTTTCTATATTCAATACTAAAGCCAAAACTGTATTTTTGTAATTTTTATCGATCTGTCTGTCTGTCTGTCTGTCTGTCTGTACCTCGGGAGCGCATCACGCCGAAAAAACTCACTGAATTCAAATGAAATTTGGTATACTTTGAGTTCATACTTCAAAGTAGGACATTGGATACTTTTCATCCCGAAAAATTTAAGAGTTCCTGCAGGTTAGGGGTGGAAAATTATTTAAAATAACACGTAGCACGCTGAAACTATTGGATGGATGTTGATGCGACATCAACAAATTCTTTACATTAAATTTAGTTTAAATTCATTTCATTAAAATTCTGTGTTTTTTTTTGGAGGTTACTCTATTTTCTATTATGAAGCCTAAACTGTATGTTTTTTCATTTCTGTCTGTATGTCTATCTGTCTGTATCTGTAAAATTAAAAGGCTTCTGCGGTATATGGGTCCAAGTTATGTTAATATTTAAATAATAAATAATATTGTTCGATACTGAAGCCAAATCAGTTTTACTTTTTAATTTTGTCCATCTGTCTGTCTGTTTGTCCGTATCTTGACCGCGCATCGCACAGAAAGTACTGAATGAATTCAAATGAAACTTGGTTTGATTAGAGTTCATACTACGAGATAGGACAATGGATATTTTTCATACCGTCATTGAAAGTTATTAATAAGAACACGTATCACGCTGAAACTACTAGACGGATTTTTTGATGCAAATTGACACAATCATATATCTATGCTTATAATAAAGCAATAGGTACAAAAAAGGCTGTAAAAAGAAGATAAAAAAGGCTTTTTGAAGCTTAAAAAGGGTATTGAACAAAATATAAAAAAAACGTGTCGCTCTGTCTGTTTGTCTGTATGTTTGTTTGTTCAAGCATCACGTAAAAACTATTGAACAGATTGTAATGCGTTTTTCATTGTTAGATAGCTCAATCTGGTGAGTTAGAAGCCGAGCAATTGATAAAAGTATTTTTTTATTTTTTATAATTTACATTTGATCAAAATTTCTTTAGAAATTTTGATCAAATGTAAATTAATCAAATATTGGTCCTGGAATAGCACATTATGGTACTTTGAACCTAAAGAAAAGGCCACGCGTGCGAAGCCGTGGGTACAGCTAGTAGTACATAAATTCGGCCTGTACAATATGAATTTACATTAGAACTGCAGAAACCTAGGCTAGTAGAAAACTTAGAGAGAGTGGTCAGCAGTTCATCATATATTGGTCACAACGCAATGGAATACTGTTGTCTATGCCTTAGAACGTTCAAAATTAAAGAGTTTTATACACACACTCCTTGTGCGAACGGGAGTGTCAAAAATTAAATTTATTAAATTAAATTTAAATTAATTTTTGCTCTAGGTAAGTAGGTCCAATACTGCACCATGTGATTTCTTATTTTATTTAAGTATGTACTGTTTCTAAGCTCACATTGAGCGACTGAGTGCGAAAGACGGAGATCCAAAGAAAACCCAAGGTTGAAGACATCAGTACATAAACCTCAAGTGGCGATGAGAAGGACTCTTGGCAAGATGCATTGATGGCAGATGAAGTAGGTCACTGATAGATTGGTGGCCCCGCGTGGAAAATCGCAGCCGCAGAAGACCAGTGCAACAACGAGGGGTAGAGCTAAATTTGATATGACCATGGCAAAGATTGGCTGAAGGCAGAGATGATAGTGTCAGAGGGAGGAGGATTATGCCCTGCATTGGGAGGATGAAGCTGAAGTTGTTGATGATGATGATGATGATGATAGTAATTATCAAAGCAACATTAAGAGCGGGCAACCCGACATACATTTCAATTCATTTCATACAAACGCTCGTACGTGATTATGGCGTTGTAGCACATTTTTCTTTGAAATTTTTGAACTAACAGGTATCTTGTACACTGTGTCTTGGTTTCTATTAAAGCAAAAAATAAAAATTTGGGGAAACAAATTCAGTATAAGCTTCCAAAAATCTGCTTTTCGCACGAATTTTACCTGAACTTTGACCGTTCATAATGTACTCATAAATTGTAAACTAAAGAAAACATCTTCGTAGAAACTCCGCACATGTAATGGAGATTCTAAATGAAAAACATATAGTTTACAACATAAGTTTTATGAAATTTCCGCACACTATTTTTCGTTCAATGTTGTTATTATTTTTATAATGTGGAAGTTTCCGAATGTCAACCGAGTGTTCAGACGCTATCTCTCTCTTTTCTCTTTGTCTCTTTTTCAAACATTGCGCTGGATGAAACAACATTCTTTTCGACCATGCTCGAGTTGATAATAGACGGACCGGGAAGTTCCCTCTTAACTAAGTAATATAACTACAACCAATTCAGTTTCATTTCATCATTGTCATAATCATCCTGGGGCATGCTCACCGTCTGTTCACCTATAAGGCTGTTGCTAGTCTCACTTACTCAATTATTTCTGTCCATCGGAAGGTTGACTGGAAGAGATCGCTTTTAGCGATAAATCCGCCTGTTGTACTTTAGTTATAATATTGTTTCTATCACAAAGTCTATAATAACATGTTGTTAGATAAAATAACTAATATTACACAATAATATGATAGTGTATAAGTATCTTTAGACAACAAGTAAGTAGCAGTGGCAATGTGAAGAAAACATGGTCCGTCTTGATTCGACCTTGATGATGCCACAGGGCTCTTTCAGACGAACGGCACAATGCCGTCGACAGATTAGCTGCGAGTTGGTGGGCAAGCCGTAGTCTCATCGCGTGTCTGGAAATATTTTAAAACTAGTGACCCGCCCGCGACGTCGTCCGCGTGTTCTACATTTTATCGCGAAAAAAACATCCTGCGTTCATCTAGGATATTGAAAAACAATGGAAAAGTAAACCACCTACGTATTGTATTCTCTTTGACACCAACGCTTTTTATGCTAAAAAGCAAAAGACAGACTTTTTATTATTTTGTTTCCATGGTTACCGTTCCTTACAGCAAGTAATCGAAATTTCCCAGTTTTCCCGTAGAAAGGACATGGCCAGTTTTTGCCTAGAACGTACTTTGACAGCAGGTAATTATTAATATTCACAAAAAATATATCGAAATTACGGCATGTGTTATGTACGTCTAAAACTCCAGGCTTTAAAGGGCTGCTATTAAAAGTAATTAAATTGTTCTATCTGAAAATCAACGACATTTTGAATGTCTTACTTTCCGTTCAACGAAATGTATGTACGATGATAAATAAACTTATAAATGAAAAATGAATCAATAATTAAAGTAAATGCACATAATGTTTATTAAAAATAATATTGTAAATTGCAACATTTTTTGACTTGATTATTTGTTTGTTATTTCATTCTTACAAATAATTCAATACGATTTTGCTTTTCACTTAGCAAAATCGGACTACGAGAAATATCAGACATATGTCACATCACACTATGTCATGTAACTTGTGAATACTTTTTTGCATTTTGTAGTTATCAAAGAAAATATAATCACTACGTTTTAGTAGTTATCACAAGTAGTTATTCATTGACTCCGTTGCGCTTGCATTCTTGTGTATGGTACACCATATAATTCTGATGTTGTTAGTGCATTATAAAACCGAAAACCTTCGCATTACAATCGGTCCAATAGTTTTTACGTGATGCTTGAACAAACAAACATACAGACAAACAGACAGAGCGACACGTTTTTTTTATATTTTGTTCAATACCCTTTTTAAGCTTCAAAGAGCCTTTTTTTATCTTCTTTTTACAGCCTTTTTTGTACCTATTGCTTTATTTTATGCATATCAAAAAATCCGTCTAGTAGTTTCAGCGTGATACGTGTTCTTATTAATAACTTTTAACCCCTATATTGCGGAAACCCTTTAATTTTTCGGTATGAAAAATATCCAATGTCCTATCTCGTAGTATGAACTCTAATCAAACCAAGTTTCATTTGAATTCATTCAGTCGTTTCTGTGCGATGCACGGTCAAGATACGGACAAACAGACAAACAGATGGACAAAAATAAAAAGTAAAACTGATTTGGCTTCAGTATCGAATAATATTATTTATTATTTAAATATTAACATAACTTGGACCCATATACCGCAGAAGCCTTTTAATTTTACAGATACAGACAGATAGACATACAGACAGTAATGAAAAAACATACAGTTTAGGCTTCATAATAGAAAATAGAGTAACCTCCAAAAAAACACAGAATTTTAATGAAATGAATTTAAACTAAATTTAATGTACAGAATTTGTTGATGTCGCATCAACATCCATCCAATAGTTTCAGCGTGCTACGTGTTATTTTAAATAATTTTCCACCCCTAACCTGCAGGAACTCTTAAATTTTTCGGGATGAAAAGTATCCAATGTCCTACCTCGAAGTATGAACTCAAAGTATACCAAATTTCATTTGAATTCAGTGAGTTTTTTCGGCGTGATGCGCTCCCGAGGTACAGACAGACAGACGGACAGACAGACAGATCGACAAAAATGAAAAAAAAAAAACAGTTTTGGCTTCAGTATCGAATATATAGTACCCTTCAAAAGAAAATTTCAAAATATCTTCAATGTACAGAATTGGACCCGTTACAGTTTTATTATAATTTATTATTATTATTTATGTACTATTTATGTATGAGAAAAATTTGTAGTCATATTAGAGTATTTAAATCCTATTATAAGAATTAGCTGTGCAGATCATATTTTTGATGCAGAACAAACTTAGTTAAGTGAAACATACTTCTTTTAGAATTCCTCAGTAAAGGGGAGAGAACCAAGCTTTGATAACATATGTGTGTTTTATTTTTATTTTGTAATATAGCCCTTTGTTATTGAATTAACTACCTCGCCTTTACCTGAGAAGGAGGTCCGTTTCCTTAGCCGGGCAACGGTCTTTCAATATGATGGGTTAAAATTGAGGGTACTTTTTATAACGAAAAATTAAATCGTTCCTGTGGGATAGGGGTTCAAAAATGTTAATTTGAAAGTGAAAAATATCTTTACGTATAATAAAGCAATAAGTACGAAAAAGCCTGTACAAAGAAGATAAAAAATAAAGTCTAGGTATATATAAAATAAGCTACTGAACAAGTATATAACATATAAAAAAAATGTGTCTGTCTGTCTGTTTGTCTGTATGTTTGTTTGTTCGCGCTTCACGTATAAACAACTGGACCGATTGCGATGTGGTTTTCTTTGTTGGATAGCTTAAGGTGCTACTTAAAAATGGGGGTGCTTGGTATCTCAGTCTGATGAGTAAAAGCGGAAAAATCGACAAAAATATTATTGACGGGACGGAAGGAATTTTGATCAAATGTTGGTATATTGGTATTTTAGGTTCTGGAATAGCACTAGCCGACCGTACATTAACTCTTTAAAATTCATCCCGCACCACCTTGCTAAGCAGTGATGTGGTACTACTGCAATATAGGATTGAGGAATATTTATAGAAACAGTCCAAAATAACAGTTAAGGAGGTATTTTAAAGGAACACATTGGAACTGTTACGGCAAAACCAACTGAACAATTATTCTTTAGAACTGGTTAAAACATTTTTCCCGCTGCTCTTTTTTGTGACGATATCAGAAAGTGATATCACTGTTTCAATTTTTAACAAAATTCTATTTTGCTCTAGGTAAGTAGGTCCAATACTGCACCATGTGATTTCTTATTTTATTTAAGTATGTACTGTTTCTAAGCTCACATTGAGCGACTGAGTGCGAAAGACGGAGATCCAAAGAAAACCCAAGGTTGAAGACATCAGTACATAAACCTCAAGTGGCGATGAGAAGGACTCTTGGCAAGATGCATTGATGGCAGGTGAAGTAGGTCACTGATAGATTGGTGGCCCCGCGTGGATATAAAGACAGATTTTTTATTATTTTGTTTCCATGGTTACCGTTCCTTACAGCAAGTAATCGAAATTTCCCAGTTTTCCCGTAGAAAGGACATGGCCAGTTTTTGCCTAGAACGTACTTTGACTGCAGGTAATTATTAATATTCACAAAAAATATATCGAAATTACGGCATGTGTTATGTATGTCTAAAACTCCAGGCTTTAAAGGGCTGCTATTAAAAGTAATTAAATTGTTCTATCTGAAAATCAACGACATTTTGAATGTCTTACTTTCCGTTCAACGAAATGTATGTACGATGATAAATAAACTTATAAATGAAAAATGAATCAATAATTAAAGTAAATGCACATAATGTTTATTAAAAATAATATTGTAAATTGCAACATTTTTTGACTTGATTATTTGTTTGTTATTTCATTCTTACAAATAATTCAATACGATTTTGCTTTTCACTTAGCAAAATCGGACTACGAGAAATATCAGACATATGTCACATCACACTATGTCATGTAACTTGTGAATACTTTTTTGCATTTAGTAGTTATCAAAGAAAATATAATCTCTACGTTTTAGTAGTTATCACAAGTAGTTTTTATTGACTCCGTTGCGCTTGCATTCTTGTGTATGGTACACCATATAATTCTGATATTGTTAGTGCATTATAAAACCGACAACCTTCGCTTTTCTCCCAGACTGATTATATATGATCCCCTGGGAACAACGCGTGACCTTGGCTTTTCGATTGGAGTTGTAATTTTAACATTGTCTTAATTTTAACATTAAAACTATTGAAGAAAATAAAATCACCCCATGATTTTATTTTCTTATAAGGGGAATTTAAGAAACTCAATTGAGAGATAATTGAACGTCCGACTCGTTCGACTGCCGACGGAATAGCGGCGTTTTACTCCCGCGATCTTTTCATACCATCTCACCACCAGCTGCTAGGCTCCACCTCTTAGCGTGACATTCCTTACATTAGGTATACCAAATTTCATTTAAATCCTTACTCTACTTTCAACAAATACCTAGTGTTTCTTCATAATATAAACATTCCCATGAAGGTGAACCACTTTAAAGATGAATGTTCAAATTCAATTTATTAAACAAGTGTTTTTATAATCGACTTCACAAAAGGAGACCGTTAATGTTTTTTTATGTATGTACACCGATTTATCCGTCAATTGCATACCGACAATAAAAATTATTCCTTTGTTTGAAAAGGTTATACTCTCCAAGTGATTTCATATAAATTTTATCAAAATTGGTGCAGTAGTTGTTCGACAATAAATAGTTTTTTTTTAGTAAATCCATTTGATTTTGAGTTTGTATTGCCTCTTTAGGATTTATAAACCAATTTGGATGGTTGTTGTTATACTCAAAAGGGTAGACTTCCAGTGTAATCCCATATAAACTTCATCAAAATTGGTTCAGTTCTTTAAATTAGAAAATCTATTTGTTTTATAGTTTATGTTCTCTTATATATTGGGATTGGGATTGGGATTGGGAACCGAATTAGATGATGGTTTTTATTTGAGAAACAAGACCTCCAGTATGGTAATGTTTAAATTGAATCAAAATTAGATCAGTAGTTTTAGTTATTAGTTAATCCAATTGAAGTCGATTTCTTTGTACCATAGTTTTTTGTGCAGCACTTGTTTAAGACTTTATTTACAAAGTGTCATCATCATAATTTAATAATATAAAAACGGTTGGTGCTTTCAATTATCTCTCTCAAGGCGCATGGCCATTTTTTTGTCGTGAAACGTCTACGCCACGTACTAATCGTGAATTATACCGAATTAAAGATCACAAAAACATACGTTTTTCTGATTATCCTCTGTGCTTCCTGCCCCCTTAAACTCCGTCTTTTGGTACATCATCGAGCTGGTAGTACACCTCTTGGATACTCAGGGAATATATCCTCCAAATTTCAAATCTCTAGATCCACTGGTTTAGACTCTGTCTGTCAGTAAGTCAGTCATCAGGTACATCACGGTTCTGTTTTATAGGTTTTCTAGTGACTCGCCCTGGCTTTACACGGTAAGCGCTCACACCGCGGCATTTTCTCACTTAAATTTCTAAAAAAAAACAGCAATGAGTGTAATTCAAAATTATTTGAATTAGTGATTTTGGACGAAAGATGCCTATTCACGTACTTGCCGACTTTTTATTATTTATTTTCCACGGCAACATGTCATTCGTTCCTTATACAGTAAGTAATCATCAGTTTTGCATATTTTTGATACCTTGAGTTACATTATTGCAATTTTCGTAGGGATCTCTAATATTTTGAATAATGAAATATTTCCCATGTTATTCGCTTGTTTCATTACCAGCGAGTAACATGGGAAATATTTCATAAATGCAAGAATTTTTAAAATCAATTTTAAGACATTTAGAGTTTATCCATTCAATCAACAAACAAACATACAAGCAATCAAATCTTTCTTATTTAAAATATATGTGTAGAAGTTGATTAGTGGGGAAGAATATGTAACTTATTATTGTTTACCTTTAAATAAGTTAACATCCTATTGTTCACTCCAACTGATGCTGGTTGCAGTTGACATCAATAAGTGCCGTTTGTCTGCAAGGTTTTGTAGGTTTTCTTAGCAAAATATTTAAAATTATCCATTTATTTGTGCTATTTGAAAATTGTGATTTAATGTACTGTAATAAGTTATTTTTTAAATGACAATAGACGGTATTTTATTTGAGAAAGTGGATGCGAATATTTTAGAAAAAAAATATTTCACCTAATTTGGTATGAAAAGATCGATAATAAACTGTATAACCATAGTATAAGATTTATTTTTTCATGTGTTGTTTTTATGTATCGATGACGTTTAGCCAGTTATACCAAATAAGACCGCCCATAAGGTTTCATTTGGTATGATTGTCTCAAAACTATAAGAAAGGCGGAGAATCACGGCCAGTAAGAGTAATTGAAAATATTTGAAGGCGGAGCTTGATGACATAAAATGGGCGTTTACTTACTTATGTAAAAGTATTGACGTAGATAAGTTTTCCACGTTTTCCATTGCTCGATTTATTAAATGTCTTTCACAAGATACTTATATTAATAGCGCAATGGAACAGTAAATTATAAAATATCGTTGCAATTTAGATAAACATTACTCCCCTCGTGCTAATAATTTCTTGAGAGGATTTAAGAAAAAACGAGGTATATCTGACATTTGGCTAACTGCAACCTAGTTTTTGGCAATTTTGTGCCAATTAAAAAATATTTTTTGATAATATACTAATAAGATCTATTTTCTAATGAGAAATATCAGTAAGTGCGGCTAAGAAAATCGATCTAAAATTTCACAATTTGGATTTTACTTTTTGTGGTGTTAAATAATTGAGAATAAACTGTATTACCATAGTATAGGATTGATTTATCTTTGTGATTTTTACCTAACAAACTTAGGTCGGTATTTAGCAAATATTTTACTTTTTATTGCATCATTTCTATAATGAATCACATTAAATAGTTCTAGATGTCGCGTGATGTATATGATACATTTTGCTTAAACTGACGCTATTTTCAATTAACTGACATAAACATTACGGGCCTCGTGCTATTAATTTATTTACACACAAAAATCAATGTATACAAAGGAATTGCTAACTACTGTTCTGAATAATACTGTATATGCTTTGAAGTACTGTTATAAGATCTGTTTTTAATGGAAAATCTCATAGGTCAGCAAAGAGAAGTGGCTTCAAAAATTTTCTCAGATTATATTTCACTAAATGAAGTATCAAATAATTGACAGTGAACTGTTAATACCACGAGATAAAATTTATTTCTCTATTTATCAAAAATATGTAGAAACTTAGTGCAAAACAAGCCAAATAAGTCAAATGGAATATTATATCGTATTGCAACGTATTAAAATTTATTTTCAATCCGCATACCTAGCGATTGCTAAGAGGTATTTACATGTTTTTTTAAATAAAAAACGTGTTCTTGTATCTGCTTCTCACCTATTAATTAGGTTCAGATGTACCACATCACTAGCGAATTTCAAGGAGTAAGCAAGCTGTTTTTTTTAGGTGTGAGGAAGCCATAGACCGCTTCTACACTGCTTCTTCTTCCCGCGAAGCTGCGGGTATATCTAGTGACTAGTATAAACCATACATGATATTATATTAACCACCGAAATTTACTAAAATTGACTGCACCGTCATTTACAAAACTGTTTTTGAGTGATAAGCGGGATTTTTGAAGTAAGGTATTGGGTACCTTACACAATTTCCGATCCAACTTGAGGGTTTTGAATGAAAACTGCTTTTGTGGAATTCCACTGGCAACGATGTCAAAAGTACCTATCTAATGAATTATTATAGGAAAAGATACAAAACCGATAATCCAATAAAAATGCACGTCTGTGTTTGACGAGGCGCAAACACAGATTCCAATTAGATGGAAACAAATCGGGTAAATTGGAGCGCGGTTTAACCGGCGTGTATCGGCGTTTGGAGCTTCTATTCGTGTAGCATATCTAGTTGTTCATGTTTGTTAAGCCTACACTTTACATGCACTCACGCATTGCGATTGCAGAGCTTCTGATAAGCTAATAACCACATAGGCGAAAGCAGTAGAGATTGGGTGGTGCATCATCGGGCTCAAAACACAGGATTTACAGCAATAATTGAAAGGCAAATTTCAATTAAGGGTTGATAAGCCATTATATTGATTCTGTCCGTTTTAAAGGTTGTGATGATTAAACGCACATATATAAAAAACGCTGTCCAACACCGCCCACGCATAACTTGATATCTAGTAGACTTTCTCTTTCGCTAACAAGCGATTTGTGTATGTAGTAAACAACGGCTGCACATTTAAAATAATTAGAACAAGCAAAAATTTTTTTTTTATATAACCCCCAACTTCCCACCCCCCATTATAGCTAGGAAGCATCTCGATCATATCAGTTTTCAAACTTAAAAATCGTTCCATCCTTTTGAGAGCTACGCTCAACACCCAAATTATAGCTAAGAACCATCTTGTTTACCTCAGGTTTCAAATATAAAAAAACCACAGCTTATTCTCACCTCCCCTTTCCAACCTTTTCTCACCTCCCCTTTCCCTCCTCCCCCTCCTCATATATCTAAGAACCATCTCGATCACATCAGCTTTCAAACATAAAAAACCGCATCAAAATCGATCCATTCATTCATTCATTCATCATCACTCCCCATCCCCCCCTCCACCCTCTCCCCATTTTAGCTAAGAACCAACTCGTTTACCTCAGCTTTCAAATATAAAAAAACCGCAGCTAAATCGGTCATTTGTTCGAAAGCTATGATTTTCTTCCCCTTTTTTTCACCTCCCCTCTCCCCCCTTCCCCTTCCCCTTCCATACGTCTACGAACCATTGGAGGATACTCTGTATTCGATACTGAAGCCAAAACTGTATTTTTTTTAATTTTGTCTGTCTGTCTGTCAGTCTGTATCTTGTCTAGGCATCACGCTAAAACTTCTGAACTAATTTAAATGAAACTTGGTATAATTTGAGTTCTTACTACGAGGTAGTACATAGGATTATTTTCATCCCGAATATAGGATTCTTTTCATCCCGAAAAATTAAAGGGTTCTCGCAGGATAGGGTTTGAAAGTTATTTAAAAACACACTTACTACTGGACGGATTTTGATGCAACTTGGCACAGTCATAGTTTATATGATGGGTCTATATTGAGGGTACTTTTTATCCCGAAAAAATTAAGGGTTCCTGCGAGATTCGGGTCCAAAGTTACGCATGAAATAATGTTTTTTTTTCCTATATTCGATTCTAAAGACTTTTTTTTTTTCATTTTTGTCTGTCTGTCTCTCTGTCTGTAACTTGACCGCGCATCACGCCAAAACTACTATATGAATTCAAATTAAGCTTGGTTCGATTTGACTTCATACTACGAAGTAAGACATTGGGTACTTTTCATCCTAATATTTAGCATGGTTCCCTTGGGAGACGGGATGAAAGTCAGAATGTGTACTTAGTTGTAATTCATGAACGCGTAGTCCGATTTAATTCATTATTTTTTTGTTAGAAAGGGGGAACCTACTCTAAATATTGTCATGTAAATATTTCAAGGTTATCGGGTTTGCAATTTAGAAATTACAGACAGCTCAATCCTCAGTATTATGTCCAAATAACTTGAATCTAAAATGTACATGAACGTTTAAATGTACGGTTCATCTTAAGCTAGCCTTCGCACTTTATCATAAAAGATTAACGGTCACCGTAGACACAAACACAACGTAGTGTGGGTGCCCGCCGGCTTGGTGAGGAAACGACTTGCGAAAGACAGCTGGCAGCGACGGGATGAGAAGAGCGGAAGATCGGTCTCAGAGGCGTTCATTAGAAGAGGCCTACGTCCAACAGTGAACTGGTATAGGCTGATGATGATGATGATGATTATTATTATTAATTAGACACGCACATTGTTTGTTCGCGCATCACGTAAAAACTACTACATTGATTGTGATGCAATTTTCAGTAATGGATAGCTTAAGGCTTGACTTAAAAACTGGTGTACTTGGTATCTCAAAATAATGTGTAGAAGCCGAGCAATACATAAAAAACTTTATGGCGGCTGAAGGAATTTTGATTAAATATTGGTGCGAGTATATTGGTATTTTAGGCCCTGGAATAGCAAATACAGTACTTTTAACCTCAAGAAATGAACACGCGTGTGAAGCCGCGGGCACAGCTAGTCGGTAATAAGTATCGTCAAAAAAAAACCGGCCAAGTGCGATTTGGAGCAAGTATCCATATTTATTTATGGACCCCCATACTTCTTTTCTTTTTTTTTTAATTATTTATTAGGTTATTCTGCCATTATATCACATGTTTTGTGAAATATTCAACCTGCTTACTATTATCAAATTTCAGGTAAACTAAAGAACTTGCAGGGGGAGGGTGTGTTGCGTTGTGCACGGCCGAGGGCGGGGAATGAGTGGGGAGATTAGGAGGGAGGGTATAGGGTGATTAGGAGAAGGTGTAGTATGTTAGAAAAAAAGGGGAGGATAGGGTAAGTCAGGCAAGGGTTGGGGAATGGGGAGGGTGGGGGAAGATAGAAAAAAGTCAGAGGAGGGTGATGTAAGTTTGGAAAAAATAAGGCAGGGTGGGAGGAAGTGAGGGGATGGCAGGGGAAGTGAAGTCAGGGTGGGGGAAGTTGGGGAAGGGCGAGGTATGTTAGGTAAATGAGAGGGCACGGTGGAGTAAGTAAAGATAAAGTGAAGGAAGGATGAGAAAACATGGAAACAAAACTGAAGGGAAAGTAGGGTAAGTTTGTTAAGAGGGGTTTGGGTAAGGGAAAGTAAAAATGAGGTAGGGTGTGGGAAAATGGAACCCTCAATCCTACCCCGACTTACCCCATCCATCTTTCACATTTTTCCAACCTACCTCACCCTCCCTCTAACATTCACCAACTTCCCCTAAATGTTGCCAAACATACACCACCCTCCCCTTACATCTTTCTTTATTCCCCACTTTCCCCTTACATTTGTTCATTTTTTTCCACGCTTTCCTCACATTTCCCTACCATCCCCAGACTTCCCCCACCCTCCATTCACTTCCCACAACCCATCTCTGACTTACCTCATCCTCCCCTCATATTTTCCTAACCTACCCCAACTTTTCCCCTACTTCCACCACCCTCCCCTCTCTTTTTCCTAATTTATCCTACCTTACTCTTACTTTTTACTAACTTCCCCCACCCTCCTCTCACTTCTCGCCACTCTCCTCCTACTTTCCCCACACACACCTCACGTTTTTCTATCTTCCCCCACCTTCACTTCACTTCCCCCCTATCACTCCCCCCTGGCGCCCCCTTCTCGACCCCCAGCTGTGCACAACACAAACCCCCCTCCCCCGAGTCCCTTAGTTCCGCCGCAAAACTTAAATTTATTCAGAAAGCTAAATTTCGAGAGTTTGTAACAATATAATCTTTTTGACAGGACTAAACTTAAATTTAGCGTAGTTTAGTCTAGTTAAGAAAAACAGAATCGACCACCTGTATGGATTTTTAGATGTGGGATGTTAATATTATTGACTAACATAGTTTTAATTTTTGTAATTACTAACATTATGGGCAACTGGTCTGATTCACATAAATATAGAAAAAAATAGAAAAAAATGCCTGTAGGCCTATTCCTTCAATGCTAATGGAATAGAACGAAAATGTATGGGACTGACGTTAGCGAACGAAAACTCAAATGTCAGTCCCGTACATTTTCTTTCTACTCCATTATATTGACAGAATAGAATGCCTACTTGTCTAGGGCCCCTGGGCCCTTATTCGTTATGACCATTCACGCACGTAACGCGCGCAATTGCGGTCCTGACGTCACACGTTTTCGACAAGGAATTTCGTGCGGCATAGTGAATAAGCGCCCTGTAATCTTTCGGTAACTACGCATTTTTGAAACAATTGAACAACAATGTTTAATGTGTCAATTGTCACGCATGGTTCTGGAAGGGCAGGTTGGACAGACAAACAGACAAACGGATGGCTCAGCGAAGACTCAAAATTACATTCCAAATCTATTTTTCTCCAGTAACGTAAACCGTGAATTTGTACAACACGCTGAACTCATAAAAAGTTGCGGACCATCAAGCGTTAATTGCCCTGCCGCGATGATAGACCAGCTAATGAAAATGTTAAGCCAAAACTTGGCAACTGAACAGTTGCTTATTTAGGTTCACACGACACTGGGTAATGCATAATAAAGTTGTTAGTAAGCGGAGTCTGGCTTTCAGCCAAAACAGTTCTCGCAGGCGATAACCGTTAAACTCTTCTTATAGACAAAATACCACATGGTTTGCATATCAGAATGTAGGTAAGATGTAACTCTACTCCAAATGGAGTGTTCGGTACTGGAAGCGTTAAAAGAGTTTTCAGTTATTGCGCATTTTTTAGTATTTTCCACCAAGTGTTTGTTCCACGCGTGACAATTGACACATTTTATTTTGTTGCAGTAGTCGCAGCGGAAATATGTCTCGGAAGTTATCTGCTAGTCGCTGCGCAAACTGCTATTTTTCAGGCGCAATCCCAATTTTGAAGGTGAAAACAGCATTTTATAACTGCCTGGCTCACTCGCTGACGTTTGTCGCATATTCTATCTCGCTCTTACTTTATGCTGTTTTGTCCCCACAACAGTACCTGCGCAATCGTTCACAGAGCCTAACTACACAAATATATAGATTGGCTGCGACTACTATACGTATTCTATTGTTATAAAAATGCGTGGTTACTCAAGGGTTACAAGTGTATTTCATACGACCGATGCATGAATTTCCTTTGACTCTTTGCTTTGCGAGAATAAACTTTCTCACTTCAACAAATTTGTCTAGCAAAATCTAAGTAGCTTACATAAAATCGATCCGAACTAAAATATTTTCAACTTGCATTGTTATAAGTTCAAACGGAATGTCAACGCTATGCACATTTGTAACGGTCTCTGTAATCCAATTTCTCCAACCTAAGCTGGAGAAGCATGGTGCACAAATCGCCAGAAGGCTCGTATATTTCTTGTCAAGTTGAAGCGTTAGATTAGAGTGCTGTTACGGTTCAAAAGATTTATGAAGGCTAAGTCGATCCAAACCGTTTCGGGAGCTTTCAACAGAGTTCTCACAAATGATTGTTTTATTCGGGAAAAATAACTGGTCTATTGTCGGTCCTAAAAAGGACCTAAATTATACTGTTAAAATAACATTACATGAAGAGACATTTATAATGACAAAAAGTTTTCACATAATGATGTTTTGATAACAGAGTACTTAGTTTATGTCTATTTATATATTTATTTCAGAGGTGCAAACAAAAAGAAAGTTATATTAGATGCTTCCTTGCTTGTCGTACCCTCCGAAGCACGGAGCGATGGAAAACCCCACAAACGAGTCATTGGTGCGGAGCCTAGGACCGAACCCGCCCCCCGATTCAGAACCCTTCGATAACGAACCGAATCGATTCGATTCGATATAGTTCTCGAATCGAATGTCTATTTTTGAGCTATTCAGAACAACCGACTTGAGGGTTCGATTCGTTTTCTACAACTAATCGAATTCGACTGCATCCACGGAGTAATGTGCAGTTGTCTATGGCATGTTTGTACCTTATGTTGTTGTGTATGTTCGTTGCGTTTACGAAGCTCTATAAGTTCACTAATTCTCAAATTTGAATTCTTTATTTAAGAATATATTCAATTGTAATTGAAGGTTCTTCTAGTTCTATCATATCAAACATTTAAGAAATAAATTAAAATTGCAGAAAAATATCAGATATTAAATTAAAAGTATGTATTGTATAGTAGTTAAGCTTTGTAAACATAGGTACTAACTTTTAAGCAATTTTAAGCTTTTAAATTATATTTTTGGCTTTTAATGTTTTGTTGATCCAAAAGTATTGAAGGAGTATTAAGTATTCTGTGTCGCAAGATCGAATACGCTGAGTCCCTATATTGTACGGCCAATAATTCGCAATCAAATAATGTACAGCCAATAATTAGCTGAGACTGGGCTGGCTCATGGCAATATCATGTGCGAGCATTCGGCGTAGGTCTATCAGGGAATCTTCTCGCATACTCTCTTACAGCAGCATTCGCGTTCCCGTCGCAAAATCCATACACAAAATGGATGTTGGCCACGTCGCGGCTTGAAAAACGACGCTCTTCCATTTCAGTTAACGAAAGTTAACTAAAATAACAAAACGAGTCCAAAACACAAAGCAGAGGTTAGAAAATAGCAACGCACAGTACTTCGGCAGATAAGAATGTAATCACAACGCTAGGCGAGGGACGACTACCTGTAATTGTATCCTGACCTGAGTAGAGCCGCAATTTTGTCTCATTCACACCCTATACATGTCTCTTTCTAACATGTTGTCAAAGAACAGCTGCCTGTCTTACGACACGCCAATTGAATGTGGGGTCTTGAGTCTATTGTTTGACGTGTGCTATTAATAGAGTTTTTAAGGGTCATATTTAAACCATCATAGCTTCGAAAATATTTAACTTAGGACCTTGATGTAAGATTTATTTTAATGGAAATATCTTGTACTATGATAATACAATTAAAAAAAATAGCTCGACAGGTTAGTTTTCATAAAAAAATTAAAAAACTAAAAAAAATGCAATAAATAAATACGATTTTTATTTTGTTAATATTGTTATGTTATTTTGTGAAAAAGATATTGAATAAAATGTATCATAAATTGATTGTCTTTATTGTTAGCTTTCAAATAATACCTTTTTCGTCTTCCTAAGACGTCTACATCGATAGCAATGATTAAATCAGTGTAGGCGTCTGAGCTGCGAAGTAAAAAAAACAAAATGGCTGCCATTTTAGTATGGAGAGGCCAAGAGAAAATCGAGATAGTGATTTGTCGATAAAAATCCCCATATTTAACCCCCCTTAAGTCTCCGACACCGGTAACCAGACACATTGTAGAGACTTAGTTCGATACTCCCCAAGTTTAGTTCGATACTCCCCAACTTAGTTCGATACTCCCCAAGTAATCAATGGCAACTGTCCAAGCCGAGGTTCGTACCCCCTGGGTGCCCTTGAGCAAGTGGCCAAAAACTTAACTTTGGCGTGCGCCTTCTGCGTCACGCATTGCGGCGGAGCGCTTTTGCGCCCGCCCCACCGTGTCCGGTGACGCTGTAGAGGTCAGTTATAGACCAACAGCACATATCCTTTCTAAAAAAAAAAAAAAAACATTGTAGAGATATACTAATACTAAAGTCCTTCCCAGGCCTATATGGCCTCTACCAGGGCCAATGTAAGATCTTGCGTTAGTCGATACTTCCCGCATTCTTATTAGCTAACTAGCAATTGCTACTATTATACAATTGTAACTGTCAAATAGGCGATTATCTACTGATTCGTATTAGCTAACAAGCTACCGCTCGAAAACTTACAGTAGGTAGCGCATCTAGTGGATTTTGACACTAGAATTATGATTGCAGAAAGTTGTGATCGCTCCAAAATTCGTATTTAATACTCGCATCTACGGTATAGCTAAAGCATTGCGATTGGTAGCACGATTCAGCGTTGCCAACTTAGTGACTTTGTCGCTAGATTCAGCGACATTCTCATATAAAAAGCGAAATTTTATTTGCCTTAAGTGACAAAAATAATCTATCGACTTTTTAACGCTATTCTATCGATATGATTTCATTTAAAAATAGCTTTGTAAACGACATAATTATGATATGTATTAGCAACACAACTGTAGTACCATCCCCAAAACAATTAATGATTTGTTTATGTAATCTAACTAAACTCTATCCAATTGGCACAAAATCAGATTTTATATGACCTTGCTGCTGCTAGGTACCTACGGGATATAGAATCGACAAACAAATCGACGCGATTTCATAAATAAATTATTATAGTAATCTTTCTCTACTTGTTACATAATATTTTAAATGCGAGGATGTTTAGATAGATATTTTATTGATACCACGCGGCCAAAACCATAAGTAAAAACGATATAATAATAAAATAAAAATGTCTGACGAAATCTAGCGACTTTTGGATCTCAAGACATTCAGCGACATGTAGCAACTTTTCCACCGGCTTCTTAGCGACATTTACTACAGTTGGGTTGGCAACACTGGCGCGGCGCGATTAAATACGTAGTATTGTATTCTCTTTGATGCGAGCGATTGAGCTTTCAAAAATGCAACTACTTAAACGATTGCTGAGCATTATATTATGGACTAGGGTTATTTTGTTTAAAAGTTTAAAACTCAGTGGTAAATAAATTTTATTGAGATGTTGCATCAAGATAACGAAGTGAAAATATAAGTAAGAATGAATATTTTCAATTTCATTACTGAATATCACAAACAAATAATTTAAAAGGACAAAATAACAAATCACATTACACAATAACAACTCAAGCCCCTTGCTGCCTTTAGTGAAAAGAAATACAAAGGTGGACTTTGAGTGTAAGTATGCCATCAAAAGCTTACAGTCTGTTATACTTTCTCACTATAATAGATAGTACCTAGATACCTGCTTTTCACACACTAATCTATTTATTAACACATTGCAGGTTTTGGTCTCTCCTTCTACAGGATCATACCAAAAGCCTGTAGAGATGAGCTACCTCCATGGGCTTAGCCAGCCAAGTGTGTCGCTTGCTATAGTGTACAGTAGTAGTGTAGTGTATGTGAAGTGACAGATGCACTCAATACTCCAGGGATCCAAGAAATAAATTAATTTCCCATATACTAGAGAAGAAAGACTCCAATTAATGCAAGGGTTAGTAGAAATAGTTCAACAAAGAATATTACAGCAGTTAACAAGTTGAATTAAGTTCCAGTAATTTCAATTGTGGTTCAGAACATATCACTATAGCCTTAGGATTGTACAGGTTTACACACCAACCTCGGCACACTCAGATGATAGGTAGAAGATATATTTGAGGACATATCTTCGGCCCTACATAACACCACAAGGTTATCATGGGAGACTTTAACGCCAAAGTGGGAGTGCTTGTTTAAAATGAAGAATCATAACCAAAATAATATGTATCTAAAATAATTTACCTATAATTCGATTAATTCCTGATGTTCACAACTTAAAAAACACAGTTTTAGTTGTATGTGGTTCAAAAACAATTAGATAAGTATAGATAGGCGTTTCAAATTGTCATATTATTAATCAGAGATTAGATCTAATTGAAATAGATTAATTTTCTACAAGACAGAATAAAGTCTACTTTACTAATGCAAAATGAAATACTTATGCATGTATCCAATAATATATTGAAATGTCACTCTGTGGGTCACAATAGTAAAATGCTACTACAATAATTACCATTATATTATATAATGGTAATTATTGGTATTACCATTATATTATATATTATTATTTTTTTATTTTTTTATATATTACATACAATAATTTATATGAGGAGTGACAATGATTAACAAAAGTAATTATACTATTATTTATTCTGTGACAAAACATTGATAGTAAAACAGTTGTTAGTCTGTAAATGGTTTAAAATCTTTCAGCTAAGTAGATATTTCAAATAATAAAACAATTGTTAGTCTGTATATGGTTTAAAATATTTCAGCTAAGTAGGTATTTAATATGAGCAAATAATTAAACAGACATTATAATTTCCAGATTTTCACATAAATTTGGATTTCCAAATGTATAACGGATGATAATGGATCATCGGAAGAATTACCATTCCAGTAATGTACAAATTGCATAAATAGTAGACTGCCAGTCAACCAATGCTTGCGGGGGCAATATGTTCCATTCCATTACTACGTGCCTATCTCTTACAAAATAAAAACCTTAATGCCTAAATATGATTTGTTTTTATTTTACCCGACTACAGCAAAGCAAGGGAAGGTTAATGAGTTTAACAGTCTATGTATGTATGTGGTTATGTGGATGTTCCACTATAGTGTCGCTCCTATTGGTCCGATTTTGACAAATGTGTCAATCGAATCTTCTTCAGGTAATGTCATAGGCTATTTATTTTTTACCCGACTATGGCAAACCAAAAGAAGGTTATTTGTTCAAACTAAAAACTTGGTCTGATTTTGACAAGCGAGGTGTCAATCTATTCGTCTTCATTGCAAGAGTGTCATAGGCTATTTTTTACTTGACCATAGTCGGGTTTTAGTTTTTGAACTTATATCTTGTTACACTTCAATTTAATAAGTAGGTTGGTAGCTAGACACATCAATTTAAGGATAAACACAGACTGAGAAATGTTTTTTTTCATGTCTTTTAGAAATCTTTACAGTTTTTATGTTTGGTTAATTCACAAAAACAAAGTGAATATTTGTATTCAAAACACATTTTATTCAAATGGTATATAAAAAGTGCAGTAACTAGGTATGCAGGTTTAGATTTAATACAAAATATAACATTTATATTTTTATGGAGGAAGAATAACACTCTTTAGCATGTCTTGAACTTGCTATTAATCTCTTTGACTGCAGACTGCCTTAAAATAATTCTGCTTGCTTTTGATATACTGGTGGTGAAACTGAAAATAAAGGTAAAGCTATCATCTGTGACATTTCTACATAACATAACATGAGTTAACATTTTTAAAAGGATTAATTTGTAGTAGGTACATAGTTATGTAGCATTTATAATTCTTTGAACCAAAACTTTTAATGGATTGAAAATTATAGAACCAATTTTCTATAAATTTATATGGGAACATCGCACATAAGTACATATAAAAATATGAACTGAACAGTAAACCTCATTTTTTAAGGTTTTTAAAAGTTGTATTATTAAATTATGTTTGTTTGTCATTTGAGGTAACGCTGCCTCTGGTGTCAGAGTTTGTCAGGCCCGGCTGAGTGCCTCTGACATGGCTTAACAACTGCTATTATAATCAATAACAGTCGGGTCCGACGGCCTAACGTTCCCTCCGAAGCACGGAGCGAATGAAAACCGCACATAACTTAGAAAAGTCATATTGCAATAATGAACTAATAGGCTAAAAATGTTGTTACATTACTTCCATACAGTCACCTACTGCCTCTAATTAACATGATCTATGGTGTTTAGCCAGAGAATAATGAATTGTATACTTCCATACCAATATCTAAAAGTGAAACATTGTCTGTTTGTTTGTTTCCTGAATAGAGTTTAATATGAGAAAATAGGGGTTGATATGATTAGTTACATACCTACTTATGAGCAAAGTATAGTAGATTTAGCTTAATTGTGAAATTAGGAACAAACCATTAAAAATAGGTAGGTACCTAAAGGTATGATGATAATTTGTGAAAATTTATATAGCAGGTAAATTAAACTAGAATCGAACATGTACTTATTACTTATTTGAACCAAAATAACTGTGTATTTTAACTAAGACAAAGACTTTGTTTACCTGCTTACGATGTTTGTCATCGAACTCGACCCAGTATTCGATTTATCTCATGCAAAGATCACTATAGGAGATGTATTTCTGTAATATATAATTATACGTATTTGTTGATATTAATTTGTCACTTTACGAAAAATTATCCTAACCTTGAATAACTTGAATTACACATCTCCACTTTTGGTTTTAACGTTAATAGGCTACTTAATTTTTAACTAAATTTCCGTTTGATTTTTGACTTAGCGAAAATACGAATAACGTCAGGGCCCCCGACCACAGAACTTGGCTTCAATCAGATTGTCACTTTTTTCATAGCAATTTCGACTCTATCGCAAGGCCCTAATGAATTTGACGGCTTGAAACCGATATGATCAACATTACGTAATCGCACTGCTGTTAACAGACAGATAATGAAATGAAACTGAGATGAGAAGTACAAAACAAACAGGAAAAATTCGTTCTTTGTTTGCGGTCACTGCCATCAATCGCTAGTGGCGCCAGCGTATAAACAAATATTTCCGATCACAATTTTCATAACGTTCGCTTACCAATTTAGCAATCAGTTTTACAATCGATTGTGCGATGATCGCGTGCTGTTCTTTAGCTAATAAGCCTGCCGATAAATACTTGGGTAGAGGATGTGAATGCGTTCGATGCATCCCGTATTGAATATAGCATAAGTCTACTATAAGGTCTATAAGTGCTTTAAGTGACAAAGCGAGGTGTTCACGATCGTCAATTTCTTCTTGGCGACGTCTTCGTCTCCAAGCTATGATACAACTTTGCATCGTGCTAAATCACCTAAATACAAATTGTACAATAGTTTTGAACCAAACAAGCTACCTAAAACGTTATACTTCTAAATTTACAATACAAAATTATGAAATGACAATAATTGATAGGCTATCGAATGCTCTGTTGCTCTCGATAAGTTACCGAAGTTGTTCGTGCATCGCACTCGTTTTTGATTGATTTTTGGCTACCGCTGCAGCCGGGCATAAAGTAAGTAGAGTATCTCTATTTAGTTTGTGGTCATCGAAAAATATAATCGAACGTCCGGTAACTCGGCTTCGATAAACTAAGTTCTGAATAGCGTTTGATGGCCTTGCCATAGTTTTAATCGTATGATATGACGTCAATTCGATTCGATTTCGATTTCGACAAATTCATCTTCGATTCTACATAATCGAACGATATCTAACCGAATCGATCGACAACTGAGTTATCGAAGGGTTCTGAATCGGGGGGCCGGTGTCGTTGAATTCTAAGTTGCACTAAAGTTGCACCGCTCTTATTATCATCGCAATATTAGATAAAACTAGACGTATATCAAATAAGACTATAATTTTTATTAAGGTTTCTAAGGCTAGGCTGTAATACCTATTGAAGGTCTATAAAGTACGTTATTCCCATAATTACTTGATGCTCTTTTATATAACGAGCTTATTTTTGAAGCACCGGTAGAGTCAGAATGATATTTTCTTTTCCTGTGCGAGATTCAACTCAAGTCAGCACATGAAAAGGATATTTCACCTTATTTTATTGATTTGATCTATTCATAATATTCAGTCCGTGGCGGTCTCGGCTTAGAATAAGACCCCTCCCTATCCTCCCGTGGATGTCATAAGAATTAAGGAATACACACCGGAAGATGGGCAGCAGCGTCCTCCGAGTACCTATTTGTAACACTGCGGTCACCAGTCCGCCTGCCAAGCGTGGAGACTATGGTAAACCCTTCCTTTTGGGGGAGGCCTATGTTCAGCAGTGGAATTCTAAAGGCTGACATGATGATGATGATGATGATTCATAATATTAATATGTTTTTCCTTGTCTACGAAATATTAAATTTTTGAGTTGTACAAGTTCTATTATGTATTTTCCCTATCTATACTTTTATTAAAACTGTAACGGGTCCAATTCTGTACATTGAAGATATTTTGAAATTTTCTTTTGGAAGGTACTCTATATTCGATACTGAAGCCAAAACTGTTTTTTTTTTCTTTTTATTTTGTCTGTCTGTCTGTATCTTGGCTAGGCATCACACCGAAACTACTGAATGAATTTAAATGAAACTTGGTATGATTTGAGTTCATA
Source organism: Alsophila aescularia (assembly GCA_946251855.1). Taxonomy (NCBI): domain Eukaryota; kingdom Metazoa; phylum Arthropoda; class Insecta; order Lepidoptera; family Geometridae; genus Alsophila; species Alsophila aescularia. The sequence goes on along the minus strand of OX276375.1, from coordinate 17,063,201 downwards.
CTACGAGGTAGGACATAGGATACTTTTCATCCCGAAAAATTAAAGGGTTCCCGCAGGATAGGCGTTGAAAGTTATTTAAAAGAACACGTATCACGCTGAAACTACTGGACGGATTTTCTTGCAACTTGGTACAGTCGTAGTTCATATAATGGGTAAAAATTGAGGATAATTTTATCCCGAAAAAAAAAGAGTTCCTGCGGGATAATGTCCCAAATTCTGTATATTGAAGATATTTAGTAATTTTTTTTGGAGGCCATTCTATATTCAATACTAAAGCCAAAACAGTATTTTTGAATTTGTTGTCTGTCTGTGTATGTCCGTCTGTCTGTCTGTACCTTGGCAGCGCATCACGCCGAAAATACTCACTGAATTCAAATGAAATTTGGCATGATTTGAGTTCATACTTCAAGGTATAAAAGTTTGATCAAGGCCCTATTTCATAAAACTATAATACTATGACAAATGTCAATCAAACCGACAATTGTCAGTCAAACTATAGAAATGTCGTACATTTTTGTTATATGAAACGCAGGTTTTGCGTATTCGACTGACATTTGTAGGTTTATTATGATTTGTCGCTTCATGAAATAGGGCCCAGATCTCTTTGTACCGTCAGGAAGAAAAAATGTACATAGATTTTAGAATAGTTTTTTTTTCAGTTAAAAAAAGCATATTTTATTTTAATCTACCTACCTTTAGGTATTTGCTCCTTGTTTATATTAGAAGCGTCAACATAATATATACTTTCTAACATGTTCCTGATATTTCTTCACATGTTTATTTTGTCTACTCTACACCCACTGATATGTTAATTTTTATTAATAGGTTTCCTAAAGATGAACTGTGGAAACATAAGTGGCTACAAGTTGTCAGAAGACAGAAGGAAGATCACTGATCTCTATGGATAGGCTCTGCCGTACGTTCGTTTGTGCCGATTCAAAGCGCCCCACTGAGCGTACAATAGTATAAAAAAAAGTAAATACGTTAACTACTTACGTACGTAGTAAATACATTAGTTCCGTGGACGCTCACAACTGCCAAAGTACTGCTATCAGCGCCAACAGCGCCAAAGTGGCGATAATCAAATGAGCTAATTGCGACGTTCGTCAATAGTCTGTCTAGAGTACTAGTAATATGCAGTTGTCTATGAGGAAGAGCCAGATTGGCTACCCAACAATAACAGTTGATTATATTCATACACTTCAAATCAGAACATGATGTACAACTCACAAAGGATATAAAAGATATTAAAAAGCGCAGGTCCATATTTTTGGATAGGTGATATGTACTTACCTATATTAAAGAGCATATTACCTTATTGGCATACCTAAAGAGCAGCGAATTTGAAAGAAAAAAATGGCGATTTCTTGGCCATTAATGAGTTCGTGTCAATCGACTGGAAAAAATATAATAATCATAAAGTGTATTAATAAACTGCCTAAGTGATATATTTTCTGAGATATTTGGGTATAAAAATATTTTTTCATCTTTTACAAGCGTTAGGAATATAAAGTTGCAATTTTGATTCGTCAGGTGGCGCTTCACGGTAAGCATCTGCTCCGTGACAAAAAATATTTATAAATTCGTAAACTAAACATTGCAAGTTTAAAGTGGTTTCGATATGTAGTATAGACTGTATTACACAAGTGGTATCGTTCTCCAGAAAATTGAGACAGTGTTAATCATAAAAAACTCGACATCAAAAGACTCGTGTAATTTATGAAACAAATACCAAACAAAACAACTTATTAAATGTTCACAAACATTCTTTGAAATTAGACGAACAAAACAGTGCATAACCTGATAAAAACTGTGCAGTGATACTGTGTCTATAACGAAAAGTGGCAAAAGTTTTGACCGTTGACAATTTCTTTTCGAGTCAAAACCAATTTTTTACCGTTGGACTTTTTTTAACAAAATTTATTATCTATGATGATAGATATGATTTTAGATAATAAATGTTTTTACCAGCCTAAGCTTTCGTGAAAAGTACTGGTTTATTCAAAAGAGAAAAGTTGATGTAAATTTAAATATATTTCTAAGATACTTATCCCAAGTTAATTTCTCAGAGATATACACATACAATGACCCAAACAAAGCCCTACATTGAATTTATAGACCTATACCGCCTGATATTTAACTTGTGTGTACCCTTGGAAAAAGTAAAAATAACTTATAAGAAGAAGGCAAACTGGAAATCCAAAGGAATAAAGACATCCAGTAAAAATAAAAGAAAGAACTATTTAAAATATCTACAAAATAAAACTAATGAAAATTATAGTATGTACAAAAAATACTGCAAGACATTGAACAAAGTTGTACGTATATCTAGAAAAAATCGCTAATATTAAATAAAAAATAAAAAAATAGAAATATAATATAAATTTAATATAAATAGAAGTACGAATAAAAATAAAGCAACTTGGGGAATTATTAAGCAACATACATCTGAAACTAATAACATTAAAACATCAATAGAAAGTATAAAAATTGAGAAGAAAAAGATAACTGACGCGTTAAAAATTGCCACAGCCCTGAATAACTTTATTATCTGCCATAATAATCACGTTCAAACTCAAAATCCTACTCAACGAAAAGCCATTAAAACAAACTCAAAAACTATATTCATCAATCCAGTATCCTCCCAGGAAATAATAAACATTATAAAATCATTAAAAAATAAAAAAAACTGCAGGGTATGATGTCATATTGGTACAAATAATCAAGAGCAGCTTAGAGTATATAGTAGAACCACTGACATATATAATAAACTTATCTATCGAAACCGGATGTTTTCCTGACGATTTAAAAAAGGCACTAATAAAGCATTTACACAAAAAAGGGTCAAAAATGGAAATGGCAAATTATAGATAGAAAAAGTGCTCTTTAACAAAATTACGTCATTTCTAGATTCCAATAATATGCTAGATAGCAATCAATTCGGCTTTCGTAAAGGAAATACACCACATTAGCCATTTTTAAAATGCTAAGACAGGTATGGGAAGAAATTAATAATAAAAAAACTGGTATTGCTCTCTTTTTAGATTTATCTATGGCATTTGATTGTGTCTCACACACAATTTTACTTAGAAAACTAGAAACAGCTGGTATAAGAGGAACATCATTATCATTATTAGAATCATATCTAGAAAACAGAAGTCAATCAACAGTCATCGATGTTTATAATAGAGATACAAAAGAAGTAGAACAAGTAATGTCGGACTTTGAGAAATCTGCCCTTGGAGTGCCACAAGGCAGTATTCTTAGGACCTTGCTGTTCCTTGTCAAAATCAGCGTTATTCGAGGTAGTTCGTTGATATACATCAACGAACTACCTCGAATAACACAACACCTTTGCGTCATGTTTGCTGATGATGCCACTATATTCATACCTCAACAGAATCTTAACAGTACTGATTTTGAAATAGAATTAAATAAAACTCTACAAATAGTCACTAATTGGCTAGGATCAATTTATTTAAAAGTTAATATAGAAAAAACTAAAATTTTACAGTTTACTAATTATAAAACAGTACCACTAAATCTAAATATTTAAATGTTGGTAATAAGGTTAACGAAATTATTGAAACAAATTTTCTAGGTGTAACTCTAGATAACCATTTGAACTGGAAGGCTCACGTTAGTAAAATAAATAGTCGCTTGACAAAATATTCTTACGCCTTGTCAGTGTTAAGTAATGTTGCAACTAAATCTGTAGCTGTGAGTGCATACTATGGTTATGTCTACCCTCAGTTGAGTTATGGGATAATCTTTTGGGGAAATTCAGTGGACGTTCAGTCAACATTTATATTGCAAAAGAGATGTCTGCGAAATATATATAATCTAGACAGTACTGATACCCTCCGTAACATTTTTAAAAATAATAATTTCCTCACCTTGACTTATATTTATATATTAGAATTGTGTCATTTTGTAAAGACTAATGAAAAACACTACTTTAGTCAAAAGTCTAGTAGTGCTGGTAACTTAAGAAGCAAATATAGATATAATATGTGTATTCCGCAGATTAATAATAAGAGCTATTTTATAAGCGCAATTAAAATATTCAATCACTTGCCTATAGAACTGAAATTATTAAAAGGCAACATATTCAAACAGAATTTAAAAAAATGCTTAATATCTAAAGCTTACTATGATTTAAATGAATAGTTTGGTTACTGAATCTGTGTAAATAAGAATGGAATGTAATTTTGATATCAGATTTAATAACTACCTATTAATAATTTTAAGCATATTAATATAAATTTATCCATAAATTTATTATATAGAATGTTATCGAATAATGTTCAAAATATTGTATGTCCGAAATGGATAGGCTGTTGGAACGTTTTTTACATTTAAGACCACACAATGTACACAGTTTTTTACAATAAAATATTTCTATTTCTATTTCTTGATTTTCAGTCAGGAAGGGATGAGGGGGTCTGTTGAAATTAATGTCACAAACAACTTATCTAACATGCGCCATCCCATAATTGCACTACATATAAATATTGCCGTGAAGTTGAACCCAAATATGTCTTAAAGTATATCACGTTTTTTCATAGAACACTTTTTGTTTCTTATAATTTTCCCAATCGATTAACACTAGTTTCATTTATGGCCAAGAAATCGTTTTTTTTTTCAAATGTTCATCATAGTCTTATCAGCAGTCCGAGCGTGATTGTGTAACATAAAAACAAACTTTCGTAAATGGTATTATTGGACGATAAAACGTTCAAATATTGTTACTCAAGCACACACTATCACCGCCGTTTTAAGTACCTACTACAAAAAAATACTCAACAAATATTTTTTTACATTGGTGATCAAAACCGCGGTAGAAGCTAATATAATATAATAATTATTTCATTGAAATTTATTTGCTGACGGTTCCTTACATTACTTTATGTTTACGGACTAAGACGAACTTACCCGATACCTGAATCGTATTTGGTTCGAGTATTAATGTTGTTATCTCTTTTGCGCTTCTATCTGCGTATGTCTCTCTAAAGTTATTTAAAAGAACACGTATCACGCTGAAACTACTGGACGGATTTTGTTGCATCTTGGCACAGTCATCCATACCAATATATAAAAGTGAAACGTTGTATGTTTGTTTGTTTGTTTGGGGAGCTTTCACGCGAAAACGGCTACACGGATTTTGATGAAATTTGAAATAGAGATAGCTTATACCTTGGAATAAAACATAGCAGACTTTTTATCCCGGAAAATTGTAAGGTTCCACAGGAAAACTGGAAAATGTTGATTACTCGCTGTAAGGAACGGTTGCCATCCCAGAATGGTCTGTGGTTTGCCGTGGAAACGAAATAACAAATCTGTCAAAAAAACAAGAGTGGTACTATACCTACTTATACATTGGTTTTTAATATCCTAGAAGAAAATAGAATGCTTTTTTCGCGATAAACAGTAGTCCGCGCGTACGAAGTCGCGGGCGGGAAAACAAGTTCACAATAAAATACTTTGAATTTTGTTATTTCAATTCGGGAGACTTATTATTAATGAACGAGTTAGATGGGAACGTGGAAAACAAGTTGGCATACTTTATTCATAATTGTGTTTATCCCGTTTGTACTACTTGTGTTGCTATGTTGGTTTTGCTTGAAATTTATTCGGAAACTACCACCCGGATTTAAAATTTAAGTGTTGATTTAGAAAGTAACAACCCTAATTTCAAATATAAGTGTAGTGTAGTCAACACTTAAATTCGATATTAGGGTTGTTTCTAAATAAAGAACAAGGGCGAAATTTTATGCGAGAAATCTTGCAGTGTCTTGAAATATCATTTCTACAGAACTTAAGTAATTATTTTTCTACGTTTTTTCAACATAGCATGTAAGCTAGTAAAATCCAGGTTAACAAATAAAATAAAAGAAACATTAAATTGAAACTTTATTTCCTTCCTACAATGTTTTAGCCACAGATACTAGAATTTAGGCAGTATTAGTTTTACCGTAGACAGAGAAACCAATAGACACTTGGTTGTTGTGCCACTTGTGAAATAGAAAGATAGGTGGGTATGCTGCCATTTCAAAACTTTTACCCTGAGTTTAAGCCATTCCAGATTCAAGATTAAGTATATTATAGACTATTATGACTATATTGATGGTTTAAAGAGATATTACAGATTTACGAAAAATGTATGGTCAGAAAGAAAAACAACAACAACATAGATTGTTTGTATAAGTTTTTTTTTATAGGAGAGGCCAGAAATAATTGTTATTAGGCTTCAAAGTTTTGTAGGTTATGTTACTATTAACGGCTTTTGAAACAAGTCATAGAGATTTTAATTATTTTATCTGCCTAATGAGGTAGGCAATTAAGTACTTATGCGTGATACATACAATGTTTAATGATATTGTACCTATTCCATTACCTACCTAGTGTAACAGACTAGCCTTTTGAATAATTATTATTTTCAATCTGTGATTACAAAACAATATGTTCAGATATGTTGCTGCTGTTTCACTGTGCAGGGAAACAGTTGTCCAATATTAGCACAAATATTTTGCAACAACTCCTTACACTAAATACTTTATTTACACAATACCTTTGTTTCTATTGTATTTATTATTCAATACTTTAAGCCGCACGCCCTATGTACAAAAATTTTTTCACGACCTGGATGACTGGTAGATAGTGCTGTTTAGCATTAAGTCCTTCCTTGTACAATATTTTTGTACAAAACAATTAAGTGAATAAACATAACCTAACAGCAATTCCTTAAGCCGGGTCTACTGTGACATGTTACTAACAAAATGCTGTTAGCTTACCGTGTTATATAACATGTTAGTAACCACAGTCCGTCCATTGCGACTTCATAGCGAATTATGTTGTTATTAGCAAATATGATTCTCTCAAATGAGCTCCGACGAGGAAGACTATACGGATTAAAATAACCACTTGAAGAGGTATTATCATATATATTTAAAAGACTCATATAGATTTGTAATAAACTTATTTAGGTATTTTATATAATATTATTTTGTAAAATTGCAGTTATTGCTAATCCAAAAGACAACATTGGAATGACAGGTTATTTGAATTTAGAATTAATAATGACAAACTATCAAATGGAATAGCATAGCTCTCTCCATTGCACGCTGCGCAACTCTGAGCTTTTGTATGAGACCAATAGTTAGCGACCACGTCCCAGTGCCGTATGTCATCACTGGCAACACACACTGATTATAAACTTTCGTCTTGAGGCTCTGCGGTATCTGCGACGAAAAGATATGCGACGTAATTTCCCGTACGCTGCCCATTCGAGTTGGATTCGTCGGTTAACCTCTTTGCCGAAGTTGAATCTACCCAGTTGGATCGTCAGACCTAAGTAGACATAGTGATCAACTGCTTCAATAATATCGTTCCCAATATAAACCGGTATGGGTACGACATGGGCATTTGACATGATGTTCGTCATACCCATGTTCGTTTTAAGACCCACCTGTTGGGAAACAATATTGAGGTCACAAAGCACTGAGCTGTGTTTTTACGTGATAAGATACGTAATCAGGAAATCCGCAGAAGAACCAAGATTGTCGACATAGGTCTCAGAATTTGCAAGTTGAAGTGGCAATGGGCAGGCCATATAGTTCGCACAGCCGACAACCGCTGGGGAATAAAGGTTCTCAAATGGCGACAACGAACAAGCAAGCGAAGCAAGCGAAGTGTAGGAAGAGCCCCCCACACGATGGATGGACGACATTGTAGCCATCGCAGGGAGTCGGTGGATGGAGGCGGCACAAGACCGTTTGTCATGGCGCTCTTTGGGGGAGGCCTATGTTCAGCAGTGGACTGCTAAAGGCTGAAATGATGATGATGAACCTAAAGTGTACATACGCGCGTCTACGCCTAAAGTAGTACCTATGTTCCTTGAACCTAACCTAAAGCATAAGGTACCTTATTAAACCTACAACAATGATATTCCAGGTAGGTGTTTAGACTGAGTACCTACTACAGGTACCATAATAATAAGAACATTAGACACAAATTACTACATAAAATAATTTCCAGAAGTAGTTAAAACGTAGGTAAGTATATTGGATTTATTATGCCAAGTAGATCTTACTACAGGCAGTCCTTTAGATCGATGAATCGCCCTCATCATCATTTCACCTTGGATGAGAGCGAGGGCAGTTTCCTTATTAATTCTAAAAAGAACCTTAAAATGCTGTTTTTCCAGATCGAATTGATCATTGGAATCCCTTAAACGTCACCTTTTAATCCTCACGATGACGTTCTGATGCCTCCTCCTTTCGGCTTCCAATGCTATACTGTTATATATATATAATAATGCTGAAATCTATTTCCAATAAAATTATTGTGTGTTGTGTAACTTTGGAATGCCCATAAAAAATCGATATATACGATAAGATTAACGAAATTATAATCAACAACAATTGTCAAAAATCAGATGCATGCTTCCTTTTCTCGATATACTCGATATGATTTATGAAATTTTTCGGTGTCGATAAAGTAAGTTATGTACTACCAATATCGTTTTATCGAATATTTACGTGAAATGTGACATTAAAATTCGGTAAATTCAGTAAATATATCGATCGATAAGATCCATCACATCGCCGGTGCGGGAAGAACAAGGCGAAAAAAATTATGAGCATTAAAATTGATGTGACATAAATACAATGATAATAATGACTTAGCCATTTATTAAGAACTAGCTGTGCCCGCGGCCTTACACGCTTATTATTTTATCTGAATTAAAAGAAACCTCTGTATTATTCTAGGCCCAAAAGTGCCTCTAATGTACAAAACACCAAATGTCGTACAGCTGTCAGATAGTTTTTTTGTCGATTACTTTGCTTCTAATCATCAAATTTATATACCAAGTGCGCCAAGTCAAAACCTAAGCTATCCAAGAATGAAAATCACATCGCATTCGGTCCAGTAGTGTTTACGTGATACGTGAACAGATAGACAGACAAATAGATAGACAGAAAAACTCATTTTTTTACTGTCTTATTTTTGTTCAGTAGTATAATGTTCAATGTTAATGTGTTTGTTTGTTCGCCTTCGTCGGAATACTCACATCCTTTCTCTTCTTTACACTAAACTGTTTAATCCTTCCTCCCCGCGCTATCTTAAGGATTTTTTAAATTTCTTCATTGCTCTCACATCTTAAATATTAGGTCATCAGATAATCTTCTCCTGAAGACTCCTCTACACAAGAGCTCCTATTATGACAAGTCTTTTGCTGTACAAGCGGTAAGACTATGGAACTCTTTGCCAGTAACCATAAGGCAAGCAACACCGCTTCAATGTTTTAAAGATCGGGTCAGAAACTTTTATCATTCAACGCTATGACATGTTGCTGTATTTACTTATTTTAATGTTTAATATGCTTATGTAGTGTAATTTATTTTGTGTGTAGGTCCTATTTATTTTAGTAAGTATGTATTATTATTAGTATATATGTTTATATGTATGTATTTTTATATTATATATATATATATATTTATTTCATTTTATATATTGTACTTATGGTATTTATAAGTAATATTTTATTGTATTTATATTCTAAAAATATAAATTTATTCTGTTCAGTAAATGTATACTTGCATATGCACACTATCGTTCATTAATGTTCATGGAAGAGATGGCTGCTTAGTGATACGGCCGCCGATTGTAATATTTTAAGGTTATTGTTAATGTGCCATAATTTAAGTTTCTTTAGTGCAATAAAGAGTTATCTATCCATCTATCTATCTATAATCTAAGTACTCTAGGCCATTTTCTTTTAATTGTCTTAATTTTACAGACTTTTTGTTACATATTGCTTTATTATAAGTATAGATAGATAAAGTGTACGGAGCATATAGCCTAATTTATGTTAACAACAAGTCAGTCGGTTATTTATGGTACATTCGAAGAAAGCTATTATTTCTTCGAATAAATTAAAAACGGCTACATTACTGTAATATCTAATATATTTAGACACTTTCAAATTAGTTTCTTATGAGGAAATATTTGTTGTGGTAGCAATTGTCTTCTTAAATAAATAAAATGTTGTAATTACGATGGTTTATTAATTCAATCTCAAATATTTCGACCTTTTGCTTTTGGTGCTTAAAGTCATTTTTATTTCCAGTATTCAATTATCCTTTATAACTTTATACTTTTAAACATTGAAATATATTATGTACATCTATGATTTTAAAATCATAACCTGTGTTTACACAGCTGGGCTCTTATTCGATATGCCACACAACATGCCTTGACAAAAACGTGTGACGTCATTACGACAATTGCCGAACAATTCCACGAAGATATCTTAACGCGGCGCATTACGTACGGGAATGGTCATAGCAAATAAGAGCCCTAGGCATCAAATATTAACATGATTGTAAGTATAGTGTCAGCTTCCTAATTATGGGTGTTCTCTCAGTCATGAGAGCCCTAAAGCTAACCAATTTTCCTTTTTAATGCGCGCTTTGGGTCCTGATCAAAGGCGACCGGCCGAGCGAAGACAAAATACCTCGACGGTCCATAAAATTCGTTATTCAAGGTTGCCAGCTAACGCGCTCTGTCTCGCAAACTTCGTAACATTTTCTTTATGACACATAAACTGAATGGATACATACAATATGCAGGATACATAAACTTTCAGACACAATATAATGTTTATAATTTAATATCAATTTTCCTTTGAACCAAGCAAAGAACTAACGCTGTCGACAAATGAATCAGATAAAATCTTCATTGAGTCATGGAATTTATCAGTAAACACTTGCAGATTAATTGTGATATAGTATCGAAGTTCCTTGACCGACATTGGCATAGGAAAAAGTGGTTCAATTACATCAGGTACAGGTGTCTGCGGTTCATTGATATCTGACATCCACGACAACTTCCAGGTGTAACCATGAATAGCAGGATCGGCTCTCAGGTCGAACGTATTCGGTCTTGTAGGGACAAGCTCGGACCAAAGCAATCGAAATTGAACCAACATGTGTGGAACTATTATAGGGGACTGGTCCCAAAGATCTTGGGATTCTTCTGGATCTGCGCTAATGTTGAACAGACAACCCTTAACTGAAAAAAATAAGATCAGTTTAATAGCTGCAAAGTAAGTAGAGTTAAGGAAGAGTAACTAAAAAATATACCTTTAGTGGGTACACAAAATTCTCGCGTCTCGACTGCTGTATCATTTGATTTATTTTTTAGCTTATTTAGATTACACAAATCACGTATTTCCATTGCATAAGTTATATTTAAACCAATTTCTAAGCTCTCTGTAAATACTTTCGATGTCTGACACTTCAACAATGCCTCTTTGTAAACCGGAGGATCGTATATAACTTTATTAAGTTCTTGGCCGTAATATCCACATGTGTTGGGTACACTGCCGACTACAATTTTAAAGTCTCCATCTCTAAATGCACCCCATTCATTCAAGTCGTCAACTGCTAGAATAACTCCTTTTTTCCTTTTCGTTTCTTTATCATTTACTAAAGATTTCCAGTGGTTTAAGCCATCAGTATGATTGGCGTTGTTGCCACCAGTAGCCGCTAGCAAAGTTGGTAACCAGTCGGTGACGTGAAACAGTCCCTTCCACACCGTAGGGTTAAGATTTGCGTGCCACAAAATTGCCGTAGATCTTATAGCACCTTCCCAGGGAGTTCCTTTGGTACCACGAAGAGGTAAATTGGAGCCATAGTTTCGAGATATTCCTATGGATTGCGCTCCGTTATCGGATAAGAATACAATAATCGTGTTGTTGAGAATTTCTTTTTCGGCTAACGCAGCTACTATTTTCCCGATGCTTCTATCAACACCCGTCACTAGACCTGGAATGCGTACATTAATATGTTATTAACAAGTCAGAACGATTAAACAAACAATTTATCATGAGGTAGGTACCCGAGTGTCTCGAGGAAATTCGCTTTTGGGTATTTGATTCGTATAGTCGAATACATGTAGGTCTATACATTCAACAGTTCGCGACGTAAAACGCTAGCCTTCATCATTGTGTAACTTCAGGACACAGTAGCGATATTTTACTTGCCTGCATAAAGTCTTCTAGGAGAGTGTGCGATATGTCGGTTTGGAGAGACGTCTTCTTCAGGCGCTTGCAAGTTTAGCAGCGCGCCGGTATGAGCGGCGGCATGAGCCAAGTGTAGGTAGAGAGGTACTGATGTGTCATGCTCCTCTATCACTGCAATCGGAGGGTATATTTAACTTAGAGTTACAGCATGTTACCTCATGTTTACAGCAGTTATTCGGGTGTGCAATTGAGGGTTTGTTTGTATCACAGATTAACAGAACACGAGGCAACTGCAAACCTCTGAAGCAGGCATTGAGTGCGTGATAGGTAATGAATAAAATCAACATCATACTTTGTTTAAGTATAGGTACATAATATTTATAAATAGCAAGTAGATAGGTAGATGAGGAACCATCAGTTCTCTACTTCTTTTCATAATAGCATCTCATCCTATCACGCAGAAGAAACTGAGTAAAATTATACAGATAATGTACGTCTGTAGGTACTATACGAAACTCTTCTAGACAATGTTATGATTATAGAATAACTATAAACACCTACTTCTATCTATGGTTGTTCACCAGGCGGTCTCATCACTTAGGCAATTTCAACGGTAGATTTGAATTATAAGAATTTACGTACTTTTCACGGCGTGATTAGTTAAGATGTTAGTAAGATGTCCATGTTGGTCCCGAGCTGGTTTAAAATCGTCGTAAAGACCGAATCCAAAATAGTCAGTTCCGTTCCAGGTCTGTAAAAATAAAACTCCATTAATTATGTAAAGCTATTAGGTTTTTCACGAAATTTGAAAGTCCCTTTTTTATTGTGTCTGTGTAATTAAAAAATATTATTAGTGTAGCTTAGGTTCAACTAAGCTTTATGTGTACCTATCGTAACTTTATGTGTACCTATCGTAACTTTCACTTAGAAGCATTTATTTTCCTGGATAATGGAGAAAAAACCGTACCTAACTGACATTTTTCAACTGACAAGTGAGCTAAGTGCATAATATTTTATAATGTAATGCATAATAAGTGATTCTTATTATACATAAATAAACTTTGTTTAAGCCCATAAAACTTTGAGTAAACTCATTTGATATGAGACCGGGCTCAGTTGCGTTAAATGGGCTAGGCCTTCCTTCCAGCTTGGACAAAACGGGCTGATGTTGGCGTTCTCAAATCTTGACCTCCTTCCTTAACTTAACTCGTTTTCCGCGTTACTATTTCATATTGTGTTTGTGCTTGACTAACCTCCACCTGATCGTAGTTATAGTAATCCACGCTTTCGCCGATGAAGCCGTAGAAATGATCAAAGCCTCTATTCATCGGTAGGTAATGTTTCCTCGATTTACCAAGCGGCCATTTTCCCACCAGATGCGTAACGTAACCCAAATCTTTCAAGTAAGAGGGCAATAGTCGTTCGGACATTGGAATACCTCGGTCTTCGCCAGCTCCGATTGATTGGCCTTGGGTTCCTGCAAGTACATCATCGTAAGTCAGTTTCATCTATTTTTATATTCAGAAAACTACTGGTTTAAACAAAACAAACAACAAAAACATTCAGATTCAGATTCTGGAAATATTCAGATAACTTTTTATGACTACTCCTGCTGAAAAGATATAGATATAGTTTTAAAGGACCATAGCTTATGTCATAATTTAGAGACTGTAATATATATCTGTCTTCTATCTATAGGTACTTGTAATAAAACAGTAACTAACAAAAAGTATGTAAGTACTATAAGGATAATAAAAAAGTGCAATATACCTAAAACTAAAAACACAAAAAAAACAACAACATCGTGTGGTCATTTCTCTAGGATAAAAGTACTCTAATGTACTATTCCTAGACCTAAAATACCAATATACCAACATTTGATCAAAATTCCTTCAGCGATTAAAAAGTTTTATTGATTGCTCGGCTTTTACTGATCGGATTGAGATACCAATTACACTAAACGTCAAACCCTAAGCTATCCAACAATGAAATTTGCATCGCAATCGGTCCTGTAGTTTGTACGTGATGTGCGAACAAACATACAGACAAACTAACAAATTAAAAATAAAAATACATACAGACAGACACGATTTAAAAAACATTATATTCTCGTTCAGTAGCTCATTTTTAGCACTCTAGACCAAGTTTTTTTTAATTATCTTTTTACACTTTTTTCGTTCTTATTGTTTTATTATAAGTATAGATAAGCAACTGAACAAGGCTATACGTTTAAAAAAAATGTGTTTGTGTGTTTGTCTACTTGTTTGTGTGTCTGATCACACATCATGTAACAACTACTGGACCGATTGCAAAACAGAATTCACTGTTGGAGCTTAGGTTTTGACTTGGGGTACTTGGTATCAGAATCCAATGATTAGAAGTCGAGCAATCGACAAAAACTATCTGACGGCTGAACGAAATTTAGTATTTTGTGCTATAAAGGCAATTTTGGCCCTGGAATAAGACATGGATACTTTTAATCCAGATTAATGATCCACACGGGCAAAGCCGCGGGCACAGCTTATTTAAAAAATATGTTACATAACGGGTAAGTCACTCTTCTGATTAATTGCTTCCACATTTGTTAAGCGTCACTAAAAACTTTTACTCAAACAAGCTTTTAATGTGGTCATGATTGCGACAACCTTCTTTGGGCAAAGTTGACCTTGCCGCGCTTCTTGAATAGGCGCCAATAAAGTTGTATGGAATTTCATTATTGTCGTGTTTTGCGGCCAGCAATTTCCTTTGAAAATCCATTATTGTCGTGTTTTGTCATAGTGCTATTATTTATTCTATGGTTTTGTTAACCACCGAACGCGAAAAGAGAGGCGTCGTAGTTCCCAATCGAATGGACCGATTTTGATGGGTTTTTCTGTTTGAATGCCGATGTAATCGAGATGGTTTCTTAGCTATTATTGTTGTTGTTGTTGTAGTTTTTTTTATTGTTGTTTTTGTTTTTGTTGTTTTATTTTGATTTTGTTTATGTTGTTTTATGTTGGTGTTCTTTTGTTGTTGTTGAAAACGCAACAATAACTTGTTGCGTTTTTGTTGTTGTTCTTGTTGTTATTCTTGTTATTTTTAATGTTGATCTTGGTGTTTTTGTTGTTGTTCGTTTGCTGTTGTTTTTTACTTGTTGTTGTTTATGTTGATGTTCTTGTTGTTTTTGTTATTCTTGTTGTTTTTATTCTTGTTGTTGTTCTTTAGCTGTTGTCGTTTTTGTTTTTGTCTTTTTTGTTGTTCATGTTGTTTTTGTTGTTGTTCTTGCTGTTTTTGTTGTTTCTGTTGTCCTTGTTGTTTATGTTATTCTTGTTGTAGTAGTTCTTTTTGTTTCATTGTGGTTGTGTTGTTGTTTTTGTTGATATTTGGGGGCATAACTAAATTAAAATTTAAAAAAAACTAAAGTAAATTTTTAATCGGTGCCCTTATTTTATTTAAATTACTCGCATTGTTCGAGTTAAGCACTATACGAATACAAGCCTTGGTCCGCAATGACTGCCCTGCTGGCCACGCTATGATGGCCTCAAGCTTTGCTTATCGAAGCTTTCGGCCTTCAAGCTTGACCATCATTGCAGCCCTTGCTGTCCGCGCTTTAAAGGCCCTCGATCTTCGGTCTCGGCCTTCATTCCAGCTTGGCCATCATGGGCTGCAATGCTGACCGCAGTTATTACAGACCGCGGCAGTAATGTATGTACTATATTGCTAACTATTGTGTAACAAAGCACTGAAAATTTAAACATGGGCTACGATGGATAATTGGTAACCTGATAAGTTTTAGTCGTACTGCATAATAACTAAGCAGGTGTTATTAATTTTGTTTAAAAATGTTTAAAAAAAATGGATTCCACATCGCCAATCGAAAGTGAAGCTCCCAAAATATGCCGATCCGCTCGTACGCACAAGATTCACACACACGCTGACATGTTATGCCAATTGGCCGCCACATCGCACCTTGTTAGTCATGTTTATTCTGTCAAGTTTTCAAGGAAAATCAAAAACAATGCAGCCTTTTGTGATGAAATTGTGTGAAATTGAACATCAACAACAAATTATCCACTCACGCATCCATACGCAGCCGCCATTTGCTATGCGACACTTGTTTGTTTGGAGGTATACACTCCATAATTTGTAAACCTTCCTGCCGTTTAAATAATTTTTGTATAACTCTCAGGCCATAGCTAATCAAATTCCTAAAGTCTCACATCACCTTGTTTAAACGACCGAGTTAACCCCAACAGATAAATACTTAAGTATGTACTTCTACATAATTAGATACTAACTAAATGTTTAAACATATGTTAAATAAATTTAATGCCACCTTTATCAATTTAAACAATTCAATGAGTAACATAACAAGAACTAAAATATACTACTTAGGAAAGAAAATATTTGAGAAAGTCATAATAATATTGAGTACCTACTGCCATCTGGTTGTGGGCTGGAGCACTGGGGTTACCTATAGAGTAGTATGGCATTATTATGTTCTCCAAATAGGACAACCCTTATGTCATTTCAGACATAATATTAACTTATACAGGATTATTGGTTACTTACTGGTCACGATCCCGTGGCAGGGTGTTAGGACATGTTGTCAACTATCAAATAACCCACCATTAATGCATCAGGCAAAATTCAATCACTTTCAAGATATTACTTATTTCATTATTTTTTGTAAATTAACGGATAAGCAACCATAAAAACTAATTAGAAAAAACCATTGTAAGAAATCAAACTTTTTTATTGTTTTTATTTGCGAAAACATTAACAAAAAGTTGTGTATATGTTATAAGAATAATCTGCAAACTTTTTTGAACAAGGGGTCCAAAACTAAGCAAGTTTGATGATTTGTGTAAGGTTCTTAAACAAAAAAGCTGATTTTATTCAAAAAACACATAACAACTTAACCTGAAAATGATTTAAAAAACAACTATACATCCAACACGGTATAATTTTTTTGGTAGTTAGTGACAAAATAACAAACTATGCGACATTAAACAAAATATTGGAGAATTTAAAAAACGGGTCAATGTGGTTTGTTTGAATAAATCATCTAATAAAACAATACATGCAGTTGCCCAGGTGTTCATCATAGCCATAATTCACAATTCACCAGAGATTGTCATAAGAATTATAGTTTAAAGAGGTTCTTTTGTAATAGCTTTTTTATGTATGGGGTTACACGAAAAGCCTCGTCTACAGTGAAAACCCTATGCCAAATATTTTGTCTGGGTTATTTGATAATGGACAGCATGTCCTAACACCCTGCCACGGGATCGTGACCAATAACCAATAATCCTGTATATATCTATTACTTAGGTGTATTCTGTAGTATATATAATTAGAAACGTTTCTTTCAAAGATAGTTCTTCAGCAGCACCAGTGACTGCAAAGTTGAGAAGTAAAAGGTTATGTTGGTATGTGAAAGTCAGAGGCATGTCATGTAATGAAGAGATTGTTAACGATAACGTTTTGTGCCCGTCGTCAAACCGCAAGGTTCGACTACTCATACCACGGGCAATTTCAGAGAAGTATTTTTCTTTCCCACTTCGTTGTTTCTACCAGGCAGTTTGTCATCATAAGTCACCAATGAGTAGTAACAAGAGTTAGAGGAAACCCTAAACAAGTGTGGATGAATTTTCTGTGTGTAAAATGAGCGAATATTGAGATGACGGCTTATAGGAAGAAATGGAGGAAAGGTATATTTTATTCCAACCCCATAACGTAATAATGGGATAAGGGTAGAGAGATGCAGATCAGTTGTATTCAGTACTAATGATAATTACCCATTCTCATCGGATATTTTCCGGTGAAAAATGCACTTCCTGAAGCTGTTCCTCGACAGTTCGTATAGTAGTTCTGTATGATGACTCCTTGGTAGCCAAGCGAGTCGATGTTAGGAGTTTGGATTTGGTCCGAGCCGTGGAGGCTTATATCGTCCCAACCCTGTAAAATAGCATTGTATTGTTGGCGAAGAGGTCACAAAAGGGTCTAGTAACATATTCGTGCAGATGGCAAGCTTAGTGAGGCATACTATTGCCCTGCAGACTTGGTACATGTTAACGATCGGTCGATAGTTCAAAAGGGTCTGGCGCGCCGTAATAATCCGATATATTTAAAATAAAAATTTCATGACAATTGATGCTCACCCGTAATTTATTATTTGTCAATTGAAACCAAATTTACCATTTGAAACACAGAGTTAGTAAAAAAAATAGAGATTGTTCATTAATTTTCATATGGGACGCAATTGAAATCTGTTTTGAAATTCATACTCGTACGACGGTGGCCTCCTAGAGTTTCTTATATTTACTATGTACCCTATGTACCCACCTAAGACCATATTGTCTTAGTTGGTCTAATATAAAAATTAAAATCTGTTTTGTTTATTATTAAAAAGTCCAGAATTATACATACCAGCCAACCTTTATTTGCAAGTTGGCGGACACATTTTGATACACATACGAGTAATATGTTTGCCGACTAAAATGCATAGTTGCACTTTTTGTTTACAGCAAAATAATATATTAGAAAGATAACGAAATCCAGCTTAGTGTAAATAATACTCACTATGTCATCTCCAACAACGACCACTATGTTTGGTCTTTCTAATTCATTCCCCGCTATATGAGCAGCATACAACGTTAAAATACTGTAACAAAAACGAACAAGATCATAATTAATATTAATATATATATTATGCGATTCTAACATAGTGTGAATGAGCAGTAAAATTTTCATTCCGAAAATAACCAGTAAAATATTTTTGTAAATCAATGGCTCCATTGAAAATCTATATACTACTTATAATAAAACTGTAACAGGTCAAATTCTGTACATTGAAGATATTTAGTAAAAAAAATTTGGGGGCTGTTCTATATGATACTGAAGCCAAAACTGTATTTTTTTCATTTTTTTCATTTTTGTCTGTCTGTCTGTCTGTCTGTCTGTCTGTCTGTCTGTCTGTCTGTCTGTCTGTCTGTCTGTCTGTCTGTCTGTCTGTCTGTCTGTCTGTATCTTGGCTAGGCATCACGCCGAAACTACAGAATGAATTCAAATGAAACTTGGCATAATTTGAGTTCATACTACGAGGTAGGACATAGGATACTTTTCATCCCGAAAAGTTAAAGGGTTCCCGCTGGAAAGGGGTTGAAAGATTTTTATAAGAACACGTATCACGCTGAAACTACCGGACGGATTTTGATGCAACTTGACACAGTTATAGTTTATATGATGATTGAAAATTAGAGATACTTTTTATCCCGAAAATATAAAGAGTTCCTGTGGGATAGGAGTCCAAATTCTGTAAATTAAAGAAATGTAGTTTTTTTGGTGTCATTTTTTATATTAGGTACTGTTTTTTTTTTCATTTTTGACTTTCATGTATGTGTGTCCGTCTGTCTGTCTGTATTTTGGCAGCGCATCATGCCGAAACTACACTATGAATTCAAATGAAACTAGGTATAATTTGAGTTCATACTTTGAAGTAGGATACCTTTAATCCCGAAAAATTAAAGGGATCCAGCAGGATAGGGGTTGTAAGTTATTTAAAAGAAAACGTATCACGCTGAAACTACTGGATGGATTTTGATGCAAATTGGCACAGTCATAGTTTACATGATGGGTAAAAATAAAGGATACATTTTAATCTGAAAAAAAAATGGGGTTCCTTCGGGATATGGGTTCAAATTCTGTACATAGAAGACTTCTTTTTTATGTTTGTATTCTATATTGAAGCCATAATTGTTATTTTTTTTATTTTTGTCTATCTGTCTGTCTGTATCTTGCCCGCGCATCACGTCGAAACTGCTGAATAAATTCAAATGAAACTTGGTATGATATGAGTTCCTACTACTCCTTGGATACTTTTCATCCTGAAAAATTAAAGTGGTCCCGCAGGATAGGAGTTGAAATTTATTTGAAAGAACACGTATCACGCTGTAACTACTGGGCGGATTATGATGCAACTTGGCACTTTCATCTATATATACTTATAATAAAGCAATATGAAAAAGACTGTACAAAGAAATCAAATTAAAAAAATGGTCTAGGGTACCCTAAAATAAGCTACAGAATATATTTTTTTGTGTTAATTCGCGTCTTTCTGTCTGTCCGTGTTTTCGTGCATTTCGTAAAAACTACTGGATCGATTGCTATACGGTTTTCAATGTAGGATAGCTTAGGGTTTGACTTAAAAACTGATGTAATTGGTATCTCAATTTGGCGATTAAAGCCGAGCAATTGATAAAAATATTTTTGACGTCTGAAGAAATTTTGATCCAATGTCGGTATATTGGTATTTTAGGTCCTGGAATAGCACATTATGGTACTTTTAATCTAAAGAAATTACAACGCGTGCGAAGCAGCGAGTACAGCTAGTCTATTATATATTACCTGAAAAAAAAACCAAATAGGCTCTTTTTTTCATAACTATGATCACATACACACCGGATATAGACCGTACCGACCGTATAGATAGACTGTAGACCGGATATTATGGACCCAGACCTCTACTCGACTCTTTGGGATTCTTTTTTACACAACTACCCAAAAAGGAGTGTAATGTTTTTAGGGTTCATGTATATTTGTGAGCTTCTTTGTTCCACCATAACTTTTAAATGCCTCATTACATATCCCGAACAAAAAAATATCCCGAATGTCATGGGCTATTTTTTTGTTTGAAGATTTTATTTAGAAGGGTAGTCGTATTTTTCTTTTACCTTGATGATTTACTTGTTACATTAAACATAGCAGCATAATATAGTTATTCTATGTTACTTGGAGCGGCGTAAGCTACGAGCGCTGTAGTCTCACAAACACTCAGATTAGGAACAAACTTCCTGAACATTATAAATACGCATAGGTGTTATCTATACTATACTACTTATAATCTATACTTATAATAAAGCAATAAGTACGAAAAAGTCTGTACAAAGAAGATAATAAAAAAATGGTCTAGGCTACTTAAAATAGGCTACTGAAAATGAACACAATATTTAAAAAAATTGAATCTTTTTTGTTTGTCTGTATGTTTGTTCGCGCATCTCGTAAAAGCTACTTAACCGATTGCAATTTGAATTAAAAACTGGTGTACTTTGTATCTAAATCCGATGAGTAGGAGCTGAGCAATCGATAAAAAACTTTTTGACGGCTGAAGAATTTTCGATCAAATGTTGGTATATTGGTATTTTAAGTCCTGGAATAGCACAAAGATGACCACGCGTGCGAAGCCAGGGGCACAGCTAGTAAAGCAATAAGAACGAAAAAGTCTGTAAAAAGAAGATAATGAAAAGTAATGGTCTAGGGTACATAAAATAAGCTAATGAACAAGAATATAATATGTTTAAAAATCGTGTCTTTCTGTTTGTTTGGTCGTCTGTATGTTCACGCATTACTTAAAAACTACTGGATTGATTGCGATAAGATTTTCACTGTTGGATAGTTTAGAGTAAGACTTTAAAATTGGAGGACTTAGTATCTCTATCCGATGAGTAGAAGCCTAGCAATCAATAAAAAACTTTGATGAACGGCTGAAGGAATTTTAAATATCTTCTTTGTACAGACAGTTTCGTTCATTTTGCTTTATTATAAATTTAGATAAAAATCTCTCTCAATAATATTATTTATCAAAAATAATAGTAATAGATCCCTGAGACACTGGGACTAAATGAGACCCCTGACCTAGCTTGCCTAAACTGGCTGTCTGGGGGGGACACGCAATAGCTAAGACACTATGATCCCAAGGTGGAAGTGTTATAGGGAAACACTGGGAATAGCACTCAAGTGAAACTGCAGCAAATCTCTAGATACCCTTCAGCATTCACGCCAACGTTTGACGTAAGGGCAAATCACCAATGCTGGCTGCCCTTAAAGCAAGTTTAGTGAGTGGCAAATCACCACCTGATTTCATATTTTTAAAAGAGGTTGGAATTGGCAAGTGCTGAAATCTCATTCTATAGACCGATATAGATTCACCAAAAAACACTTTAAGTTCCTATCAACTTTTGCAATAGTTCACATATTCTAGTATGACCCTACTATAATATTTGTATTTTTTAAACAGAAGAGCCTCTTAGTGTTTGCTACGGCTCTACACGCCTTTTAAAGGTCCAGGCTCACACCCGTGATATATTATGAAAAAAGTATAATAATAATCGGAATTGCCTAATTGTTTTCTGGGAAAATGTGTAATAAATCTGATTCCGTCTTTGACTGCAACGTCAGTCCATCGCCCATAAGTTAACATAAGCTCTAATATAAATACAAAACATATAAAAACACTTTTTTGAAATATACTTACTAAAACAATATAACTGCCATGATTAGATCTTTTTTGAACTCTTAAACTACCGTCTTCATGTTTGAACACTTCAACACAATGTAAAAAAATAACAATTAAGAAGTTGCCTATATCTGTTAAATTTCATAACAATAGGTACTTCATTTTCGATAATATATTTCAGGATTTAATACAGAACTGTCACGGATGCAAGACGCGACAAGCGGAGCGGAAAATACGCATTGCAAGGCTATGCAAGGTGAATCTTTCATTAAAACTAAGTGATGCCTTTTTCTGATCTATGATGGCCTGATACTTTCATTAAAACTAACGTGATGCCTCCTTCTGATCTTTGATGACCTCATACTTTCATTAAAACTAACGTGACGCCTACATCAGACCTATGATGGCCTGATACTTTTATTAAAACAAACGTGATGCCTCCTTCTGATCTATGATGGCCTGATACTTTCATTAAAACTAACTTGAAGCCTCCTTCTGATCTATGATAGCCTGATACTTTCATTAAAACAAAAGTGATGCGTCCTTCTGAACCATAATGGCCTGATACTTACAGACACTACTAGAAATAATCGAAGACCTATAAATGGATGTTGCCCTGCTACATTTTGACAAAAATAAGGGTGATGTATATTTAAATGAGTAGGACCACTGCCAAAACTAATTGCCCATGGTTCAACTAGTCAGACTATCGGAAAATGCTGCTTGCCCGTGGTCATAGGATCACCATTAAATAAATTTACCCGTGGTACTACATGGTTGAACCTTGCGGTTGGACTACGGGCAACAAACGAGATGGAGTAGCAGCTTCTTCAAAACTTGAAACTAGTCATCTTTGATAAATGTTTAGTTTCGATGGCATTCTTGAAACCCGCTTAGAAGGATCTGATAATGAGTAGCATAGAAAGACCTGAATCGAGAGGATCCGTGGGATCAATAAACTTTGAAATGAAGTTTTGAGTATTAAAAACGGTAATAAAGGTCCAATGCCCCGCGGCTGCGTCGGCAGCCAAAACTCAGTACAAAACCGGTTTACGTTCGCGCGTGGGGCACTAGTTATACTATTTTTGGTCAATGGTTTAAATTTTGTTGTATTCTCTATTGTTTGATCATTAAATCCCGTAATAAACTTAACAACTTTTTTTTATATATTACAATCTTTTTCTACTATTTATTCATAAAAAAATGTATCCACTTAACTCGTACCACTAAGACAGCGGTCTTAATTAAGCATCTGTTCAATTAATATTATGAAGATCAACAAAACTGCTAAAATATTGCGCTGATGTGTATCGATCTGAAGATATGACGTACAATGTATGCTTATTACAATATTAACTATAAATGAGCCTTCCTGGTAACATAAGTGCTATTATGTATTCTGTGGTAACACATGTTGTTTTGCGGATTTGAAGCAGTAATTATAATACATGTTAACAATAATTACACGCCTGGCGTACGGCATCAGATTCATGGATTTTTCATAAATTTATTTCCAACTTATTTCAAATTTCAATATACATTTAGCTGGATCTTTTTCCAAGTTTCAATATAGCTGCTGAGAGAAATGAGGTATATATATATATTTATCAACTGAGGAATTAGTTACGTAAACTGCAACGCCAACCTGTTATTAATAATTGGTTCATGTATCTGCAAAAACCAATAATATTTTTTATATTTACTATCTGCGGCCCGCGTTTTCATCCGCTTGGATGACGATGACGATGAAAAGATGATGATATTCTTTGTGTTATTTCAGTACCTAAATTATCTACATGCCGAATTTCATCAAAATAATGTTGTGCCGTTTCAGCGTGAAGACCGGACATAGGGACAAAGTTTCGCTTTAATAAGTATATGATAATTTCCGCACGAACAAGTTGATATTACATCGGTCTGAAACCCATTATTTTTGCAACAGTTTTGGCTAGCTGCTCGCAATCACATAGATACTTAAATGATAGGTATTCACTAGTAGGGAAAAAATATATGTAACTTGTTTTCAACTAAAAAAAACAGCCACTGTAACGAACAAATGAGCAACTCCGTCTGCGGCGAGAAATCTTCCTAACCGAAAACAAGGTTAGTATAGTAAACGATTTGGCGTAACGAGTAGGAATACTTTTTCATATTCCAAGTCCAGCTGAGAAGTGTTAAATTCTAAATCAACAGAGCCACTTGACTTGAGGGCCCTACTACAGTCACAGTATTACAATATCCATAAAACTGTGCCACAGTGTAGCTGACAATATATAAATGTATTTACATACTAACATATAATTTGCCTTATAGGGAAACTAGATGCAACCCAGAAATTTAAGTGTATTATACAACGTGTAACATAAATACCTTAAAAGTACGAAGCAAGTTTGTTTCGATCAAGCATGTAAATTCGATTACATGCGCAATGATTGAATATATCGTATTTAAAAATCTTTTATTAAAGTAAACTTATTTTAATCTTACAAATTTACAGACTTGTATAAAGACAAGCTCAAGGTCGCTATTGATTCATTCCCAGCTGACTACTAGGTTGTACTATTATTTATATTGTGCTCCTAGGGCTCCTGGAGGAATCTTTAAAAATAAATTCATGAATGAAAAACTTTGAAATCTCAAAAGCCGTAAAAGTAAAGTTGTTCGCCATGAATACTCACCGTGGTACATAATAGGTAATTTTGTTACATCCAGTTTACGTATGTTCTTATTCTTATAAATGCCATTTCTTTTTCACTTATGAGTTCCAAGCTCAAGCTCGTATGACTTCTTTCCTAGATCCATGAAACAGTTTTCGGGGATTTAGGTACAAAAACAAGAGTATTTCAAACTTCTTGCTATAAAACAACAATTTGCATGAAGAATGAGAACATCTGCTTCAAAAGATGCGGACCTGCTGTGTTCAGGAAACAAACCTTAATTAGTTATAAACTCATAAAAGATATACATAAAGCTAAATGTATCGTCAATTAACTTTTAATATTACATATATATCAAGACTAGTTGCGCCCCGCGGTTTAACCTACGTGAATGATGATGATGATGATGATGATGAAAAGTGGCGTAGTATGTGTTAATCCAGGATATAAGCTAACCTGGTATTAAATTTTATCCAAATCGGTTCAGCCGATTGAGCGTGAAAGAGTAAATGATGACGACGACATGATGATGACAATGATGATAAAAAGTATCTGATGTTAACACATCGGATACTTTTCATACGGGATATAAAATACCCTGGTACCAAATTTTATCCAAATCAGTTCAGGCGTTTGAGCATGAAAGAGTAAATGATGACGACGACATGATGATGATAATGTTGATGAAAAGTATCCGATGTTAACACATCGGATACTTTTCATACGGGATATAAAATACTCTGGTACCAAATTTCATCCAAATCAGTTCAGCCGTTTGAGCGTGAAGGAGTAACAATCATACATACAAACTTTCGCCTTTATAATATTAGAATATTAGTGTGATTAGATTAGTGTAATTGTTCTTGTCACGAAGTAAGTTTCGACCATTTTGCCCGAGATGGGCTATTTTCGTTGAAACATCATGGTTAAATGCTGGAATAGGTATCAGCTACACGGCTACAAAACAGTCTAAGGTAACCAGAGTGCCCAGGATTCGATTCTAACGCCCCCCGTAATGCTCCTGTCTTACTCGGACTCCTATAAATATACATAATTAACAGTGACATTATTTATTGTTTCCGTGATGTACAATTCTTAATAATTTCTAAACCCATTAGCAAAAATCTAAAATAGTGATCTATGGTTTAATGTTAACATATTTTAAAAACAAAGCAACTTTCAAGTCAAAACGGAACTGAGCTTTACGTTGACTTTTGGGACACCTGTGTATAGATATTATTAGACCAACATTTTACTAAATACCCTCTGTATTGATATCAAAGACTAAGCAACAAGTATGTTAAAGTAGATCTTAGCATTAGTGCCCAAAAACAATTTAAGACTATTTTATTTATTCTGTGGAACTACGAATACTTTGCACAAATCTTTCATAATCTAAATATATATAAGGAATTTTCTTAGAGATATTGCCATAATATATAAATCGACTAAGAGAAAGAACTATATACTTATTACACCTATCTCTCCGTATAAAAATACTATTCGCAAGCAGCCCAAGGACATTATCACTCTCGTCCTGTATATTATGGCCATAAATCTCAAAAGCGACAATTTCAGTCGCGGGGAATATTTTTTCCATTTATTTTAGTGAATAAAGTACCACTTTGTTTATTTTGTCCGATAAACGCTTGTGCAAACACCTAAATTCTGTGCGATCAGCTTGATACTCTATGGTTATTTATGGCAAGGGAGCATTGCGTCCCACGCTCCCTTGCCATAAATAACCATACCTAACCATAACCTTTGGGTATTTTTCCGAAAATGACAGGTTTTTGAAATGCTATGTCATTTCACCAAATTCACTTTTAACTGACCATATTGAGGTCGATTCTGCTGCTCCCAACTAGACTAAACTTCGCTAAAGAACAAGGGTGAAATTTTATGTGATAAATCTTGCAGTGTCTTGAAATATAATTTCTACAGAACTTAAGTAATTATTTTTCTACGTTTAGTCAACATAGCATAGCTAGTAAAAGCCAGGTTAACAAATCAATTAAAAAATTACACTTACTGGCGTTTTTTTTTTTATCAGTAAGCGTAAGTTAACCTCCTTGCGTTAAACTGAATAATACTATAGACACAATGGTACGACAATATAAAACCTTTACAAAACATTATAGCAAAGAAAATACAATGCATTATAATTTATGGAGGAAGTAAGTAAGGAATTGTTGTTAGATTATGGTTATTATTATTTAGTGTAAGGAATTGTTGCAAAATATTTGTGCTAACATTGGACGACTGTTTACGCGCACAGTGAAACATCAGCAACATATCCAAACATATTGTTTTGTAATCTTGCTACGCAGTAACAGATTGAAAATAATTATTATTCAAAAGCCAAGTCTGTTAAACTAGGTAGGTAAATGAATAGGTACAATATCTTTAAACATTATATTTATCACTCATAGGTAAGTACTTAATTAAAAATAATTAAGCAGATAAAATAATTAAAATCTCTAAGACTTGTATCAAAAGTTGTTAACTTAACAGTAACATAACCTACAAAAGATTGATGCCTAATAACAATTATTCCTGGCATCCCCAATAATAAAATCTTAGACTAACAATCTCAGGAAATTACAATGAATTACTAGCGATATTTTGGTCTAAAGATATTTTGATAAAAATATGTATGGTGGTATGTGTGGTAGTTCGCCATATTCTTTAGTTTAGTACTGTCAAACAGATTATTTTGTACAAACTTACTAGACTAGCTTAAATTTAGCTTTCAGACTAAATTTAAGTTCTGCGACGGAACTAAGGGACTTGGGGGATGGGGTGTTGTGTAATGCACAGCAGTGGGGGATTAGAGGGAACTGATGGAAAGGGGGCGGGCGAGTAGCGGGGGGGAGTTGGGGGTGGGGGTAGATGGAATAAAATAGAGGGGTGTGTGGGGAAAGTCGGAGGAGGTTAAAGGAAAGTGAGGGTAATGGGGGGGAGAGTGACAGTAGAGAGGGGGGACGTGAAGGGAGATTGGAGAAAATTGGTAAACAGTAAGGGGAAGGTAGGGTAAGATCGGAAACAGTGAGAGGAGGGTGAGGGAAGTTGGGGAAAGGGTGGGGTAGGTTGGGAAAATGAGAGGGGAGGATTGGGGAAGTGAGGGGAGGGTTGGAGAAAATGAAAAAGGGAAGTGGGATGGAGGGTGACTAATTTTACTAACTAATTTTCTTTCGAAGACTGATTCGACTAATGTATTCGACTAAAAGTTTTGTTTACGATTAAATGCCAGAGTTAGTTAAAAATAGTAGTAAGGTAGTTAAATATGCTAGTAAATTCTAGCTAGATTAGATATCCCGAACCGTACCAAATTAGGTGCACACGAACCGAATTTAAATTCTACGAACCTGGCTGACGCGCAACAGCTGTTGACGGAACCTATTTTTCGAAATTCTGCTATATCCGCAGCATTTTTCAGAACTCATTTCCCGTATTCACTTACCAACACTGTTCACATATGGATTTACCAAATTTTGTATTCAATTTGAAGCGAAAATCCTGCCTTTCGTGTAACTTTTATACATTTTCGGTATTCCCACAGAAAAGCTCTCAAAAATCCGTGATATCTTTTTTATATTTAGGCAGCGGTAAACGTTGTTTCATTATGATACAATTAACAAGAATATTTCAAAGAGAATATAAACATTAGATGAATATCTTATCTGATTTGCAGTTACTTACTAAATTATATGACCAAACCTAGGAGGATACATTACTAATATTTGGTCTGAGGACCAAACTCATTTTAGTTGAAGATAGGTAGGTATATTTTTTGTCCTTGCTTGTTATTTCCTTCAAGAGTTGTCCCATCGCGCTTCAAGTTAGAATTACGTGCTTGATTTTCAAGAAGAACTGAAACTATATTTCTGACACTGGACGGGTAAGCTGCATTTTCGAGTGTTTCATCATTTTTATCAAAATTGTTCGAGAACAACTTAAAACTAAGTGGGTTTTCAGTTTCTGGGAGAAGTCAAAACCACACAGATTTTTCAGGTCTTGATAGCATATCGCTAGTATCAGTATTAGACCAATATTCTAACCCCCAACTTTATCATTATAGTCTGTCTACACGCAAGAAGAACCTCAAAACGTTAACATTAGTTTGAAAAAAATTGATAGAAAACTGTTCTACAAACCTAATTATCGGACAAAACGTCATTGATCGCGAAGTAAACAAACAGCCGGTACGGAGCCGGCAGGAAACCTTAAATGTTCCTTGCCAAGTTGTCGAACTAATTAAAAGTTTAACACTTGTAGCCGCGGCCCTGTTCGCGTGTTCTCCCCACTAGCTGCTTAATTACTTCAGTGACTATTGGAGTTTGATTTGCTTATTGTTTGCCTTCGAGCTAACTAATCTTTGGGTATTAATAGGGATGACCCTGCGACTCGACGTTTGCATTATATTAGCAGGCTCTTCTTAACTCCGATGAAGGTGAAGTCTTTGTCCACGTTGATACATATTTTAATATTGTATCTGTGTATAAAGTAGTGACCGACTAGTTTCTGTCAGAAGTCAGTCTAGACGTGATCCAGATAGTCCTCAACAGCTTAAAAATGGAAAAGCCCGCACAGGGGAAGTAGAGTTACTTCGGAACAAAGGCGTGGAACAGTAGCATGGTAATTCTGTTTTTAAAAAATAACTAGCTTTAAAGCTAAAAAAAACACGACTGCCTTGCCAAAAAAGAGCTTTTGCCAATAAATTATATACTGGTGGAATGTGCTTATCAAGCCTTCAATTTGATACCTATATTGTAAATACCGGTTTTTTTGAGTCCGCAAATGGTACCATACTGCATATTTAATGTTTAAAAAAAATATAGCTTATGTAACTCGGGGGGATGTAAGAATTCTAACGATACGTCTAAACCTGTCAAGGCATATAAAAGTTAAAAGTTAAACATACAAACATAAAACATAAAAACATATACAGAGCAGGCTGAATTTCGCCCCAAAAATTCAACCCTGTGTCTTGCTTTTGTAGACCGTGGGAAAGCCTTTCACTCTGTCGGAACCTGGGCTGTTCTCAAATCATTGCAGCGATGCCAAGTGGACTAGCGATACATAGATGTGATGAGATGAAGAACCCGCAACTATTTCTATTCATGTTCAGAACTGGCAGAGTAAACCTATCCAGCTGCGCAGGGGAGTGAGACAGGGGGATGTTATATCCCCGAAACTGTTCACTAACGCCCTGGAAGATATGTTTAAGACTGGACTGAGAAGGAACGCATAAATAGCGAGTACATCTCGCTCCTCCATTTCGCCGATGATATTGTCCTTATAGCGGAGTCGCTGCAGGGTCTCGAATAAATCGTAATGCCTCAATTCGTATCGGTCTTGGGATAAACATGGACAAAAACACGGTTATGTATTATTACCACGCGACCAATCGTCGTTAACGGTGTTCCCCTTGAAATTGTTCAGGAATATGTTTACCTCGGGCAGATTATGCAATTGGAAAGACAACTTCGAAAGGAAAGCCGGATCTGGGATGAGCAGAATATGGTAAATTACGTCAGGTCTTCTAGTCATCAATACCACAGTGCCTAAAAATGAAAATCGTCAACGCATGTGTCCTACCGGTTATGATCCACGGAGCCGACACGTGGACGCTCACAGTGAAGCTGATCCACAAAGCTGATTCAGAATCCGAATTGTGGTGATCTGCAAGAGAATGTGTGAAGTGACCGACTTAGCTCAAAGAATTAGTAAGTTAAAACCAGCCACATCACTCGAAGAACCGACAACCATTGAGGTAAACGAACTCTGGAGTGGAGACCGCGTTCAAGTAAACGTAGTGTAGGATGCCCACCGGCCAGATGCAGTGAATAATTGCGAAAAGCGGCTGGCAGCGACTGGTTCAGGAAAGCAGAAGATCGGGCTCTGTGGTGTTCACTAGGAGAGGCCTACGTCCAGCAGTGGATGAATACGGGTTGGTGAAGATGATGATGTTAAACTAGTGGTTCGCTCGAACGCAGGCCCCACGCAATGTAGCGAGTTATTTCCATAGAGCTTACAAACTACATAGCTTAAAATTTAACAAAAACAGTTTTGTACCAAAATTTTTATTTTGACATTCTATTTGACCTAATTATCTCACCTTAAAGTTTTGAACATTTATACCCCGGTATCTCAACAACGACAACGACTCATATAACTCATAATTCAGATCATTTACCTATAATATAATAAATAATAATAATATTACTATTAGATCTATGATTATTACCCAATAATATTTCGTGAGATGTCAGAGCCTCACACGGTGTTCATACATTATGTATGACCAATTTCATATTCCTAACTACTTAGAAAATTTCTGGAAGATCGGTTCAACACTTCGAAACTTATCGTTGAACAAACAAAAACATACAAAAACCGATTTGTCCAAACTGATTTGGAGATTATATATATATATATATATATATATATATATATATATATAGTGACAGTCGTAACACATATATATATATATATATATATATATATGTGTGTTACGACTGTCACTCACGAGTTATTTCGTCGCGACGTCGTGCCCTCACTACGCAAACTCCTGACGATGGACGTCGTTAACGTCCGAACACCGGTCGAATTGTTCGACGAAATAACTCGTGAGTGACAGTCGTAACATATCTATATATTATGAATCACGCTCACGTTAGTTTATATACCAATATAGTTAACTGATTTGGAGATCTTGCTTTGAAATTCACAATCAGATAATTATATGCTATGTAGAGATTTTTGATACATTTTTTACCTAATATAAGCTCATATTCCAAACTTCTTACAAAATTTCAGGAAGATCGGTTCAAAACTATGAAACTTATCGTTAAACAAACATCCACATACAAAAGCCGATTTGTCCAAACTGATTTGGAGACCTTGCTGTGTAATTTGCAAACAGTTAGAAATCTACGTGCTATGTAGAGATGTTCGATACATTTTGTACTTAATGTACGTTGGGATCTACCCTGAACTATTTAGCTGCTCTATATTGAAGTGACCTACACCTACGTACTAACGTAAAGGTATACCAGGCTGTGAATAGGTGTGCATGCAAATAGGTCTTTATCACTTTACCTACAGACCTGCACCGCCGTTACAGTACTTAGTTATAAAAGTCGCAGTTGGAAGTCGAATTCACTGCGACACACAGAAAACCAATTTACGGAAGCGGTTAGGGCGGCCAGCGGCCGCCTCATCTGAATTTTCATTTAATTAGTGCAACGTCAGCAACGTTACAAGTTATTCTGGATTTTGAAATAGCAATGCTTAAAAAAGGGTTAAAAAAAATCAAAAAAAAAATACACTCATGGACAAATTTAGAGGAACGCAAAATGATAGAATATTTGTGACAATTAAGTTTATTAATTTGGACTTTGCTAATTAATCGTTAATAAAAAATTGCAAACGTCGAAAAAAACTTTATTTTGCACAACTTTTTTTTTTAAATGCTGGGTAAGCTATAATCCTAATTTTGTGGGGGCACTTAATGTTGGATTTCAGACTTATTGTCGCTAGCTCTTCGAAAAGCTTCCAGTCTCTTTGGGCATACCCCTAATCAAGTTATCAAAGAAAACTTGAGAGATTACGTTCCATTCTTCCTGTGATGCATTTGATCTCTTAAATTATCGCAGGCAGAATTTCTTTTCTTAATTTGTCTTCCTAGCTTATTCAATACATGATCTATGGGGTTTAAGTCAAATGAGCGCACTTGCCATCCCATATCATATGAGAACGTGCAATATCATCTATATCAATATCATCTATATCATCTATATCAATATCATCTATATCATCTAATAAAACTGTAACGGGTCCAATTCTGTACATTGAAGATATTTTGAAATATTTTTTTGGACCTTACTCTAGATTCGTTACTGAAGCCAAAACTGTATTATTTTTTTCATTTTTGTCTGTCTGTCTGTCTGTCTGTCTGTTTGTCTGTATCTTGGCTAGGCATCACGCCGAAACTACTGAATGAATTTAAATGAAACTTGGTATGATTTGAGGTCATACTACGAGGCCTACCTCGGCCTAGGCCTTCCTCGGGATGAAAAGTAGCCTATGTTAGGACATAGGCTACTTTTCATCCCGAAAAATGAAAGGGTTCCCGCAGGATTGGGGTTGAAAGTTATTTCAAAAAACACTTACACACACTCTGAAACTACTGGACGGATTTTGATGCAACTTCACACAGTCATAGTTTATATGATGGGTTAAAATTGAGGATACTTTTTATCCCGAAAAAATAAAGAGTTCCTGCGAGATAATGTCCCAAATTCTGTAAATGAAAGATATTTTGTAATTTTTTTTGGGGGCCGTTCTATATTCAATACTTAAGCCAAAACTGTATTTTTTAATTTTTGTTTTTCTGTCTGTCTGTCCGTCTGTCTGTCTGTACCTTGAATGTGCATCACGCCGAAAATACTCAATGAATTCAAATGAAATTTGATATGATTTGAGTTCATACTTTGAGGTAGGACATAAGATACTTACCATCCCGAAAAATTAAAGAGTT
Source organism: Alsophila aescularia (assembly GCA_946251855.1). Classification (NCBI taxonomy): domain Eukaryota; kingdom Metazoa; phylum Arthropoda; class Insecta; order Lepidoptera; family Geometridae; genus Alsophila; species Alsophila aescularia. The sequence continues at coordinate 17,029,695 of OX276375.1, read as the reverse complement.
CCTGCAGGATAGGCGTTGAAAGTTATTTAAAAGAACACGTATCACGCTGAAACTACTTGACGGATTTTGTTGAAACTTGGCACAGTCATAGTTTATATAATGGGTAAAAATTTAAGATACTTTTCATCCCGAAAAATAAAGTGTTCCTTCGGGATAATGTCCATAATTCTGTAAATTGAAGATATTACGTAATTTTTTTTGGAGGCTGTTCTATATTCAATACTAAAGCTAACACTGTATTTATTTTTTGTCTGTCTGTCTGTCTGTCCGTCTGTCTATCTGTACCTTGGCAGCACACCACGCCGAAAATACTTATTGAATTCAAATGAAATTTGTTTTTGTAAAGTTCACACTTTGAGGTAGGACATTGGATACTTTTCTTCGCGAAAATATTAAGTGTTCCTGCAGGATAGGGGTGGAAGTTTATTTAAAAGAACACTTATCCCGCTGAAACTATTGGACGGATGTTGATGGAACTTGGCACAGACATAGTTTATAAGATAGGTGAAAATTATGGATACATTTTGTCCCAAAAAAATAAAGGGTTTCTGTGGGTTATGGGTCCAAATTCTGTACATTAAAGATATAGTGTTTTTTTTTGGAAATTACTCTATATTCGATTATGAAGCCTAAACTGTATGTTTTTTCATTTTTGTCTGTATGTCTGTCAGTCTGTATCTTAGCCGCGCATCACGCTGCCGGAACTACAGGATGAATTCAAAAGAAACTTGGTATGATTTGAGTTCGTACTACGAGGTAGGACATAGGATACTTTACATATCGAAAAATTTATGGGTTATTATTCAGGGGTTGAAACTTATTTAAAAGAACACGTACCACGCTAAAAGTAATGGACGGGTTTTGATGTAACTTGGCACTGTCTTAAGCTATATGATGGGTTCAAATTGAGGATACGTTTTATCCCGAAAAAGTAAAAGGTTTCTGCGGGATATGGGTCCAAAGTTATGTTAATAATTAAGTAAAAAATATATTTTTTGGATGGTTCTCTATATTCAATACTGAAGCCAAACTGTTTTACTTTTTAATTTTGTATGTCTGTTTGTCCGTATTTTGACCGCGTATCGAACCAAACTACTATAAATGAATTCAAATGAAAAAAAAAAATTTGGGGTTAAAAAAGGTTAAACATATTTTTTTGTTTATCTTTTCTTTCTTTCTGTTTGTGTGTATGTTTGTTTGTTTGTTCACGCAACACGTAAAAACTACTGAAACGATTGCGGTGCAGTTTTCATTGTTAGATAGCTTAGGGTTTGATTTAAATCTGGTGTAATTGGTATCTCAATCCGTTGAGATAGAAGCCGAGCAATTGATAAAGTATTTTTGACGGCTGAAGAAATTTTGTTCAAATGTTGGTATATTGGTCCTGGAATAGCACATTATGGTACTTTGAACCTAAAGAAAAGAACACGCGTGCGAAGCCGCGGGTACAGTTAGTGCATAATAAAAGTATTTATTTTTTAAGTTTATCGGTTTTATATGTAATAAAAACTAAAAAATAAAATAAATTGTGGGGCGAGTCGAATTTCTATTACTCAGGACCATTATTCTCTAGTGCCAATCGGCCACGTAACGCACCGCGTTAAGATATCTGCATGGAATTGTTTGTGCATGTTCGAGAATTGCCGTACTTTTCCGAACGATTCCACAGCGAGACGCGTTACGCGTGTGACTGTTCATAGATAATAATGACCCAGGTTAAACTACGATTCGACTCGCCCACGATTTTATATTATTTTTTAGTTTTTAGTACATAAAAAACCGTTAAACTTAAATAAAAAATAACTAGTTTTTAAAGTTTTTTATTTAGTTTTTTTATTAGTGTAGTGTGTTCTACTTGTCAAGCCCTTTCATTTGATACCAATATTGAGGGAATAGAAAACTAAAAAAATAATCCACCATTTTGTGGTGGCGGCCATCTAGAATTTTAAATTTCTATAGTGTGCTGTACTGTATTCTAATAGTTAAACCGTTTCATTTGATACCCATATTGAGGGAAATGAAAAAAAAAGTAATCCACCATTTTCTTGTGGCGGTCATCTTGGATTTGGAATTTTCATGATGTACTGTATTCTACTAGTTAAGCCCTTTCATTTGATATCCATATTAAGGGTTTGAAAAAAAATATGTAATTCGCCATTATGTGGCGGCGGCCATCTTGGATTTACAATGATAATAAATATACATATTGCATTGTTAGCAAAACTAAAGGCGTGTACCAAATTTCAAATCAATCAATCAACAGAAAAGATGTAAAATTTCAATTACTAAATTTGACCCAAACAATCAATTAAACAAACAAAAAACAAACTGGGCAATTTAAATAAAACCGTTAAAAAAAAACAAATCTATCACCTATGAAAAGGGCAAATGCCATTTGTCCCCCTCATAGGTGATACATTTGTATTTATAATTTCTTCTAAAATATCAGTTACACATCGTGCCGCTGTTAGTGAAAAATAACGCGAAGTTCCGTACGTATCCCCATACAAATATCTCTCCATACCATAAATGACCCTCCACCATATGCCTCTATTCAAATTATGTTGCACTGAGTGTACCTCTTTCTTCCAGGTATATCCACGCTTTAATCCTTCCATCATCTGGCTTCAGGCAAAATCTAAACTCATCTGTGAATAGAACTTGACTCTACACTTCGTCATACCAATTTTCGTGATTGCGAGCAAAATTTACTCGAGCTACTCGATGGCATGTGGCAAGAAAGGGGACTCTGGCAGGCAAGTAACAATTTATTCCAGCCGATTTTAGTCTTCTTGTCCCTTTTTTTATGCTTACTGTAACCCCTCGAACTTCTTAGAGCTTCATTCCTATTTATTTATTTCTCTGTTTCCACGTACCTGATAAGAAGTTAAGGTCCGGTTTCTTAGCACGCTGGTAACGATGAACACAGTTCATCTTTGGCCACAGTTTTTCGTTTACGACTCTGTTCCGCGAGTCTCGTATAAATTCAAATTATTTTCTTTTTTATTGCTTTCCATTGTAACGTTTCAAAAGAGTCAACGTTATCTAAACCATAGTTAGGGTTTAAATAACGCTGAACTTCTATAAGTGACCTGCCTAGCCAGTGGGGTAAGACGGAGAGGAATGAAACAATAAGAATGGTTGAATTACACCTGTATTAAAATAGGAAAAACAGTATAAAAGAGACATCAAAAACACACGAAAATTATTAGAATAAAACAGTTAATGTACAACAAGTTGGGCGCCTTTAAATTACAAAATGTTGCGGACCGAGGTTAAGCCTCGTCCACACGGATATAGATCTCAGGGGAGATATGTGTTCGGCCTGCACTGTCCAGCCTTGCAACCAAGTTATAATATTATCCCTAACGTAGGTTAGTAAGTACGGCACATGATAATTAAAGGTAATCTTCGGTATTCCCAGACTACAGTACCGCTTGTGTATGTGATGTGTGTAGCTAGTAGACCCCGGAGTGCGGCAAGTAGGAAGCCGTACTAGGGAGAACCCTGGCACGGTAATGGCCACCGGAATGACGGAGGCTGGTACTCATCAGGGCTGCCGTCCACTGATGCGAGCGATAGTGCCAAATTGCCTTTGAGCAGCGTAGGGAGTCCACTGACCCCGTGTAGAACGTTATTTCTTACGTAACCAAAGGAACCCTGCCGAGGACAGAATGAATTCCGTTAAAATCAAATAGGTACAGAAGGCCTAGCTTCCTATCTCAACCATGGTGACGTGCGATGCGACTTACTCGTATTGGGGTTCCTTTCGGCACGTGTAAAGGCGGGTAACGCCGTGAACAGATCGCCTTGGCGATCTTTCTCTATCGAGGGGAACCCGGGAACGAGAAGGGCGCTGACCACACTGCCAACAAAATCCATTGGTAAGTCCATGGTTTAAATAAGACGTGGCGAAGAGTGACCACGTATAGGAAAAAGGTGTCTTTTAGAGCCTGAATCTTACCTCGAGATTATCAGAAGTCGATCTAGGATGGTGTCCACAAGTGAACGCTCATGTTCGGTGGCTTTTTTGCAACCGGGCTGGATAATCGCACTACTGCGTCGGGTTCACTCTCACAAGTGCCCTCTCTCAGTGCCTTCTCCTACGTCGAAGCCCGTGCCGTTGGCAGGCCTCATGAGCTGCTTATTTCGATCTTGATTGTATCGACGGCCGATAGAGTGATTTGTTAAAGTAAACCTTAAATTTAGCTTATCTTTTTTATTTTAAGAGCTTGCTAAGAGAGTGAACAGGGGTGGCAAAGATTACGCAGGTAAAACTGCAGGCGCAGCTAGTTTGGAATAAAGCAAACTGTCTGAATAGAATGTAACAAAACCAACAAAAAAAAAAGAAGTGAATTAACGCGCAAGATTATTCAGTGGAAAACCTTATTATATTTTTTCTTGAATATGCTAGTTCCATTTTCTCTGATCCCTTTTATAATACTTTCTTTGGCAGGGGACCTGATTTACTTCATAAATTATATAAGGTTTAGGAGTTGAAAATTTAAAAATTACATGTAGGTACATAGTATTATTATTAATTCACTGCTAACTCGCTTGCATTAACAAGCTCACCTTGTGAATTTCCCGCATGGGACAAACAGCGTGTCACTTCATCATAACGCGGGGCCCGTGACGTGACGGCGAGCGATGATAATTATTAACGCCACAATTAAGCACTCTGATTGACGAATCACCCAAACAGCGCTCTAGATTCTCAATATGTTGGTAATAGATTACAACAATATTACAATATGATCAATTCTATGATTCCTACATATTATGTAGGTATCATAGAATTGATCATATCAAGAAATGGTTGGTCACAATATAAAAAAATATATTTCAGGAAATTATCGGTAATATCATGAAATGGTTTGGCAGGTGAATGAATAATTAGCGTTTGGCGATTAGAACAGCTAAACGCACGGCTACTTCATGATATGGTCAAAGATTAGAAGGCGAGGGCGGAAGCAAGCCTTGGGCGTGATAGGTTAGAAGGCGAAAGCGGATACGAAGCGTAGCAAGCTCCCACCACCGTCTTCGAGTTTATTTAGCCTTATCTGTTTGAACACCTTTGGTATCATGAAAAATTTATTTTTTAACGATATGGTCAGTTTTAGCCGGCCATTTAATGAAATAGAACCATTTCATGAAATAGAACCATTTCATGAAATTATCGACCCCACATCATGAAGTTATCACAGGCTACGACAAATATATCATGTCTGTATTGTTTTCTTTTCTTTGAGCGAATGAAGGGTTGCACACCGTGAGGTTAGCGTGAGAACTAGCGGCACGTAAGTCTAGCGGTGAACGAAACATGGCGTGGATCTTGGCACAGTCAAAGTTTGTATAATGTGTTAAAGTATTGAATACTTTTTGTCCCGTAAACTGACTATGCCAAGATCCCCGCCACGTTTTGTTCACCGCTAGACTTACGTGCCGCTAGCTATAACATTGATGATTCAACGAACAGCGTCCAGTGCTCAAAATCCTATTTAGGTTAAAAAAAAGGTGAAGCAAAATATTTTTAAAGATATGGTTGGCTCATTTGGATGTGTATGTAAGTCGTCGCTAATCCGCACGGCATGGGTTCGAAATCAACTTGAACAATGAATGTCTGACGTGAAAGAAAACACCGTTTTAAAACCTTGGAGGTACCTACCTTATAATTTTTTGGCCATGTCCGTGTCCGACAAGCATAGACTAGGGTTCTGTAGACAGGACCTTAAGCTACCCAACTGTGAAAACCGCATTCCAATCGCTCTAGTAGTTTATACGTTATACGCCAACAAATTTATTTTTACGGTTGTGTTATGTCTCTTACTATGGAATTTGTAATGCGGGCATAAAATGTGTTGAATTGGTGGGTTATATCCACAGACAACTGCATATTTAAGTACTCCGTAAGTGGCTATATCTCATAAACTAGTAGATCCTAAATAGCCGTGATAATTTTGTTAGTAAGTTAGTGTTAAGCGCTAGTACCTACTTAAAAAAATACTGTACTCTTTGATTTAGAGGGGGGAGGACATGTAACTCAAGGTAAATTAATATTTTGGTTAAGGAATATTTCGTAAACGGAACCAATTGAAAAAAAAACTGCCATGAAAACCTCATTATTGTTTTAAAATACCTATAGGGCAGAAAGTCTGTCGCCAACATTGAAGTATTGTGTACCTACTAACATATATCTATGGTCGCCAACTCATGTTTCAGGGTGTCCCGACCGACGCTGGGCTTAGTCACAATTGAATTAGCGTTTGTGGAGCAAAAGTATCATTTATTGTTATCTGTTCGTGCTACAGTCTGCGTATGTCTCTCTTTGTGGTGGATGCACATGAAGCACGACAATGGAGATGTAGCTGTGTGAGTTTGCCTGTAGTGCTATCTAGTCCAATTTTTGTTAACGTGATATTAAAGCGTGCCGTGTCTTAGAAATAAAGGCGAAACAACATAATAATAATAATAATAATCTTTACAAAACCTTTATAGACTTTGCGTGGTTTTTGCATCGTTGTCATATAACTCTCGCAATGTGCATAGTAGGTACACATAATAACTACATGTGTACTCGACCCGCGGAATCGACCGCGTGATTGATGATGATGATGATGATGATAATAAACGGTTAACCTGTATACCAAGTTTCGTCTAGATCAGTTGAGAAATGCGACCTGTACGGGAGAACAGAGATCCGGACATACAAAAGCATTTTTGCCCAAGCTGAAACGGAAACGTTTCGCGCTTCGCGTTCGCTCTGTCAATTACTACTGGCACAGCAACTGGATATAGTAAGTAAATAATACGTATTTAGATACACACGTCATTATCACAACTCAGCAACACTGATATTATTTTAATTATAACACTACACAGTATTAAATTACTGCTCCGCACATGCTTAAATGTTGTTGCATCTGATGAATAACTTCAATAACAGTTTTATAAAAATTGTGAGGGTAGATAAGGATAGTTCATCAAAACCGTAAATAATGTCTACCCTACAATATATTTCCATGATTAAATGCTCACTCATTTAATTGGTAACTTATATCAATTAAGAAATCAAAGCATATGACAATTTTTGTAAGTTTATTTTACTAAATCTTGATTTTGTTTGCGTTCATCTATGATGAGGTTTGGCTAAATAAATATCGGTGATACTAATGATCCCTCAGTTCAGACGTTTATAAAAATTTCAACTTTCAATTACTTTTCAACCGGTTACCTTTGAGTCACAATTTTTTTTTTAAACTCAATCAGAAGCTTATATAACAGTTACAAAAAGCTTAACAAGAATTTATTAAATCTAAGGCCATGTTTTCCAGTTAAGTCATCATGAATTTGTGACGCTATACTCTTAACACATTAGTAAAAAGAAAAGTATGAGCACAAAATATATAATGTTCTGAGATTCAATTTTTTAGGCACCTTTATTGAGGGATCCAATCATTCGGCCACACCCCACCTAATTTTTACAATTTTTTACTAAACCTGGACGACGGACTCGTGGTCACACCGTTTTGTCACACTAGTGTGACCACGAGGAAATTTATTTACTCGTAGTCACAGTGTGACCACGAATAAATGTGTGTGAATTTCATCAAAATTCGTTCAGCCATAGGAGCGTGAAGACGTAACAAACTTATACACACACACACACACACACACACCCATATATACACACTTGACCCTCAAAGATTGGGTGGAAAATCTTAAAGCGAATGGCTAGGTGTGATTTTACGCAATCAAAACCCAAATGGTAAATTACTTACCATGTCAAATTAAGTGTCGCATCATAGGGAAGAAAAGTTTTATGAGTAAGATCATCGCAAATACTGCGCGTAAATAATAAATTGCCATGACGTGACACTATAAGTTCTATTTAACGTTTTAATGACGCATGTCTGTAATACTACACAGATTACTATAAAAAATACGAAATTTTGCTAATTAAAGCCGCCATTTTATTCAAACAAGGCCCAAAGTGCTCAGTTTGGAGTAGGCATTGTGACAAAAATTGCGTTTCACATAACATTGTTTGCGTTACGCTGTCAAAAACCTTGAACATATTTCGAGTGTTGAAATAAAATGTTGATTAGCTTGCACAGTTGGATACTAAACTAAATATGATGTAGATTTCCGTTTAATTATGGAAATGATAATGATGTCAATCAAACTGAATAAACAGTTATGTCTAGACCTTAAAATATTGTAAGTGTAAATAATTTCAACATCAGCCTATATTTGTCAATTACTGCTAGACGTAGGCCTCTCTCAGTGAACGCCACTGAGCCTAACACAGAACAGAACGCCTGTGCGAGATTTTGTTTTTCAATACCACCGCGAAGTCACGTTACTCCTTTTTTAAATCGGCATTACATTTTGAAAATGAAGTCTCGTCGCAAGTTTCACCTGGCATGCCTGCTTTTTGTTGTCGTAAGTTACCAGGATCCCTCATATTTGTACGACAAGATAAAGTGGTTATCTGATAGCAAGAAATATTCTAGTAGGCATGGCTCTCAACAGTTGTCAATACCGCGGCACCGTACTACGTCTTTCAAAGGTTGCTTCCGCTATGTTGCGACAAAGTGTTGGAATAATCTGCCGCCACCAATCCGGGGGCTAAGAAATTTATACTCTTTTAGGCGTAAACTCAGGCAATATTTAATTGATGAGCAGAGGCAGCATGGCAATATTAATATAGACATATCGTTTTTGTGATATATATACTTATTATTATTATTATTATTATTTTTCCTTGAAATTCATTTCTTCTCACTTATTAGTTGCACGTAATAGTAGAGGTTATTTCGCTGCTACCCACGTGCGTGGTATTCTTTATAGTCAGCGGTTACTCTTACGCAATTTTGACGACACTTTCTTCGTCTGTTATTTGACACCATTCAGAGACTACATTATTTTATTCCTTTGTCGTTGCTATATTTTATGTATACTTTTTTATTTACTTATATGTAATTATTATTATTATATATATATATATATATATATATATATATATATATATATATATATATATATATATATATATATATATATATATATATTTATATATATTTATAAATGTATTCATATTTAATTTCATTTTTTATACTCTTATATTTATTTTTTCCGCTCCCTCTGGGCTTTAGCTGAAAACCAGCGCTGCGTGCCTTCGGCAAACAGCCTAATGCTGAGTTAAGGCCCATTCATCACCACTTTAATTATCCTACTTAATTTTTCTAATTATTTGTATCTTTTATTTTTGTGTGTTGAATAAATGTATTTTTCTTTCTTTCTTTCTTTCCTAACTTCGGCTCTTCTTATGCAGTCCCTGCCAGCCGTATCTCGCAAATCGTCACTCCACTTGGCCCGCGGGTTCCCTACTCTACGTTTGCCTACACGCGGTCTCCACCCTAGAATTCTTTTACCCCAACAATTGTAGGTTCTTCGAGATGTGACCAGCCCAGCGCCACTTAAGCTTGCTTGTTCTCTGAGCTATATCGGTCACTTAGGTTCTCTGTCGGATTATCTAATTGCGGATTTTATCTGTCAGATATATCTCCACAGCTTATTGAGATACTTTAATATTATGGAACAGTTTGACAGTGACTGACCATGTTTTGGCTCCGTACTGACTGGTAGGACGCACGCATTAAAGACTTTCGACTTACTCAAATTTGAAGGAGTTTCGTCATTTTGTTGATGATTTCTTGTGACTGCCTTCCGGCTCCATCCTCAGACTAATTCAATGGTACCATAATATTGTATTGTCATCAAAATTGAGGTCACCGCAGACTTAACGCTCCGGTACCGGATCGGCAACGCCTCGCCTCGGCGTTTCGTAGTAACTATTTATTATTCTGTGCTTACGGCGCGTGGTCAAACCGCCGTCAACCCGCCGTCACGGTGCTTATGTCTCGCGGTCGCTCTTTTACGCACTTTTTTTTTCACTTTTTTACATGGAGTGCAATATAATGCAAAGTAATTTTCTACGTTGTTCATTAAGTCCAAAAGAATTTAAAATCAAGATAATTACTTCATATCAATAAGATTATATAAGCGTCACACGATTTTGACCCTTATTGACATTAATCAGATTTAGTAACATTTGGCATTTACTGTGTTCAATTAGTCAAAATACGTTGAAAAAACAAGGTACATAGTTCATGTCAATAAGGTCGAAAGTAGTTTAATACCTTAAATGGTTTTGGAGCTATTTAATTTCCAAAAATTTGCGTCGCATTTATCAGATTTAGTCATATTCTGCATTTACTGTGTTCATTTAGTCACAATACATTAAAACAATAAGGTACTTAGTCCATGTCAATAAGGTCAAAATAATTCTGTAATACTTTTTAATTATAATAATAAATATTAATCAGATGAACAATGCGCGAACGCATCATTTATTCTCAATTAGGGTCATAAGCTCAAATAAAATAAATAAAAGCATAAATAAAGGAGCCTGAAAAATTAATTAAAATCACACATAAGAAATAAGTATAATTAAAAGAGGTTTTAATATATAAACTTACCTATTTGTACCAAATTACACCAAATTACAATTGTAAATGCCGAATCATACTAAATCTGATTAATGAAGAAACGAGAAAAAAATAAACAAGAAACAAGAGAAATAAGAAACTCAAAAATCTTTTTCTTATCTTGTGTGGTATTTTTGCATTATTATTACGTTAGTTAGTTCGAAAAAGTGATACTGTTCTGGCTCAATTATAATTATTTTATTATTTTTGTGGTTGTTTACATAATCACATTTGTAATATGTCGTTTTTTGTTTTGAATAATATTATATATTTTTATTTTGAGTGGTCTAAGCAAACATCGGAAAGAATATATGCCAAAGAAAATAGTAGACTCACTCACTTTAGACTTGGTAAATTAAAATCAAGGATGAACAAACCTACATAGGTATTTTAACAACTGAATTAGTTTTGACAAAAATTATCTATCATTTCACTGGAATGAAATGAACACAAACCCGAAACAAGTGGATTTATAAGTTGTAAATGCTGTAATGATGTATGTATCCTTTTTTAAAGCAATCTTTTACGAGACACCGCCAGTAACACTTTAGACCTCAGAACTCATTGAGACCAATCAAATAAGCCTAAACTGGAAGAGCTTCCATCATTTTGTTGTTGAGTTCCTGTGACTACGTTCCGGCTCCATCATCAGACCTTGGATACCACATAACACCAGATAATTCATCAAGACAAGCCAAATGAGCCCAAACTCGAAGGGGTTCCATCATTTTGTTGTTGAGTTCCTGTGACTACCTTCCGGCTCCGTAATCAGACCCTGGATACCACATAACAACAGAGAACTCATCGACACAAATCAAATGAGCCCAATCTCGAAAGGGTTCCATAATTTTGTTGTTGATTTGCTGTGACTACCTTTCGGCTCCATCATCAGACCCTTGATAACACATAACATCAGACAAACCAAATGAGCCCAAACTCAAAGTAATTCTATCATTATGTTGTTGAGTTCTTGTAACTACCTTCCGGCTCCATCATCAGACTCTGGATAACACCAGAGAACTCATCAAGACAAAACAAATGAGCCCAAACTCGAAGGGGTTCCATCATTTTGTTGTTGAGTTCCTGTGACTTCCTTCCGGCGCCATCATCATACCATGGATACCACATGAAACTAGAGAACTCACCACTACAAACCAAATGAGCACAAACTCAAAAGGGTTCCATCATTTTAAATATAAATAAAAAATAAAAAATTGGGACATTTCCACACCAATTACCTAGCTCCAAACTAGGATACCCTGTACTATGGGCACTAAATAACGAATAAACATACATAGATAAGAATATTACATCCATGACTCGGAAACAAACATTTCTGCTCACACACAAATTATTGCACCTTGCAGGATTCGAACCCGCGACTGTTTGATTTCGTACCTAGGATATCTAACTACTAGACCAACCGGTCGTCATTTTGTTGTTGAGTACCTGTGACTACCTTCCGGCTCCATCATCAGACCCTGGATATCACATGACACCAGATAATTCATCAAGACAAACCAAATGAGCCCAAACTCGAAGGGGTTCCATCATTTAGTTGTTGAGTTCCTGTGACTACCTTCCAGCTCCATCATCAGACCTGGATACCACATACAACCAGAGATCATCAAGACAAACCAAATGAGCCCGAACTCGAAATGTTTATTTTTTACATAATTATCATAACCTTACTTTAGTTTTTTTTTGTAGAAGCCATAATATTTGTCTATATTTTCAAAGTTACACTATCTATTAAAGAACTTAACACAATTCATTAATGAATAACTATAATTTGTGAAAATAAAAATTCGTTGCAAGCGACTTCACAAAAGGAGACGGTTATATGTTCAATTGCAAGTAAGTTTTTTTAATGATGTATTTCGTTCGATATCTCCGTCAACTGCAGACCGATTTAAACATTTTTTTGAAAGGGTATACTCTCCAGGTGGTCCCATATCAATTGCATCAAAATTGGTTGAGCAGTTTATCAAGAATAAATAGTTTTTTGAGTAAATCCATTCGATTTTGTGTTTACATTGCCTTGATTTTGTGTTACGTACGTTTAATATAATCGCATTTAATTTAATTCAACTACATCGAAGTAATAAATTTTAACATTACGCTGTATCTTATTTGAGCAAAAACTGAACTTTCACTGAAGAAAATAAATCGTTCATTCGTAGTTCATTCAATCTTGCTCTCAAGTTCTGGTTCGTAACGTAGCATCTTGAGATGCGGCTCTTGAAAGCGACATGATCTGAGATGCTCTTGAAATTTCTTTATTAATCAGCGACGATCTTAAGATGCTGATCACAACTTGAGAGCGTATCAGTTGATATCGCACTTGAGAGCTCAACCAAGAGCGATTTATTAATACGGGCCTAGGATCTATGAATCCTATTTGCAAAATGGGTCCCAATATAAGGCCTGGTCGAGTTTGGGGCACACTGCTTATTCTTTTGTCTATATCAACCCTTTATTATGTTACGGTATAACCCAAAAAAATGGAGTGTAATATTTTTAGAATTCATGTATGTACGTTTGTTTGTTTGTATATATGTATGTATGTATGTGAGTTTCTTTATTCCACTATAACTTTAAAATGCCATAACAGATTTAGACATATGGATATCTTTAGAATCCTTACATCCCTCCGAGTAACAAAGCCTTTTTTTTAATTCATTATATCTATTTTTTTTTTTTTTTTTTTCATTATTTGGCTCCATTTTCAAATGCGAAAAATATTCAAATGTTACAATATGTGTAAGTATCAAATTGAAGGCCTTGATAAGCACATTCCAATAGTATATGATTTATTAAAGTTCTTTTTTGGCAGGGCAAGCGTGTCTTTTTTTAGCTTTTAAGCTAGTAGTATACAAATGTTTGCTATGTATTCTTTCATGTATGCTTTCATTTTTATTTATTTTTTCTTTCTTGTATTCCACTACCTTGCTACGCGTGCGCACGCGCAGTATGCGCGTGGTAGTGGGCGTGCAGCTTTTTCGCGCTCGAGCAAGGTAGTAGTTAGTAAATAAATATATTACTTTTTTTTTCAATATACTCAGCACGTTTCAAATACCAGATCTATCATTCGTAGGTGATAAGGCCTGTGTTGATATAAATGTGGCCTGCTCAATCCACACATTATCTAATACCAATCTGGTTGAGGGAACCTGAGCCGCGGGTAAATCCAATTAGCCAGTACCCAGCGCCGCAGCTGTGCACGATCTTCATCAATTTAAGCACTGTGCGGAGACTGTTTTGATTAATTACTCTGCGTTTAGGTGATAACTATAGCTATTTGCCTAGATCTATTTGGGGAAGAATTTTAGCTATATAAAGGTTTTCAAGTTAGAAACTACTTATTACACAACTAGGTACCCGCACGCCTAGCGCCTGCTAATAAAAAATGCGATTTCCCACAGAACATTACCCTATGCCACAGAATGATTTATAGTAAAATTACCCATACGCCTGCTATATGTAACACTAGCTTTCGCCCGCGACTTCGTCCGCGCGGACTATAGTTTATCGCGAAAAAAAGCATCGTATGTTCTTTTAGGATCACCAAAGTGTCGAATTAGGGAAAGTGTCGACCCGTTTCTGGACCCTAAAAACCAAAGCAAAAGCATAGCACCAACGCTTTTCATGTTTTTTGACAGACTTGTTATTATTTCATTTCCATGGCAATCGTTCCTTACGGCGAGTAGTCAATATTTTCCAGTTTTCATGTGGAATCTTACCATTATCGGCGATAAACGTATCCTTTGTATAATTCCAGGGTATAATCTCTATTCTAAATTTCATCAAAATCCATCCAGCTGTTATCCAGTGTAAGCTCCCCACACAAACAAACAAACAAACAAACAATGTTTCACTTTTATATAATAGTGTGAACGAATACACTAAAAAAAAGAACCGATTTAAAAAATTATTTCACCTATAGAAATCTACATTATCAGCGAGTAGCATGGGTAGTATTTTTTTCAAGAAATTAGAGATCTCTACGTAAATTGTAATAACGTAACCCAAGCTATCAAAAATTTGCAGAAAGACAATTAATCGCTGTAACCTATGATCCAAGAAACAACCAACCATGAGGGAACCATGTTGCCGTGGAAACGAAATAAAAACAATTCTGACTAGTACGTGAGTAATAATGCAGTATATGGTCAAAAAAGCAAGATCGTTGCTGCCAAAAATTTTGAATTACGCTTAGTGGCTTTTTTCTTTTTAGAAGTTACGACGGGTATTAAAATGCTATAAAACATATTTCCAAAAATAAAACGACTTCATATTAAAAATGTTATTTTGTACACAACCACTAAAAAGAATAAAATAATTACAATTGAGCCAGAACAGTATCACTTTTTCGAAATTAACAACGTAATAATAATGCAAAAATACAACATGAGATAAGAAAGAATTTTTGAAGGGGGTGCCAAACCCAGGCATCATTTAAATCTAATATCTTTACAAAATTAATACACAAACCGATTGACACGAATACAGCAATCAAGTAAATTATAAAGTTTCTGTAGTTTTGTGTTTACTTTAATAGCTTATTATTTTATATAGCACGTCAAACCGTTTAAGACATTATCTTTTTGAATAAGCTCAACCATATTAATAATTATAGCTCGGTTTGGCACCATCTTCAAGAAACTCTTTCTTCCTAGATTGTATTTTTGCATTATTATTACGTTGTTAATTTCGAAAAAGTGATACTGTGCTGGCTCAATTGTAATTATTTTATTCTTTTTAGCGGTTGTGTACAAAATAATATTTTTAATATGAAGTCAATTTAATTATTTTTAGAAAAATAATTTATTTTTTGATTTTGAGTGGCCTAAGTAAACATTGGAAAAAATTATGCCAAAGAAAATAGTATACCGTGTCACTCACTTTAGATTCAAAGCATTGGTAAATTAAAACCAAGCATGAATAAACCTACATAATTAAATATAATAACATTTGTATGTCAATTTCTTTCCATCCAGAGGTTGCCTGGAAGGGATTGCTATTTAGAAATAAGGCCACCGATTGTACATGTAAGTATTTAAGTTTCTTCTGTTTTGTTAGGTGTGCAATTAGTTTTGACGAATTATCTATGATTTCACTGGAATGAAAAGAAACTCTTAAAAAAATGGTTACAAATCTGGCAAATATGAGGAAACATAAACCCAAAACAAATGGATTTATAAGTTGTAAATGCTATTAATGATGTATGTGTCTTTTTTTAGAGCAATCTTTTACGAACACCATCTGTACCGCTAAAGACCTGAGAACTCATCGAGACCAATCAAATAAGCCTAAACTCGAAGGGTTTTCATCATTTGATGGTTGGGTAATGACTCCATCTCCATCATCAGACCCTCGATACCTCATTAGACCAGAGAACTTATGAAGACAAACCCAGTGAACCCAAGCTTGAAGGGGTTCCATTAATTGATTGTTGAGTTTCTATGACTATATTCCGGCTGCATCATCAGATCCTGGATACCACATAAAACCAGAGAACTCATCGTAACAAACCAAATGAGCCAACATTCGAAAGGATTCTATCATTTTGTTGTTGAGTTCTTGTGACTTCCGGCCTTCCGGCTCCATCAACAGACCCTCGATACTACATAAAACCAGAGAACTCATTAAAACAAACCAAATGAGCCCAAACTGAAGTGGTTCCATCATTTTGTTGTTATGTTCATGTGACTACCTTCCGTCTCCATCATCAGACCCCATCATCATCAGAACTCATCAAGACAAACTAAATGAGCCCAAACTTGAAGGGGTTCCGTTATTTTGTTGTTCAGTTCCTGTCACTACCTTTCGGCTCAATCATCAGAACCTGGATACTACACATAACTAGAGAACTCATTAAGACAAACCAATTGAGCCCAAACTCGAAAGGGTTCCATCATTTTGTTGTTGAGTTCCTGTGACTACCTTGCGGCCCCATCAGCAGTTCCTGGATACCACTTAACACCAGATAACTCATCAAAACAAACCAAATGAACCCAAACTCGAAGGGGTTCCATCATTTTGTTGTTGAGTTCCTGTGACTACCTTTCGGCTCAATCCTCAGAACCTGGATACCACACAATAATAGAAAACTCATCAAGACAAACCAAATGAGCCCAAACACAAAGGGTTCCATAATTTTGTTGTTGAGTTCCTGTGACTACCTTCCGGCCCCATCATCCATCATCCATTCCATCATCCGATTGTTGAGTTTCTTTGACTATCGTTCGGCTCCATCATTAGACCTTGGATACCACATAATAACGCAGAACCCATCAAGACAAACCAAATGAGTCAAAACTCGAAGGGGTTCCATCATCCGATTGTCGAGTTCCTTTGACTACCTTCCGGCTCCATCATCAGAAGAGATAAATAAATAATACCTATAGTGGTATATTTAAACGGGACATAATCGCGCTGAAAACTTATTTTTAATTTACCTCGACGTTTCGATCAAGTTGCATTGATCTTGGTCACGAGAAGACAATAGTACCTGCCATAATTGTCATCAGAACTACACCCATATGCAAAACTTCAGCATCTTTGGACGTCCTGAAATGGTTCAAAATTGACTTGCAAACCAGTCCCAAGCATTTGCATTAATTTAATTCAATAACACAGTGAATTAAATTAAAGCTTGCTTAAAGCTACTAAACCGTTTTTGATGAAATTGACTTAGTATCACACTATAGGTCTTCTTACTCAAGTATAAACAATCATCTAATTGGGTTCATAAATCTTAAGATATTAGAGAACATAAACTATAAAACAAATAGATCTAATAAAACTACTGAACCATTTTTGATGAAGTTTATATGGGACTGAACTACAACTATAACTACAATAACCCTTATTACTATAACTATAATAACCCTTAACCCCTTAACCCTTTTGAATAAAAAAACAACCATCTAAATCGGTTTAGAAATCTTAGAGATAAACACAAAATCAAGGCAATTTAAACAAAAAAATCTAATAGATATACTCAAAAAACTATTATTTCTCGAAAAACTGTTGAACGAATTTTAATAAAATTTATATGGAACTACCTGGAGAGTATACTCTTTCAAACAAAAGAAGAATATAAAACATCATATTGAGTAAAGATTTCATTTTAGGTCTGTTTGTTTGTAAGGATAACCTCAAAAATACTGAACCGATTTAAAAAAATATTTTACCTATGTAAAGCTACATTATCAGCGAGTAACATAGGCAAAATTTTATTTTGCAGAAAAAAATATTTCCCTACTATTTAAAAAAAATGTTGTGTATTAAAAATGTCGATTACTCGCTGTAACGAACGGAATGACATGTTGCCGTGGAAACTAATAAATAACATGTCTGTCAAATAGAACCACGAGCGTTGCTGCCATAGATTTTGAAATCACGGGATATTTAAAAAAAAGTTAGGACGGTTATAAATATGATAAAAGTAAGAAAAATGCCACGGTGTGAGCGCTAACCGTGCGAAGCCGGGGCGAGTCACTAGTATTAAATAAAATCTTTTATCCATAACAATATATAAAAGTGAAAAGTTGTCTGTTTGTTTGTTTGTTTGGGGAGCTTTCATGCGATAACAGCTGGCAGCTACTTATTATCCCGGAATATTGTATGTTTCCACGGGAAAACTGGAAAAACTGTAAGAAAAGAGTATGTCTCTCAAGAATGTCAAAAAACATCAAGAGCATTGGTGTGGAGCTACTTTTGCATTGGTGTTTAATATCCTAGAAGAACATAGGATGCTTTTTTTCGCGATAAACTGTAGTCCGCGCGGACGAAGTCGCGGGCGGGAAAGCTAGTGCTAAATAATTACGCCATGAATGTGACGTGTCGCGTCTACTAAGTACTGAAACATAAACGACTTATCGAGTAATTATAATCAACATTTGGATGTTGGAATCCTTTGAAGATTGATTGGGTAGTCAGATAAGAAACTTCAAAGACAGTTCGGAAATTTCAATTTGCTGTAACTCCTGCGACGCAAATAATTCAAAACATTTCGGTGTCCAAGTAGAATAAATTGTTAAAGTTTGGAGTCATTAGCTGTTGGCCATCAAGTATACCTAGTGGCACGTAAGTCTAGCGGTGAACGAAACGTGGCGGGGATCTTGGCACAGTCAGTTTTCGGGATAAAAGTATTCAACATTTTAACACATTATTAAAACTTTGACTGTGCCAAGATCCCCGCCACGTTTCGTTCACCGCTAGACTTACATGACGTTAGGCATAACGTACGAGTCAGGCGCTTAGGAAAGGTTGGCCCACCTGTATTGTGGATTGAAGCATCCAGGACGAGTCAAGAATTGGTAATTTTTTACCCAACTGTGGAGGGTTCTGAGTTTGGGCTGTATGTTTGCATATTTCTTTGACGCGTCCTACGGCCTAACCGGCTTGATGGATTTTGATAAATGATGTATAATTGGATTCATCTCATCACGAAAGTGACATTTAGGATACAAAGAGTAGCTCGCCAGGTTCTAGCTGATCCCGTCAAAGGGGAAATGAAATGAATGATGCCTTCGACTGCATCTCATATTTCAAAATCAATAATCTAATAAGTCTCTTTTAAGTTTTTAAGTTTTGTTTGCGGTCGGGTTATTTGTTTTTTTTTTTTATAATCATATATTTGTATCACAAAAATTCAATTCATTTATACTAGGGTTCATCATCATCATCATCAGCCTATGTTCGTCTACTGCTGGACGTAGGCCTATCCTAGTGAACGCCACTGAGCCCGAACTTTGGCTCTACTCATCCAGTTACTGCTAGCCGTTTTTTGCAAGTCGTCGCTCCACCTGGCCGGCGGGAGTCTTAGACTACCTTTGCCTAAGCGCGGTCTCTACTCCAGAACTCGTTTACCCTTTTTTTGAGCTACGTCGATAAATTTAAATTACTTTGTTACGAATCTTGTCCTTAAGAGAAACACCGAGCATAGCTCTATCCATAGCTCGCTGAGCGATCTTAACCTTATGAACCAATGTCACTGCGAGTGTCCACGTTTCGTCTCCGTAGGTAAATACTAGGATCATTCTCGTTAGATCCAGTGCTCAGATCCATAATGGATCTATTGAGATTTTATTTTATCATAAGATCTGGTCATAAACATAATAAAGATGTAAAATAGATCTATGGAGAATATTTTTTCTCATTAGATCTGATTTTACAAAGAAGGTATTTTATTATTATAGATCTACTGAGACTTTTTCTTAGGGTTATAACAGTGCAATTGCATATCCATATACCTATTCACTTTTGTCTTGAACTCACCTGGGTTATATTTTTCCAGAAACACTGACGACAGCAAGGCATTCCACTCCTTTGCAGTTCTTATAATAATTTTAGAAGCGTAACGCTTCGTTCTTTTGCGAGGTATTTCAACCGTAAAAGGGTGGCACTTTGCCGATCGCTTAGTTGTACGGTGATGGAAAGGTGATCAGGGAATCAGGTTGTGTAGTTTTGTGCATACTCTTCATAGTGCACTCTGTAGAATACCGACAGGCTTGTGACCTCGCGTCGATGCGCCAGACATTGAAGCTTACACTTTACCAGAGTGCCATCCCCAATGAGCCTCATAGCACGTCTCTCAATTGAATCCAAAGCCTCGAGCTGATACTTGGCAGAATCGTCTCAGAGGTGGCAGCAGTACTCCATATAAGATCGGACCTGTGCTTGATAAAGATTCAAAAGCTGTCCCAGTGTGAAGTACCGCCTAACCTAAGACAAATAACCAAGTTTATTTGCAGCTATCTTGGCTTTGGATTCAATGTAAGACCTAAAATTCAGGTTTAATGGGAGTTCGACACCCAAAAGCTCCAGATGGTCGCCTAGTGGTATACTACGGAAAGACGGAGATCGGTTAAGAGGACTCTTTTTAGCAGAGAACGAAAAGCTCTAGATGCTCACATAAAGGTATTGTTACACTACGGAAAGACGGAGACTAGACTAACTAGATTTGTGGCTGGTTATAATTTATTCGATTTCAATCATCATCAGCCTGTACTTGTCCACTGCTGAACGTAGGTATCTCCTAATGCACGCCACTGAGCTCAGTCTTCAGCTTTCCGCATCCAGTTTCTGCCAGCGGCTTTTCGCAGGTCGCACTTGGCCACAGAGCGTCGCGACCTTCGCTGCGTTCGTTTTGAATGAAATTTGCAAAAAGGATTACGAATCCTTTTTGCAAATTTCATTCAAAACAAAGCTTCGATTAGCAAAAATATTTTTCTGTGATCGAAGTTGTAAAGCATATTAAAGATAGCTAATTTTACTCAAAGGAAACATTCACTTATTTTGAAAAATAAGTAAAACGGCATTCAAATTGTTTAGAAAGTTCCTTACCTCAGCCGGGAATCGAACAGACGAATTTGTGCGAAAAAACAGACAACAGCTGAAAAAACAGCTAGTATTTTATGGCACTGAACGATAATAGGGGCCAGTCAAATCTCTCTGAGAAACATTGCATCCGTACATATATAATGTTACTGAAAAAGCCCGAACTATAGTTAATCCTAAAATTTAATAAGATTTACCTTATCTTAATTGTAAAAGTCCGCATAGTTCTGTGATCATCATTCATTTCGAACTTTTACCGCCATTTACTTGGTACCTACATCTGAATGATTACCTCATAGACACAGTAAATGTTGAAAATGACTAACTTAACCTAACCTTACCTAACCCTTAACCTTTAAATAAAACCATTATTATTTTTATATATAAACAACATTTGTCATGGTAGAATGTATACGATTCTTATATTTAATTTTTAATCCATCATATAAAATTAGTACACGAGCATTCTGGCAAAATAAAAAAACGTTATCCATGTGGATTTGCCAATACCTGGCATAAAAAAACTAACCTAACTAAAACCAACATTTAGAACATTTACCAAGTAAACCCTAAGATTTAACAGGAAACTCTAAGATTAACCTAAATACGGGCATTATAAAGTGACATATACACTAAAGTCCATTGCAAATAGGCCAGGCTTTTCACTCAGCGAAAATTCAAATTGTTAAACTTGGGCGTCGTTAGCAGTTAGGCATCAAGTGACGTAATCACGCAAACGTGAAACGATCGTGCATACGTGAGACTCGTGGAGAGTCCCGTCCTGATGACGCCCGTGTAATTATAATTAGCATCCGCATCCGCATTCGACATCTTTACACCTTCTCCGCCCGGGAGTTCCGGGTGTATTATGGGCGGCACACACGACGCGGAAGATTTCCGTAGCTTGCGCAACATTTTAAGTATCTGGTTCATCGAGCTTCGATTTCTACCGAAGATTTTCCAGAAGATGAAACCCTATCAGATGTATTGCTTGCCTCGTAGACCTACTCTATGATTTTCATCAAAATTGTTAGATCCGTTCTCGAGAAATCCATTGCCAAACTTAAATAATAATCATAAAAATAATAATTTTACTATTTTAGAATAATTATATTATTTTACCTAAAAACAGTACCATGATGTACTGACAGCCAAACAACGCATGGCCTAGGTAGATTTGAAATTTGGCGGATGTATTCCTTGAGTACCTAAACATTAAGGGTGCATTAAGAAAGGTTTTTTTTAATTCCATCTCTAAGTCACGCGGGCAAAAACGCGGGAGCAGTTAGTTTGACAGACAAGAATTTATCTATACATATTATGTATAGATACATATTATGTAGTATAAATGACTTGTCTACAAAGTTACAGTATTTTATTGTAAATACTCGTAGGCAAAATAATAGTAAAGTTATATAGTTAAGGAGAAATACAAACAATCCATACCAATATATAAAAGTGAAACGGTGTCTGTTTGTTTGTGTGTTTGTTTGGGGAGCTTTCACGCGATAACCGCTGGACGGATTTTTATGAAATTTGGAATGGACCCCTTATACCCTACTATACCCTATCTGGATAGCTTATACCCTAGAATGAAACATAGGATACTTTTTAGCCCGGAAAATTCCACGAATTCCGTGGAAGTTTCCTTGGGAACACTGTAACATGTAAGGAACGGTTGCCATGGAAACGAAATAACAAATCTGTCCAAAATCATCAAGAGCGTTGGTGCCACAGAGTAAGTAGTTGATGCTATACGAACAACTAGCCACAGAGGCCATAACCAAGGCTTCTAAGTCTACTTTTGCATTGGTTTTTAATGTCCTAGAAGAACGTAGGATGCTTTTTTCGCGATAAACTGTAGTCCGCGTGGACGAAGTCGCGGGCGGGTAAGCTAGTATTATATATAGATCAAATCAATAAAATTTAGAAACTTTTTTCAAATATCAGAAAATATAATAAAACATATTTAAATTACAAATATAAACGTGACAATTAGATGTCCCACAATCATGAAACAATCAAATTGGGAAAAATAGAGTAAAATTCTAACTATGTTGTATAAAACAACGTGACATCATGTCATGATCTCATGACATTTTGTGTGAAGTTCGATATTTATTATCTTATCTTTGTCGAAGAGATTTATTTGTGCGACTGGTCGAGGCGTCTCTACGCCTCGACCAGTCGCACAAATAACTTAATACAAGTAAAGAGAACAATAAAACGATGCTGAGATCGTGTACCTACTGTCTGTCGTTTTAAAGAGTAGGTTTAAATGGTATTTGTATACCTACTCTTTGAATAGGTTCTGGCCTTTGCGCATCTATCACATCTAGCGAAAATGTCTTTAAGTTTTTTTTTTTTTTTTTTTTTTTTTTAGAAAGGATATGTGCTGTTGGTCTATAACTGACCTCTACAGCGTCACCGGACGGTGGGGCGGGCGCAAAAGCGCTCCGCCGCAATGCGTGACGCAGAAGGCGCACGCCAAAGTTAACAGCACGCCAAAGTTAAAAATGTCTTTAAGTGTTAGTTAACACTTATAAAGGTCCCAGTGCCACTCACTCGATAGCACATTCACGTGATGTTCGCTTACATGCGCGGTGCCCGAAAGGATACAGTCGAAGGTATATGCATGATTAACGTCTATGACTGATTGTGAGTTTAAAACAACATGAATGTGTGAAATCTGAAATTGAAAGTACTCGTATCTTTGAAATTCACAAATATATATGTTACCTCGTTCAGCGTCGTGTTATAGTGCTCGTGTATCGTCGCCATAATGCAGAGTGCTGGCTCGTTAGATTTTATATTACTTTTAGTAACATTTCCCCCGGGTCAAATGAAACTGGATAATGGGGTATTGTAAGGTCAAGTCGTAAAATAAGTATAATCACACCTTATTCAGTTCGAGGAAAAATAGGCTTTGTTTTTGGATTTGGCTTATTTTTTCTGCTTTAGTAGTTAAATTCTACTTTACAACTCCTATTTTTTATGTATAATATATTTCCGCTCGCTTTCCTGAAATCTATGGGAGTGAGTTCGTGAAAAGTGAAAAGTCAATGTGTAACCGGAAGTGTAGTAGGAAGCCGGGAAAGCGCGCGCTATTTGATTTGACCAATGAGCGCGCACGGTGCTATCAAGCTAGAAACCATCACATAAATTTTATATTGTGCAAAATAAAAACTTCAGGCGGGAATAGAACTCAGGTAGTTCCATTATCAGCTGAACGATTCCTGGCTGAGCTATCAATGCATACGTTTTCCTAACGAAAAGAAAGGTAAGGTAAGTCAGATGAAGTAGATGCTGATTCACAGTTGAGCAATGAGCGCGGGCGGTGCTAGAGTATATTAATGTTGCTCATTGTCGAGGTGAGATGTCAGATATTACACTTCATATGCGTCTACTGTAAAGCTCGCTAGTTTTTTTTAAATATATTCTGTCCTGGTTTTTATTTGACATGACTTGTTAGTTTGGTTGTACCTATAACTGTATAATATTAAATTATATGTGAATAAAGTGACAGCACACATAATATATATCATCTGGCGTCTTAGGAATTCAGCAGAACTAGTACTTTTATTAAGTACTAGTTTTCCCGCCCGCGACTTCACTGGGCGGACTATTGTTTATCGCGCTATTTTCTTCTAGAATATTAATGTTATTCTAGAAGAAAATATCGATAAATATTAGTGATGTACCTACTTTTGCATTGGTTGCAAAAGTAGGTATATCACCACCCTTGTAGTTTTTTGACAGACTTGCTATTTCGTTTCCATGGCAACCACAAACCATTCTGTGATGGCAACTGTTCCTTACAGTAAGTATTCAACTTTTTCCAGTTTTCCCGTGGAAACTTACAATTTTCCGGGATAAAAGAATACTATGTTTTATTCCAGCTAGCTCCATTATAAAGTTCATCAAAATCAGTCTAGCCGTTATCGCGTGAAAGCTCCCCAAACAAACAAACAAACAACGTTTCACTTTTATATATTGGTATGGATATGACAAAATCAATATTCGTCATACATCCATTTAAAGGGATATACGGGATATTTATCCGACTACAGCGAAGCAAGGGAAGGGTAATGAGTTTAACAGATTATCTATGTATGTATTTATTTATTTATGTATGTGGGTATGTGGATGTTCCACCATAGCGTCGCCCCTATTAGTCCGATTTTGACAAACGAGGTGTCAATCGATTTGTCTTTAGGTATAGAATGTCATAATGAATGAATGAATGAATGGTTGTGTTTTTTACCAGACTATGGCGTATCAAAGGAAGGGTTATGTGTTTAAACTAAATACTTGGTCCGTTTTTAACAAACGAGGTATCAATCGATATGTATTCATTGCAAGAGTGTCATAGGCAATTTTTTACCCGACCGTATTCGGGTTTTAGTTTTTGAACTTGCTCGTATGTGTCTAATATTACTACGTAAACAAAAACTGGATTCGATACAATAACAGGGAAACACATCCACGCAGCTACATTCCCACCATCGTGCTTCATTTGCTTCAACAACACAGAAGAGACTCACGCAGACTGTAGCTAGCGAAAGTCACTGCTAACACGATCTACACAAACGCAACTCTAATAGTGACTAAAGCTAAAGAAGACCTATTGTGTGCGTTGCACCTAAATTATGCGGTGCACGTCCAAGGAGCTGGTACCTAACCCACCCACTTGTAAATAAATCTAGGTTTTTTTCTTTATTACGGACTAGTTAATCATTTGATCACGATCTCACCTGATGGAAAGCGATGATGTGGTCGAAGGTGAAGCACGCTTGCCTAGTAGATTCACTCTTGACTTGAACACACCGGGGTTATAATTTACCGGAAACACTGACGAGGGCAGGGCATTCCACTCCTTTGCAGTTCTTATAATAAATGATGAAGCGTAACGCTTCGTTCTTGTGCGAGGTATTTCAACCATGAAAGGGTGGCGCTTTGCTGATCGTCTAGTCGTACGGTGATGGAAAGGTGATGGGGGAATCAGGTTGTGCAGTTCTTGTACACACTCTCCATAGTGCAATCTGTAGAATACCGCCAGGCTTGCTACCTCACGTCCATGCGCCAGACTTTGAAGCTTACTCTTTACCAGAGTGTCATCCCCAATGAGCCTGATACCACGTCTCTCAATTGAATCCAAAGACTCGAGCTGATACTTGGCAGAACCGTCCCAGAGGTGGCAGCAGTACTCCATACAAGATCGGACCTGTGCTTGATAAAGATTCAAAAGCTGTCCCGGTGTGAAGTACCGCCTAACCTTAAACAAAATACCAAGTTTTTTTGCAGCTACCTTGGCTTTGGATTCAATATAAGACCCAAAATACAGGTTTGATGTGAGTTCGACACCCAAAAGCTGCAAATGGTCGCCTATTGGATTTAAGTTTCTTAAAAAAAATGGAACTAAAGTTGATTTTGAGTGTAAACGACATCAACCACAGTTTTTTTTTCTCATTCAACTTTTAAGTACTCGTTATTTTACTCCAAGTAATTAAACTCCAAAAGAATTTCCCCAAGTTTTCTAACTAGTTAATCGAAAAGCCTTCAAACAAAACAGAAGATTTACGCCATTCATTGCTGTTTCGTCGGACGTAGGGTCACCATACATCCAGATTTGTGCGGGAATGAACTTTTATATGAGGAAATTTGTCCGGACTATTCACTTATTCAGTATAGTCCCTGCACTTTCAGAGAAAAATTACATCCAAATTATTATTATCATCATCAACCGGTATTCGTCCACTGCTGTACGTAGGCCTCTCCTTGTGAACGCCACTGAGCCCGATCTTTTTCTCTCCTCTTCCACGTTAAGTGAATAAAATGTTCAAAGTACTTTGTGAGATGTCTCATGACTAACATGTCATAATATCATGACATGATGTCACGTTGTTTTATACAATATATCTAGTAAGAATTTTTACTTATTTTTTTCCATTTTGACTGTTTGATGATTGTGGGACATCTCATTGTCCGGTAGAGTCAGGAGGGTGTTTCCTTTTCCAGTGTGAGATTTAACTCTGTTGGCACATGAAAGGGAAATTTCCTTTTTAAACTAACAAAGCATACTTAGTGTACCTAATCTTTATTGACTTGAATATTTAATGTATTTCTCCTTAAGAAAGAAAGAAAGAAAGAAATAAAATACATTTATTCAACACACACAAAAATAAAAGATACAAATAATTAGAATAATGAAGTAGGTACAATAGAAAAGGAAAACAAAGAAAAGGTAAAAATAGATAGTTAAAGTGGTGATGAATGGGCCTTAACTCAGCATTAGGCTGTTTGCCGAAGGCACGCAGCGCTGGTTTTCAGCTAAAGCCCAGAGGGAGCGGAAAAAATAAACAAACAAGAATAAGTATAAAAAATAAATTAAATATGAATACATTGAGTCCATGAGATGTTAATTTTGACTTGTAAAAGTGCTATTATTTTTGCCTATTTACAATAAATTACCGTAATTAATTTATTATTAATTATATTTTATATTATTAGTAAAATACCAGCCGCCTTTAACAAGTCGATACTCCACCTGGCCGGGGTGGGTGCCCTGCACTACGCTTATATCTAAACGCGTTCTCCACTTCAGAACTCGTTTACCCCAACAGTTGTTGGATCTTTAGACATCCAAATGTTTGTAGGTATTTCAATACTTTGAATCCTGCATACAGTAATTAGTCCGTTCCCACAAAAAAAAAACAATCTTAGATAAATAGTTTACTGGTTAGTTAAACCTAGAATTGAACTTGTGGTGTACTATTATTTATTCTGTGGTTGCAGGATAAAAGGTCGGCAATTTCATTGAAATTTTTGCTAAATACGGATTTCGAACGTTTTGGTAACCCTAGCCAGACGGGACGAGACGGGCGGCTGACGATGGCTACAAAAACCCATTTCAACCCGGCTTCAACCCCTTTGTTTTGCCTTCGTTTAGTGTTTTTTTACTTCCTCCCACTGGTTCAATTAGTTCGCGCAGGCATCCATCTGCACTACGTGAGCTCAGATATTCGATAATATGCGGACATAGTCGACACAGTTTGCAATTGAAGATTTTTGATTGTTTGATTTTTGTTTTTTTTTATTGTCTGTATTTATTACTTTTATGCCCTAAAATCCTTTTACATTAAATTTGACATTTAAAAACATGTGGTAACAGGTTGTAAAATATTGTAACTTTTAAACCTTCGCGATTCGAACACATAGTCTTCTCTTGACCACGATCAATGCAACTCGATCGAAACGTCGAGGTAAATAAAAATTAAGTTTTCAGCGCGATTAAGTCTCGTTCAAATATATAACTATATGGTAAATATGGCCAAATGGTGGCCATATATTATGTAATCATGCCATTTATATTGTTTTTATACACACAAAAAACAGAGCGAATTTTCAAAAAATACCATTGGTATATCAAATTCAGTGACTACACACTAACATTGGATAACATAATCACAGCTAAATTACAAAAACAGGATTATGGAGCAAAAGACACTGCATGATGTTCTAGCGTCAAGTTTTATAGTAAATGGAGTTCGCGGAAGAGGGCGACAGATACGCAGTTGCGACACGGACCTAGGGGGGCCCGATTCTGTTAGCTATTGAACCACGATAACGCAAGTCGATCCCTTGTTTTTTTTTGGAAATTTTCTCATTTACCACTAAAAAGTGCTGGAAGCGAAAATGTTGGCAAAATTTTTGCTTTTTGTTTTTTTTTTATTTTGTATATTTTTAATTTTAATTTTTGATTTTTTTTTCAATTTGTTTATTTATAATTTTTGAAAATTTCCCAACATTTCGCTTTTAGCACTTTTAAGAGGTAAACGAGAAAAACGTTTTTTGTTTTTGCGCTTTAATCATACATTAGAAGTTAATTAATCATCTGGCCAAATTGGACCCTACTTACCCTTTGGCCTTACTTTTGAATACTGAATGTACCTAATTAAAGCACGGCCACGATTGGCAGATAAATTCGTACAATTACACCTCACTACTTTCTATCGCTCACGCATAAATGTGTACTGCTTTCGCGCTCGCGCATATATGCGAGCTAAGAGAAGTAGAGATAAGTAGTGAGGGGCCATTGTACGAATTAATCTGTCTATCGTGGCCGTGCTTTAGTTGGCATTTTGAATTTTGCTATTATTTGAAGCCGCTATCTAGAATACAAAAGACCGACCTATGTAATATTTTTTCGTGATATCTTTCTATTTCTTAGGGCCGCTTGCGTAATGATCCTTAAACGTGTTTAGAGAGTTCCTAAATGAATTTATGAAACAAAACATGGTTAGAACAAAAATTAAGCATCTAATCACATTTAGCGAACTGTTGGGCGGCTTGCATAACGATCTTTAAACATTATTCTATCGCAACTAATTGCCAAGAAATAAGATAAACTATTATTTCACAACTGGTTGCGAAACTCAGTAATCAACGCGGCCGAAGTGAGATTTGAGATTCGCATATGACACTGTCATTGTGGCAGAAACGTTGCAGGACTTGCAACAGATGTTGGACAGCCTAGCTGATTCATCCCAAAGCATTGGTCTCCGGATGAACTTGGACAAAACAAAGGTTATGTTCAACAAACATTTTATTCTGGAATCAATTGCTGTTAACGGAACTGGTCTCAAAGTTGTTCAGGAGTATGTTTATCTGGGGCAAACTTTACAACTAGGTTAAAACAACTTCGAGAGAGAGACCGGAAGAAGAATACGGCTGGGCTGGGCAGCATTTGCGAAACATCGTCGAGTCTTCTCGTCGCCAATATCGCAAAGTTTGAAGACAAAAGTCTTCAACCTGTGTGTCCTACCTGCTATGACATATGGAGCCGAGTCGTGGACACTCACGGTACGATTAGTCCACCAATTTAAGGTCGCTCAGCGGGCTATGGAAAGGGCTATGCTTGGAGTTTCTCTGAAAGATCGTATCCGGAATGAGGTGATCCAGCAGAGAACCAAAGTTGTCGACATAGCCCTTAGGATTAGTAAACTGAAGTGGCAGTGGGCTGGTCATATCTGTTGAAGGACTGATAACCGTTGTGGTAGACGAGTTCTTCTGTGGAGACCGTGGCTAGGTAAACGTAGTGTAGCGCCCTCCAGCTAGGTGGAGTGACGATATACGCAAAGTGGCTGGCAGCAGTTGGAAGAGAAGAAACAAAGATCAGGCTCAGTGGCGTGCTTTGGGAGAGGCCTATGTCCAGCAGTGGACTATCATGGGCTGACGATGATGATGATGATGATGATGATGATGATGATGCCAATACGGTCTCTAGCGTGAAGAGCGTTGTTTAGGTAATTTATATTTTCTAAATACGGAACGACGACTGCCCTCACTTTAGTTTAGAGCATCACGGAAGAGCCCGTGGTTGCGCGGGCGACCGCACAGCTGTGCCATTTGTGCTAGTACAACATGTAAAACTTTAAGCTGTTTGGTTACCAATACAAACAGATGCAAGAGGGTGCTTTTTATGACCGGTGTGAACTTGGCAGCCAAAATGTAGCAGCCTAAAATCCGACTAAATTAAGAAGGTTTTTTTTTTATAATAGTGGTTAACTCTTATTTGTTAATTAATGATTATTATTTAATAATAATAATAATATAAAAAACTTTTGATTAATAAGTTAACGCAAATTTTTATAAAAATATATCCCGAAGAACATGAACAAAATATATTCTTGAGATTTTTAAGGGAACACGCACCTAGTTAGAGCTCTTATCCCCTGAAAAATGAAAGTTTGAATTACGAATTTTATTCTCTAATAATGTAGCTTGAAAACGAGTATACCGACAATGTGGCTAAATGACAGCTTAACCCTAAATTCTTTACTTGAATTATGGATGAACACTGAACCGTGTCTGAAATTTTTAGGCTGCTGATAAATTTCGACTTGAAATACGCTAATATTGTTTAAAATCTGCACAATTGTATCATAAACGATATGCAGGCTACCTTTAAATCACTATTTCAAAGTGTTTTTTTGACTATTTAACCCGGGAATAGTCAATCAAAATTGATACTGAGTTTTGATTTCACTACTCATGTTCCACGGTGTGTTTCGACCTTTGAGACCCTGAAATCAACTATTAATCTCATTCAAATATAACAAATGGTCCACAAGCTACTATAAAAATGCTAACAGATGGTGGCTAAATGCCAACCTGACCATAAAACATCCCAAAGTACATGAACCAAAAAAAACCTAGACATTTTTCAGGAAACAAACCTCTAGTAAGACCTCTCATCCCCTGAAATCTGTAAGTTTTGATATATCACACTTTTGTCTAATAAAGTAGCTTCAAAACGTGTATAAAGATAATGTGGCTAAATGACAGCTTAACCCTAAATTCTTTACTTGAATTATGGATGAACACTGAACCGTGTCTGAAATTTTTAGGCTGCTGATATATTTCGACTTCAAATACACTAATATTGTTTAAAATCTGCACAATTGTATCATAAACGATATACAGGCTACCTTCTGATTACTATTGCAAAGTGAGTTTTTGACTATTTAACCCTGGAATAGTCAATCAAAATTGATACTGAGTTTTGATTTCACTACTCATGTTCCACGGTGTGTTTCGACCTTTAAGACCCTGAAATCAACTATTGATCTCATTCAAATATAACAAATGGTGCACAAGCTACTATAAAAATGCTAACATATGGTGGCTTAATGCCAACCTGACCATAAAACATCCCAAAGTACATGAACCAAAAAAAACCTAGACATTTTTCAGGAAACAAACCTCTAGTAAGACCTCTCATCCCCTGAAATCTGTAAGTTTTGATATATCACACTATTATCTAATAAAGTAGCTTCAAAACGTGAATAAAGAAAATGTGGCTAAATGACAGCTTAACCCTAAATTCTTTACTTGAATTATGGATGAACACTGAACCGTGTCTGAAATTTTTAGGCTGCTGATATATTTCGACTTGAAATACGCTAATATTGTTTAAAATCTGCACAATTGTATCATAAACGATTTACAATCTACCTTGTAATCACTATTGCAAAGTGTTTTTTTTGACTATTTAACCCTGGAATAGTCAATCAAAATTGATACTGAGTTTTGATTTCACTACTCATGTTCCGCGGTGTGTTTCGACCTTTGAGACCCTGAAATCAACTATTAATCTCATTCAAATATAACAAATGGTGCACAAGCTACTATAAAAATGCTAACAGATGGTGGCTAAATGCCAACCTGACCATAAAACATCCCAAAGTACATGAACCAAAAAAAACCTAGACATTTTTCAGGAAACAAACCTCTAGTAAGACCTCTCATCCCCTGAAATCTGTAAGTTTTGATATATCACACTATTGTCTAATAAAGTAGCTTCAAAACGAGTATAAAGAGAATGTGGCTAAATGACAGATTAACCCTAAATTCTTTACTTGAATTATGGATGAACACTGAACCGTGTCTGAAATTTTTAGGCTGCCGATATATTTCGACTTGAAATACGCTAATATTGTTTAAAATCTGCACAATTGTATCATAAACGATATACAGACTACCTTCTAATCACTATTGCAAAGTGAGTTTTTGACTATTTAACCCTGGAATAGTCAATCAAAATAGATACTGAGTTTTGATTTCACTACTCATGTTCCACGGTGTGTTTCAACCTTTGAGACCCTGAAATCAACTATTAATCTCATTCAAATATAACAAATGGTGCACAAGCTACTATAAAAATGCTAACAGATGGTGGCTAAATGCCAACCTGACCATAAAACATCCCAAAGTACATGAACCAAAAAAACCCTAGATATTTTTCAGGAAACAAACCTCTAGTAAGACCTCTCATCCCCTGAGATCTGTAAGTTTTAATATATCACACTATTTTCTAATAAAATAGCTTCAAAACGTGCATAAAGAAAATGTGGCTAAATGACAACTTAACCCTAAATTCTTTACTTGAATTATGGATGAACACTGAACCGTGTCTGAAATTTTTAGGCTGCTGATATATTTCGACTTGAAATACGCTAATATTGTTTAAAATCTGCACAATTGTATCATAAACGATATACCGGCTACCTTCTAATCACTATTGCGAAGTGATTTTTTGACTATTTAACCCTGGAATAGTCAATCAAAATTGATACTGAGTTTTGATTTCACTACTCATGTTCCACGGTGTGTTTCGACCTTTGAGACCCTGAAATCAACTATTAATCTCATTCAAATATAACAAATTGTGCACAAACTTCTATAAAAATGCTAACAGATGGTGGCTAAATGCCAACCTGACCATAAAACATCCCAAAGTACATGAACCAAAAAAAACCTAGACATTTTTCAGGAAACAAACCTCTAGTAAGACCTCTCATCCCCTGAAATCTGTAAGTTTTAATATATCACACTATTGTTTAATAAAATAGCTTCAAAACGTGCATAAAGAAAATGTGGCTAAATGACAACTTAACCCTAAATTCTTTACTTGAATTATGGATGAACACTGAACCGTGTCTGAAATTTTTAGGCTGCTGATATATTTCGACTTGAAATACGCTAATATTGTTTAAAATCTGCACAATTGTATCATAAACGATATACCGGCTACCTTCTAATCACTATTGCGAAGTGATTTTTTGACTATTTAACCCTGGAATATTCAATCAAAAGTGATACTGAGTTTTGATTTCACTACTCATGTTCCACGGTGTGTTTCGACCTTTGAGACCCTGAAATCAACTATTAATCTCATTCAAATATAACAAATTGTGCACAAACTTCTATAAAAATGCTAACAGATGGTGGCTAAATGCCAACCTGACCATAAAACATCCCAAAGTACATGAACCAAAAAAAACCTAGATATTTTTCAGGAAACAAACCTCTAGTAAGACCTCTCATCCCCTGAAATCTGTAAGTTTTAATATATCACACTATTGTCTAATAAAATAGCTTCAAAACGTGCATAAAGAAAATGTGGCTAAATGACAACTTAACCCTAAATTCTTTACTTGAATTATGGATGAACACTGAACCGTGTCTGAAATTTTTAGGCTGCTGATATATTTCGACTTGAAATACGCTAATATTGTTTAAAATCTGCACAATTGTATCATAAACGATATACCGGCTACCTTCTAATCACTATTGCGAAGTGATTTTTTGACTATTTAACCCTGGAATAGTCAATCAAAATTGATACTGAGTTTTGATTTCACTACTCATGTTCCACGGTGTGTTTCGACCTTTGAGACCCTGAAATCAACTATTAATCTCATTCAAATATAACAAATTGTGCACAAACTTCTATAAAAATGCTAACAGATGGTGGCTAAATGCCAACCTGACCATAAAACATCCCAAAGTACATGAACCAAAAAAAACCTAGATATTTTCAGGAAACAAACCTCTAGTAAGACCTCTCATCCCCTGAAATCTGTAAGTTTTAATATATCACACTATTGTCTAATAAAATAGCTTCAAAACGTGCATAAAGAAAATGTGGCTAAATGACAACTTAACCCTAAATTCTTTACTTGAATTATGGATGAACACTGAACCGTGTCTGAAATTTTTAGGCTGCTGATATATTTCGACTTGAAATACGCTAATATTGTTTAAAATCTGCACAATTGTATCATAAACGATATACCGGCTACCTTCTAATCACTATTGCGAAGTGATTTTTTGACTATTTAACCCTGGAATAGTCAATCAAAATTGATACTGAGTTTTGATTTCACTACTCATGTTCCACGGTGTGTTTCGACCTTTGAGACCCTGAAATCAACTATTAATCTCATTCAAATATAACAAATTGTGCAAAAACTTCTATAAAAATGCTAACAGATGGTGGCTAAATGCCAACCTGACCATAAAACATCCCAAAGTACATGAACCAAAAAAAACCTAGATATTTTTCAGGAATCAAACCTCTAGTAAGACCTCTCATCCCCTGAAATCTGTAAGTTTTAATATATCACACTATTGTCTAATAAAATAGCTTCAAAACGTGCATAAAGAAAATGTGGCTAAATGACAACTTAACCCTAAATTCTTTACTTGAATTATGGATGAACACTGAACCGTGTCTGAAATTTTTAGGCTGCTGATATATTTCGACTTGAAATACGCTAATATTGTTTAAAATCTGCACAATTGTATCATAAACGATATACCGGCTACCTTCTAATCACTATTGCGAAGTGATTTTTTGACTATTTAACCCTGGAATAGTCAATCAAAACTGATACTGAGTTTTGATTTCACCACTCATGTTCCACGGTGTGTTTCGACCTTTGAGACCCTGAAATCAACTATTAATCTCATTCAAATATAACAAATGGTGCACAAGCTACTATAAAAATGCTAACAGATGGTGGCTAAATGCCAACCTGACCATAAAACATCCCAAAGTACATGAACCAAAAAAAACCTAGATATTTTTCAGGAAACAAACCTCTAGTAAGACCTCTCATCCCCTGAAATCTGTAAGTTTTAATATATCACTCTATTGTCTAATATAGTAGCTTCAAAACGAGTATAAAGAGAATGTGGCTAAATGACAGCTTAACCCTAAATTCTTTACTTGAATTATGGATGAACACTGAACCGTGTGACTAGGTTTTTTTTGGTTCATGTACTTTGGGATGTTTTATGGTCAGGTTGGCATTAGCCACCATCTGTTAGCATTGTTATAGTAGCTTGTGCACTATTTGTTATATTTGAATGAGATTAATAGTTGATTTCAGGGTCTCAAAGGTCGAAACACACCGTGGAACATGAGTAGTGAAATCAAAACTCAGTATCAATTTTGATTGACTATTCCAGGGTTAAATAGTCAAAAAATCACTTTGCAATAGTGATTTAAAGGTAGCCTGTATATCGTTTATGATACAATTGTGCAGATTATAAACAATATTATCGTATTTCAAGTCGAAATATATCGGCAGCCTAAAAATTTCAGACACGGTTCAGTGTTCATCCATAATTCAAGTAAAGAATTTAGGGTTAAGCTGTCATTTAGCCACATTCTCTTTATACATGTTTTGAAGCTATTTTATTAGACAATAGTGTGATATATCAAAACTTACAGATTTCAGGGGATGAGAGGTCTTACTAGAGGTTTGTTTCCTGAAAAATGTCTAGGTTTTTTTTGGTTCATGTACTTTGGGATGTTTTATGGTCAGGTTGGCATTTAGCCACCATCTGTTAGCATTTTTATAGTAGCTTGTGGACCATTTGTTATATTTGAATGAGATTAATAGTTGATTTCAGGGTCTCAAAGGTCGAAACACACCGTGGAACATGAGTAGTGAAATCAAAACTCAGTATCAATTTTGATTGACTATTCCAGGGTTAAATAGTCAAAAAAACACTTTGAAATAGTGATTTAAAGGTAGCCTGTATATCGTTTATGATACAATTGTACAGATTTTAAACAATATTAGCGTATTTCAAGTCGAAATATATCAG